>OY288221.1:2500000-3750000 GCA_958449745.1 Ochropleura leucogaster | reverse complement strand
AACATTTATGTAGAAAGGCGTTCGAGAAAAATCCGGTCCACTCAGCACGAATTTTGCCAAGCGATGGTAGATGTAGCAATTACTTGAGATCGTCTCTTTCTTTGTTTTTGATAAATTAATGATTATAATTCTGCAAATAGCATTAAAAAACAAACCTCGTTGTTTTAAACCAGCAGAGACCGGTATTTTTATACATGAACTAGTTGTGCCCAGCGGTTTCACCCGTTGCTCAAAGCTGAAGAGTTTGTTTGTTTGTTTGTTTGAACGCGAACGCGCTAATCTCAGGGACTACTGGTTGGAATTGAAAAATTCTTTTAGTGTTGGATAGTCCATTTCTTGAGGAAGGCTATAGGCTAAAACATCACGCTACGACCAACAGGTGCTGAGCAGCGCGGGTGAAACCGTGGGAAACAGCTAGTATTAGATAAACTGCCGAAACAAACTAAGAGAATGTACTCTTTATTAAAGGCCAATCATGGTTAGTTTACATGAAGTACGCAGATCAGTATCTGAAATTATCTTTTGAAGAACACCCCACAGATTCAAGTGGACCTGTCAGTTAGTGCTAGCATTTGTCAGTTATCGTGTAGCTCGACTCATAACTCAAGGAGCTCTACGACACGACGAGCAATAACAAAGATAGGACATTTATCTAGTCGAAATGTGACTCCAACAACTATCTTGATGTAATTAAACTTTTCTATGTTTTCCTTAAGTTCTTTGATTACTTTCTTCTTACAAACCCATACAATTTGAACGTCGTTCCAAAATTAAATCTTAGAATCCATTCTCGAACAGTATCTTCAAAATAAAAATTACAAACTATCTGCCTGGTACCATTTATGTCAACGCCCTATCTATAATGTCATTATGGCTAGGTACAAACGTGTCTAGCTATGTATTGGTAAAATTGTACATAATAAAATAAATAAGATGAACTTCAGCTGTTTTTATTTTTATTTTTCGAAGCATTTTATACGGTACAGCATTGCTAGCTCGACGCTGTATTCTTATAGAATAGCACGACTGGTCTGATACCCTTTTTTGCTTTATCCTACCTACAAATGTAAAGGTAGACAGTTTCTACTAACAGCATATTTTGACGACATGGGTGGCGTAGTGGCTGAGCGATCGACTGCCGCGCTGCGTGTCGCGGGTTCGATTCCCGCACGGAACTAATATTTGTATGACCTACAGATAGTTGTTCAGGGTCTGGCTGTTTGTATGTGTGAGTTTAAATGTTTGTAAACGCACCCAAGATACAGGAGAAATTCCTAGTGTGGGGCAACGTTTTTTCAAAAGAAAGAAAGCTATGGAAAAATTGGCCCACTGTTACGACAAACAACACAGTTGTTGATGCAACGGCACGGTTGGCGCAGTGGCTGAGTGATTAGCTGCCGCGTAGCGTATCGCAGGTTCAAAGCATTTATTTCAAAAAGATCCAGCCATGTGGCAACTTGTAAAAGTACTGTAGTTCCCCATACCTAAACTTTGGAATGGGGAACAACAGTACATTTACAAGTCCCGTCTATCCTGTCTATATTGATTCAGACTGGATCAGTCTGGTGAGCTTATCTGTCAAGTTGGCAAAATGAACACTGATCGTTCGCGTTAAATTCGGGGCAACACAGTTCCCCTCGCGCCTTATTGATTTGTAATAGCAACGCTAAGTTTTCCCTTTTCTTCCCTCTTTCTCCCTCACATCCCACTTTAAAAAAAAATAGCCTGTGGCCGTCTCCTGGTTTCCAACTATCTCTGTACCAAAATTCATCAAAATCGGTTTAGCCATTAAAGCGTGAAGAGGTAACAAAACAAATAAGCAACAGAACTTTTAAAAGTCCCATGTATTCTGTCTATTTTTTTTTTTAATATCCTGGGGCAACTCACACACGGCTATCTGATCCCAAGCTAAGCAGAGCTTGTGTTATGGTAACCAGAGAACTGATATACATACTTATATAATTTATAAATACATACATATTATGGGTAAATCACACCCAGACACAGAACAAACAATCATGCTCATCACACAAAGTTTGTCCTGGGTGGGAATCGAACCCACGACCTCCGGCTCAGCAGTCAGGGCCACTAACCACTAGACCAACAGGCCCGTATTGATTCAGATTGGATCAGTCTGGTGGGCTTATCTGAACAGTTGGCAAAATGATAACATCATAGATCGTGATAATGTATCCTGTGTTCTTATCCAATCCTACGCCCAGTTCGAGAGAAGTTCTTAACACCTAACAACTTACAAGGCTTACCAAGTTCGTAAACTTTGGATTTGGAACACATAAGTTACGATTACGCTGAAGCAAAAAAAAATAAGAAACTAGGATAAGCACTTAAACAAGTTTCACGAAGAAAAAAAATATCATTTTGGCAAAATAAATGTAATTATTTATCATGGCCGGTTCTTTCATTCCCGCTTACAAGCTTTCCCTTGCTTTATTTTGAACTAGCTTTCGCCCGCGATTTCATCCGCATGGCATAATTACTTTGGTCTAACGCTAACTTTAACCCACGTTATGATCTAAAAAAATATCTTTCCCTCCTTTTTCCTCCCCCTTTTCTCACTTTTTTTAGCCTGTGTCTGTCTCCAAGGTCCTAACTATCTTTGTACCACAATGCATCAAAAATAGTTTGGCCATTTAGGCGTGAAGACGTAACAAACAAACAAACTCATTTTCGCTTTTATAATATTAATAAAGATTGATTTTAAAATGCAACTTAAAATCATCGGAATTTGCTCGCATAAAATTTGCGCGCTCATAACCACTAGCAACCGATATTCTGAAAACTGAAAGGGATCGGCCTCTGATGAACAAAGTACAAATCTAAACCACGTGGCTGCTACTGCGAGATTCCTGATTAAAAAACCCAATAACACTTACACTTACCTGGGAATTGAAATTCAGCGGTCGCACTTGCGATCAGGCGAATGAAGCAGTCATTAATTCTAGATATTATGTTCTTCTGAATAAATAAAGAATCTTTATACCCAATTCGGCAAAGTCCAGTCCATACTTCACATCGATATTTACAGTTACTTTATGGAGAACCCGGAAATGTCCAGAAAACTGAACACGCATTTTCTCAAAATCTAGATATCCTAGATTTTTTGAAATTATTTTTTCTGGTCTAAGGAACGTCTGATAACGACAAATTTTGCTATAGTTGTAAGACGTGTCTCTCTCTCTCTCTCATAGAAAGCAAGCCAGTTATTTTCGTTTCATCCGACTTCGCATTGAACAGTGTGGTGTCGCGACGATTATTTTTGTTGAGTCTATACAGGATTTTTGCACATTATACCGTCGTTCCATCCGGGTGACCCTTGACACCTCTCAAGATTTTTTTTAAAAGGTTTTTTACAAGGTCGACTAATATCCCACAAAATACAATAGTCATTTTGATTACTTTCACAACGTATTATTAAACTACTCGCATTGTTCTAATGGGTAGCAATCAAGACGAACATAAGGGCAGGGTTTATCCCTCGAGACGGAAACTGTAATTGGGTTTTTCTCTAACAAAGTGCTCATTTAAAAGGGTTGATTATACCCTCAAAATGGCAATAGGTCCATCCTTTATCAAATTAAATCTGTTTTAAGAGTTTGTTTGTCTTGGTAGGGACATGTGATGAGGAGGGACGAAGCATGTGTAACTAAAAGAGTAATGGATCTGAATGTTGATGGACGGAGAGCGAGAGGAAGGCCAAAGAAAAGATGGATGGATTATGTAAGGAATGATATGAAGGAGAAATGAGTAAATGATGCCGTGACGTCTGACAGGGGAGAATGGAAGAAGCAAATGTGTTGCGCCGACCCCAAATAGAATGGGACAAGGGCAGGAAAATGATATAAATTCTCAGTTTTAAGAGTCTCGTCTAATAAATCTGTTGTCACATCTTAGAATCATGATTGGGTTTAAAAGCTTATTTAATGTTTAAGTGCTTGTTTTTCTCAATTGGTCGCTAGTGCTGTTTGTGAGCTAGAAACAGTGTGTTTGTTTCCTGGTTGGGGTAAGTTATGAATGAATGGAAACATTTTATTCCGGGCGGCATATTTTCATAGTAAACCTAAGCCCAGAAGCTAAATACACACAAACACATACACATAAAATCAAATTCAATAAAATTAAAATGTTTAATTATTTTTTTTTTAAGATTAAATTAGAATCCTTATCCTTACTAATATTATAAAAGCGAAAGTGAGTTTTTTTATTTGTTTGTTACCTCTTCACGCTTAAATGGCTAAACCGATTGTGATGAATTTTGGTACATAGATAGTTAGGAACCAGGAGACGGACATAGGCTAATTTTTATTTAAAAAAAAGTGGGATGTGAGGGAGAAAGAGGGAAGAAAAGGGAAAACTTAGCGTTGCTATTACAAATCAATAAGGCGCAAGGAGAACTGTGTTACCCCAAATTTAACGCGGGCGAAGCCGCGGGCGAAAGCTAGTTTTCCATATTAGCTCTTATAGTATAAAGAAACTGCCAAAGAAAGTTGTTCTCCTCCTACGTAAATAATTTACATTTTTTCTTACAAAAATATTTGTAACAAGAAAACCCCAAACCACATATTTACTTTTTATGCTGTAAGCCCGACAAATTACACTCAATTTATGAGACCACCAAATAAGATATTATAAACTAGCTTTCGCCCGCGGCTTCGCCCGCGTTAAATTTGGGGTAACACAGTTCCCCTTGCGCCTTATTGATTTGTAATAGCAACGCTAAGTTTTCCCTTCTCTTCCCTCTTTCTCCCTCACATCCCACTTTTTTCAAAAAAATATTAGCCTATGTCCGTCTCCTGGTTCCCTACTATCTCTGTACCAAAATTCATCCAAATCGGTTCAGCCATTAAAGCGTGAAGAGGTAACAAACAAACAAACAAACAAACAAACAAACAAACAAACAAACTCACTTTCGCTTTTATAATATTAGTAAGGATTACTCTATTAATCTTTGTGAACAAAAACTACTACCCTTCTCAATTTACCATACAAGAATAGTTAGGCCCGGCTCTCCCTACGCCTAGCCATACTGCTGACTGACTTATGAGCAAGAAATATCCATTATTATTGAGACTACCCGTTGCCCACGGTTTTGCTTGCGTGGTCTTCATATGTATCCCAAGGGAAGTAAGTAAACGCAGTGGCTGAGCGATCGGCTGCCGCGCTGTGTGTCGAACAATTATTTGTATGGCCCCCTTGCGCCTTATTGATTTGTGATAGCAACGCTAAGTATTCCCTTTTCTTCCCTCTTTCTCCCTCACATCCCACTTTTTTAAAATATGTCCGTCTCTTGGTTCCCAAATATCTCTGTACTAAAATTCATCACAATCGGTCTAGCCATTAAAGCGTGAAGAGGTAACAAACAAACAAACAAACTCACTTTCGCTTCTATAATATTAGTAAGGATTGCGTAAGATCTAATAAATAAAAAATACAGAGTCACGTTTTTTTATCTGGTACAAAATAAGATTACAAATTATGCCACCAGCCTTTTGGGTACTTGGGACAGCAATGTGAATGAATTTTGACGCCCTGTCATTGTTTTCTCTTTTTGGGACTTGTAGATATACATATATATGTTTATAATTACACTAAATTATGAGATTGTAAATACATGTTTATAACATTGAATAAATATAGCAAGAAAAAGAAAACACTTTTTTTTTTAATTCTTCTATCTATTTCATTATAATTCTTTTTATTAGATAATAAATACCAACATAACTTAATTTTAAATTTATAAATTAATGAGCTTGTAAAGCATTGGTAATAGAGAGGTTTTAGAATTGTAATAGAAAGTTTGTTTCTATAACAATTCTAAAAAAAAAGACAGTCGTTACAGGCAGTCACTTCCCCGAAAGTCTGACAACCAGTCCTATTACCTAGTAATTGCGTAGTTAGTGGGTTGTATAATAAAAACCATCCATTTCCATTCGCGTTTGCCAAGGTCAATCCGCGGATAGATGACCATTCATTGCACATTCACATTCACATTCGTGCCACGGAAAGCACGTTAAGCAATTGATCTTGGCTTTTATTTATAGATCTTTGGCAGTCGTTACAGCTAGGCACCAGTCTAATCAAGGAGTATAGTATTACGTAGTACTAATATAACTGGGTTGTGGCAATCACAGAGGCAGTCAAGAAGCCAGAACTTATTCAGATACATCAAGATCGACTGGTAGTCGACCTCTAGGTATACAACATTATTTTTAGTTTATGCGAAAGCCGAAACACCTGTCCAGTATTTTTATATAAAGAATTTATGCACAAAATTTCAAAACTGTATCATGAAAAACCACAAAGTTATAAGCTTGCTATGTTACCTGGATATCCGTACAAATACACCGTCACCAACGGCGTACGGCGGCGGCGGCGTCCCCGCGCCGCGCGCCTTGTTTTCATTGATAATAATAATTGTCTCAGTTTGTATAGTAGGTAATTAACTGGTGATACATTTTTCATCACACTGTCTGGCAGGCTTTGGACTGTCGTAATGGTCAAGCGTAGGGTAGCGCTTGCGAATAGGTACTTAGTGTCGCGTGGTGTCTATATTATAATCTTTTTAAAATATTTTTGGGAAAAAATATAACATGGTATAAAAATGATTGGAATCGATTCAGTTACTTATTCTGAACAAACTATATTCAGGTTTAGCATATACTAAAAATAATGTTGTATAGTTGGAAAAACGTGAAGCAAATGAGTAGGTATATTATGTTCTTGCAATAATACGTTAGTTTAGTATGTTTGTTTTTTCTGTGCCGCGATGACAGTCAATCGCTGCATCGTCACAAATATCTGCATCAACGTGCGGTGAATGTGGAACACAGAACTAATCTATGTGTCACAGACCACAGAAACTATAGATAAGGAAAAACTACGTTTTGTGTTTTTTATTAACTTACTAGCTTTTGCTCGCGTTAAATCCGATATAACACAGCACCTGCTACCTGTAGTTTTTGCTCTTGCCCCTTATTAATTTGTAATAGCAACGCTAAGTTTTCCCTTTTCTTTCCTCGTTCTCCCTCATATCCCACTTTTTTTAAATAAAAATTAGCCTAAGTCCGTATCCTGGCTCCCAACTATCTCTGTACCAAAACTCATCAAAATCGGTTTAACCATTAAAGCGTGAAGAGCTAACAAAAAAACAAACTCACTTTCGCTTTTATAATATTAATATTAGTAAGGATTTTGATAGAGCTGACGAAGCTATTTTGAATTAGGTAGAAAAAAAATTAGAGTGTTTAACACTAGAAGCACGGAAAATTCTGACACCCCTAGAAGCGCGGATGGGTCAATATTGTCCATTTTATGTTTCCTACCGTAATTGTAAAGATATATAAACAATTTATATACAAAAATTGGAGGTGTTGGTTTTCCGAACATAATTACATAAATAAAATAACTATGACTTGGCACACGTGGTTGTCGACATGAGGAATGTAAACTCGACTATCATTGTGCCAATTGTCGTAACGGCCAATGGCTTAATTGCCAAGAGCCTCGACGAACATCTATCGGAGTTGAAGTCTCCTTAGGTGGTTGGATCAAGGGCCTGTTTCAGAAGGCAGTACTCCTCGATACGGCCCGCATCGTGAGGAGGTCCTGTCTCTGGAGCCCACACCACCGGTAGCTTGGACCCCGCTCCCGTAATCGTCTGACACTATTTTATATTTTTAATTGTTGAGAAACTTTCTATACTTTCTATTTATTCTATTTCTTTGACTATGAGCAGATGTGTTGTTACAGATTGAGTGAAAGTAATAAATAAATGGGTCCACCCTTTATAGCAGAACTTTTTATGTCATAATTTTATTTTGCATAACAACGGATGGCATAAACTTCACTTTGCAGAAAATAGTTTGGCAGACACTCATTTATCATACATTCTAAACTCATAATTTTGTAAGTCAGAATCATCTCTAGGCATAAACTTCATATCCATAATATTTAAAAAGTAGAAACATCATATCGCAGAAAGTTCACAGTCAGAATCGTCTTTTGGCATAATATTTTTATATCGATGATCATTAAACGGCAGAATTGTCATATCGTAAAAAGTTTATAGTTAGGGTCATCTTTGTCATTATAAGTTGTCATTTATTTTGATTAATTATTTCTTTAAAGTAATGTCATTTATTTTAGTTATTGTTTAATTGAATTTGAGATAATGTCATTGAATTCAATAAGTAATTAGGTATCCTAATCTAAATAGTTCAGTTCCAGGTAACCTACTTAAAACAATCTCTTTTTTCTATTAACGCAAGTCGTTTCTGACACTCGCCGGCCGCTACCGCGGCACCGCTCGCTTCGCTCGCTCGGCTCGTGCGTAGGAGGTCACAGTTTTAACCTAACCTAACCTAGCCATTACTGCCGTCTGCATAGTATGCGAAGTGAAATTATACCAAATAATATATTATGCGAAATTTGAACTCTGCTAATCGTAATTATACTAAATGTAATTCTGCCATCTTAAAAGTATGCCATTGTTAATTCGAAGTTTTAAACATTATGCCAAACGATAATTATACCAAATAAATTTTATGCCTTTAAAATGTTCGTTTAAAGAAAATTATACTAAGTGTGTTATGCCAAATAAATTTCGGAGCATCAAGTTTCTGCCAGATAGAGGGAACCCTAAATAAATAACGATCAATTATAATGTCTTAATTTAGTTTATTTAATAATGTACAATAATATGACCGATTTGTAATGGATCCCAAAGTAAAACGAGAGAAAACTAAGTCTACACGTCTTAAATTCATTAATTATTAAAGTTGATGAAGGTACACGATGTCTGTTTCACAAACGCCTATTAAAAAGTCATTACAAGTACAGGCACGACCAATCCTTACTTACTTAATATTATAAAAGCGAAAGTGAGTTTGTTTGTTACCTCTTAACGCTTTAATGGCTGAACCGATTTTGATGAATTTTCAGGTACAGAGATAGTTGGGAACCAGGAGACGGACATAGGCTAAAAAAGTGGGATATGAGGGAGAACGAGGGAAGAAAAGGGAAAACCTAGCGTTGCTATTACAAATCAATAAGGCGCAAGAGCAAAACCTGCAGGTCTGCTTGGTGTGTAATACCGAATTTAACGCGAGCGAAGCTGGGGGCGAAAGCTAGTCAAATGTATAAATTTACTTACTAACGCCCGCAGGTTCGCCTGCGTGATGATCGGGTAAAATGTATCCTATGTGTTATTTCAGACTATAACCTCTGTGCCATGTTTTATCTGACAATCTGCTCAGCCAAGTTTTGACGTGAAAGAGTAACAAACATCCATACATCCATCCTCAAAAACATTCGCATTTATAATATTAAGTAGGATTAATATAGCCAAACTATCTTCCGTAAACTAGTACTAAGTTTTTAGAGAAAATAAATTTAGTAATTATTTAATAGGCTTGCCCCCCATGCTACTATTATTATTACTTTAATCATAACGGGAGTGCCTCTATTAGGTACATCTCTGCCTTACCCTTCTGCAATACAATTAGGTACACCTCTGCTCATTCTTTCTGCAATTACAGGCGCAATGTTAAGATAAAAAAAACTTAAATAATTTGCTTCGTATTTACATATTATTGCTCGTGAGTGTACCTTATTCGAACTACCCACATCCTAACTTTGGCCGATAGTAACGTCGAATGTAGCTGATCTTATTAATCACGCACAAAATCAGCCGCCATCTTGGATTGAAAGAGACTCCTTAGATAACAAATAAGGTTATTTTCACCTTAAACGTAATATGTTTTATTTTTGTTTAAAACAAAAAAATACTTGAGAAGAATGTTAGACTAAAGTACGGCCAACGAGAAGCGATACGAAAGGTCATTAACCTAAAGAACAACTGTGGCGTTGACAATCTAATATTTAGCTCTTTCCATCTTGTGCCTTTGTCGTAATGTCTCGTTCTTCCGGCAAAAACATGACAACGTTAAGACGGGTTCGCCAACATTCGGGCGTTCATTTTAGATGGGGTTTTAGCATGGGTTTTCTTTACATTTGGTATCGCTTCTCGTTGGCCGTACTGTAGTTTTGCTTATTTTGTTTTTTCGTTAAATAGGTAGTATACGATAAATATTTCGGTGATACATCATATTTTAGGCTACTTATATCAGTGACAAATATTAGTTAGTGGGTCTTATTATTTTCTCTAATAAAATGAACTTAAATAGCATCCACATAAAATTGGCTACACACTAATATTATAAAATTGAATGTTTATGTCTCTGTGTATGTTTGTAACTCTTTTACACTCTAACGGCTTATCAGATTTGGATTAAATTTGGTATCAAGATAGCTTATATTTCTGGATTAACAAATGGCTAATTTTATATTCGGAACAATCCGATGTCCAAGAAGGATGATTAAATAACTCAAATATGGTTATTCACCACGGGAAACGCCGTGGGGCGTAGCTAGTAATTATGTTAATATACCGGGATAAAAAAAAGCGTACATACAAAATTGACCTCACGGTTGGCGTAGCAGAGAGATCGGCTGCGTTGCGTGTCGCGGGTTCGAACCCCGCACGGAACAAATATTTGTATGACCTAGTGGTAGTTGTTCAGAGTCTGGCTGTTTGTGTATGTGAGTTTTAATGTTACCCACGATACAGGAGAAAATCCTATTGTGGGGCAACGATTATTAAAATAAAAAAAAACCCTTAATTATAGCGTGAGTATGTGTGTTAATTTATAGGAAATATATTTAATTCTTAATCAAATTAACAAGGGTTCGTTTCTGAATATTGGATCCAAAGTTTTAATTAGTTTATCTGTATTTGAGTGAATTGTTTACCCAGTCCTGAAATTATAAGAAAACAAGCTTTAGCCCGCGGTTTCGCTCGCGTTAAATTTGGGGTAACACCATTCCTCTTTCCTGATTTGCAGGTACCTGCTACGAACGAAAATAAAAATAAAAAAAAATCGAACCTGCGACACGCAGCGCGGCGACCCGTGCCGTCCAGTTTACTTAAAGAATGAATTTTCTTTTCTTATGATATCAGTCATGTTAATCGCATCCATCGTTCAATACAAGACCTCATCTAACCGGTCAGACCAGAAAAAACATAAGCCGATCGTCCTATCTATCCGTTCTGTAGTCTGTTTCCCTTTCATGAAAGCGCCGGGTATACAAAAGTTACTCTTCCTATTGTTCTCTTCGACTGTGCTAGACGGTTTTTATGGAAAGCATCGACAAAAGAACTGAAATATTGCGACCCGTTTTTATTTAACAAGGTTGTGATGTAAGTTTTTTAAACTGACATGGTCACTTTACGTATTATTTATTACTAGCTTTTGGCCGCGGCTTCGCTCGTGTTAAAATCGGGGTAACACAGTTCCGTTTTCCTGATTTGCAGGTACCGGCCACATGTAGTTTTTGCCATTGCGCCTTATTTAATGTAATAGCAAAGCTAAGTTTTCCCTTTTCTTCCCTATTTCTCACTCACATTATAGTTTTATAAAAAAAAAAACAAGAGGCCTATGTCCGTCTCCAGGGTCAATATTATACAAGCGAAAGTGAATTTGTTTGTTACGTCTTCACGCCTATATGGCTAAACTGATTTTGATAAATTTTGGTACAGAGATAGTTGGGACCCTAAAAACGGACAAACTGCGTACAGGACGGTATACGGACCATTTGTCACCAAAAACAACATCGTGCATCATTTTTTTTTAAGACGGACAGTCTTTCCAACCCCTTAAAAGAGGGGATGGGGCAAGGTAGGAAGGTAAAAATCGGTACACACTCTTTGTTACCAACGAAAAATACCTGCAAATCAGGAAAGGGGAACTGCGTTACCCCGAATTTGATGCTAACGAAGCCGCGGGCAAAAGCTAGTTAGATTATAACTAGCTGTTCCCCACGGGTTCACCCGCGCTGCTCAGCACCTGTTGGTCGTAGCGTGATGTTATACAGCCTATAGCCTTCCTCAAGAAATGGACTATCCAACACTAAAAGAATTTTCCAATTCCAACCAGTAGTCCCTGAGAGTAGCGCGTTCAAACAAACAAACTCTTCAGCTTTATAATATTAGTATTAAATAAAGCACATTTAAAGCAATGGGTTAGCCTGAATGTAAGGCCTGTAATGTGAGAAGACAAATAAATAAAATGATTTAAATTTATGAAAATGTGGAAACTTGAACGTTTGAAGACCTAGTTAATGTTTAGCTTGCTAATTGGCTAGGTTTGTGGATATCACATTCTATCATATGAAAACAGCAAAAAAAACATGTTTCTTGTATCGGTGAACCCTTTTTTGTGGTGTAGCGGGGGGGAGTGTCAGACTTGTACTGGCTAAATCCTACCCATGTTCCTTCCATTGCCCTTTATGTTGCGGGGCCGCGATATCTCTTTACAACCCGCAACCCCGGCAGACGGTGGCCCTAGCAGGCCCCCTCTGCTTTGCTGAAATCTCTTTGAGGCGCCCGTGGAACACTAACGCGCCGTCGACACGGCCATCGGAGCACCCTTTAATATGTATTTTATTTAGTTTTGTAGTATTGTTGTTATATCATAGAAAATTTCAACTGTCTATCTATCAAGGTTTTTGATATACAGCTTGGTGACGGTGGAATCTTAGTGATACAGTCCCGTTTTACCTTTTGGATACAGTACCCTAAATGACTACCAGAAGTTTCATACGGGCCTGTTGGTCTAGTGGTTAGTGGCCCTGACTGCTGAGCTGGAGGTCGTGGGTTCGATTCCCACCCAGGACAAACTTTGTGTGATGAGCATGATTGTTTGTTCTGTGTCTGGGTGTGATTTATCTATAATATGTATGTATTTATAAATTACTAGCGGCCCGCCCCGGCTTCGCACGGGTACATATGCACACTCACATACAACCTTCTTTTTTGCGTCGGGTTTCAAAAAAAAAGTAAAATTATAAAAGAATTTTGTTTTTTTTTTCTCCGACACGTGATAGGCCAACATACAGTTGGCCATGAGTGAAACATTATTTTCGTAGGTCGATCCGTAATAATTCGAAGGTTTGGCCTTGGGACTTGTTAACAGTTAACGCGAAAGATGATTTGACCGGAAACTGAAGTCGTTTAAAAGGGATTGGCAGATCAGTTGGGAACATCGGTATCCTCGGTATATGAGCTAGTAAACCAGCTGCTGGGCCAGTGATAATGGTCGCTACAATTGTCCTTCAATTCCTTAATAAGCAGTCTCGTCCCATTGCACATGCTTGGAGGACTTAAATTTCTTAAAAGCATTATTGGAATTCCAATTTTTACCGTCAATTCATGTGGTGGCAGTCCAGAAGGGTTTAGTGAATTTAAAAATTCCTGTGGATAATGGACTGCGTCTTCGATATTAGTCACGGTATCGATCGATTTGTTATTTTTTATTTGGCCGGAGACTAATTGGCCTACAGACTCATCCAGCAGGATGACACAACTGCTTAAATTTGTAGTGGAAAAAATTCCTTCTCCAAGTTTTAGCAGTTGTTGTGGGAAATTACTATCTGTGATTCCATGAAGATGAGCTCTCATATTCGTCCGTAATTTTAAATTTTCTATCGAAGTCCATAAGGGAGACGATATCAAGCATGATTTGATGATATCTGCTCGCGTACCTCTGTTAATGACAGGAAGAGTCTGTCGGAAATCTCCAGCAAATACAAAAGTAATCCCGCCCATGAGGGCAGAGGAGTTTCTAAGATCTTTTAATGTTCTGTCCAAGGCCTCCATATGCGCTCTGTGACTCATAGTGCATTCATCCCACATAATCAATGAGGCGTCTTGTAATAATTTACCAAAAGGGCCGTTTTTACGGATTGAACATAACGATTTTCGCTCAAGATTTACGGATAGTGGAAGTTTAAAAGTAGAATGAGCCGTTTATCCATCCTTTAAGAGAGTTGCGGCAATTCCTGACGAATCAACTGTAATCGCTATCTTCCCTGATTCTCTTATCTTAGCTAGTATCAAATGTGCAAGAAAAGTCTTGCCAGTGCCACCTGGCGGATCCACAAAAATATTTTTCCTTTGTTATTATTCACGCTATCGACTATAGTGTCAAAAACACATTTTTGATCTGGGACTAATTTTGGCAGGTTTTCATTAACAAAAGCGCTCAAATTATTTGTATTATAGTGATGTGAGATTATATCTGTAGCATTGTTGTTTGTACGAACTGAAACAGGCAATCCAAAATTACTTAAGGTTTTATCATTTAATTGCAAAAGTTTATTTTCTATTCGAATCAAACCTTCATTATAAACGTCTTCACTGTATGGCAAGGCGAAGTCTTGATTTTGCTGTCTGATTCTATGTATAATATCTTGACATAAATCATCTTTGAAACGGTCCCATAATTTCAATGGTTCCGATGGCTGACAAAATAAAAGGATGACCACAAATAAGTCTCTCAGTTGTATTGGACATTGCGAAAGCGATGTTTCTCTCAGAGTATTTTCCCAGTGGTCATCATTTTCTAGCAAACCTCTGCCACCGCAAGCTGCTTGATAGGTTTCTTTGAGAACTCCGTCAACGGTTTTTAAGTACTCAAATGAGGTTGGAACACGTACGTGATGTAGCAACATCCTAAGATAAAAGCACTCTGATTGAGAAGGATGTACACCGTAGACTCTTCCTAAAGCGGCATCTTTTTCTATACTTGGATGGCCAACTACGGCCTCACCACGCCTCCTTCTTGTGAATTTATTACTGGCCCATGTGGAGTATTGCGGGACTTCGTGGTATAAAAGTGTCTTTGCGAATTCGTCGTCATTACAGAGCTCAAAGAACGCCAGCAAAGTAGTTTTACGTGGGTTATGAGCCACTTGTTTAGCCGTTTCTGGGGTAAAATACACCCTTTGGCCGTTTTCTAAGTGGATAGCTAACTGTAAGACTGTAGGATGCCGCTCATGGATCAGAAATTCAAATATTCGCCACACAGCCTCGGATGTACTTATGTACCGGCAATTCACGTAGTTTTCCACTTCATCATTTGGGTTTCTGACGCTAAAAGTAGCTTGGTCAGAATTCCTCCCCCCCCAGTACCCCAGTGACACTTACATGGAGCCTACATCGCATGCTGGCTTGCTGAGCGCGGTGAGCGGCAACCACGCGACTTTTTTCCAATACTTGCATTTTAAAACTCGTGATATCTTCCGAATGAAATGTCCGAATTGAATAATTCAAAAAGTTATAAAAAGGCATTGAATATAAAGTAATTTATTTAGATAAGGATTAATACCAAGGTACAAATAAAAAGCCTTTTCAAGCGGCGGCATATAAAATAAATTTTTAGAACAAAAAACCGCTTACTGTGACATAACTATAATATTTACACATATGCTGTCGCGACACTTTTTGTAGATAATGATGAGTTTTGTAAAGTCGTAGTAAATGATTTTGTTCTATCATCAATAGTTTTCACAGCGCACGCGACGTAAGGAATTTTTCAGGTCATTTTTATACACCTTGTGTTACATTTTTGGAGTTTTAGTAAGGATTCCTAATTTTAAAAAAATATAATATAGCCTATGTTACTCGGGGATAATGTAGCTTTCCAAAGGTGAAAGAATTTTTGAAATCGGTCCAGTAGTTTCGGAGCCTATTCATTACAAACAAACAAACAAACAAACAAATCTTTCCTCTTTATAATATTAGTATAGATATAAGTATGTATATCAGTTGTCTGGTTACCGTAACACAAGCTCTGCTTAGCTTGGGATCAGATAGCCGTGTGTAAGTTGTCCCAAGATATTTATTTATTATTTCTAGTATTTGTTGTTATATCATAGAAAAATTTAACTATCTAACTATCACGGTTCGGTTAGTGAAACAGTCCCGTTTTACTCTTTGGATACAGAACCCTAAAAATGACTACTAGAAGTTTCATACAGCCAACGTTCTGCTTCACAATTGTAAATTTCCGTTTCATCAAAAACAGCACGCGACAGCAGTGAAAGCGTGGGTCTAAAGGTCATCGCGGTTATTAACAAATGTCGCTACCGGAACGCCTACGTACTGCAGAGAGTATGCTCTGAATTTTGATAGCAATGAGTATGTAAGAACCACAGTAGGTGACGTTCTGTAGTTAATACTGTAGGGAACTAGAAGAAATCCTTTCCTTACTAATATTATAAAAGCGAAAGTGAGTTTGTTTGTTTGTTTGTTACCTCTTCACGCTTTAATGGCTAAACCGATTTGGATGAATTTTGGTACAGATATAGTAGGGAACCAGGAGACGGACATAAGCTATTTTTTTTTTAAAAGAGTGGGTTATGAGGAAGAAATGGGAAAACTTAGCGTTGCTATTACAAATCAATAAGGCGCTACCGAATTTAACGCGAGCGAAGCTGCGGGCAAAAGCAATATATATATTCTTTTATTATATGTACATATAATAAAAGAATATTTAATAATCTAAGATTATATTTTAGTTCATAACTTCAGCAATACATGTCACACAATAAAACCAAGGCTTTATGCTCTTCTATTCTTTAATTCTATATTTAAAAACCTGAGCATTCGAATGTCTTTGCAAACCAGCATGTTCTTTCAAAGGCTTGACCATTTTTTTTTTAAATAAACTTGGCCCCACTATAGGAATTTCTCCTGTATCATGGGTACGTTTCACAAATATTTAAACTCACATACACAAACAGCCAGACCCGAAACAACTACTTGTAGGTCATACAAATATTTGTTCCTTGCCGGAATTGAACCCGCGATACGCAGTGCAGAAGTCGATCACTTAGCCACTGCGCGAGAAAATGGCATGAGTTTATGTATTTCCAAACAAAATTGATTTATGTTTAGCATAATATATTAAACTAAACAAATTGGTTGCCTGTAAAGTCGGTATACGGGCGAAAGTTTTACGTGACAACGACTTTGAGTGGTAAAATAATTTTAATTTTTATGTCTGTCTCTCTCGCGCTTAGGCGGGCTAACCATGCCCGAGTGGAAGGGACGCGTGCCTCTCACTCGCTCTCATTGTGAGCGCATAACGTGAGCGGAGCGTAACGCAGTTTCTTGAAGTGTCACCCGGCAAACCAATTTATAAGACGTTGTCACGTCAAAAATAATATTGTATGCGTACAATAATGTTTGCGTAAAGTTATATTGTAGTTATTATGCTACAGGTATGGCGTACTCCTGTATATACATATATTCGACAGAATTTTAGAACTTTTGTCTTGACGAACAAGAGAAATACGTGGGGGTAAAACTACAAACATCTACCTACGCTCTGTCAATCATTTATTTTGTAGAACATAACTGTTTACAGGTAGTATATAAGAGATAGGTTCACTATGTTTTGCCAATAGATGGCGTACAAAATTAAGGTATAAAATAAAACAAGCAAAAGTAACATAATAATCCTTACTATATCTTCTAATATAATTATAAAATTCTCGTGTCACAGTTTTAGTTTTTTTAGTCACAACGAAATTTTGTGTACATATCGGGTAGGTCTGAGAATCGGCCAACATCTATTTTTCATACCCTTAAGTGAGCAGCGGGTGAAACCGCTGGGCACAGCTAGTAATATTATAAAAACGAAAGTGAGTTTGTTTGTTTGTTACCTCTTCACGCTGTAATGGCTTAACCGATTTTGATGAGTTTTGGGAACAAACTTGCTTCATACCCGGCTGGTAGTAAAGCGTTCTGGTCCCTGGCTAAGTCGGTCGAATCGAACTTCTGTCGCCCCTCACTTCCACCACTGCTTAAACCCGACGGGTCACTGGCCCACTCCGCTGAAGAGAAAGCAAATTTATTTGCCGCTCTTTTTGCGGAATCTTCACGTCTTGACAGCGGCGACGCAAGCCCCCCGGCCTCTCCTGCTGGATGCGAGACGAGTATGTCCGACATTCGCATCCACCAGAAGGACGTCCGTAGGGTGCTGCGTAATCTTGACGTGAACAAAGCTAGTGGTCCCGACGGGATTCCGGCAATTGTTCTTAGAACGTGCGCGCCTGAATTGTCTCCAATCTTGACGCACCTGTTTCGCCTCTCGTTTGAGACTAGAAAAGTACCGAAAGCTTGGAAGCAAGCTTGCACGTTACCCGTGCCCAAAAAGGGCAGTCGAGCTGACCCGGCCAACTACAGGCCCATTTCAGTCACGTCCATACTCTGTAAGACTATGGAGCGTGTACAGAATGGTAAACTCCTGGCATACCTAGAATCCAATGACATCCTCAGTGACCGACAATACGGCTTTCGCCGAAACCGGTCCACTGGGGATCTTCTAGCGTATGCCATTCACATTTGGAGTGAGGCCATTGAGAAACACGGGGAAGCGCTTGCCGTTTCCCTTGACATCTCTAAGGCCTTCGACAGGGTGTGGCATGAAAGCCTTATTAAAAAGCTTCCTTCTTTCGGTCTACCCGCTGGTTTTTGTACTTGGGTTGCGGACTTCCTGAGGGATCGGTCCATTCGAGTGGTCATAGATGGCTGCTCGTCTGACCAATTGGCTATTAATGCTGGGGTCCCTCAGGGGTCGGTTCTCTCGGCAACTTTATTTTTGCTGCACATTAACAGTCTGCTAGTGCCCGGCACCTTTGGGTATGCAGACGATAGCACTGTTGCTGAGAGATATACGTCCAACGCAGGGGCTAGTGGGTCTCAGATCCGGTCTCTTCGCGAGGCCATGGTTGAGCGGTTGAACTTGTCCTTGAGGGCTGTCTCCGATTGGGGAGAGGCCAACTTGGTCAAGTTCAATGCTGCTAAGACCCAGGCGTGTCTGTTCTCCGCAAAGAGGAGTAAATTTCAACCTGCTCCTTCTTTTCGTGATGTAACCGTGCCAATTACCGACCATATTGAGCTTCTTGGTGTAACGCTTACATCTACCCTCAATTTTGGTCCGTTCATCGAGGCTAAGGCTAAACTGGCTGCTAAGAAGTTGGGTATCCTAGCAAAGGTGAGACAGTATTTCACACCGGAACAGTTGCTGAACTTATATTAAGCGCAAGTTCGATCGTGTGTGGAATACTGTTCTCATCTCTGGGACGGATCCGCCAAATACCAGCTTGAAGCGCTAGAGTCTATAGAGAAACGAGCCAAGAGGCTCATCGGCAACGACGCGCTGGTTGAGTCAAAGCTCCAGAGCCTGGAGCATCGCCGGCGCGTAGCCAGCCTTTCGGTTTTCTATCGGTTACATTTCGGAGAGTGTGCGATGGAATTGCACAGCCTAATTCCGCCAAGCCCGTTCCATCATAGGACTACAAGACGTACGGCGATGCGCCACCGTTACATGGTAGACATCCCACCCACACGCACTAAACGGTTTGGGAATACCTTCATTGTGCGTACTGCTAAGGAGTGGAATTCCCTGCCGGAGTCTGTATTTCCTGACAGCTATAACCTGGGGGTCTTCAAGTCAAGAGTGAATAGGTTATTTCTAGGTAAGCGTGCTTCATCGTCGACCACATCATCACTTACCATCAGGTGAGATAGTGGTCAAACGCGAGCCTAACAATAATAAAAAAAAAAAAAGTATTATACCGAATATAACGCGAGCGAAGCTGAGGGCAAAAGCTAGTTATAAATACAATTAAAAAGTCAAATGTCTAAATTTAAAAATAACTATGTCAAAATGTTGTCAGTATCATTATTAGAAATTAAATCAAAATATAAACAAGCCCATCATTTAGATAATACATATTACTGATTAATTAATCATAACGGGCATAATGGACGATTCATTCATTTAAGTGGTAATTTGGACATTCAAATGACAGCACAGATACAAGTTCTATTTTCAAATTAAAAATCATAACATTCATTATTTAATACAATAACTGAAAGCATATTTTTAATACGGGCATCATCATGTTGATGGATAAAGGCAAATTGGCATATTAGGCTGGGGCCCGCTTGTCCTTTGTATGCAAGAAATGTTTTACAACAAAATAATGGCTGAAATAAAATATCCTTACTAATCCTTACTAATATTATAAAAGCGAAAGTAATTAATAATAATAAATATCTTGGGACAACTCACACACGGCTATCTGATCCCAAGCTAAGCAGATCTTGTGTTATGGTAACCAGACAGCTGATATACATACTTATATAATTTATAAACACATACATATTATAAATAAATCACATCCAGACACAGAACAAACAATCATGCTCATCACACAAAGTTTGTCCTGGGTGGGAATCGAACCCACGACTTCCGGCTCAGCAGTCAGGGCCACTAACCACTACACCAACAGGCCCGTCAATTGTATGAATTACCACTCGTAGGCAAATATTCGTCAAATAAATTACATAGCAAGAAAGTCTAATTAAGTAATTAGTAATATATTTCACCACAGAAATCCTTACTAGTACCTATAATAAAAGCGAAAGTGAGTTGGTTTGTTTGTTACGTCTTCACGCCTAAATGGCTAAACTGATTTTGATGAATCTTGGTACAGAGATAGTTGGAGACGGACACAGGCATTTTTTTTTCAAAAAAAGATTGAGATATGAGGGAGAAAGAGGGAAGAACAGGGAAAACTTAGCATTGCTATTACAATAAATTAGGCGCAAGGCCAAAAACTGCAGGTAGCAAGTACCTGTAAATCAGGAAAGGGGAACCCCGAACTGTGTTACCCCGAATTTAACGCGGACGAAGCCGCGGGCAATAGTTAGTTATATTATAAATTACTAGCTGTGCCCAGCGGTTTCACCCACTGCTCACTTAGGGGTATGAAAAATAGATGTTATTCGATTCTTAGACTTACCGAATATTATGCATAAAAAATCATTTAAATAAATCCGCTGACAAGTAAAAATCTTTATACAATTCGAATTCGTACAAACGCAATCGGAATTTTGTAATTCCACTACCTTCCGCAATTTTTTGCCTTATAATTTTTTCATGTCAGCATTTTGCGATATCCAAACGCTAATTTGCGACATAGCTGTTTAAGGCGCAGTATTATGTCGTTGACCTTGTTCATACATTTTGACGTTGGACTTTACTGCATACGTTTGTCGTAAAAATACAAATAAATTTATATAAAATTAAATATTAACTATTCAATCAAAAACAATCCATTATTGAACGCAGTTTGGCATTGGAAATTTAATTGTATACTTTTGATTATAATTACGATTAATATTGAAGAGATAAACTGCTTTAAAAGAGAATTTAGAGGTGTGTTTGAATATTTTTTTACACATTTTAGTATATTTAATTATAATTTGAATTCCAGCAATGTATGCAAAAAAGCCTTAAAATATCATATTTTTTCAGTGATTAAAATTATGTATGGTTTAAGAGATACACTGCGTTAAAAAACCTGATTTTTGGCCGTTCTCAAGAAATCTTCACTTTAAGCTGCGAGATTAAAATGGGACTAGGCGTTGATCACACTGTGGCATGATCGCAAGGTTGGGGCCTTTTTAAATTTTGGTAATTCTAGCTATTCTTTATTTAGCCAAATTTAGATTAACTAGCTTTTGCTCGCGTTAAATAAAAAAAAGGTAACACAGTTCCCCTTTTCTTGATTTGCAGGCGCAAGGGCAAAAACTACAGGTAGCAGGCTACCAGTAGTTTTTGCTCTTGCGCATTATTTATTGTAATAGCAAAACTTAGGTTTTCTCTTTTCTTCCCTCTTTCTCCCTCAAATCGCACCAAAAAAAAATTGCATACGTCCGTCTCCAGGGTCCCAACTATCTCTGTATCAAAATTCATCAAAACCGGTTTTGTCATTTAGACGTGAAGACAGAACAAAGTCACTTTCGCTTTTATAATATTTAGTAGTTAGTAAGGATTTTAAATACTAACTTAACTTTTTTTAAAGACACACGACACAACACGGCGACACGTTTTAACACAGTGGCCAAGAGCTTGACTGCTGCGCTTCGTGTAGCGGGTTCGATGACCGCACGGAACAAATATTTGTATGACCTACAGTAGTTGTTCCCGGTCTAGCCAAATAGTGAGTTTAAATGTTTGTAAACGCACCCACGATACAGGAGAAAATCTTAGTGTGGGGCAACATAACAATTTTAAAAAAGGAATGACGCAAAATTGTTATTAAAAACTAAACCATAATGATACCATTCCTTCACAAGAGTTTTAGCCATGTTTTAAAAGAATTTAAATATAATCTACCATTTTAACGGTGTCATATTTTTCCGGACGATCGGAAAACGATAAAATCGTATTTTACGAGCGATTGAAGCATTTTAAGAATTCAAAATTTCTTCAGAATGTTTTTGAAGAGAAATAATGATAAGACGTTTTAATAGTGTATCACTTCCTTCTATAAACTTTTATAATAAAGATTTTCAGAAAACTTCTCCGACTTAATAATCCCTGTAATTATCATAGAATACTAAGTACTTACTACAGTACTTTCACAAGTTATTATGTCTTGTGACTGGGACTGCAGCGGCATATGTTTTTTTTTTGTTTTTATGACATTCAAAAGTGCTATTAATGGTCTATTGAAATAAATGCTTTGAGTTTGAATAATTTTAAATTATTATTAAAAACTAATTAACACACAATCTATAATAATCGAGTGTAACCAACTAACTAATGTATGTACAGGACCCAAAAAGAAAAAAAAAACAATTACATGGCGTCAGAAAATTCCATTCTCATTCACTGTCAACAGGAAAAGCGCCGAGAAAAATTTAAAAAACTAGGTGAGCACTTGAATCCTAAGGCATATTCTCCTATCTATCCTACTAATATTATAAATCCTACTTCTAATATATAAAATTCTCTTGTCACAATGTTAGTTCCCATACTCCTCCGAAACGGCTGGACCGATTTGTATGAAATTTTGTGTGCATATTGAGTCTGTCTGAGAATCGGCTAACAACTATTTTTCATGTTCCTCTCCAGAAAATGAGCTGAACAGCGGGTGAAACCGCTGGGCACAGCTAGTCCTTACTTAATATTATAAAAGCGAAAGTGAGTTTGTTTGTTACTTCTTCACGCTTTGATGGCTGAACCGATTTTGATGAATTTTAGTACAGAGATAGTAGGGAACCAGGAGACGGACAAAGCCTAATAGTTTTTAAAAAAAAGTGGGATGTGAGGGAGAAAGAGGGAAGAAAAGGGAAAACTTAGCGTTGCTATTACAAATCAATAAGGCGCAAGGGTAACTGTGTTACCCCAAATTTAACGCGAGCGAAGCCGCGGGCAAAAGCTAGTAATATTATAAATGTGAATATTTGTGAGAATGGCTGGATGGATGGATGTTTGTTACACTTTTACGTCAAAACGGCTGTACGGATCTTGAAAAAATTCGCACCGAGGTGAATTAAAGTCTGGAATAATACATAGGACACTTTTGTTCTATATCACGCGGGTGAAACCACGGGGGCCAGCTAGTTATTTAAGAATTATCTGTTGAACATTTTCCAAGCCAAAATAAGAAAATCTATTCCAACGTAATGTCGGTGTAGTTTAGGTGTCATTAGCTCATAATCACAATAAAATAAGATTCAGTTTATTTAATCAGATCGTGAAACAGACTGAATCCTTACTAATATTATAAAAGCGAAAGTGAGTTTGTTTGTTTGTTTGTTTATTTGTTTGTTTGTTACCACTTCACGCTTTAATGGCTAAACCGATTTTGATGAATTTTGGTACAGAGATAGTTGGGAACCAGGAGACGGACATAAGATAATATTTAAAAAAAGTGGGATGTGAGGGAGAAAGAGAAAAGAAAAGGGAAAACTAGCGTTGCTATTACAAATCAATAAGGCGCAAGGTGAACTGTGTTAC
Source organism: Ochropleura leucogaster (assembly GCA_958449745.1). Taxonomy (NCBI): domain Eukaryota; kingdom Metazoa; phylum Arthropoda; class Insecta; order Lepidoptera; family Noctuidae; genus Ochropleura; species Ochropleura leucogaster. The sequence goes on along the minus strand of OY288221.1, from coordinate 3,726,259 downwards.
CCCAAATTTAACGCGGGCGAAAGCTAGTTACAAATAAAGTCCACTATTAATGGTATTTTAAGGTTTTTTTTGGGGTGGGAAATCATCGAATAACTTCCCCCGCTCTTGGCAGAACGGGGAGAGTGACACACTTGTACTGACTAAAACCCACCCATGTTCCTTCTATTGCCCTTTACGTTACGGGGCAGCGGTATCTCATTAAAAAAAATTGTATTTTATTCTTTACGTCGCGTATGGCATCAATCGTGCCGAAAAAGCCATCATTTCGTCATCAATAAATTCATAACATTTCCAACGCATCGCATCGTTTCCAAGAGTACGCAGATTGCATAATTTTCACTTTAAATGCATTTTATGGCGTGGAATAAAATTTAACAGTTCAATTTTATTTTCCCGGGATTTTAATGTCATGAAACGTGGCAGAATATCAGCATGTTTTATTTACATCACGAAAATCAATTTAAAGGTTTATTATAGCTCTGCTTGATGCAGGAGGTCCAATACTAATATTATAAAAGCGAAAGTGAGTTTGTTTGTTTGTTACCTTTTCACGCTTTAATGGCTAAACCAATTTTGATGAATTTTGGTACAGAGATAGTTAGGAACCAGGAGACTTTTATTTTAAAAAAGTGGGATGTGAGGGAGAAAGTGGGAAGAAAAGGGAAAACTTAGCGTTGCTATTACAAATCAATAAGGCGCAAGGGGAACTGTGTTACCCCGAATTTAACGCGAGCGAAGCCGCGGGCAAAAGCTAGTTTGTAATAAAGGTTCTTAGGAGAGCCCGAAGTCATTTGATGTTAGTCTTGAGCCAGTTGTATACAAGAGGCTTCGGAGTCACGGACAGGATTGGACTTTTCTTAGCTTGATGAGAATAGATAACAAACAGGTTAAAGTCGACCTGTGTTTAAAATAAGAACGCTTATCTAAGGAACAATACCCATTCATCGCATACCGAGTTTTATCCGTGCCTTAAAAAAGCTCGTTTAGTCTTTGGTTCCAGCTGTCAGATGATCTTTGACAATCCTTACAGAAAGTCAATAGTCGTAACTTCCAGTACTAACTGATTTGTGGAGGTCAGATAGGCAGTCACTCCATGTAAAATACTGGTGTTCAGCTGCATCTGGTTAGAACCGAAGCCGATTTTAACACAACATCTTCTTCATGATGACCTGCTACCCTTTGTGTCATAACCTAAAGGCCTTATTAGATCACCCAATTTCAAGGGACCCTAACCCTAACTAAGAGTGGTGTAATAAGACTTAGGGAGTTAGTGTCCCGATTTAGGGCGATCGGGTCATCCCGATCTGCCTAGCTCCCTAAGCGCCCTGCAGATTGGGTAATGTAATAACGTTTAGGGCGGTTAGGGAGCTCAGTTGCCGCGCGACTAGTGCGTAGCATGGTCCTTTAGCTTGGAGTATTCATATCGGAATATTATTTGGATGATTTACGAAGTCAACCGAAATCCTTGTAAATAGTGCAGGTTGAAAGCTTTTCACGTTACCGCAAATACTCTTTCACTCATATTTTTCTCTTCTTTCTTTTTTTAATATTTGTTGTTGCGAGCACGGTTGTAACTGCTACAGCAATTTTTTGAAGTTTCGATACTGACGACGGCATAATGTAAAATGCGACAATACGTTTATCTCTCTAGACATTCGCGTATAAAGTGAGTTAGGGCCCAATTCGCAGAGAAGTGTAATAAGCGCCGCACTAACTAGGGTACACGCTCACCCTGGATGCAGGGCCCTTCATATCGGGTGGTGTAATAAGCGCTTTACCATGACGTGTTAAAGCAGAACTTATTCCGCTGAGGGAAAGGGACAGAGCTATTAATACAGGGTGTCTAGCACCATCTCTTTCACTCAGTGGAATAAGTTCTGCTTTAAGATGTCATAGTAGGCCTACTGATGACATTTGTGTAGGACACAAATGTCTTTTCATTTAGTTTTGTTCGCCGTGTCGTTGAACTGCTTGAGTTATGAGTCGAGCTACACGATAACTGACAAATGCTTGCACTGAAATCACCAACTCGTTTTCTGAGAGCGTGGTGATCAATGATCGTGCCTACTCTGTATGAGAAGAGGCTCTTTCTTCAGCAGTGGGACAGTTATGGGCTGGTATTATTATTACCAAGACTTTTGCGGTACAAACTGCAATTAACAAGTTATAAAAAAATGTCTTTGGAACCCAGTAAGTTCAAGTAGTAAGTAATTAGCGCAGCTAATGAGGTAACCGTTGTACCGGTACTTTAAGAGAGTAATTAGCATTAAATTGGCACTCGTAAAAACTACAGCTACAGTTCAGTACTAATGTAGGTACTACACTGTACCATGTTGCGGGTAACATTTTTTTTTCGGGTGTGAATTCATCAAATAACTTCCCCCACCCCGGGTGGAGCGGGGGGACTATCAGACTTGTACTGACTAAGACCCACCCATGCTCCTTCTATCGCCCTTTACGTTCCGGGGCCGCTGTATCTTTTTCGAACAACCCGCAACCCCGGCAGGCGGTGGCCCTGGCAGGCCCCTCTACTTTGCTGACATCTCTGCGCGCGTGGAACACTAACGCGCTGGCTTGTCGCGCCGTCGACACGGCTTGTCGTCAATAGACGGACGGACGGTGAGCTACCCATTGCTCAAAGTCCACAGGCCCGCATCTACGGTGGCCGGGAGTCGTCTCAGCTGGGTTGGTTTGAGGTTCTCTCTCTCAAAGCCGGGTGCGTGTGACATTAGATTAAAGACATGTTTAGTTATGTGACGAATTGTAATAATGGGTTGTCCCTAAATATCCTAGTCATTAATACTGGGATATTTAAGGAGAACAACAAAAAAGAATAATATTAAAACTGAAAGCAACAGAGTTATTACAACCGACGACACGGTTGGCGCAGTGGCTAAGCAATCGACTGCTACGCTGCATGTCGCGAGTGCGATCCCCGCAGGGAATAAATATTTGTATGGCCTACAGATTGTTGTTCCGGATCTGGTTGTTTGTGTATGTGAGTTTGAATGCTTGTAAACGCACCCACGATACAGGAGAAATTCCTAGTGCGGGGCAACGTTTTTTTTTCACACAAAAACAACATTACAAATCGCGGTAACGTTCCAGATTCAACAAGAATGTTCTTCTTCATCAAACTAATGTCGGCCGTACCTTGCCAGAACTAAAACAGTATAAAATACAATTCTCAGTCAAGCATACATTATTAAATTCGAGAAACTAAGCAGACAGCAAAATGCTTGATTAGTAAATTCGTAGTTTCGCAAGCAAGACCTAATCTGCAATCTAATGTAAGCATCAACTGCTGGCAACTAGTGATGTGAACTAGCGGAACATTCCCGGGATTGATGATGGCATGCCCGCGTTTGTAGCAGAGGGCCCTGCCAGGTAAACCACCTGCCGGAGTTGCGGGTTGTTCGAAAGAGATACCGCTGCCCCGGAAGATAAAGGCAATAGAAGAAAAATGGGTGGGTTTTAGTCAGCACAAGTCTGATCCTCAGCCCAGAGTGAGGGAAGTTATTTGTAGTAGTATCCCATTCGCAAAAAAGTGTGCCCATGTTTGTGCCAGATAATTTTTTGCAATATATAAACGAAATGACTGTTAAATGTTTTGGGTTTTTTTTTACTTTAGAAATTGACATTGAGATTAAAATCAATTTTAGAGCTTATTTTTTTTAAAGAGCTAAATTACTGACTTTGTCTTAGAAATATGTCATCTTGACTTTTCTTTCACTTGTTACAATTAATTCATGGATTTCTTCAATATAATGCCAAAAACAAAAGGAACTATACCAACTAATTTCGACAAAATATAACTGACCCAGTAACTGCGCTATGCAGGTCTTTGTGTATATGTAAACACAGCAACTGAATGCGGTTGTACTGCAACAAGGCTGAGAAATGGTTAGCTTTTCTCCAAGTTTGTTCAGCAGATGATGAAGACGACCAGTAGGCAATCCTTATCCTTACTAATATTATAAAAGCGAAAGTGAGTTTGTTTGTTTGTAACCTCTTCACGCTTTAATGGCTAAACCGATTGTGATGAATTTTGGTACATAGATAGTTGGGAACCAGGAGACGGACATAAGCTAATTTTTATTTAAAAAGTGGGATGTGAGGGAGAACGAGGGAAGAAAAGGGAAAACTTAGCGTTGCTATTACGAATCAATAAGGTGCAAGGAGAACTGTGTTACGCCAAATTTAACGCGGGCGAAGCCGCGGGCGAAAGCTAGTTCATTATATTTTCGCCCTCCTCCTAAAATTCGGCTTTGAACAATCCGGATAAACCACTAACAATCCCGCGTCAGATCCCGGTACGTCACATCACTAATACCAACGTTAACAATATGATAATGTTTGTAGGCTCTCTCCAATTTAGTGTAGTGCCTTAATACGAGGCAGCCTTACTTAGTTTATTGTTCACTCTCGTTAACAAATGGACATTCTAATCTTTAGGAGAATATTATTTTCTGAGATATAGTACGGTAGTTTATTATTACGTTCATAGTGTAAATCAAGGAACATATTTACTTTAAGGAGGTGTAAATGGACCATTCACAAAGCTGTCAACCATGTATTCTATACATCAAATTTGTTTTTTTTTGTAGCTTATTTTGTTTGTACAGACGCCTGCACATCAAGCTACCACTATCTGTCAGATTTCTTTGATAGATTTTCGCCTTTATTTCTAAAGTATTAGGTTCAAGGTTCATTGGGAAAAATTGACAGTTTCAGGAAGCTTGACCTGCTGGCGTCTGTACATAATAAAGAATATTTTATCTATCTATTTTTGACTCTGGTAACTATAATCATTACAAAAAACGGCAGTTTCTTTTTTTATTATAAACCGTTGCAAAAGCAGTGGCACGATTTACATGAAAATGTAAAGTAAATATTTATTTATATACGGATGTGGAGATATATAATAACTAGCTCTGCTCCGTGGTTTTACCCGCGCAGACCGAAACAAAAAGCCTATGTCTTAATCTAGGGTTCAAGCTATTTACATACCTACATATAGTTTGCCTTACTTATTTAGAAATTATTATTTTTTGTGTATTTATATGGCTATGCTAATAAATGATTTTGTTATTATTTATACTCAATTTCATCCAAATCGGTTCTGACGTTTGAGCGTAAAAGAGTAACAAACATACACACATAATTACAAACTTTTGCTTAAAATATAAGTGTGAGTAAGATACATTCATAAATACAAAATTACCTTTCTAGTTTTTTTTTATTAAGTTTGAAGAAAAATTCCCTCTATAAATAAGGAAGGAAATTTTTCTTCCACTTAACGTCAAAGTAATCCAGAACTTCTATTCAAGTCTGAGTGATGAGCGCTGAAAGTACTAGGTCCGCATAAAACCCAGTAATTTGTTCGTTCCTCAAACTCAGATGTCAATACTGTCGATAACGACGGTCGCGAAGTGTGAAAGGCTTTCATCTATACTCTGTGGTACAAGGAAACTTGTTTATACTGGATGTGGTCAGATAAAACTGAATTAAAAATGACTTGAATTGAATTTGAAAACACGGTTGGCACAGTGACTGTGCGCCGCGTATCGCAGGGGGCACGGATTAAATATTGTTTGACCTACAGGTAGTTGTTTCGGGTCTAGCTGTTTGTGTATGTGAGTTTAAATGTTTGTAAACGCACCCACGATACAGGAGAAATTTCCAGTGTGAGGCAAAGTTTTTTTTTTTAAATGTCATTATTATAAAGAGATCACGTTTAAAGAATGAGAGAAGAAGGCAAAAGAAAAGATGGATGGATTTTGTAAGGAATGATTTGAAAGAGAAAACGTGTTCTGCCGACTCCAAATAGAATGGGACAAGGGCAGGAAAATGTTGATGAACGTTCGCTAGTTTGAATTTTCAGAACTGCCGACCTGATCTTGAAAAAAAATTATTTAAATTGGTTAAAATGAATCTCCGTATAGTGTAAGTAACACTATACGGAGATTCATTTTAACCAATTTAATAAAAAGGAAAGATTTTAAGCTATTGCATAGCTTCTATCGCGGGCCTTGAGCGCGGGGACCGAATCCAGAAATTCCGTAACGAAAAAAAACCTGACGCTCCCCACTCCGACAGGCACGGAAGTGTGGCTTGTCTAACGTCGTTTACACAATATGGTCAGTTATCCCGATTCTAATGTTCTAATAGCGTGTTTGGTAGAGAATCGGATAGTCAATTGACATTACGCTGGATCAAACCCAAGGTCTTGTTTTTCTTTATGCGACTTCTTTTCATTGGAAGTACTTTTTAAATATTATATTTGGATTGTTTTTATTTATTGCATAAGTTGATAAAAATGCTATGCAATAGCTTTAGCGTCCCCGAGTGCCACACGTATTTTTTTTGTTAAGAAATAATAATACAACATCACGGTACTGCCCTCAGGAGAGGGGCAGCAACTAAAGACGCAGGTGAAACCACGCAGGATAGCTAGTAAACTATACATATAAGCGTTTCCGTCTAATAGTATAATATTATTGACGATCGTAAACGACAAAAAACTCGTAGTTGTATAAACTGATGATGATACACAAAAACTAATAACGTAAAAATACTTTTCTTGAAACCAAACCTCGCTTGTCAATTGTAAGTCTACAATTTAAAAAAAAAACGCCCCACACTAGGAATTTCTCTTGAATTGTGAGTGTGTTTACAAACATTACAACTCACATACACAAACAGCCAGACCCACAACAACTACCTGTAGGTCATACAGATATTTGTTCCATGCGGGTTCGAACCCGCGACACGGCAGTGCGGCGCAGTGCGGCATTCAATTGCTCGGCCACTGCGCCAACCGTGTCGTCAAAATATTCGTTTCTAATCTATTCATCACATTTTATTTCACACAACCCTACACGCTTATTAAACGTTGATAAAAGGCAACAACAACGAAATTATTATGGTTGTTCAATATCCTTAAATAAGTGATCAGGAAAAGTATTTTAAAAAAGTATTATAACCTCATTTTAAAAATGAAACCTCATAAAAAATAATGAAGTCCCTAGTTCCACGTCGCCATCATGGAACGGTCTCTCTAATCAATGGGCTCTGGGGCTCAGAAACTTTACAGATTCGCTTGAGACAAAAGACCCCTTGAGCGGGTATTAAGAACCCCGATATTACTTACATAATGTTTGCTTTAAAATAATATTTGAAAATGGAGTTCTTAGGTTTTTAAATTTGATTTGTTTTTGGATTTTCAAAAACAAATACTGCTTGTAGCTAGGCGCACTTGAAAAGAAATTAAATTTAAAAATTAATGAATTTGAATTAGAACTGTCCTGTAAAATGTCATGGCCAAGTTTTAATTGATCATCCCTCCATAATGAATTCTATTTTTCAAGCTAGGCGAACTTGACAAGAAACTAAACCGCAGTTTCTTGTTGTATTATGTTTTATCTATACTAATACTATAAAGCTGAAGTGTTTGTTTGTTTGTTTGAACGCGCTAATCTCAGGGACTACTGGTTGGAATTGGAAAATTCTTTTAGTGTTGGATAGTCCATTTCTTGAGGAAGGCTATAGGCACAACATCACGCTACGGCCAACAGGTGCTGAGCAGCGTGGGTGAAACCGCGTGGAACAGCTAGTAAATTAATAAATATCTTGGGACAACTCACACACGGCTATCTGATCTCAAGCTAAGCAGAGCTTGTGTTATGGTAACCAGACAACTGATATACATACTTATATAATTTATAAATACAATACATATTATAGATAAATCACACCCAGACACAGAACAAACAATCATGCTCATCACACAAAGTTTGTCCTGGGTGGGAATCGAACCCACGACCTCCGGCTCAGCAGTTAGGGCCACTAACCACTAGACCAACAGGCCCGTCATATTAGGTTGACGATGGGACGAGTTTACCCAAAGAAGCCTATTAAGTCGCGAACTTAATAAATTTGAGACTTCTGGATCCTAGGATCCAGGTCTAAAGGGCCTGCGTAAAGATTTTGAAAATATACGTTTTTTAAATGGAGGTACCATTTGAAAAACGTATATTTTCTTATTACCTTAAAAAAGCAATAACAAATTCCCAAAACAAAAATTAATTTGAATTAGAACCGTCCTGTGAAAATGTCATGGCAATTTAAAGTTTTTAATTGTAGGTATCATCCATTTGAAATTCTTTTTTAGAGCACACTTTGTGCTATTTTTCTATCGATAAAATGTTATGGAATCGTGTTTTAGAAAATTATAATACTTAGAAGTAGTACTTAACTTTTCTATATATTAATCATCATAGTGTGAATGCTGTAGTAATCTAATATATAAAATTCTCGTGTCACAGTTTTCGTTCTGATACTCCTCCGAAACGTCTGAACCGATTTAAACGAAATTTTGTGTACATATCGGGTAGGTCTGAGAATCGGACAACATCTATTTTTCATACCCCTAAGTGAGCAGCGGGTGAAACCGCTGGGCACAGCTAGTAAAACATTTATATTCAAACTTTTTTGTAGTAAGCCCCTTAAGTCGCGGTTAACTATAATAGCGCAATTTTGCGTTTAGTTTTTTGTATGTAACATAGATGGCGTTGTAATACTTTTAGTACTGTCCTCTACATGTATAATATTTGTTAGCGACCGTAAACTCCAAGTTCAAAGAATCTTTCCGTTACGGTAGTCTTGGCCCGTTTTTGCCCTATATTTACCTCGTACAAGATAACTAAGTGTTCACACTTCACTGTCCATTAACCAGTCACAATATGTACCTACATATGTATAATCTTGTACCCTATTTGGCTCACTAGACCGGGAAAGGGTCACGACTACCTCTACTCGTCTATTGGGCGTTTTCACAACTACAAGTGATTCTATATACGTATGTTATTTACTAGCTGGCGACCGCGGCTTCCTCCGCGTGATATCGAAAGAAAAAGTATTCTGTGTGTTATTCCAGACCATAATTTAACTAAGTGCCAAATTTCATCAAGATCAGTTCGGCCGTTTTGACGTGAAAGAGTATCAAACATCCATCCATCCATGCTCACGTACATTCGCATTTATAATATTACTAGCTGTGCCCAGCGGTTTCACCCGCTGCCCACATAGGGGTTTGAAAAATAGATGTTGGCCGATTCTCAGACCTACCCGATATGTACACAAAATTTCGTTTAAATCGGTCCAGCCGTTTCGGAGGAGTATGGGAACGAAAACTGTGACACGAGAATTTTATATATTAGACTAGGATAATAAAAGGTAATAAAAAAAAACGTTCTGAAAAGATTAAAAAATGCTTATTTTGGGTTATCCTTAAGGCTGGTTTCATAGTCACGCCGCTAGACGCGCCGTTGAGCAGCGCGCGCGCTCGGTTATGTATTAGGGTAGTAGTAGCGTTTTAAATTCGCGCGCTTGAGCAGCGCCGTTCTTTGAACGTGTCCTCGTGCTATCCAACAGCGCGCTGCCCAACGGCGCGTCTAGCGGCGTGACTGTAAAACCAGCCTTAGACATTGAAATACCTACGATGGTACTAATTACATTATGTTGATTTATCTCGTGGGTAAACCCCAGCGTTTTGCAATGTAAACAGTGTGTTTATTTACGACATCACATTATATAACTCTAAACTTATTATTGTTTCTCTACAATAATATGCATTTATTATACACTAGCTCTTGCCTACGGCTTAGCTTGCGTTAAATTCGGGGTAACACTGTTCCCCTTTTCTGACTTATAGGTACTTGCTACCTGTAGCCTGTGTTTGCCCTTGCGCCTTATTTATTGTAATAGCAATGGTAAGTTTTCCCTTTTCTTCCCTCCTGCTCCCAAATATCTCAATCTTTTAAAAAAATCGAAGCAGTTTTTTTAATAGATATTGGGTGATTCAAGAGAAAGGTTTATATCCTTACTAACAATTATTATAAAGCAAAAGTGAGTTTGTTTGTTTGTTACCTACGTCTTCAAGCCTAAATGGCGAAACCGATTTTGATAAATTTTGGTACAGAGATAGTATGGAGACGGATATACTCTAAAAAAAATGAGAAAAGGGTGAATGATTTTCCATCCTTCAAAAGAAGTGTCCCATCATTTGTGGGGCAACATCCTTAACCACGACAACCTTAACACGTAGTATGTTTTTCTCATGATGCCAATTAACATAATCATTTTGCACTTAATACCAAATAATATCTATATATATAAAAATGGATTGCTGTTCGTTAGTCTCGCTAAAACTCGAGAACGGCTGAACCGATTTGGCTAATTTTAGTCTTGAAATACTCCTGGAAGTCCAGGGAAGGTTTAAAAGGTGACAAAAATTGGAATGATTGCCGGGAAAACCCTCGAAACCGTCCTTCTTTATTTCCCATACAAACGTTTTCTAAATAAAATGGAGTCAAAACTCTAACTAATACAAGCGAAAGTACTAGGCTTGCATGAATTCACGGTGAAATTAATTCCAGCAGTTTGATCTGTGGATTCAAGTTCTTGATAGAACCAACTGCGTTGAGATAAAACTACTAGGATCGCATGAAATTATAGCAACCTTTGCCAAGGTTTGGAAATGGTTGGGTTACCACACGGGGACAGGTTAAGCAACTCTTGCCAAGGTTTGAAAATGGATGGGTTACCACACGTGATACGGGGACAGGTAAAGCAACTCTTACTAAGGTTTGGACATGGATGGGCTACCACAGGGGGCCAGGTTAAGCAACACTTGCCATGGTTTGGAAATGCATGTGTTACCACACGGGCCAGGTTAAGCAACCCTCACCAAGGTTTGGAAATGGATGGGCTACCACAGGGGGCCAGGTTAAGCAACCCTTGCCAAGTTTTGGAAATGGATGGGTTACCACAGGGGACTAGGTTAAGCAACCTTTGCCAAGGTTTGGAAATGGATGGGTTACCAGACGGGCCAAGTTAAGCAACCCTCACCAAGGTTTGGAAATGGATGGGTTACCACAGGGGGCCAGGTTAAGCAACCCTCACCAAGGTTTGGAAACGGATGGGTTACCTCAGGGGGCCAGGTTAAGCAACCCTTGCCGAGGTTTGGAAATGGATGGGCTACCACAGGGGGTATAGGTAAAGCAAGCCTTGCCAAGGTTTGGGAATGCATGTGTTAGCACACGGGCCAGGTTAAGCAACCCTTGCCAAGGTTTGGAAATGGATGGGTTACCACAGGGGGGCAGTAATAGAGTTTTATTCAAAGTGCCTTCGATCCACGAATTCATAAACGATGATGAACACGAAAACGATGTCCTTTTGGTAAATCCACAATGAAACAGAAAAATGATGTTTTCAATGACATATTTAGTTCCTATCACAATCTGTTCTTTTCTGCATATTACTCTTACAAAATAATGTCGATGTTTCACATCTGCCAGGCGACCCGTGACGGCTCACATTTTTATGATTATTTTTTATATTTATCGTTAATCACTACAGCATTTTAGTATTTTTTTTTTGTCTCTACGCCAAAGAAGTATAACTTCTAACGCGTGTACATAAGCACACACACTTCTTTTTTTTAATCTCCTAGGATGTGCCTGGCTTACCACCGCACAATTTACGCCTAAAGGTTGGCTCCGTAGTGAAACATAAACCAACCAAAACGGCGCAAACCAGTACGCATTTGGTGGTTAGAAAATTGATGAACAATGTAATTTACGCGACGTATACTGCAAGGAAAATTCAAAGGTGACGAAGTCCTCATTCTGACGATCCCGATGATCCCAACCGATTTTCCGTTCGAATTTAAAAGACTTCAATATCCGATCCGTCAAACATTTGCCATGACCATCAACAAATCACAAAGCCAACCCTTAAAAGTTTATGGTTTAAATCTAGAACATCCATGTTTTTCCCATGGTCAATTATGTGGCATGTTCACGGGTCGGAAGACTATCTGCGTTGTTTTGTAGAAAACAAAAAATGTCGTGTATCACAAGGTACTTAAGTGGAGACCAACCTATGTACTGAAATGCAGAAACAATAATAAATGATAATTTCAATGAAAAAAAAAAAATAATAAATTCGAAAATCGGCTTAATATTTATTGCCTTTATGGCGGAACAGAGTTCGCCGGGTCAGCTAGTAAGATATAAAGTACTATACACACGGATTAAAAAAGTCACGTCATCGCACCGTAAACGTCTCTAAAATCTCGTTAGAATGAACACACATGTCGCCTCACTAATAGAATGTGACTGATACTGAACCTGACTCTGGGTTTATTAAAGAGTAGAGGAACACTATGCGACTATCCCGAGCCACAGTTTTTTTTTTTTTTTTTTATATTTGGCACACTCGGTTTGAGTATTCGCCACTGACGGATTTAAAAGCTAAGGAATCAATTTAAATGAAAAAGGAGATTTTGAACGGGATTGAAAGGAGATTCCAGTGGAATGGTTTTAGGATAAGGGGTAAATAATTAATACTTACATTTAAACTAATAGATACAAAAAAAAGAGCAACAGTTTATTGATTATTTGTCAGCACCACAGACAACCTAAATTATAACTGTCATCAACAATATTTTGTCGTTTATACATTCTTAAACATATTATGTTATATTTTTAAACAACAAATAAGAAACATTATAAAATTATTAACTCGGCGGGAGGCGCTACTGGGTAAAATTTACCACATGGTGCATATATTCGTATGCAGGTATATTTTTTTTAGGGTGGGAAATCAAATAACTTTCCCCGCTCTAGGCGGAGCGGGGGGAGTGTCAGGCTTTTACTGACTAAAACCCATCCATGCTCCTTCTATTGCCCTTTACGTTCCGGGGCCACGTTGTCTCTTTCGAACAATCCGCAACCCCGGGTATATGGTATTCTACCGGTATCGACAATAGACTCTAGAGAGAAGACCAAGAGTACCGCTTTCTGAATCAAAGCTTTTAACAGCTGCCTAACGAGCTTTCTCAGTTGTTGGTGGTCGCTTTTGGCAACTAAACCATTGACTGTAACAACTTTTGGTATAATGGTCACTGAATCCATGTCGCAAATGTCGATGACCCCGCGAGCCAAGTCAATATCCATGTTTAGCTTATCTTTCTCGACTTTCACGAGGTTCTCGTCATGTGGGACGTTTATGTCAACTATCATCAAAAATATTGTAAAGATGAAATGAAACCCTTACCCAGTAAGGGTTTCATTGAAACACTACAAATTAACACCAAATATCCTTACTATATAATATTATAAAGCGAAAGTGAGTTTTTTGTTTGTTACGTCTTCACACCACAATTAACAAAAGGGATTGGGACCCTGGAGACGGACATAGGCTAAAGAGGAGAGTAAGAGGGAAAAAAGGGGACAGATTTTTTTTTTTTTTGTTAAAATCACGCGTTTTAAAGTTAGTGTTAGCACAAAGTAACTATGCCAGCTAGTCTAAACTAATATTATAAATGCGATAGTAACTCTGTCTGTCTGTCTGTCTGTCTCTTCTTCACGCCTTAACCACTGAACCGATTTTAATGAAATTTAGTACAGATATAGTCTGGGACTCGAGAAAGGACATAGGATAGTTTTCATCCCGGAAATCCCCCGGGAACGGGAACTATTAATCCACGCGTACGAAATCGCGGGCAAAAGCTAGTCTTTAATAAACACAAAACAGTTATAATTTAATCACAAATCTACCACTGAAGTACAAGTGCGATACCTAAGTGAACACTGTCAAATTGAAAACTCGCTTGTTCATAAGTTTACTTCGTTCCGCTTTGCTGTTTAGCCAGAACTAGCTGTTCCACGCGGTTTCACCCACGCTGCTCAGCACCTGTGTATGTGGTCGTAGCGTGATGTTATATAGCTTATAGCCTTCCTCAAGAAATGGACTATCCAACACTAAAAGAATTTTCCAATTCCAACCAGTAGTCCCTGAGATTAGCGCGTTCAAACAAACAAACAAACAAACTCTTCAGCTTTATAATATTAGTATAGATTACATTAAATGTTCCACGAAGGATTTAACGGAGCTTTACTCACTTTGTCTAAGCCACAAACCCGGTTCGTTCTGTTTCTGGCTTTTTTTTTTAGCAAATTGAATAACTGGCATCCGCTGGCACTAGTCAAGTTGGAACAAGTGACCGAATGAATTGCAACTGCCCCCCATCTCCAGTCGCGTAGTCTGAACCGACGCTTAAACGTACCATTCCATTTTCAAATAAACGTCAAAGGGTATTTTTGTCAAATTCAAAGTCGATCCGACGGCTGTGGACCGTAAACTTCTATTTCGTTTCGAATTTTGAAGTCGGTGCACGGATTTGAAAGTCGTATGTTCGATGCGTATCAAATATGCCTTTTGCATGACTGGGGATTCGATAAGACAGGTCTTCTAAATGTGCATATGTACTGTGTAAACAAGGTCTTAGTTTAATCTTGTTCTTTGGGGTTCTGTACCTTTTTATATAAAAACGTTGCCTCACACTGGGAATTTCTCCTGAGTCGTGGGTGCGTTAACAATTCTCGTACAAACACAGCGAGATCTGGAACAACTACCTTTAGGTCATACAAATATTTTTTCCGTGCGGGAATCGAACTCGCGACACGCAGCGCAGCAGTCAATCGCTCGGCCATTACGCCAACCGTGCCGTCAATCATTATTGGATCACTTTGTTGTGTGGCCGTCTGTCTGTCAAGATCCATTATATCGGGAACGCGTGTAGGTATTGTAAGAGGTTTTATACCTCAAACAATGCTGGCTGGTCGGCCATAACTTTCCAATACTGAAGTCGTTTTTAAAGAAAGAACAAGAACAATCTTAGAATAGGAATAAAATAAGAAGTGTGACATGTAACTTAAAATCCTTACTAATATTATTGTTTGTTACCTCTTCACGCTTTAATGGCTAAACCGATTTTGATGAATTTTGGTACAGAGATAGTTGGGAACCAGGAGACGGACATAGGCTAATATTTTTTAAAAAAAAGTGGGATGTGAGGGAGAAAGAGGGAACTATTACAAATCAATAAGGCGCAAGGGGAACTGTGTTACCTTGAATTTAACGCGAGCGAAGCCGCGGGCAAAAACTAGTATAATATAAAAATATATACAGTATGGAGCTCACTTCTAGGCAATAAATGAAACCTCAAGTAATACTAGTCCACAGAAGTATATTAAAATTAAATTTTAAATTAAAAACCGAAAATTAAAAAAATGAAATTTTCAAACAAAATAAATATCAAAATAAATTCAGTAAAAGTAAACACTCTGTTTAGACAACGTACCTTGACCCCAGGAGCGAAGTGCGGCAACAACGCATGTCGGCGCGCCACTTTGATTCGTTTGACAATGTGCGACGAAAATTAAATTCACTAAGTTAATTTGGTCGTAGTTTGTTCTTTTTTAGCACTCGATGTATTGTTCTATGGCTCATCCTAAACACACGCCCAGCTTGTCTAAGGCTGCAGGTTGGGTTCCGATAGAAATGTTCTAAGACTCGTTGTTCAAAAGAGGATGGAAGTGATGGAACATGACGCGGAGCAACTCCTTCATGAGTGTTGGGTACTATGTGCTGATTTTCCCTGATCCTTTGGACTGCTCCCAGGATTGTCCTGACACTAGTAGGGCAGACGCGAGTTGCTCCGTATCTCTCACGATAGGTACGTATAGTTAAGGCTGCATTTTGCCTGCATTCGCCATACAATAACACCATGTCTGTGTACTCTGCAGCACTGCAAAAATGCTGTTGCACGCGTACACAAAAGTTAAGTGTCGATTTCACCGTAAAAAATAACACACAACATAAAACTTAAAAACACAATTTACACACACACAAAGTCAAGTACTAATAAACTAATAAGTGTCCATTTCACTGTAAACAATATTTAACTAAGTACTTAGGTTATTGTCTAAAATCGCGTTTTGAAGCAAAGCGCTCAAGTATGTCTACGAAATCTATGCGAAAGACACACACTACCGGAAGGGAAGACCAGCGGTCACTGACAAATCGGAACGGAACTTCCGAAATCCAAAATAGCGAAAAAAATAAAAGTACCTAATAAGTAATGTAGGGCGAACGGCGCAATTATCGTAATCGCTTATCGATAAATTTTTACATTTATTCACCTACTACCTAAACAAGGCATTAGAATACAAGATCTTTGTGTAATTCGAATGTTTTAATATTTTTAATAATTAACAAATTATTAACAATAAAAAACGAAACTAACGTTTTGTGAGTTCCTGAGTATCAAACGGTTCTGTCGATCGCCCGGGAGCCGATCGGTAACATTAGAAATTTAATTCAGTAACTAATAATAAGCTCGTAGGTACGATTTTTTAATAGGTAAAAGCAATTCATAAATTATTGTTGTTTACCTTATTTATTTTGATCTCTAAATCTACTTAATAATATTTAATAAGAACACACTTAAAATTAGCTTTAAATATTAACGGCACAGTGTTCTTTAGAATTATCATAACAGCACGATAATTCTAAAAACACCACCTAAAGTATTTAAAGCTAAACAGCTTTTTATCGATCATTATTAATAGTCAATAACAGGTGCCCTTCCCTACGTGGCGCGAGCGCACCCCGCGCTCCCTCCCACCCCGCCGGCCTGCTACGAGCCGCGCCGGCGCCGACAGCAATTCATTCCCTTTGAAAAAAGCCGCGTGCCTAGTGAGGAAGCCGCCAAAAGACACCGCTACCGACGTACACCTGCAGGAAATGCAGGCGCGTCCCATTGATAAATTGTGTATGTGTAAATTGCAAAACAAAGTTTCGACCGTGGCAGATCAGGGACGTTGATCAAGAGGAAATTCGAAGTACTAGTATACAGAAAAAAACAATATTAACATTAAATTTAATAATTTAGTCTGTACTTTTCTTCTGTCTGTGAGAAAGAGGTAGTGGGCCGCACCGTCACAGTATTAAAATCCATATAGCAGCGAAATAAATGTGGGAGTCGGGCAGCGCGGTCCGCGGCCGCGGCCTCTTACACGCTTAGTTTGCGCACTCGAACAATGAATTAAAATTTGTTACATTAAAATCCAGCCTGTCTTTTAGGTGTACCAATTTTACATTTAGGCAAATAACTAGAATAGGTACGTAACAGCGTCGTGGTGATAGTTCGTAGTTTTGCACAGTGTGGCAACGTCGCTTTTCATTCAGAGGATTCAAGTTCGTTGAATCTTTGACCTAGTGATACAATTCTACAGAGTGTTTAAATTTGTTCAAAATTAAAACTCTACTTTTTGACCTAATTACTGGACCAATATCGTTATTTTTTTGCATAGCGTCAGTAAAGGCGATAACAAGTATGTCGTATAATTTATTGCATATGTGTGGTCTCCATACTGTATACACAGTCAGAAGACATGGCCGTTTATGTCGCAAGTTTGCACAAAACCGTCGGTCCGCGAGTCTAACTCGTCTTGGCCGGTTTTTTTAACTTTATCGTCTGTTATCACGCCTCTAATACATAAAGGGTATGGCAGAGGTGTAGCTTATAGTACAACACATTTCGCTAGTTATGTTTTAAGTCCAGACTGCGCACAATCCTTACTAATATAATATTATAAAGCGAAAGTGAGTTTTTTGTTTGTTACCTCTTCACGCTTTAATGGCTAAACCGATTTTGATGAATTTTGGTACAGAGATAGTTGGGAACCAGGAGACAGACATATGCATTCTTTTTTGAGGCAAGTTTTTAAAAACAAAATAAAAAAAAATGATTCATTGAAATCAGTACAATTTATACAGTTACTAGCTTTTGCTCGCAGCTTCGCTCGCGTTAAATTCGGGGTAACACAGTTCCCCTTGCGCCTTATTGATTTGTAATAGTAACGCTAAGTTTTCCCTTTTCTTCCCTCTTTCTTCCTCACATCCCACTTTTTTCAAAAAAATATTAGCCTATGTCCGTCTCCTGGTTCCCAACTACCTCTGTACCAAAATTCATCGAAATCGGTTTAGCCATTAAAGCGTGAAGAGGTAACAAACAAACAAACAAACTCACTTTCGCTTTTATAATATTAGTAAGGATAAGCCATTGAAAGATTCAAACAATGTTTTCCTACCTGATGTTCTGATAACCTCTGCTCTTCACAAATGAATTGACCATCGAGTCACGTTCGTATAGAACGTGTCTCACATTTTTCATACCACTATCCATAAAAAAATATGTACCTTTTGATGTGACCCTTTGATTCTACTAGAACAGTTTGTGTAACCTTTTTACATGTTCATTGGAACGAAGTTAAACAGACACAGACGGGTAGACAGAAAAAATTAAGCTCAAAAGTTTTAACGACACTTTTTTCTTAAGACCAAAAGTTGTAACGACACATTTTGCTATAGTTGTAAGTCGTACGCGGCGTGCGTTTTACCGCCACTTTTTGCTTGAGACCAAAAGTTGTAACGCTACATTTTGCTATAGTTGTAAGCCGTCGGGCGTGCGCGTGTTTCTCTGTCTGTCTCTCGCTCTCTCTCTCTCTCTCTCTCTCTCTCTCATATAAAGCAAGCCACTTATTTTTGTTTCGTCTTTCTCTTTCGTATTGAACAGTGTGGTGTCGCGACGATTATTTTTGTTGAGTGTATACAGGTTTTTTGTACATAATAACTTTGTTCTATCCGGGTGCCCCTTGACACCTCTCAAGTTTCATAATAAATTTTAGTATTTGTTTTTGTAATATTATTTTGTGTTTAATGTAATTTTATGATTTGCATTCCTGTAATTGTCATATTTGTTCAGCATTGAAGTGAATAGATTTATTTTATTGTTAATTTGTCGCTGGTGTGTCTTATTTAATAGATTACTAAATAAATAAACAATTATTGTCTCTTTTCATATTAAGAATGAATGATTATTATTAAACACAATTTCTTGCGCGTGGAACAATAAAGTGCCGTCGACACGGCCTGTCGTCACTAGACGGACAGACGGTGAGCTACCCTTTGCTCACCATCCACAGACCCGATTATTTAGCCATTTTTTTTCCTTAGAACACAGGGTACAATATTATGATGTTGTATAAAAAAAATTTATGCATACAATGTCTCACCGAAAGGCATACAAAATAGCTAATAACAATTGTTATAAAAAAATACTACACATACTCATGAAAAATGTTATGTTTAAATTAAAAATTAATTAGTTAAGAAGTAGTGCCAAAGTCAGTTTCCTGAGGCATGCCAGATTCGATTTTAATGTCAATCACCTTAATATTATTATACAACTAGCTTTTGCCCGCGGCTTCGCTCGCGTTAATTTCGGAGTAACACTGTTCCCCTTGCGCCTTATTGATTTGTAATAGCAACGCTAAGTTTTCCCTTGTCTTCCCTCTTTCTCCCTCACATCCCATTTTTTTTAAATAAAAATTATCCTATGTCCGTCTCCTGGTTCCCAACTATCTCTGTACCAAAATTCATCAAAATCGGTTAAGCCATTAAAGCGTGAGGAGGTAACAAACAAACTCACTTTCGCTTTTATAATATTAGTAAGGATTAGATGTCAATATTCTGCCTAACAACAAAATCATAATATAAACTCAACTTCTGTGCAATATGTTTTCAAAGAGTATTTAAACAAGTGAGTATGATATTTTAATAACGTGTTAACCGGAGATGTTTCAGCATCGTTTGGTTTAATGGTATGCAGTTAAACTTTATTTAAAGGTTAGTATGGGCTGGCTTTAGTTCTAATTAGCAATCTCTCGTGTTTCTTGAGAAGATAAAAATTACTGTTATATAAGATAAATATACGGTTAAAAATATTTATTTTTTCATAACAATTACAAATTGACTTAAAGAGAAAAACTTGATTCAATCAAATAAATTATGTTGAAGTAAGTTGTTTGTTAGTGTCAAAATTAAATACACAATTTTTCATGTTTACACTTGTAGCAAACTACCAAATAAAAAAGTATCTATGTACTTTTTTTTTCTTAACATATAAGTACTGCTATATTTTGGTAATGAGGCACACAAACTAGATTAGTATTGTTAAAGATCCCATCGATCTAAATTTTTCCTTTACCATATTGGTAACTAATCATCGACGTCCTTCTACAAATTAAAATACTAATTTTACTAGAAACTACTCAGCTATAACTTCCCCTTTAAGTCCCCACCGTCAAAGCACTCCTCAGAAACTCAAGAACACCTTATCTGCTAAAGCCACACTTAAGGTAAGTGCTTCTGGTTCACGTGACGTCATATCGGGAAGTGCTGCGATATCTGAAAATGAATTTAAGAAGCGGTGTGGTTCATAATCAGCTGACAGAAAGGATTAAGTTAACGACGTAGCCTTAGTGCTACGCCGTAGCGATCTTGTTGCTACGACGTAGCAATCTACTTTCTACGACGCACGTAGCTAGCGTAGCGTTTTTTGATGATTATTGCGTTGTGAATCCGAATACAATGTTCATGCTGGTTTTATTTATGTAGTTTATCTGGGATCAGTCTTAAGTACGAAACATATGGGATACAAATTGGTGGAAATGCTTTTCAGGTAGAGAAAAGATCTGACCAAAATATATTTTGTTCAAGGGACTCAATACGGTATAAATGAAATATCTGGTTGATTATAAAATCTGCTTCGATGGTATGTAAGATTAAAAAATCGATCTAAAATAATAATAAAAATATGTACTGTAAATTGATTTGGCTCGAGCGGTTGTCGACATGTAGGATGTGGACTCAGCGATCACTGTGCCGATAGTCGTTACAGAATGTTATTATTAATCTTATTAAATTAATATTATCCTATTTTTTATTAAGAATTATTTAAAATTTTGAATCATATGTGATAAAATAAAATACAAGCGTAAAAAGCAGAAAAGAATTTTATTCCAAGTTCCAAAATTTTCGTCCACATCGCTGTCAATAGGAAGGGTTCGCTAAATTAAATTGAATGACTAGCAAAAACGCAAAATTTAGATAAAGGGATTGGAGCGTTCTAGGCCTATATACCATAATGTTATCTTATTTCAATTTTACACAATTTGTTGTTTATAAAATCGAATACCAGATGATATTCCATTTTTTCTAAAACTATAAC
This sequence comes from Ochropleura leucogaster, assembly GCA_958449745.1. NCBI lineage: Eukaryota > Metazoa > Arthropoda > Insecta > Lepidoptera > Noctuidae > Ochropleura > Ochropleura leucogaster. The sequence continues at coordinate 3,705,273 of OY288221.1, read as the reverse complement.
CTACCAGGAATTATTAGGACCTAAAATAATTGTTAAAGTAGTCGATTTATCATTTATTTTTTTGTTATATTAGATTTTTTGTAACTTTATTATTATCTTTTATTATTATAATTTCCTCGAGATTTTTATCAATAAATGATAATTTATGTTGTATTTTGTAAATAATAGTTTTCGATTTAAGTTATTTTTTCTAAAACCTTACTTGTAATTTGAATAATGATCAATAATTAAACTGAACATAACAAAAAATAATGCTGAACACAAACATCTCAAAATTTTCTCTCATAACTGAAATTAAACTTTCCTACAAGCATTGACCCCTCACCAAAACAAACATAACAGCACAAGTGCGTAAAAGGAATACTTATCAATCAGCGAGTAGTTGTATCAAGTTACATCGTAGATCAAAAGGAAACGATTGATTGATTGGTAAACTTGGTGGGAGCTAACATGATCAATTCTCCATCCACTTCGGAGTTTGTGCAGGGACTAAGAAACTAGAACAAGGTTTGAACTATCGATTTGTGAGGTGATCATTTTAAAATGATGTGGGGGACCCAGTAGTTAAACTAAGCGGTATTGTATGTGGACGGTGAGCAATGGGTAGCTCACCGTCCGTCCGTTGATTGACGACAGGCCGTGTCGACGGCGCGTTCGTGATTCACGCGCGCCTCAATGAGATGTTACCCAAGCAGAGGGGCTTACCAGAGCCTCCGCCTGCCGGGGTTGCGGGTTGTTCGAAATAGATACCGCGAACGTAAAGGGCGGAGAATAGAAGGAACACGGGTGGGTTTTAGTCAGTAAAAGTCTGACATGCCCCTCCCCCAAAGGGGATATCGTATTTACCTAGCCAGATGTTAGCTGGGTTGTGGAGGTCAGATAGGCCTCCGTATATCCTGGTTTTCAGCTGAATCTGGTACGACTGGAAGCCGACCCCATAGTAGTTTATTTATTTTATTTACTAGCTTCCGCGTGGCATAATAACTTTGGATTAACGCTAACTTCAGCCAGCGTGATGATTAAAAAATATAAATCTTTCTCTCCCCTTTTCTGCCCACTTACTCCCCCTTATCCCACTTTTTTAGCCTATATCCGTCCCCAAGGTTATAAGTTTGATTTAACTTGACTTTGGACTTTGACGACACGATTGGCGTAGTGGCTGACCGATTGATTGCTGCGCTGCGTGTCGCGGGTTCGATTCCCGCACGGAACAAATATTTGTATGACCCTGCAGATAGTTGTTTTTGAATGTGAGTTTAAATGTTTGTAAATGCACCCACGATACATGAAGCAATCCTAGTGTGGGACAACGTGTTAAAAAAAAAACAAAAACTGTTCTCAAAGCCATCCTAATTATTTCTGAAGCTATATGATTTTATAATAATAAGGCGAGTTACCCAAGTAGTTATACTAACTCCTAATCTCTAATGAGCACGCCGCCTAACGGTCCTCCTTTCCCCCATGGCTTTAATTAATTTGTACTATAACTAATTAAAACCATCACACAATGAGAGAGAGCTCGTGGCTAAATAATAGCAGCCGCTACATCTTTAGGTTAAGCCGCGCTTGAATAGGTTGGTCTGTGGATGGCTGACCACCCGTTACATAATGAGTTTCCTCCGTGCCTCGGAAAGCACGTTAAGCCGTTGGTCCCGGCTGTCATTTGTAGATCTTTGACAGTCGTTACAGGTAGTCAGTGTCCCGAAAGTCTGACAACCACTCTTACCAAGGGGTATCGTATTACCCAGTACTAACTGTGTTGTCAGATAGGCAGTCGCTCCTTGTAAAGTACTGATATTCAGCTGCATCCGGTTAGACTGGAAGCCGACCCCAACATAGTTGGGAAAAGGCTAGGCAGATGATGACACAATGAGAGAGAATATTAATATAATAGTTTTTATTGTCATCTTTACCGATTTTGGTAATGACGACCCTTTGAAGCTATTTTCAGGCGTATCATTTGATTGGCTTGACCGAATTTGTTTTTAAATATCCGGTCACAGCTAAATTACAGTTGGCCGGTAAAGTTAAATGTATGGGAGGGATTATTAAAGTGTAGGTACCTGTTTGTTTTGGGGTGCGTGGTCACCCGTAACACACGTATTTTATGCCTATTTTGTTCCTTACTAATATTATAAAAGCGAAAGTGAGTCTGTTTGTTTGTTACGTCTTCACGCCTAAGTGGCTAAACCGATTTTTAATGAATATTGGTACAGAGATATTTTTGAACCAGGAGACGGACATAGACTATTTAAAAAAAAGTGGGATATGAGAGAGAACGAGAAAAGTAAAGGGAAAACTTGGCGTTGCTATAACAAATCAATAAGGCGCAAGGGTACCATGTTATACCGAATTTAACGTGAGCGAAGCCGTGGCAAAAGCTAGTTAATATTATAAAAGCGAAAGTGAGTTTGTTTGTTTGTTACGTCTTCACGCCTAAGTGACTAAACCGATTTTGATAAATATTGGTACAGATATAGTTGGGACCCTGGAGACAGACATAGGATATCTTTGAGGGAAGAAAAGGATTTATGTCAGTAGAAAAAGAAATCTGTTCCGTCAGCTATAGAGTTGGATTTTGGGCCTCAACGTACTCATGTAGAAATTGTGTGTCTGTTATTTAGTCTATTTATTTACGAGTCTTTTTTTTATTTAGTAACTCTTTTAAATATTCTAAAGATAAACTTATATTTCTCATAGTACAGACGCCTGCACATCAAGCTACTACAATCTGTCAGATTTCTTTGATAGATTTTCGAATTTATTTCTAAAGTATTAGGTTCAAGGTTCATTGGGAAAAATTGTCAGTTTCGGGTAGCTTGACCTGCAGGCGTCTGTACATAAATGAAATGTATAATTTTTGGGAAATACGGTACGGTATTGTTTAACTATTTATACACATAGACTCAGCATATGTTGATTTTTGTGGATGGAAAATCATTAAATAACTTGACGGCACGGTTGGCGCAGTGGCTGAACGATTGACTGCTGCGCTGCGTGTCGCGGGTTCGATCCTCGCACGGAGCAAATATTTGTATCGCCTACAGATAGTTGTTCCGGGTCTGGTTGTTTGTGTATGTGAGTTTAGATGTTTGTTAACGCACCCGCGATACAGGAGAAATTCCTAGTAACGGTAACGGTCTATTTTCAATGTCAGTTTTTTACTAACTAAAACCCTTCCCTTCCTTCTTTTACACTTTATATGCCGGACCCCACAAACAATCTCGAACTGTAAGTACGTCTTTAGTTTGATTCCCAGTTTTGTCAAGGTTCTACACTACACAGAACATCGGGTATCGAACCCAGGACCTCATGCTCAACATGTTTAAACCGAAAACAGAACTTGGCCATTACCTCGTGACAATAGCCAAGTTCCATTTTCTTCATACCGTTTTACGGAAAGATAGTATGGCCTTAATTGTTAAAAAAAGCCCTCTGGAGAAAGTTTTGCAAGACTTCACTTTAATACGACACGGTTGGTGCTGTGGATGAGTGATCGACTGCTGCGCTGCGTGTCGCGGGTTCGATCCTCGCAAGGAGCAAATATTTGTATGGCCTACAGATAGTTGTTCCGGGTCTGGCTGTTTGTGTTTGTGAGTTTAAATGTTTGTTAACGCACCTACGATACAGGAAAAATCCTAAGGTGGGGCAAGGCTTGTTTTAAAAATAAAAATTAACTGGGACGAATATAACATGATCAATAAAACTCATATAGAGGCCCTAGATAGGAAACTCAGAGATATTGGAATAAAAAAATCTGTGATAAAATGATGGGTAAGATTACTATTATGATTGCTGGGAATTTTCGACAAACTTTACCTTTTGACCACTAGACCATCGTTAATCTAGTGGTCAAAAGCTTTGTTTAGCTTGCGGTTTGTTCGAAAGAGATACCGCGGCCCCGGAACGCAAAGGGCAATAGGAGGAACATAGGTGGATTTTAGTCAGTAAAAGTCTGACACACCCCCGCTCCGCCCAGAGCGGGGGAAGTTATTTGATGATTTCCCAAAGTAAAAAAAAACTTTGTTTGGCATTTTTATTGATTGCCACGAGGCAATAGCCAAGTTCTGTTTTCAGTTGAAACTACTTAATAAACTATTCTAATCATCTCCCTCTAAGTGTGATATTAATTAGTTGAAGTCTTAATTAATTAATTTAAACCCACAACTTATAAACTTAGGGCCTGACGGTTTACTCCAAAGGAAAAGGAGAACATTAACTAGGCTTATTGCATACCAATTATGTGAAACTTTGAACTCTGAAGTCCTAATTGAAATGCCGGAAGTGGCGGAGTCTTGACCCTTTTTGGTTTGGTGCAAAATGTGAGGGAATAGCGATTATTTATTAAACCTTTATGCACAAGTAAAAACTGTAAAAAGGTATATAATCCCTTTTTTCTCGGGTGGGAAATTATCCTATGACTTCCCCCGCTCTGGGCGGAGCGGGGGGGCATGTCTGCGTCAGGCGGTTGGTGAGGACGCCATGGCGCCTCTCCAGCCACTCCTCAAAGAGGGGACTTACCGCCACTATTGTGGCGTGCCCTGGACATAATGCCTTAGGCATTTTTACCAGTCTACCTTAGGGTGATGCAGAGACAAAATATAGAAAATAATTATTAAATTATATAACTTAGGAAGTTTGTTAAAGACATTTCATCCTTGTTTACCCTAACGATCGATGCAATAAAAGTACAGGGTGCATCTTTTACAGATTTTAGTCGGTTCAATTACCATGTGCGGCAAGCGAATTTTTAAAAATCTTTTTATGCCGTTTTCATTCTTTTAAAAAATAAATGAATGTTTTCTTTGAGTAAAATTTGCTAAATCTGAAATATGAAGTACTCTTAATACTTTAGATTTAGATAGAAATTCCACCAATTCCAATTTTCCCCTACAAAATTCCACCCTATATATAATATAAAAACAAAAGGATACTTAGAAGACGAGTGTTGATATATTGACGTACGTGTATTTTTTTTTATGAAAACAACTTGAAAATAAGACTTGAAATCGCTTGACAGCAAAAAGTTTCTTCTTGAGAGCAACTAAAAGAAATGAAAACACTTGACTATCGTTCCAATCTCAAAAACTATTAGGAAAACCTACACGTCCGTCCAATCCGATATTTTACTTTACTGAATACAAGTAGGTTATCATTACAAAACATCCTTACTAATATTATAAAAGCGAAAGTGAAGAAGTTCTTTCGTTTGGTACGTCTTCACGCCTAAATGGCTAAACCAATTTTGATGAGTTTTGGTACAGAGATAGTATTTTTTTTAATGAGATATGAGGGTGAAAGAGGGAAGAAAAGAGAAACTTAGCTTTGCTATTACAATAAATACTGTGAAAAGGCAAAAAAAAAGAGGTAGCAGGGGAACTGTGTTACCTCGAATTTAACGCGAGCGAAACCGTGGGCAAAAGCTAGGCTTTTGTATCTTGGACCATACCCACGAAGTAATATAGACCAAAACTGCGTGTAAAATAGGTCATAAACATTTAAGCCTGACCTAAGTGGTGAAATAGAGTAATGGACTGTAAGATACGCTGGTCGTAGAAATAAAAACAACGGCCTCTTGGTCTAGTGGTTAGTGGCCCTGACTGCTGAGCCGGAGGTCGTGGGTTCGATTCCCACCCAGGACAAACTTTGTGTGATGAGCATGATTGTTTGTTCTGTGTCTGGGTGTGATTTATCTATATTATGTATGTATTTATAAATTATATAAGTATGTATATCAGTTGTCTGGTTACCATAACACAAGCTCTGCTTAGCTTGGGATCAGATAGCCGTGTGTGAGTTGTCCTAAGATATTTATTTATTTATTTAAACAGAGGTAATTTTGAATGAGCGTGTTGTTGCGTTCACCTAATCCTTACTAATATTATAAAAGCGACATGGCTATACAGATTTTTATGAATTTTGGTACAGAGATAATTGGGACCCTGTAGAAGTGTAAACGGACTAGGCTAAATTTATTTTTAAAAAAAGTGAGAAATGAGGGAGAAAGAGGGAAAACTTGGCATTGCTTTTACAATAAATCAGGCGCAAGGGCAAAAACTACAAGTAGCAGGTATGTACCTGCAAATCAGGAAAGAGGAACTGTGTTACCCCGAATTTAATGCGAGCGAAGCTGCGGGCAAAAGCTAGTTCAGGAATAAATTAAAACTAGATAGAAACTGAGTACGACTCACTTTGACTCCTGTTGCGGTAGGATCACAATGGCTCCAAAGACAAGACTCTTTTGAGTCACGTACACGGAGACTGGTACGAAAAACAGCACACGGCACTTCCTTATCAAATAACTGGCCCTGCTCTATGCGGGGAGACTGACAGACTATTACAGACTAAAACCTACCCACGTTCCTTCTTTTGCCCTTTATGTTCCGGGGCCGCAGTATCTCTTTCAAACAACCTGCTACTCCGAGAATTGGCTACTATCTATCTTTCAAATCCCTTTCCAAAAAAGTAGCTGACACAGCTAGTCCTTTTGTATGATTGTTCAACTTCGTATATAACGTCAATCTATACTAATATTATCTATACTTAATATTATAAAGCTGAAGAGTTTGTTTGTTTGAACGCGCTAATCTCAGGGACTACTGGTTGGAATTGGAAAATTCTTTTAGTGTTGGATAGTCCATTTCTTGAGGAAGGCCATAGGCTATATAACATCACGCTACGACCAACAGGTGCTGAGCAGCGCGGGTGAAACCGTGGGGAACAGCTAGTTAATTTATATAGCGCACTGGAGACACCTTATTCTGGCATTTAAGAAAGCGAGATGAAATTAAACTAAAGAATAAATGGAAAATAATATCCAGTAATTTAAGCCCTTAAACAATTAGACTAAATAGCCATTAAGTCTAAAGTGGTCATTAAAACCACAGTTAGAATAAAAAATGGCGGGCTAAACCAGACTAAAGATGCTAATTATCTTAAGAAATAAATAACCTTAACAGAAAACGTAGATAAAAGAAAACCTATCTTATTATAGAACGGTTTAAGACGTTTTTTTGGTTTTCACCAGGGTTTGAACCCATAACCTCATGCATGATGGGCGAGGTGCTACCCTCTGTTATTTTAAAATTAAATACATGCACACCACGGTTGGCGTAGTGGCTGAACGATCGACTGCTGTGTCACGGGTTCGATTCCCACACGTAACAAATATTTGTATGACCTGCAGATAGCTGTTTCGAGTCTGGCTGTTTGTGTATCTGAGTTTAAATGTTTGTAAACGCAAACACGATACAGGAGAAGTTCCTTATTCTTTTTATTTTGGTCTATCACATCAAAAATAATAGTTTTCATTTATTTTCTGAATACAAATAAGTTGAACTTGGTCTTCACTGGCAGTCGCTACGTCGAGACGAAATTATAATTTAGCTCAAATTACTCAAAATGAAAACTGGAAATTGCCCTTCCTCACTTAACATCTGCCTCGGGGCCAAACATTTTCCTTCGTTACATTTATATTTTTGGACTACCTTATTGGTCTTGTGGTCGCAAGGGCAAATGCTTAGTACAAAGTCATGGGTGCCATTTCCAGGTCAAGCTCAGTGTTTCCTTTTTTTTTTATAAACGTTGCCCCACACTAGGAATTTCTCCTGTGTCGTGGGTGCGTTTACAAACATTTAAACTCACATACACAAACAACCAGACCCGAAACAACCGTATACAGGTCATACATTGTTCCGAGCGGAGGAGATCGTGGCTAAATAATAGCAGCCGCTCGAGTCGATCTTTAGGTTAAGCCGCGCTTGCCTAGGTTGGTCTGTGGATGGGTGACCACCCGTTACATACCGAGTTTCCTCCGTGCCTCGGAAAGCACGTTAAGCCGTTGGTCCCGGCTGACATTTACAGATCTTTGACAGTCGTTACAGGTAGTCAGTATCCCGAAAGTCTGACAACCAGTCTTACCAAGGGGTATCGTATTACCCAGTACTATCTGGGTTGTGGAGGTCAGATAGGCAGTCGCTCCATATAAAATACTGATATTCAGCTGCATCCGGTTAGACTGGAAGCCGACCCCAACACAGTTGGGAAAAGGCTAGGCAGATGATGCTATTGTTCCGAGCGGAAATTGAATCCGCACACGCAGCGCAGCAGTCGATCGCGCAGCCACTACGCCAACCGTGTCACATATTGTGTTACTAGCTTCCGCCCGCGACTTTTTCAGTAGCAACCACGGTGGCCGAATTTGTTCATGGTTATAGCACTACACTCACACAGTTGAAAGCGAATGTTGTGTTATGTTGCATTTTTTGCCATACAACATGACAACTAGGCCAGTCTTACGGCAAAAAAAAAATGCAACATTTTCTTCTAAGCTATCACTATACAGAGATGTCAACAAAGCAGAGGGGCTTGCCAGAGCCTCCGCCTGCCGGAGTTGCGGGTTGTTCGAAAGAGATACCGCGGCCTAGGAACGTAAAGGGCAATAGAAGAAACATGGGTGGGTTTTAGTCAGTACAAGTCTGACATGCCCCCCCGCTCCGCCCAGAGCGGGGGAAGTCATTGGATGATTTCCCACCCGAAAAAAAAAAACTAGGCCAGTCTCTTGGGGACACTGCCAACTGACAGCTTTGAGGACGATTTTTTTGGGAAAAATAAAAATTATAAAAGTTTGGTGCTCGCAGATGAAATTCCAATAGTCCCACCATATATACATAATATGTAGGCATTAATCTCGGTGTCGCCTACTGCCACGTACCTACATGCTTTGGGCACAATTCCAATAAGTTGTGCCTGTTTTAACAACTTGAATCATTTTTAATGTTTTTCAATGAGAAATTCTCAAATGTTTTTCTCGATACGAAGATATTTCACTGCCAGTAGTTTAAAAATGGTTTAGAATCTGTGAAAATGACGTTAACAGATATATAGACATTTAGTCAAATCTAGGATCCAGCATCCCTGGTAGGAAAATCTGTATTGGTTTTGCGATGCGGATGAACGGTTTAAAGCCCAATGCACTCAGGCCTCCGCCTGCCGGGGTTGCAGGTTGTTCGAAAGAAATACCGCGGCCCCGGAACGTAAAGGGCAAAAGAAGGAACATGGGTGGGTTTCATGGGGTTCAGTACAAGTCTGACACTCCCAAGTTATATGAAAATTTACCACCCCAAAAAAGAATGCACTCTCTACCCCTTATTTTCCGGATAGATAATCTTCTAATAAATACCCCCACGCATGACGGAGCTGGGGAGGGTATGTAAGACTTTTACCAATTAAAATCCAGCCATGTTCCTTCTTTTGCCCTTTATTATTTGGCTGTGGTATTTCTTTTGAACAAACCACAACCCCGGCAGGCGGTAGCCCTAGCAAGCCCCTTTGCACTCTCTACCCTATCTGTTATTTATATTTGTTATTGCATTTCCTAAGACCATTACTTTTAAAGTTCGACTTATTTTTACGACTTACTTTATATACGAAATTATTACAGGTGAAAGTTACAACTTTTTCACAACTGGACTCCGTGTGTCCGAGTACAGAACCCTAAAAAAGGCAAACGGAACCCAATCTTTGTATTTCAAAAGACAAGGCGCCTTTTCCCAACAATAATGGGGTCAGTTTTCAGTCTTACCGGATGCAAGTGATAACCAGTTTAACACGAGCACCAATTATACCTCTTCAATCTTGGTACCACGATACCCTATAGTAAGACTGAAAGTCTGACTTTGGAGCTTCTTTTTTTTTCTTTTTAAACGTTGCCCTACACTAGGAATTTCCTCTCTATCGTGGGTGCGTTAACAAACATTTAAACTCACATACACAACACAGCCAGACCCAAAAGAACTGGGTACGTATCAAAATCCCGAAAGTTCATAATACCTATGATTGAAATACCGACGTCCAAAACACCGAAATTCAAAATACCGAAAGTTTTAAATGCTGATAGTCGTTATATCGAAACACAAAATACCGATGTTAAATGCCCGAAAGGACGAAATCCCGAATGGACGAAATACCGATGGATGAAATCCCAAAGAGCAGCGACGTAGATTTTAGTTTTTGGATCAGCGACTGAAGCGATCTCGGGACCTTAAGGCACTCCGCCACACCCTTCGTGGTTATTTTTTTTGTAAACCCTAGATCCCTAGTACTTCAGTAGGCTCCGACTACGCTTTTTTGGCAACTTTTAAGTGTTTTGACCTAACCTGGTTTACAGAAAATCGTTTTTCTCGGAAACGGTGGCAATTTCGGGATTTTATACTTCGGGATTTTAAACTTCGGGATTTTAAACTTTCGGGCAAATGAACTTTCGGGATTTAAAACTTTCGACCAAACAGCCATTCGGCGTTTCAATTATCGGGATTTCGTCTATCGGTTTTTAAAAATTCGGTCTATTAAAATTCGCGATTTTGATACGTACCCAAACAACTATCTGTAGGCCATACAAATATTTGTTCCGTGCGGGGATTGAACCCGCGACTCGCAGCATAGCAGTTAATCGCGGGCCACTGCACCAGCCGTGTAGTCAAATGTACGACACTTCTTGGTCAGACTAACAGAATTCTTCTAACTGAAACTTGAAATACCAAGTCAGGCCAAGTAACCCTTAGCATCCATCTCAAAAGAATTATCAGCTTATCTAAATAAACCATTTTGTAACATCCCTTCTTCATCACAAAGATTGTAAGCCATTGTCGGCCCATCAATATTTAAAGTAGGCACGCCTGTACCTTAATAACCAATTAAAATTATAATCAGAATATTCTACAAAGGAATATCGTATTTTACAAGCTTTTATTTAGTTTCACCTGTCCCGTTGTCTGTCGTTCTGTAATCAAATCTTGCAACTTAAATTTGATCCACTTCCCGGTTTCCGATTGAGCTGAAATTTAGAATGCATGTATAAATCGGATGACAATGCAATGTTATTGTGACATAGAGCTGATCTGATGATGGAGCTGGAAGGTGGCTATAGGAACTCCGTAATTAAATGATGCAACCCTATCGAGTTTGAGCTCATTGGATTAGTCTTGACGAGTACTTTGATACTATATGGTAACCAGGGTCTGATGATGGAGCCGGAAGGTGGCTATAGGAACTCCGTAATTAAACGATGCAACCCTATCGAGTTTGAGCTCATTGGATTAGTCTTGACGAGTACTTTGATACTATATGGTAACCAGGGTCTGATGTTGGAGTTGGAAGGTGGCCATAGGAACTCCGTAATTAAACGATGCAACCCTATCGAGTTTGAGCTCATTGGATTAGTCTTGACGAGTACTTTGATACTATATGGTAACCAGGGTCTGATGTTGGAGTTGGAAGGTGGCCATAGGAACTCCGTAATTAAACGATGCAACCCTATCGAGTTTGAGCTCATTGGATTAGTCTTGACGAGTACTTTGATACTATATGGTAACCAGGGTCTGATGTTGGAGTTGGAAGGTGGCCATAGGAACTCCGTAATTAAACGATGCAACCCCATCGAGTTTGGGCTCATTGGATTAGTCTTGACGAGTACTTTGATACTATATGGTAACCAGGGTCTGATGATGGAGCCGGAAAGTGGCTATAGGAACTCCGTAATTAAACGATGCAACCCTATCGAGTTTGAGCTCATTGGATTAGTCTTGACGAGTACTTTGATACTATATGGTAACCAGGGTCTGATGATGGAGCCGGAAGGTGACTATAGGAACTCCGTAATTAAACGATGCAACCCTATCGAGTTTGAGCTCATTGGATTAGTCTTGACGAGTACTTTGATACTATATGGTAACCAGGGTCTGATGATGGAGCCGGAAGGTGGCTATAGGAACTCCGTAATTAAACGATGCAACCCTATCGATTTTGAGCTCATTGGATTAGTCTTGACGAGTACTTTGATACTATACGGTAACCAGGGTCTGATGTTGAAGTTGGAAGGTAGCCATAGGAACTCCGTAATTAAACGATGCAACCCTATCGAGTTTGGGCTCATTGGATTAGTCTGGACGAGTACTTTGATACTATATGGTAACCAGGGTCTGATGTTGGAGCCGGAAGGTGGCCATAGGAACTCCGTAATTAAACGACGCAACTCCATCGTGTTTGGTCTCGTTTGATTCCTCTTGACGAGTCTCTTGCTCTCGTCCTATATTAATTATATATGATTGATTGGATGGATGACCCAATGCCAAGGTGAGCATGTGCCGAGGGCTGAATGGTATGAAGGTGTATAAACATGTCTTGCCGCTAACGTTGCGCCTCAGGGTACACTGATAGAAGGATTTGTTAAAATTTAATAAGCTTTATTAACTGTTAATAAATGATTTTTTAACGTCACTGGATTTAATAAATATTCATTGACAGTTAATAAATTATTTAATAAATACGATTTATTAAATATCAATATATATTTGTTAACAGTTAACAAATATTTATTAACAGTTAATAAATATTTATTAAGTAGAATTTATCAAAGTTTTAAAGTAGGTTAAGATGATTTTTGTCTATAAGCAATCTTCATATCATATGACATTTCAAGCGAGACAAATTCACACTCAACAAAATATTTATTAACTGTTAATAAATATTTGTTAACTATTAATAAATATTTATTAAATATTAATAAATGTACTTTTCTCCCAAATAAATATTTATTAAATGTTAAAAAATATTTATTAAAATTTAATAAATTTAATTATTATCTTTTAATAAATCAAATTATTAATAGTTAATAAATCCTTCTATCAGTGTACCAGGGCGAACCCTGTTGTATTGTAGCCCTTATCCCTCTACAACGGACCTCTGGGGGGATGGACCGTTATTTGTCCTATACTCGTGGGAAAAACATGAAGAAAACAGAAACAACTACACAAAGAAAACGACATTTAGAGAAGGCGAAATTGAAGAGACAGGAGAAGATTGCTAATGAAACTGATGTCCACAAGCGGCAACGCTTAGAAAAAATAAGTTTAGCTACTGCTAAACATAGAGAAAACGAATCGTTAGAACAACGCACACATAGGCAAAATACCGACAGAATACATACACAAGAGAGAAAGAAAAACGAATCTCTAGAACAACGCACATATAGGCAAGATATCAATAGAATAAATACACAAGAGAGAAGGAAAAACGAATCTCTAGAACAACGCATAATTAGACAAGATATCGACAGAATACGTACACAAGAGAGAAGAAAAAATGAATTACAAGAAGAACACTTGGCCAGGCTCGACAGGAACAGAATGCTCAGGCAAGCAAGACAGCTATCACAAACAGCAGAGGAACGCATTGTAACAGCACAGAATGAACGGCAGAAAAAGACTAACCAGAGGAATGTGCAACGTGGTAGCATTGAGTACTTTAATAATGCGATAAATACATTACGAAGATATTTTATCAAAGTATGCTTCCGAGATTGGATTAGACTGCTGTGTACAAGTGTTCACATTATTACAATAACTAACAAGTGATTACAAACTTTCAACATTGTTGATATTTAAATCAGTACATATTACATATCATGTGAACGAACTACGGACTTCATAACGGAATAACGCTGCTACGCGCTGCGAACTACGTCGTAGTAAATCTCGAATTAAAAATAGAGGTACTAAAAAGTTAAAAATAAAATTAAAGAAAAAAAAACCTTTTTAAAAACAAGCTTTTATTATTTGTTTATAAAATGAACTAAAAATTTAAAAATAAATTAACTCTAAAACTTTTCACCATACATAATTATTCAATCTCGTCCCCCCTCTTTATCATAGTCCCCATTTATAAATGAAAGCGTGTTACATTGTGATAGCTTGAGGAAAATGTTGTGTTGTATTAAATGTAACACGCTTTCATTTATAAATGGGGACTATGATAAAGAGGGGGGACGAGATTGAATAATTATGTATGGTGAAAAGTTTTAGAGTTAATTTATTTTTAAATTTTTAGTTCATTTTATAAACAAATAATAAAAGCTTGTTTTTAAAAAGGTTTTTTTTTCTTTAATTTTATTCTTACATTATGCTGCGTTGAACCGTTTTGCATGGCAAAGGGAGTCATAATATCTTGAACACTGAGTACAGTCATAAGGATGTATATTTTAAAATTAGCTAAGACCCATAATGTTTTTTTAACACGCCGTCACAGATAATATAATACTAACGTACAGATACTCCATCTCATACAAAGAAACGCGACCGCCTTATCTTGCTCATTTCTCCGGGCTATCCGGGTTCTCCGGGCTATATATAGATGGTGCTTGCAGCGATAGTTTAGTTTACACAAATAACCAATAGATGGCGATAAAACCATACTGCATAAAAAAATAAGGTAGGCCTTTGACCTTGAAGCTTGCGATACTCGGCAATCGCCTACTTTGCGATAGCGCATGATTTCTTGAGCGTGGGATTATTATTATCTATGGCGTGGGGTATAGCTCCATGTTATTCAGCAGACTTAGTTATTTTTTAGGTTCAGCGTAAACGTCAACGCAAATTATGATAATTATCAAGTATTTAAATCAATTAAAATTATTTATCATATCGAAATAGCTCTTGCAATGATAGGAGACACAGGGCAGGGAGTTATTTTTTAACAGACTCAGTTTCGAGTGTGTATATTTTTGTATTTTAATTACAAATTGTTACTTAACTGACTTAACTAAGTAGGTAGTAATATTTGTATGCTGTGTTGGTACCTACCTATAAAAGTAGGTAAGTATACTTACTGGCTCGGATATTGGGCGCTAGATGATAGAGTGGGGATAACCTTGCGCTTTGTACAGTACAGACGCCAGTTCATCAACTTACCCCAATTTGTCAAATCTAATTTAGTTTGTTCGGCCGCATTATAGGTATAAAATGTACTCTGTAGCAGCAGTCAAAGGTTTAGAAATTGTACAGTTCTGGCTAGGTTGACCTGCTGACTGCTGATGTCTGTACGCTAATAGAAAAACACTTACGAGATGTAGGTATTTAAAGAAATTTATTCTCAAAAAAGACTACAGTCATGAGAGTCGGGCAGCGCATGAGAACTTGAGATCCAAAAATTTATCTTCTGCGCATGTGAAGTTAAACAAGCGCTCAAGATCCGTGCCATTTACTTTCCATTCTAATATTAACCAACCTCTTACTGGCATATTGAACTGAATGTGGGGTTGAGTTTGTCTCACCCCACATTTAGCGTAAAATACCTACAAACAAATAAAATGCAAGCGTAATTTATGAGTAGGTACCTTTAGATTCGAGTCGCTTAATGTACCTACTTATCAGTTTCATTTGAATTGCGTTTTATGCTACAAGACGGCATCTAATTCTTTTGTATTTTGAACAATTATTATCCGATGGCAGTCCTTAATACTAAATTGACCACTTTAGAGTCGGTTCTTGGTAATTATTTTAAAATACATAATAAATATAATAGAAATCGTATTTTTGGACGTGTCATGGTGGACGTTCTCGTGCCGCCTTCAAAGGTAATTACGGCTTGTAATGTACCTACTTATGACGCCGGGCTAAATCTCCTGCCTTAACCCAGCGGGTTTTGGTGGGCCGAGGTCTACCCAAATAGGAGGATGATGATGATGATCTTTGTTTGAAGAAAAATTTATAAAAAAACACAATAAATTATTAATAAAAATAAATAAATATCTTGGGACAACTCACACACGGCTATCTGATCCCAAGCTAAGCAGAGCTTGTGTTATGGTCACCAGACAACTGATATACATACTTATATAATTTATAAATACATACATATTATAGATAAATCACACCCAGATACAGAATAAACAATCATGCTCATCACACAAAGTTTGTCCTGGGTGGGAATCGAACCCACGACCTCCGGCTCAGCAGTCAGGGCCACTAACCACTGGACCAACAGGCCCGTCAACAAATTACTTAATAGTTTTTTTATTATGTTAGTACTTTATCATTTACAATGAGTAAGTAGGACTGCCTCGTTGGTCCAGTGGTCGCAAGCGCTACTATTGGGCAGTAGCGATACTAGGTGCGAGTCTCGGGTGGGACAAAATACCAATACCTAACCCTATGGGAAATAAGGCGTAATGTTATGTATGTATTTAGTCGATATATTTATACTTTTTCTGCTATTTTTGAAGTTGACGGAAGATTAATAAGTTTGCCTTTGCCTTTCAGTAAAATACATAAAAAGTAGATACAGAATAGCAGGCAAAGACATACAACAAGACCTTTGGGTATTTAATTGAATCTGTAGGTCCTACCTATGTAATTGATTTATCAAACAGCATCCACCTGAAGATTAATAATATCATACATAATTATGAAGAACGATGATTAAACATTTATTTTGAAGTAACCTTAATTTTGATAAGATTGTAATGACTTTTTGCGACTTTTGGCTTCAAGGACTTTATTCCCAAAGTTGACACTTGAGACCGCAAAATTGTAAATACCTATATTATTATTCTATGGCGCAGATTAGCGTTTTATTCATAGATTATAAGAAAAGTAGGTTTTGTTGTTCTATGTCCGAAATATATTTTGTTTTACTTAATATATTTGCATTTCATAACTATTTAATTCTATCTAAATAGGTATGGTATGTATCATTTAGGACGTGTAGTAAAACTTAAAACAACGCCATCTATTAGCACAATTAACAGCAAATGAGTTACTTAACCACAACGTAGTACAATTTTTTCTCACCAGAGGCAACACCATAATATTATTTAGTAAAATCATGGAATTTGGAACTAGGAGCCCATTATTCCTTGATTTTGTGTTATGGAGATTTTTAAAAACAAGGACATACTTCTTTCATGGTCTAACTTAAACAGTTACACAAACCTCAAAAACAAATCGATACATCCGCCGCCATCTATTGAGATTTATTTGAACTATTTTTTGTTTGTTCGCAATGAGACCCCATGACGCCGTTAAGTTTTTATTTCTGTTCATTTATTGATTTACTCACATATAAGTTTACATCTTTAAATAATTAATAATAAAAACATTTAAAAATATAAAAAAATATGAACCCACCGGTTTCGGTAACAGGTTCAATATTTGGGAACCAGGAGACAGACATAGGCTATTTATTATTTTAAAAAGTGGTACGTGAGGGAGAAAGAGGAAAAAAAAAGGGAAATGGCTATTATAAATCAAGGGGAACTGTGTTACCCCGAATTAAACGCGAGCGAAGCCGCGGGCAAAAGCTACTTGTTAATAAAGACAAAAACCACACCGGGTACAGTACTCTAAAAACAAACTTGTATACTAAACTGCATTTACACATAAATAACTTGCACTCAATATGCAAGATAACAACACGAATATTTCCAAGTAAGCCAACGAAGTTAAGATAAACTAAACAAGGCTTCCGGATCATAAATATGCATCTTGGGGAAAATATGGCGTTATCTCCTGTCATATTTACATACAAATTGACATCTGTCAAGTACATTCGCCTGCTGTGGGGAGAAATTATTTCGTTGTTGTATGTTGGTATAAATGTTTTGTTTATAAGATACCATATGAGAAAAAACGTTGTGAAGGCGGGTTGCTAGTTTTAATAGATTCATATTTTGTTATTCCCCCAATGATAGTAGAACAATTGTGTAATTTTAATTTTCTAAACGTAATTATTACGCTTTTTTACAAAGAAAAAAGGTATTTTTAAACGGATTTCTCGATTATTTACACACTAGCTTCCACCCACGACTTCGCTCACGTGACATACTTTGGGCTAACGCTAGCCTTAACCCGCGTGATGATGATTTCTTTTCCCTTTTTCTCACTTTTTATTAGCCTATGTCTGTCTCCAAGGCCCCAACTATCTCTATACTAAAATTCATAAAAATCGATTTGGCCATTTAGGCGTAAAGACGTAACAAACAAACAAACTCACTTTGGCTTTTATAATATTAGTAAGGATTTATAAGATTCCTGCTGAATGAATAAAAAAAAACGATTTATAACTTTATAAATAAAAAAAGGGAACAAAAACGGTTAAAGGTGATAAATGTTGTTTATGTAGCCCAAGTTAACAACGGGCCAAAAGTAGTCCCCTGGAGTACCATCTTGATCTATAATATTGTAAAAAAGAAAGATTTGTGTATTTTTATGTAACGATTAAACTTAAAAACTCGAGAAACTCGTGACTAAATAATAGCAGCCGCTCGGGTCGATCTTTAGGTTAAGCCACACTTGCCTAGGTCGGTCTGTGGATGGGTGAGCACCCTTTACATACCCAATTTCCTCCGTGCCTCGCAAAGCACGTTAAGCCGTTGGTCCCGGCTGTCATTTGTAGATGACAGTAGTTACAGGTAGTCAGTATTCCGAAGACAACCAGTCTTACCAAGGGTTATCGCATTACCCAGTACTAAATGAGTTGTGGAGGTCAAACAGACAGTCGCTCCACGTAAAATACTGATAGACTGGAAGCCGACCCCAACATAGTTAGGAAAAGGCTAGGCAAATGATGATGATTAAACTTAAAAACTGCTAGAAGGATTTCAGAAAAATCTTTCGCCATTAGTAAGCTACATAATCACTGAGTAAAATACATATCTACCCACGAGAGTGGGGCAAAAGACGTGGGTGAAACTGCGCAAGATAGACAATAAACGATTATAAAAGGCAAAGATTTTTTTGTATGTTTCGAATGCTGAAAGACTACTAAACAGATTTTAACCATTTATACACTAATAGGAAGCTATATTATCAGAGAGTATCATAGGCTACACAATATTACGCTACTACCCACGGGAGCGGGGCAGTAACCAAAAACCCAAACGTAGTCTTTAATAAATGCACATAAAAAAATTAAAGATGGTACACATTTTCGTTTAATAAACCTACACCGGATGTTTTGTCCACCATTAACGCTACGGAAACAAATAAACTAGAGTAATATTAATAATTACTATCAATACATTAATTGACTTCAATGCTTTTAACTTAACCATCTATTATTGACTTGTTTGAGTGCAAGAAAGATAGCGTTCAAAATGAAGACGTGGCATCCGTCTCGAATTTTATCATTAAAATATCCTGTGAATTTGAATTCGAACAATAGAGTGGATAAAGATGTGCAGTCAATGCTCTGGCCTTTAAATCTAATGCAATATTTCATGTTCTGTCCCAAATATATCATCAAAAACGATTTGATAACCCCAAATAGTCGCCTTTCCAATTTTGTGTCAATGATTGTAACTCTAATATTTATGTTTCTGTCCATACTTTGTACTTATTTTATCTTGTTAACCAAGGACGACCAAGAATTTCAAGCTTATAATTATATTACTGCAGTTTACGACTGTGTCTTCTATGTTTTCGGGTTTACTTTACATTTCGTTATCAGCATAATTCAATCCAAAAAACATGTTAAGTTCGTTTTGACTTTTCAAAAAGTGCACAGATGTCTTAAATCTGACACTAGTTTCAACGATTTCACTATCTGGAATTGGATTCTTGGAATCATAGCTTTAAGTTTTTATATCGTTATATTTACTTTTTGTATTTGGAAGGAAAACGCAACCTTTCGTTCTACATTTGTAGGCTACTTTTTGGTTGTTTTCGATTTCAATATAATTTATGCCACACGGATCATTCAATTGTTGAACAAAGAAATCGAATTATGGAATTTTCAAGTTTTAAATTCAGACGACTTGCAAAGCACGGATCAACATACCAAGAAAATGTTTCACACTTACGTTCATATTTTAGAGTGCTATGATATCTATAAAAATTGTTTCCAGCAATTTGTAAGTATATTATTTATAAGTTGTAGGCTATTTCAATTGTATATTTACGGCACGGTTGTTTATTGACAACAGGCCTTGTCGACGGCGCGTTAGTGTTCCACGGCGGCGCCTCAAAGTGATGTCAGCAAAGCAGAGGGGCCTGCCAGGGTTGCGGGTTGTTCGAAAGAGATACCGCGGATAAATGATGATTAATCAGTTTTTAATTTTTCAGACGCTTTATCACATGATGGAAATAGCTATTCACTGTCTAAGTTATACACAAATCGCAATAGAATCTTCAAAAGAAGCCATGCTCGTAAATAATTTGGTAAGTATATGCGCCGAACCATTGTTTTATTTATCAGGGAAAACATGAGTGACGGATGGAGAGGGAGGGGAAGGGCATAGAATAATGGATGGATTGTGTGAGGAATGATATGAAGGAGAAAGGAGTAAATGATGCCATGATGTCTGATAGGGGAGAATGGAAGAAGAAAACGTGTTGCGCCGACCCCGAATAGAATGGGACAAGGGCAGGAAAATGATGATGATTTGTTAGGGAAATCAAACAATTACACACTATAAATTATTAACAAAACAAAAAGTTGTACAAAACTAGATCACTGTGCAACTAACTACGTTATCCAAATTTTCTATAATTAAATTGGAAGATACATACACGAGTAAAATACTAGTAAGCTTTAGCTTTATTAACCATCATCTGCCTAGCCTTTTCCCAACTATGTTGGGGTCGGCTTCCAGTCTAACCGGATGCAGCTGAATATCAGTATTTTACATGGAGCGACTGCCTATCTGACCTCCACAACCCAGTTAGTACTGGGTAATACGATACCCCTTGGTAAGACTGGTTGTCAGACTTTCGGGACACTGACTACCTGTAACGACTGTCAAAAATCTACAAATGATAGCCGGGACCAACGGCTTAACGTGCCTTCCGAAGCACGGAGGAAACTCGGTATGTAACGGGTGGTCACCCATCCACAGACCAACCTACGCAAGCGCGGCTTAACCCAAAGATCGACCCGAGCGGCTGCTATTATTTAGCCACGAGCTTCTCCTTTAGCTTTATTAACCACTGTATAAAAATAAAACCTAAAGAAATAAATGGGCAAGTTAATCTTCAATGATTTTTTATGACCTCAAAATCTATTAGATGTCGAAGAAAATAAATCCAAATTTGGGAATAAGGTGTTATAATATGAGAACCAAATCAACCCAGCCGCCAGCTCGCGCGGGATATGCCCCGGGCGCGAGACAACTCTCGGCCATCGTAGATACGGGCTTGTGGACGGTGAGCAATTGTTAGCTTACCGTCCATCCGTTTATTGGCAACAGGCCTTGGTGTCCTTCCACGGCGCCTCAAAGAAATGTCAGCAAAGCAGAGGGGCCTGCCAAGGCCACCGCCTGAAGGGGTTGCGGGTTGTTCGAAAGAGATACCGCGGCCCCGGGTAACGGGCAATAGAAGGAACATGGCTAGGTTTTAGTCAGTAAACGACACACTCCACCGCTCTTGAGTGGGGAAAGTTATCCCCCAACTTCTCCCACCCGTGCCGTCGAAATATATATTTCAAAATTAATTTTGTTGTATCCTTTTCGAGTCTTATAAATAGTTTTTTCTGTGTGTTTTTCTTAATAATGAAAAAAGGGAACAGAGAGTGCAACAGTGGCTGCGCACACAACTGCGCAGAGTCATC
This sequence comes from Ochropleura leucogaster, assembly GCA_958449745.1. NCBI lineage: Eukaryota > Metazoa > Arthropoda > Insecta > Lepidoptera > Noctuidae > Ochropleura > Ochropleura leucogaster. Next base: position 3,683,895 of record OY288221.1, on the reverse strand, counting down.
TGCGCAGTTGTGTGCGCCAATTTCAGCGCAGTTTAGCCATAAACTGCGCTGAAATTGGCCACCGTGGTCATCGGCTGCTTCGATTGGTGTCTTTGTATTTACATCCTAATTTTGACTCCAGCTTTTAATTCTGTTCTAGGGAGTAACAATTTTAAGTATAATGTCAGTTCTGAGCTGGTTGATGAAGGACTTCATGTGGCAATCAATGTTGGTTCAGCAATGCGAGAAATTCTACCTGGCAATACAAAGTGTTCAAGATACTTGCGCTCTTATTCGGAAAACAAGTAATTGTACAGGTGAGAATATTTTACAGATGCCTGAACCATGATTGTATGTCTTCGGTAATGCGTTCGATGGCATACGGAAATATGATATGAAGTGAATGTGTAGGTACTCTTAGTCTTCGGACGCCATAAGGCAATGTAGGTTGAAATAGTGTACAGATGTGACTCATAGGTAAAGTGCATGTATTTTTTTCTGTCAGTAATAAAAATCCAAAAAAAATTGTTCGGTAGAAAAAACACAATCAAGCACGGGTTATGGCGAAAAGTGTTAACTATTTTATCGTTAGATTATTAGTTAATTTTCATACAAGTGGGAAAACTTTATTATTGCGGCCGAAGGGCGATTCACTCCCAAGTCGTAGACGAAGGTAACATGGAGCCGAGAACTACAGTGACAATCCTGCCTGAATCAAATGACGATTTTCAGTATACTTAAGAAGAAATAAAAAAATAACTGAAAGTATTGTTATCAGTAACCACTATAAAACTATGACTTAATTTTCCTTTCCCCGCGCTTTGCCTTCAGGTTGAAGGAGAAGCAAAGTTATGAAGCCACAAAACAACTCATATACCTAAGTTGTTTTGTTGATAAAAGCTACTTATTTGATAAATAATGTTATTTTGTAGATAAATTGTTGTATTTTTTAACAGGTGACGAGATAAAACTATGCAAAAACGTACTTCGCCTAAATCGAGCAACTTTCACCAAGATCCGTGCATGTGGCTTGTTCTACGTAGACGCTGCGACACAATTGAGTCTGATGAGTTTTCTAAGTAACCACGTTGTTGTATTGTTACAATTTGCATTTTTGTAATAAAAACTTCATTAAAATATTTTTGTTGATTGTAATCATTTAGCCTTTTGTTGTTTAGAAGTAATGGAATATTATAAAACTGGCTTTATTTGACTGAAAATTTAAAACACACTTTAACATCCGTGTGTTTTACCCAGTAAAAGTCTAACACTCCCTTCGCTGTGCCCAGAGCGGGGAAGTTATTTGATGATTTACAAATGGTATAAAAAAAATGTTCAGGTTATAGTTACTGCTGTAATTTCAAACGGGTAAGGTATATGTGTACCTTATTTCATGAGTTGCTTAAGTCCCACGTCCTAGGGTTCGAGCTTATCATTATCATGACGTTTTCTTCTTCCATTCTCCCATTACACAATCCATCCATATTTTCTTTGGCCTTCCTCTCGCTCTCCGTCCATGTGACTAAAAGAGTGATGGATCTGAATATTGATATATTCTCTCTCTCTTTTAGTCACATGTGCTTCGTCCCTCCTCATTACACGTCGAAGACAAACGACTCCCTTTCAATTTATCTGTAACAGGCGCAACTTTCAAACTTCCTCTAATATACTCATTCTTTACTTTATCCATTCTTGTCACTGAGCTTTTCACCATTAGCCGTGCACAAATCCAGCCTCCAACCCTACTAGAAAAAATATCCTTAACGAAAATCCCAATAACAATTTACCGACCCAGGAATTTGAATCCAGGACCTCGGGAGTTTTATTCAATTGTATAAAAAAAACTTCGCTCCACAAAATAGACACATTTCCAGTGCAAATAGAAGGAGCAAACTAGATTTAGTTTTTATTTCATTTGCAATTCTAGGTAGGAAAAATCGAGTTTTGTACAGGGACCAGTTTGCGCTCGTCTGTTTTCATTTCCATAACGATATTTAGTAGATTGAGTTTAGGACTTTCATTATTATATTATGACTAGCATTTGCCCGCGGCTTCGCTCCCGTTAAATTCGGTATAACACAGTACCTGCTGCCTGCAGTTTTTGCTCTTGTGCCTTATTGATTTGTAATAGCAACGCTAAATTTTTCCTTTTCTTCCCTCGTTCTCCCTCATATCCCACTCTTTTTAATAAAAAAATGCCTATGTCCGTCTCCTGGTTCCATTCATCAAAGTCGGTCTAGCCATTAAAGCGTGAAGAGGTTACTAACAAACAAACTCACTTTCGCTTTTATAATATTAGTAACGATTACGTTTTAATATTCATTTCATATACTGAGATGAGATGTCCGTAGATTTCATCCAGAACTTGTGTGTACGGACGAAACTGTTAGAATTGTGTGAATTTCATGCAATCTTAGTAGTTTTATAATTTTACTAGCTTTTTCTCACGGCTTCGCTCGCGTTTAATTCGGACTAACACAGTTCGCCTTTCCTGATTTGCAGGTACCTGCTACTTGTAGTTTTTGTCTTTGTTTTTATTGTAATAGAAATGCTAAGATTTCCCCTTTTTCTTTCTCCCTCATTTCTCACTTTAAAAAAAATAGTTGGCTTATGTCCGTCTCGTGGTTCCCAACTATCTCTGTACCAAAATTCATCAAAATCGGTTTAGCCATTAAAGCGTGAAGAGGTAACAAACAAACAAACTCACTTTCGCTTTATAATATATTAGTAAGGATTTGTAAGGAACAAAATAGGCATAAAATACGTGTGTTACGGGTGACCACGCACCCCAAAACAAACAGGTACCTACACTTTAATAATCCCTCCCATACATTTAACTTTACCGGCCAACTGTAATTTAGCTGTGACCGGATATTTAAAAACAAATTCGGTCAAGCCAATCAAATACTCACTTTCGCTTTTATAATATTAGTAAGGATTTTCCTACTGAAATACAAATTATTAGAACCTTATCAAACCTCAAGATTAACCTTTCAATCTTGCTCCATCATGCCATTAAATAGGTGTGTCGACCCGGAAACTGCGTCACCACGTTACCCCAACCGGAAGTGCTTACGTACCTACATACTACATAATTATCTAGCTGCGACCAAATGAATCAGTTTGAATAATATTTCCAGTAAAATTAATTATTATTTTGTAAGCGATAATAATTGGTTTCTGATTAAATACTGAAAATATGTTCTGTTCAATTTGTATTTTCTAATTAACATCTCTAATCGTACTTTTCCTTTATTTACTTCCCTCTCACTTTTACATTTTTTAATATTAATAAAAAAAACCCACTTCAAAAAAAAAACCTAAAAAGTGGAAGATTTTTCGGAAGTCGGTGTCTTTTGTTAGTTTCGTTGACTTTTTTGACATCGATTTAAAAAACATTGCCTTTTTAGTTATAATAGTGTGATATAAGATAACTCATAAAGTACCCAAGCAATACAAATAACTGATATGGGACCACCTCGAGTTTACGAAGAAATTGAGTAACACAAACAAAAAATAAAAGAATCGAGAATCATTTTTTGAATCGATTGAAAACTCATCTAAGTTCCTTCTTTAGGCGGCCGCGGTATCTTTTTCGAACTAACCAGCAACCCCGGCAGACCCCCGGCCCCAGAACATATAGGGCAAAATAAGGAACATGGGTGGGTTTTAGTCAGTACAAATCTGACACTCCCCCCCGCTCTTTCCAAAGCAGCAAGATTCCATCCACAATAAAAAAAAAAACAAACTAACTGACAGTGGCACCGGCAAGCCCCTCTATTTTCGTTTTTCCTTGAGGCACGCGTGGAACACGAACGCACCGTCGACACGGCCTGTCGTCAGTAGACGGACGGTGAGCTATCCCATTGTTTACGGAGGCCAGGGATCGTTTCGTGGCTCCCGACGCCCAGTGCGTCTCTCGCAGCGGCTTGGTTGTTTTGAAGTCTATCTCCATTCTAATAGAAAATATTGTACAAAAATACATATTTCCTTACAAAGACATGTACCTAAATCACATTAAATATATATTCTAAACTACGGTTCATTTGTTAATGTCAAAAAACTTACAAGCCAAGTAAAACTTATAATAACGAATACTAACAATGCGAAGCCAATTAATTTGCTTATTAACGGACTGATGGGTTTCCAAATTGATTTCATGATACGCATATCTGTTGCAGTAGGGCTGTCGAAAGAGGAAAACGGTAGTAGGGAAATAAGTCTAGCGGATTTTCATATTTCTAAAAATAAACGAAGAGTCACGTATGGTCATTTCGATGGAATGGTTATTCGCAAAGAATTTTTTGATCGATAAGTCTTCGTTCTGTAATATCCTTACTAATGTTATAAAAGCGAAAGTGTGTTTGTTTGTTACATCTTCACGCCTAAATGGATTTTGATGAATTTTGGTACAGAGATAGTTGGACCCTGGAGACGGACATAGGCTAATTAAAAAAACTTTGGTGCGCAAGTTTGACTTGTAGGATTTTATTACTGATAGAATTTGGAATTGCATCATAGTTTATAACTTTTTGCCCGCGGCTTCGCTCACACAACACAGTGCCTGCTACCTGCAGTATTTCCCCTTGCGCCTTATTGGATTGTAATAGCAACGCTAAGTTTTCCCTTTTCTTCCCTCGTTCTCCCTAATAACCCACTTTAAATAAAAAAAAGCGTTTGTCCGTCTCCTGGTTCCCAACTACCTCTGTACCAAAATTCATCAAAATCGGTTAAGCCATTAAAGCGTGAAGAGGTAACAAACAAACTCACTTTCGCTTTTATAATATTAAGTAAGGACTAATATTGAAAGGATTATTTCTTGATTTTAATGAAGTATGTTGATTTTTTTTTAGTTTTGGCAACCCTACGTCTACCATACACTAGACAGACACGCTCATCAATCGCATACGTCGACTCCAAACAATAATATTTGGACACGATGCGTTCGATATTGTTCCTCGATCGCTTGGCCATCTATCATCTACGGGTCGGAGTTTGAGTCCCGAGTGATGTTAAACATTAATTCTTGTGGTTCCTGATATTTCGAGCGATTGATTATAAACAGAAGATAGTATTAATCTTTTATATTTATATCAGGTTCAACGACTACAAGTTTGTGCCTGTGTGTTTCACCTGCTGAGGTTGCGGGTAGCTTGATAAAGATACCACAGCTACGGAACATAAAGGGAAAAAGTACTCGGGGAATCTCAAGCTCAAAATATAAGAAGCTTAAAACATTTTTTTTTAGGAATTGCAGTTTGTCGTCTGCTTAACCGGACGAATCCTGTGGGTGCCTTAAAATTAAGACCTCCAGTCAGGCTAAAAACTTACAAACTAAGCGACTACTTGCTAAGGGTACGAGCCTCGGCTTAGGGCGTCGCTGAGGGACAGCAAGGGACAGGCTGGATCTGAGTAATCTAATATATAAAATTCTCGTGTCACAGTTTTCGTTCCCATACTCCTCCGAAACGGCTGGACCGATTTAAACGAAATTTTGTGTACATATCGGGTAGGTCTGAGAATCGGCCAACATCTATTTTTCATGCCCCTAAGTGAGCAGCGGGTGAAACCGCTGGGCACAGCTAGTATTATATAAGGACTGGTTTAAATTTACTGGCTCAGCATCGCTGGCTGGCTCTTGCAAGGGACGGGTGGAACATAAAACATAATTCCGATGACTAGATATACAATTTACTTTATCTGAATTATTTATGTTGGAACCTATCCGTTTCCAAATCTTGGCAATCGGCTTTGCGGTTTGTTTAAAAGATTTATCGCGGCCCTGGAACATAAAGGTCAAAAGAAGGCCATGTCTTGTTTTGCCCTTTATGTTCTGGGGTCGTGGTAGGTTTTAACCAGTAAAAGTCTGACACTCTCGCCTGCTCCGACCAGAAATCAGTTATTTGATGATGTCCTATCTGCAAAAAAAAAGGTTAAACATATTTTTGACGGGCCTGTTGGTCCAGTGGTTAGTGGCCCTGACTGCTGAGTCGGAGGTCGTGGGTTCGATTCCCACCCAGGACAAACTTTGTGTGATGAGCATGATTGTTTGTTCTGTGTCTGGGTGTGATTTATCTATAATATGTATGTATTTTTAAATTATATAAGTATGTATATCAGTTGTCTGGTTACCATAACACAAGCTCTGCTTAGCTTGGGATCAGATAGCCGTGTGTGAGTTGTCCCAAGATATCTATTTTTTTTTTTTTATTGAAAAGTCTGTTGACCCAGAAAACCGCACATGTAAGCGGTACAGTTAGCTACATAAACATCATTCTATGTTATACTATAAAAGTACAGTCACGCACATTAATCAAAGCGGACCCCTTTTTTAATGCCAATCACGACGTTCATAAACTAAAGTGTACCATTACGTGTCGATAGCAGTGAAAATTCTATTCAATCTTCCTATGAGTTTTAAAACGCCTATCAAATGTTTATGTTGTTTATAGCTAGATATAAGTTTAATTAATATCTATAATATTGTGAAAGTTCCTACCATACGTGATATTAGATTCTGCAATATAATTTAATTAGTTTTAAGACATTTTGCTGTGCCCTAACAGGGTCATGTCACTCATTAGTTATAAGCCTAGCGTGTAACTTTTTTGTACATTGTGCATCCTTACTTTAATTATAATATTATAAAAGCGAAAGTGAGTTTGTTTGTTTATTTGTTTGTTACCTCTTCACGCTTTAATGGCTAAACCGATGTTGATGAATTTTGGTACAGAAATATTATAAAAGCGAAAGTGAGTTTGTTTGTTTATTTGTTTGTTTGTTTGTTACCTCTTCACGCTTTAATGGCTAAACCGATGTTGATGAATTTTGGTACAGAGATAGTTGGGAACCAGGAGACGGACATAGGCTAATATTTTTTTGAAAAAAGTGGGATGTGAGGGAGAAAGAGGGAAGAAAAGGGAAAACTTAGCGTTGCTATTACAAATCAATACAAACCAAATTTAACGCGGGCGAAGCCGCGGGCGAAAGCTAGTTTAATAAATAAAACATAGACATAACGTTTAACAAAGAGGTTTAGATTTTTTCTTTTTTTTACAGATAGAAATTGTTGGTTTGGCTGACGTGTGCTTATAGTAAACAATAAACCCACATTTCGCCAGTTATGTTTTAGTGCCTTTTAATAGAGCCGAGTTTATTGCCAAGCTGAGGGGCCTGCTAGGGTCACCGCTTACCGGGGTTGCGGGTTGTTCAAAAGAGACACCGCGGCCCCGGAATATAAAGGGCAATAGAAGGAACACGGGTGGGTTTTAATCAGTACAAGTCTGACTCTCCCCGGGGACATAAACGGCAAAAGAAAAAAAGCCCAGTTAATGGTAACAGGCTTTTTTTGTGGATGGGAAATCATCAAATAATTTCCCCCGAACTGGGTGGAGCGGGGGAAGTTATGGGAGGAGTATTAGACTTTTACTGACTAAAACCCTACTCTTGTTTTTTCTTTCGCCCTTTATGTTTCTTTTTGTGAATGGGCAATCATCAAATAACCTAATAATATTCCCCCTGCTGTGGGTGGAGCGGGGGGAAAATATAGACCTTTACTGACAAAAACCCACCCTTGTTCCTTCTTTTGATCTTTATGTTCGGGCCGGTCTGGCTAACCTTTCGAAGATAACAGGACATGGCGTTATGTGTCATCAATTACAGAAACTTACTACAAAAGTAATTCAATCAAAAAATGAACCGATGTTCGAGAAATTTTGCGAATAAATTGAAAATTATCGGGCGGGTGGTGGTTTAATATTAAATTACACGTGAATTTACGGCACTTAGACCGGCCATTCATTCTTGAATATATCGGCTGCGCGAAAAAATATATAAGTGATACAATTTCACATTATATTAAACTAGGTTTAATGAATGGGTGACCACCCATTGCAGACCGAGTTTCCTCCGTGCATCGGAAAGCACGTTACACGGTTAGTCCCGACTCTACATACTTTTATGCAACCGCATTTTTTAATATATATATTTTTTATATTTATGTTTATCTTATATTGTAATAATTTAATTCAACAATATATTGTGATAACTATATGGGTTAATTAAAACCTGAAATAAACAATTAATAAAAACATTCTTTAACTTAATTTATGTTTTCTTGTATTTCTGTTTAAACTTACTATTTAATTATATTAATTTAAGTTTACGTTTTAACTTATATTATGCATATTAATCCAAGATTTTCCGTTATCTTCCTTCCCTGCATCATAAACTACAGCATTCAACAACATAGGCAGATAGCGACGCAAGCAAACCCAGGACAAAATAATGATAAAAACAAGAGGACATTTGGAAGCATGCCAAACGATGTCGTCAGTCCCGCTAAATGTGCTGAACATTGATTGTTTTTTAAGTTAAACGGTTTTTATTGTCGCAACTAAAGCGTTTATGTATTTTGTTTGAGCAATTAAGTGGCATTCGTGTAGAGATTTATTTTGTTTTGAATATTTTCTTGTCAAGAGGTATCGTTTTTCTAAGCAAGAATTATCTTCCACTGGCTCCTAAATACAGTGCGCGGCCGCTGAGCCCTTCTTGGGGATGGGAAGGAGTCAAATTACTTTCCCCACTCTGAGGGGATTGGGGAGGAGTGTCAGATTTTTACTGACTAAGACTCATCCATCCTTTTGTGTTCCTTCTGACTGACCATGTTCTTTCTATTGCTTTATGTGAGGGGCCGCGGTATCCCTTTCGATGAACCCGAAACCCCGACAGGCGGCTGTTAAGCCTGTGATCCGAGGTTCGATATCCAGGGCAGGTAAAATGTACTCTACTCCTTACACCTTACAAGCACTCCAGCAGACTTTCCAGAAGAATTTACTAATATGTTTTTGTTTTTTAAACTTTGCCCCACACTAGAATATTCTCCAGTAGCGTGGGTGCGCTTACCAACATTTAAACTCACATACACAAACAGCCAGACCAGGAACTCTCTGTAAACCATACAAATATTTGTTCCGTGCAGGGATCGAACCCTCGACGGCGCGTTCGTGTTCGACGGCGCGTTCGTGTTTCACGCGCGCCTCAAAGAGAGTCAGCAAAGCAGAGGGGCTTGCCAGAGCCTCTGCCTGCCGGGGTTGCGGGTTGTTCGAAAGAGATACCGCGGCCACGGAACGTAAAGGGCAACAGAAGAAACATGGGTGGTTTTAGTCAGTACAAGTCTGACATGCCCCCCCGCTCCGCCCAGAGCGGGGGAAGTCATTGGATGATTACCGACCCAAAAAAAAAAAAAAAAAGGGGATCGAACCCGCGACACGCAGCGCAGCAGTCGGTCGCTCAGCCACTGAACCAACCGTGTTATCAATATGGTTGGGATCTCGGCGTCATTAATTACATCATCATTGTCCTACCACTATCCCATATTATTTATGGTCGGCGCAGTATATCTTCTTCTTCCATACTCTTCTATTACTCACAATTTCCTAATCCCCTACTTCCCTATAATGGGGGGTTGAAGTTTGTATGGAGCATTTTGCAATTTTTAAGGTAGAAAGCAAAAAAGTAGTATGCGGACTACCTATATATTTGTCACTAGACTAACAAAAACATCGTGCATAATTTTTTTTTCAAAAATCTGCTCCCAATCCTTTAAAAGAGGGGGTGAAATTTTATATGGGACATTTCGCAGTTTTGAAGTTAGAAAGCCAAAAATCGGTAAACACACTCTTTGTTAGCAACGAAAAAAACCAGGAAATAGGAACCGTGCAACCTCGAATTTAAGCCGAACGAAGCCGCGGGCAAAAGCTAGTTCTTATACACAGTCATACTCAAAACTTTCCTCACGACATTTTCCTCATTCTTCCGCACCAAATGCTCACAAGCAACTGTTTATCTCACCAATTTTAGTAACCAGCGCTATTTGCAAACCAGGCAACTCACATATACGTCCTTAGAAAAGTCTTTCAAATTTCCTTCTGTCCAATAAAATATATTGTGGTCTCTGAAACAGCTATGTTTACTTGCTAACCAATAATAAACACTCGTGTTTATTTGTTTGTTTATTTTATCCTGTATTCACGCCTCCAACAATTTGGTGTGTGTGCCACATGAAAATGGACGTTAGTTATGCTTCAAGCCCATCGATAAAATTGTACTAAAACGGTTGCGGGTACAAGTTACTCTTGTTACAAAAAATATATATTATGAAGCTTCCAATTTTGAAAACAGAGATAAAAAAGGTTAAAATAAAAGAAGTAAAAATAAGACAAAATCATTACCATTTAAAGTCTTGAAAATGAAAAAAAAATAAAATGTAAAAAAAATAAAACAAATATATAAAATAAAAAGTTTATACCAAACTAGCTGTTCTCCACGGTTTCAGCCGCGCTGCGCAGCACCTGTTGGTCGTAGCGTGATGTTATATAGCCTATAGCCTTCCTCAAGATATGGACTATCCAACACTAAAAGAATTTTCCAATTCCAACAACCAGTAGTCCCTGAGATTAGCGCGTTCAAACAAACAAACTCTTCAGCTTTATAATACACACATCAACAAAGTCTAGGGAACAAGGACATTTCTAGTTTTTATTTAAAAACCCTTTCTTGTAATAGTGAGTGTTTTATATCAATACAAGGGTATTTTATTACCGTTTTTAATTTTAACATTAATAAAAACATTCTCATATTAAAAAAAATATTTTTTAAAGAAAGAATTGAATAGTGCCAATATTGAGTATTACAACCTTCTATGATTAGGCACAAAAATAACGAGGTAGTAAGAAATACAGTAATTAACCTTACTTTAAACGTTTTTAATAATCTGTAGGACCTCCTAAAGCATTAGCAACAGCTCGACAACGGCGAGGCATACTTAGTATGAGATTGTCAATCATCGTCTGTGGAATATGACTCCATACACTGCGAAGGTGTAAAAAAAGTTGTTCTTCAGTATTCAGATTTTCCAAAGAATCACTGAAAGCTCTTCTCCCAAGCAAATCCCAGGCATGCTCTATGGGATTGAGGTCGGCAGACTGAGCAGGCCATTCCAACGTCGTAATATTGTGCTCGCTTAGCGCATTGACCACTACCCTCGCGGTGTGTGACCGTGCATTATCTTGCATGAACATAAAATCTGGACCGAACTGCTGTCGATGAGGGATTACCATGGGGTGTATAACCTCCTGAATGTATTGGTTTGCATTCAAATTGCCCCGTATCCAAACGAGGTCGGTCCTTCCAAAAAGGCGAATTCCAGCCCATACCATGATTGTTCCACCTTGGTAAGGATGAACTTCTTGCGGATTCTGGAGACGACTCCGACGTCCAGGAACTCGCCATATACGCACTCTTCTCGAATCAGGATGAAAACCGAAGCGAGATTCGTCGGAAAACAGAACCCGTGCCCATTGATGGTCGGTCCACTGTAAATGTGCGTTAGACCACAATAAGCGACGACCTCGATTTCCACGTCGAAGAGCTGGAACCCTAAGCGGTCTGCGAGCATGAAGATTGGCTTCGTGTAGTCTTCTCCTGACAGTTTGATCGCTAATAACCACTTGATGCTGAGACTGGAGGCTTGCGACCAACTGACGAGCAGTAATCGTGGGTTGCCGCCTTGCGGAATTAAGCAAAAACGATCTTGTCGCTGGGTAGTAACCCTATTTCGTCCCCTGTGACGTTCGGCAACATCCCCTGTAGACCTGTAGCGTGCCCATAATCTGCAAATTACGCTTGGTTGGGTGTTGACAGCATCTGCTACGTCGCGTTGAGTTCGTCCAGCTTGCAGCATACCAACAGCTCTTAACATCTCTTCGCGACTTAAATGACGAAGTGACATGATGACTATAGTCACAAAAATGCACAAACCATACGTAAAAGACGTATTATTGATAATAAACGTTATTTACAATCAAAGAAAATAATTTTTATTTTGCCTCAGAGAAACTGCACAATCAAACACTTTTAAAAGTTTTCCCTCCATATTCGAAAATCATTACTTACTTAAATTTATTTTTAAATTTTGAACACAAATTCTGTAACCTACTTTATTCTATTTTTATTTATTTGCTGCCAGTTATTAGCAAAACAAGATATACACGAAAAAAAAAAATTGGGCTCATCTTGTTCCCTAGACTTTGTTGAGGTGTTTATTATATATAGTATAGATAGATTTATCGACAGCACGGTTAGCGCAGTGGCTGAGCTATTGACTGCTGTGTTGCATGTTCGATCCCCGCACCTATCAAATATTTGTATGACCTAAAGGTAATTCATGGCTACCAGCTCCCAATTGTATAATAAGATAAATAAAATAGTTTCTATCTACCCTCTGACTACAACATGAAGTCAACGAATGAATGAAGTAAAACATGAAGTCAAAATCAAACTTACCAATTGGTTGCATAAGTTAACTTATGACGATACTGAAAATCTTTTACAAATTGTATCCTAGTTGTTTAATGATACTGTATTTTATTTTAACTGAGCTACCATAAAAAAATGTGTTTTTGTATGACTTGCATGACAGCCAAATACTAATATGTATAGTGACAATCATTAGAAGAACATTGTCTCCTAAAACACAGGCCTTTCTTGCCTAGTTTAGGAGGTAGAAGTTCACCTCTCAATATTGTCATCACTGTACAAAAATTTATTTACTGTATGCTTATGTAAGTTTTTCTGTGTGTACAAATAAACAAATTTATTATTATAGTTGTTTTGAGTCTGGCTTGAGTTGAAATGCAAACGCGCCCATGATACAGGAGAAATTCCTAGTGAAAAGCAGTTTAAAAATAATACAATAAAAAAGTTTTAATTACAAAATGTTGTGACTGGTCAAATTTTTTTGCATATACTTTATTACGCTAAAATTTCAGAAAAAACTACATATTATACGATTCATTGGAAATGCCATTAACACTGGCACTACAACCTCAGATAGGAATAACAACCACTAATAGGAGCCTTCATTTTAAAAGCGCCAATTCACGGCTTAAAATAAAATCTACAACTGATTAAGTGGGTTTCGGAAAAAACATTAAAGTAAATTAATTATTTTGCCGAAATGATTCACGAAACCTGGGTATACCAATCTACGTTACTAATTTACAATATATTGTATTTATTTATGAAGGTAATTATTTTTTATTTGTCCAATTATGTAGGTAGATTCATGGTATATACAAAAAGATAATCATGTATTTATATATATGTGAATGTTGTATATACGCTAGTGTTTTGAGCTTAGGGTATATAATTGAAGGAGGTGGCCGGGCGTTTGAGGGAGAGAACCTCAAACCAACCCAGCCGCCGCGGCAGACGCCCCGGGTGTTGGGCGCCGCGAGATGACTCTCGGCCAACGTAGATGCGGGCCTGTGGACGTTGAGCAATGGGTAGCTCACTGACCTTCAGTCTATTGACGACAGGCCGTATCGACGGCGCGTTAGTGTTCCACGCGTGCCTCAAAAAGATGTCAGCAAAGCAAAGGCTACCGGGGTTGCGGGTTATTCGAAAGAGATACCGCGGTCCCGGAACACAAAAGGTAAGATACTCTGATACGCTCCAACCAGAGCGGGGAGGAGTATCAGACTGAAAAGAAGGAACATAGATAGGTTTTAGTGATATATTAGTCTGGCACTTACCGGGTTTTGGTACAACGAGATTTATTAATCACAGTTTTTGGAACGAAGTTCCTTATCGCGCGTTGTGAAAGGGGGCTAGACGGATTTTTTTTTTATGAAAAGTTGTCACGACACTTTTTGCTATAGTAAGCTATTGTAAGCTGTGCGGCGTCGCATGTTTCTCTGTCTGTCTGTCTGTCTCTCTCTCTCCCTTATAGAAAGCAAGCCAGAAATTTTCATTTCTATAGGAACTTCGTTCCATCCGGGTGTCCCTTGACACCTCTAAATTTTATATTTTTAAAGTTCCGTAACTTAAAAGGAATAAACGGAACCTTTATGAGATCTCTCTGCTGTGCGCTGTCCGTATGTTTGTATGTCTGTGTGAAAAGAATAGATATGACTATTTATGACGCAAGTTTTGAGAGTCCTACTAGCACTTGACCGGTTTCTTTATTTATTACTAGCTTCTGCCTGCGACTTCGTCCACGTGGCTAACGCTAACTTTAAACCGCGTGATGATCGAAAAAAAATATCTTTCACTCTCCTTTTCATCCCTCTTTTCTCACTTTTTTTAGCCTATGTCCGTCTCCAGAGTCCCAACTATCTCTGTACCAAAATTCATCAAAATTGGTTTTGCCATTTAAACGTAACAAACAAACAAACTCACTTTCGCTTTTATAATATTAGTAAGGATTATGTTGCGAGTCGATATGAATCCCGAACAAGATAATTTCCACCTGTTGAAAGTTGTGGTACAAAATTACACATTAAAAGCGAATACCACTTTACTAGCCCTAGTCTTTAATCTAATATATAAAATTCTCGTGTCACAGTTTTCGTTCCCATACTCCTCCGAAACGGCTGGACCGATTTAAACGAAATTTTGTGTACATATCGGGTAGGTCTGAGAATCGGCCAACATCTACAATTTTTCATAGCCCTAAGTGGGCAGCGAGTGAAACCGCTGGGCACAGCTAGTGATTTATAAAAGGGAAATGAGGTTTGTTCAGTATAAATTCCCACAAATTATTACTTAAGGCTTTAAATTAAATTCATCAACCGAACATTGCGTTAATAAACACCTTAATGTTACTTCCTGCTCATAATTTATTTACTAAACCACGGCTTAACGGAAAGGCATGAGGAAATGTGTTCACCATTATAATTATAACCAATTTTAATTAATATTATTTGCTTAGCCCTTCTGTGAAATAATGTTGAGCATAGTTATACGTGTGAAAATATACATATAGACATCTACAATTTCGCAAAAACACAATAACAAGGGGCTTCTAGCCGAGATCCAAAGACGTAATGAGCGAAAAATTACTGTTGAAAATGAAATGACAGAATACAAATTCGAATTATAAATATTTAAAAATCAATGTTGATCTAAAAAGAGGTTGAGGCAACAGAGAAGGTTACAAATATACATATTTTAACGATTTTTACTTTAAAAAAATATTGCGCCACACTAGAAATTTCTTGTGTATCGTGAGTGGTTAACATTTAAACTCACATACACAAACATCCAGATCCTAAACAACCTGTAAGTCATATAAATATTTGTTCCGTGCGGGGATCGAACCCGTGACACGCAGCGCAGTAGTGAATCGCTGTCGGGCAAAGTCCTGCCGGTTGTTCGAAAGATATACCGCGGCCCGGAACTTAAAAGGCGAGAATAGGGATATGGATGGGTTTTAGTCAATAACACTCTGATACGCTCCAACCAGAGCGGGGAGGAGTATCAGACTGTATTTGATGATTTCCCAACCGAAAAATATGGGTAAAGTGCGATTTCGATTTTCTACATAGATTGAGATAATACGCAGCCCAGAATCTAGATTCGGGTCCTCCGTTTTCTCTCAATGGTGCCCTAAGCCGAGGTCCGTACCCCGCAGGGTGGTCTTAGCGCGCGGTCATCGGTTTTAAGAAGTATTTTGTAAACATGGCCGGGGGCCTTAAATTAATTTAAGGTCACCACAGTATAGTATTGTATTTATTAGTTTATTTGATATGTATGTATATCTGTATTAGTATCCGTATAAATATATATGTTTTCATAAACAAATATTTTTAGATATATTTTTTTTGTACCCTATCACAATGTTGTCGTATTTTACCCAAAGGTTGACTGGTAGAGAATGCCTTATGGCATTAAGTCCGCCTATGTACCACTATTGTACCTACATGAAGTTTAAATAAATAAATAAATATAGTCCGGTTAAATAGTGCAAAAACTTTAAAAGTAGAAATTCGAATGGCCCTAAAAAAAATAGTCTTGGGCCAGACTGATTGCTTTCTATAATAAGAAAACAGGCCATCATTAATATGTTTACCAAACCTCCTTGGATTCCCTGACCTCTATCATATAATAGTTCCAGAGCAAGACAAGTACAATTACATTGACAAACGATGTGGACAAAAGTACCGGCCGCACATAAAATTCGACTATTAGCAAAACGTGCCTTGCGGAAGTGGTCAGTTACCCTGTGTTAAACTGGGAATGATTTAGCGATTTAAACGGAAGGTTACAAGGTGACCTTAATTGTGATGTTTTCCGGAATAGTCAGAGACTCTAAAATTAGTGCGCGGTGCAATGGTAACGTAAATTAGTTGATTTTAAAACTAAAACTACCTGTTTAATACAACATTATTTTTAGTATATGCGAAACCTGAATATAGTTTGTTCAGAATACGTAACTGAATCGATTCCAATCAGTTTTACACCATGTTATATTTTTTCCTAAAAATATTTAAAAACGTTTATAATATGGACACCATGCGACACTAAGTACCTATTCGCAAGCGCACAAAACACCCAGCCAGAACACGGCAACAATAATGCACAGTCGCGGCGCAGGGACGCCGTGCGCCGTTGGTGACAGTGTATTTGTACAGATATCCAGGTAACATAACAAGCTTATAACTTTGCGGTTTTTCATGATACAGTTTTGTACATAGATTCTTTATATAAAAATACTGGACAGGTGTTTCGGCTTTCGCATAAACTAAAAGTAATGTTGTATATGATATTTTTATAGTTTTACTAACTTTCGCCCACGACTTCGTCCGCGTGGCATAGTTACTATAGGCTAACGCGCTAACTCGCGTGATGAACGAAAAAAACATATTTTCTTTCCCCTTTTTTCACTCTTTCTCCCCCTTATCTCACTTTTTTTTAAAACCTATGTCTGCCTCCAGGGTCCTACCTATCTCTGTAACAAAATTAATTAAAATCGGTTTGGCCGTTTAGGCGTGAAGACGTTACAAACAAACTCACTTTCGCTTTTATAACTTAGTAAGGATGAATGTGTAGGTACATATAGTTTATCAATTCTTGACACTCCACAAAACCATCCCAAAATTTCTCTCTCTCTCCGCTATATGCAATCGTTTTTATACATTCTTTTGGGTATATTTGAAAGGTGCGCATGTTAATGAAAAATATACAGAGAGTCGTTTGACTTGGTATGGACATGTAATGAGGAGAGACTAGTGCTTTCTGGATTAACTCCTTGATCCAGCTTCCTAAGAGCTTGCTCAGGTGTTGCTCGAGGCTCCTGGCAATTAAACCATTGGCTGTACCGACTATCAACACAATGATAGCTCAGCTTACAATCCATATATTTTAAAACCTCGTAAGCCAAGGTCAACAATCCCTTTAAAACAATGAACATTTTCGCCAAAACCTACGCACGTCGGCATTTTTTTTTCAACCAACCATATGGCTGTACTTACAACAGACAAACATGTATCACACAAGTAGTTCATATGTTTTAGACAACTATCCCGACCTATCACGTAAAGGCTATAAAAAGAGCTAAGTGCCAGCCCATACTGAATATAAACGCGAAAAAAACTCACTGTCATTTATTTTTTTGTTACATTATTTTCGCTTTTCAATTAAGTATTCCTATTTTTTTGGGGTGGGAAATCATCAAATATTTTCCCCCGCAACTTGCCGCAACCCCGCCAGACGGAGGCCCTGGCAGGCCCGTGCTTTGCTGACATCTCTTTGAGGCGCGCGTGAAACACTAACGCACCGTCGACACGGCCTGTCGTCAATAGACGGACGGACGGTGAGCTACCCATTACTTACCGTCTACAGGCCCGCATCTACGGTGGCCGGGAGTCGTCTCGCGACGCGAGAGAAAAATCGGAACCCTTATAACATCACTTTGTTGCCCGTCTGTCAAGACAATTTAACATGGGAACACGCAAAAGGGGATTTTGAGTTTAAATTAAAACTATATACTCAAGTCTGTAGACCCCTGGAGCTGTGAAAAAATCAACCCTCTAAGCCCACGCAGTCAGTTGAAATGGCTGTTTATGGAACCCTCGGTACAACTTGGTACAACCCTCGGTAAATAATAAAAAAAAACCAGAGCGACTCTGACTCCGCGAGAGTCAGACTCGCTCTGGTTTTTTTTATTATTTTAATATTGAAGCCATAGAGTTCTCTGGTAGTTTTTGTTAGTGAGGTGTGTTTATTTGTAATAAAATACCTCTTACACTATATTTTGGTTATATTTATTTTACCGGTACATCTATACTATCTATACTTACTAATATTATAAAGCTGAAGAGTTTGTTTGTTTGTTTGAACGCGCTAATCTCAGGGACTACTGGTTGGAATTGGAAAATTCTTTTAGTGTTGGATAGTCCATTTCATGAGGAAGGCTATAGGCTATATAACATCACGCTACGACTAACAGGTGCTGAGCAGCGTGGGTGAAACCGCGCGGAACAGCTAGTTTGTAATAAAATACCTCTTACACTATATTTTAGGTTATATTTATTTTACCGGTACATATCACATAAACCCAAAAACTTATTGTATTCTTCCATTTTTAAACGAGGAGGTTCTCAAATCGACTGTAAGTTTGTTTTTTAAGATACCGCAGCCCCGGAACATAAAGGGCAATGGAAGGAACATGGGTGGGTTTTAATATCCCACACCAAAACAATAAGAGTAAGAAAAAAATTGGATTAAGAAAAACCAACTTTTTTTTGTAAGTTTTAAGCGCGATTTGTCTATAGATTGTGGGCTGATTTTCAAAATTATTTTCGTACTTCCTTTTAACTCACTTGCGTTTTTATAATATTAGTAAGGGTTATTGCAATTTCTCTGCCGATAGTAGGTTGATTTAAAAAAAATATATAATCGTAAGCCTACACGTTTTAAGGTTAGCTTACCTTATAAACCTTTAAAATAAACACTTCTGAAAGTTTGTTACTGAATTCAAAATAGTTTCTAAGTTATGGAAATTTGATGCCATGTTTAATGGAGCTATCAAACATAGGCTTGTTTTGTATTCACACCGTGCAAGCAACTTGAGTTAACATTAATGCCGGGTGGATGGCAATTTGCTTGGCCACCATAACATGGGACTAACTAAACATTATAATATGAAGTTTATAAAAAAAAATAAAGTTAAGTGTGATCTATACTTATTTTTAATATTATTAATATTATAAAGCTGAAGAGTTTGTTTGTTTGTTTGAACGCGCTAATCTCAGGGACTACTGGTTGGAATTGGAAAATTCTTTTAGTGTTGGATAGTCCATTTCTTGAGGAAGGCTATAGGCTATATAACATCACGCTACGACCAACAGGTGCTGAGCAGCGTGGGTGAAACCGCGAGGAACAGCTAGTCATTAATAAAAAAATATATAAATTTCTAATTGACAACCTCCAACTTTTTGTTTTTTCGGTTAAAAAACTAAAACTACGCATTATTATTATGCATTAACTTGTTACTTACCTATAATTTCCTGTTATACTTCATTCTCTATTTTATTATTTAATAACTAGCTGTCTTGTGCGGTTTTACATCGTCGGCGTCTTTAATTGCTGCCCCGCTCCCGTGGATACTAGCGTGATGATCGAAAAAAAAGATCTTTCTCCCCTTTTCTTCCCTCTTTCTCCCCCTTTTCGCACATTTTTTTAAATTAACCTGTGTTCGTCTCCAGGGTCCTAACTATCTCTGTTGCATCTCCAAAATTCATCAAAATCGGTTGGGTCATTTAGGCGTGAAGACGTAACTAATTTTAATATGCTTTGTTTTGTGTCCGACATATTGTGTACGCAAAGACATCTTTATTTTTATTTTTTTATATGATTAGAAGATTTGAATGACGTGACTAACTTACCATGTATCGTCATCCAAACGAAATATTTGTACAAAATTTCAACTCAAATTAACACCGAAAGTTTGTGGAATTTAACATTAAAGATTTGATAACATTGGTTAGTTACAGGTAAGGTTAATCAGATCGTTTTAAAAATAACTGGTGTGAAACACACGACATCCGTTCTATATAAAAAAAACACAATCTTATCACATTTCCTCATAGAAAAGAATGATTACAAAAGTTGTAAACACGCGTTTTTCTTCACAATGTTATATTCTTTTCCTTGTATTGTACGTTTTTGTGAAAATGTCGAGTACGGGGATTTCTTCAAGTGGGGTGTCGCGGTCAATGAGTAGATGAGGCAGATGTGGTGTTAGGTAAAATATGTTTTTTTCTTTTAATACCCTGTTCATGCGGATGTGAAATCATCAAATAATTTCCCTCGTTCAAAATCAAAATCAAAATATTTTGGAGTTTACTCATTAAGAATTGATTTTCATAAGGAAATTGATAAGGCGCCCGGTATAAGAAAAATCCGAGGGGTAAAACCTACTAAAGTAACGAAAATGTGTCACGTTTTTGGTGCGCACCTTTAGTGCGCAACTTTCTAATTTGGCTGTGAGTGTATTAAGACGTACATATGGTATGCTGTATAGGCGACTATACCTATATACTATATGTTATTGGGCTTGTTTGTTTCTATCAGTGTCGATGTATTTATATTACTATTTTTTTTTATTAATTTGTGAATTTACCCTTTCATATGATATTAATCTTTTTTCAGTTGAATAAACTCTTTTTGCGTATGGTTAGATACTCGTACTTAAGGAGTAAACTTCAGTCGTGCGTCGGAGCTGACACACACACTTTTTTTTTTATTTCACATATTTATTTCCACAATATCAAACCTTAGAATTGACAGTGATTGTGATTTTATAGTTAAGGTACGGGTCGCAACTGGCATCTTAGCCAGATTACAAAGAAACCTGTATTAAAGATACCAGTCCCATTTCCCTTTACAAGTTTAAAATCGGAGCGGCGGTATCTCTTTCAAACAACCTGCAACCAAAAAAGGCTATTCGGTTGTTTACAAGCATAACAATATTAGCATAGCTTCAAAATATTTTTATAGAGAAGCGTCTATTCTGTTCTGTTACCTACTCTCCAGTCGACATCACAATCTCATTCCTTAGCGCCCCTCGCTATAAAACTCAATGTATCTGCTGACTGTTGTCAACAAATTGTTATGCACAATACTGAACATTATACTAGACTAAGTTATCTGTATTATACATTTTTACATTATTTACACCGGCATTTTGACTCTTGATCCTACTCCTAAGATATCCTACTAATATTATAAATGCGAAAGTTTGTTAGATCCTCTTTAACGAAAAAACTATTGAACTACTGTATCTTGATAAAATTTGGCGCAGAAGTAGATTATAGTTTGGAATAATACATAGGATACTTTTTTTATCATCACGCGGCCGAAGCCGCGGGAATTACTAGCTTTTACCCACGTCTTTGCTCGCGGTAAATTCGTGGTAACACAGTTCCTCTTTCCTGATTCGCAGGTACCTGCTACCTGTAGTTTTTGCCTTTGCACCTTATTGATTGTAATAGCAAAGCTAAGTATTCCCTTTCTTTCCCTCATTTCCCACATAGAAAAAAAATACCTATGTCCGTCTCCAGGGCAGTCCAGGGTCCCAACCATCTCTGAACCAAAATTCATCAAAATCGGTTTAGCCATGAAGGCGTGAAGACGTAACAAACAAACTCACTTTCGCTTTTATAATATTAGTAAGGATACGCTCCTCTGTGATGACAAACGCATATTCGCGCGAAGGGCTCTGTTTTAGGCACAACCTATATTATATACTTTTGGCATTACCTCGTAATCACTTTATAACGACGTCTACAAGTAAAAGGCGGTGCCAAGTTTAATTGATGTCAGTAATTAAAACCCCTCTTAACCTTTCGAAATGAAAACTGAATATGCACCAAGACAAAACTTGATAAACAGGAAAACTATGACTTTATATCTCTTCAAATTCAATTTCATCATTATTACATAAATACCATTTCTACATAATTTCATTACATTTTTTATTGAATTATAAGTTGTAGTATATTTTTTCCAATTTTATACAATTAATATTACATTTCAATTGTAACTACATTACAATACATTATTTAATCATATATTTATTTAATTACAATTTATTAGGTACAGACGCCTGCACATCAAGCTACTACAATCTGTCAGATTTCTTTGATAGATTTTCCACTTTATTTCTAACTAGCGACCCGTCCCAGCTTCGCACGGGTGTTACAAATCTTTGAAAATCCCCACTTTTCTCTACTATAATATGTATGTATTATACATAAAAACCTTCCTCTTGAATCACTCTATCTATTAAAACCGCATCAAAATCCGTGGCGTAGTTTCAAAGATTTAAGCATACAAAGGGACATAGGGACAGAGAAATCGACTTTGTTTTATACTATGTAGTTATTTCTAAAGTATAAGGTCCAAGGTTAATTGGGAAAAATTGACAGTTTCGGGTAGCTTGACCTGCAGGCGTCTGTACAAATACAGTTACTTATAATTTTTAAGCTAGTAAAACTTCATGCATTTAACATTAATCGTAAATAATTATATCTCTAATATGATCTTATTTCTCCAAATAAGATTATGCATCTTTACCACTTTTACGTGGATTGTGAAATCATTAAATAATTTTCCCCCGCTCTGGGCGGACCGGAGGAGTGTCAGACATTTACTGAGTAAAACCCACACATGTTCCTTCTTTTGTCCTTTATATTTTGGAGCCGCGGTATATTTTTAGTTTAGTTTAGTTTAGTATCTATAAACGTAATAGTTCGTGAGGATGAATGAGTGGATGGAAATTACTCAACTATTTACAAATAAAAATAACGTAAGTAGGTTGTATAAAGTAGGTTTTTACAAATAATGTTTCATCGTAAATCTTTTTTTTAATACTAGATAAGCAAGGCGTTTTATATCCGACTACTCTGAGGAGAAACAGCCGAAACAAACTCAGAGGCCATAATTTCTTTTTAGGTCCAGACAAAAATCTTGATCAACTTACACGAGAACTATGCAAATTAGTGTCTGAGATAGCCTTTTTAAGAAGGCACCACACAGATTTGAGTAGACCTGTCTAGTCAGTGCAAGCATTTGTCAGTTATCGTGTAGCTCGACTCATAACTCAAGGAGCTACAACTACACGACAAACAATACCAAAGAAAATACATTTTATGACGTCCACTGATCCTTGTTCGTCCAGTAGGCCTACCATGACGTCTTAAACCAGAACTGATTCCACTGAGGGAAAAAGATGGTGCTAGATACCCTGTATAGCTCTGTCTCTTTCCCTCAGTGAAATCAGTTCTGCTTTAAGACGTCACGGTAGGGTAGCTGTAATGGCAAAGCTATCGTAAATATTAAAAGAACAGGATAAGCCGTACGGTAGTGACGTTAACTAGAAATCGGTTACGTGCTCACATTACAAATGGCCACTGTTAGCATCAAGTGATTCTAAGAATTGTTAGAGAAACGAGGTAATATATAATATACTAACAGGCGCCTGCGGCTTCGCCCGCATGAAATCGAAAAAAAAACATCCTATAGTGTTATTCGAGACTATAATCTACCTCTGTGCCAAATTTCATCAAGATGGAATGGAATTCTCTTTCACGTCTTCTCTTTCAGCCGTTTTGACGTGAAAGAGTAACAAACATCCGTGCATCCATCCATCCATGCATCCATACATCCATCCTCACAAACATTCGCATTTATAATATTAGAGTAGTATAGCCGATTGGTCTATTTTAAAATGAGGTTAGTTTTTACTGTGTAGACTACAGAAAAAATCTGCGCTGGACCGCGAAACGTGTCGCGGCAATACACATACAGATAGTTGTCCTGGGTCTGGCTGTTAAAGTATGTGAGTTTAAATGTTTGTAAACGCACCCACAATACAGGTGAAATTCTTAATGTTGGGGTTTCCCCCCTTTTTCAATTCCCATTGTAATTGGAGACTGATTTCAGTATCAATATCTTTTATGGGGTTTGTGAAGGGGAATGCAAACATTGACTGACCCAACCATCATTAAGTCGTAACCGACTTCGTGATGAGTGGTGTATCAGCAATGTTTCGTGTTCTTTGAGGGTTCCGTACCACAAAAGGAAAAAAACGGAACCCTTACAGGATCACCTTTCTTGTCAGTTTTTCTGTCTGCCTATCTGTTAAGAACCTTAATCTCGCGAACGTGCGTATCAATGTTCCAAGTCTACGCAGTCACGAAATATGGCCGTTTATGTCGCAAGCCGAAACGGAACTCTTTCTATAATGAACCTATCTGACTCGCACTTAAAAGAATATACACTACTAAAAAAAATTAAGTGACCAAAAAAAAAAATTTTTTTTTTTTAATTTTTGGTTCGCTTACCTAAATTTCCTTTTTTTATATTTATACTAGCTTTCGCCCGCGGCTTCGCCCGCGTTAAATTTGGGGTAACACAGTTCCTCTTGCGCCTTATTGATTTGTAATAGCAACGCTAAGTTTTCTCTTTTCTTCAATCTTTCTCCCTCACATCCCACTTTTTGTCTGTCCCACTATGTCCGTCTCCTGGTTCCCACCTATCTCTTTACCAAAATTCATCACAATCGGTTGAGCCATTAAAGTGTAATGAGGTAACAAACAAACAAACTTACTTTCGCTTTTATAATAATAGTAAGGATAACATAATGAAACAGAATGGAGAAAAACGTAATCTACGGTTAAGGAAAAGAATTGTTCCCCATATGTTTGTATGTCAAAAACCGAATATGCCACCACCATGTAAGAGAATGGCCGTAGTTAAAAGGCAAAGAATAGCACTGGTAAATGAAGCTCTATCAGACTTTGCTATCAAAAGTAGTAATATTTTAGAAATTGGTGAACTTCCACAAACAATTGATCATGAAGCAAGTCCTAGTATCTTCCATTCAAATGTATTATGATAATAATCAAGTAGAACCCAGTACTTCTCATAAAAAAATATGTGATATTTATCAAGCAGGACCCAGTACTTCCCGTATTGAAGTATGTTGTAATGATCATCAAACAGAGCCCTGCTTTTCTTATATTACAGAGTGACAAAGCTGTGCAAGTCAATATTAAACCACAGTACAGAAGTAAAAGTATCAATGTAAAAATGCCTACTGAAAAGAAAATGTAGGGCTATCACCATTACTTCTTTCATCACACAATATTAGAACGTCACCGATAAAAAACTATATGTAAAAAGAAAATTGATCACTGATAACTCGGTTGATAGCAGTTCTATATCATTTCGTCCCTCTGTTATATCTGCTGATTATGAACCAAGTTGTTCTTCTGAGTTAAGTTCAGTGCAAGATGATTTAGAAGAAGAGAAACATTTTAAAAACCTAATGTGTAGTAGCATCCTAACTGTTATTGAAAAATAGCCAAAAATGTTTCTAGGATTACCTAAACAAAAATCTATGTTATTTATTCAAATATGTATACCATGTGACATAATAATTAGATTGATCTCTGCACTCGTAAAATCGAAATTTGATGCAAAATATGCAGACACTATAAATGCATCTATTCTCGGTAGATTATCTGATTGTGCTTTGACAAAACCAGTTTCTGTCATCGTCTTAAATTTACTACAAATATATTTCACGAAGTAACCACACAGAAATACAGTTTTAAATAGTTTTTCTCACAAAAACTATACTAATACAGTATGAATATCGACGCCGATAAATCAACGATAAATGCAAAGGTAACTTGTGACGTCACATTTCGTTTCGAACAATAGTGACGCGTTTTGACAGTTTGAATTTCCCTCCGTTATTTTTCACTTTTTAAATAATATTTTCTGGGTTTAAATGATAACTAAATAAAAAAAATACCTTTAAAGTATAATGTTAAGACTATAAAGAATCTAGAAAAAAATATTTGAGACAAATTTAAATATTATGCATATTCCCTATTGAATTATCAATGAACTAATTCGTTATAATTAACCTATTTATATAATTTGTTATAATTAACTGTAAGTAACCTATCTATATAGTAATTTAATTATCAATGAAGTAATTCGTAATAATGAAGTATCTTTTTGTACGTGTAACTCCTAACCAAAAAGAAACCTGGCAATAACTAACCTTAGGCCTATTATTACTTAAAGTAGGCGACCATACGTTTTTATCAAATCGCTAGGTGCCTTGAAAATTCGCAAAACGGACACAACCGTCATCGACGTCTGCCCTCATGCGTCTGCCCGCGTTCGGGTCGCGCACAGCGATGAGCCACTTCTTCCCCACCGCACCTACCCCGCTCCCCCCAAGCCCCGTTCGCCTGGCACCGCTGCCGGTATTTATGGCCAAAATTGCTATGACTCTGCATTTTAAATCTGTGATATCTTCGAAAATATTTATTTAATTAACATGCTGTAAAAAGCCATATTGATCTTTATTAAATGCACAATGTATTTAAGATACTTAATTGGATAAGGATTAATACTGTATAGCTTAAAATCGCTTCGTAAATAAGCCATTATTTCTCGTACAAAGTAAAGGATAAAAAATGGTTATTGTGGGTTATTCCTAAGAGATAAACATATACCATCACGGACTTTTTTGTAGACCTTTTTAAGTTGTACAATACTGTAGTACATTGTTTTGATCTATCTTGTAGGATTCAGTCAGCGTTTGCAATGTAAGCGCAAAAAATGTGTTTTTTTACGACCTCACATTAGAAACCTCAAAAATTGTAGCCTATGTGTTATTCTGATGTATAAGCTATAGCCTACGTGTTATTCTGATGTATAAGCTATATTGTGGTAAAGTTTCATTCAAATCCATTCAGTAGTTTTTACGTGAAAGAGTAACAAACATCCATACATCCATACATCCATACAAACTTTCGCCTTTATAATAGTAGTAGGATCAATTACGACCGTTTCTCTCAAAGTTACGGCCTGCTTGAACTCTCCCAAAAATTGTTTTTTTTTTAACCTTTATTTTTTTCCAGTGGTGTAAATTTAGATATTTATTTATTACTAGCTGTGCCCAGCGGTTTCACCCGCTGCCCACTTAGGGCTATGAAAAATAGATGTTGGCCAATTCTCAGACCTACCCGATATGCACACAAAATTTCGTTCAAATCGGTCCAGCCGTTTCGAAGGAGTATGGGAACGAAAACTGTGTCACGATAATTTTATATTTAGATGAAGACAACAGGGGTCCTGTGTATTAGTAACAAAATTCTTAGCCTATATTAGTACTTAATAGTAAACAGTGATCTGGTTCGATCGACCGGCGAACCTACAAGCGGGCTGTCTGCCCTGGCGGCAATCCTTACTTCCTTACTAATATTATAAAAGCGAAAGTGGGTTTGTTTGTTTGTTTATTTGTTTGTTACCTCTTCACGCTTTAATGGCTAAACAAATTTTGCTGAATTTTGGTACAGAGATAGTTGGGAATCAGGAGACGGACATAGGCTATTTTTTTTAAAAAAAAGAGTGGGATGTGAGCTAGAAAGAGGGATGAAAAGGGAAAACTTAGCGTTGCTATTACAAATCAATAAATTCGGCGCTGCCGAATTTAACGCGAGCGAAGCCGCGGGCAAAAGCTAGTTGAGTAATAAAATGTTGAGTAATTATACGAGCAGAGGTTGTTAGGCTGAAGAGGTTGTGTTCTGAAAGTTGGCAATTTTACAAATAGCTGTCAAATATTTCGCTCCGAACCCGGACGTCATGCTTAACGCTCAGCACTTTTTTTGCCAAAGTTTTTTCAGTAGCAATCTTATTTGAAACTGGTTAACGGCAGGAGCTTTGGTTTTAGAAGGAACTTGATGTAATAGTAACATTTTATCCTACTAATTATCCTTACTAATATTATAAAAGCGAAAGTGAGTTTGTTTGTTTGTTTGTTACCTCTTCACGCTTTAATGGCTAAACCGATTGTGATGAATTTTGGTACATAGATAGTTGGGAACCAGGAGACGGACATATGCTAATATTTATTTAAAAAAAAGTAGGATATGAGGGAGAAAGAGGGAAGAAAAGGGAAAAGTTAGCGTTGCTATTACAAATCAATAAGGCGCAAGGGGAACTGTGTTACCCCAAATTTAACGCGGGCGAAAGCTAGTATATTATAAGTGCGAAAGTTTATGAGTTTTTGATCGTCTTTCACGAAAAAACTACTTAACAGATCTTGATGAAATTTAGCACAGAGGTAGATTATAGTCTGAAATAACACATAGGATCCTTCTTTTTTCACCACGCGGGCGAAGCCACGGGCGCCAGCTAGTATCATAAATGCGAATGTTTCTGAGTATGGATGGGTGTATGAATGTTTGTTACTCTTTCACGTCGAAACGGCTGAACAGATCTTGATGAAATTTGGCATAAAGTTAGATTATAGTCTGGAATAAAAATTAGGATACTTTTTTTTCAATCATCACGCGGGTTAAGCTGTAGGTGCCAGCTAGTAGTATATAATACTATTTTATTACCTTAATACTAATAATACCAGCCTATAACTGTCCCACTATAGGGGCTTACGCTTCTTCTCCAGCAGAGAAGGCACAATCATTAATCACCACGCTTGCTCAAGACGGGTTGGCGATTTCAGACTTATAATAATTACTAGCTTTTGCCCGCAGCTTCGGGGTAAAACAGTTCCCCTTGCGCCTTATTGATTTGTAATAGCAACGCTAAGTTTTCCCTTTTCTTCCCTCTTTCTCCCTCACATCCCACTTTTTTCAAAAAAATATTAGCCTATGTCCGTCTCCCGGTTCCCAACTATCTCTGTACCAAAATTCATCAAAATCGGTTTAGCCATTAAAATGTGAAAAGGTAACAAACAAACAAACTCACTTTCGCTTTTATAATATTAGTAAGGATTATTTGGGTTCCATACAAACCTGCGACATAAACTGACAGACTTGAGTATTTTGTTTTAATTTCAACCCGATACTTCCATGCGTTTCCGAGATAGTCTTGATAGACAGAGAGACGGACATTAAAGTGATCTTATTTGTGATAAAAATTTCGTGTTTTCATTTTTAAGGTATGCGACCCTAAAAAGCGCATATCTACGAAATCTCGTTTTCTCTACTTACATCCTAGCAGAGCTGGGTCCATAGGATACTAAAGTTAAAACAAGGGTTAATACTTAACTAAACAGTACCTCTTAATCGCTACTGCTACCCTACCATGACGTGTTAAAGCAGAACTTATTCCGCTGAGGGAAAGGGACAGAACTATACAGGGTGTCTAGCACCATCTCTTTCACTCAGTGGAATAAGTTCTGCTTTAAGATGTCATAGTAGGCCTACAGATGCCTCGTTTAGACGCAGACAGCGAATCGAATTAGAATTTATACGCTTCTCCTTAATTTATTTAGGCAAAGTCAAGTTGGTTCGGCTAAAACGTCCTCAGTATGATTAGGTCTAGGAATAGCACGAATCACGATTTAACTATCTGTTTTTACGACTGTGCCAATTAGAACTTTTGACATTTAGGCGTTACGTCATTTGTTCAAAGACTGAATACGCATAGACAATATTTACTTGACAAGTTTCAATCAAGTTTGACTGCAACCTTTTTGTACACGCTATTTTTTTTTGCTGGCGTATGCTTACCCTCGAATACTGAAACGTCACTCAAAACTTAAGTACCACACAGTAAATTTAACAGATACTCAAAAGTGACGTTTGTCAATACAAAATCTAAAGTTTAAGAGCTGCTCAAATATTAAGCAGCCCTCAAATTTTGAGTGACGTTTCAGTATTCGGGGGTTAGATCTTTAAAACTACGCAACGGATTTTGATGCGGTTTATATAAAAGATGGAGTGCTTCAAGAGTATCTAGGTTTATATGTATACTATTAGAATATTAATTAATATGTTTATTTAAATATACGTTTTCGTAAACAAATACTTTTAGATATATTTATTTTATATCATTTTGTACCCTATCACAATGTTGTCGTATTTTACCCAAAGTTTGAGTTGTATAGTATGCCTTATGACATTAAGTCCGCCTATGTACCACTTATGTACATGAAGTTTAAATAAACAAATATTAGTATTTACGTTGCACCTGTGCGAAGCCGGACCGAGTAACTAGTGCATACTAATGCAAATGATTGCTTACTAATACATTATATTTAATACCTTGCCTTCAACCCTCCCACCCCCACATTCACACCACCTTCTCCGGCTTCTCCAAGTGCACAACTGGTCCCAAACTTTGAAACTAGGAAGATATGAAGTTTTAGAACCCGGTGAAATTCCCTTGTAGGCGATCGGCGGCGGCCATCTCTCGCGTCCGGCCCTGGTTCAGTCCATGGTCCGGAGCGAGAGGGAATGGGAAGCGGTCACCTCCTTCTGCGAAGCAGTCAAGGTAGGGAAGGAGGTGGCCGGGCGTTTGAGGGAGAAAACCTCAAACGAACCCAGCCGCCGCGGGAGCGTCGGGTGCCAGGAGACGACTGCCGGCCACCGTTGATGCGGGCCTATGGACCGTGAGCAATGAGTAGTTCACCGTCCATCCGTCTATTGACGACAGGCCGTGTTCGGCGCGTTAGTGTTCCACGCGCGTTTCAAAGAGATGTCAGCAAAGCAGAAGGGCCTGCCAGGGTTGCGGATCGTCCGAAACAGATACCGCGTCCCCGGAATGTAAAGGGCAATAGAAGGAACATGGGTTGGTTTACAGTACAAGACTGACACTTCCCGCGCTCCGCTCAGAGCGGGGGAAGTTGTATGATGGTTTCCCATCTGTAAATAAAAACTTGGTGAAATAAAATAAGAATATACACGAACATTGCTACTTTTTTATAGCAGGTAATTGCCACGCAACCTTTATCGGTTACGCCTCCATTCATTCCATTAATTATAACGGTATTCAATATTAATCACAGCTAAAATCCATGGCATTGTTACAATAATTTATTATGGCCATCTATTGTGACTAATATGGGAATTTCGGGAGCTATGGTTTACAGGTAACAAATGTTTTTAATCATGTAAATGTGACGATAAAGGCATTATTTTCTGATTACCCGACTATATTTCAGATATTATATCCTTACTTATAATATTATAAAAGCGAAAGTGAGTGTTTGTTTGTTACGTCTTCACGCCTAAATGATTTTGATGAATTTAGATAGTTGGGAATCTAGAGGCGGACTTAACTTATTATTTAAAAAAAAATGAGATATGAGGGAGAAAGAGGGAAGAAAAGAGAAAACTCAGCATTGCTATTACAGTAAATAAGGCACAAACTGCAGGTAGCAGGTACCTGTTAATCAGGAAAGGGGAACTGTGTTACCCCGAATTTAACGGCAGGAAATCTAGTATTACAATAAAATTTATACTTCTTCAATAGTGTGGTTATACGCAAAGTATAGCTGTTTCTGAATTTATTGTAACACCTTTACTTGTACCCATATTTGCAAAATAAAAATCTTATCTTATCTAAATAAAGTAAATGCAATAATGAAGCAAAACTTTACTGCTACTCGTAAACATAACAAGATCCGGCTAGTAAGCAATTCATTTGTGGCATTAGGCTCGCGAAACTGGCAAAACGTGGATGCACTATTAAGTACATTTCTGCCAAACCCTTCGGGGATTACAGGCGTGATTTATGGTCTTCGGAATTTCTCAGTAGTTTCCTGTTGTCCAAATTGGTTTGTACGTGGCACTTTTTTTCGGAGTTCCCGTATTTGGACCTAATGTTATAAAGGCGTTTTTTTTTAACTGTGTGTATGGTTGTTACTCCATCTCGTTGTTTATTTTTTATGTAGATAACGTTAAATAAAATAAATAAATATCTTGGGACAACTCACACACGGTTATCTGATCCCAAGCTAAGCAGAGCTTATGGTAACCAGACAACTGATACAAATACTTATATAATTTATAAATACATACATATTATACATAAATCACACCCAGACACAGAACAAACAATCATGCTCATCACACAAAGTTTGTCCTGGGTGGGAATCGAACCCACGACCTCCGGCTCAGCAGTCAGTCAGGAAACTAACCACTAGACCAACAGGCCCGTCAACTTTAATTTTATAGTGAGAAATTATCAAATAACTTCTTAACTTACTAAAGTCAACCATGTACCATCTTTTGCGTTTGTGGTCCGAGGCCGCAGTATCTCTTTCGAACAACACGCAACCCTGGCAGGCAGTGGTCTGGTAGGCCCCTCTACTTTGCTGACATCTCTATGAGGCGCATGTGAAACACGACTGCGCCACCGACACGACCTATCGTCAGTAGACGGACAGACTGTGAGCTACCCATTGCCTACCGTAAGATCCGGCTCCTGAGCAATTTACTTGTGCCATTCGGCTCGCGAAACTAGCAAAACGTTGATGTATTATAAAGTACACCTGCTACCCTACCATGACGTGTTAAAGCAGAATTTATTCCGCTCAGGGAAAGGAACAGATCTATACAGGGTGTCTAGCACCATCTCTTTCACTCAGTGGAATAAGTTCTGCTTTAAGATGTCATAGTAGGCCTACTGTACCGAACTTTTCGGGCATTATAGTCGTGATTTATGCCCTTCGAAATTCACTTGAGTATATGGTTTAATTTCTTTTTTGGCTTGCTTGCCTGTTTAGTTTTTGACTTGCATGCCTGTTTAGTTTAAATAAAACACATAATGCAATTTCGTTGTGCGTATTGAATCTTAAGCGCATGTCGCATTGTATCTTGTAACTAATTGTTTTTATAAAATGTGGAAAATGTCGTTGGTTATATTTTTACTCATCTTATAGCTGTAATTTTGTGCATTAGTGAAAGGTACTGACAGACAGACGAACAACAAAGCAATCTTGTAAGGGTTCATGCGAAATGCGAAACAAGTATTTGACAGCCGACGTGCGATGTTGCCAACTTTCTGCCGACAAGGGTTTTACTCGAATATAACACGCGTACTCAAACATTTGACTTGCTTTTGATAACTTATTCAACATTCAATGATATCAAAAGAGCAAAGTACTGCGATTTGCGTTAATATAAAAATGTTTACCAAACCTGTTATATAAGGGTGTGGTCACAAATGATTTGATCCTATTCTTAAAAAAAAGCTCTTAAAACTGTTAGAATATTGTAGAAAGAATGCTCATAGAATTATTTCTAGGACGTGTTCAACACAAATTACGCTGTTCTTTTAATATGACGTTTTTAAAATATTGCGAGCTGCCGCCCGCGACTTCATCCGCGTAGCATAGTTACTTTGGGCTAACGCTAACTTTAACCGCGTGATAATCGAAAAAAATATCTTTCTCTCCCCTTTTCTTCCCTTATCACACTTAAAAAAATAGCCTATGTCTGTCTCCAAGGTCCCAACTATCATCTCTGTACCTAAATTCATCAAAATCGTTTGGGCTATTTAGGCGTGAAGACGTAACAAACAAACCTACTTTCGTTTTTATAATATTAGTAAGGATAAGGATTTCACTACCTGTGTACTTCCTCTCCTAACTCCTCCGTTGGTATCGCAGTCGCAGTCTGACACTTAAACAGACGAAAAAGGAAAAAGCAAAACTACCATTTTGTGTGTAGGAACACATGTATGTATGTAAGACAGAGTGCAAGGTTAGCAAATTGTATGCACGCGTGATGTATGAATTGTAACGACCAGTTACTGCGCACTGGTCCGGGCGGACGGTCCTCTCGCTCAGGGATCACGCGAAATATATTCGGTCAATATAACCCGATTTTCATTGACCCCTGAACACCGATCCAGAAGAAGCAGTTCTCAAACTGGGATTACCGTGGACACTCACACGTGTTGTATAATCCCTAAATGTGGAATGTGGATCTTAAGAAAGAAAGTTGATGGGGAAGTTATTCGATGATTTCCCATCCGAAGAAAAAAAAGGATTCAGCTTTTTATGTGTTTAATGTTGCGGCATGTGCCAAATAAACTTATTTTCTTTCTTTCTTATGTTTATTTTCTTTCTTTGAAAATAAACAACAACATTTCAACATTCTTTGAAAATCTATTGAATCGAAAAAAAAATTGTATCAAAAATCTCGAAATTTTCTCGACAATTTTTTAATATGAACTAGGCCTTAGAAAAATCTTTATTTACTCGTAGATGTAACGGTTTGTGAATTTGTTTATTTGCGAGAGTTTTCTACTTTTGTTCAAGATGAAAATTGTAGGTTTGTCTAGTACATAGTTGATATTTATCTTGAATTCTACAAGTAATTGAATGCAGAAATTTTTGGATTTTAAGGAACTGCCTGGTGGTTCAGTGGATTTAAGCACGACTGTTAGTCATGAGGTTCTGATTCGATTCCGATTTCAGGCAAGTGTTATAAGGTTTATTAGACAGGTTCGACAGATAAGCTATTCTACAAAAACAACCAGTTGCCGATTATTCTAACACGAGTTAGAATTTATCAAACCAATTTAGTTTTTTTTTTAGTTTTTAGTAAGTAGGCACGTATAACTTACTAGCTTTTGCCCGCGGCTTTGCTCGCGTTAAATTCGGGGTAAAATAGTTCCCCTTTCCTGATTTGCAGGTACCTGCTACCTGTAGTTTTTGCCCTTGCGCCATATTGATTATAATAGCCAAGCTTAGTTTTCCCTTTTCTTCCCACATTCTCCCTCATTTTCCACTTTAAAAAAGTATTAGTAGTTGTAGTCTCCAGAGTCTCAACTATCTCTTTACCAAAATTTATCAAAATCGGTTTCGCCATTTAGGCGTGAAGACGTAACAAACAAACTTACTTTCGCTTTTATAATATAAGTGAGGATTGTATGGAAATTAACAACAATAAAGTTATTTTTTTTTTAATTTATTGATGGCAATTGGCTCACCCCTTATTCCTTGATAGCGACTATTATTACGTAAACCTCTGCCTGATTCTCCTGGAATAAATGGTAAGACCAAACAGAGAACAACATTTTTTTTTCGGGTGGGTAATCATCCAATGACTTCCCCTGGGCATGTCAGACTTGTACTGACTAAAACCCACTCATGTTCCTTCTATTGCCCTTTACGTTTCGAGGCCGCGGTATCTCTTTCGAACAACCCGCAACCCCGGCAGGCAGAGGCGCTGGCAAGCCCCTCTGCTTTGCTGACTCTCTTTGAGGCGCGCGTGAAACACGAACGCGCCGTCGACACGGCCTGTCGTCAATCGACGGACGGACAGTGAGCTACCCATTGCTCAGCCGTCCACAGGCCCGCATCTACGGTGGCCGCGAGTCGTCTCGCGGCGCCCGGCGCTCTGGGCGTCTCCCGTCCTCGTCTCTGTCTCCATGACATTGGCTTGATAACTTAATCTATTATTTCAACCACTAGTTGATGAGAGTGTCTAGACAATTAATTGACTCCACTATGAGCACCTGCAATCCCTACAAACTAAACTACAAAAGAATTTAACTTTATTATACATTGCACGAACAAATTAAAAGCGAAATTACGGTCTTATTATTTACTAGCTTTCTCCCGTGGCTTCACCCGCGTTAAATTTGGGGTAACACAGTTCCCCTTGCGCCTTATTGATTTGTAATAGCAACGCTAAGTTTTCCCTTTTCTTCCCTCTTTCTCCCTGACATCCCACTTTTTTTTTAAATAAAAAATAGCCTATGTCCGTCTCCTGGTTCCCAACTATCTATGTACCTAAATTCATCACAATCGGTTTAGCCATTAAAGCGTGAAGAGGTAACAAACAAACAAACTCACTTTCGCTTTTATATTATTACTAGCTTTCGCCCGCGGCTTCACCCGCGTTAAATTTGGGGTAACACAGTTCCCCTTGCGCCTTATTGATTTGTAATAGCAACACTAAGTTTTCCCTTTTCTTCCCTCTTTCTCCCTCAGATCCGACTTTAAAAAAAAATATTAGCCTATGTCCGTCTCCTGGTTCCCAACTATCTCTGTACCAAAATTCATCACAATCGGTTTAGCCATTAAAGCGTGATGAGGTAACAAACAAACAAACTCACTTTCGCTTTTATAATATTAGTTAGGCAAAAGCTAGTAAATAATATTACCAGCTTTTTTTTGCCCACGGCTTCGCTCGCGTTAATTTCGGGGTAACACCGTTCTCCTTTCCTGATTTACAGGTTACAGCTGTAGTTTTTGATTGTAATAGCAATGCACTGTTTTCCCATTTCTTCCCTCTTTCTTCCTCATATCTCAAACGTTTTTTTAAATAGCCTATGTTCGTACTCATAGTCCAAACTGTGTACCAAAATCGATTTAGTCATTTAGGCGTGAAAACGTAACAAACAAACAAACTCACTTTCGCTTTTATCATATCAGTAAGGTTTATTCAATTATTTACAACCAAAACAGTAAGGAAGACAGGAACAGAAAATAAATTAGAAAAAAACTAAAAAAAAAACGACCTGTAATAGAGATTTTTCAATATAACTATAATTGTTACCTAAGGAATAAATCCAATCTAACCTGCGATTTGCAAAAAAAAACTTGGGAAGAAGTTGGAACTTTGATCCCCAATATATCTGTAATTAGAAGGTTCTCAGATAAGATCTAGAGTAAGAGCAAAAAACCGGCCAAGAGCGAGTCGGACAGGCACACCGAGGGTTCAGGGTACGCTCACCTACTGCCTGACGCAGGTCCTCACTGGACACGGAAGTTTCAAACTTCTTCGAATATATTCATTCCGTACTTTATCCATTCTTGTCACTCCACACATCCGTCTCAATCTCATGCTGTCTCTAGATCTTATAAACAAAACGCAAATCAAATCATTTATTTCAATTAGACCATTACAGGCACTTTTGAACGTCAAGAAACAAAATGAATCTACAGTCCCGGCTACAAGGCATAATAACTTGTGGAAGTACTCTAGTTGCCCATTCCAAAGCGTTGATAGAGAGAGAGAGAGAGAGAGAGAGCAGACTGCGAAGAACCCAAATACATGAAGACGCAAAGACGTCGTGCTTGCTATTATATGGAGTGTTGTTTTAAATCATCCAGTATTAACATAGTAATAATCAGGTTCATTGAGATTCAAGTCTGTCGACTGCATGTAGACTAGCTCTGCCAGTGGTTATGTCTGCGGTATATCATGCATTTTTATATTAAACTGCTACCCGCGACTTCGTGTGCGTTCTTAACATTTCTTGTTTTTATTTGCAATGTTAGCTGATGTCTCCAATTACTACAATATGGCAATGATAAATGATGTTAATTTCCAAGAAGGTTTTTACAAAAACTTTTACACGTCGTTTTTAAACTGGATGAGGCCGGTGTTTCGTACCCGACTACTCTGAAAAGAAACAGGGTCCAGAAAAAAATCTTGATTAATTTACATGAGGACTATGCAGATAAGTATCTGAAATGATATTTTAACTAAGCTAAACTAAGTTATGAACGTGATGATACTTGTCCTTCTTCAGGTTGAAATCTATCTCCTTGACTAGTTTCGTTATAAGTCGATCAGCCGTTTGGTTGTGAAAAGGTAACATACAAACAAACAAACAGAGTTACTTTCATATTTATATTTTAATCCTTACTTCCTTACTATATATAAATATATTATATTTATATCCTTACTAATATTATAAAAGAGAGCGAAAGTGAGTTTGTTTATTTGTTTGTTTGTTTGTTACCTCTTCACGCTTTAATGGCTAAACCGATTTTGATGAATTTTGGTAGAGAGGTAGTTGGGAACCAGGAGACGGACATAGACTAATATTTTTTTGAAAAAAGTGGGATGTGAGGGAGAAAGAGGGAAGAAAAGGGAAAAGTTAGCGTTGCTATTACAAATCAATAAGGCGCAAGGGGAACTGTGTTACCCCAAATATAACGCGAGCGAAGCCGCGGGCGAAAGCTAGTAATATTATAAAAGCGAAAGTGAGTTTGTTTGTTTGTTTGTTTGTTACCTCTTCACGCTTTAATGGCTCAACCGATTGTGATGAATTTTGGTACAGAGATAGTTGGGAACCAGGAGACGGACATAGGCTAATACTTTTTTTGAAAAAAGTGGGATGTGAGGGAGAAAGAGCGAAGAAAAGGGAAAACTTAGTGTTGCTATTACAAATCAATAAGGCGCAAGGGGAACTGTGTTACCCCAAATTTAACGCAGGCGAAGCCGCGGGCGAAAGCTAGTATGGATATAAATGGTATAGTAGTCACTAGTGCGACTACTGAGCATAACGAACAGGTTTCCAGTCCTGGGTCATGCAAAGTGTTCTCATCGCTTTCGAACACCCCACTTCAGCGCTCAATCATAATTTCCAGGCTTTGTAATCTGTTTCTCAAATAAGCAAACGCAAATTCCGAAGTAACTTCAGTTTGAGACTAAGATAAC
Source organism: Ochropleura leucogaster (assembly GCA_958449745.1). Taxonomy (NCBI): domain Eukaryota; kingdom Metazoa; phylum Arthropoda; class Insecta; order Lepidoptera; family Noctuidae; genus Ochropleura; species Ochropleura leucogaster. The sequence continues at coordinate 3,645,829 of OY288221.1, read as the reverse complement.
ATAAATTCCATACGTCTATGTACGTGTTCCATATTCATGTAGATACATTAATGCTTTGCGTCTCCTAGGCTTATCTTCAACGGTATGTAATCCATTGTCTGAAGCAAAATTATTCAAATGCCTACTATCTACGTTAGCGAGATTTCATGACACGACAAACGCCACATGGTAACAACGAAAACAAACGCTACTCTGACATTTCTGTTTAATGTTCGTTGTAAACGTACAATTTAAAGTAATAAAATAAAATAAATAAATATCTTGGGACAACTCACACACAGCTATCTGATCCCAAGCTAAGCAGAGCTTGTGTTATGGTAACCAGACAACTGATATACATACTTATATAATTTATAAATACATACATATTATAGATAAATCACACCCAGACACAGAACAAACAATCATGCTCATCACACAAAGTCTTTCCTGGGTGGGAATCGCCCCCACGACCTCCGGCTCAGCAGTCAGGGCCACTAACCACTGGACCAACAGGCCCATCAAAAAATAAAATAATAAATAAATGAAAAACGTAAATGTTTAATTTAATCATACACCTTTTGGACATGTCCGCGAAATCCACGGGCTCGTTCATAACCATGTCCATAAAGGCACGTCATAGCGTATATGGCACGCGTATGCATTTAGAAAGAATTGTACAAAACCGGGGAAACTATGAAAACTACGTGCTAAGGGAAAACAAAAGAGTATGCCAAAGTGTAGGCGAGAAAGTAATAAATAAGCACTATTTATTTAACGTTTATTTTGCCCAATATCCATAGTATTTATTTATTTAATCATTTATGAAAACACAGGAAAACATCATAAAAAACCATAGAGTACAAAGCACAGCTTATTTCTAAAGAAATTTCTACCAGCAGGCCTGCGAGGGGAAATATGAAGAAACGCAAACAGTAGTGTGGGAAAACAGGAAGAGAATAGTAACTAGAATATGAATGTAGTAGTGTTAATAACAAGAAAAACTTTAACATAGTTAGTAATTATATTTTTGGAGTTTATTGGAGTTTACTCCTTAAGAATCGATTTTTATATATAAGGCGCCCGGTATGAGAAAAATCTGAGGAGTAAAACCTACTAAAGTAACGAAAATGTGTCACGTTTTTGGTGCGCACCTTTAGTGCGCAACTTTCTAATTTGGCTGTAAGTGTATTAAGACGTACATAATTATGCTGTATAGGCGACTATACCTATATACTATATGTTATTGGGCTTGTTTGTTTCTATCAGTGTTAATGTATTTATATTTTTTCATTAATTTGTGAATTTACCCTTTCATATGATATTAATCTTTTTTCAGTTGAATAAACTCTTTTTGCGTATGGTTAGATACTCGTACTTAAGGAGTAAACTCCAGTCGTGCGTCGGAGCTGACACACACACTGTGTGAGTTTGACGATACGGTTAGCGCAGTGTCTGGACGAGCAATAACAACACAGCCCGGATCCGACATTTCTTATAATTTGTTTAAGTGCGACGGCGTTCCTATATTTTGTAAAGAAAATTTCACTGTAGTAATTTAATGAAAATATTTACATTATCTATCATGACTTGTATTATCAGTTTATTAATTGTATGGTTTATTGCGTTTGTGTTTATTTTATCTATCGATTCGTATCACTCGTGTGTTGAAAAGCAACAGTTTACGTTGAACAAAATGAAGGCACTTCGAAATATTCGAAATACAAATCCTATCATACTTATTTCAAACGCTACGGTGGACAAAGATGTGCAGTCCATGCTCTTCCCTTTGAACCTGATGCAGTATATCATGTTCTGTCCTAAATACAGCATCAAAGACAATATCATAACTCCAACTAGTCTCATCTCAAAGTGTGCATCTATAATTGGAACATTAGCGTTCATGCTTGCATTAATTCACTGTGTTTTTGTGTCAGTTACTAACCACAAAAGTTTAGGATATAATTATTACATGTGTGTTATATCAATAGTAAACTGCGTCTTCTACTGCCTCGGGTTCGCAACCAACTGCGTGTGTGGACTCATTCGAACCAAAAATGATGTTCAGTTTGTTCTTACATTCCAAAAAGTGCATAGATTTGTTAACAGTAAAACCAGTTACAACAATACTAAATTTTGGAGTTGGGTTATGGTCATAGAAGTGCTGGGTTTTTATTCCATTGGTATAACCTATTTTAACCATCAGATAGGCATGCCCTTCTTAATGGTGTATGGTTTTTACCTTTTGCTTGTTTTTGATTTTAATATTGTATATGCCGTACGAGTTATTCATGTTTTAAAAAATAAAGTCGAATTATTAAAAAGTCGAGATTTCAACTCTGAAAACTTTGTGCACGAAGACAATCATTGCACACGAGTTTTTCAAACATATGTTGACATATTTAAGTGTTACGATAATTTTAAATACAGTTTTCAGCAACTTGTAAGTATAGGAACGTTTCAGTTTTAAAATACATTACAAAGTATATTCTATTCTATTATAAGTATGAGAGGACAGTGTAGGCCCTACACTAACATTTTAGACTGGAATTATTTGTGGTCATGATCTATTCCTTCAACAGTACTAGTCATGTTTAAGATAAACTTAGAAGCTTTTGCGTACTTGAATTATTATTGTTTGTAATGAATGTTATGATTTTTACAGAATACGAAAAAAATCTATACAAGAACGTTCTACGCTTGCACCGAGCATCATTCAGCAAGGTTAGTGCTTGCAGCCTGTTCTACGTAGACGCTGCGTTACAATTCAATCTGATGTGTCTTCTTACTAGCTACACTGTTGTATTTCTGCAGTTTGCATTTTTGTAATACAGACTATAATAAATTGTTTGTGTGAAATGTCATTCTTTTTTTTTTCTTTGTAAAACTTACTATTTATATCCTTACTTAATATGTATTATAAAAGCGAAAGTGAGTTTGTTTGTTTGTTGCGTCTTCACGCCTAAATGGCAAAACCGATTTTGATGAATTTTGGTACAAAGATAGTTGAGACACTGGAGATAGACATTTGCTACTTTTTTTCTCATTCGAAACACCCTTTTTCCCTGAAATAGGGGGTGGAAGTTTGTATGGAGCATTCCACAATTTTCAAGGTAGGAAGCTAAAAGTTGATATGCAGACTATTTGTCACTAACAAAAACATCCCCCCTTAACAGAGGGGATGAAATTTTATTTTAGGACTTTTCGGAGTTTTCAAGGTAGGAAGCTATTAAACGGTACACACACTCTTAGTAACCAACGAAAAAAAAACAGCAAATCAGGAAAGGGGAACTGTGTTACCCCGAATTTAACGCGAGTGAAGCCGCTGGCAAAAGCTAGTTTAAATAATATAAGTATCTATTATAATACATACGTTTACTGTCAGGAATATTTTAGCAGATATTTATTTGAGCAGAAGTCTGATATAGTGGTGATGGATCGATTAGAGAATCTTAAATCAAAATCAATTATTTTGACCTAGCTCTCAAAACTGTCGACATGTGGAATGTGAACTGACCGATCATTGTGCCAATAGTATAGTCTACTCAGTCAATAGTAGTCTAGTTTAGTAGACCTGTATAATTCATAATAATCTAATATTGGAATGAAGTTCCTTATCGCGCGTTGCGAAAGGGGGCTAGACGGAAAAAAATAAGAGCAAAAGTTGTAACGACACTTTTTGTTATAGTTGTAAGCAGTGCGGCGTGCGCGTGTTTCTCTGTTTGTCTCTCACTCTCTCTCACTCATAGAAAGCAAGCCAGTTATTTTCGTTTCGTTTGTCTATTTCGCATTGTATACGTATAATTTTTTTGTACATAAATAATTGTTTTGTTCCATCCGGGTGTCCCTTAACACCTCTCAAGGTTTTTTATAACATTTTATGGAAAGTTTCACTATAATAATAAATGTATGGCCACAAAATATAATTACTAAAATAATTTATATTTTTTTTCTAGTTACTAACAGTTACCATGTTTCTGGCTATATTTTTATTATTATAATGAAGCTTTCTATATCGCAGAAATACAGTACCAAATAAAATTAATACTTAAAGTTAGCGCAATTACCAAAACTTGCGATAATTTTTCAAACATTCTGACAGTATCTTGTTCTTGCTCAAATAAATCATCAGTCGTTCACGTTTCTCTATATTATTTTCCTTCACTGTAAGTCAAATGGGTGTCTAACTAACAAGAACTGATTTTAAAATAAGCACACTTTCAAATATTGCAACGGTTATAACGCTCGCTCTTACGTTAACTAGTATCGTAAGAGCTAGCGTTTAGCATGACGCCCTGGATCAATTCCCGGGTCGGACAAAGTGTTATTGAGTTTTTCTGCCATCATTTTTTCAGTAGCAGTCATGGCGCCCGATTGTTGCTAATAGGCTCACCCCTTATAACATGGGAACTAAACATTCTATTTGGGGTCGGCGTAACACTTTTTCTTCTTCCATTCTTCCCTGTCAGCCGTCACGGCATCTTTTATTTATTTCTCTTTCATCTCATTTCTTACCATATATCCATTAACATATATATCTATCACTCTTTTAGTCACATATTGTGCTTTGTCCTTCCTGATTGCATGTCCATACCATATCAATTTCTCTACGTGGCGGAGATGAGAATGTTGAGATGGATGTGTGGAGTGATAAGAATGGATAAAGTAAGGAATGAGTATATTAGAGTAAGTTTAAAAGTTGCGCCTGTTACTGAAGAATTGAAAGGGAATCGTTTGTCTTGGTATGGACATGTAATGAGGAGGGACGAAGCACATGTGACTAAAAGAGTTATGGATCTAAATGTTGAAGGACGGAGAGCGAAAGGAAGGCCAGAGAAAAGATGGATGGATTGTGTAAGGAATGATATGAAGGAAAAAGGAGTAAATGATGCCATGACTTCTAATAGGGGAGAATGGAAGAAGAAAACGTGTTACGCCTACCCCAAATAGAATGAGACAAGTGCAGGAAAATAATGATGATGATGTATGTTTTTGTCATTTATATAGAAATATTACAAAATATGGAAAGTTATTTATAAAAATAAATAGAAAAAAAATTCATTTCACACAAATAATTTATTATAGTCTGTATTACAAAAATGCAAACTGCAGAAATACAACAGTGTAGCTAGTAAGAAGACACATCAGATTGAATTGTAACGCAGCGTCTACGTAGAACAGGCTGCAAGCACTAACCTTGCTGAATGATGCTCGGTGCAAGCGGAGAACGTTCTTGCATAGATTTTTTTCGTATTCTGTAAAAATCATAACATTCATTACAAACAATAATAATTCAAGTACGCAAAAGCTTCTAAGTTTATCTTGAACATGACTAGTACTGTTGAAGGATCATGACCACAAATCTATACTAATATTATAAAGCTGAAGAGTTGGTTTGTTTGTTTGTTTGTTTGAACGCGCTAATCTCAGGGACTACTGGTTGGAATTGGAAAATTCTTTTAGTGTTGGATAGTCCATTTCTTGAGGAAGGCTATATGCTATATAACATCACGCTACGACCAACAGGTGCTGAGCAGCGCGGGTGAAACCGTGGGGAACAGCGAGTTATCTATAATGGTCAAGTCAAATAAATCAAGCGCATATGTATATTGTAACAGAAAGCGTGCAAAAAGAAATAACCAGAGCAAGCTGACTTTAGATTAAGTGTACAAGTATCTTGAACACTTTGAATGGCTGAGTAGAAGTTCTCGCATTGTTTGATCAAAATTGTTTGCCACATTAAGTTGCGGACCATAGTAATGAACGCGAACATCATCAATAAAATTGTCATATCCTGGAACAAAACAAGCATTTAATGGAACAAATCTAATGTAGCATTGTAAAGTGGTCCACTTTAAGCGACATGGGTGTATCCAATTTCATAGCATTTTCGGCAACTTTAGACCAGCTACTACTAGCCTCTTTGCCTAAATTAATACTCTTCGCCAAATCTACCCCAATCCCAATATATTATTCCTTGCATCGTCATTTTATCTTTCATGCACTTCATCTATCATTGTTTAAGTCTTCCATTACTTATGAAATCATTCAAATAACTCAAATCTTTCGGGTCGACTTAGAATGTCTCCGTCTTTCATACATAGTCATTTTATCTTTCATACAGTCTCACACATCATCTTACTACAACTACTTTTGAAATCTTTTCATAAGTATTTCCATGAATCCTTTATCTTTTTTTATATTTATCCTTATTTTTATGAATGCTTAAAACCAGTATTTTAGATCGGGTGACTGCCTATTTGATCTCCAAAACCCAGTTAGGCCTTGGGTACAAAGACACCCTTGGTAAAACCTGCTGTCAAATTTTCAGGACCACGACAAATATTAAGGAAAATTCACAAAATTATACATACCAAGTTGTTTACAACCATACCAGCTTTAGACATATCAATTATTGCTTTGATATAAATAAGACTACGGAAAAATGCCTTTATAATATAATAAAGTATCTGGAAAGTAAATATTTGGATGTCATTTCATTTTTCATTTCACATACCACCTTTGTAATGTATTTTAAAATTGAAACGTTCCTATACTTACAAGTTGCTGAAAACTGTATTTAATGTTATCGTAACACTTAAATATGTCAACATATGTTTGAAACACACGTGTGCAATGATTGTCTTCGTGCACAAAGTTTTCAGAGTTGAAATCTCGACTTTTCAATAACTCGACTTTATTTTTTAAAACATGAATAACTCGTACGGCATATACAATATTAAAATCAAAAACAAGCAAAAGGTAAAAACCATATACCATAAAGAAGGGCATGCCTATCTGATGGTTAAAATAGGTTATACCAATGGAGTAAAAACCCAGCACTTCTATGACCATAACCCAATTCCAAAAAATATCATTGGTGTAACTGGTTTTACTGTTAACAAATCTATGCACATTTTGGAATGTAAGAACAAACTGAACATCATTTTTGGTTCGAATGAGTCCACACACGCAGTTGGTTGCGAACCCGAGGCAGTAGAAGACGCAGTTTACTATTGATATTACACACATGTAATAATTATATCCTAAACTTTTGTGGTTAGTAACTGACACAAAAACACAGTGAATTAATGCAAGCATGAACGCTAATGTTCCAATTATAGATGCACACTTTGAGATGAGGCTTGTTGGAGTTATGATATTGTCTTTGATGCGGTATTTAGGACAGAACATGATATACTGCATCAGGTTCAAAGGTAAGAGCATGGACTGGACATCTTTGTCCACCGTTGTGTTTAAATTAAGTTTAATAAGATTTGTATTTCGAATATTTCGAAGTGTCTTCATTTTGTTCAACGTAAACTGTTGCTTTTCAACACACGAGTGATACGAATCGATGGGTAAAATAAACCAACCTACAAAACCAATAAACCATACAATTAATAAAATGTGAATACACGTCATGAAAGATAACGTAAATATTATCATTAAGTTACTAAAATAAAATTATCTTTACAAAATATAGGAACGCCGTCGCACTTAAATAAATTATAAGAAATGTCTTATCCGGGCACAAAATGAAAGACAAGCGGGCTTTTATTTTGGAGACGGGCGGAGCGGGAGGAAATGTCAGACTTAAACCTAACTACTAATTAAGCCATCAATTTTCCTTCTTTTGGATTTTGTATTTCGGAGCTGTAGTACCTCTTTCGAACATCCCGCAACCCAGGGCAGGCAGTGGCCCTGGCAGCTCCACCTGCTTTGCATCTCATCAGGTTGCAATGATAGTTTAATTGAGAAGGGGATAAAGTTTGTCTTGTAGCCATTTAAAGTGAATGTGTTTAACAGACGCCTGCACATCAAGCTACTACAATCTGTCAGATTTCTTTGATCGATTTTCGACTTTATGTCTAAAGTATTAGGTTCAAGGTTCATTGTGAAAAATTGACAGTTTCGGGTAGCTTGACCTGCAGGCGTCTGTACATAGTCAAGACACAACAATACCTAGCGATGATTCAGCTCGCTTATGGACATCGTCCAAGTCTTAGCCATTTTTCCGTGTGTATGTGTATGTTACTACTTGGGATGAACAAATTACGAAGACTGTTGACAAAGACTAAAAAAAAACAATGAGCCCCAAAATATTGCCCTGAAATACTCCAACATATGCAAATTCTATTCAACAGAACAGTGTTAGTAAGAAAACTCTTCAGATTTTTTTGTGACGCAGCGTCTACTTAGAAAAAGCCATACTCCCGTATATTTCTGCATAATGCTAGCTAAATAATGGCCATATTTTTTGACTACGTAAACTAGGGTTGGTATTTTTACAGCTCTATAGGACCGCAAACTTGAGTGTATGGTTTTAATTTCAACTTGATATGTTTACACGTTACTGAGATTTGGATACTGACAGACAGACAGGCGGATGACAAAGTGATCCTATAATAGTTCCGTTCTTTTTCCTAATGAAGGTATTGGAAGTATGATTTTGCATGTGTTAATTATACAAATGAATAGGTAAGTTGTCGAGAAAAGGTCATACACAGCATGTTCTATCTTTTAATCTATCTTAATGACACGTTGTTCCCATATTTTGTTTAGACTTAATACAAGTCATTAATGATAACTATCCATTATTCATCATTAGAATTTCATAAAAATAGTTAATATTTATAATGTCTATCGATCATTATATCATTTGTGCGTCGGAAAACTGGTATTTTTGATGAAAAAATGAAGATATTTCAAAATATCAGCAAAACATATCCTGTTAAACTTATTTCTAACGACACATTGGATAAAGATGTGGAGTCAATGATCTTTCCTTTGAATCTGATGCAACATATAATATTGTTTCCTAAATATCACATCAAAAATAGTGTTATCACTCCAAATAGCTACATTTCAAAGATTATTTCGATCATAGCGACACTTGTGTTTGTGTGTGTAGAAATTCATAGTACCTATGTGATAGTGTCTAACTACAGAAGCTTCGGAAATATTACTTTTGTTTATTACATTTCTTTTTGCGATTGCATCTTCTTTTGTATCGGATTCATTATGAATTTGGTGATTGAGCTTGTCCGGACCAAAAGCAATGTTCATTTTATCCTTAAGTTTCAAAATGTGCATAGATTTATTAACAATGAATCCGGTTTCAAATCTATTAATTTTTGGAATTGGATATTTTTTTTAATAGTTCTAAGTTTTTATGTCGTTGTTGTGACATATTTTAATTGTAAGATGGGTACACCTTTTTATTCATTATATGGTATTTACACTCTCATTATTTTCGATTTTAATATTATTTATGTTATACGAGTTATTCGATTTTTGGAAAATGAAGTATCTTTATGGAGTATTCGAGATTTTAACTCGCTAGAAACAGAAAACATGCTTAGAGAAAAATACAGTAAAAGAGCGTTTCAAGCGTACGCTGAAATATTTGAGTGTTATGATATTTTCAAACAAAATTTTCAGCAATTTGTAAGTACAAACCTTTTTGATATAAGGGGAAACATTTTTACTCATTAAGACATTGACTATAAATTAACTGAGTTTTTTCGAATTCCAGATACTTTATTTCAATATGAAAGCATTCATTTACACTCTTGTCAACATACAACACGTGATTGGCATGTTTCAAGTCGGCTTGATTATTGATAACGTGGTAAGTGTCATTGTTACATTTAATTCTCATGAGTTCATATTTTATTTAAAGGTTTATATTGCCATAGCCAAAAAAAACTAAATTTTGGTTTAGGTTCGCGATTTTCTTAAAATAAGTTTTAGTAAGGAGGTTTTTAATTCCGTGTTTTGATTGCATTCGTTACCTGACATCTCCAGTGTTAATACTCTATGATATGCATTTCATTCCTGACGTCTCCACTATTATTACTCTACTAATGCACGTTATGACTGTTGTCAAATAATTGAGGAATCCTTACTAATATTATAAAAGCGAAAGTGAGTTTGTTTGTTTGTTTATTACCTCTTCACGCTTTAATGGCTTAACTGATTTTGATGAATTTTGGTACAGAGATAGTAGGGAACCAGGAGACGGACAAAGGCTAATTTTCATTTAAAAAGTGGGACGAGAAAGACGGAAGAAAAGGGAAAACTTAACGTTTTCAAATTTCATTACAATCCGATTAGCCATTAAGTCGTGAAAAGGTACTTCTCTACTAAAAAACATAATTACATTCACATTTTTATAATATTAGTATGGTATAGTAGTATTCATCGTAATGGTGTACTTTAAGGAAATCTGAGACCCATATATGGAATGATTACAGGCTGACCACGTTGTGTTATTGGAATTGTAGAGTCAAATACTTGTTTTGTTACAGGATAAGACATCTTTGGGGACGGTGATCAAAGTAATTTTTTTAATAAAGAACATGACGTTGCAAACAATGTTGATCTATCAATGCGAAAAGTTCTACTCAGCTGTTCAAAGTGTTGAAGATACTTGTACACTTATAATGAAGACAACATGCTCTGGTTATTATTATTTATCAAAAACCGCCGCAAGACGACTCCCGGTCACCGAAGATGTGGGTGTGTGGACAGTGTCTGCGGGGGGCGGAGTCAGACTTCTACTTACTATAATAACCCATCCATGTTTCTTCTTCTGCCTTTTCTGTTTCTGGGCCGCGATATCACTTTTAAACTACCCGTAACCCCGGCAGGCAGTGACCCTGGCAGGCCCCTGTTGCTGACATCTGCTACAAACGCGTCGCCAACACGGCCTTTCGTCAATAGACGGACGGACGGTGACCTAACCATCCACGGTGGTAGGGTATCGTCTCGAGAAAACGGAACCCTTATAGTATCACTTTGTTTTCCGTCTGTCTGCCTACGTTTCAGGACACTTTATCTCAGGAACGGGTGGAGGTATCAAGTTAAAATGAAATCTATACTCAAGTCTCTTGGAGCGTGATAAAATCAACCCTCCTAGATAAACACTCTGAAAAGTCTCTCACAGTCAAAAGATATGGTCGTTTATGTCACAAATTTGTAAGGAACCCGTGCTGCGCGAGTCCGATTCGCAATTGCCCGTTTTTTTCTTGTATTGTCTTCTTTTAATGTAAAAAACCAAAACACACAAAAGCCATGACAATTGTTTCAAAACCGCTTGATTTGGTTTTAATTTTTCTTTGATTTGTATTGGACCACAAATTTTAAAATTCAAATGTTTTAGAAATCCGAACACTTTTTTTATTTGAATGTTTTGATTTACTTAATATATTTATTAAATTTTTGACGCTATTTTTTTATTTATTTATAAGTTAGGTGGTATGTTTAATAATTATTTTAGTTTATAAATGTTATAAATTTACATTATTAAAAGTTGATTAACACACCTTGATGAATAAAAAAAATATATAAATTGAAAATTTGTGCCTTTTTTGCAGAGGTTGAGAAAATAATGTGCAAAAACGTCCTACGCTTACATCGAGTAAAATTCACCAAGATACGTGCTTGCGGCCTGTTCCACGTAGATGCTGGATTACAATTAAACCTTATGTATCTTGTCACTAGCTACACCATTACATTGCTGCAGTTCTCCTTTTTGTAATTTTTATCCGACTTCAGATAAGCAGGAGGTTCTATGTTCGACCGTATATGTTTTAAAAATATTCATCGATTACTTCGCCAACTGAGGACCGCTTTTAAAAAAATATTTAGCAAATTTTATTTATATTGCTTGGGTAGTTTATGCGTTATCGTCTACGATATTTTTTCTTCTATTTCTATATGGACGATCTGCTAATCTTTTAGTAACAATAGAAAATGAAAACTCGATAAAAAAATTATGTGACATATCATAATTAAGAATGCTAGAATAAAAAAGATTTTTGCAAAAAATAAAGAGACTTGTTGGTGACTTTTGTCTGTGTCGTTGTTTTTTTTGCTGCCAACTTCCGGAAGTAAAGTTTTGGAACGAAGTTCCTTATCACGCGTTGAGAAAGGGGGCTAGACGGAAAAAAAATTGGGCAAAAGTTGTAACGACACTTTTGCTTAAGACCAAAAGTTGTAACGACACTTTTTGCTATAGTTGTAAACTGTGCGGCTCTGTCTGCCTCTCTATCTCTCTCTCTCTCAAAGAAAAGCAAACCAGTTATTTTCGTTTCGTCTTTCTACGACGATACGACTGACGATTATTTTTGTCGAGTGTATACAGGTTTTTTGTACATAATAAATAATAACTTCGTTCCATCCGGGTTTCCCTTGACACCTCTCAAGTTTTTTTTTTTAGTTGGTTTTTTGCAAAAAAGTTTTGCTTTCAATATGTCGGTTAATTGTTTTAAATAAATGAGCCTTAGTTTAAGCCAAATTAAAACACGTATCTCTTGAGTCATCAAAACACTCCTACAATGTAATAGTAATAGTGTTTTTTGTCTATTCATCGGCAAATAATTCATTAACGATGTCACTTTTATGATGATATTATGTATTATCTGTTGTAAATAATTCGATCTGATGCCTTTATAGTATATTAAAGGCAATTGATTGTTTTATAACTTACTAGCTTTCGCCCGCGGCGTCGCCCGCGTTAAATTTGGGGTAACACAGTTCCGCGCCTTATTGATTTGTAATAGCAACGCTAAGTTTTCCCTTTTCTTCCCTCTTTCTCCCTCACATCCCACTTTTTTAAAATAAAAATTAGCCTATGTCCGTTTCCTGGTTCCCAACTATCTATGTACCATTAAAATCGGTTTAGCCATTAAACCGTGAAGAGGTAACAAACAAACTCACTTTCGCTTTTATAATATTAGTAAGGAAGTAAGGATCAAATGCACAATGTACAAAAAAGTTACACGCTAGGCTTATAACTAGTGAGTACATGACCCTGTTAGGGCGCAGCAAAATTACTTAAAACTAATTAAATTATATTGCAGAATATCACGTATGGTAAACTCATCACATTCGGTTTAGCCATTAAAGCGTGAAGAGGTAACAAACAAACAAACTCACTTTCGCTTTTATAATATTAGTAAGGATTAAAGGCAATTGATTGTTTTATAACTTATGTCAGACGGTTAGTGTTGTTTGCTTCCTGATCATGCAAACACTTCGAAATACTGAAAGAAAATATGATGTGAATTTAATAATGAAAAATACAGTTGATAAAGATGTGCAGTCAATGCTTTTGCCTTTAAATCTTATGCAATATATCATGTTCTGTCCAAAGTACCGCATCAAAAACGACTTTATAATTCCAAATTGCTTCTTTTCCAAGTTTCTTTCAATGATAGTAACGTTAATATTTGTGCTTTTGTTCATACTCAGCACCTATGCGGTCGACGTGGACAGAAACAAGCAAGGATATACCGCTTTGATGATTATCACTTTTTACTGCGTCTGCCTCTTCTACTGCTTTGGTTTCGCTATCAATTTCGTGATCGGAATTATTCAAACCAGAAACAATGTCCATTTTGTACTAACTTTTCAAAATGTGCACAGATTACTCAACAAAAAATCCAGTGTGATTCATTTCGTTATTTGGAATTGGATTTTCATCAGCTTAGCTCTGAGTTTTTATATCTTTATTTCCATTTATTTACATACCCAGTTAGATATACCGTTCTATATTACCTTTATTAACTACTTATTGATTATTTTCGATTTTAATATTGTTTATGCTACGCGAGTCATCAAATTGTTGGAAATTAAAGTGAACCAATGGATTTTGTATATTTTAAACTCTCAAGAATTTACTCTTCGTGGTGAAGTGTCATACGAAAACATGTTTCAGGCTTTCGTTGATATTTTGGAATGTTATAACATTCATATAGTTGGTTTTCAACAATTCGTAAGTACCTTAGTCCATGATTATCATAGAGCACGGAGACTGCTTGGCATTCCGTCATCACTATCTCCCTGATCTTGTAGCTTGAAACTTGATCTTCCTCGCCATCCATTAACATATTATATTCATCACTCCTTTAGTCGAATGCAATTCGTCCCTTCTCACCACATAGACTGACAATTCCCTTTCATATCATGTCCCGTATTATGTGATAATTATTAATTAACTAGCTTTTGCCCGCGGCTTCGCTCGCGTGAAATTCGGCGTAACACAGTTCCCTTTTCCTGATTTGCAGGCTACCTGCTACCTGTAGTTTTTGCCTTATTCATTGTAATAGCAATGCTAAGTTTTCCCTTTACATCCCTCTTTCTCCCTCATATCTCAATATTTTTTTAATAAAATATTTGATTTTTTACTAGTGGGTTTCTATTAGTGAAAAAAATATTCATTACTAGCTTCTGCCCGCGATTTCGTCTGGGTTGCATAGTTACTTTGGGCCAACGCTAACTTTAACGAACAGCAGTTGCGCGCGAGACGGTGTAACGAACGTACCGTTTATTCGCTTTATCCGTTCCGAGTGCCGTCTGACTAGGTAAACACCAGTAAATAACAATATCTATTCGTCATAAATATGGAAGAAAGTGTTGTGGAAGATGAAGATTTAGAAAAAAGTGACTCTGAAATTATTAACGAGTGTGAAAAGCAGTTAAAAGAGATGTCGAAGAGTATAAATTTTTCAAAAAACAATCAAGACTTAATTATTGAGAGAAATAACATCGAGAAAAGACAAAGGGATCGGAGTGAAGGAAGCAGTGAAGAGGGGTTTATAACTGTTATGAGGAGAAGGCCAAAAAGATTGATCAGAAGTGATTCATTGCAGAACCCTAATATGGATAACATTAATATTATGGAAGAAAACGCTGATTCTGAGGGTGGTTTTAAAATAATGTTATCATCGCTAAAAATAATGCCAAAACAAATGGCCTTGGCAAGACTGCTACGTGATGAAAAAATTGAAGGTATAACTAGCGTGAAAACTAAAAACCCATACAAAGTGCTCATAACTTTGAGCAGCAAGGAGCAGGCAGAGAGATTAATAAATAATCAGAAACTTATAGAATTGGATATAAAAGCTAATTTTGCCGACCAATACATGACATCGTACGGTATTGTTAAAGGAGTGGAGGTAGAAATGAGTGAAGCTGAAATCTTGAAATGTTTAAGTAGCATAACGGAAATATTATCTGTTAAAAGAATGAAGCGGATGAATGGGGACGGTAAATGGATAGATAGTGAAACCATTCGTGTGTGTTTTAAAAGTCCTTCTATACCTTCATATGTATACGCCTATGGCTGCAGATTTAAAGTCGAAAAGTACGCCTTCTCAGTCATGCAATGTTCTTCGTGCTGGAAATTTGGCCATATCAAGAAATTTTGTCCCTATAATAAAGTCCTGTGCCCTAAATGTGGAAAAGGACACGATAACTGTGAGACTCTGGTATATACATGTCTCAATTGCAGGGGCCCACATATGTCGTTGGACAAATCATGTCCTGTGTTCTTGAAAGAGAAAAAGATACGCATGATAATGTCCGAAAAAGATGTTAACTACAAAAAGGCCTTAGAAATACTTATTCATAATAATAGACAACAAAGGCCTGATAATGTTATGTATACAAATACTCTTCATAACAAGGAGCATGACTCATTCCCGCCCATAAGACAGAATAGATATAGTAGCTTAAGTCAGGAGATGGAAATTCCAGAAGAGAACGTATCTGATGACCTAGAAAAAGATGAAGGAGGAATCTCATATAGTAAGGCTGTTACGAATCCTAACCGAAAAAAGAAGCAGGTAAAATCAAAAAGCAAACAAAAGGAGTTTGCAAACACTTCCACGCCACAAGACAATATAACAGTAGGAAACACATCTTTACAAAAACAAAGTGAAACTATAGAATATGAGAGAAGACTTAAAATAAAAGCTATATACAACAAACTGAAGCAGATATTTCTGTCAAACAAGAAATTTGAAGACAAGATTCTTTTGATATTTGAAGTGATCGTAGAAGAATTAAAATCATTTGTCTTCAGCTTTTTTAGTAGTGAGCAATTATTTCAGAAACTAGGCCAATTATTCGATGGATAGGTTCCATAAAGACCTTGTGATAAATATAGTTCAGTGGAATTCGCAAAGTTTGAAACCCAAACTAGCCGATTTTGAGTTACTTCTTAACAGAGAAAGCATCCATATTGCTGCACTATGTGAAACTTGGTTAGACTCGGATTCAGACTCTTTTAATTTAAGTGGCTATAATATCTATAGAAACGATAGACACGATGCTTATGGAGGTGTGGCAATTGTAGTTCATAAGTCCTTTAATACTCAGGTATGTCCCATAAATTTGCATAATACGGGTATTGAAGCTATACAGATTAAACTGTTGAATTGTAGTGTTCTAGAAAACCTTATTTGTGTCTACTGTCCATCATCGGTTCGTACAGATACGTTGGATTGGGATGGTGTATTCTCAAGAATATCTAGAAAGGCTTTCATTTTGGGGGATTTTAATGGCCATCATACTAACTGGTCATACAAGACTGATAGTAGAGGTACTCAACTATTAGATTCGTCACTAGAAACCGGTTTTATTTCCCTTAATAACGGTGAGCCCACTAGAATCAAACTGGTCAATAATACTTGCCAAAAAACTTCACCAGATATCAGTTTCGCCTCATCAGACATAGCATTGATGACTAAATGGCAAGTACTAAATGAAAACTTAGGTAGTGACCACCTAATAATTAAAATAACTATTAACTTTCGCGACACATTAACTTTTATAAAGAAACGTAATTTTAAACGGGCGAATTGGCAAAAGTATAAAAACGACCTTATTGGGCCATTTTCATCATTCGACAATAGTTATTTTCTAACAGCAGATATTCAAACTATGTATAATTACTTAGAAACACAGATAAATAATTCGGCAAACAATAACATTCCGTTTAAAAAAATATGCACCAACCCAACAAGCAAATTTAGACCTAAAGAATATTGGAATGCGTCTTTGTCTCGAGTGGTAGCGGAACGACGGTTGGCTTTAAGCACATTTAGAAAAAACCCCACACCTGACAACTTAAATAATCTCGAAAATAAAGTTGAATATTCTCGATCTATAATTCAAAAAGCTAAATCACAGAATTTCAAATCATTTTGTAGTAGTATTAATGAGAAAACATCTGTTTCCGAAATGTGGCAAAAGATGCGTTGGATTAAGGGTTACGGTCAAACGTCACGATCTACGCCGTCTGAGGATAAACAAAAGGAGTTATTACATAATCTCGCGCCGGACTTTGTTAGCAACATGCCACCAAGATTTACGTCTCATAATGAATTATTGGAACTACCTTTCACCTTACAAGAAATAAAAATATGCTTAAAAAAAAAAGATACTGCTCCGGGCAATGATGGCATCACATATTCTATGGTTTATAATCTACCTCCTATTGCAAAAAAATATTTAATTGAATTATACAATGCAATATATCGATCAGGTTACATACCCAATCAATGGCGAACTATTTTAATTGTACCAATTCCGAAAACTAGTAATAATGCTAATCAGGAGGCCAAACTACGACCAATATCTCTTTTATCTTGCCTATGTAAAATACTACACAATATGTTGGTGAGCAGACTCGAATGGTATATTGAAAAAAACAAAATTTTATCCCCATACACCTCCGGATTCAGAAAGTCTCACTCTTGTCTGGATTGTCTCACAAGATTAATAACATATGTTCAACAAGGATTTTCGAAAAACATTCCTACAGTTGCTTGTTTTCTTGATATTTCGGACGCGTATAATAATATTTTAGTTGACAAATTGATTGATACTCTCGATGAGTTGGAGGTAGGTAAAAAACTTTGTAATTATATCTGGTCGTTTTTGAGCGACAGGGAGTTAATGACTAAAAGTACAGTTACGCTTCAGACACAGGTATCGGATTGTTACACTAGAAGGACCAATAGAGGTTTGGCCCAAGGTGACCCGTTGGCCCCTTTGCTATTTAATATTGCGACATATAAGGTCTGTAAACCATTATCAGAGGTGTTATTCACTCAATATGCAGATGATTTTGTAATCTTTATCAGCAATAAAGATTTACACTTTTGTAAGGTAACATTGCAAGCTTCACTTGATTCAATGGCTTCTGATTTGAATGATATTGGCCTTCAACTATCCTCAATGAAATCAAAATTTTGTATATTTAGTCGCGGACGAGTAAGAAAACAAATTAGTTTGAAGATTGGAAATAACTCATTAGCCTCAGTAGATTGCGTTAAATATCTCGGATTATGGCTCGATAGGAGTCTCCTATGGAAAAGACATATTAATGAAACATGCCAAAAAGCTTCAAAATTTTTAAATATAATTAAAGTACTGGCGGGACCTACCTGGGGTACTCATACCAAACACTTACGCACGCTGTACATCTCACTGATAAGAAGTAGATTTGATTATGGTAGTCATCTTTACGGGAGTTGTGCTAAAACCCATCTGTATAACTTAGAAAAAATTCAAAACCGAGCACTAAGAATAGTCGGAGGTTTTATAAAAACATCGCCAATATATACTATGGAAAGTGAATTATGTATACAACCATTGTTTGTGAGAAGATTATACTTATCCTATAAATACTGTGCAAAGGCGTTGTCTTTTACAAATAATCCAACTATTAGTCTTATACGTGAGCTAATGTTAAATAATACATATTGGCGAAGAAAAAAAAAACCCTTGCTTTTATCCGCCTATACTGATATTGAAACTATTGATATACACTCATCTTATCCATTGGAAATGTTTCGTTTAAATATTTGGATATCATATATAAATATACACGATGTTATCAATTATAATTTAGAGTGTATTCAGAAATCTAAACGTGACTATGAAATACACTTGCTGAAACTAGATGTACTTGAAGAGATAAACTCTAAATACAATGGATGGCACAAATTTTATACTGATGGTTCTAAAAGTTCTAATGGCAATGGAGCAGCATATTTTGGTATGAATGGAGACTTCTCGACTATGTACAAAACTTCTGCATCTGTCTCAATAATGACGCTGGAATTAGTTGCGATCTCACAGGCTTTGAATTGCATCAGTGGCTTAAACGGCAATAATTTCGTTATCCTTACTGATAGTAAAAGCGCTTTGCAGCATTTGGCTCGATGCGCCTCTGGAGTCAGAGGTGTATCGATAGCTTATACTGTTATTAAGCAAGTTCAAGAAATTAGGTATTATAAAAATGTGAGATTGCAATGGATTCCATCGCACATTAATATTAGAGGAAATGAGGAGGCCGACCGATTAGCCAAACTAGCAATTACTGAAGGTCAAAATATTAATATTGTACCAAACTATTCAGAAACACTACAAAATTTTAAAAATATGTGCAATAGACATTGGAAAGAATATTTTGATGAGACCTCTAAAACAAAAGGTATCTGGTATAAGACCATGCAGTCAGAGCCTCCTCACATACCATGGTTCTGTAATCATAATATAAAAAGAATTCATGTCATAATAGCACATAGGTTACGTACTGGGCACATTCCGTCAGGAAGGTTTCAATATCTCATGCGACGAGCAACCTCTCCAAATTGCGAAATATGTGGTGCTATAGATGATGTTCAACACTTGTTGATGGAATGTGTCAAGAACCAAACCAAAAGAAAAGTGGTTTTAGAGCAACTGGGAATAAACCGCTTGGATGTCGGTATTATTCAAAGTATCTTGGCTGAACCGACATCTGAGCGGGCCTTTATGTTATATGAGCTCGCTTTATATAATAATTTAGAATAAGCTATATAGTAATTTGTTTGTTAATTTAAGGTTAGGACTAATGGACTGACATTTATAAAAAGTCCTTAATAAATAAAGAGAAAAAAAAAAAAAAAAAAAAAAACTTTAACGAAAAAAAAATCTTTCTCTTCCCTTTTCTTGCCTCTTTCTCCTCCTTTTCCTATTATTGGTATCCTATGTCCGTCTCCAGGGTGTCAATTATCTCTGTACCAAAATTCATCAAATTAGATTTAGCCATTTAGGCGTGAAGACGTAACAAACAACCTCACTTTCACTTTTATAATATTAGTAAGATTATTTTTTTAATGAATATGCCTAACTTTTTACGAATTTCAGATCCTATATCAGATCCTTGCGATAGTCATTCACTCTCTTAGCTATACTCAAGTGGCAATTGAAATGTTTAAAACTGAAATAATGAAAAATGACCATAATATCGTGAGTGTTTTTTCTTATTTTTTGTTTTTGACGGGCCTGTTGGTCTAGTGGTTAGTGGCCCTGACTGCTGAGCCGGAGGTCGTGGGTTTGATTCCCACCCAGGACAAACTTTGTGTGATGAGCATGATTGTTTGTTCTGTGTCTGGGTGTGATTTATCTATAATATGTATGTATTTATAAATTATATAAGTATGTATATCAGTTGTCTGGTTACCATAACACTAAGCAACATAAGCTCTGCTTAGCTTGGGATCAGATAGCCGTGTGTATGTTGTCCCAAGATATGTATTTATTTATCTGACAACTATCATCACGGTTATTGGAGACTACTCAATAATAAATTATCATTTACAGAATGACTCAATTTCAACAACGTTGGTTGTTTTTTGTTGGTTGATGAAGGATTTGATGTGGCAAACCCTGCTGGTTCAACAATGCGAGAAGTTCTACTTAGCTCTTCAAAATGTTCAAGATACTTGCGCAGTTATTTTGAAGTCAACTTGTTCAGGTTATTTCTTCTATACCTATCAACTGACTAGTCTTTTTCCAACTACAATTGGGGTCGGGTCCCCTTTTAACAGAATGCATAGATGGGGTGACTGTTACTTTACCTTACGCTTGGTAAGACTATTATTTTTGTATATAAAATTCTGCTTTACGTGTGGGTGGTGCCCTGGATGGTTTAAATTCACAAATCAATACTCAATATCTTTATCTGCTTTACTATAATGTGTACTTAGGAGGTAGATTTTATAATATTACTAGCTGTGCCCAGCGGTTTCACCCGCTGCTGATTTAGGGGTTTGAAAAATAGATGTTGGCCGATTCTCAGACCTACCCGATATGTACACAAAATTTCGTTGAAATCAGTCCAGCCGTTTCGGAGGAGTATGGGAACGAAAACTGTGACACGAGAATTTTATATATTAGATGATCATTATAAACCTTGTAGGTTGGGAGCTGAGTAGTGAGTGAAATCGCTGGGCAGAGCTAGTTTTATATAAAGACTAGCTTTTGCCCACGGCTTTGCTGTCTTTGCGTTAAATTCAGGGTAACACAGTTTCCCTTTCCTAATTTGCACCTGCTACCTGTAGTTTTTGCCCTTGCGCCTTATTGATTGTAATACCAAAGCTAAGTTTATCCTTGTCTTCCCTCTTTCTCCCCCTTATCCCACTTTTTTTAGCTTATGTCAGTTTACAGGGTCCAAACTATCAACAAACAAACTCATTTTAGCTTTTATAATATTAGTCTTTTATTGGATTATTTGTGTATTCGGCAGATGCTAAGAAAAAACTATGCAAGAATGTCCTGCGTTTACATCGAGCATCCTTCAGCAAGATACGTGTGTGTGGTCTGTTCTACGTCGACGCTGCGTTACAATTAATTGTGATGAGTTTTCTTACTAATTACACTGTCGTGTTATTACAGTTTGCATTTTTGTAATCGTTTATGCAATAAATTGTATTTTTATTACACAGTATTATTATTAAACATCATCTTTACAATTCTCGAAAGGTGTTCACCCAAAATTCGCAAATTATAGAAAGAAAGAAAATGTTAACTTGTCGCAAATTACGACGAGCACACAAAATAATATAAGTAACTAGCTGTGCCCCGGCATGCGTTGCAATGCAATTTTCTACTTTTCTACCTACCTGTCTACCCTACATACCCTACCTACCCTACATACTCTACCTACCCTACATACCCTACCTACCCTATCTTTTAAGTTGGATCAAACTGCACACGGTGTGCAAATTTCATTTAAATCGGTTAATTGGTTTAGGAGTCCATTGAGGACAAACATTGTGACACGAGATTTATATATATTAAAATAAACATTAAACAATCAAAGCATCGCAACCATTTATAATATAAATACATATATGGAACAACTCGAACACTCGAGGAGCTCGTGGCTTAATAATAGCAGCCGCTCGGGTCGATCTTTAGTTAAGTCGCGCTTGCCTAGGTTGGTTTGTGGATGGGTGACCACCCGTTACATACGGAGTTTCCTCTGTGCTTCAGAAAGCACGTTAAGCCGTTGGTCCCGGCTGTCATTTGTAGATCTTTGACAGTCGTTACCGGTAAGTCAGTGTTCCGAAAGTCTGACAACCAGTCTTACCAAGGGGTATCACATTACCCAGTACTAACTGGGTTGTGGAGGTCAGATAGGCAGTCGCTCCATGTAAAATACTGATATTCAGCTGCATCCCGTTAGACTGGAAGAAAAGGCTAGGCAGATGATGACATATATGGAACAAAATTTAAAAAAAAATGATTGCTCGTCGTTTTTTTTTGTTAAAAAGGTTTTATTTTAGATGAGTCAGTAAGTTTTGAAAATGAATGAATATTGTGCGTTGGACTAAAGACGGCTTTCACTTCGGCTTTCACGTGGTTCTCAAGAAATATAAGCTCATCAAGAATATTTACTTGGCTCGTGAGGTTGCTGCCATATGGGATGTATATTCATGGGCCACTATGGCGATAGTCATTACAGCGAATGGCTTAATTGCCAAGAGCCTTGACCAACACCTGAGGAGGCTCTCGTTCGGCAGCTGAACAAGGGTTTGATTCGGAAAGCGGTACTCCAGGACATAGTTCGTATCGTTAGGAGGTTCCTCTTTCTGGAGCCCTGACCGTCGGTAGCTTGGATCCTGTTCCCGATACCGTTGAGCTACTTTTTATCGTCTTTTTAAATGATTTTTATAAGACGGCTAGCTGTCGCACGCGTTAAATTTGGGGTAACACAGTTCCCCTTGCGCCTTAATGATTTGTAATAGCAACGCTAAATTTTCCCTTTTCTTCCCTCGTTCTCCCTCATATCCCACTTTTTTAAAATAAAAATTAACCTATGTCCGTCTCCTGGTTTTCAATTATCTCTGTACCAAAATTCATCAAAATCGGTTCAGCCATTAAAGCGTGAAGAGGTAACAAACAAACAAACAAACTCACTTTCGCTTTTATAATATTAGTAAGGATTTAATTTTTTTTTAAATTATTGTATATACTTTTTGAATAAACGAATAATATCGCAATAAATATAGCGACGGTTTCATCGCCAACACTTTGATAAATAGACATCAAATTTATCATAGGTACTGTACGAGTACTCCGATTAAGGTAAAACAGTAATTCGCTTATATTCCTCATTAGGTTCAAGAAATTGAGGTTTTATTTCTGGACTAGCTTTTGCCCGCGGCTTCGCTCGCGTTAAATTCGGGGTTAAACAGTTCCCCTTGCGCCTTATTGATTTGTAATAGCAACGCTAAGTTTTCCTCTTTCTTCCCTCTTTTCCCTCACATCCCACTTTTTTCAAAAAAATATTAGCCTATGTCCGTCTCCTGGTTCCCAACTATCTCTGAACCAAAATTCATCAAAATTGGTTTAGCCATTAAAGCGTGAAGAGGTAACATACAAATAAACAAACAAACAAACTCACTTTCTCTTTTATAATATTAGTAAGGAAGTAAGGATAGTAAGGATTAAGGCATTTAACTAAAACGATGAAGACAGTCACGAAAATCAGTGTATTGAAAACAGAATTACACAAATGTGAACTGCAACAAGGCAATTGTGTAGTTGGTAAAAAGCAAGAATAAATTGAACTGTAACTCAGCGTCTACGCAGAACAGACCACAAGCATGAATCTTGCTAAATGATGCTCTATGCAAGCGCAGTAAGTTCTTAAATAGACTTTTCTTCTCATCTGCGAAAAAAATACAATCCCATTTAAATTAATAAATAAAAATAAAATAACATTACACCTATAATTATACACCCATATTACAATTATAAATTATATAATGCAATAGAAATATATATGAGTTAGTATTATTATTAACTAGCTAGGGCCCGCGGCTTCACTCGCGTTAAATTCTGGACAACACAGTTCCCCTTTCCTGATTTGCAGGTACCTGCTACCTGTAGTTTTTGCCCATGGGCCTTATTGATTGTAATAGCAAAGCTAGG
Organism: Ochropleura leucogaster; assembly: GCA_958449745.1. Taxonomy (NCBI): domain Eukaryota; kingdom Metazoa; phylum Arthropoda; class Insecta; order Lepidoptera; family Noctuidae; genus Ochropleura; species Ochropleura leucogaster. Next base: position 3,621,784 of record OY288221.1, on the reverse strand, counting down.
TTTTTCCTTTTCTTTCTCCCTCATTTCTAACTTTTTCAGGTCCCAACTATCTCTGTACCAAAATTTATTAAAATCGGTTTAGCTATTTAGGCGTGAAGACATAACAAACATACTCACTTTCGCTTTTATAATATTAGTAAGGATTAAGATTAATGAGAGATGAGAGCAAAGCAGAGGGGTCTGCCAGGGCCTCTGCCTGCTGGGGTTGCGGTTTTTCCGAAAGAGATACCGCGGTCCCGGAACGTAAAGGGCAATAAAAGAACATGGGTGGGTTTTAGTCAGTACAAGTCTGACACTCCCCCCCGGGGGGAAAGTTATTAGATGATTTCGTATCTCTAAGAAATTATTGGATGAACAGAGTAAATGTATCTTTATATATATGTATGTATGTATAAAAAATAACCAGAGCATATTGACTTCAGCACCACGGTATCTTGTGCACTTCGAACAGCTGAGTAGAATCTCTCACATTGATATATTAACATTGAGTGCAAAATTATGTTCTTTATCAACCAAATGCTTAAAACCTGGGTCATCAAAAACGTTTTATCCTGTAACAAAATACTTATTTTACGTAACAAGTTCTGTAAAAGTCCTTCATATTTCTATTGCTGAACCATAGACGTATTTTATAGAAAAAAAGGTGTTCTCTACATCATTGTCATTTCTTCCTCCTTCACAATTCAATATATCAACTTAACTTTAGGAGCTCGTGGTTAAGCCGCGCTTGCCTAGGTTGGTCTGTGGATGGGTGACCACCCGCCATACCGAGTTTCCTCCGTGCCTCCGAAAGCACGTTAAGCTGTTGGTCCCGGCTGTCACTTATAGATCTTTGACAGTCGTTACAGCCAGTCAGTGTCCCGAAAGTCTGACAACCAGTCTTACCTAGGGATATCGTATTACCCAGCACTAACTGGGTTGTGGAGTTCAGATAGGCAGTCGCTCCATGTAAAATACTGGTATACAGCTGCATCCGGTAAGACTGGAAGCCGACCCCAACATAGTTGGGAAAAGGCTGAGCAGATGATGAACTTAACTTTGGTCTTCCGATACATAAAGCACTCACAGCCATGTTAAACATTTTATTCACTATCATTTGTTCCTTATATATCTAATATATCAAAATCTCGTGTCACAGTTTTCGTTCCCATACTCATCCGAAACGGCTGGACCGATTTAAACGAAATTTTGTGTACATATCGGGTAGGTCTGAGAATCGGTCAACATCTATTTTTCATACCCCTAAGTAGGCAGCGGGTGAAACCACTGGGCACAGCTAGTATCTTATATGTATCCTCCATGATAGTAGTGTGCCGCATCGCAAGCATCACAGTAGACAATATGCAAGAAACCGAAAATAACGTAGTTGTATCCACATCGTAATCTTTTACATAAATTAATTATAACAAATAAGAATGTAAAATAATATATACTTACCGTGGAACTCACGATTATACCTACTTTTAATAAGTCAATTATATATTTGATGTTAGCTAAAGCAAAAATGAATGATTTGACAATAAAGTAAAGTATCTGAAAAAAACGACAAAACTTTAAATAGTTTTTTTAGATTAACAAGACGTTCAAAATTTTCTTTCCTCTTATGGCGACACAATACTTACAAATTGCTGAAAACTATTTTTGAAAATATCATAACATTCCAATATTTCAACGTATGCCTTACACGCTCTGGTGTAATAACTATCTCCATACGTATTTTCTTCTTCATGTGGGTTGAAATCTAAAGTGCTCCACAGGACAACTTCATTTTCCAAAAATCGAATAACTCGTATGAAGTAAATAATATTGAAATCAAAAATAATCAAAATATAGGTAGCATAGGCTATATAGAAAAGTGAACCAATCTTAAGGTAAAAATAGGTAAAAACAATGGAATAAATTCCCAGAATGACTACTACTATAATCCAATTCCAAATAATGATGCGATTTAAACCGGATTCATTGTTTATGAACCTGTGTACTTTTTGGAACTTGAGAACAAAATGGACATTACTTTTGCTCCAAATAAGACTATTAACTAAATTCATAACGATACCCAAACAATAGACGGTGCAGTTGTAAAAACACATGTAATACTTAAAACTATTGAGCCCCAAAATTCTGTTCGAAGACACTACCACATAAGTGCTCTGAATAAATGCAAACAAATACAAAAATGTCGCAATCATTGAAACAATGTTCGAAAGAAGACTATTTGGAGTTATAACATTATTTTTGATGCGATATTTAGGATGGAATATGATTGTATGTATCAGATTCAAAGGTAAGAACATCGACTGCACATTTTTGTCAACCGTAATTTTTGAAAGAAATTGTACAGGATAAGTTTTTCGCATATTTCCAATTATCTTCATTTTTTCTACGTGAAAGAGCAGCCATCTAAAGCAGTAGTGATAGAATAATCGATGGATAATATATATCTAACGATTAATTATAAACTTGATGATGATAAAGAACCTAAATATGTATTATTAACAGCTTTCATGAATATTACTGTAGAACTTTTAGATAAATTGGTAGATTAAACAAACTTAATGGTGAGTTTTCTTAGTGGTAATATTTAAGTCTACAATAAATAAAACAAACTTACAAACACTACAATAAATATACAGATAACTAATAAAATATATATTTTTTAAGCTAGGCAAAATGAACAGTCATTTTTCAATAATTAAATAATCACTCATTGGAAATCACCAAGTGCAATTAAGTATCAGTATAAGTATTATGTACATAGTAACTTGAAAGTTACGATGAGATTTTTTGGTCATTCAATTATGTACACACGACGGCAAGTCAATCTATCCTTAACTAGTATAACGTTGATGTGCCGTCGTGTGTAACTACTTCACAAAATAATTTGAACATGTTTTTTTTAAATAGTTGTAGTTCATACCTTACGTAATCACCACAAAGCAGAAAATGTATCTGAATGTTTATGATGTCATTTAACCATTATTTCTTATGGAGTTCACCAAGGTTTAGCTTATTCTAAAACATACATAAAAAAGTAACATCCCACAATTTCTATTCTCTGAAAACGACATTTGAATAAGCTATGGTAAAATTATATAAAGCATTTATATTTATATCCCTGTGATAATTAAACGATTTTAAAACGAATTTAGTTTAATCAAAACACAAAAAATACTATCGTAAATAAAAGGTTTATCACCCCTGAGTCACGTGTTTCTTTTTGTTTACCTTTAGTTAAGTAAAAAGAAAGAAAACCGATCGAGTATTATTGATAGTACCTTATCCCATAGTTTAAAGTGCCAAAAGACATGCTTCTTTTTCTGTCAACAGGGTTTAAAATAACCTAGCACGAAGGAGATGACGTAGTCTCTGTTCGGTTGCTCTAAACCCCGCCCGTGCCATCACCTTACGAACCTAACCTATCCAAATCGGGGTGCAAAATGTCCAAGATCGCTTTGTTTGCTTCTTAAAACGTTATTTTCGCATGATGTTAGTTTCGCAAAACATCTTGTCGCAGGATTTAAGTATTTTCCTAATCCCACGACATCCTGCACCGGTCTGAAGATTGGCAGAGGTGTCCTTGAAAAATTTGCTTCTAGGAAAGCTGTGCACATTTTTAAAAGACAAAACAAACTGTATTGCTTACTTTTCGTGTTCATAAAGGAAATTTAAAAGAACACCATTATTACACAGACCTGTCACACAAAGGCAACTTCATACTATTTAAGGATTATGATGTCAAAGCAAATTTACTTAAGTACCTAATACATTATTTGGAACCTTCGATATTTACTATCATGTAGGTACATGGTGTCATTGGTAAATGTGACACAGATGTAGTTAGAAGCCTTACTAGCAGTCAACTAATAAATAAACATATTTAGAAATATCAAAATGAAGTATCCTGTGAAGAGAATTCCGAACAATGTGGTTGATAAAGATGTGCAGTCGATGCTCTGGCCTTTGAACCTGATGCAATATATCATGTTCTGTCCCAAATATTGCATTAAAAACAATTTGATAACTCCAAATAGCCTGACCTCCAATTTCATGTCAATGATTGTGGCTATATTTTTCATTTCTTCGTTCTTGTACTCCACCTTTGTGGATGACCCGGAAGTTCAAGGATTTCCCACATTCATGTACATTTCGTCTTATAATGACTGTGTATTATTTATTAATGGTTTCTTTATGAATTTCGTGATCGGAATCATCCATACCAAAGAGAATGTTCACTTTGTCTTGACTTTTCAAAAAGTGCACAGATTTCTCAACGATGGAACTAATGTCAACCATTTTGTTATTTGGAATTGGATTCTTGAGATCATGGCTCTAAGTTATTATACAATTATTTTTACTATCTGTTTCATACAAGTGGGAGCACGTTTATCTTCCGTGCACATTACCTACTATTTGGTATTTTTCGATTTTAACATTGTCTATGCTACTCGAGTAATTAAAATGTTGGAAAACAAAGTTTATCTATGGAATTTTCAACTTTTAAATTTTCGAGGATTGGAGGACACGCAAAGACAAAATTATTACAAAAAAGCTTTACAAGCTTACGTTGAAATATTGGAGTGTTATGCTACTTATAAAAAATGTTTCCAGCAAGTGGTAAGTTGAACGTAATGTAGTTACGTTGTTAAAATTTACTGTCGTACCGGATATCGATATCAAATTAATATCCCTTTATGCCAAGATTTTTCTTGAAAGACCCCTATTAATTCCGTTTCCAGTATAATTATTTTATAGCTCAGACGACTTAGCAAACAACACGCTAAACATGATCTTCAGGTTTTTTATTAAATCTTGACACTTTTCAGATTCTCTTTTACATTTTAGCAATAACCAATCACTCTCTAATTTACACCCAAACAGCAATTGAAGTGTTTAAATATGAAAACATGGTGCAAGATAACTTTGTGAGTATTATTTACATAATATATGTTATGACTTTGTCTTATGGATGACACACGTTATTTCTCAGTACCATCATCTGCCTAGGCTTTGCTGTCCTGTGTTGTAGCCTGCTTCCAGTCAAACTAGATATAGCTAAATACCAGTTTTTTTTTAGGGTTCCGTACCTCAAAAAGAAAAAACGGGACGCTTATTGGATCCTTTGTTGTCCGTTTGTCTGTCAAGACCCTTTATCTCGGGAACGCGAAAATGAGTTTGTTTGTTTGTTTCGTTTTCACGCCTAAATGACCGAACCGATTTTGATGAATGTTGGTACAGACATATATAGTTGGGATCTTGGAGACGGACAAAAGATACAAAATAATAGGAAAAGGTTGAGAAAGAGGCAAGAAAAGGGAAGAGAAAGTTTTTTTTTTCGTTCATAACGCGTGTTAAAGTTACGTTAGCCCAAAGTAACTATGCCAACCCGACGAAATCGCGGGCGGAAGTTAATGAATGTTAATGAATAATTATTTCCCTAATAGAAACCCACTAGCGAAAAAAAATCTTATGCAGATCTGAAATTTGAAAGGGGAGTCGTTTGTCTTTGTATGAATATTAGTAAAGAGGGACAAAACGCACGTGACTATAGGTGTGATGAATATGAATGTTGATAGAAGGAGAGAAAAAACCAAAAAGCTATGGACGGATTGAGTAAGGATGATTTGAAAAAGAAAGAAATAAATGAGATGAAATGAGATGAGCTGACCTGAAAATAGGACAAGCACAGGAAGATGTGAGATTCAAAGATTGCCTTTTACACCAAAACCTACAAACATTTGCATATTACTTAACTTGCTGCCCGTGTAGTAGATATAATTACGAAAACTTGTATTTTGTTACAGAAAATCACAGTTTACTTTTCGGTCAGCGTTCTATCTTGGATGTTAAAAGATTTAATGTGGCAAACAGTACTGATCCAACAATGTGAGAAATTTTACTTAGCAATGCGAAGAACTCAAGACACTTGCGCAATGATATGGAAGTCAAGTAGCTCAGGTTATTTTTTTATGAATATATAAATATCATCATCCTCACTGCATAACCATTTGATCCCATCGAAATAAAAGAAAGAAAGTGACTTTATTTTGCACATACCACATGCCTCAAGCGCACACAACATTAAACAAAGAGAAACAAAACAAAAATAAAAAAAAAACTTAAATTTAAACACAAAAAGAAGACAATTATTGTGTGTCGAGTTCTGAAAACGCGAAGCTAGTGCCTGACGCTGGATTTCAACTACATCGACCATGCAATCTACGAATAATGTGGCTTGCCGAACTAAATACATTAAATATTTAAAACATTAGAAAGAGACGTTAGAAGAAGCACTGGTAGACAAACAGCTTAATGGTTGGATGATATTTAGAAGATCGCGGGTAAAATCTAGTTGAGACCGCGATGACCAACGAAGAATGGCACAAATGGAAAAAGCCCTATTTTCAACTGCAGCCGTTAGAGGCTGTTAATTTATGACCCTTATTTGCGTATTGAATATGTAGTAGGGTTAACAGAGAACAGTATCTCAGAAAACAAATTCAAAAGAAAACTATGCATTTTTAAATCATTTTGAGTGATGTTATGTTTGGCATTCTATTACAGATGATGAGAAAATGCTGTGCAAGAACGTACTGCGTTTACATCGAGCATCATTCAGCAAGATACGTGTGTGTGGTGTGTTCTACTTAGACGCTGCGTTACAATTAAGTGTGATGAGCTTTCTAACTAACCATATTGTTTTGTTGCTACAGTTTGCGTTTTTATAATATGTTGTTACAGGCAAGACAATCAGATAAAATAATAACAGCAATCAGTTCTTTTATTTTCTTTTTAGGACATAAATAATAAAAAAATACTAAAATTATATAAAATACATACATACATATAGACATAAATAATAAAAAAATACTAAAATTATATGTCGCCATGTATGTGCGCGCCGATATACCGCACAAAATTGTAAGCATGTCTCCTTCTCAATACTCTGGGTCGGCTGAATCATTGTTTCTGGAAATAACCTTAAATCATACCAAAGTATTGCTTGCCGTGTTTTACTCTCCTAATCTTCATATCAACTATTTCGACAGTTTAGAATCTTCACTCAATAATCTTTGCCCATCGTACGAGCATGTTATTTTAATGGGTGATTTTAACACATGTTTAATTAAAAATGATTCACGTGCTCTAAAACTTCGTTCGCTTCTATCCTCTTTCAATCTCGAAATACTACCTCTTTCTGCGACCCATAACTTTCCAAATTGCACGCCTTCTTTCCTTGACCTTATGGTTGTATCTTCGCCACATAATGTTGCTGAGTTTGGGCAGCTCACTGCAACCTTTTCCTATCATGACCTCTTATTTCTTTCTTATCGTATCAAACCTCCTAAGCGTAAGCCTCGTTTCTGCTTTCTTCGTAGTTTTAATGGTATTGATTTGGACGCTTTAAAAAGCGATATTGGTGATATCGATTGGACTCAGGTCATCGAGAGCAGCAGTATCGATGCAAAGGTGAACTGTTTCAATACCATTTTGTTAGAAATTTATGACAAACATGCCCCGCGTCGGCGTGTTAAAATTAAACATAATCCTGCACCGTGGATGACAGCTGAAATCAAGAATGCTATTGGTCGTAAGGATAAGGCGAAAAGTAGATATAGGCGTAGACCAACTGAACTTAATCTCACTCACTTTAAAGCTATGCGTAATACCTGCAATCGTCTGTGTCGAGATGCCAAGAGACGCTATTTCCACGAATCTCTCGTTAACCGTAACTCCGCTGATGTCTGGAAATTTTTAAAGTCTGTCGGTATTGGGAAATCTTCCACGAATACCTGTACAGGTGTCGACTTGTGCGCTCTTAACCACTTCTTTTCTTTGCCACCTTTTTCTCTTGAACCGAGCGTTAAATCTTCAACTTTGTCGGAACTCTCTAACTTGCCGTTACCAAACTGTCCACTTTTTGATTTCAGTCCTGTCTCTGAAGACGTTGTCAAAAAGTCTCTTCTTTCCATTTCCTCCTCTGCTGTGGGCCATGATAATTTGTGTTCGAGAATGATCTTGCCCATTATTTCAGAATTGCTCCCCATTCTTACTCACATTTTTAATTTTTCATTATTCACTGGTATATTTCCCTCAGCTTGGAAACAGGCTCACATAATACCACTTCCTAAAGTTAGTAATCCTTCTTCCTTATCCCACTTTAGACCCATCTCCATTCTTCCTTTCCTCTCTAAAGTTCTCGAACACATTGTTCATTTTCAAATTTCCAGATATCTTTGGTCAAATGCTCTTATTTCTCCTTTCCAATCTGGTTTTCGTACTGGCCACAGTACAGTTACTGCTCTCTTGAAGGTTACTGATGATATCCGCTGGGCCATGGACAATAAATCTCTGACTGTTTTAGTGTTACTTGACTTAAGTTGCGCGTTCAACTCAGTGGATTTTGACGTCCTTCTTGGGATCCTTCAATCTTTTAACTTCTCTGCTTCCACGTTAGCATGGTTCGACTCGTATCTTCGGGGTCGATCACAGTCTGTCCGCCAAGAAGAAATCTACTCTGATTGGTGTGATCTGACTGCTGGTGTTCCTCAGGGTGGCGTTCTCTCTCCTCTCCTCTTCTCCATCTTTATTAACTCTGTTACCAAAATTATCACTTCCAGCTTTCACCTCTACGCAGACGATTTGCAGCTGTATCGACATTTCTCGCTGTCTGATGCTGAATCAGCAATCAATGCCATGAATCATGACCTGGAGCGTATCTACGAGTGGGCTAAGTCATACGGCTTACAGATCAACCCTAATAAGTCCCAGGCCTTGATCATAGGCAGCAGATATTATCGCACTGCACTTGACCTGTCATCTTTGCCGCCATTATCTCTAGGCTGCTCGACCATTGCCTATGCTGACTCAGCTAAGGACCTTGGTGTCTTAATTGACAGTAATCTTTCTTGGCGAGCTCAAGTGAATGAGGTTAGTCGTAAGGTGCACTTTTCTTTTCATTCGCTTAAATCTTTACAAACCTTCTTGCCTTATAAAACCAAAATTTACTTAGCTCAAACACTGATTCAGCCGATCATTGATTACGCTGATGCCTGCTATTTAGATGCTACTGAAGAGCTATTGAATAAGTTGGAGCGCTTGCAAAACCTTTGCATTCGTTTTGTGTATGGTTTGAGGAAATATGACCATGTTTCTTCCTTCCGCAAGGAGCTCAAGTGGCTCCCTATTCGTCTTCGCAGAAACACTCGGATTTTATGTCTCCTCTATAATATACTGTTTAATCCTGCCTATCCCAGCTACCTGCGTGATCGATTCTCGTTTACCCGCCCTCCTGATGCTCTGTGTAGATCCCACCTTAAATATCATCTTAATTTCCCTTCACATAAAACTGAATTTTTCTCCTACTCCTTCTCTGTTCACGCAGTACGTTTGTGGAACTCACTTCCGCCTAACATTCGAGACTCTAAAACAATATTTATTTTTAAAAAGCAAGTCAAAGAGCATTACTTGTCCTCTTTACTGTAATATTCTGTATAATTAGATATTTTAGGTATATATTACTATCTCAGTATTTATTTTATATGTGTATTATTTGTATGTAAGTTTATTAATATGATTGATAATTTAAAATTTTCTGTTTTATCTTTTCCACACACTGTGTCTACATATCTTATCCAACTTTCCTCTCGCAGGTCTGCTGGAAGAAATTTCTTATGAAATAAGCTGTACCTTTGTGCTCTTCTGTCTTAATGTAATGTCCTGTCATGTATTTTGTGTGTGCATAAATAAATAAATAAATAAATAAATACTAGCTTTTGCCCACGGCTTCGCTCGCGTTTAATTTGGAGTAACACAGTTCGTCTTTCCTGATTTACAGGTACCTGCTACATGTTGTTTTTGCCCTGGATTTATTGTAATAGCAATGCTAAGTTTTCCCTTCTTTCTCTCTCATTTCTCTTTTTTTAATAATTTAGCCTATGTCCGTCTCTAGGGTCCCAGCTATCTCTGTACCAAAATTCATCAAAATCGGTTTAGCCATGTAAGCGTGACGTAACAAACAAACTCACTTTCGCTTTTATAATATCAGTAAGGATTGGTCCCAAGATTGAGCCTTGAGGCACAACAGGACTTATTTTCGATATTTTTGACTTAAATATTACTTTAATTACACACGTTGCGTTATTATTTACCTCAACGTTCTTGATTTCTACGTACATTCTATGGTTTTCCAAAGAAGATGTTTAACGCTTAACCCCTAATACCATAGTGCTCTAGTTTAGCCAGCAGTAGCTCGTGATTTACTGTGCCAAATGCAAAACTTAAAGCAATAAATAATCCAGCTAACTTCATTTTGTCATTCAATTTAAAAAAATGTCATAAACAAGGTTATTTATCGCGTCTGAAGTACCTATCCCCTTTTGGTATCCGAATCGTCTAAAATTAATTATTCTATTTAAATTCAGTGGACCATTAGCATAGATTTCAATATATTTTCATATTTTTTTGAAAAAAATGGTAGTATCGATATTGGCCAAGAGAGAGAAGCTAATCAAGCTCGGGACTTGGAAAACTCTGACTCAGACAGGTTAGATTTGGAGGGGATGGTGGGGTCGAAAGAGCAAAGTAAGACTGCTTTCACACATTGAGAAAAAACCAATATAAAGAAAGAAAGAAAAGCTTTTATTTGGGACTCGCACAAAACAAGTAAAACAGTAACAAAATAATAATAAATATTACACAGACCTGTAACACTAAAAGCCATTTCGTACTATTTATGGATCATGATGACAAGGCAAATAAACTTAAGTATCTAATAAATTACTTCGAACATTCGATATTTACTTTCATGTAGGTAAATGGCGTCATTGGTAAATGTAACACAGATATCGTTGGAAGCCTTACTAACAGTCAACTAAGAAATGAACATATTAAGAAATATCAAAATGAAGTATCCTGTGAAGAGAACTTCGAATAATAACGTGGTGGATAAAGATGTGCAGTCGATGCTCTGGCCTTTGAACCTGATGCAATATATCATGTTCTGTCCCAAATATCGCATTAAAAACAATTTGATAACTCCAAATAGCCTGATCTCTAATTTCGTTTCGATGATTGTGGCTATATTTTTCATTTCATCGTACTTACAGTCCTTTTTTACGGAAGACCCGGAAAGTCAAGGATTTCCCACATTCATGTACATTTCGACTTTAAATGACTGTTTATTGTTTATTAATGGTTTCTTAATGAATTTCGTGATCGGAATCATCCATACCAAAAATAATGTCCACTTTGTCTTGACTTTTCAAAAAGTGCACAGATTTCTCAACGATGGAACCAATGTCAACCATTTTGTTATTTGGAATTGGATTCTTGAGATCATGGCTCTAAGTTATTACACAATTTTTACTATCTGTTTCATACAAGTGGGAGCACGTTTGTCTTCCGTGTACATTGCCTACTATTTGGTGTTTTTCGATTTCAACGTTGTCTATGCCACACGAGTAATTAAAATGTTGGAAAACAAACTTTATCTATGGAATTTTCAACTTTTAAATTTTCGAGGATTGGAGGACACGCAAAGACAAAATTATTACAAAAAAGCTTTCCAAGCTTACGTTGAAATATTGGAGTGTTACGCTACTTATAAAAATTGTTTTCAGCAAGTGGTAAGTCGAACGTAATATATTTCCGTTGTTAAAATTTACTGTCGTACCGGACATCGGCATCAAATTAATATCACTTTATGCCAAGATTGTTCTTGAAAGACCCCTATTAATTCAGATTCCAGGAAAATTATTTTATAGCTCAGACGAGTTAGCAAACCACACGCCATACATGATCTTTAGGTTTTTTATCCAATCTTGACACTTTTCAGATACTCTTTAACATATTAGCAATAACCAGTCACTCTCTAATTTACACCCAATCAGCAATTGAAGTGTTTAAATATGAAAACGTGGTGCAAGATAACTATGTGAGTATTATTTATATATGTTATGGCTTTTCGTTTACTCTTCTGTGTAATGGCCTGCTTCCTGTCTATGTACATAAATACCAGGTTCTTTTTAGAGTTCCGTACCTCAAAAGGAAAAAAACGGAGCCCTTATTGGATCCTATTATGTTGTCCGTTTGTCTGTCAATCAAGACCATTTATCTAGGATAAGGTATCGTGTTGAAATTCTTTCTAAAATTGTAAAAGCGAAAGTGAGTTTAATTGTTTGTTACGTCTTCACGCCTAAACGGTCAAACCGATTTTGATGAATGTTGGTACAGAGGTACCCTGGAAACGGACATAGCATAAAAAATAATAGGAAAAGGTTGAGAAAGAGTCAAGAAAAGGGAAGGGAAAGATTTTTATTTTCGTTCATAACGCGGGTTAAAGTTAGCGTTAGCTCAAAGTAGCTATGCCACCCGGACGAAGTCGTGGGCGGAAGCTAGTAATGAATAATTCTTCCACTAATAAACAAAACAATCTTGTGCACATCTGTTTGAAAGGGGAGTCGTTAGTCTCTGTATGGATATTAATGAAGAGGGATAAAACACACGTAACTAATAAGTGTGATGAATATGAATGTTGATAAAAGGAGAAGGAGAGGAAGGTCAAAATACAATGGATGGATTGTGTAAGGATGATTTGAAAAAGACAGGAATAAATGAGATGAGCTGACCCAAAAATGGGACAAGCGCAGGAAGATGTGTGATTCAAAGATTGCCTCTTACACTAAAACCTACAAACATTTGCATATTACTTAACTTGCTGTCCGTGTAGAAGATATAATTACGAAAACCTGTATTTTGTTACAGAAAATTACATTTTACTTTACGTTGAGCGTTTCATCTTGGATGTTAAAAGATTTAATATGGCAAACGATACTGATCCAACAATGTGAAAAATTCTACTCAGCAATGCAAAGAACTCAAGACACTTGCGCTATTATACGAAAGTCAAGTAGCTCAGGTTATTTCTTTATATATTTTTTACATAACCATTTGACCCCATCGAAATTAAAAGAAAGAATATAACTTTGTTTTGCACATGCCACAAGCGCAAACAACATTAAACAAAGAAAGAACAAAACATAAAATAATAAAAACTTAAATATAAACACAAAAGACAACATACATCGACCATACAATCTATGAATAATGTGGCTTGCCGAACTTAATACATTAAATATTAAAAACATAAGAAAGAGACGTTAGAAGAAGCACGAATCACTAGGTCTACCAGACCAACAGTTTAATGGTTGGATAGCATTTAAAAAATCGCGGGTCATATCTAGTTGAGACCGCGATGACCGACGAAAAATGGCACAACTGGAAAGAGCCTTATTTTCAACTGCAGCTGTAACAGGCTGCTAAAGTTGACCCTTATTTACGTATTGAGTATGTAGTAGGGTTAACAGATAACAGTGTCTCAGAAAACAAATTCAAAAGAAAACTATGCATTTTTAAATCATTATGAGTGATGTTATGTTTGGCATTCTATTACAGATGATGAAAAAATGCTGTGCAAGAACGTACTGCGTTTACATCGAGCATCATTCAGCAAGATACGTGTGTGTGGTGTGTTCTACTTAGACGCTGCGTTACAATTAAGTGTGATGAGCTTTCTAACTAACCACATTGTTTTGTTGCTACAGTTTGCGTTTTTATAATATGTTGTTAACAAGCAAGACAATCAGATAAAATAATAACAGCAATCAGTTGTTTTATTTTCTTTTTATCTCTGTACCAAAATTAATCAAAATCGGTTAAATAAATAAAAATAAAATCTTTTGATTTCAGTCATTTTTAGCCCATATTATTGTTTAGTAGTATGACTTAAAAGCTATGTTCGTACATTTACACACAATAAATGATTTTAAGTATTTGCCGCCCTCTGGGGCCCCGGGCACACGCACTTGCATTTGAACCCAGTGCCCTAGAAGAGGGCTATCCAGTTTATGGCTGAGCACAATCAAGCCATGTACCTAAGCGTGAAGACGTAACAAACAAACAAACTCACTTTCGCTTTTACAATATTATTAAGGATTGGTCCCAAGATTGAGTCTTGAGGCACACCACGATTTATTTTCGACATTTTTGACTTAAACATTACTTTACTTACACACTTTGCGTTATTATTTACCTCAATGTCCTTGATTTCTACTTACATTCTACGGTTTTCCAAACAAGATGTCAAAAGTTTTAACGCTTTACCCCTAATACTATAATGCTCTAGTTTAGCCAGACGTAACTCGTGAATTACTGTGTCAAATGCAGAACTTAAATCAATAAATAATCCAGCTACCTATATTTTGTCATTTAATTTACGAATAATGTCACTAACGAGGTTATTTATCGCGTCTGAAGTGCCTATCCCCTTTTGGTATTCGAATTGTCTAAAATTAATTATTCTTTAAGTTGACCATTAGCATAGATTTCAATATATTTTCATATTTTTTTGAAAAAATTGGTAGTATCGATATTGGCCAAGAGAGAGAAGCTAATCAAGCTCGGGACTTGGAAAACTCTGACTCAGACAGGTTAGATTTGGAAGGGATGGCGGGGTCGAAAGAGCAAAGTAAGACTCCTTTCAGAATGAAAGTGGAGCAAGCACATTGATTAGCCTAGATTTCAATATTTTTCCATGAATTTTTGATAAAATTGGTAGTAGTGATATTGGCCGGTAATTTTTGGGGTCCGTTTTTGTACCCTTTTTATGAAGTGGAACCACCTTTAATTTTAAGTTGTTCAGGAAAAACAAACTCTTTAATACAATTATTAATAAATTAAGATAGGGGATACGCTGATACTCCTATATTATTCTTGATCACCGATATTGGTACGTGATCGTGCCCACAGGACATTTTAGTTTTGCAAAACGTTAGTGTTACAGAATTTTCCCATTTTCACGCGGACCCAGTGAGGATTGGCAGAGGTGAAATGTATTTAAAACTTTTGCTTCCAGAAAACCTGTGCATATTTTAAAGGATACAACAAACTGTATAGAATTTTAGGTTTGAATGAGTTCCAGGATTAATCTTACCGTGACAATGCAGAACGTTCAGTTGAAATCTAAATACTTATCTATATCGCAGTAAGATAGTTATAACATCAATTATCTTACGAGCGAGACAAATGATACGTATTATAATTGAAACAAGAGCAAGCCAAGCAAGCTCGGGACTTGGAACACTACGACACAGACAGGTTCCATTTGAAGGGGATGGTGGGGTCTAAAAAGCGAAGTAAGACTCCTTTCAGAAACAAAGTAGAGCAATTACATTAGGAAAAAAACAATATTACTCAGACCTGTAACACTAAAAGCCATTTCATACTATTTATGGATTATGATGTCAAGGCAAATCAACATAAGTATCTAATGTATTAATCTTCGAACATTCGATGTTTACTTTCATGTAGGTAAATAGTGTCATTGGTAAATGTGACACAGGTCTCGTTGGAAGCCTTACTAACACTCATCTAAGAAATGAACATATTTAGAAATATCAAAAGCAGGTATCCTGTGAGGAAAAATTCGAATAATGTGGTTGATAAAGATGTGCAGTCGATGCTCTGGCCTTTGAACCTGATGCAATATATCATGTTCTGTCCTAAATATTGCATTAAAAACAATTTGATAACTCCAAATAGCCTGACCTCCAATTTCATTTCGATGATTGTGGCTATATTTTTCACTTCTTCGTTCTTACACTCCATTTTTACGGAAGACCTGGAAAGTCAAGGATTTCCCACATTCATGTACATTACGTCGTATAATGACTGTGTATTATATATTAGTGGTTTCTTAATGAATTTTGTGATCGGAATCATCCATACCAAAAAGAATGTCCACTTTGTCTTGACTTTTCAAAAAGTGCACAGATTTCTCAACGATGACACCAATGTCAATCATTTTGTTTTTTGGAATTGGATTCTTGAGATCATGGCTCTAAGTTATTATACAATTATTTTTACTATCTGTTTCGTACAAGTGGGAGTACGTTTGTCTACCGTGGACATTGAATACTTTTTGATGTTTTTCGATTTTAACATCGTCTATGCCACACGAATAATTAAAATGTTGGAAAACAAAGTTTATCTATGGAATTTTCAACTTTTAAATTTTCGAGGATTAGAGGACACGCAAAGACAAAATTATTACAAAAAGGCCTTTCAAGCTTACGTTGAAATATTGGAGTGTTATGCCACGCACAAAATTTGTTTTCAGCAAGTAGTAAGTTAATAGTTACGTTGTTAAAATTTTATGACGCAACGGACATCGATATCAAATTATTATTCTCATATGCCAAGATCGTTATTAAAAAAATAAAAAAATTAGGCTTAGATGACTTAGCAAACTACACGCCAAACATAATCTTTAGTTTCTACAATGCAATTTTACCAATCTTGTCACTTTTCAGATACTCTTTTACATTTTAGCAATAAGTAATCACTCTCTCTTTTACACTCAAGTGGCAATTGAAACATTTAAAAAAGAATACATGGTGCAAGATGACTTGGTGAGTATTATGTACATATCTTATGGATGACACGTGTTATTTTTCAGTACCATCATCTGCCTAGCGGTTGTACTACAGTGTTGTCGTCAGATGTAGCTAAATACCAGTTTATTATCTCTAGAAAGCTGAATCATTTTGTACTGCGTTCTGGGCGTAAACTGTCGCACGGTAACGTCATTTATATAGTCTACTAGCTTTTGGTCGCGGCTTCGTTTATTGCGTTAAATTCGAGGTAACACAGTTTCCCTTTCCTGATTTGCAGGTACCTGCTACCTGTAGTTTTTGCCCTTGCACCTTATTTATTGTTATAGCAAAGCTAAGTTTTTCCTTTTTTTCCTTCTTTCTCCTTCATTTCTCACTTTAAAAAAAATATAGTTAGCCTATGTCCGCCTCCAGGGTCTCAACTATCCCGTTTATAAATCGGTTGCTTGCTACGTCTTCGCACCTAAATGGCTTAACGGATTTTGATGAATTATAATATAGAGTTAGTTGAGACCCTGAACCCTGGGAAGAAAGACATTTTTTTTCGATCATGACACGGGTTAAAATTAGCGTTAGCCCAAAGTAACTATGCTAAGCCGCGGGCGGAAGCTAGTTATGAATAATAATTCTTTTACTAATGGAAACCAACACATTAGAGTAAGAATTTTCTTAAGCGGATCTGAAACTTGAGAGTCGTTTGTCTTGGTATGGATATGTCATGAAGAGGGATGAAACGCACGTGACTATAAGTATGATGAATATGAAAGAACGATGGATGGGTTGTGTAAGGATGATTTAAAAGAGAAAGGTGTAAATGATTCCGTGACGTCTGACAGAGAAGAATGGCAAACAAAAAGGAGATGCGGTGAACCCCTAAATGGGACAAGCGCAGGATGATGTGATATTCAAATATTGCCTCTTGTATCAAAACCTACAAACATTTGTTCGTTACTTAACTCGCTGTCCTTGTAGTAGGATATAATCACGAAAAACTTTATTTTGTTACAGAATATCACATTTTCTTTTTCGTTGTGCGTTCTATCTTGGATGTTAAAAGATTTAATATGGCAAACAATACTGATCCAGCAATGTGAGAAATTCTACTTAGCAATGCGAAGAGCTCAAGACACTTGCGCAATTATATGGAAGTCAAGTAGCTCAGGTTATTTCTTTATGAATATAAACATTATCATCGTCACTACATAAACATTTTGATCCCATCGAAATAAAAGAAAGAAAATAAGTTAACTTGGCACATGCCACAAACGCACACAACATTAATCATAGAAAACAAAATAAAGAATCCTTACTAATATTATAAAAGCGAAGTGATTTTGTTTGTTACCTCTTCACGCCTTTTCAAAAATTCATCAAATCGGTTTGGCCATTCAATCGTGATGACGTAACAAACTCTCATTCAATTTTTATCATATTAGTAAGGATGTTATGTTTGGCATTCTATTACAGATGATGAGAAAATGCTGTGCAAGAACGTCCTGCGCTTACATCGCGCATCATTCAGCAAGATACGCGTGTGTGGTGTGTTCTACTTAGACGCTGCGTTACAATTAAGTGTGATGAGCTTTCTAACTAACCACATTGTTGTGTTACTACAGTTTGCGTTTTTATAATAATGTTGTTAAAAAGTTGAGTTTAAATACAATTTGAGTTTGAAGTCAATCAGTTCTTTTATTTTCTTTTTATCCTAAAATCTAAATCTAAAAGTAATAAGTACATGAGTATTATTTCGGGTGGTCCTCGTCTGGCTAACGGCGAGTACTTGCTCAGGCATTATCAAGTAGCTAGGATTATTCACCAGCAACTTGCCTTGAAATATAAACTTGTGGAATCTCCGGTTTCGACCGCAAATATGTGCCCGACTCAACTTTCGAAGAAGACCATGTTACGCTGTACTGGAATCAATCTATCATAACTGACAGGACCAGTATCGTCGAGAGTCATCTCCCACCGCCTGAGGCCTGGAGCGTCTCCCGCGGCGGCTAGAATGGTTTGAGGTCCCCTTTTCCAACATCCGGCCACCTCCTTCGCTAGCATGATTGCCTCGCAGATGGAAGTTACTGCTTAACATTCCCTCTCGCTCCGGACCATGGACCGGACTCGACAGATCGAAGAATGTTACTTGAACTGGTATGAATTGAAAATGAACTGTCAATCAGGGTTCCCATAAAAAGTGCGTCATAGCGTTTTCACAAAACCATTACAATTGCTAAATCGGAACTAAAAAACAAATGCGTAGATATGAAATGACGACATCGTTTGACACGCACGGAATGATGAGAGCAGGCTGGTTTCAGGAAACGTTCTGTGGCTGCTGCTCTTGGTAACACAAAGCCTCATAAGCCAAAAACTCTGGCTCACAACATGACCTCACGCTATCGAGGAGGATAGTCTCGGATCACCACTCACAGACAGGACCGGTATACCCAAAATACTGCTCAACGGAATAGTAGAGAATGGTGGAGCTCTTCAAGCTTGCTGATAAGCAACCAATCCATCCGAAATCGTTCACGTAAGCTGAGTCTGAGTTCCTGAAGGCCGCTGAGAGTTAACTATAGCAGACTGAAATTTTTGGCCCGTTTATAACGGGCTCGCGAACACAGACATTTCCAGGAACAAGATCGGCGTTTGCTTTTCCGATGAATCTCGTTTCGGTGCGAGACCGTATACAAGACGTACTCGAATTTGGAAGACCGCTGGACATCGAGAACATTTGTCAGGAAGTTCATTCATATAGAGGGAGAACAATAATGGTGTGGGCCGATATTTGGATCGGTGGAAAAACCGATCTCATTTGGATCAGGAGCAACCTCAATGCTCGGATTTATGAGAGATACAGGGAGCTTTGCGAAATCCGTTGAGTGATTCGTTTTGAACGATCATGTACTTCCACACACGGCTAGAGTCGTTGCACGCAGTCTTCCCGATGCTAGTTATAAGGATGTAATAGCGCCCGTGCCTCAACTCAACCTCATGCTCGGTATATGCTCCAAAGAAGAGGTCTGCCAAGTGTGGATGCACACCCAACAAACTTTTTGACTTGTTAGAAAAAAACCTCTAAGTGATCTTGATAAACTATTTGTAAGCATGGCAATTGGTGTGATTCGTGTCAATGGTGGGGGACAAAGATAACAATTAGTTTTTTTCTTTAAAATTAAGAATATCCTCATTCTTGTTGCACATTTGACACTAGTTTGGTTAATTTCCCACAATTTAAAAAATAACAACCCTTCGTATTTTTGTTTTAAATATAGTGACAAGTTGTTAACTTAGACATAACAATTGAAGCATGAAGCTAGTCTGTAAATCTTTGATTTTTACAAGCTTTTATTTAGTTTCACCTGTCCCGTTGTCTGTCGTTCTGTAATCAAATCTTGCAACTTAAATTTGATCCACTTCCCGGTTTCCGATTGAGCTGAAATTTAGAATGCATGTATAAATCGGATGACAATGCAATGTTATTGTGACATAGAGCTGATCTGATGATGGAGCTGGAAGGTGGCTATAGGAACTCCGTAATTAAATGATGCAACCCTATCGAGTTTGAGCTCATTGGATTAGTCTTGACGAGTACTTTGATACTATATGGTAACCAGGGTCTGATGATGGAGCCGGAAGGTGGCTATAGGAACTCCGTAATTAAACGATGCAACCCTATCGAGTTTGAGCTCATTGGATTAGTCTTGACGAGTACTTTGATACTATATGGTAACCAGGGTCTGATGTTGGAGTTGGAAGGTGGCCATAGGAACTCCGTAATTAAACGATGCAACCCTATCGAGTTTGAGCTCATTGGATTAGTCTTGACGAGTACTTTGATACTATATGGTAACCAGGGTCTGATGTTGGAGTTGGAAGGTGGCCATAGGAACTCCGTAATTAAACGATGCAACCCTATCGAGTTTGAGCTCATTGGATTAGTCTTGACGAGTACTTTGATACTATATGGTAACCAGGGTCTGATGTTGGAGTTGGAAGGTGGCCATAGGAACTCCGTAATTAAACGATGCAACCCCATCGAGTTTGGGCTCATTGGATTAGTCTTGACGAGTACTTTGATACTATATGGTAACCAGGGTCTGATGATGGAGCCGGAAAGTGGCTATAGGAACTCCGTAATTAAACGATGCAACCCTATCGAGTTTGAGCTCATTGGATTAGTCTTGACGAGTACTTTGATACTATATGGTAACCAGGGTCTGATGATGGAGCCGGAAGGTGACTATAGGAACTCCGTAATTAAACGATGCAACCCTATCGAGTTTGAGCTCATTGGATTAGTCTTGACGAGTACTTTGATACTATATGGTAACCAGGGTCTGATGATGGAGCCGGAAGGTGGCTATAGGAACTCCGTAATTAAACGATGCAACCCTATCGATTTTGAGCTCATTGGATTAGTCTTGACGAGTACTTTGATACTATACGGTAACCAGGGTCTGATGTTGAAGTTGGAAGGTAGCCATAGGAACTCCGTAATTAAACGATGCAACCCTATCGAGTTTGGGCTCATTGGATTAGTCTGGACGAGTACTTTGATACTATATGGTAACCAGGGTCTGATGTTGGAGCCGGAAGGTGGCCATAGGAACTCCGTAATTAAACGACGCAACTCCATCGTGTTTGGTCTCGTTTGATTCCTCTTGACGAGTCTCTTGCTCTCGTCCTATATTAATTATATATGATTGATTGGATGGATGACCCAATGCCAAGGTGAGCATGTGCCGAGGGCTGAATGGTATGAAGGTGTATAAACATGTCTTGCCGCTAACGTTGCGCCTCAGGGTACACTGATAGAAGGATTTGTTAAAATTTAATAAGCTTTATTAACTGTTAATAAATGATTTTTTAACGTCACTGGATTTAATAAATATTCATTGACAGTTAATAAATTATTTAATAAATACGATTTATTAAATATCAATATATATTTGTTAACAGTTAACAAATATTTATTAACAGTTAATAAATATTTATTAAGTAGAATTTATCAAAGTTTTAAAGTAGGTTAAGATGATTTTTGTCTATAAGCAATCTTCATATCATATGACATTTCAAGCGAGACAAATTCACACTCAACAAAATATTTATTAACTGTTAATAAATATTTGTTAACTATTAATAAATATTTATTAAATATTAATAAATGTACTTTTCTCCCAAATAAATATTTATTAAATGTTAAAAAATATTTATTAAAATTTAATAAATTTAATTATTATCTTTTAATAAATCAAATTATTAATAGTTAATAAATCCTTCTATCAGTGTACCAGGGCGAACCCTGTTGTATTGTAGCCCTTATCCCTCTACAACGGACCTCTGGGGGGATGGACCGTTATTTGTCCTATACTCGTGGGAAAAACATGAAGAAAACAGAAACAACTACACAAAGAAAACGACATTTAGAGAAGGCGAAATTGAAGAGACAGGAGAAGATTGCTAATGAAACTGATGTCCACAAGCGGCAACGCTTAGAAAAAATAAGTTTAGCTACTGCTAAACATAGAGAAAACGAATCGTTAGAACAACGCACACATAGGCAAAATACCGACAGAATACATACACAAGAGAGAAAGAAAAACGAATCTCTAGAACAACGCACATATAGGCAAGATATCAATAGAATAAATACACAAGAGAGAAGGAAAAACGAATCTCTAGAACAACGCATAATTAGACAAGATATCGACAGAATACGTACACAAGAGAGAAGAAAAAATGAATTACAAGAAGAACACTTGGCCAGGCTCGACAGGAACAGAATGCTCAGGCAAGCAAGACAGCTATCACAAACAGCAGAGGAACGCATTGTAACAGCACAGAATGAACGGCAGAAAAAGACTAACCAGAGGAATGTGCAACGTGGTAGCATTGAGTACTTTAATAATGCGATAAATACATTACGAAGATATTTTATCAAAGTATGCTTCCGAGATTGGATTAGACTGCTGTGTACAAGTGTTCACATTATTACAATAACTAACAAGTGATTACAAACTTTCAACATTGTTGATATTTAAATCAGTACATATTACATATCATGTGAACGAACTACGGACTTCATAACGGAATAACGCTGCTACGCGCTGCGAACTACGTCGTAGTAAATCTCGAATTAAAAATAGAGGTACTAAAAAGTTAAAAATAAAATTAAAGAAAAAAAAACCTTTTTAAAAACAAGCTTTTATTATTTGTTTATAAAATGAACTAAAAATTTAAAAATAAATTAACTCTAAAACTTTTCACCATACATAATTATTCAATCTCGTCCCCCCTCTTTATCATAGTCCCCATTTATAAATGAAAGCGTGTTACATTGTGATAGCTTGAGGAAAATGTTGTGTTGTATTAAATGTAACACGCTTTCATTTATAAATGGGGACTATGATAAAGAGGGGGGACGAGATTGAATAATTATGTATGGTGAAAAGTTTTAGAGTTAATTTATTTTTAAATTTTTAGTTCATTTTATAAACAAATAATAAAAGCTTGTTTTTAAAAAGGTTTTTTTTTCTTTAATTTTATTATCCCTAGAAACTTTTGATGTATGTAGATTACTATGCGAAGAAACATAAGTGATTCATTGAAATCGGTAGCTTTTAGATACTTTTTAACATTATGGATTTTTTCTCGCACATTCTAGTTAACATTCAAGCAGTAATTGACTTGATTAAATCAGGCGTCACTTTTCATTACACGGTAATTATCATTTTATTATAACTGCTTTGTACATTTTTTTTTATAAAAGCTTTTTAAATATAGTGTCACTTTTAATTCTGTTGCAGGATAAAGCAATGTTGATACTGATGCTTGTATTTATCTGGTCTATAAAGAATTTAACGTTTATTTATTTATTTATTTATAAACGTTACAAGCAATGGTGATCCAGAAATCTGAGAAATTCTACTCAGCTATCCAAAATGTTGAAGACACTTGCAAGTTTGTTTTGAAGTCAACATACTCTGGTTATTCCTTTATTATAAACAGTTTACACATACTTAGTTATTCTCCCTATCTGTCATAGACGTGATAGCCAAGAATAGTCCTAGTGACCCAGAAAAGTCGTGATGTCCCAGAATAGTCTGATGGCCTAAATAGTAGTGATGGACCATAAGTTAAGGCTTAGCCTCTTATGCTCGAGGTTGTGATTTCAAATCTGTGCAAGTAACCATTGTGACTTTTCCAAGTCATATGTGCTGTTCTAAGTTAATCTTGGATATCAGAGACATGGTTGAAGGAAAGCATCGTGAGGAACCCTGGACTTTTAATTAACATAAGTCTGAAATCACCAAACCATCTTGAGCAAGCTGGTGATCAATGCAGCATTGCTGGTGATCAATGCAGCATTGCTGGTGCTCATGCTTTCTCTGCATGAGAAAGGGTCTTTGCAGTGGGAAAGTAACTGGCTGGTATTATAAGCTTACGATTAATATGGAATGTTTTAATTTTCGCAGAAGACAAAAGAAAGCTGTGCAAGAACATACTGCGGCTACATCGAGCAGCCTTCAGCAAAATACGTGTATGTGGTCTGTTCTCCTTAGACGCTGCGTTACAATTAAGTCTGATGAGTCATATGACTAACTACGCCATCGTATTGTTACAATTTGCAATTCTGTAATCTTGGTTACCGTAAATGATTTTTGGGGATACTATTTTTTAATTTCTCATCGACTTTTTTATACAGTTGGTTTCTCCAATCTGTTAGATTTAAACGTAAGGCAGACACATGTCCGGGGTTGCGGGTTTTTCGAAAGATATATCCGGACGGTGAGCAATGGGTAGCTCACCGCCTGTCCATCTAGTGACGACAGGCCGTGTCGATGGCGCGTTCGTGTTCCACGCGCGCCTAAAAGAGATGTCATCAAAGTAGAGGGGCTTGCCAAGGCCACCGCCTGCAAGTGTTGCAAAAGAAGGAACATGGGTGGGTTTAGTCAGAAGTTATATGATGATTTCCATTGGCGAAAAAAGAAGCAAGCACATTCCTCTGAGTGATTTATGTCTCCTTTACTGCTTTCAATACAAAAACAATAATAAAACAGCCATTACCTCCAACCCGTACCTACTTGGGCCGCATGGAGTTTTTTTTTTTTTAAAGCGTTGCCCCACACTAGGAACTTCTCCTGTATCGTGGTTGCGTTTACAAACATTTAAACTCACATACACAAACCATTTGTAGGCCATACAAATAATTAAGAAATAACTATTTCTGAGTAAAAAGATAGTAGGTAGGTATGTACATAAGACTGGTTTTCAAAAAGACTCAATCGTAAAAATGTACGAAAAGACTAATTTCAGAATTAATGTAATTTGCACAGAAAAAAGAAGTGAAAAGTTTCCCTTTGTAAAAAGGTGTTGAAGTATAATTAATTCATTAGTATTCAAATGTGCGAACAATAATTTACCTTTCCGAGACTATTTTAATTACTTTTTTTGGTTTTGTTATTTCAGTATTTTGAAAAAGAACTGTGCTAATTAAAGCTCATAATTTTTTATACAATCGTTTTAAAAAAAAGCGAGCTACGTTTTTTTTGGATGCCTTAAAAAAACCTCCGGCCTGGGCAAACAACTTACAAATTAAGCGACTAAACGCTAGGAGCACCCCTTGTGAGGTACGAGCCTCGGTTTAGGGCGTCGCTGAGGGAGGACAGCATAGGGACAAGCTGGATCTGAGTGATATTAATTGGGGACTGATTTGGACTTACTGGCTCAGCAGCGCGGGCCGGCAAGGGACAGGTGGAGAAAATGCGAAATCTGCAAAGTAGGCATCCACTTTGCAGTTTTCATCACAAAAAAATGTGTTTACTAGGAGTTGTTAAACTAACCCTGACCTATGTCATTGTAGGGGAATAACACTTTTCTAACGGCAAAGATGTTTTTATCCTTCAATACAGTTTACCTTATCGTTAGAGCAATGTTCGGTTCTTTCGCTAGTTACCTACAAGTTTGTAAATTACATGTAAATACCTAATAATCCTCGGTACGCGAGTCTGACTCACACTTGACCGGTTTTTATTACTGAATTGAATTGCGGTTGGCCGCGACTCGCCTGATTTATGTAACGATCGCGAAACAGAAGCCGATAGTAAATTTTACAGACTGGAGGATAAATGTAAAAGTACAACAGATTTGGATTCTAGCAGGGCCAGCAGGGCTGATAACACTATAAATCACTTATCACAGGCTCACCAGAACAACCGAGTCCCCGTTGTCCGCTTCACCTTGCCACTTTCCCGCCAACCGTGATGACTGACAATTGACATTCGTGACAGCTACCCGATCACTTGTGTGTGTGAGACAGTGTTTACATATCTATTAAATAGATACACTACAGCAACGACAGACTGTTGTGTCACTGACTACCCGTAATGACTGTCAATTATTTGCAGATGACAATCGGGACCAACGGTTTCACGTACTTTTAGAACTACGGAGGAAACTCGGTATCTATGTACGTAATGAGGAACAACCAAGTGAAGCGTCGCTTCACCAGAAGATCGATCAGAGCGGCTGCTAAATAATAATTTTTCAAACTCAAATAATTGTCTTACAACCTCTAATAATTGTGTTACTATCTCTAATAATTGTTTTTCAACCCCTAATAATTGCCTTACAACATAATTATACATTATAATTGTCATTGAAGCTATAATAATTGTCTTTCAACCTGGAATCATTATCTTACAACCTCTTGAACTCTGTGTAGATAACCGAAAAGAATTCCGCATAAAATTGATTTACATTTTCAATATTATATCCCGGAGTGCCTAAATTACTAATTAAATTTATTCAAATTGCTGGATGTTGATTTTATCTGATTTTTTTGTGACGGTGTATAAGACTCGAAAACAACGGTTTGACCGCAGCTGTGATCAGATGAAAGGTAATTTACAATGGCTTTACTTAAGTAGTCGCAGCAACAAAAGACATTATCAATAGGTACATGTTGCAATATCTGTAGTAATTCGGATAGGCTGCGAAAACACATTTATCAAATTAAATGATTTAAAAAGATGTAAGAATCTACTGCTATTTGAATTTATATCTAAAATATTAATATTAAGGTCACCACAGATAGCTAGTAATTTATTACCTTTTGCAAGTATTGCTAAAGCATCTTCCATTACTGACTCTAATATAGAGTAGTTTAGATATTTTGGGGGTCTGTAAACGCACACTATGACATGCTTATCTAGCTCAACACAAGACAATTCAATATTATGTTCAACCGAAAGATCAATTAGATCATTACGAGTTTTAAATTTAATGCCATTTTTAATTAAGATTATTGAACCCCCACGCATCTTAGATTTACGGTTAAAGGAACTGCCTACACTGTAATTCTCAAAGTTAATTAACATTTCAAGTGTGATGTATGTAGATTAATAATTAGTTTAAGTGGGTACTTAGTCATATTTAGTCTAAGATCATTTAGGCAAGTCAGTCTACGAATATACGCTGTGCTATCAACACCTTGTTTGATTTCGTGTCGAGCGGTCGAGGTACCCCCGCAATATATTTGTCAGTGGCGACGAGATAGCTTTGAATCCGCGTGTGATTAATATTTAAAAGAACAATGTCCATCGGAAAAATCACTGAGTTTAACGTGCACAAGGATGACTGGAGTCTATATATGGAACGGTTAGAACAATACTTTGTTGTGAACAATATCGCGGAAGGTTTACAGGTACCAACATTAATAACCGTCATGGGCGCCGAGAGTTATGAGTTATTAGTCAACCTATGTACACCAAATAAACCAAAATCGAAGACTATTGAGCAGTTATCAGAGATAATGGGCAAACACTTACAACCAAAACCCAGTGAACTCGCCGAAAGGTATAAATTCAGACATAGAAAGCAAAGGGAGGCCGAGACTATTTCCGAGTACGTGGCGGTACTTAAAAAAATGTCTAAAACCTGCGACTTTGGAAGTAGGCTCGAAGAGAGCTTAAGAGATCAATTGATATGTGGAATAGCAAGCGAGAATATTAGACAACGGTTATTCGCGGAATCCAAACTGGATTTCGCTAAGGCTTATAAGCTGGCCGCCAGCATGGAATCGGCAGAGAAGGACGCCGCTGTCGTCGTAGGACCTAATTCACCAGTTGGAACGGTTGCAACGACGGCGGTGTGTCAAGCGATGACGGTGCGGCGACAAGCAGCG
This sequence comes from Ochropleura leucogaster, assembly GCA_958449745.1. Lineage (NCBI taxonomy): Eukaryota > Metazoa > Arthropoda > Insecta > Lepidoptera > Noctuidae > Ochropleura > Ochropleura leucogaster. The sequence continues at coordinate 3,594,151 of OY288221.1, read as the reverse complement.
GGCGTGGCGGAGCACGGCGGCGGCGGGCAGCCGAGCGGCGGCGCGCGGCGTGACGCGCGCGACCGGCGAGACATGCGGGAGCGGCGCGCGGGTCGGGTTACGGCGATGTCGGTGCCGGGCGAGCGGGCTCGGCTGGCGGAGCGAGCTCGGCCTCAGCGGCAGTGTCGCGTGTGCGGCGCGGACCACAGCGAGTCGTCATGCAAGTTTGTGCGCTACGTGTGTAGGGTGTGCAATCGTCAAGGGCACCTGCGGCGTATGTGCCCTAATATAGTGGAGCAATATCAGGTAGAAACCAAGTGCAGTGACGAAGAGGTGGACAGTGACGAGGTAATTTTTGTTGATATTTGTCAATTGTCTATAGCAAGTTGTAAACCCATTTATATAACAATGAATGTACATAATAAAGATATAGCTATGGAATGTGACACGGGTAGTGCAGTGTCCTGTATAAGTCAAGAATGTTACAATAGGCTATTCGACGATTTGCCCCTGCAGCCTTGTAAATTAACATTAAGATATTACACTGGTGAGACTGTAAAACCATTAGGCATAATAAGACCCCTAGTTCGATACAGAGATAGAAGGGAATTTTTAGAATTGCTTGTAATCGAAAAAGGAAAAACTATTCTTTTGGGCCGACATTGGATAGCAGCTTTAAAAATCCAACTTCCCGATATAAATTATAATGTTTATAGTATGTTAGAAAATAATGATTTCGATGTATCTTCTTTCAGTTCCAAATATTGTAACGTGTTCGCGGACGGTCTCGGGCGCTTCACGGGCGGCGCAGTGAGCATACACGTGCGCCCGGGCGCGCGGCCGGTGTTCATGCGCGCGCGCCCGCTGGCGTACGCGCTGCGCGAGCCGGTGGAGCGCACGTTGGATCAGCTGGTGCGCGACGGAGTTCTCACCCCAGTCGAGCGTTCCGACTGGGCTACACCTATAGTACCAGTAGTAAAGAAGGATGGTAGCATTCGTATTTGTGCCGATTATAAACTAACCTTAAATAAAGTTATAGAAATTGATCGTTATCCTTTGCCTAGGGTTGAAGAGTTGTTATTCCGTCTCCGAGGGGGGGAATATTACAGTAAAATCGATTTGTCTCAAGCGTACGCACAATTTGAACTCGATGACACTAACAAATACACGGTGATTAATACCCACAAAGGTTTATATAGGTACAACAGATTAGTGTATGGCTTAGCATCTAGCCCGGGCATTTTTCAAAGACGAATTGAATAGTCTAGTCAACATGTTCAAAAACGTGTTAAATAGAAATAAAGCTCCTAAAAATATGTGCGATGGCTCATTCGATTCGGAATGACGTCTAGAAAAATGTTTTTTAAGGGTATATTAGCACATAAAAAATTGCGATTGTTATTAACAAAATAAGATAAAAAAAAGGTATTTCGTTTTTCCTTAATAACTTTTAGAATAATAATATTTAAGGAATTTTGAAAAAAGATCCTAAAAGAGGAGAAAATTTCCAATAAAAAAGTCCTAACTCCCGGAACTCTATCTATATTATTTATAATTTTTTTTTAACGCTGAAAATAGGGCTCCGCGAGGGTGTTACGGCATAGGCGCGCCGCCTAAAAAGCCGGTATATCACCTAAAATAATTTTTTTTTAATATTAAATGACAAATTAAAAATTTGAAAAAATTATGGTGTAATGTAGACACTTGAACGAAAAAAACCTGGGCGAAAAAAAATTTTTTTGTCGATTTTTCAAAAAGTTACATCATTGTTAATTAACCAATTTTTTTCCAATCTCTGTTTTTATAAATTACGGCATAACAATTAAAATAATTGATCTATAAATTTTTCGCTTCGTGGAGCTCTTTTTATTTAGGTACTTAATAAAGTTATGCAAAAAAAATTAATTAAAGTTAATTATTTTGTTAATTATAATTTTTTTAAATTAACTAAAAATGAAATTTCTAAAAAATGTTATTAAAAAAAATTTTTTTTGGTAATGTATTATTATTGCTGTTTTCGCATCTAATATAGGTATTAATTAACAATGGAAAAAAAAATTTGACGTCATTTGTTAAGAAATTGTTTATAAACAAATAGACTATTTTGGGATTTTTAAAAAATTTTTTTTTACTCTCTTATAGCATAGGTGGAATAATGATTTTTAAAAAATAATTTTTTTCTTAAATAAATTTTTTTATTGTTTATAATCGTTTTTTTCGTATTTCAATTGTTTAAATAATTAGTTAAGAAATTATTTTATTCTTAAAAATAATCATTGACCCTTTTCAATGGAATGACAGAGAAATAATTTTTTTTTATAATTAATTTAATTGTTTATTAACTTAACAATTTGTTATAAACAAATTATATTAACCGTTATATTTTTTTTCGAAAACTTCAAACAATTACAAAAACAACCATATATAACAAAGTTCAGAAATTTTTTTTTTTGTATTTTTTACAACACTTTTAAATATTACATAATAATGAAATTACAGCCGTTACATTATTGCTTATTTTAGTAAATAAATAATTAAACCTAAGCTGAATATTAATTATTCAAGTGATAAATAAATGAAAAATGATCTGTAGCAGAATATAAATTGGGTAAGTATAAATTGGAATTAGCATATTATTTAAACAAAGATGGATATTACTATAGTTAATGCGTAATTAGAAAGATATTTTATCATAGAATAAAAAAGATCTTGAGTCCGTAGCTGTATCTATATTATTTAACAATTCATAATCTATGGAATTTTAAAAAATGAAAAAAAAATCTACAATTTTTATAAATAAATGCTTATAACAAATGATAAATAATAGTTACAGAATCGATTTTGAATTCTATTTAAAGATAAATAAATCCTTAACAAAAATGATCTGAATGTTCTTTACCGTATCTCTAATAGTTTAAAAGTTATAGCAATGATTAACTTGACAAATAATGTAACGGCTGTAATTTCATTATTATGTAATATTTAAAAGTGTTGTAAAAAATACAAAAAAAAAAATTTCTGAACTTTGTTATATATGGTTGTTTTTGTAATTGTTTGAAGTTTTCGAAAAAAAATATAACGGTTAATATAATTTGTTTATAACAAATTGTTAAGTTAATAAAAAAAAATTATTTCTCTGTCATTCCATTGAAAAGGGTCAATGATTATTTTTAAGAATAAAATAATTTCTTAACTAATTATTTAAACAATTGAAATATGAAAAAAACGATTATAAACAATAAAAAAATTTATTTAAGAAAAAAATTTTTTTTTAAAAATCATTATTCCACCTATGCTATAAGATAGTAAAAAAAAATTTTTTAAAAATCCCAAAATAGACTATTTGTTTATAAACAATTTCTTAACAAATGACGTAAAATTTTTTTTTCCATTGTTAATTAATAGCTATATTAGATGCAAAAACAGCAATAATAATACATTACCAAAAAAAAATTTTTTTAATAACATTTTTTAGAAATTTCACTTTTAGTTAATTTAAAAAAATTATTATTAACAAAATAATTAACTTTAATTAATTTTTTTTGCATAACTTTATTAAGTACCTAAATAAAAAGAGCTCCACGAAGCGAAAAATTTATAGATCAATTATTTTAATTGTTATGCCGTAATTTATAAAAACAGAGATTGGAAAAAAATTGGTTAATTAACAATGATGTAACTTTTTGAAAAATCGACAAAAAAAATTTTTTTCGCCCAGGTTTTTTTCGTTCAAGTGTCTACATTACACCATAATTTTTTCAAATTTTTAATTTGTCATTTAATATTAAAAAAAAATTATTTTAGGTGATATACCGGCTTTTTAGGCGGCGCGCCTATGCCGTAACACCCTCGCGGAGCCCTATTTTCAGCGTTAAAAAAAAATTATAAATAATATAGATAGAGTTCCGGGAGTTAAGACTTTTTTATTGGAAATTTTCTCCTCTTTTAGGATCTTTTTTCAAAATTCCTTAAATATTATTATTCTAAAAGTTATTAAGGAAAAACGAAATACCTTTTTTTTTTATCTTATTTTGTTAATAACAATCGCATTTTTTTATGTGCTAATATAGCCTTAAAAAACATTTTTCTAGACGTCATTCCGAATCGAATGAGCCATCGCACATATTTTTAGGAGCTTTATTTCTATTTAACACGTTTTTGAACATGTTGACTAGACTATGAACAGATGTTCGCGGACATGCCGCGCGTAGGTGTATTTTTGGATGATATAATTGTGACAGGAAGAACAAAATCCGATCATATAAGCAATTTACATAAAGTATTTCAGCGTTTACAAGACTATGGGCTTAAAGTAAGAAAGGATAAATGCGTTTTTTTCTCAAAATCGGTTTCGTATTTAGGTCACACTATTAGTAAAGAGGGAGTGCACACATGCCCAGAGAAAGTTAAGGCTGTGATGAACACGCCAGCACCTACTAATGTCACCGAGTTAAGAGCGTTTATAGGATTAATAATGTATTATGCTAAATTTATTAAGAATATTAGTACAGTTCTTGCTCCGTTGTACAATCTCCTCAAAACGGGTGCCAAGTACGCCTGGACGGAGGATTGCCAGAATGCCTTCGTAAGAGTGAAGCGACTTTTGGCGGGAAGCGAAATACTAACCCATTATAACCCAGAACTACCGCTGATTTTGACAACGGATGCCAGTAGTGTGGGCGTTGGTGCCGTAATATCACAAGTTACGGCAGACGGCGAACGCCCGGTGGCGTATGCGTCGCGGTCGCTCACACCGACCGAGCGCGCTTATGCGCAAATAGACAGAGAGGCTCTTGGAATTGTATTCGGTGTTCGTAAGTTCCATCAGTATCTGTATGGCCGTCACTTTGCACTACGGACTGATCATAAACCGTTAACACACATTTTTGGCAATAAAGCGGGTATCCCGGTGATGGCCGCGTCGCGACTACAGCGTTGGGCAGTACTGCTATCGGGATACAGTTACAATATTTAGTATATCGCGTCGAGTAAGAACAGTGCAGATGCATTGTCACGTCTTCCATGTATAAATTATAACTCAGGCAGGCTAAAAACGGAAAATACGTATGTCAACTTTGTAGAAGATTTTTTACCCATCACAAGCAGTGATATTAAAACAAAGACATCGAAAGACAAGGTACTTGGTAGGGTGATGTTTTATTTACAATCAGGCTGGTCATCAGTTTGTCCTAGTAGTGATGAGATTAAACCATTCTTTGCTAGGCGTAATGAGTTATATATAGAATGTGGATGTATTATGTGGGGCTATCGTATGGTAATTCCACACTCCTTAAGAGGACACATATTAAAACAACTGCATAGCAGCCACATGGGTATTGTTAAGATGAAAAGTTTAGCTAGAAGTTATGTGTGGTGGCCCAACATAGATAAAGAAATTGAAGAGTTGTGTAAAAGCTGTGAGACTTGTGCAGCGGAAGCGAAAGCGCCCCCGCGGGCGACCATTCGACCGTGGCCGTATAATACTCAACCTTGGACAAGACTTCATATAGATTTTTTGGGCCCGTATCAAGGTATGACATTCCTGGTATTGATAGATTCGTCACGTACCAACGCGTCGAATGTGATAAAAGTTTTACGTTCGACTTTCGCTAGGTTCGGCTTACCGGAACAGCTTGTATCTGATCAAGGGCCACCTTTTACTAGCACTGAATTTAAAAATTTTCTTGTCAATAATGGCATTAGACAATGTTTTTCACCAACTTATCATCCATCATCAAACGGAGCCGCAGAAAATGCAGTTAATATTTGTAAGCGTACTATTAAAAAGGCAATTCGGGATCGTGAGGATGTAGACACAGCTTTACAAACATTTCTTCTCGCATACCGAAACACAGTGCATAGCACTACCGGTGAGACGCCCGCTATGCTGTTGCAGAGACGAACACTACGGTCTAGATTGGATTTGTTACGGACGGAACGGTCAGTAGGTGTTAGAGTGCAGGATGCGCAGCAAAGACAAATCGATTCTTCTGGTGGGGTAGTGCGAACTTTTGGTGAGGGCGATCCGGTTTGGATGAGGGGTTACGGTTCCTCGGATAAATGGGTAAAAGGCACGATTTCGAAGGTAGATAGTGCTCAAAGGTATTCAATAGCAAGAGATAACGGCCAGTTAATCGAAAGACATGTAGACCAGATACGACGCAGATCTCGTGCATCTTTGTGTGTACCGAACACAGAAGAAGAGGAAACAGTAGACGATGAGAACTCCGTGGCGAACACTGACGACAAGTTAACACATTAACTGCCAGAGTAATAATGACAAAAATCACAAAAAAAAAATAATGTGCCAATTAATGTTATGGGTCTAGATATACATAGTATTAAATTTTGGGGTCAATCGGAGGCAGGGTTCCGCAGAAAATTAAAAAAAACTTCACGAGGTCACCGGTACCCTACATGGCGCACAGTAGTAATTATGTTGATTTCTGCTACCAAGGCGCCGTGCGGTCATCTCTCCGGGCACCCGCGCACCTCAGTCGCTTACACGCGCTATCACGGTAATTTTGTATTAAAGGGTAAAAAAGTTTAATTTTACTACTCGTTTTATTATTCTTCCCATACCATTTATAAATACGATTGGATTTAAAAAAAAAATGTTATGTTCTGGGATTTTTAACGTTATTGAAGGTTTATCCTTACTATATTATATTTTTATATATATTATATTATTATATTATAAAAGCGAAAGTGAGTTTGTTTGTTTGTTTGTTTATTTGTTTGTTTGTTTGTTTGTTTGTTTGTTACCTCTTCACGCTTTAATGGGTAAAGCGATTGTGATGAATTTTGGTACATAGATAGTTGGGAACCAGGAGAAGGACATAGGCTAATTTTTATTTAAAAAAAGTGGGATGTGAGGGAGAAAGAGGGAAGAAAAGGGAAAACTTACCGTTGCTATTACAAATCAATAAGGCGCAAGGAGAACTGTGTACCCCAAATTTAACGCGGGCGAAGCCGCGGGCGAAAGCTAGTCTTCAATAATTCAAAATATTTTTACGTTACATAGAAACCATGCGGAAGTATTACTCCTGAGCGCCATTCCGGTCACTTACTAATAGGAAATCTGTAGAAAACGCGTCCTACGGCGCGTAAATAAACTCTGAAAACAGGTTTACCGTGAGGTCACCGGTGCCCTACGTGGCCCCGTAATACAAGACCGCCTCCGGTCACCGGTGCCCTACATGGCAGTCAATGTGTTAATAAAGCCAGGGAACAATGAGGATAATGGTAGTAAAGACAGATTGTGTGGAAAATATCAGTCTGAACAATCAATTAATGGTGAGGCAAGTAGTATTGAGAATGATCGTCCTTTTGAGCAAGGTCGATTGTCAGGTCAGCAGCAAACAGAGTACCCAAAGCGAACCCGAAAACCGGTAATCAGATTTCAGTGTACCTAAAAAGTTTGATGTTTATATAATTGTAGTTTAAGAAGAGAGGTGTGATGTATGTAGATTAATAATTAGTTTAAGTGGGTACTTAGTCATATTTAGTCTAAGATCATTTAGGCAAGTCAGTCTACGAATATACGCTGTGCTATCAACACCTTGTTTGATTTCGTGTCGAGCGGTCGAGGTACCCCCGCAATATATTTGTCACAAGGAAGTGACCTTTACTGACTAAAACCCATTCATGTTCCTTATTTTGCCCTTCGTGTATTCGTGATCCACGGTATCTCATTCGCTCCGTCCAGAGTGGGAGCAGTTATTTATTGAATTCCAATACGAAAAAAAACAAAAAGTTTTGTCACAAAAATAAATATTAAAGGAAAAAACTTTTATGTGTGGGTTGACTACACTATAACCTAATGTCCTGCTGACTTAAGTATAGGCGAACAGCATTGCGACTTTTGTAGATAGGTATTTGTTGCATCCGTTGGACATGCAAATTACACGATACAAAACCTCGTGTTTACTAAATCTATTTGACAGTCGTTACTGCTGAAAAGGCACTATTCCAAAACAAGCTTCTAAAAGTAAAGAAACGCATCTGTCGTAAATCACAATAATACCAAAGAAAAAAAAAGTTAGACAAAATTGTTGTGAGCGGTGTAAAATACCTATGGTTGTTAACTAGGTAGAGCAAAAACAAAAACATTATTTGTAACAAAAACTTAACACAAAAAAATATTGGGTTCTTCTGGGTAACTAAAACATAGCGCTATTTTTTAACTAAAAACGAAACGTTTTTTGGGAAATTTATGAAAAATTTCCTAGCAACACTGCAGTTGTCATCTTACAATAAAAGCTGTGTAGATGCCGCGTTCTTAATTATTCTATTTACGCTAATATTCGCGTTTTATCTATCAAAATCTGTATGTTTTCGTATTTAAAATAAACAATACAAGATGTCGGACCTAGAAATATGCCGGATATGTCTCTCTACTGATGTGAAAATGTATGAATTCGATCAGTTTCAACTGAAGAGTTTTTATGAAGAGATTATGGCTACAAAAGTAAGAATGTTTGGTATATTTTCGGCCTGTTTTGTTGTATTTGGGCTACTTTGTTATTGTTACTAGTTATTTTACCTTATTGTTGTGTTATTTATGCTCAGAAAACTGTAGAAACAAGGTCTTATCGGTTTCGCGTTGACTATACATAGAAGCGACATGTATGTACACCTACGATCTATGAAGCATAAAATAGATTTACAGTTGGTGTCCAAGTAACATTATAATGGTAGTAATACATAAGCCATTTTATAATTAATTAGTTAAACATTTTTTTGGGATATAACAAACAATGCAAGATTTATGTACATTACACTTCTTGTAAGATAACTGATTTGTGTTTATCCAGAGTCAAAAATAAGTCCTTTATTCTAACTAAATTGGAACAAAATAAATCGAGTACCAGCAAGCAATTTTATATTAAATTCTAAGTTGCTATTGAATTCTGATATGACAACAGTATTAACTCATTATTATCATCATTCTCTTGCCCTTATCCAAAGTTATTTGGGGTCAGCACAGCATGTTTTCTACTACCATCCTCTTCTGTCATTTGTCATTTCATGGGACATCTCCTTTCTTACCATATCATATTTCACACCGTACAACAGTATTGACTAAAATAACAAAATAGATCATCATCATATTGTTAAGAGGTTCCTTTTTCTGGAGTCCTGACGGCCGGTAGCTTTGACCCTATTCCCGATATTCACACATTTCTTCACAGATTTTTTTCAACACACATTCAATTAGTTGAAAGCAAAACTGATTTAAAGGTAGTGTCCATAGAGTTACTTCCACAAGATTCATGATCAAAACCAACAACACACTCAAACTCAAACTCAAATCATTTATTTCAATTAGACCATTACAGGCACTTTTGAATGTCATAAAACCAAGAACAAAAAAAAATGATGCTGCTACAGTCCCAGTCACAAGACATAATAACTTGTGAAAGTACTGTAGTTGCCCATTCCAAAGCGTAGATCTCTATGGGGAAGAATGGGCAAGAAACTCCATGGAATGGGTTCAAGCTGATCAATTCCTTCATAATTTAAAAATATCTCTTGGTTCATCATCATTATCATATCCAAGAAACAACAACAGAAACCAAGTGCTAGATAATGGCCTCTTTTTTTTCTGCCTCGCTTCCCAGTTCTGTGTATCCCTTATCTAGGTGTTGGTTTTAATTTTATAATGGAACAAACAGGCTTTAAGACGCCTGGTATCTTCGGACTAACCTTACCAACCACTCGGTCAAACCCTGGTCTACCGATCATCTCTGCATCTGGTTTATTTGAATTCAAATAAAAAAACTCGGTGATTCACTCTTAAACTAGAATAATCAAATAAGTTTTATTCACAGGTAAATACAAGATCCGGTCTACCCAAATATTTCTGCTATCAATGTGCAGCATTACTGCATAAATACCACAAGTTCAAGGAGAAGTGTTACACAGGGCAGAAAGCTCTTAAGGAAATCATTTGTAAAGGACGAGTAAGTACAGTCAGTTGTAACCCAATGTTGATGCATACCAGTACTTGACATACAGCAACTGCTAGCATACAAACTGGATAGAGGAGGTGAGATAACCTCCTCTACCCAGTTAGTTCTGCGTTATATGATACCCTTACCCCCGAATACTGAAACATCACTTAAAATTTGAGGGCAGCTTAACATTTGAGCAGCTCTTAAACTTCAGATTTTGTGTTGGCAAACGTCACTTCTGAGTATCTGTTAAATTTAAGTGGTACTTAAACTTTGAGTGACGTTTCAGTATTCGGGGGTTAGTGTGATAGAACCCTGTATAAAAAAAATAAGTTAATCAAAAAAAAATTGCTGTTGCAATTTCTTATTCTCTGTTAGTAAAACTAAAGATTTATTATAAACTGGTCCAATGTCATCAGTCCTTCTCACTTAATCATTGTAATCAAAGAGTTCAGGGTTAAAATATTGTGAAAATGAAGAAATAAATGTACTCATGTAATAATTCTTCAATTACAGTTAACCAAAAGAGCAGTCCGGAACATTGACAGAATCAGCAAAAAGATTCGTGAACCAATAAGCATAATAACTGTGAACAAAAGAGTACGGACCTGCATTGTCAAAACTGCAGCCAAACTAAAACTTCATGAAAGAAAACCTGAAGAAGTAGACGTAGGCTCCTTAAGTGACGATGGGGACTTTTTCGATGCTGACAATACTAACGAAGACAGCAAAGAGCATTTAATTGAACCAGTAGAAATAGAAAAAATAGACATTAAGGAAAAAAAAGAAGATGAGGACCTAGAACCTGAAAAGATTGAGCAAGACCTAGATATTAATGTTGTAGATGATATAGAACCCAAAATACAGCCAACAGAAAGCATAACTTTAGATGCAGACAAAGACTTCTCCGATGATGATATGCCAAGTGATAGTGAAAAAGTTTTCGTTGATGACATTAAAATTGTCTCAGACGACGATGAAGACTCTGAACCAAAAGAACCGGTTAGAAAGAAAAGAACTAGAAATGGTGGTAATAGTAAAAAGAAAAAAGCTAAAGAAACAATACCAAAAGAAAAGAAATTTGCCGTTAAAACTACTAAAAAGGCCGAAATGGATCCTAATAATTGGCTAAAGATAAATTTGACAGAAGAGGAGGCTGATGCTGAGTTTAAATCGAGAGGAACACATAAGAGGTACTTGAATGCTCAGTATAAATGTACTGATTGTCTCAAAGGATTTTCAAAGGAGGATATGTTGAAGAGGCATGCCAAATTAAGACATAGTGAGGTAAGGTTTATTTTTTTGCAAAGACAAAGCTCAATCCTACTATAGAATAATATAAATGCGAATGTATGTGATGATGTATGGCTGTTTGTTACTCTTTCACGTCAAAACGGCTGAACAGATCTTGATGAAATTTGGCACAGAGGTAGACTATAGTCTGGAATAAAACATAGGATACTTTTTTTTCGCAACCAGACGCTAGTACTTCCATATTTCTTATGCGAACCGCCAATCTCAGAACAGTGAAGCCTCGATCTCTCGAAAGTTCGAGTGACTTTGTTTCTTGTAGGCAAGCGTACTCCACCCTAAGCCGCATTCACATCAAGCTTGCTGCTGCTAACCGCAAGCCAATACATTAAAAAAGAAAAAAACTGCCTTTAAATTTAGCTTTTAAGTTTACCCAATGAATTGCGGTGTCAATTAGCTTTGCCCGAAGTATTTAGCTGTTGTTACGTAGATATCATCATTCATTCCGTAATTATTGTTAATCAAATTGACACATTTGGTCAATTTGACATATAACAGCCATTTCATGGTCCCATAAGACTCTAACCCCCGAATACTGAAACGTCACTCAAAATTTAAGTCCCACTTAAATTTAACAGAGACTCAGAAGTGACGTTTGACCATACAAAATCTAAAGTTTAAGAGCTGCTCAAATGTTAAGCAGCCCTCACATTTTGAGTGACGTTTCAGTATTCGGGGGTAACACTCTCAATTTAACCCTTCTATGTGTGTGAATGATTAATAGGAATATTACTTATCAAGTTTTTGCATGGGTTTTCAGTCTAACGGCCCAATAGAGTGTCGTTTCTGCCACATGCGGTTTAAATGGAAGTGTTTCCTGAACAAACACATGAGACAACACTATACGAAGTACAAATGTCTGCGCTGTGACCTCGTCTGTCCTTTAGAGTAAGTATTTATCTAATATAAAAAATTCTGGTGTCACAGTTTTCGTTCCCATACTCCTCCGAAACGGCTGGACCGATTTAAACGAGTTTTGTGTACATATTGGGTAGGTCTGAGAATCGGCCAACATCTATTTTTCATGCCCCTAACTGAGCAGCGGGTGAAACCGCTGGGCACATCTAGTCTAATATATAAAATTTCCGTGTCACAATGTTAGTTACCGTACTCCTCCGAAACGGCTGGACCGATTTGAACGAAATTTTGTGTACATATCGGGTAGGTCTGAGAATCGGCTAACATCTATTTTTCATACCCCTAAACCTCAGCGGGTGTAACCGCTGGGCACAGCTAGTATTATATAGTTTAAAGATTTTTTGTTGGATAGGAAATCAACAAATAACTTCCCACCGCTCTGGGAGGAGCAAACGGGTGTCAGACTTCAATAAACCTACCCATGTTCTTTTGCCCTTTGTGTTTTGGAACCGCGGTATCTATTTCGAACAACCCGCCACCCGATAGGAGAATTTTAAGCTTAGAATAATATAACAATTAACAGCTGCTCAAAACCCCAGCAAAAATTTTTTTTCAGCTGAGATGCACATATTTGTAAGGCCTTCATGTTTTCTACAAAAAAAATATTGTGTTTATCAACAGAATATCACAAGTACACATGATCTTTTTTTTTTAAATGTGTTTTTAATTTTAGACTGTTTAGCGATCAATGTCATGTCTTTGCTTCACCAAGTATGAGAAGACGAAGTGCGGAGAAAAATCAAATTAAATCACAGTTTCATATTGATTAATGCCAAAAGTACCTTTTGTTCTATTATTTAATTTCTCCGAAGTGTAGAAAAACGTCGTTCTATTCATTTGTCAATTTGTGACTGCTATTCTCGGCTGCTATTCTCAGCTCAGTCAGTTGGTGACAATTTGTTGGTTTGTATATCCGGCTCGAAGGACCATTGCGGCTAGGCGAACCGCTCGTGCATTAAATCCACCTTGGTTGCAATAAATAAGTTTCCTCACTCGAAACATGATATGAATGTACTATTTCCCTACCGTCGGCGCTACACATATGCGTGGCACGAGCGGCCCGTGTCAGTCTTTCCGTGGTTCCCTACCACGGAAAGACTGACACGGGCCGCTCTATGAATTTCTTTGTACGGTCTTGAGATGTTGTAATATACAAGTTAATTGTGGATACATATTAGTGGTACACCTATTTATTCAGTCCATTACTGTTATTACAAAGTGCCAACCGAGCTTATTCAATGATCCTTCGAGCCTATTCAATGGTCCTTCGAGCCGGATATACAAACCAACAAATTGTCACCAACTGACTGAGCTGAGACTCAAACCTATTTATTGGTCCTTCGAGCCGGATATACAAACCAAAAAATTGTCACCATCTCCCTCTTATCAGCTGACTGAGCTGAGACTGCAATACTGATGAGAAAAATTAATTCAGATATAAAATGAATAGTATTCCATTTCAGAACTACAGCACTTTTCCATGAAGAATATCATAATGGTGTCACAAGAAAATGCGATCATTGTGGTGAAGTGTTCAAGTAAGTACAATAAACTTTTGTATTCAAGTTAAATACGCATACAATTAATACTCAGTTTGCGGATGGGAAATCATCAGATAACTTCCGTCGCTCTCGTCGTCGGACGGAGTAGGACAAGTGTCAGACTTGTACTGACTAAAACCCATCCATATTCTTTCTTTTCTCCCCTTTGTGTGGGCATCGCTATCTTTTTCGAACGACCCGCAACCCCGGCAAGATGTACAAAATGCTTGATTGACAGAATCCTGAACGTTCCATTCATATCTTTCAGACATCTGACGACATACTACACTCACTTACGCACACATCGAAGTGAGCATGTGTGCACGTTATGCGGCGCGTCGTTCGTCAGCGTTACCGGGCTCGGTATACACAAGAAGATTAAGCACGTCAATGCTGATACTGTAAGTACTTAACCCTTTAAAAGCTTCGCTGTACCTACAAGGTGGGATACCGACCATCATTTTCCTGCCCTTGTCCCATTCTATTTGAGGTCGGCGCAACACGTTTTCTTCTTCTATTCTCCCCAACCCGGACCTACTAATCAGAAATACCTGATGGATGAAACCCAAGATCAGTTCGCCAACCTTATGAATTGAACCCAAGACATCAAACTTGTCATCGCGAGGTTCACCGTATGTTTCATTACTATCAGAAGGCCATTCATTTCCATATTTTCACCACAAAACGAATTCGCTTGATAAGTCAAACGCTCTTTCTCTCATCATCATTTTCCTGCCCTTGTCCCATTCTATTTGAGGTCGGTGCAACACGTTTTCTTCTTGCATTCTCCCCTATCAGACGTCACGGCATTATATACTCCTTTCTTCTTCATATCATTCCTTACACATCCATCCTTTTTTGTTTGGACTTCCTCTCGCTCTCCGTTCATCAACATTTAGATCCATCACTCTTTTAGTCATATGTGCTTCTTCCCTCCTCATTACATGTCCATACCAAGACAAAAGACTCCCTTTAATTTTTTCTGTAACAGACGCAACTTTCAAACTTCCTCTAATATACTCATTCCTTACTTTATCCATTCTTGTCACTCCACACATCCATCTCAACACTCTCACCTCCGCTTGGGGGGAGATGGGGGGGGGGGCAAAGAACGATGTACTATCTATAAAATCGATGTGTATCTATAAACGTGGTATCCGGTTAAGCATCGAGATATCCTTGCCAGCTTGAATTAATTCTACTCGCAAATTTTAGATATGTCCTCACCAGGGCCAGAAAAATTTACCCATATAGAGGTGTAAAATCGGGTTATTTTTTATAGTTAGGTGAAAAATCCTTAAGATCAGGGTAACCCATTATAAGAAAAATATCAGACAATCATAATGCTTTATTTATTTAATCCTCATGTACATATTGTTATTAATTATAGGCGGACATAATGCCATAAAGCATTCTCTAACAGTCAATCACGTTATGCCTGAAATCATATTTTAACCAAAAAGCAGAATGACACAGACTTGCAAAAAAGGAAACGACATTTGAATTTCACGGGCAATCTCTAACGAATAAATACCGTGTAGATGGCGCTGTTTGTTAATGCTGTACGGTTCTATAAGCACGTGTCCATAGGCGGAACTAAGGCCGCCATCTTGTTTTTCCGATACAATTTCCATAGACAACTTCACAAATGTTTACCAACAGCGCACTCCTGTCAGTGTCATTCAAGCACCAAAACAAAAGCAGCGCTACTGTCATTTAGCTTATGTCACGGTGAAAACTATGCCGCGACGTGGCGCTGCTGCTGTATTAGCTTGTATCTGATTGGTCATATTTCGTCGATGACTTTGACAAGTGACAACCATAAAGCGCTCTCTCGCGGCTTAGCTTCTAGCTACCCTATCCTCCATGGTAATTAAAGGCTATTTAATATTCGTTTTCGAACCTTTTCGCAAATACCTAACCTGTAATTCTATAGTAGATATAGGTACCTACATTTCTTATGCTTGCTTCCTTATTCATCTAAAAAAGCTGTTTATTGCATGCACTGGTAATTAATTGTCGTGATATTTAAGGGCGTACCCTATAGCTCAAGTTTGTGCCCGAAGCGGGTTTTTGTTACGAACTTCCAGTTAATTTTTTTTTAAACCTCTAGCACAGTTCCGCCCGCACTCATTGCCTCTACTCATACCATTTTTCAAACCGACTTTTTAGCGTGGTACCCACAAGAGTTTCAACGTACGCCCTTATTATTGATTAAATGTTTTTACCGATCAAAACGGATAGCATTTAGTTGTTCAAAATCTGGTCAGATTTTTGAGAAAACGATGAAAGTTAATAAAACTGGAACTTACAGAAAACTGGAAGATACGGGAACGCACTTCTTTTTATATGTAACATAACAAGGGATAAAGCAAGAATATGGGTTCCACATCGTCAGTTATTTATGTAATTGGAGGCAGACCAGCCACAAGGTGGACTGAATACCTGCTGAAGGTCGCGGGCATTCGCTGAGTTACAGCACCGCGGGGCCCGGCGTTGTGGTGATCTTTGGGGGAAGCGTATATCTAGCAGTGGAGGTCTTTCGGCTGAAATTTTGCATTATGGAAGACACAATTGCCGTCCAATAGGCACCAATCCTAAGTCCAGACTCCTATTGAGTAATTTCTACTTGCTTGTATTTATTCAGGATCTACCTCAAGGCGAGGAGCAATACTGTCAGCGATGCGACGTCAAGTTCGAGACGCGGAAGGCTTACGAGGAACATCTTATACATTCAGCCAACCACGTCGACGGGCTAGAGTGAGTTCTTGACAACCTCTTTGTATTTCATGGTCCCCTGGTACTTTGGTAGTCAATACTGCCCTTAATAGCAAATGTGGTGCTTGCAAAATGTTGATTCGTAAGTGTCATAATATTAAAAAAATACACAAATGCTGAATATGTATTATTTGACAAAGTTCCAAGGGGTTTTATCGTGTTCCACGTACTAAAGGCTCTTTTGATTCAATTTAAAACAAATAAACAAACTAAACTACAATATATTTTGGATAGACACAACCAATTTTCAGTTTCCAAAGCTAAGACGTCTCAAAACTACCAAACAAATACCGTGGCCCCGGAACATATAGGGCAAAAGAAGGAACATTTGTTGCCCCATCCGTAAAAAAACGTCTCAAAATCGCTCAGCACCCAAACAAAAGAATACTTCTTTTTTGACTGCAGACTATCTCATGTCTATGGTCTCAGATACCCGCCCCGGGGCCACGGGGTGACCCTCTCTAAGATGTATGTATATTTTTATATTTTGCAGAGACTTAGAAATAAATGCACCTATAACTTCTAACCCCAGGAAACGGCGGCAGAATCTCAAGAGGCTGACGAGAATACCCACCGACTGTCATATCGTGAGTTTACTTTTTAATTTTAGTTGAGGAAAGTTACAAGTGTTGGGGTATGAGGCTTTTTAGATCTCTTTATTTAAGTAGTATATAATTTTGCGAGGTAGGAAATGCCATCCAATAAAAATGTGGTGAGACAACGAACCACATAGTAATTTTTCTCCGATAATTAAAAAAAAAAACTGGCATTTGTCCAGCTGTGGGATGACAATAACGTGAGTAGTTAGACGTGGGAACGGGTTGTGAGTCGATGTATCTTCCAGCCATAGGGATCCGTACCTCAAGGTTTTAAGGGTTCTGTACCTCAAAGGGATAAACGGAACCCATATAAGATCACCTTCCGTGCCGGCCGTCTGTCTGCCTTTTTATCAAAACTCTTTATAAGGTATAGCGCGCCAAAATAGGGCTAGCGTAACCGCATGTTATCCGTGGCGGCGCCGCGGCGTACCTACTTGTAATTTGTAACGTTTGCGTATCTTAAAAGTATTTTGTTAAGGGTGTTTCTGTTTTTGGAGTTAATTATATCGGTCGTATATCGTATTGTGCCGTTTCATTCCAACCACCCCTATAAAGGTGCTAATATTACTTACTAGCTTTCGCCCGCGGCTTCGCCCGCGTTAAATTTGGGGTAACAAAGTTCCTCTTGCCCCTTATTGATTTGTAATAGCAACGCTAAGTTTTCCCTTTTCTTCAATCTTTCTCCCTCACATCCCACTTTTTGTCTGTCCCACTATGTCCGTCTCCTGGTTCCCACCTATCTCTTTACCAAAATTCATCACAATCGGTTGAGCCATTAAAGTGTGATGAGGTAACAAACAAACAAACTTACTTTCGCTTTTATAATAATAGTAAGGATAACATAATGAAACAGAATGGAGAAAAACGTAATCTACGGTTAAGGAAAAGAATTGTCCCCATATGTTTGTATGTCAAAAACCGAATATGCCACCACCATGTAAGAGAATGGCCGTAGTTAAAAGGCAAAGAATAGCACTGGTAAATGAAGCTCTATCAGAGTTTGCTATCAAAAGTAGTAATATTTTAGAAATTGGTGAACTTCCACAAACAATTGATCATGAAGCAAGTCCTAGTATCTTCCATTCAAATGTATTATGATAATAATCAAGTAGAACCCAGTACTTCTCATAAAAAAAAAATTCTTAATTTTTTTTCTTCTCATCAAAATATGTGATATTTATCAAGCAGGACCCAGTACTTCCCGTATTGAAGTATGTTGTAATGATCATCAAACAGAGCCCTGCACTTCTTATATTACAGAGTGACAAAGCTGTGCAAGTCAATATTAAACCACAGTACAGAAGTAAAAGTATCAATGTAAAAATGCCTACTGAAAAGAAAATGTAGGGCTATCACCATTACTTCTTTCATCACACAATATTGGAACGTCACCGATAAAAAACTATATGTAAAAAGAAAATTGATCACTGATAACTCGGTTGATAGCACTTCTATATCATTTCGTCCCTCTGTTATATCTGCTGATTATGAACCAAGTTGTTCTTCTGAGTTAAGTTCAGTGCAAGATGATTTAGAAGAAGAGAAACATTTTAAAAACCTAATGTGTAGTAGCATCCTAACTGTTATTGAAAAATAGCCAAAAATGTTTCTAGGATTACCTAAACAAAAATCTATGTTATTTATTCAAATATGTATACCATGTGACATAATAATTAGATTGATCTCTGCACTCGTAAAATCGAAATTTGATGCAAAATATGCAGACATTATAAATGCATCTATTCTCGGTAGATTATCTGATTGTGCTTTGACAAAACCAGTTTCTGTCATCGTCTTAAATTTACTACAAATATATTTCACGAAGTAACCACACAGAAATACAGTTTTAAATAGTTTTTCTCACAAAAACTATACTAATACAGTATGAATATCGACGCCGATAAATCAACGATAAATGCAAAGGTAACTTGTGACGTCACATTTCGTTTCGAACAATAGTGACGCGTTTTGACAGTTTGAATTTCCCTCCGTTATTTTTCACTTTTTAAATAATATTTTCGGGGTTTAAATGATAACTAAATAAAAAAAATACCTTTAAAGTATAATGTTAAGACTATAAAGAATCTAGAAAAAAATATTTGAGACAAATTTAAATATTATGCATATTCCCTATTGAATTATCAATGAAGTAATTCGTTATAATTAACCTATTTATATAATTTGTTATAATTAACTGTAAGTAACCTATCTAATTATAGTAATTTAATTATCAATGAAGTAATTCGTAATAATGAAGTATCTTTTTGTACGTGTAACTCCTAACCAAAAAGAAACCTGGCAATAACTAACCTTAGGCCTATTATTACTTAAAGTAGGCGACCATACGTTTTTATCAAATCGCTAGTGCCTTGAAAATTCGCAAAACGGACACAACCGTCAACGGCGTCTGCCCTCATGCGTCTGCCCGCGTTCGGGTCGCGGTCGCGCACAGCGATGAGCCACTTCTTCCCCACCGCACCTACCCCGCTCCCCCCAAGCCCCGTTCGCCTGGCACCGCTGCCGGTATTTATCGCCGAAATTGCTATGACTCTGCATTTTAAATCTGTGATATCTTCGAAAATATTTATTTAATTTACATGCTGTAAAAAGCCATATTGATCTTTATTAAATGCACAATGTATTTAAGATACTTAATTGGATAAGGATTAATACTGTATAGCTTAAAATCGCTTCGTAAATAAGCCATTATTTCTCGTACAAAGTAAAGGATAAAAAATGGTTATTGTGGGTTATTCCTAAGAGATAAACATATACCATCACGGACTTTTTTGTAGACCTTTTTAAGTTGTACAATACTGTAGTACATTGTTTTGATCTATCTTGTAGGATTCAGTCAGCGTTTGCAATGTAAGCGCAAAAAATGTGTTTTTTTACGACCTCACATTAGAAACCTCAAAAATTGTAGCCTATGTGTTATTCTGATGTATAAGCTATAGCCTATGTGTTATTCTGATGTATAAGCTATATTGTGGTAAAGTTTCATTCAAATCCATTCAGTAGTTTTTACGTGAAAGAGTAACAAACATCCATACATCCATACTTACAAACTTTCGCCTTTATAATAGTAGTAGGATTTAACAATGATTTCCTTGTGTATAGTGCGGCAAACACTTCGCGACGCAAGCGGCGTGTCGCAAGCACCACCTGGCGGAACATCCGCGCACTTCGTTCTTCGCGCCCAACGAGAGGCACATCTGTGAGATCTGTGGCATGTCTCTAGCGGTGAGTCCTGATTTAATCTGCCTATTATCTGCCTAGCCTTTTCCAACTATGTTTAGGTCGACTTCCAGTCTATGGGGGATGCAACTGAATACCAGTATTTTAAATGGAGCGTATGTCATCTGCCCAGTTAGTACTCAGTCAAAATCATTTTTTTTTCACCTATTCCTACATGACGTCCAGAAAAGGTGCACGGTTCGGGTTGGTCGTTTCCTATAGGGAAGAACCGACAAGAAACTCCATGGTTACTTTTTTACTGTTTAATATATGTGTGACTTTCGGGACACTGACTACTGTCAAAGATCTACAAATGACAGCCGAGACAAACAGCTTAACGTGCTTTCCGAGGAATGGAGCATCCGTTTTACAGGATTGGAAGCAATGTTCGCGTGCACCGCGCTTCTTCGATCCGATAAATCGAAAGAATAAGTGAACTCCATCTTACAACTACTCTTCGTACTCTAAACTCGTCTTATAAAAACGGGCCTATACAGAAAGCGGTACTCTTGGACACGGCTCGTATTGTTAGGAGGTTCCTTTCTCTGGAGACCCTGACCGCCTTTAAAAGAGACTGCTGTGTGAACGTACCGGAATCATATAACAATTTGTTTTAAGGATGTCTGGATTTTTGAAAACACATGCCGTGGTCTGTGTTCATTATATACAGAATTAAAAAAAAAGTTAAAAATTTCGACTAATAATTTTTTTTTTCTTTTTTTCCTCGTTCAAACGGAATTTCATAAAATTACGACGCACAGATAACTTATTATTTTCAAACAAACCGATCGCAATACTAAAGCTTATGTACAGACGCCTGCACATCAAGCTACTACAATCTGTCAGATTTCTTTGATAGATTTTCAACTTTATTTCTGAAGTATTAGGTTCAAGGTTCATTGGGAAAAATTTGCAGTTTTGGGTAGCTTGACCTGCAGGCGTCTGTGCAAAAGGTTTTCTTACAGCAAAACTTACTTAAATTGAGAAGTTTACAAATGACGATATAATTATACTAACGTGCATTAACACTTACCTACAACCCAAATTAACGTAGGATACTTTTTATCCCAGTACTAAGATTCTATGGGACAAAAATCTCGCCGCCAGCATTAACTATTTTTTTTTTGTACTTTATTCATTCTTCTTTATTTATCTCTTTATTTATGCATTCAGCCCCAGAGCTATAATCAGATTTGTTGATTAATAGCTTTCTTTTCGATTTGCACATCCAGTGATGTGCCATCTCCCATTTTTTTTTATCAATCATCAGATTGAGGCCAATCTTGTCCTTTTCAAGCGGAACATGCAGCTGTTAGTTTTTAACAGTGTTGTGACCAGATGATTTCTGTGTTGTTAACTAAATAACCCGTAATTCTGTATTGACATCTAATTTTAAAAATATCTTAAATATCTTGGGACAACTCACACGCGGCTATCTGATCCCAAGCTAAGCAGAGCTTGTGTTATGGTAACCTAATTATGATAATATAATTTATAAATACATATACATATTATAGATAAATCACACCCAGACACAGAACAAACAATCATGCTCATCACACAAAGTTTGTCCTGGGTGGAAATCGAACCCACGACCTCCGGCTCAGCAGTCAGGGCCACTAACCACTAGACCAACAGGCCCGTCAATCTGTACTTATGTTTTACAGCCTGGCAGTGTATCCAGTCACTTGAACACTCACACTCGAGAGAAGTTACACACTTGCAATACTTGCGGACGACAGTTTAGCAGCAAAGGGGGCATGACAACACATCAGCTGGTAAGTTTATGAACCAAGAGAATTTATATATACATACTTGCAAAACAGAAGGCAAGTTATATTTTTAAAAACAAATACCCTAAAACTACAGCATTCATTGAAAAAAGGATTGTGTGGTTTTATGAAACCACGGTAAAAGTGATACTTTTTTTCACATTATAGACATTTAGACGTCCCTACTCCGCGGCCGACCGTCACGCGACATGCGACACACAGACGAAAAAGTTTCAGACGATGTAATAAAAGTTTCACTTTAAATAAATTAGATGCACATTTTGACAGAAGGAAATAATATCAGTCGCTACAAACGTGTTGACGGTCTGGAGGCTCTCGAACAAAACGGGGTGCGCCATTTTTTTTATAGGTCCTCTCGCAGTTGTTTTTCTGCTCAACCAGACTATCCTGTGGTGACCTTAAATAAATTTAAGGGTCTCGGCCAGGGTATAATGTCGACAGATTTGAGTACATGGTTTTAATTTGAACTCGATACCCCTACGCGATTTTGAAAAAAACGAGAGTTGTGACATTTGTGTCAAAAAATAATTCAATGTGTGTTTTTATTTTTTTACCAATAATGAAAACGATAGCAAACGATTTTGTGTCCTAGAAAGAGATAGTAACAAAACGTACCAAAACAGTATCTACACCTATCTGATATTTTTAATTAAAGATAAATATTTGTAATGCTGGGAAGGGGGTCGCGAAGTGGGTGGGTTTTAGCCAATACAAGTCTGACACTCCCCCCGCTCCGACCAGAGCGGGGGGAGTTATTTGTAGATTGCTTATGCGAAAAAAAAGTAGGAAGGGAGAGAGATGGGGGGCGGGGGTACAAAACTGACCTAAATCCTCACGTGATTAAACGATAATCCTTTACCGATTCAAGATTATTTTAGGGGATCATAAGTTATTATTAACTAGCTTTTGCCCGCGGCTTAGCTCGCGTTAAATTCGGTATAACACAGTACCTTCTACCTGCATTTTGCCCATGCGCCTTATTGATTTGTAATATATTAGCCTATGTCCGTCTCCTGGTTCTCAACTATCTCTATACCAAAATTAATTAAAATCGGTTTAGCCATTAAAGCGTGAAGAGGTAACAAACAAACAAACTCACTTTCGCTTTTATAATATTAGTAAGGACTCCCACTGTTTGTGTTTCAGACGCACACCAATGAAAAGCCAGTGGCGTGCACTCTATGCGACAAACGGTTCAAGCAAGTCAGCAGCATGAAGCTACACTACCGCACCTACCATCTCAAGGAGCCGTATCCTAAGAGGTAATGAACCACAGATTTAGATAGACATAGATAACGCAAGTATCTATGTATAAAATCTGTCATGCTGGACCAGATGTTGTCTCACTTTAACTTAAACGGGATTATGCATAGTCAACAGTTTGATTTCACGAACGGCAGATCGACAACAGGCATCATCATCTGCCAACCTAGCCTTTTCCAACTGTGTTGGGGTCGGCTTCCAGTCTTACCGGATGCAGCTGAATATCAGTATTTTACGTAGAGCGACGGCCTATGTGACCTCCACAACCCAGTTAGTACTGGGTAATACGATACCCCTTGGTAAGACTGGTTGTCAGAATTTCGGAACACTGACTACCTGTAACGACTGTCAAAGATCTACAAACGACAGCCAGGACCAACGGCTTAACGTGCTTTCCGAGGCACGGAGGGAACTCGGTATATAACGGGTGGTCACCCATTCACAGACCAACCTAGGCAAGCGCGGCTTAATCAAAAAATCGACCTGAGCGGCAGCTATTATTTAGCCACGAGCTCCTCGTCGACAACCGACGCGGGAGTAAAACTCATCAGTCACATTTTGGAATCCTGGGAGCAGTCCCAGAATGCCATTGGCATTTGCTTTGATCTCTCAAAAGCAACACACTGCTCTGTAAAGTACACCACTACGGGACGAGCTGCTGATCTTGTTATTTCATATTTATCAAACAACTGACGTCCGACGTCTGACGCACATCGATTAAGACTGAGCGCGAAAGTAGCAGTTTGCGATTTTTGATCATAAGTTGGACACGCGAAGTAATTGGTCTTGCGTTATCTATGTCTATCTATATGTGTGTAATGAACTGTGTTGTAAGATGACCGCTTTCCTGAGAGCGAGCCTGCGGTAGCGCGCGGCGGGATGCGCATGCGCATAACGTGAAGTCACCTGTCCCGCAGCGCACAGCTATCAACGTCACGGGCAGCTTATAAATACTTTTTGGACTAATAAGGGGAGGTGCCACGTTGTAGTTGAAAGTGTTGGCCTATGCAAAAAGATTCTTAACGAAGTCGCTGTCGCTTTTCTCTCCGTCATTGCGATCTGTTTTTTTTTTTGGTTCTAGATACCTGGTAATCTTGCAGTTTCAGAGAAATTGTAGGTCAAAGTTACAGTTTTATCATTTTTCTTTTTTTTAATACAATTTTTTATTTTATAAAACTTATCTTTTTACACTTCCACGACCCCGTACTTTGCAAGGCAACCTACACAATGTTTCAAGTGTGTTACATTGAGAACTGCCTCAAAAATCAGCCAGCAATTTTTTTTCTAAAACGTCAATTACTCAAACGAAAGCTTTTGTCTTGTTTTTAGATTAGTAGGTAATTTTTCTTTCTAAAAAGTTTTTAATACATAATATTTTTCTTTAATTACAGGAACAGAAAGAAGAAAAACGACGAAATGTCAAAAGACGAATACGGACACGAAGACTCAGACGACAACATGACACTTGACAACTTTTACGCGCGAAAATATTGAAAGATGGCGCCTTTAGCATCTGCCTAGCATTTCCTCAACTATATTTGGGTCGGCTCCCAGTCTAACTGGTTGCAGTATTCTGCCGTCGTAATAGCGAATGCAGTAATCTCCATGTTGACGAATTTAATGTTTATAGAAAATTACGTCATAAGACCCATAACTGCCGGGATTGCAGGTTGTTCGAAGGAGATACCGCGGGCCGGAACATGTGGGGCAAAAGAAGGAACATCGATGGGTTTTAATTACAGTATAAATCTTGCAGTAGGAGAAGTTGTTTGTTAGTTACACCTCAGAAAAAGAGCCATACATACACATTACACATATCTAAAAAAAATAGTCAAACAATAAGAAAAAAAAGTTGAAAGATTTTCTTGCATTCAAGATAGGCTAATTTAAATTAATTAAAAAATATAAAAATATTTAAAAAATATAAATGGAAAAATTTGGGACAGAGGGTAGGGATGGGTATCGATTATAATTTATAATAATAAAATATTTGCTCTAGTTTTATTTTCAAGAGAGCTAATGAGAAAATATTTGTATGAGCTAAACGCTAAAAATAATGTATTTAAGTAATAAAAAAAGTTTTAGTAAAACTGCATTTGCTATTAAGAAGGTTTTACTCGGAGCCGCTGGTGATCTGGCCTCTTTTACTAATTATGTAATATACTCTGTTATAGGCTATGGTTTTAGAAAAAAAAATAGTACAATAGTAACGTTACTCGTATTGGGACGAGTTTTACGAGAGTATCCTCGTATCTTCGTTAATAAAACATTTAGAATGAGATTTATGTACAGAAATTAGACATAACTTTAGAAGTCAGTCGCTCTTCATCCGAATATAAACCTTATTGGTTGCTGGTTTATGATTGTTTTTTGAGGATAAAATGTCTTAGCTAAAATCGAGATATCGCGGAAATTTTGGGAATGTTTTCTTTAATGTTAACTGTATGTAACTAAAGAAATGTGCTAGAGGTAATAACATTAGGCCTGTTTGGGCCAACCGCAAGTCTATTTAAAAGTAAAAAAATACTTGCAAAAAAAATCAAACTCAATAAGTACCCATTGAAATAATACCTGTAGATATATTTTAAGTAATAAAGTAAATCCTACTACTGATGGTCTGGAAATGAACGCAGCATTCTAATTTTAAAAATATGAATAATATTTTTATCGCACACCGGGTTCCATACAAACTGGTGACATAAGCGGCCATATCTTTTAACTGTGTAGACTTAGAGGGTTGAATTCACAATTCCAAGGGACTACAGGCTTGAGTATATGGTTTTAATTTCAACTTAATTCCTGCACGCGTTCCCGAAATAGACAGACGGACAACAAAGTACGTAACAAAACACTTATTGCATTATATTATGCGCGATTATGTATTTGTTAAGCGGTTTTAATATGTATACTGTTTTCGCCTATAATCACTTAATAAAAAAAAACTTGAGAGGTGTCAATGGACACCCGGAAGGAACGAAGTTATTATTTATTATGTACAAAAAACCTGTATACACTCAACATAAATAATCGTCGCGACACCACACTGTTCAATGCGAAATAGAAAGACAAAGCTAAAATAACTGCTTGCTTTCTATGAGAGAGAGAGAGACAGACATAAAATCACGCGCACGCCGCACGGCTTACAACTATAGCAAAAAGTGTCGTTACAACTTTTGGTCTTTACTTTTCCGTCTAGCCGCCTTTCGCAACACGCGATAAGAAACTTCGTTCCAATAATCCTCCTATTTATACTAATCACCCTAAAATAACGTTCCAGATTGACGAGAAAAAATGTTACATACATTTAACTAAGATCACCTGCACCATGCTACAGTGAAAACTGTATAGCTAAGTTTGTAATGGAAACAGATAGCGAATGTTCAATAAAGTTATTTTGTGTAAATAATTTGAAAAATGAAATCAAATGTCATGTATTTATTTTATCATACACTAAAAAAAGGATTGTGTAGTTTTATGAAACCACGGTAAAAGTGAAACTTTTTTTCACATTATCGACATTTATGGCTCATTTACATTAGGTCGGTTTGAGGTCGGTCACCGAAGGCGGCGGCCGCATTCGGTTTAACTGAAACGCTTACCTAAATTGAGTTGTTTACATTGGTCGGTTAACCGAAACTGAGCTGCGGGCGACGGGCGGGGCACGGCGCACTCGACGCCGACAACGGGCTCGGACGAATACGGCCAATCGAATACCTGTTTATATTAGTCGGTGACCGAATACGGCCTGCAGCCGAATACGGTCTAACCGACTTAATGTAAATGCGCCATTAGACGTCTCTACTTCGCGGCCGAGCGTCACGCGACATGCAACACACAAACGAAAAAGTTTGAGACGATGTAATAAAAGTTTCACTTTAATAATGTGCTTTATTATAATTGTAATCGGTACTTATTCTACATAAAATCACGCCAATAATGCCGCAAGGTTTGGCAGAGGTGTACCTAAAATAGTAATATTTTATTAGCTTCCGAAATCATGCACTGCCGATCATAACTTAGTGCTTAACAAATCCTTACTAATATTATAAAAGTTAAAGTAGGTTTGTTTGTTTGTTACGTCTTCACGCCTAATTGGCTAAACCGATTTTGATGACTTGGTACAGAGATATTTGGGACTCTGGAGACGGACATAGACATTTTTTTAAGTGGGAAATGAGGCAGAAAGAGGGAAGAAAAGGAAAAACTTTGCTTTGCTATTACAATTTAACCAATAAGGCGCAAGGGCAAAAACTACAGGCAGCAGGTACTTGCAAATGAGGAAAGGGGAACAGTGTTACCCCGAATTTAACGCGAGCGAAGACGCGGGCAAAAGCTAGTATTTACATCATATTGTATTTAATATTAACTGTAGATCTCTAAATACTAAAATATTTTACAATTTTAGTAATTATATTATTATTTGTATGTGAGTGAATGTTAAATGATCGTGTAGCTACGTAATTAATTATAATAATAAACTAATGCAATTAATTTAAGTGTACATTTTATAAGAATGTTTATTTTATTTCTATAGTAGTAAAGTATTATTTCTACTATTTTGTGTTTAATTTATGAAATTTAAAGTTTGTTAGTTACCCTTTTTAAGTCTAAACGGCTTTAAAGAATATGATGAGATTAAGAGATTTGGAACAGATATACTAAGCATAAAGTAATAAAAGCAAAATTTCCCATGTAGTCTATCGTACCAAGAAACTGAACAACTTTTGTACTACAAGTTATTAATATTCGAAAAATAAAATGGACGTAGTAAATGAAATGACGCGATCAGCTCGGCAATAAACATGGCAAAATTTAAAAAAGTCTTGGATTTCCAAAAGACTTACGATCTGAGGCACCACACCAGAGTCTTGCGTTTTATTATCATAATTATATACACCGTCAAGACGACCGTAGTGGTGAAGACTTAAATTTATACCGAGAGCAATTTACTGTGGGTCAAGTTTCGACCTTCAAGCGGGCAAAAGCAGTTTCGCGAGAAACCAGCTAGCCGATATGTTGATAAGGGGTTAGGGGCCAAAACATGCCCATGGACACTAAAACTGCCGCCGGCAACGCACCCAGACTACGATGTGTGCACACACGATCGCCTACCTGAACTTACGTATGGGCAGACCATGAATTGATGATAAATTGATTGATTGGGTATTTTACGCTGTTAAGGAGTTTGCGGCTTCTCTAATTATTGGGTGAAAATTTGAAAACTGTTAAAACTACTTATGTTTAAATAAAATGATTTATTTAGGGGACTTCTCCTTGGTACTAAAAGCCTATGTTCAATTACAGATGCAAAAAACACCAAATGTCATTGTCAAATCAAATTTGACAATGACACTACCTGATAGCAGTGTTGCCACCTTAACCTTTTGGAGCAAAGATCACTTTTTACTATTATAGGTGAACTCCTTTTTTATCGATTTAACCCGGAAAGGGCTACCTAGCCCTTTTCATTTTCTTAAAAATATTCCACCAAAGTCTGAAGTTTTTGCAATGCTAACAACGCGATTACTTTCTCGATTTGTATCACAGATATTGATTCGTATATTTGTGATAGATACCTACCTAGAGATTTACACGTTACCCGTGACGAGTCATTTTGCAACTTGTGACTGTCACAAAACGATTAAGGGGACCGTTAATGTTATGACGAGACCGTCACAAAATCTCGCCATCTAGCGGAATTCATTTTAATTAGGACTAATAATGTATTTTAACGGGACATCTTTAGGTTCATTTCAGCATTTTTTGTACAGAAAGTCTTTTCTTGGTTATTGAACCTCTATCTAGCCTGATGTAGCCCTTTTTATCTTCTTCAACTGACCCATTACTAAAACTAAGGTGGCAAGTGGCAACACTGTCTGATTGTTGTTGCTCAGAGGGACATCGCATTGTTTTGCTAAAGTTTTCATTTAGGAATAATGTAAAATAATGAATGAATATTAATTTAAAACGTTTTAAAAAGACAGCAAAATGTCTGATCTCAAAGTTTGTCGTATATGTCT
Organism: Ochropleura leucogaster; assembly: GCA_958449745.1. Lineage (NCBI taxonomy): Eukaryota > Metazoa > Arthropoda > Insecta > Lepidoptera > Noctuidae > Ochropleura > Ochropleura leucogaster. Next base: position 3,564,756 of record OY288221.1, on the reverse strand, counting down.
GTGCAAAGGCGTAAAAGTGTACAACTATGACAGTTTTCACCTTAAACAATATTATGAAGAAATAATGGCCAAAAAAGCAAGTATTTGCTATTGTTAATGATTTAATTTTTGTGCCCACTATAAGCACACCTTTTCTTTCACAGTATTTAGTTTTTTGCCACTTTAAAGCATTTTGCACTTTTGGTTTATCATAATTAAATTATTAATATGAATGAAAATTTGTAATTAATTAACCCATTAACTGACCTAACCATTTTTGGACCGTTTCCAAAACATAGCCACAATAGACGACGAAATAATTGAGGGCCTTAGCTACTAAACAGACCCCAATTAATTACAAATTTGTGTAGGTCAGTCTGTCCAAGGAGTCTGTCATGTATGTGTTACCCAATAAGTAGGCTGTAGAAGTCAGATAGGCAGTAGTAGTAGTAATGATAAACACTGAAAGTCCTCCGCATCTGGTCAGACTTTCTTTTTAGTCCAAATAAGCTTACATTTGGCCTCAATTCACCTTATGTGAAGTGATGTGGCCAAGGGTAGAGCTGCTAGCCTAACCTAATCAGTTCACTCAAACTTTGGTGGGGATTCAGATCAAAAAAATATATCAGGAAACAAAAAAATCCAGCTGTGATTTCCTATACAGAAAGCAAAACCTGATTATAATTATTGAGATAGATCAGATGGTAAATTCAAATAGATATAGATAATATTGTTGTTTCCTGATGATGATTCCCGATGACTTTATTTGTAAACACTGGACAACACCGTTAGTATTGCCTTCAAACCATAACCAGAAGTAAATAATATATGGTATATATGCTCCCCTGGCACAGCATCATGCTGAGTGGTGACTGATCTGTCGCTGTCACGACGTGCAAGCTATTTTTATTTTGTCCCATACCTATATGTATTTGTAAATGTTTGTGATACTTTGCATGTTAAATGTTTATTTATTTTTTTGTTATTTTGTTGCTCGTCGTAATTTGCGACTAATAAATGTTTTTTCTTTCTTTCTATCTCAAAACAATGTCTCTGAAGATAGCACATGTAAAAGAAGTATATTATTATCATCACAGGTGAATCAGAAAGATGGCTTACCAACCTACTTCTGTTATGAATGTGCTGCCATTCTTTACAAGTTTCATAAATTCAAGGAGAAATGCTGGTCCGGAGAGAATGTTCTCAAAGAGTTGCTTTGTAGTGGTTCTGTAAGTAAAATTCTTTACATCTAACAATAAATTACTTAGATTGTTTATTGATTTTTTTTTTAACCACAAGTCATAAAGCAACCAGATGGCAGAAGTCTGAATTCTTACAACCAATCTTACCAATGGGTATGGTGTTACACAGTTATTAGAATGTGGAGGTCAGATAAGCAACAGTTTGACCAGAAGGGAATGCCAAAAGTTGGGAAAAGTATTAAATACAAAATGTTTTATCATCCAACATCTATTAACCAACACGAAAAATAACAACATGATATAGAATAAATCAGTATATTTTTCAGATCACCTTATCGTCTATATCCCAAATAGACCGTCAGGATAAAAATCTACAATCACCAATAGGTATTATAACAGTAAACAAAAGAGTTAAAACACGCATCATTAAATACAAAACATTACCAAAAGGTCCAATAAATGAAATAAAAAATATAGATATCCCACAAATAGAAGAATGTAAAATAGACGATGAAAGTGACAATTCATTGGATGATAAGAATCTAGCTGAGATAAAAAACGAATTGATTAATGAAATGGACTGCTTCAAAGAAGATGTAAAGACAAATATTGATAATGAAGAAAGTACTGAAGAAAAAGCAGTGCCTGATTTAGAAGATGACAGAATGTTCAGTGACGATGAAGATGTATTGCCAGAAAACACTGACGATGTTGATAAACCAATCATAAAACTAGAAAGTTCCAATGAAACAACTGTTGAAGAAAGAACTAACATAAATACTGAATTTGAGAACAGTGACGACACATTAATACGTAATAAAAATCTCAAAGGAAAGAAGAGAAAATGTACTAAATCAAATAAAGATTTAGCCAGTAAAAAGGGCAGAAAATTCGAAAGTGGTAGAAAATTCGAAGGTGGTAGAACTAAAAGTAATTACTTAGATCCTAAGCATTGGTTGAAGATCAATTTGACGGAAGAGGAGGCTATGGAGGAGTTCAGAGCGAGAGCGCAAAGTCGAAAGTACATCTCAGCGGCTTTTCAATGTGCGGATTGCATTAAAGGTTTCTCAAAAGAAGATATGCTGAATAGACATGTTAAATTAAGACATAGTGAGGTAAGATCTTTTCTTCTTTAGATACATATAATATAATATTCTTAATTATGTACACCATTTTTTATAAGTTATATTTATTTCGTCGACAAGTTACAAGTCGTTTTTTAAAAAGCTTTTTATCGGTAAAAGCAATATTTTCAAAACAGCCTTTGTAGAGCTTTTATTTTTGTCCCTTATTCACTTTTTACGTGAACAACTTTTCCCGCTCTGGGCGAATTGGAAGGGAGTGTCAGAGTTACTAATTAAAACCCGTCTATGTTCCTTCTTTTGCCCTTTGTGTTGCGGGACCGGGGGATCTTTTTCGAACATCCCGCAACAATGAGCTCGCCCTCTATTACATGGTAAATTAATGCACATACAAAATTATGTACACATCTACACTACCTTTCGACAATTACAAGCGTGACATATATTTTTTTCCATGCTTACTCTCTACCATGAATTAATTACTCTGAAATTTTCTAGACACTTGGGCCAGTGGAGTGTCGCTTCTGCAAGATGCGTTTCAAATTGAACTGTTACCTAAATCGGCATATAACGCAACACTATACTAAGTTCAAATGCTTGAGATGTGACCTCATGTGTCCATTGGAGTGAGTATGTATTGCATTCAAAATTAAGCCTCAATCATGTCCAAGGATGAGCCTGTTAACCTTGACGACAACTGCACTGCGTATCGCGGGTTCGATCCCCGCACGGAACAAATATTTATATGATCAGAGGTTCAAAGGTTTCCGGTCTGGCTGTTTGTGAGTTTAAATGTTGGTAAGCACACCCTCGATACAGGAAAAAATCCTAGTGTAGGGCAAAGTTTATGAAAAAAAAGAATAAGGGTGAAATTAAATTTTCACGTGCAGATTAGCATTTATCTTGTTTCCTTTTGTGTCACCTAAAATTGCAAATCACTAAACTGAGAGAATTGCACGTTACAGTGCTTCTAATGCAAATGAATGCGGTAGCTTGCACCGGGTTTAACCCGCAGATCCATGCTATTATGCCTTCGATCCCGTCACTGAGAAATATTTGAATGACCTAAAGGTAATTGTTTCAGGGATGGCTGTTTTTCTATGTAAGTTCAAATGTTTGTAAACGATGAAATTCCTTGTGATGGGCAACGAAATTAAATCACAGCAAAAAAAAAAACAAAACAACTTATGGCTAAACCATAGTTATTTAGTGTTTTAATCAACATACTCATAATCATCTTAATTTCCACTTATCGTAAAGATGATATTTTCTGGCCTACTCTTTATTCTTCATATCTATAATAATTGTTTCAGCATGATACAATTCTTTTTCAGGAATACAGCTCTATTTCACAATGATTATCACAACGGAGTAGTAAGAAAGTGCATACATTGCGGAGAAGAATTCAGGTAAACGTAAACTGTGCCAATACATCAACCACTTACACATTTTATTATCAAATAGATACTCTTTATATCTCCTATCTTCTTCAAGGTGTATTTTCAATTCATCATCTGCCTAGCCTTTTCCCAACTATGTTGGGGTCGGCTTCCAGTCTAACCGGATGCAGCTGAATATCATTGTGTATTGTCAATTGTATATGTGAAAAAAGAGAATATTAGAAGGGCAAAGTGCCTATGTCCTGGAACAAAACTAGGATAGTTTAACCAAGATTTTTTATTTTGTTCGAAAATACACCTAAAAGAGAAACTGTTTTGGGCGAGTTTCAGAACTGTTTTTTCTAAGATTTAATACTTTAAATGTCTTTTTTAGACTTATTTTGTCTTCTGTTTCTGTTCTTTTTGTTTTCTGTCTGTTAGAACTGGAAAACGGACTCGCAGTTTCGTGATAAGTGAAAATCTATACTAATATTATAAAGCTGAAGAGTTTGTTTGTTTGTTTGAACGCGCTAATCTCAGGGACTACTGGTTGGAATTGGAAAATTCTTTTAGTGTTGGATAGTCCATTTCTTGAGGATATATAACATCACGCTACGACTAACAGGTGCTGAGCAGCGTGGGTGAAACCGCGTAGAACAGCTAGTAATAGATAAAAGGTTTACCCCAGCAGTAGAAAAAACAGACGTGAAAACAAAAAATATCTCTTGGTATCGATCTCCATATTTCAGCATAACTTAAATAAACAATCATATTTCTCTCTCTTCCAGACATCTATCAACATACTACACACACTTACGCTCGCATCGAAGCGAGTATTTGTGCACTTTATGCGGCGCATCGTTCGTCAGTACGATAGGACTTAACATGCATAAGAGGACTATGCACATTATTAATACCGTTGTTGTAAGTAAATACATACCTAATTTAGACAAATTGTTGATGATCGTACACCATTTTGAATCTGCAAATTCCTGTAAGCATTACTTATATTTTTGATTTGCTTAAAGCATTTGATAGAGTTGAGCATGTAGTGGTTATAAGTAAATATTCTTGAAATACGGTTTATTCTAAATTACTACACTGGTTTCTTTCTACTTTCTTCAGCTTGTTATTTTTCTAGCATACCTCGTATGTAAACAAGTATTATACCTCGACACAATTTTTCGGAGTTCCTCCAGGATCGATACTCTGCCCGTCCTTCTTGTTGAGATGTATAACTTACAAAGGACAATTAATTGGAACACAGGTATGATGGGAGGAGAGAGAAAAAAAGTTAACATTTTGAAAATAATCATAGAAACAACAAAGTTTTCGTAAAGAATATATTATTATAGACAGGTGAAACAACAGACAGATAGACAACTTTATTCTGTGTTTTCCCTCTAGAACCCCGAAGAAGAAGTGAACACTTACTGCGAACGATGTGACGTCAAGTTTGAGACGCGGAAAGCTTATGATGAACATGTGTTTCATTCAGCTAAGCATACGGAAGGGCTTGGGTAAGTGACTTTTCGATCGGTATTTCTTATCCGCCTTATCTGTCCAAAACAAATCTGATGTCATAGTCGGTTTCTAATGGACCACACCAATGATTCATAATTACTGGGCCGATTTACGCTAATTATATATATTTTTTTATTTGAAAAAAGAAGCCTGCGCTGAGCTTGCAATTATATTTTGTTAACTTTGTTTGTGCTGTTTACGAGCTAGCTCTTATAATATGAACGTATTTTCGTTGCCTATGCTGATATCGTAATAATTACAATATGGTTGGGTTGATATATCATAAGACTTGGTGTGAGATATTTAAACAAAAAAAGATAAGGGTTGTTTAAGTTAAAAAACTAAATTCCTACAAAAACGACGACCGCTGCCAAAACAGTCAATGAAACGAGCAAAATCACCAACTTCAGAATTTAAAGTGATTTTGCACATTGATTAGTGTTCTTTTTTTTAATTGGCTATTGATAAATATATTGCGGGGGTACTTCGATCGTTCGGAACTAAATCAAAAAACGTTTTAATAGCACAACTTACTTTCGCGGACTGGCTTGCATAGACAACATAGAACTGAATATAACTAGGTACCCACTTAATCTAATAGGGTAGTTGACACCCCCAATCAATTGATATACTTTTTATGAGATGTCAAAACGCGCTTCCCCCGTATATTTTGTATGAGACTCGCAACCGATGACGTCACTAAGTTGTCAAGTCAATGATGCAACTATTTATTGATTTAAAAGCAACTAAAAATCGAATTTTAAAGTTATTTTGAAATGAATAGAGTTCTCAGGTCTAGAATAAGGTGTTCTTTCAGAAAAATTCAGTTTTTAAATTATTGGTTAATGGTGTCAACTACCCAATTATAACACTACAAACATCACAGTTTTTTTTTTAAATCCAGGCATGGTCTTAGTCAGGCACTATTTCTTATAGTCTGTATTTTTATTTCAAGAGGCCTGCCCTACGAGGCACTCGCACCATCAATGCCGAAGCGAAGAAAGAAACTTCCCCGAAGAAAACCTCGACAAATCACTCCTTGTACAATAGTATGTATCATTAAATATTTCACTACGTACTACTTTTTTTTCCTTCCAACTCATTAGGTCTTATATCAAACGGTTGAATAAGTATATCTTGGTAAGTAAGTAATAATATAGGAGCTCGTGGCTAAATAATAGCAGCCGCTCGGGTCGATCTTTAGGTTAAGACGCGCTTGCCCAGGTTGGTCTGTGGATGGGTGACCCCCCATTACATACCGAGTTTCCTCCGTGCGTCGGAAAGCACGTTAAGCCATTGGTCCCGGCTGTCATTTGTAAATCTTTGACAGTCGTTACAGGTAGTCAGTGTCCCGAAAGTCTGACAACCAGTCTTACCAAGGGGTATCGTATTACCCAGTACGAACTGGTTGTGGAGGTCAGATAGGCAGTCGCTCCATGTAAAAATACTGATATTCAGCTGCATCCGGCTAGACTGGAAGCCGACCCCAACATAGTTGGGAAAAGGCTAGGCAGATGATGGTAAGTAAGTAATAATATAGTTTTGGCTAGTGATGAAACGGATAGTTCGACGGTCCCTACGTACATAAAGACATGTCGAAAATGGCATTTTTTATTGTCTAATTAGCTTTAGATTATCTACGCGCACATGTTGACATACGATTTTTTTAATTTAATTTATTTACCTTGTTTTAGAAATCGTATAAGAGAACAAGTCTCATAAATACAACGAAAAAGTGTCGTAGTAACGGTCATTTCTCAGTTTTTCTAAGAAAACGTGAGAAAATAAAATATTTATGTGTAAATGGTATCATAAAGCTCTTAAAACTGTTAAAATATTGTAGAAAGAAAATATTTATTAGCTCATAGAACTTTTTTTAGAGCGTTGAACACAAATTACGCTTTCCTGTAAACCTCGGTTTTTGACTTAAGCTTATGTACAGACGCCTGCACATAAAGCTACTACAATCTGTCAGATTTCTTTGATAGATATTCGACTTTATTTCTAAAGTATTAGGTTCAAGGTTCTTTGGGAAAAATTGACAGTTTCGGGTAGCTTCACCTGCTGGCGTCTGTACTTAGGGACCGTCGAGTTGTTTGGCCGGATACTGGATACCGGATAGTCGTTTATTAACCTAGCATTAGCGTTTACAGCGAAAGGCAATTTTCAGCAGTTGGTCTGGTATACGAAATCAAGCGGAGTCGCGTCTTACCAACAAATGCAGACATTTGGTATTTTTTCACCACAATTTGCCACTTGTTAAATTTAAGTACTTAACTAATTAATAAATCATCGATTATAAATTAAACGGGGTCCATAACTTACTGTGGTATGATTCGGTAAGTATAAAGTAATGGGTTGCGGGTTGTTGTGGCAATAGAAGGAACATGGGTGCGTTTTAGTCAGTAAAAGTCTGACACTCCTAGAGCGGGGAAAGTTATTTGATGATTACCCACCCCCAAAAAAAAAAGTGTAAAATAATAAGATTATTTTTTTAATATTCCTTTTTGGAATCTACCCGTATACTGGTTTACTATCCGGTTTCCGACCGGATAGTAAAAATAAGGCTGGATACTGGATAGTTACCTGAAATCCGTTTCATCTCTAGTTTGGTCTATAGTCCACTTATCTCCCATAAGCGTTGCCATTCTCATTCTAATATAGCATTAACTAGCTGTGCCCCGGTGCATGCGCTGCTATACAATTTTCTACCTTTTTACCTACGCGACCTACCCACCTACCAAACCTACCTACCTTACCAACCCTACCTACCCTACCAAACCTACCAAACCTACCAACCCTACCAACCCTACCAATCCTACCTACCCTACCTACCCTACCAAACCTACCTACCCTACCAAACCTACCTACCCTACCAACTTTACCTACCCTACCAACTTTACCTACCCTACCTACCCTACCAACCCTACCTACCCTACCTACCCTACCAAACCTGCCTACCCTACCAAACCTACCTACCCTACCTACCAAATAGAAAGTCGACAAAGTTGTATAAAAATCACCTCTTGTTTTTTCTTTTTTTTCGTATATTTTAATATTTATTCTGTTAATCGGCACGAAGACAAATTAAAAAAAATCAAGAATCATGAAAATCGTTCCTGCCGTTCTCGACTTATAAGTTTTCGAACAAACCCGACTTTGCTTTATATGTATATTAAGATAAATAACTGTTTTTTATTTATCGCTGATATTATTTCCAGTGCAACCGAATCTTCCCAAGTCAGGCGGCCTTCATAAAACATCACACAGCTGAGCATAAAAACGATCCTCCCCCTTGGAAAGATGAGCAGAGACAAATCTGTGAGATTTGTGGAGTTTCCCTAGCGGTATGTTAACAGTTTTTTGTGTAAACTTTGCACCACACTAGTTATGTTTGTAATCTTATTTACTTACTTACGTTACTAATATTATAAAAGCGAAAGTGAGTTTGTTTGTATGTTACCTCTTCACGCCTTAATAGGCTATTTTTTTATATAACCTGTAGTTGTTGCCCTTGCGCTTTATTTCTTGTAATAGCAAAGCTAAGTTTTCCCTTTTGCTCCCTCTTTCTAATTTAAAAAAAAAATATGTCCGTCTCCAGGGTCCCATATCAATACCCCAAAATTCATCAAAATCGGTTTGGCTATTTAGGCGTGAAGATGAAACAAGCAAACCCACTTTAGCTTTTATAATATTAGTAAGGATGTTATTTCTATGCAGGCCAGCAGCGTGGCAAGTCATCTGAACACACATACCAGAGAGAAGCTGTACACTTGTTCTACGTGTGACATGCAGTTCAACAGTAAAAGCAGCATGACCAGACATCAATTGGTATGATATAAGTTTTTAAACTGTCATAGTCACAATTGACGGGCCTGTTGGTCTAGTGGTTAATGACCCTGACTGCTGAGCCGGAGGTCGTGGGTTCGATTCCCACCCAGGACAAACTTTGTGTGATGAGCATGATTGTTTGTTCTGTGTCTGGGTGTGATTTATCTATAATATGTATGTATTTATAAATTATATAAGTATGTATATCAGTTGTCTGGTTACCATAACACAAGCTCTGCTTAGCTTGTGATCAAATAGCCGTGTGTGAGTTGTCCCAAGATATTTATTTATTTATTAATTTTTTTTTTTTAGTGAACATGGCAGTTGCAACTGCGCTGAAATATCGGAAACTCAAAATAAATAGTAAATCTCTCAAATAACTTTACTCCGAAGTCGGTGACTTTTGATGGTTTTGTTGAATTTTTTGCCACCGACTTCCGGATGCAAAGTTATTTTCCAGTTTTAAGCGACTTTAAAAAAGAAGTAGGTTCAGAATTCGTCGGAATCATGTGTTCTTAGATTACTCAAAGACGCCTGGACCGATTTACGAAATTCCTCCAATTTTCTATATCAATTTTATTTATAACTAGCTGTGCCCACTAGGCATGCGTTGCAATGCAATTTTTCAACCTTTCTACCTACCCTACATACCGTACCTACCTAAACTACACAAAAACCTTTAACATTTTTCTCACCGTAAAATTCATCTGTGGAGATCAACGAATATTTAAAAAAAAGAATCGGTGAAATTGGTCCAGGCGTTGTTGAGTTATGTGCTTACCGACACATTTTGCGTCAATTTTTATGTGTGGACCGTGGGGTCCTTGTGCTCACAGCCTTTTTAAGGCTATATCAAAACGTTTGGTTGACACTTCCCATGACCCAAGGGCTGGCTTTTACTTTGGCCAGAGGCTTAGCGTTGCCATACAACGTGGCAACGCGGCCAGTCTCTTGGGGACATTGCCAACTGACAGCGTTGAGGACGAATTTTTTGACGCTATTTTTTAATTTCTTTATAAGTTTAGTTTAGTTTAATAATTTTAGTTTAATTTATAATTAGTTTAAACAATAAATTTAATTTACACATTTTTATGTTATAGATAAGTTAAATTTGTTTATGATACATATTTTTTTTCTCTATGAACGACGCCTTACACCTAATTTTATTATTAAATTTCAGACACACACCGGTGAGAAGCCTTTCGAGTGTTCAATGTGCGAGAAACGGTTCACTCAAAAATGTAGTATGAAGCTACACTATCGCACGTTCCATCTTAAAGAGCCGTATCCAAAGAGGTAAGATCAATGTGTTGTTTCTTTTTTTAGGGTTCCGTAGTCAACTAGGAACCCTTATAGTTTCGCCATGTCTGTCTGTCCGTCCGTCCGTCCGTCCGTCCGTCCGTCCGTCCGTCCGTCCGTCCGTCCGTCCTCGCTTAATCTCTGTGACCGTTAGCACTAGAAAGCTGAAATTTGGTACCAATATGTATATCAATCACGCCGACAAAGTGGTAAAATAAAAAATTGAAAAAAATATTTTATTAGGGTAGCCACCCTATATGTAAAGTGGGAAGTGTTTTTTTTTTAATTTCAACCCTAACGTGTGATATATTGTTGGAAAGGTATTTAAAAATGAATAGGGGTATACTAAGATCATTTTTTGATAATGTCATTAATTTCGGAAATAATTGCTCCAAAAGTAAAAAACAATGTGTCCCCCCCCTCTAACTTTTGAACCATAGTTTAGAAAATATGAAAAAAATCTGAAAAGTAGAACTTTATAAGGACTTTCTATGAAAATCATTTTGAACTTGATTGACACAGTTTTTGTACAAAAAACACAAAAAGTTGTACAAAATAATTTCTGGACTAAGTTTGTAGTATAGTCGTATATGCAAGCATTTTTTGTAACTTTGTTTACATATTCTATTATCCTGAACGTATCTTTTTTCAAACAAAAAAAGAATTATTGAAATCGGTTCACGCAATCCAAAATTACCACCGAAATTGCACGTCTTTGTATTAATTAGTAACCTAATTCCCCGAGAGATGGCGCTGTAGGTACTTATTACATTGGATCGGGTATTACCGAATTGTTCGGTTGGCCTCATAACTGGGAACACTTATTGTGACGGACGGGAAACTACGGAACCCTACACTGAGCATGGCCCGACACTAGTAATTTCTCCGGTATTGTAGGTACGTTTACAAACATTCAAACTCTAGAGCCCCAGCGGCACAAAAACGTGCCAGTAAACAAGTATTACCGTTAAGTCTAGCACAGATGTGCCACCAAACCCCGACCGATTTAAAACTGTATTTGTAGTAAAGATAAGTTTTAAAATCAGATTACGCTTACGAAAAGAGCCCGCCTGGCGGTGCTTGACGGATTGAGTTTGTTTGTTACGTCTTCACGCCTTAATAGCTAAACCGATTTTGATGAATTTTGGTAGGTACGGAGATAGTTGGGACCTTGGAGACGGACAAAGGATAATTTAGAAAAAAAGTGAGGAAAGACGCCAGAAAAGTTTTTTTTTTATCATTGCGCAGATTAAACTTAGCGTTAGCCCAAAGTCATTATGCCACGCGGACGAAGTCGCGGGCGGAAGCTAGTAATATTATAATATAAAAAGTGTCCATGGAGTTTCTTGCCCATTCTTCTCCATAAAGATCAACGCTTTGGAATGGGCAACTACAGTACTTTCACAATTTATTATGCCTTGTGACCGGGCTATATTTCATTCATCATTTTGTATCTTGACATTCAAAGTGCAATTCAATTTCTACTTCCAGAAACAGAAGAAAGAATGCTGGTATCCAGCAGGAAATAGAGGAGTACAGAATAAGAGAAGATTCAGAGTGAAACCAGAAAGTGTATAGATAAGTTGCAAAAAGAACAATAAATAAATTAAGCATAAATAAAATTGCCGCCTAAAATAAGTTTAGTAGTACTGTTTTTATTTTCCTGTTTTGGCCCATGTGTAAATAGGTCACCTTAATATTGGTAAGAAAAATGCTTGATTGTGGAAGTAAATAGGTCGCTCCAAAATACTGGTATTCCGCTACTTCCGATTAAACTGGAAGCCGTCGGCAAACACAGACATTTACAGACAAGACTACTTAGCAACTTCGTTCTCGTCTGGGACCAAAGTTCAATGGCTTATGGAGTTTCAAGCAACTCTGATATTCATCATCACTTGAAAGTAAGAATAACGTAGATGAGGCCATTGGTTCCTTTGAAATGTAAAGGATTAAAAAACCACTGTGTAGCTGAGGCTAAAAAGCCTAGTTTTCAAATGTAAACAAAACGCCTTTACGTTTCATCGTTCGGTTCGGTTTAACGTTCCTGCGTGATGCGGAATGAATCTGACAGTTACTTGTTTATTGACTTGACTTTGACAAGTAAACAAATATGGCGGTAGTCGGTACTCGAACTGAATTTGTGCGTTTTCTATATAAAATTATAAAAAAGTAAATAATTATATGAGTTAGGAATAGAGTTTATAGAATAATGTCGGACCTAAAAGTGTGTAGAATATGTCTCCGAACGGAGGCAAAGATGTACCATTTCAACATGTACCAACTCAGGTTTTATTATGAAGAAGTAATGGCTTTACAGGCAAGTTATTAAATTAATTACATAAATATTTCAAAGATATTTGCGTAATTATACTGACTTTGTAAATATACTATCGCATCGGCAACAAAAGAGTTCCATATGAAAAGTCTGTAGCGAACAATTTCAAAGAAAAGACTAGGTAATTTACTTTTATCAGTTTAATACTTTAATTTTAAAACACTAGTTGGAAATACTGATCACGAAATTCAATATAATTGTATTATTTGATATAATTATAATAATTTGTACATAAGACAACAACACAGTACACAGCATAAAGAACAGTAGGTTGTACAAACAAGTCAAAATTGTCGTCGAAACTAGGTACGCAATACCTGTAGCTCAGGAGTCGTCGTCTCCGATACCTTTTATATAATAAAACTATGACATATTGCACTTAATACTCTCACAGATAGCATTTGAAACAAAGTCCACTTAAACAGGATGTCATACCTACTCTTATTAAACCGGGGCTGCAGATTGTTCTAACAAGATACTGCGGCCCGGGAACATAAAGGGCAATAGAAGGAACATGGATGGGTTTAGTTAGTACAAGACTGACACTCCCCCCTAGAGTGGAGGAAGTTATTTGATGATTTTCCATCTGCAAAATAAAAACATGTATAAGGATGAATAGTGTAGAATAGAACTCATTTACTTAATTACACTATAAATGACTTTTAGGTGATAAGTGAGTGATACAATCCTGTTCAAATGTCATTGTCAACTAAACAGTTTAAAATATAATAAAAAAAAAACAAGTGCTATTCTTCCATTCATCCCTGTCAATCAACTCTATTATTTACTCCTTTTTCTTTCATAAAGACCTATACAACAATTTTTGCAATAAAATACTAAATTTTATTTTTATCTTGGCAATACAGTACTTACACATGTTTTTATGCCTTATGACTGTGACTGAAGCTTTATTGTTTTGTTTCTTGACATTCAAAAGGGCCTGTAATGGTCTAATTGAAATAAATGCTTTGGGTTTGAGTTTGAATACTCTTTACTACCTATTGTAAGCATAGAAAAACATCGGAATCAATATTGGCAAGAAATTTAGTGGAGGAACAAACTAACCACACATTTAAAAGACATGCACTCCCTGATCTGATCTTCTCTAACCCAACATAGATTTTAGGGTTGTCACAAAGAGTTCTTGCAAAAAAAAAAAAAATTTTGTTCTCTAAAAGTATAGTATTTGGGAACCTGGGAACATGCACAAGGACTGCTTATCACCTTAGCTGTATGCCCCCTTTTATTTTTGGGGTCAGAAATCATCAAATAACTTCCCTGGGCGGAGCGGGGGGGCGTGTCAGAATTTAACTGACTAAAACCCACCCGTTTCTTCTGTTGCCCTTTACGTTCCGGGGCCGCGGTATCTCTTTCGAACAACCCGCAACCCCGGCAGGCGGAGGCTCTGGCAAGCCCCTTTGCTTAGCTGACATCTCTTTGAGGCGCGCGTGAAACACAAACGCGCCGTCGACACGACCTGTCGTCAATAGACGGACGGACGCTGAGCTACCCATAGCTCACCGTCCACAGGGTCAACTGCATGCCCCTTAAATGATATTGCCCCTTTTTTACATGTGGTATAGTAAAAAGAGATTTCAAAAATATTTGTGTTTTTCAGTTAAATGAACAAGATGGTCTACCTCAGTACTTCTGTTATGAGTGTGCGACAATACTACACAAGTTTCATAGGTTTAAGGAGAAATGCTTCAGCGGTCAGAAGATCCTTAGAGAGTTGGCATGGCGAGGACCTGTAAGTATTTTAAACAAGTAGTGTAGAGTTGCTTACGGATTATTTAGAATGAGTTCCCGGTATTTCGGCATATTCTCGATATTTTGTAAACGCCATGGATTAACTGAAGTTTTTGTAGGTGAGTGTTTATATTTCTTAATCTGTAGGCCTACCATGGCAGAGCTATACAGGGTGTCTAGCACCATCTCTTTCCCTCAGTGGAATAAGTTCTGCTTTAAAACGTCATGGTAGGGTAGCTGTTTTTTTTTTAAATAGTTGTCAAATCACATATTTAATACAACCTTTGTTCTGAATAGTTACAGTACTGATGGTGTAATCTGTGTCACTTGTTTCTTGTACTTTTTTGCACTATTTTTCAATTTCTTGTACAGATTCTTTTACCTATTCTATTCTATTTTTAATTAATGGCAATTAGAGCTGTAGCGCTTAGGTGGTGTGTAGTAAATAATACTCCAGATGTACTTAGGTGTAGCGAGTTGTATTGAGGTAGCGAATAGACTGAGGGTTACAGGAATATGTACAAGGCTTAATACTAAAATATAATGGTGGGAGTAACGGGTCTCCCATTACATATTCACGGCCAATAGGAACGAGCTGACATTAATAAACAAATGTAGTTCCTAAATAGTATGTGTGGTGGCGCGTCGTTCGCATTGTAGATATCGGTCGAGCAGCGGACGGATGATGTGTTGATGCATTGCAGCTACAGTACTCCCCCCCTAGCAAAAGCGTACAGGCATCTTCACTATTCTGCCTGATCTTGTGCGGTTTTCGTTGGTGTTCGCCGGGAGTATGCTGGAGTGATCTTCGGTGGTAGCTGCAGCTGACTGAGTTGTCTCACTAGCTTGGTTTTCGTGATCTTCGGTGTTGATAGTGTATGCCGGTTTGAGTCGATCGATCGATATGGTGCTGGATCTTCCTGGTAGTTGTATGGTGAAATACTTCTCGTTGCGCTCGATGACTTTATACGGACCTTTGTATGGATGTTGCAACGGTTTGCGGACGGTGTCATCGCGTATTAACACGTGGCTGCATGTTTGCAGGTCGTTGTGGACGAACATACATAGCTTGTTGGAATGCGGTTTGTATGTAGGCGTCAGCTTCATGATTACGTCGTGTAGGTGATCGACGTAGTTGTGATCCAATTTCGTTGCTGTTGGTGATGGTGCTATGAAATCGCCAGGTAGGCGCAATGCTTGACCGTAGGTGAGCTGCGCGGCGCTGGTGTTGGTATCTGTGCGCACGGCGGCTCGTAATCCCAGTAGCACTGTAGGTAGCTCGGAAATCCATTTGTTACTGTTTTCTAGTCGAGTCATGAGTGCAGTCTTTAGTGTTCGGTGCCAGCGTTCGACGATGCCGTTGCTCTGCGGGTGGTAGGCAGTAGTACGGGTTCGGTCTACCCCCAGCAGTTGTGCGAGGTCTCGGAATAGTTGACTTTCGAACTGTCGTCCTTGGTCAGTCGTTATTCTTGTAGGGCACCCGTAACGAGATATCCATGTTTCGTACAGTTTACTTGCGACGGTATCGGCAGTTATTTCTTTCAACGGTACAGCTTCGGGCCATCGTGTACAGCGGTCGATCATTGTCAGCAGATATCGATGTCCGCACGAAGATGTAGGTAGCGGTCCAACGATATCGATGTGTACATGTTGAAATCGTTCGCTTGGCGGGAATGCTGCGACTTCACTGTGGTTGTGACGTTGTATTTTCGAACGTTGACAAGGTGTGCATGATTTCGCCCAATCGCCAATGTCGATATTCATTACTGGCCAGAAGTAGCGTTCTTGCATAAGCTTGCGTGTAGCTCGTAAACCAGGGTGACTTGTATTGTGCACAGCGTTGAAAGCGGTGCGACGAAAGTCAGTTGGTAGGTACGGTCGAACGTGTGACGTAGACGTTTCGCAGAATATGGGCTTGTTTGTACCAGGCATGACGATTTTTTTCAGTTGGATATTCGTTTGTTGTAATAATTTGGGTATGTTGCTGTCCTTTTCTTGCGCTTGTATTACTTCATCGTAGTTGATTGGCGACGGTAATTCGACGGTTTCAATGCGTGAGAGTGCGTCAGCAACAACATTATTTACTCCGCTCACATGACGAATGTCCGTAGTGAACTCGCTGATAAATAACAGCTGACGAGTTCGTCTTTCCGTGTCGTTATCTGACGGTGGCTTGCGAATAGCGTAAGTCAGCGGCTTGTGGTCGGTGTAAACAATGAGTTCTCTGCCTTCGAACATTTTTCTAAAGTGTTTTATTGCCATAAATATTGATAATAACTCTCTGTCAAATGTACTGTATCGCTGTTGTGTGTCGGAGAACTTCTTAGAAAAATATCCAAGTGGTATCCATTTTTTGTTTATAAATTGTTGTAATACGGCGCCGGCGCAAGTGTTCGATGCGTCACACATTAACGATACGGCGTCGTTTGGTAATGGAGATGGGTGAGCGAGCAAGGCGGCGTTTTGAATGCCTACTTTGCACAACTCGAATGCTTGTGAGGCTTCTTTGTTCCATTCGATTTGAGTTTTGTCACGCTTCTTAGAATTATGAAGGTACGCGTTAAGTGGTGCTTGTAAGTGTGCTGCGTTCGGAATATTGTCGCGGTAGAAGTTGATCATTCCGATAAATCGTCGTAGGTCGTGAATCGTTTCGGGTTTGGGGTAAGCAGTGATTGCAGTGACCTTATCTTGTAGTGGCTTGATTCCGTTACTTGACACTTCATAACCGAGGAAGTTGACAGTTTCTCTGCTGAAGACACATTTTGAAGGGTTTATGGTGATGCCATAGTCGTCTAATCTGCGTAAAACTTGTTGTAGGTCTTCGATGTGACTTGCTTCATTGTCAGATGCGACAATTACGTCATCAATGAAAGAAAATGCGTAATCTATTCCGTTGAGCACTTCGTTGATAAAACGTTGGAATGTTTGTCCGGCATTTCTGAGTCCTGGACACATTCGAGGGAATTCAAATAGGCCAAATGGAGTAGTGATGGCGGTCTTCTCGATGTCTGGTTCATGTACGCAAAGTTGTTGGTACGCACGATTCAGATCAAGAGTAGTAAATATCTTCTTTCCGTGCAGTAGGTAGGTAAAATCTTTGAGACGTGGCACTGGATAGCGGTCGGGTTTGGTGACGTCATTGAGTCTGCGGTAATCGCCGCATACGCGTATTTCGCCGTTTTTCTTTGGTACGACGTGTAGCGGGCTGGACCATGGACTTTTGCTGGGACGACATAACCCTTGCTGCATCATTGTCTCGAATTCCTTTTTCACGGATAGGTATCGATGCGGTGGTAAAGGTCTTGTCTTGCTGTATACTGGTGGACCGGTAGTTTCAATGTAGTGTTCGACGCGGTGTTTTGGACTATCTTTCATGCATGATGGTCGAACAATGTCGGGATATTTGCTGAGTAGCTGGTGGAACGGCTGATCAACATCAATGCTTCTCACTGTTGGTTCGGCGGAGTAGGTGACTGGTACTCTGGTGGTGAGGTTGGTTATTTTGTCGACGAGACATCGGCCGGCTACGTCGACAAGAAGTTGATGATGTTTTAGGAAATCAGCACCGATGATGGGCTTGCTGACTGCGGCGATAATGAATTTCCAGGTATACGGTCTGCGTAGGTTGAGATCTAGTTGTAATGTCTTCTCTCCGTACGTTGGAATGACCGTGTTGTTTGCCGCATACAAACAGAAATCGGTTGGTGTTGTTTTCCCACCTGTTCTCTTAGGTATCACAGACACGTTGGCACCAGTATCAATTAGGAATGACAAACCTGAGTTTTTGTCGTTTATAAATAGGCGGTAGGAAGAGTTGCTTGCGCCGGTTCCCGCCTCGGCCAACGCAGGTGTTAGTTTCCCGAGTGGGCACTGCTATCTTCAAAACTACACGGACGCGTGCATCTTCGCGCTTCTTTGCCGAACTTACGGTGATAAAAACAGATCGCTGATTGGTCGTTAGGCGCGCGATCGTACTTGGTCCGGCTTGACGATCGCGATCGTGAGTGTCGCCTGTTGAACGGTCTGCGTCGATAGCTATTATGATGCGATTGTTGCGTCTTTAATTCTGCTATTTCTCTTGTAAGCGCGTCGATCTTTTCCTCAATTGACTTAGATGCATGCGGGGTGGTAGGAGTGGATGAAACTGCCGCGACGATGCCGTACGGTTGCGTCTGCTCGAGTATCTTGTCAGCCATCATTGCTAGTTCGTGGATGTCGGCTTTCTTGGCGATATTATCGCTGACAGCGAGGACTGCGCGAATTGATTGTGGCAGGTGGTTGGTCCACATTATTCGCAGCGCTGAATCGGAGATGTTGTCAGCGGCGAGGTTTTTCATGCGGCGTAGCAGCTGTGAAGGCTTCATGTCGCCGAGTTCCATCTCGGACAGCAATCTCTGTACTTGCCGCTGCTCGGATTCCTCGTAAACTTGGAATAGCCGACTCTTCAATGTCTCATACCGACGATTTTCCGGTGGATGGAGAATTATGTCGGATATTTCATCGAGGTCTTGTCGCTCAAGGTGTCCGATGACGAGGTCAAACATGGCTTGATCACCCTTCTTCTGTGGAGACATAATGGCCTCAAATTGCGCGAACCACAAACGTATTCTGTCGCGCCAGAGAGGTGGAATGCGCAGCGACGTCGACACGGCTGAGAGTTCTGGGTCTTCTTGATTGGCCATGGTGCTATCTGAATACAGGATCTGGAGGTTTTCACTTGATCACGAACGTCGTATATCACTATATCACGTCGGTAATATTTTCTTAATCACGTCAGTAATATTTTCTTAATCACGTCGGGGTCACCACTGTAGCGCTTAGGTGGTGTGTAGTAAATAATACTCCAGATGTACTTAGGTGTAGCGAGTTGTATTGAGGTAGCGAATAGACTGAGGGTTACAGGAATATGTACAAGGCTTAATACTAAAATATAATGGTGGGAGTAACGGGTCTCCCATTACATATTCACGGCCAATAGGAACGAGCTGACATTAATAAACAAATGTAGTTCCTAAATAGTATGTGTGGTGGCGCGTCGTTCGCATTGTAGATATCGGTCGAGCAGCGGACGGATGATGTGTTGATGCATTGCAGCTACAGAGCCAATGTCCAGTGAATTGAAAAAACTTTTTACCTATTCTTTATGAATGAGTGGGCATTGTTGGCTTTGTAGATTCTTAGACGCTTGTTAACTTTTGTTAATATTTTATCTTATTTTACGTTTAACCAGTTCATTCCAGGCCCTCGACACTTGAAACCCATCGTCCCGGTTGTAATTCCTATATTTGTTAATCTCAATAAGATTGGATTCAAAACTGAATTGGCAATTATAATGTTAACAGACTTTTCGAAGCTTTGTATTCAATTGAGTTACGACACTATTGGCGCAGTGGCTAAGCGTTTAACTGCTGCTCGTAGATTCGATGCCCGCACGGAACAAATATTTGTATGAACTACAGGTAGCTGTTCCGGGTCTGGTTGAGGGTGTATATTAGTGAAAACGTCTGTAAACGCACCCACGATAGAGTAAAAATAAGTAGCTTGGGGCAAAAAAAAATGCCTAACTGAAAAAGTTTTGTTAAAAATAATGCAGTTTTTTTCCTTCAAAACCTCCAGATAACTTACGAAACAATATACAAAGTAGACCGCATGAACACAATGCTCATATCACCACTGACAATAGTTAGCTTCACTGACAAAATAAAAACTTACATTGCAAAGGATAGTGTAGAATCAGAAGAAATCTATGATACCGAAAAGAAAGTGGAAAAGATAGAAAATATTGAACTAGATTACTTTAGTGACACATCGATGGCAGGAGACAATGATCCAATGTTAGATTTTGTCAAAGAGAAGATCATTGAAGACTTAGAAGTCACTTTTGAAGAAGAAAAAATAAAAGTTGATAATGAAAAGATGAATATGGAATCATTCAGTCCTACAACAGTTTACGTTGGAGGCGAAAAAGGTATGGCTTTGATTTTTTTTACATGCATTGCTAGATTATCTATTTTGCAGTGGTCTTACTATTACTTTATTTAAAACAAATTCACTGGATTGAAAGTTTGCAAGGGGACTATAAAATAAATAAAATTCATTTATTTCAGGTAGTACCCAGTATACATAAAAAAATGCAAATTACATATGGGAAAAAATTTTGTGTCCACCAAAAATACTGATCGTGCACCAAATATTCTTTCCTGAATGCAAAAAAAATGCGTAGGTTAGGTTAGGTTAAAACTGCGACCCCCTACGCACGAGCCGAGCGAGCGGAGCGAGCGGTGCCGCGGGAGCGGCCGGCGAGTGCCAGTAACGACTTGCATTAATAGAAAATGGATAAAGATATAACACTTTTTTATTGTAGTGCTGTCTTTTTCCTGATGCTCGTTATGACATATTTTAATTAACATATTTTGGTGCTCATTCAGTAAATTTGGTGCAACACAGGCAAAATTAGGTAAACGAAATGGGAATAAATTGAAGTACGTTTAAATACCATCCATTACATAATACAAAAAAAAACAAGTGAAAATAGATACGATTTAGACATTATTATTATTCAATTTTAAATACATTAATTAGACAATTACAAATCACAAATATCAAATTTGCAGCAGTCATACACAGCCCTGACAATTACATTTTTAGTGGATCTTATTCGCGACATGAAGGAGGCGGCCCGCTTCCTAATTATTGCATAAAAATCGTCCGACTATTATATTTTTTTTTTATTTATAATATCCATTTGACTATAATATGTCAAATTGACATAGAATTATAAATTAATATTGAATATAATTTTCCAAAAGGCATTATGAAAATTGAATGTGAAGAAATAAATGAAAAGAATAATAGCAAAGACACATGGATAAGAAGTAAAGTTTTAGACAAGATGCATTGGAAGAGGTTTACACTGAGTGAAGAAGAAGCAGTGAAGAACTTCAGGGCTCGAGCCGAGGATAAGAAATATAAAGATGCCGCTTATAAGTGTACGGACTGTTTTAAAGGTTTTTCGAAGAAAGACATGTTGGCTAGACATATACAGTTGAGGCATGTAAAGGTAACTCATATTCAACTTAATATTACACTATCAGCATTGCCACCAAACTTGGTAGTGTTAGCCTTCTGTGCAATGTTCTTATTGACATCATCATTTTTCTGCCCTTGTCCCATTTTATTTGGGATCGGCGCAACATGTTTTCTTCTTCCATTCTCCCCTATCAGACGTCACGGCATCATTTACTCCTTTCTCCTTCATATAATTCCTTACACAATTCATCCATCTTTTCTTTGGCCTTCCTCTCGCTGTTCTTATTGACAGCGATTAATAATTTGACGACCATTTCTTCGGATGGGAAATCGTCAAATAACTTCCTTTACTTAACCATGTTCCTTCTTTTGCCCTTCGTGTTTCGGGCCGCGGTATCTCTTTCGAACAACCCGCAACCCCGAACTGCATAGCAATAGATTCTGGCTTCGATTCTCGGGTAGGATCTCTCGTCTCTTTTTCCGTACTCCACGGAGTCGTTTGTCTTGGAATGGACATGTAATGTGGAGGGACGAAACACATGTGACTATAAGAGTGACGGATCTGAATGTTGATGGACGGAGAGCGAGAGGAAGGCCAAAGAAAAGATGGATGCATTGTGTAAGGAATGAAATGAAGGAGAAAGGAGTAAATAATACCGTGACGTCTGACAGGGGAGAATGGGAGAAGAAAACGTGTTGCGCCGACCCCAAATAGAATAGGACAAGGGTAGGAAAATGATAACTCCACGGACTCTAAACTTGGGCCCGGTTGATGACAATAGGTTCGTCCCCTTTTACATGGTGGTTACCCTTTGGAGATAACAGCGGTGATCAAAAGCGTATTTGTTCACAGATGCTGGGTCCATACGAGTGTCGCTTCTGTCGAATGCGCTACAAACTAAACTGTTATTTGCGTAAACATATCAGACAGCATTACTACAAGTATGAGTGCTTGCGATGTCATCTCATTTGTCCGTTAGAGTAAGTATATCTGAATTTCTTCTTTCTTTTTATTATAAACTAGCTTTCCCGCGGCTTCGCTCGCGTTAAAAACGGTAGCGCCTTATTGATTTGTAATAGCAACGCTAAGTTTTCCCGTCTATCGTCTAAATTCTAAGCCTTGTTTCGATAAATTGTGCTCGTGTAATGACGTTTTTTTTGGGGTGGGAAATCTTCAAATAACTTCCCCTCTCTGGGCGGAGCGGGGGGCGTGTCAGACTTTTACTGACTAAAGCCCACCCATGTTTCTTCTATTGCCCTTTACGTTCCGGGGCCGCGGTATCTCTTTCGAACAACCCGCAACCCCGGTCGTGTAATGCCTTCACTTCCAATTTTGCCTATGGTTTTCCCATTTCAATATAAAAAAAAATTATATTTATTCAATTCCATGAGTTAATTATATTATTTAAGTACCAACTACAAATTATGATAATAATTAATTAATAAAAATATTTCAGAAGCTCAGCTCTTCTTCACGACGAGTACCATAGTGGAATAACAAGAAAATGTGCTTATTGTGATGAAGAATTTAGGTAAGACATAAGACTACTTTCCAAATAAGATCTTCTTTGCGGTAAAGAAAAAAAACAAAACTACTGTCCAGTCAGTCTTGTGGACGGTGAGCAATGGGTAGCTCACCGTCTGTCCCTTCAGTGACGAAAAGGCGAATTGACGGCGCGGCCGTCATCCACGCGCGCTTCAAAGAGATGTCAGCAAAGCAGAGGGACACTAGTTTAGCCCCGGAAAATAAAGGGCCAAAGAAGGAAAACATGGTTTTAGTCAGCACAAGACTAACACTCACCTCCCCCCCTCCCGCTCCGCTCAAAGTGGGGGAAGTTATTTGATGTCTATGACCCTCGAATTTTGAAGAAAGAAACTATTTGGTTTCAGACATTCGTCAACATACTACACACACTTACGCACACATCGCAGCTCCCACGTTTGTACCATCTGTGGCGCCTCATTCGTCAGCACGGCCGGGCTACATCAACACAAGAGGGTCAAACATGTCATCGTGGACATCGTAAGTGTAAAGTTTCACCCCTGTTTTCCCTAAAGAGCTAAGCAGCAGTATATTCATATCTATGGGCTTAAAGCTTAGGTACCATTACAGACCGTGTAGGGCACAGCAGAGAGTATAAAATAATCCTTACTAATATTATAAAAGCGAAAGTGAGTTTGTTTGTTTGTTTGTTACCTCTTCACGCTTTAATGGCTAAACCGATTGTGATGAATTTTGGTACATAGATAGTTGGGAACTAGGAGACGGACATAGGTTAAATTTTATTTAAAAAAAAGTGGGATGTGAGGGAGAAAGGGAAGAAAAGGGAAAACTTAGCGTTGCTATTACAAATCAATAAGGCGCAAGGGGAACTGTGTTACCCCAAATTTAACGCGGGCAAAGCCGCGGGCGAATGCTAGTTTTAAAATAAAATTAATCCATTAACCTTATACCTAATTCTTAATATTAATAAGCCAAATTATAACATTATTTATATTGAAATCAGTTACAACAAATTTATTATATTATACTTATTTTAATAAAATGTTAATAAACTAAATAATAACAAAATGTATATGTATATTGAAATCAATTGTTGGAACACTGTTACAGGATATGTCACAGTACCTACAGGATATAATGCCTAAGAAACATGAACTCGCTTTGTACAGATTTCCAATACAATGAGAGATCTACATAAACTAGTTTTGGTATACTTGATTTATCACCATGCGTACACTACAAACACTTCTCTACAGACATAACTTTAATGCTCATTTTCCCTTACCAGGAGAGTCCAGACGATGATGAAGAAGTGAACACTTATTGCCAGCGATGCGACATCACATTTGAGACGAGGAAGGCTTACGAAGAACATCTGTTTCATTCAGCACTTCATAGTGAAGGAGAGAAGTAAGAAATAGTATAAATACGAATGTTTGTGAGGATGGATGAATGGCTTAACGGATCTTGATGAAATTTGGCACAGAGGTAGATTATGGTATAGTCTGGAATAACACTTAGGATACTTTTTTTTTCGATATCACGCGGGCGAAGCAGCGGGTGCCAGCTAGTAATGAATATAACGCTAGTCCTTCAAGCGTCATAATAATTTTAGTAATTAAAAATACGGCCCGGCCATATTAGCTGTAGATCCGAGGACCGTTTTCGCCTTGCCTCGGAAAACACAATAAGCCTTTGCGCTATCATTTGTAGATATGACAGTCGGTACAGGTAGGCAGTAGCGCGACAGTCTGATAACCAGTCTTACCAAGAGGATTGACAATCACTTCCCCGAAAACTAACTCTTATTCCATTACTATTAGGTTCAACATGCAATGTATTTCACGCGCGTGATTTTTTCTCATTTATTGCAACTAGGGCTTTTATTTTAAGGCCTTCATATTTATTAAAAAAAAAAATGGGCTATCAACAGAATATCACAAATAAACATGATCATGTAGAAAACATTTTAAATAAAGAAATATATTTTTATGTTTCAGTGAATATAAACAGACAGTGAGCAGAAAAGTTTTAGGGAAAAAGCAACAAGCCAAAGTAAGTACTTACAACTTCCATACAATATTGTCAATCGGAGTTCTGGTTTTTTTACTTTTCCCATATAATATAAGGTCGAACGGGGTTCAATCATATTTGCGTTCGGATAAAGGATGTTTTTTATCCTAGTGGTATGTTGCCGTGAGGATATACCGCGGATAAATACTTAGTAAATCAAAAATAATTTATTTATTTAAATATTATCAATTAATTTAAGTAAATGTTATCAATTTATTTATTTAATTAAATATAAACAATTATTAAAAATTTGATTTTGTTTCAGGTTACAAGGCGTTTAAGAAAACGGTATGTATTCTTATTTTTAACCGACTCCAATAAATTAAGGATAAACTTTCTTTTTATTTTGTATGTTTGTAACTCGATTTTTCGGTCAATTATGAGCCGAAATCAAAATTGTTTTAATAATCTAAAGGGTACACTTCCGAGGTATTTCATAAATATATATATTTTTTTTATTTATATTGCTTGTTAATCTATATGGATGATCTGCTAATAACAAAAATAATATCGACAATTTCTTAGTCACTTATAACTAAGTAGGCTTTTAAAAAATGGTTGAATAAACATTTCATTTTCATATTTTTTCCAGAAATCATGAAGAAGATTTATTTAAGTTCACAAAAAAAGGAAAAACGAAATATAGAAGAGAACATAGAAAACCTACGACATGTCACCAGGTAAGCGAATTATTATAAACATAAATATCTCGCCTGTTATCACCTATGGGTAGGGTTGCCACCTTTAAGAAGTAAGAATCTCATTCATTTTTAAGTATAATTTTTTATTGTTGTATTTATTTTATTAAAAAGAAAACGTTGCCCCACTAAGAATTTCTCCTGTATCGTGGACACGTTTTCAAACATTTAAACTCACATACACAAACAGCCAGACCCGAAACAACTATCTGTAGGTCATACAAATAAGTTTTAGTATGTATTGCTGTTGGTCATCATCATCTGCCTAGCCTTTTCCCAACTATGTTGGGGTTGGCTTCCAGTGTAAACGGATGCAGCTGAATATCAGTATTTTACATGGAGCGACTGCCTATCTGACCTCTACAACCCAGTTAGTACTGAGTAATGCGATACCCCTTGGTAGGACTGGTTGTCAGACTTTCAAACACTGACTACCTGTAACGACTGTCAAAGATCTACAAACGACAGTCGGGACTAACGCGCTTTCCGAGGCACGGAGGAAACTCGGTATGTAACGGGTGTTCACCCATCCACAGACCAACCTAGGCAAGCGCGACTTAACCTAAAGATCGACCCTAGTGGCTACTATTATTTAGCCACAAGCTCCTGTATTGCTGTTGATATACCAAATAAATAAAAGTCTCATTAAAATCTGGTAAAGTAAGTAAAAAATGACGCAAATTCATGCACGATAGCTTCCATTGATTTATTTCCGTTACAATTCTAGTGCGGCAAACACTTCGATACTCAAGCGGCGTGTTGGAAGCATCACATATCGGAACACCCACGTACTTCGTTCTACGCGCCCACCGAGAGATACATCTGTGAGATATGTGGCTCTTCACTAGCTGTGAGTTTTAATCATTATAACTAACTATAGAATCTGTAAGGTTTGCGACTTGGTGAGACCACTAATCTGGACGGTGGACAGTACCTCACCTCTCCCGTTCGTCCAGTGACGACGTGCCGTGTTGACGGCGCGTTTGTGTTCCACGCGTACTGCAAGGAGATGTCAGCAACGCAGAGGGGCCTGCCTGAGTCACCGGGTGAAGGGTTGTTCGAAAGATAGTGCGGCCCTTGAACACAAAATGCAAAAGAAGGAATATGGATGGGTTTTAGTTAGTACAAGTCTGACGCTCCCCTCCGCTCCGCCCAGAGCGGCTTTCTTCCTTTCTGTTATAACAGTCAAATAATAGTAGATTATTAACCAAGGGGATAAAGCAGTGTCTTCTGTCGTGGGTGACGATTTAAATGGCGAGTGTAACGAAGGACCCGAGGTTTACTCCCGAGCGTAGCGAGGGTGTTAAAAACTGAAATCACGAGCGAAGCGAGGGATTTAAGACGAGTCCTGAGTGTAGCGAGAGATTTAAGTTTACCCAAGACTAAGACAGCTTTATCACCGAGGAAAATACTCTACTTTTCGTACCATTTGCGAAAAAATTAATACAGTAATAATATGAGATAAGCATTTATTAAAGATAATGACATTAAAAGTAAAAGTTAAGATTCGAACATTGGTCCAATTATTTATAAAAAGAGCTACACTTTTGTTTGGTACATTTATTGTTGATGAGTATGATTGCGGCAGCATTTGCACTGATGGAATCCGACAATACACTGTCACTGTCGCTTTGATTTAACAATGTATTTTTAGAACATTAACTTATTTATAAAAATAAACTTAACGTTTATGTATTTGAAGAAAACAAAATCGCGGCAAATTACTAGACTAATATGTTTTGTCGGAAAAGCAAAGGCATCAAGCTCATACGACCTCGTTGGTTTTGGTAATTTTATTTAATAATCATAACTGCATATTAATTGCGTGTTTCTTTTTAAAAAAGATGCTTAATGCGTTATATACCTACAAACTCAATGGTGTAAACACAGATGTAGTTCAGTATTAAGTATTCCAATTTTAAATCACACTCTCTCCCTAGGGGATGAATGAAATTCAGTACAATTTTCTTTCCCTGTTTTTGACAGATTAAAAATGACTATTGTTATGTTCGCTTTTTGTGGCATAGAATGTCACTTTTTTGAGCAAGTGGTACGAAAATACTTTTTCTTTCTTCCTCTCTACAACAGAGTCAAATAAATACTTTTTCTTTATTACTTTCTGTCAATACAGAGTCAAATAAATACTTTTTCTTTCTATTACAACAGCCGGGCAGCATCCGCACACACAAGAACATGCATACAAGAGAAAAACTTCACACGTGTGACACCTGCGGTCGACAGTTCCACGCTACCGTCGGCTTAAAGCGACATCTACTGGTAAGTTTAACCTCTAGACCCTCAGCGGCACAAAAACGTGCCGTACAAGTATTACCGTTGAGCCCTGCTGGCACAAATTTGTGCCACCAAACCCCGACCGATTTAAAACTGTATTTGTAGTAAAGATAAGTCTTAAAATCAGATTACGCTTACGAAAAGAGCCCGCTCGGCGGTGCTTGACGGATAGTTGACGTAAATAATGGCGGTCCTTGAAAGATCAACAGAAAATTGTTGTCTGTTAATTTTACGTGATAACGTCATTCTGCTTCATCCTACTAACATTATAAATGAGAATGTTTGTAAAGATGGATGGATGTTTGTTACTCTTTGACGTCAAAACGGCTGAACGGATCTTGATGAAATTTGGATGTAGATTATAGTCTGGAATAATAAAAGCGATCATAATATCTCTCTGTAACCTTTGCGGTGTCAAGTTGAAATTTAAATATACTCAAGTCCCTTTGTGCTAATTTGAATAAATAACTTTTGATTTTGAAAACGTAGGCGGCATAAATAAGACAAAAGGAAGGACATGTGACTAAAAGAGTAATGGATCTGAATGTTGATGGACGGAGAGCGAGAGGAAGGCCAAAGAAAAGATGGATGGATTGTGTAAGGAATTATATGAAGGAGAAAGGAGTAAATGATGCCATGACGTCTGATAGGGGAGAATGGAAGAAGAAAACGTGTTGCGCCGACCCCAAATAGAATGGGACAAGGGCAGGAAAATGATGAGGCGGCATAAATAATAAAAAAAAATCTTTGTTTTTTTTTTCAGACACATACTGGAGAAAAACCTTATTCATGTTCGTTATGCGACAAGAAGTTCACTCAGAGCAACAGTATGAAGTTACACTACCGGACTTTCCATCTTAAAGAGCCCTATCCTAAGAGGTACGTACAGTTTTATCCTACTAATATTATAAATGCGAATGTTCGTGAGGATGTATGGATGTTTGTTACTCTTTCACGTCAAAACGGCTGAACGGATCTTGATGAAATTTGGCACAGAGGTAGATTATGGTCTGGATTAATACATACGATACTTTTATTTTCGATATCACGCGGGCAAAGCCGTGGGCACCAGCTAGTAAAAAATAACTGACACTTACATGAGAAATACTAAATTCATTATTGTTGCCAAATTACTAGTAATTACTAGTGTCACCTTATTTATAAGTTTGTCTATTGTTATTCTTGTAACTTGTATGGTGTACATAATAAAGAATATTCTATCTATCTATCTATCTTTTATATGCTCTAATCTTTAAGGTTACTATCCTAAGTAAAATAACTATAGATAAGTACATCTTTATAGAAACCGAAGAAAAAACAAAGACGAGCCGAAGACAGCTGATGCTGAGGAGTCCAACAGCGAGTCCGATTCAGACAGCAACAGTCTGCCCGACATGGAACCGGAATTGCCTGACGTCGACGTAGTCAAACCTGTGCTAAACGTCATGCTCGATAAACCTAGCGATGAGAACATGCATTATTTGACATTGACGTAACTGACACCTGTGCTAAACGTCATGCTCGAAAAACCTAGCGATGAGAACATGCATTATTTGACATTGACGTAACTGACATTTGTCAAAAACCGGTCAAGTGCGAGTTGGACTCGAAAAAGGTACTAAGGAGATAAAGTTTTTAATTGTTTGTTGTGTGTGTTGCAAGAATAGTCTTTACAGACAGATGAATTTTTAGGGTTCAAAAGCAAAAATCAACACTTATACAGGGTTATTTGTAAAACACCGACAACCTCGCAGGACTGTATTACTATCATCATAAACAACCACTTTAGTTCTATGGGTTTTTACAAAATTTTATACATTTACCAAAAACAAATCATCAAGATTTCGTTGTCCTATCTAAAACATTTCAACTCCGTCCGTTTGCTGTACCTACATACCTACACCTGCCGCGCACTATCCCCGTAGAGGTACGTTTGCTTCGCATAGATTTCGTAACATTTAGAGCGTTCAATTTAAATATTTTTATTTTTGTATAAAAATCTGATGAACTAAAATATGATATATGTTTAAATGTCATAGAACAAAAGTTGTTGATTATGATGCTGGTAACATGGTCCTGAGAGGGTGCCGGTGTTTTACAAATAACCCTGTAGAATCACTTTGTTGTCCGTCTGTCTGTCTGTGAAGACTTTATCTTGGAAACTTGTGAAGGTATCGAGTTGAAATTAAAACCACATTCTTAAGACTGAACTGCCTTGGAGCTTTGAAAAAATCAACCCTCTAAGTTATCGCAGTCAAAAATATGGTCGTTTATGTCGCACGTTTGCAAGGAAACATCAGTGCGCGAGTCCGGTTCGCACTTGGCCGGTTTTTAATTTTAGCCGAAAATAAAAACATCATCTGTGAAATTTTCAACTGATTATGTATCATTGTTCATAAGATACAGTCTGCTAACTGACGGACAGCGTAGTCTTATTAATGGCCCAAATTAGGCTACCGTTTAACCCATTGGGTACGGAAACCTTAGCCACACAAGATCAACAGTTGAGGCGCAGGCACATAAGAGGCACGCCGCAACGAGATTTTCTTTACAAATGTCGTGTGGGTGATGGACCTAATGCGCCCGCGCCTGGAATGTTGGTCGTGTGAGCGACGCGCCTAAAACACGTATTATATTCTTTTGGAATTTTCCAAGGAGGGTCATTCCCTAATTTATGGACTTAAAAAAATACTGGACTAGCAAACTGAATGTACACACGGACGGCACATCAACCTATCCAAAACAACTTTAACCTGATCTCTCTATTACGGTGTGCGATCCGTAGTAGCAAGATCAGGTTATAATAGACTAGCTGTTCCTCGCGGTTTCACCCACGCTGCTCAGCACCTGTTGGTCGTAGCGTGATGTTATATAGCCTATAGCCTTCCTCAAGAAATGGACTATCCAACACTAAAAGAATTTTCCAATTCCAACCAGTAGTCCCTGAGATTAGCGCGTTCAAACAAACAAACTCTTCAGCTTTATAATATTAGTATAGAAGTATAGATTTGAATAGGTTGACCTGCCGTCGTGTGTACACACGGCAACAGATCAACCTATACAAAACCAGTTTATGCGGATCTCTCATTGTACTTGAAATTTATGGTGTACGATCCGTTGTTGAGAGAGCAGCATAAACTGGTTTTGTATAGGTTGATCTGTTGCCGTGTGTACTATTAAGTATATCCCTGTTTTATGTATAGTCGTAGCATGATAGAAGTTGAGTAAAATGGATCTCGTTACGTTATAGAAACGTGTTTCTCGATAGTATACCATAAAGCTAGAATTTTAAGATTCATTATCCTTTTGAACGCCAGAGCATAAACGAACTAGCGTGCCCTCTATGCCAAATCTCATTTTACTAATGATAAATGATGTTTATTCGACAAGTAGATTATTACAAACACTTTGACACGTCATTTTTTTTATTACTAGCGTAGTCTCTAGATAGAGATTACGCTGAGAACTAGATTGTTAGTAGATAGAAGAAACAGCAAACGCAGAGGTCAGTCTCCCGGGGTTGCGGGTTGTTTGAAAGAGATACCATGAACAGGATTGGTTCCTCGACTCCTGGATGCATTTGGGTTGCCCCATCAGGAATTTCTCAGTCACAGCCAAAACAGCCAATGAATCTGTATTTCCAGGGTCGACGGTTGATCAAAAAAGATACCGCGGCCCCGGAACATAAACAGCAAGAGAAGAAACATGGATGGGTTTTTATTAGTAAAAGTCTGACATTCCCCTCCGCTCCGGCCAGAGCAGAGCGGGGGGAATTAATTTAAAGAAAAAAGTCGAATCTCTTTTAAAGTAATAAAAATCTTAGTAAACCTTCATGAGGACTGTGCAGATTAGGGTCTACATTTTTGTCACATATCTGTCGATGGTATCCAGGGCACAGGCTTGCTTGTTACATATATGTGACAATGTCGTTCAAAAGGTTAAGGGGCATATTTTCTCAAGTAATTTGCAATTTGCAGGTCAGTGTCACGTTGTATGTTGATCGAAATAAATCGCAATCGTAACAAATATGGCTGTAAATACTGCACAGAGTTATTATCACAAAATCATCAATACAACAGTTTATGTGATACCATTGAATGACGTTTGTTTCAACTTTTCTTCTGTTTAAGCACGATACAGCCGATCTGAAAATTGCAAAAAATACTGTAAGAAAAAATATTTTCGCTGGCTACCCTAGCGCTATCCCATAAATTAATTATGAAATCGTAATATTTTATCTGTAAATATTGCTGTATGAGTCTCACCTTATGGTATAGTTTTAATATATATACATACATAAATATATATCTTAACTTTACCAGTCAATGCCAGTGTGTATTTAAGTATAATTTAATTATGTGTCGATTATATTATTGTCATTAATCTATTGATGTGACTATTAAATTGTAAGCTCATAATTATTGTTTGTTTTATTTTTAGTCTGAAATAAATTACTTTTATTTAAACTTGAAAAGATCGACTTTCTAAAAGACTGTCATGACTTAAGAAAATAACAGAGACAGCTTTACAAAGTCTATCACAGCACTGTTTACACTTCTACAAGTGTGGTACAATTTAAACACATGCTTTTCAATTGAAAGAACGCTTTTAATACAGTGAAACAAGCGAGCGCAAACCGCGGACGCCAACGACACAAATATGTGGCAAAAAAATTGATAAATTGAGTTACTCGGCGTGGAGCGCACGTGCCTACGCTTATGCTCTCGCTTTCAAAAGGTTAACTTGGATAAAATGTATGTATATATTATAAATAAAATTGAAATTTTCTGTCACATTGCACCTACCATGTTTTTGTCCCTGCATCACCCTAAGGTTGACTGGTAGAAAATGCCCAAGGCATTAAGTCCGCCTTTGTACAATGTGTTTTTTATTTGTGCATGAAGTTTTAATAAATAAATAAAATAAAACGCCAACCATAAATTTTAAAATTATATGTACTATCGATAACTTAGATTAGATCACATAATATAGTATAGCAAAGAGTCTACGGGCAACAAGCGGTCGTTTCTAACTTTTGTCATTATCTTTCCGCGACTTCTCCTCGTGCGTGCGACCTAACATGTCCCGCTTGGCGCAGCATTTGTGGTTCTGGAAAATTAAATTATCGTTTAGTCCTTACTAATAATATTATAAAAGCGAAAGTGAGTTTGTTTGTTTGTTTATTTGTTTGTTTGTTACCTCTTCACGCTTCAATGGCTAAACCGATTTTGATGAATTTTGGTACTTGGGAACCAGGAGACGGACATAGGCTAATTTTTATTTTAAAAAAGTGGGATGTGAGGGAGAAAGAGGGAAGAAAAGGGAAAACTTAGCGTTGCTATTACAAATCAATAAGGCGCAAGAGGAACTGTATTTGCCCAAATTTAATGCGGGCGAAGCCGCGGGCGAAAGCTAGTTATTTATATACACATTTTTAAAATCCTTACTAATGTTAAATAAGATAAGCTGATGGCAATAGAAGGAACATAGTTGGGATTTAATCAGAACAATCCGACACTCTCCCTCGCTCCGCCCGTGGGGGAAGTTATTTAATGATTTCATTGGCGCAAAAACAAGTAAAGAACGGGGGTAAAATAATGGCGAAATACCGTCGCACGTTAGATTTTAAACGTTCCAAACGCACCGAAAGTTGAAAATTCAAAAACCGAACAGATATTTCCTCCGTAGATAATATTATGATGTCAGTAAAGCATGTAATGCGATAGGGACTTTTTTTAAACGTTGCCCCCACACTAGGAATTTCTCCTGTATCGTGGGTGCGTTTACAAACATATAAACTTACATACACAGACAGCCAGACCCGAAACAACTACCTGTAGGTCATACAAATATTTGTTCCGTCCGGGACGCGTGTGGTCATGTTGTGTGACTTATAGTCATAAATATTGGAAGACCAACGAAAAGATGGATGAACTGTGAGAAGAATGATTTATTATTTTAAGCTAGGAAATAAGTGTCTGATGAGATGATTAGTTAGTTATAAAAAAGTATGGAAGAACATGCTGGACCAACCCCAAAGAAACTGGGATAACGGTGATTTTTAATTAGCGTATTTTCAGCGCGTATAAGCTCAATAGGCATTTTTCCAAAAAAATAGCCCGTCATTTAGATTATTCAAAAATAAGGGACACGTATTTTTTATTTGTAAATCATAATAAAATGACAAAGAAATGGCCCATTGAAGTTACTGGTGACGTCACGCGTAACTGCATTTGAAACTTAATACGACTACTTTAGACGGACTAAATAGAATATAATTACATTGAACCTGGAAACTAAACACCCCTGGGGCCTCAAACTCGCGCAAACACGCCGGAAGGGTTTTTAAAATACAAAATGAGGCACGCGTGTAAGCGCGTAAGCCAATTCGAGTATATTAAATACGCGCCACAAAATACGCTTGTCTGAAAAGGTTAAAAATAGAAGAATTATATGGATTCGAAATGATATTATTCTTCTGTTTTTTTTTTTTTTTATTAGGGAGGAATGAGGCACGCGTGTAAGCGCGTATGCGAAATCAAGGTAATTAAATACGCGCCACAAAATACGCTAGTCTGAAAAGGTTAAAAACAGAAGAATGATAATGAATACGATGTTAGTTTAGCATTCTATAGGTAAACTAATAAACTTACAACACTCAGCTACTCACAGAATCATGGTCACTGGAGTCGTCGGTGTCGGACGTAGAGTCGGTGTCGTAGTGGCCGAGGCCGGGCAGTACGCCAACGCAGCGTAGTACGCTGTCCTCTGGCGCAGTGGTGTTGCCGTTCTGTGGGGTACTGGGGGGAAAGAATATTTGTTTAGGTTACATCGAAATTAGGTTTGTGTAACGATGATACAGTACGGCCAACGAGAAGCGATACGAAAGGTCATTAACCTAAAGAACAACTGTGGCGTTGACAATCTAATATTTAGCTCTTTCCATCTTGTGCCTTTGTCGTAATGTCTCGTTCTCCCGGCAAAAACATGACAACGTTAAGACGGGTTCGCCAACATTCGGGCGGCCATTTTAGATGGGGTTTTAGCATGGGTTTTGTTTACATTTGGTATCGCTTGTCGTTGGCCGTACTGTAGATAAATCATTGTATAGGGATAACGTTATGAGTTGGACGACACGGTTGCTGCAGTGGCCGAAGGAACGACTCCTGCGCTGGGTGTTGAGGGTTCGATCCCCGCACGGATAAATATTTGTATGACCTACAGCTAGTTGTTTCAGGTCTGGCTGTATGTGTATGTGAGTTTAAATGTTTGTAAGGGTGCTTGTACACGTTGCATGTAGCTGGAGCAAGTAAAAATTGCGAGTTACACGCGTGAGTAATATGCGCAAGCTATTTGTTCGAGTTACTCGCTTGTACTTATACATGGTGCATTTAACTGGAGCAAATAATAACTTGCGCAAGCAGTAGTGGTCAAGAGCTACATGTGCATGCTATTCGCACGGTAGCTTTATGAGTTGAATCGCGTCAAAATGTCTCGACGAACGAAAATTCTTTTAAAATCATTTGTTAAAAATGTAATATTACCAGAATTATTAAATATGCTAGAAGACGAATTAATACGCACACGCGGATTAGTTGAGCGGGTGGCTCGCATTGGTACATGCTCGAGTTACTAGACCCGCACATGTTTTTAAACGATATGTTTACGACGCATATAACCCGCGCAAGTGCCTCAACATGCGCAAGCTACATGCACCGTGTACAAGCACCCTAAACGCACCCACGATACAGGAGAAAATCCTAATGTGGGGCAACGTTTTTTCAAAAAGAAACAGTTTCGTTAAAAAATATGAAAGTACTTACTTGTTAGGGCTGCTCGGAACAATTCCGTTAGTCTTCGGTGGTGGGGAGCCCTTGTCAGGCTTGTCACCTTCCATCTCACTAGCCTTGCGCTTCCTTACTACCACCTGTGAGGAAAATAATCATAAACAAATGGCTTTGAATGATTGGCAAGACGATATGACGACTCCCGGCCACCGTAGATGCGGGTCTGTTGACGGTGAGCTATGGGTAGCTCACCGTCCGTCCGTCCGTGACGACAGGCCGGGAGACCGGCGCGTGAGTGTACCACGCGCGCCTCAAAGATATGTTAGCAAAGCAGACCCGGTTAGCGGCGCAGTGGCTGAGCGATCGACTGCTGCGCTGCGTGTCGTGGGTTCCAGCACGGAACATTTCCGGGTTTGGCTGCTTATATGTGAGTTAAATGTTTGTAATCGTACCCACGATACAGGAGAATTTCCTAGTGTGGGGCAACGTTTTTTTATCAAAAGTGTTAGGATCTTACCCCCTGTAGTTTGTTCTTCTGTGTCTGCGCTTGCGACGTGGTCTGTGTCTGACGGGCTGGCGCCAGCTGAGCCCGCAGACGAGTCAACTCCTCGCTCTCAGCTAGGTTCGATACCCGCTCTCTGCAAACAGGAATTGTCTGGTTAGAGCCTTTTTCAAACACCATAGTTACATCACGGGCCTTTTGGTCTAGTGGTTAGTGGCCCGGACTCTTGAGCCGGAAGTCGTGGGTTCGATTCCCACCCAGGACAAACTTTGTGTGATGAGCATAATTGTTTGTTCTGTGTCTGGGTGTGATTTATCTATAATATGTATGTATTTATAAATTATATAAGTAAGTTTATCAGTTGTCAAGCTCTGCTTAGCTTGGGATCAGATAGCCGTGTGTGAGTTGTCCCAAAATATTTATTATTATTATTAGGAAGAACAGCTTCGCCCAGAGCGGCGGAAGTTATTTGAAGATTAGGAACATGGGTCGGTTTAAGTCAATAAAAGTCTGACACTCCCCCCCCCCTCACTCCGCTCGGAGTGGGGAAAGCTATTTGAAGATTAGGAACATGGGTCGGTTTATTATTATTGGGTCATAACTGGCGAATTGTTGCTGTAGGTACACCTCTGCCTAGATATTTTTTTGTACACAAAAGTTGAAGAGCAGGGGGTTTAAAATGACCGCGAATGGTAAAGTAGTAATTTTACTTTACCACTAGCTTTTGCCCGCGGCTTCACTCGCGTCAACTTCGGTAGCGCCTTATTGATTTGTAATAGCAACGCTAAGTTTTCCCGTTTCGTTCCTCTTTCCTCCTCATATCCCACTCTTTAAAAAAAAATACGTCCGTCTCCTGGTTCCCAACTATCTCTGTACCAAAATTCATCAAAATCGGTTCAGCCATTAAAGCGTGAAGAGGTAACAAACAAACTCACTTTCGGTTTTATAATATTAGTAAGGATTCACAGTCATTTAAGACCCCCTATAATTATCAACCTATTATGATTCACCTGGCGGCCATTTTAGATCCACAGATAATAAAATAGCATGTTACCTGAACTCTCTCATTTCCCTCTGCTCTTCAATGGAGATCTGCTGGGCAGCATTGGCCTTTGAGCGCTCCACCAGGTCCAAGAAACCCACCTCATCGTCATCTAGACCGCGAATCATGTTTTCTGAAGAGAAACAACTATTTGTTCAAAAGAGATTGTGGTGTTATTTTGTACACACGGCGACAGATCAACCTATACAAAACCAGTTTATGCTGCTCTCTCAACAACGGATCGTACACCATAAATTTCAAGTACAATGAGAGATCCGCATAAACTGGTTTTGTATAGGTTGATGTGTCGCCGTGTGTACGTCATTAGGATGAAAATTAGATTTTGGTATGTTTTGGGGGTTGTAAAATGACGACTATCTATCCATCTTATGAATACATCAGTAAAAATGTCTTGCCATCTAATGCTATACTTTATGTAAACTGTTTTGTTCGCTGTAGCATTAGACAATAAAAGCAGCTGCTCGGGTCGATCTTTAGGTTAAGCCGCGCTTGCCTAAGTTGGTCTGTGGATGGATGACCACCCGTTAAATACAGAGTTTCCTCCATCCCTCGGAAAGCACGTTAAACCGTTGGTCTGGCTGTCATTTGTAGATCTTTGAAAGTCGTTACAGGTAGTCAGTGTTCAGAAAGTCTGACAACCAGTCTTACCAAGGGGTATCGCATTACCCAGTACTAACTGGGTTTTGGAGGTCAGATAGGCAGTCGCTCCATGTAAAATACTGATATTCAGCTGCATCTGGTTAAACTGGAAGCCGACCCCAACATAGTTGGGAAAAGGCTTGGCAGATGATGATTAGATGTTATACTCACTGAGCTTATGAGCCTCTTCATATTCTGCCTCCTTCTGGATCCTCTGCTCCTCCAAGCGCTGGTATAGCGGCCGAGTATCGTAAGGCTCCTCTGGCGCCTCTGTAATTCACAAATGTGGTTTTCACTAAAACATTTGTCTGACTTTGGTGGTTTAAGATGAATAAAACACTAAATGAACAGCTACCCTACTATGACGTCTTAAAGCAATTCTTATTCCACTGAGGGAAAGAGACAGAGCTATACAGGGTGTCTAGCACCATCTCTTTCCCTCAGTGGAATAAGAATTGCTATAAGATGTCATAGTAGTCCTTCAGTAAGTAGTGTGCAACTCGAAGGGACTCGTCCAATCGCCAGTAGGGCTAGTTTAGGACTGCTCGGACGTGGCCCTCGAGTTGCTTGCTACGTTTATTTGTATTATTCTTTTTGTGATTTATGTCCCTAATGGAAGTGGATCGAGGAAAGTGACTAAAAATTTTGTCTGGACCTAGAGACAATGACCTCTCTCAGTTTGTTTCGGCCTTATTTAGTTTAAAACTACGTATTTGTAAAGACCTACTTGCATAAGTAAACATTATTTAATTTTAAATGGCACCGTTTTTTATTTGCGGCCGGGTGCAGTGGCTGAGCGATTGACTGCTGCGCTGCGTGTTGCGGGTTCGATTCCCACGCGGAACAAATATTTGTATGACCTACAGATAGTTGTTTCGGGTCCGGCTGTTTGTGTATGTGAGTTTAAATGTTTGTAAACGCACCCACGATACAGGAGAAATTCCTGGAGTGGTATAAAAGCTTCGGATAGTTTCGAATAAGGCAGTCTAAATGACATGTTACGTCAGGTTTTTTATTGCTATGCTCGACCGAGCCGTCACTAGCCATACAAGCTGCGCGTGCCTCGTCTCTTGCAATTTATTGATCATCATCATTCTCTCGCCCTTATCCCGAGTTATTTGGGGTCTGCGCAGCATGTCTTCTAGCAATTTGCTTCTATTCTAGACTAGAAATAAAAAATAAATTGAAATATTGCTATTTGTACCTACTTTTTTATTATATCCGTAACTGAAACAAGCAGATAATTATCCGAAATATTTTCAAATTATTATTTCTAGTTTCCGCGTCCAGATCCGATATTTCATATCTCTAACATCCCTGGTTTATACCCATCCTTTTATGTATTTTCTTATTTTAAACTAGCAGGCGCTCGTGGCTTCTCTCGCGTGATATCGAAATAAAAAGTATCCTATGTGTTATTCCAGACTATAATCTACCTTTGTGCCAAATTTCATCAAGATCCGTTCAGTAGTTTTTTCGTGAAAGAGGTTCAAACATACATCCATACTCCCAAACTTTCGCATTTATAATATTAGTAGGAAGTAGGATAGATATTTATTTTATAAATAAGATTCAGTCCATTGACTACAAGCAGATGTGTTGTCACAGAATGAGATTCATAAAAAAAAAATTGTTATTGGTAAAACAAATATTAATTTACTTTGAGCGATTCATGTCTACCAATTCTTTGCCACCTTATCTCATATTTAATCAATAAAATTATAATTTTTCCAATTCACAGTGGTGTAGATGAATTTTTTGACACCCTATACTTAATTGTTTTCCATTTTTGAAACTTGTACATATTTTAATTTCTCTAAAATATTATAGATTGTATAGCTGTTCCTAGCGGTTTCACCTGCTGCTCACTAAGGGGTATGAAAAATAGATGTTGGCCAATTCTCAGACCTACCCGATATGTACACAAAATTTCGTTTAAATCGGTCCAGCCAATTCGGAGAAGTATGGGAACGAAAACTGTGACACAAGAATTTTGTATATTAGATATTTGTTTAATCTTATTTATAAAATTAATATCCCAATGGAGAGTCAATAGTGTGTAGCATTTTTTTCTTTTGCAATATGTTGTAAACCATGCAGTTTGTTTAATAATTCAACTAATATTATAAATTTGAATGTTTGTGAGGATGGCAGGATGAATGGATGGATGTTTGTTACTCTTTAAAGTCAAAATGACTGAACAGATCTTTAAGAAATTTAGAACAGAGGTAGATTATAGTCTGGAATAACACATAAGATTTTTTTTCAATATCACATGGGCGAAGCCATGGGCGCGAGTTAGTATAATATAATGTTTATTTCTCACTACAAGCCAAAAAAATGTAGACAATATTTACACAGAACCACCAGTACCTGTAGTACAGGTCACCAGGGGCCTTAGTCTGCTATTACAATAGTGCCAGAATGGTCGATCACTGATCGCATAATGGTTAATTTTGACAAGTTTGGTAATCTGCTACATACTAAACTTGTCAAAATCAACCATTATGCGATCAGTGATCGACTGTTAATAGCAGACTAAGGCCCCTGGTCCCCACCTGTCCCGAGTTGCATAATTAGTAGCTTGCATGTAAACAGCAAGTAAGACAAGTGTGTGCGGTTATTGACAGTAGAGGTCTGTTCTTCACAAATAATCTGTCTTTCATTTCATTACTCTTTAAACTCCCATATGGTGCTACTGGATCACTTAGTCACTTTTTCTATCCATTTAAATATTCTTTCAATCAAATACACATCATCATCATCTTCCTGCTTTTGTTCCACATTAGTTGGTTTACACAACACATTTTTTTCTGCCATACTCTGATAAAGCATTTATTGTTTTCATGGCCTCTCCAGTAATCTACATTTATATTCATCACTCTTTCTGTCCTCATCACATCTATACTAAAATTATAAAGCTGAAGAGTTTGTTTGTTTGTTTGTTTGAATGCGCTAATCTCAGGAACTACTGGTTGGATTGGAAAATTATTTTAGTGTTGGATAGTCCATTTTTTGAGGAAGGCTATAGGCTATATAACATATAACATCACGCTACGACAAACAGGGGCTGAGCAGCGTGGGTGAAACCGCGAGGAACAGCTAGTACCAGATATTTTAGTATTCAAATACTCATTCAATACCTATTTCAATTAATTTTGTCTTGTAACACAAATTAATGTTCTTTGTAGTGTAATGGTTTTTTTTTTTCGACTTAGATATGAGTGGCATGAGGCATGGCATGAGCCATCCTGGAACTCATCTCCATCCTCAAAAGTTGAGCTCAATACTTAAAAAAAACGAAGATAAAACAAATTCGTGTTAATTGCTTCTAGCCAGCTTTATTGTCCAACAAATACCGCTGAAACGAATGTTCTATCCACGTAAGTGTGTACCATCCTACAACCCTTCAGCTAAAAATATCGAATCCTGATGGTACCAACAAATAACACGGCCTTACACGATCAGTGTGACATTTATTTAATACATGCAACAACTGTAAATATCTGTAACCCAACAATTTTCTAATATAGTTGTTTTATACGATCTCGTCAAACGAACCGCAGTCTTATCAAATGCTTCTAATTAAAATTATAAATGTACGGGAAAAGATATCGTTTGATAGCAAAATAATACGTTTTTATCAATGCCATAATGATGTATGAGCGATCATAACAAATTCCTATCCGTACCTTCAGGCTGATCTGCTGTGCGTACTTTATCCCATTCCTCCTGTCGGCGTCGCCTTGCTTCCAATATTTCAGATTCCGATATGAATCCCGAACTCATCTTTGATGAAAATATTATTTTTTTTGACGAAAAACACTGGACTTCCTTTTCACCTTCCTAGTAACCTAACTTTTTTTTTTGTTGAGAATTTGATTGGCCGCTTTAGGGCAAAGGCAGTTGTAACGTTATTCCTTAATTGGCACGGAAATAATTTGATTTTTTCACAAGAAATTGTAGACAACTTGTCCTTTCAAGTAACTTCCCTGGTTTTTGTTAGAATTTAATTAATAAACATAAATAAGTGGTAAAAACAAGACAAAATACTTAACTGCGGAATCTTAACAATTTCATATTTTCATTGTGGTCATCAAAATACAATGATATGAAAAGGAACGTAACTGTTTTGATAGACAATGGATCCGTGTTTACGAAGTTTGTTTGATTTGAGTCTTAATAATTTAGCTGGAAATAGAAAATATGTAATTACATTCAAAAATCCATACTAAAAGCAAAATAAATAATATTAATTATTATTGTAGTATTTATGGGACTCAATGATTTGATTGTGATGTTTATTCCAGGACATAATTTTAGAATTTTTCAACCAGTTCAAGCTCCTTAAACAGCGATTGAATAAAAATTTGGAAATGTCACAATTTGAGATTTCAGCCAAGCGAGCCGGTTGGTTTTCGCATGAAATTATAATTTCAAATGAACTTTCTTCACAACTACTAATTGAAATAGAAAGATAAATATCTGTGCAACATGTCTGAAGTAGAAAGTAACGAAGTATCGGTGGAAAATGACCAGAAAGACTATGTCGAAGATGGGAAAAATAAGTTGGTTGTAAAGTGCAAATTTTGCGGTTCAAAGATATTAGATAAGAAATCAGCGAAGTATATCATATTAGAGGTAATATTCCAAACACTTAACTTTCATTTTGACGCTATCTTACAACCATTGTTTCTTACTCAGCCTTGCAATTTTCAAGTGTCATTACATTGTTACTTAAATTGATGTAGTTATATTTTATATGTTTTAGTATGTTTTCTAGCTATGTTTTCACAGAATTCAACCTAATAGTTACTTTTCAAGAACTTTTCCAGTCAAATAAGGAAACCTGTACCTTGTACAGAAATAATTGAAGCTCAATTTATTTAATTTGCAGAAAGACTTACCACTAATGCAGCAAGATAACAACAGAAAAGAAGGAGAAATCCAAAATGAGCCCGTAACGGAATTCTATCATGTTGAAAACATGTACACATTTGAAAACATTGGTTTCACACACACAGTAGCTAACTGTAAATACTTAAGTTGTGCTGACTGCGACGCTGGGCCAGTTGGGTTTTACGATATGGACACCAAACATAGTTACGTTGCTATATCGAGGATTATACATGCTTAATTTAAAGAGAGTTGTATGATTGCTTGGCAAAGGCATTCTTAACATTTTGAATGGGGGAATATAGCTCCTTAAAGGAAAGTACTGCTAGCAGAAAAGGATCCATAATTTCGCCAATCAAGTTCCAGCTAGCAAATGTTAAAGTCACTTCAATTGCAAACCACACTGGCCAGTACAACCCAATTGAAAAATTTAAAGACAAACTTGACTTGCCTTTTATGTTCTGTGGCAAAACAGCCAATGCCTGAGCTAATATTTAAAACAGAACAATTATGAATGCTTTTGCCAAACTAACAGTAATTCTAAAGTTGTGTATGAGTACATTTTACCAATTTAATACCGTTTATGCTTCAATAGTACATATTAAACAGATAGACATTACAGTATTCACGTAAATTTTATCTCTGAAAGCAGCGGGTAGACAAGACACAGCCATGTTGTGTGCATCATAAGATGCAAATTAAACTATCTAATGCCCCGTTCCAATAAACAAAAACGACTCGATTTGCTTACGGACAGTTGTATTTTGACATAAGTTCTATAAGAAAATACAACTATCCGTAAGCAAATCGAATCGTTTTTGTTTATTGGAACGGGGCATTACTCACCTTATTAAAGATGACTGACACTGTCACAAATGGTTACTACGTATTTAGTAAATCATTCTGAAACAGTAAAATAAAAAAAGTGGAATTAGTTGCCGGCTTCTCCATGCCCTGGTCATTATTATGTGAATCTCTCCAAGTGAATCTGTGTTTTCTAGGCAAGTGCGTTCCACCCCAAGCCGCATCATTACTTCACGTCAGACCAGTTGTGGTCAAACACAACCCTATTTTGTATCAAAGAAAACACGAACAATTATCTGTATCCTACAAAACTACCTACAGTGCACTTAGTGTTTTTATTATTTGAAAAAAATACTTCTCCGTACACTATGTATGGTCAAAGTTTTTTTTTGTGACTGGTTGCCTATATGGTGGAGGTTCGGAATGATGTACTCATAATGTGGTAACCATTAATGCATTTGTGTCTCTTTCACCCCATATTTTATTTATGTAGTGATAGTTAAAGATAGTTTTAACTGGATCTAGATCAGCTACACAAAATAAGAGATAAAATAACTGTGAAATATTTAAAATATTCCACAGTATTCTTAATACAGTTAGATTCACCTAAATGTACACAAATTCTCAATTAAAACTTAGAAAATCCTTATTCAAAAACTATAAATGAAATTCTAATGTGAAAATACAGGATTACCGCTTAATAGAGATGGTGCCTTTGTTTTTTTGTGGAAAGAAATTAATCAAATAACTTGTAAGTCTCAGACTTGTTCTGACTAAAACCCACCCATGTTCCTTATATTGCCTTTTATATTCTACGGCCGCAGTATCTCTTTCAAACAACCCATAACCCCGAGGA
The DNA here is from genome assembly GCA_958449745.1 of Ochropleura leucogaster. NCBI lineage: Eukaryota > Metazoa > Arthropoda > Insecta > Lepidoptera > Noctuidae > Ochropleura > Ochropleura leucogaster. The sequence goes on along the minus strand of OY288221.1, from coordinate 3,520,233 downwards.
TGGTGCCTTCTGTAGCTACCCTGTCCGAGAGGGGTTGGGATGTGTCACCCAATTCTGTCATTTGTGACCTGGCAGATGTCAATGCCTCTCCAGCCAGCCTAGCTACACAAAACACTATTTCAATGAAATATGGGGCCATCAACGTAGAAAAACATATTAAAAAGATTTTTGACTAAGCATAATAAGAACTGCCTCCTAGGGCTAGTGGTCGCAATCGCTACTGCTAAGCTTGAGGTCTCAGGTTCGATTTCCGGGTCGGGTAAATTGTTATACGGTTTTTTAATCAAGAATTACAGTGGACTTTTGCCCGGTCGATGGCATTGGGTTCACGTCGTACTATATGGGACTTAAAAATAGCTGAATAAATGTAAGTGTAATATTACAGTACATCTTTACCTATACTCTCGGGAATTACAAGCGTGAAGGTATGTTTTTCATTACAGGTAAAAATGTGATCAGGCATTTCCATAATCTGTTCAAAATATAAGATTTCTAGTAGTTAGAAAAAAGCTGTGTTCCAAAAAGTATCATATCAATTTGCTCATTACAAAAATCATTCCTTTTCTTTCTTTTTTATGAAATTAAAATAAATATTTTATTGTTATATGTGTGTATGTATAACTGCTATAGGTAATATTAATGTGAGCTTATAAAATATGAGATGTGTTAAGTGAAATTTATAATTTACATTTTGTAACGATTTTTTTTTATTTAATAAAAGCTTTATTGTGAATAATTTCGTATTATTTTACTGCCTTGTAAGTCTGACTGATGAGCAATGAGGTCCTTTTTTTGAGGATGGGAAATCATTCAATAACTTCCCCGCTCTGGGCGGAGCGAGTGGGAGTGTCAGACTTGTACTGTATACCTAAAACCCACCCATGTTCCTTCTATTGCCCTTTATGTTCCGGGGCCGCGGTATCTCTTTCGAACAACCCGCAACCCCAGCAGGGGCAATGAGGTCCTGGATTCTTTTCTAAGGTCAGGAAATGTGTAATGGATTTTTGTAACTAGGAATTTCTCAGTTGCCAAAGAATATATTTAAGCCTGGTTGATGACAATAGCCGCACTGTACCTTGGGGTATAATTTTGGGGGGGGACGGGGTTGGCGCCGTCCCCCGATATCACATGGTACTTAACCATAACTGGTGAAATTGTGGTTATCCTATAAGAGATGTTCCTTTTTTTAACGTTTGAATTTATCTATGGATGTCTTCCCATGGCGGAGGGGTCTGTCAGACTCCTACAGACTACAGCTAGACGGTGTTCCTTCTCGTCACTTCTGGCTGGGGTGCGGGGACACAATCGTATTCTACACAATCACCCCAGCAGTGACGGTTTGCTTGCGGCAAACCCCGTAAAGGGTAGCAGCTACTCCTCTCCCTGTTATTCTATAGGAGAGGCGCGCGGATACAACACACGACGCCAGCTCAATTTAGAAATGTTCCTGCCTTATCCTTCCTGAATCAAAAGGTGTGATATTGGTCGCGTTTTATTAATAGTAGGTAAGCTTAAAACGGATTACAAAGTCGTTGCTTTGGGTCATTTTTATTGTAACACAGTTTTAGAGTTATTATCGTGTATATGTTATGGAGAAAGCCAACAAATGCTGCAAAATTAAAATCTAGTGTACATTACGTCAGCAACAAAATGACACGCATTTTTTTACTAGTCAATAATTTCGCCACCATTCTCATCGTTTCCGTGGTGTAGCGGTTATCACATCTGCCTAACACGCAGAAGGCCCCCGGTTCGATCCCGGGCGGAAACATAGCTTTTTGTGTTCGTGATTTTTCAACAGATATATTTTTTTCAATAATAATGCATTTAAATATCATATTTTAATTAAAATCATTATTTTAATTATCAGTGGTTAACTACAGATAAAAAGCAACGTAAGTCAGACAGACAATGAAACGCCTTTAAAAAAAATTATAGGTAGGTAACTACCAATTGTAAATTGCTAAGATATTTTCGACATGGCAGGTGATGAAAACGTATTATACCTACCTGATATAAATGGCCACCGTAATCAATGGACCATCCCACAAGAAAATGGTCTGAAAGTTTATAACTTGCACTAGCTGTGCCTAGCGGTTTCACCCGCTCCGTCCTCAATGTCCTCATTTTTTTTTGTAAGAAAAAATATGTTTACAAATAGGTATTTAGTCCCATATTTATCTATTATATTTATTTTTTATGTTATTGTTCGTAAGTTTGTTTTTAATATTAGTGTTAAGATTTTAGAATATTCTTTTAAATAAATAAATCCCCTTAGGGGTTGAATTTTCAAATAAATATTTAGTTAGTTATTTAGATTTAGTTTTTTTGGTATCAATTGTCAGTTTAGATCGCAATTTGATGGGCGTAAAAATTATGAATACTTAAGTTCTTAGAATCCTTACTAATATTATAAAAGCGAAATTGAGTTTGTTTGTTGCGTCTTCACGCCTAAATGACCAAACTGATTTTCATAAATTTTGGTACAGAGATAGTTGGGACCCTGGAGACGGACATAAACAAAAAGTGAGATAAGCGGGAGAAAGAGGGAAGAATAGGGGAGAGAAAGATATTTTTTTCGATCATCACGCGGGCTAAAGTTACCGTTAGCCCAAAGTGACTATGCCACGCGGATGAAGTCGGGGGCGGAAGCTAGTTATTTATAAATAGAATATGGCTCAGATGACTGAAAGCCACTTTTATTCAGTAGAATTTAAATCATTTAGGTACATTTTTCACAGTAGTTCGAGTAGGTAGGTACTTTCTACACGATTAGTTTAGCATAAATTCCTGTACATTGAATATCGCTTACAAAACAACAATTTGGACATAAATTAAGAGGATATTTAAACTGTTTTTTTTTTCATAACAAATTAAACATTTCTATTTAGATACACCGTCTTCATTTCACTTTCTTTAACAGGTTTCTTTGAAGATTGATATTGTGCGTGTCATTAGTTAAATTTGTAAAATCTTTCAAGACCATCTTTTCTTTTCATGTAGTTTGCTTAAGCTGGTGTCAGTTTTATGCCTCTGATTCTCTCTATATGCCGTCGGGAACATATCCCAGGCATGTTGGGGTTTCTCCCGATTTTTTCCTTCATCAAAATACTTACGTACTTACTTGTGTATATGAATCCGTATAATCCGAAGAGGCATCAATCACAATTAAACGCACTCAAAATGCTTTGCTGAGGAACGCATTGAATAGTTCGTTTTAAAAATAATAATAAAAAAAACCGGCCAAGAGCGTGTCGGGCCACGCTCAGTGTAGGGTTCCGTAGTTTCCCGTCCGTCACGATAAGTGTTCCCACTTATGAGTTTAAAGGAGGAGCGTGCAACATTGCACGGTCCGCGGCAAGCGCTCCGACTTGTAACGGTTTATAGCGCGAACACAAAGGGGAGCGCCCAAACCTCGACGACTAATTAGATTATGCACTCAATCACTCATAAATAAAATTACGAATACATTTAAGTGCAACTTACTTTACCACGGTAGGTCATGAAAGCACGGAAAATCTTAACATCGACTTTTAAAAAACTAACGTCAATACACAACGCCATCTATCGAACCATTTGTCAACTGGTTTTTACCTTAACATTTTGATGGTGTTAAAAAAAATGAATTTTAGTTTTGTTCTAAATTGCCTTAGCATGTTCTTAATAGAAGTTTTATGTAGTTATAAGATACCACCAATGCCAAGGAGAGACCAACCGAACAATTCGGTAATACCCGATCCAATGTAATAAGTACCTACAGCGCCTTCTCTCGGGGAATTGGGCTAATTAATTTTTGTTAAAAATTCTTTTTTTTGTTTGAAAAAAGATACATTCAGGATAATAAAAAATGTAAACGAAGTTAAAAAAAATGCTTGCATATACGATTATACTACAAACTTAGTCCAGAAATTATTTTGTACAACTTTTTGTCTTTTTTGGAAAAAAACTGTTGAGTCAATTAAGTTCAAAATAATTTTCATAGAAAGTCCTTATAAAGTTCTACTTTTCAGATTTTTTTCATATTTTCTAAACTTATGGTTCAAAAGTTAGAGGGGGGGGGGACACATTGTTTTTTACTTTTGGAGCGATTATTTCCAAAATTATTGACATTATCAAAAAATGATTTTAGTAAACCCTTATTTATTTTTAAATACCTTTCCAACGATATATCACACGTTAGGGTTGAAATTAAAAAAAAAAATCACTTCCCACTTTACATATAGGGTGGCTACCCTAATAAAACATTTTTTTCCAATTTTTATTTTACTACTTTGTCGGCGTGATTGATATACATATTGGTACCAAATTTCAGCTCTCTAGTGCTAACGGTCACAGAGATTAAGCGAGGACGGACGGACGGACGGACAGACAGACATGGCGAAACTATAAGGGTTCCTAGTTGACTACGGAACCCTAAAAAGTAGTTTATTAATCCAAATAATAGACACAGACACAGTTGGAAGTAAAGAAAAATACTTACTAATATCATAATAATAAAAGTGACTCAAACAGAACTGGACGCCCTAGATAGGAAGGTCCGTACATTGTTAACGGCATTTCGTATGCATCACCCACGTTCTTCGGTTATGAGACTGTATATCCCGCGGAGTTGTGGAGGTCGAGGTTTTTTAAACGCCAAGACTCTCCACAATCGCGAGATATGCAGCCTCAGGGAATATTTCCTAGAAACCGACGTGGGAATGCATCGGGATGTGGTTGCAGTGGACAAAGGCCTCACCCCGCTCTCCTTGGCTAAAGAGAACTGGTGCAAACCTGTAGTGCTTGACACTAACGACCGCAGGGAGGTATGGCAGAGTAAGGAGCTTCACGGACGCTTTTTCCGGGCCCTACATGGACCCGATGTAGATCATTCAGCGTCCGTAGCCTGGCTACGTTCCGGGGATCTCTTTGGAGAAACTGAAGGTTTTGTCTGTGCAATTATGGATGAAGTTATGATGACAAATAACTACCGGAGATTTATTGTGAAGGACGGCACGGTTGACATATGTCGGGCATGCCACCGTCCGGGTGAATCAATTCGACACATTATCTCCGGTTGTTCTCGTCTAGCTAACGGAGAGTACTTGCATAGACACAACCTTGTAGCCAGGATTATCCATCAGCAACTTGCTCTAAAATACAATCTTGTGGAATCGGAAGTGCCGTACTACAGGTATGAGCCCGACCCAGTTCTTGAACATGGCAATATCACATTGTACTGGGATCGATCCATCATCACTGACAGGACTATTGTTGCCAACAAGCCTGATATAATGGTGGTGGATCGATCAGAGCGGCGCGCAATGATTGTTGACATAACAGTCCCGCATGATGAGAACCTCGTGAAAGCCGAGAAAGATAAACAAATGAAGTATATTGACTTGGCTCGCGAGGTTGTCGACATGTGGGATGTGGACTCAGCGATCATTGTGCCGATAGTCGTATCTGCCAATGGCTTAATTGCCAAGAGCCTCGACCAATACCTAAGAAGGCTCTCGTTAGGCAGCTGGATCAAGGGCTTGATACAGAAAGCGGTACTCCTGGACACGGCTCGTATTGTTAGGAGGTTCCTTTCTCTGGAGCCCTGACCGCCGGTAGCTTGGACCCTGTTCCCGATACCGGTGGGCTACTATTTTTATATTTTTAAATGTTTTTTTTTTTATTTAAGAAATATTTAAAAATGTAATTTTATGTTAAAAAATAAATAAATGTACGAAAAAAAAAAAGTGAGTTTCTTTGTTACCTCTTCACGCCTGAAAGGCTAAACCAATTTTGATGAATTTTGGTACAGAGATAGTTGAGACCCTGAAGGCGGACAAAAGCTATTTTTTTAGATGAGAAATGAAGGAGAAAGAGGGAAGAAAAGGGAAAACTTAGCTTTGCTATAACAATAAAAAAAATGCAAATGAGGAACTGTGTATCCCGAATTTAACGCGAGCGAAGCCGCGGGCAAAAGCTAGTAAATAATATATTATAGATTAAGATAAATTTAGTAAAAAGTTAAATACATGTATGCACTAAGAAAATCTTATCTGATATCCCTCATCCCTGAAAGGCTCCATAACACTATTTATTTTCCTTATCCACAGGAAACCACTAACCAAACAGGAAAAAAAAATCGAATCAGAGAGTAGAGCCTATAAACTGATTCCCAGTTCAAAAGTCATGACCATAAAGTTGCATGTTATTTTCTAGAGATCAGATGTTTGCATTGTGCGGCCATGGGAACAGCGTCAAGATTTGCATTTAGTATTAGAAGCTAGCGATCACGAAAAATAAGTAAATAAGCGTATATCAATGATACTTAGTGACTGTTTACTAGTAAAATCAATAAAAACATGTGAGTTTTTCAGGGTTACTACGAATATCCCGTTCTCTTTTTTTTCGAACTTCGGCCATTCGTGATGGATTTGAGACGCTTTTGTTTTTTGGGTGGTAAGTCATCAAATAACTTCCCCCGCTGTGGGCGGAGCGGGGGGAGTTCCGGGTCCGCGGTATCTCTTTCGAACAACCCGCAACCCCGGCAGGCGGAAGACCTGGCAGGCCCCTCTGCTTTGCTAAAATTTGAGACGCTTATTTCATTTAAAGCCTAGTACGGTTCACTGCCAGATGTAGGGCTCACTTAAGTTGCGCCACCAAACCTTGTCTTCCACAACCTCTCCCGAACAGGCTCCCTGTTTCCAGACGGGGCCACTGCCTGCGGAAAGCGCTAGGTTAGACCGCGATTTCGCGGTCAGTGTCAAGTAGTATGTTAATTAAAATATGAATTGCGACCGCTTAAAATATATTTTTATTGTATAATACTCATTTAAATCATAAATATACAGTCTTCTGCAAGTTTTGCACGAACTGCTGCCCTACCATGGCGTCTTAAAACAGAACTTATTCCACTGAGGGAAAAAGACAGAGCTATACAGGGTGTCTAGCACCATCTTTTTCTCACACAGGAATAAGAACTGCTATGAGATGTCATGGTAACGCTTCTAGTCATTTGTTGGGGTAAAATGAATGTACATAATCTGTCTCTCCGTCTTTTCACCTGTAGCTTATACTCACCTACTAAAGCTAAAAGAATTGACCAACAACCTTGTAATAATGCAACTTCAGTTACGTAAATATTACCAGATCGGTAAGTATAGAGCAAATAAATAGCCCATTGTTATGTAACAGATTTGTGGATTTGATACCTACAATCAAGGTCAGCGATATACACCTACTTATACAAAGTTTTTTCAACAGATTATAATCATGTACATGGGAACAATGAATGGCAATCAAAGTTCTGTAACTGACCCTCGAGTTCGAAGGTTTCAACATCCTCCGATTGATTATAAAATTAGTATTTAATTTCTTTTTAATTTCACGGTTATCATAAGTGAATTAGATTTGCCTTTAATCAATTATACGACTTTATTTCCTTGTTTCCTTTACCCTTTTTGGATGTTGCTTGTCCGAGATTAAAGTTTTATATTTTAGTTTAAATAATTGCGCCCGTATGTGTTTATTCAGGGTATAAGCTCCAGGGTTGTTCGAAAGAGATACTGCAGCCCCGGAACATAAAGGGCAAAAGAGGGAACATGGCTGATTTCAAAATTTGTCTTATATTGATACAGGAAAGTGTGCAAAGTATGTTGAAATGTATGTGGCCGTAAAGCAGATTCTACCCTCTCTACAATTAGTTCATAAAAATCCTCTAGAAATCACTATCAAAACATCGAATCAAATGACAGCGAAATCGATTACCAAATCTGACGCTGACGGCACGGCTGAGCAATCGACTGCTGTGCTGCGTGTCGCGGGGTCGATTCCCGCACTGAACAAATATTTCTATGTCCTACACTCTACAGTTGTGTTGGGTCTGGCTGTTTGTGTATGTGAGTTTAAATGTTTGTAAACGCACCCACAATACAGGAGAAATTCCTAATGTGGGGCAACGTTTTATTTAAAAAAAGAGGGAACAATGATTTCATTTTTTATTAATTGATATAGGGCAGTTGCCGTAAAGTAAATTCTACCATTAGTTCACGAAAATCCTTTAAAACTGGCTATCAAAATATCGAACCAAATGACTAGCAAAATCGATTACCAAATTCGCATCCAAATCTTTCCATTACTCGCTGATTCAACAGCCCCACCGGGAGCTTTCACTCTCTGCCTATTACGATGTTACCAGCGTATAGACACACGTATATAATATAATCGTTAACAATTATGTCCAAAGCTAACACTATTAACTGGATACACCGGTCTGGTCTGAGACTGAAGTCATTATCAAGGTTCGGCGAAAGTAATCTTCAAGGTGGCAACAATTATCGAATTGTGATGTGCAATTTGCATTTTGATGTACTGGTGAAATCATGTTTCATGTTTATCAGAACCCTTATTGGATCAATTTGTTTTCCGTCCGTCCGTCTGTCTGTGTGTGTCTGAATCAAGTTGAAATTAAAACCATCTAAGTCTACGCAGTCAAAAGATAGAAAGAAAGAAAGACTTATGATATTGACTGAGTATTTGATCTCGTACAATTCAGTAGGTTGTTCCAGGTTGATACAATGATGTTGAACGAAGACTGTTGACGAGTATTTTAACATTCTATTTCGCGTTTTCGCACACGACCAACAGTCGAGGCGGTGTGGTGGGCGCGTCAGGCGCATCGCCCACACGACATTTGTAAAGAAAATCTCGTTGCGGCGTGTCTCTTATGTGCCTGAGCCTCAACTGCACTCGACTGTTGATCGTGTGGGCGACGCGCCTAATGCGCCCGCGCCTCGACTGCGCCTCGACTGTTGGTCGTGTGGGCGACGCGCCTATGAAGTTATGATAGGTGTGAGTGTGACCTAACTAATGACAGACGCATCATCTTTGCTAAGGTCAAAGGTTCAAGCTTTTGGAATGGAGAAATAAAAACGCATAATGATTTTTTTCTCATTATATACGACCTTGCAAATGCTGTAGTTTTAAAGAGACAAAACGTTCTCAACTTTGACAATTAAGATTTATTGTTGATCGATGATTGTTTTTACGCATTTTCATCATCATTGCCCTTTTCAAGTAAGTTCAAACCATTTTGGGGTCAGATTTAAATAATGCCGTTAAAGCGGCTTAGTGTCGTCTTGTGGCAAGAAAATAGAGTCTAATATATGTCATACCTATCTAAATTCCTCCACATCACATGCCCATAGCGGAAAAAATCGTAGGTATACTGTTTAAGCTTCTTGTCATCGTTCATAAGCCATAAATCATAAAGGTTAATTATTACTACTACTATGACATTTATAGGCAGCACCAATGTGCTATTTACGCAACCATTTCTATCTATTGGCCAATGGTAGAGAGATTGTACTGAGTGAGCATTCATCAATACTTCGAATATTTGTTTAATAAGTACCGTTTTGATCTCCAGTGTCACTTGGTTTTTCTATCATAAATTTCTCGGTAGCATTTGTGCCCGCTTGATGGCAATTGGCTCACTCCTATGAGACACAACTACCAACATAACTGACGAAATTTGAGTGTACTATTCCCGTCCCTTGCTAGAGCTAGCAACCAGTCCCTAAATAATATCACTCAGATCCAGCCTGTCCCTTTGCTGTCATCCCCTTAGCGACGCCTTAAGCCGAGGCTCGTACGTACAGGGGGTGCCCTTAGCGTGTAGTCGCTTAATTTGTAAGTTTATTGCCCTGGCTAGGGATCTTACATTTCTTTATGAATCTTAATAGCCATCATTCAAAAACTTTTCTAAGCCAAGGTGAATTGGTTACGTCGATGCAACAAAAAGTTGTACAAAACATTGATGATTTGTGTCCAACAATATATATATATAAAAGCGATTTATTTCCATAAAGGGCGTGGATTTAGAACTTGCACACGTATTTCTATTATAAAAATAAATTTAAAGAAGGTTCATCAACAGTGTCACGCTGACTAGGTACTCATTATTTTTTTTCTTTTTTTTTTTATAAAATCGAGTGTGTGTAGTGTCCCACATAGGCTTCCTGTATTGTGTAACATAATATATCTGCTAGTTTTTCTCAACTATTTTAGGATTGTTTTTTTGTAAACAAACCTTGTCTCACACTAGGAAATTCTCATGTATCGTGGGTGCGTTTCTTACAAACATTTAAACTCAAATACACACACAGCACACTCGGGACAAATATCATACAAGTATTTGTTCCGTGCGGGGTTCGAACCAGCGATACGCGTCGTTACAGACAATCGCTTAACCACTGTGCCAGTCGTGTCGTCGGTTTTCATTCTAATCAGATGAACCTGAGTACTACAAACTTACATGGAGCAAATGTGGAGGTCGGATACGCATACGACCTCCACAACGCCTACAGTACATAGTGCCCAATCTTCTCCATAGAGATCAACGCTTTGGAATGGGCAACTACAGTACTTTCACAAGTTATTATGCCTTGTGACCGGGACTGTAGATTCATTTTGTTTCTTGACATTCAAAAGTGCCTGTAATGGTCTAATTGAAATAAATGATTTGATTTGATTTGTAAATAACAAGATATCCCTTGAAAAGATAAGTGCGTTTTATCTTCTTCTTGCGTAAAAACGCTTGTACAATATGGGATTTTTGAGAGACGTCAAGATGGTTCCCTTTATACATAGTGTGAACGAATCCTTTACGTAGCTTCTAAATATACATACTACTAGCTTTCGCCCGCGGCTTCGCCCGCGTTAAATTTGGGGTAACACAGTTCTCCTTGCGCCTTATTGATTTGTAATAGCAACGCTAAGTTTTCCCTTTTCCTCCCTCTTTCTCCCTCACATCCCACTTTTTTAAATACTATGTTTGATGTATCCTAATGATTTTGAATATTATTATTTATTACTAATATTATAAAAGCGAAAGTGAGTTTGTTTGTTTGTTACCTCTTCACGCTTCAATGGCTACACCGATTGTAATGAATTTTGGTACATAGATAGTTGGGAACCAGGAGACGGACATAGGCTAATTTTTTATTAAAAATAAGTGGGATGTGAGGGAGAAAGAGTGAAGAAAAGGGAAAACTTAGCGTTGCTATTACAAATCAATAAGGCGCAAGGGGAACTGTATTACCCCAAATTAAACGCGGGCGAAGCCGCGGGCGAAAGCTAGTTTAATATAAAGTTATTGGAAGTTCGAAATTTGACCTCCAATGTCTTCGTAACGAGCCTATGCACACCACGTTTCTTAAGGGCCTATGCACACCACGTTTTTTAAACGCGCCGTCGACGCGCGTTTGTAGCGATGCAGACGCGATACGCACGCAAGTCAGACGCAGCCTGTAGACCTTTGCACACCTGTATAAATACAGACGCGCGTGTGTAGCGATACAGACGCGCGTGTGTAGCGATACAGACGCGATGCAAACGCGCGTGTGTAGCGATACAGACGCGATGCAAACGACGAATAATCCGGCAATCGTGAATTCCACAATATAGGCCGGTTTTGAATTTCAGTTATGAAGTTTTCTGTGTCGAAAGGCTCCATTTTTTTGTTCCAAAGACGTGCGGTGCACCAAATCGCTCGATTGCTACTAGCGTAGATTCGCACTTCCCTTTCCCTCGTTGCGTTTGTATCGATACAGACGCGCCGGTGCCGCGCGTTTGTATCGATACACACGCGCCGGTGACGCGCGTTTGTATCGATACAAACGACAACAAACTGCTCTGCAGGATGAAAACGCGCCGGCGACGCGCGTTCCCAAAACGCGCGTCGACGGCGCGTTTAGAAAACGTGGTGTGCATAGGCCCTAAACGTTAAAGTTTTTATCCTGCAGAGCAGTTTGTTGTCGTTTGTATCGATACAAACGCGCGGCACCGGCGCGTGTGTATCGATACAAACGCGCGGCACCGGCGCGTCTGTATCGATACAAACGCAACGAGGGAAAGGGAAGTGTGAATCTACGCTAGTAGCAATCGAGCGATTTGGTGCACCGCACGTCTTTGGAACAAAAAAATGGAGCCTTTCGACACAGAAAACTTCATAACTGAAATTCAAAACCGGCCAATATTGTGGAATTCACGATTGCCGGATTATTCGTCGTTTGCATCGCGTCTGTATCGCTACACACGCGCGTTTGCATCGCGTCTGTATCGCTACACACGCGCGTCTGTATTTATACAGGTGTGCAAAGATCTACAGGCTGCGTCTGACTTGCGTGCGTATCGCGTCTGTATCGCTACAAACGCGCGTCGACGGCGCGTTTAAAAAACGTGGTGTGCATAGGCCCTTAAAGGTTACCGGGTATGGTCTAGAACAAAAAACAATCGCAATGACGAAGAGAACAAATTCCCTTTTTTTGCGTATGGGTCAATCATCTAATATCTCCCCCACTTTGGGCGGAGCAGGTCAGACAAACCCACCCATGTTCCTTCTTTTGCCCTTTATTATCCGGAACCGCGGTATCTCTTTCGAACAATCCGCAATCCCAGAGAACAAATGCCTTTCGGATAATTAATTTTACACCGATTAGATGCTACAACAAAGTATTCAAATTGAAGATAAAAGTTCAGCTATAAACTGTGTGTTTGAAACTAAGATTAATATTAAAACTAATTCTCATATCCTGTCAACATTGGCATTGAAAACTTTGCTTGTGCTAATCAGCTTTTAATTAAAGCCAATTACTTTAATAGAGTTTATAGTTAGTGTCGCTTAGAGATAGCTCGCAGGACATGTGATTGATGAGGCTAAAAGTTTATGGTGAGGTGACCTTGAATCGGAAGAGAGGGTAGGCGTTCCACAAGGTGAAACGAAGGCCGATGGAATCTATTGGGCACTAGAAACATGTGGAGATTGTACAGACGCCTGCACATCAAGCTACTACAATCTGTCAGATTTCTTTGATAGATTTTCGACTTTATTTCTAAAGTATTAGGTTCAAGGTTCATTGGGAAAAATTGACAGTTTCGGGTAGCTTGACCTGCAGGCGTCTGTACCAGTCGATACGCGTAACGACAACTAAGGGACAGAGACGACATGCGACATGCCGAGTGGACGGCGTGTTAGTGTTCTTCGCGCGCCTCAAAGAGATATCAGCAAAGCAGAGGGGCCTGCCAGGGCCACCGCCTGCCGAAGTTACGGGTTGTTCGAAAGAGCTACCGCGGCCCCGGAACGTAAAGGGCAAATTGAAGGAGTATGGGTTGGTTTTAGTTACTACAAGTCTGACACTCTCCCCAGCGCTCCGCCCAAAACGGGGGAAGTTATTTGATGACTTCCCATCCGAAAGAAAAGGGTGGTTTTGATGTCTTGTTAATGTTATCTTTCAAACGATGATTTTGTTTGCCAGTATTTCGTATATAGTCAAATTGCAATTGGATGTGAACTTGTACCAAAGTCTTGCAATAGGGTAGTTTCTGGGTTAGAGTAATTACATTCTATTTAGTCCGTCTTTTATATTTTAAATGATAAAGATATAGCCCATTAAGGTTACGTGTGACGTCACTAGTTGAAAAAAAATGTAGGATCGCATGTCATCACACGTAACTTTAATGTACTGTAATAATATCTTTGTAATTTTTGGTCTAGTTTACAAATAAAAAAATACGTGTCCCTTATTTTTGAAAACTAGCCCATTGTAAATATTTATAAGCTGTGGCTGATTTTTTTTCTTAAATGGAGACTTCGACTTAATTTTTTATTTATGTGTCACATTACAAGGTAAGTGGAACTTCTGAGAACATTTATACAATCATAGTCTATTTGGCAATACGTATACGAATTCGGCTTACATCGGAGTAAACAGTGTGTCGAGGTCAAGTTAGCCTTCAGTGGCGACCTCTGTGACCTTTCGGTAACGTTGCCTATCAACGATATGTGTTGGCGAGTGTACTTGGACTGTCGGAGAGAAAAATGTTATTGGTTTAATTTTTCTCCGCAATTATTCTTAAGCTTTTTGTGTGCAAGACTGTTGGCTTAAATGTTCATTGATGAATATATTCGTACTTATAAGATACTTTATGAATAAAATTTTAGTCGCATTTTTTTTTAATGAATGTGTTATTACCCAGAGGTTAAGCGACTCGATTCGCATGCATTGTGACGATATGACTTTTTAAATTCATATATACTTTCTAAAGTTTACATACACATCACTAACATCGGTGAAGGAAATCATCGCGACTTCGTCCGCGTGGCATAGTTACTTTGGGCTAACTAAACCCGTGTGATAATCGAAAAAAAAAAATCTTTCGCTCCCCTTTTCTTCCCTTTTACTCCCCTTCCCTCACTTTTTTTTAGCCTATGTCCGTCTTCAGGGTCCCAACTATCTCTGTAACAAAATTCATCAAAACCCCCATATCTTACTGTAAAAAATTGCCTATGTCCGTCTCCAGGGTCCCAACAATATCTTTACCAAAATTCATCAAAATCGTAATACATAATAATAATCAAGTATATGGTTTTAATTTGAACTCGATAGCTTCACGCGTTCCTGAGATAATGGCTCTCTTGACAGACAGACGGCCGGACAACAAAGTGATCCAATGATCCAGTGATCCAATCCAAAGGGTTCCGGTTTTTCCTTTAGAGGTACGGAACCCTAAAAATAACTATATCATCTTATGACTTCCCCCGCTATGGGCGGAGCGGGGGGGGCATGTCAGACTTGTACTGACTAAAACCCAACCATGTTCCTTCTATAGCCCTTTACGTTCCGGGGCCGCGGTATCTCTTTCGAACAACCCGCAACCCCGGCAGGACCCGCAACCCCGGCAGGGCACGCAACCCTGGCAGGTTGGCCTTCCTCTTGCTCTCCGTCCTTCAACATTCAGATCCATCATACTTTTAGTCTTCGTATATTATGACTACGTAATTAAAATAATAATTATTAACATTGAAATAGCTAATTGCTGTTGTTATTTTTATAGAATCGTTTGATGTTTGCAATTAGTTTCTATTTTTATCAAGTTATTTATTGCCGTTATTATTAATAGCTTTTTAAAACTTACATAAAAAATAAATTGTCTTTGTCTGATCCATAAGAGATTGCATTCAGTTGTAATATTACTAATTTATTCAAAAAAATATTTTTAATAAAAATACAACTAACGAAAGCATCGGAAGTTATGTTTTAATAATTTAATTATTAATAAAATATATTATAAACAATATTTCTGTTGAATGTCATAATATTTGCAATTTTATATAATTATTCGATTAACATAGATAAACAACTACCTATTGCTCGCGGCTTTGTTTACGTGGAGTTGAAAAATGGAACCACAGAAACATCTTAAGGAAAATAAAAGTGGCCTCTGTCATCACTAAGATCATGGTCTATATTTGCATGAAACTTCATTGAGTTCCGTTCAGCCGTTAAGGTGGAAAGTGAGTTTGTTTGTGACAAACAAACAAACTCACTTTCCCATTTACAATAATATGTAAGATTTATAATTTACTAGCTTTTGCCCGCGGCTTCGCTCGCGTTAAATTCGGGGTAACATAGTTCCCCTTGCGCCTTATTGATTTGTAATAGCAACGCTAAGTTTTCCCTCTTCTTCCCTCTTTCTCCCTCACATCCCACTTTTTTCAAAAACGTATTAGCCTATGTTCGTCTCCTGGTTCCCAATCTCTGTTCCAAAATTCATCAAAATCGGTTTAGCCATTAAAGCGTGAAGAGGTAACAAACAAACAAACTCACTTTCTCTTTTATAATATTAGTAAGGATTCATAAGAAAACAAAATCAAAATCAAAATCGTACGTACGTCGTTACGTAATCAATGTTTATTTATAAAATTCAATAGGTTTTTTTTTAATATTTATAAGTTAACAGATGCATCTTCATAAATAACAGTTATTTCGCCGGTATTCGCATTTAGTTGTTCTCGGCGCTGCGTCTTCTATCCATACATTCTATCACACCCATTAAGGTAAAAATGGGTTTAAGGCGCAGTATTATGTCGTTGACCTTGTTCATACATTTTGACGTTGGACTTTACTGCATACGTTCGTCGTAAAAATACAAATAAATTTGTATAAAATTAAATATTAACTATTCAATCAAAAACAATCCATCATTAAACGCAGTTTGGCATTGGAAATTTCATTGTATACTTTTGATTATAATTACGATTAATATTGAAGAGATGAACTGCTTTAAAAGAGAATTTAGAGGTGTGTTTGAATATTTTTTTTACACATTTTAGTATATTTAATTATAATTTGAATTCCATCAATGTATGCAAAAAAGCCTTAAAAATATCATATTTTTTTCAGTGATTAAAATTATGTATGGTTTAAGAGATACACTGCGTTAAAAAACCTGATTTTTGGCCGTTCTCAAGAAATCTTCACCTTAAGTACCCTTGACGAAAGCTGGAGATATTGGGGTCATGTTTTTTTACAAAAAAAAAAATAAACATTTTTGTAATTAAATAAATAATAAACAAATATCTTGGGACAACTCACACTCGGTTATCTGATCCCAAGCTAAGCAGAGCTTGTGTTATGGTAACCAGACAACTGATATACATACTTATATAATTTATAAATACATACATATCATAGATAAATCACACCCAGACACAGAACAAACAATCATGCTCATCACACAAAGTTTGTCCTGGGTGGGAATCGAACCCACGACCTCCGGCTCAGCAGTCAGGGCCACTAACCACTAGACCAACAGGCTCGTCAATTGAAGTTTTGCATTAACAAACTTTTTGAAGTTAAACTTTTGAAGTTATACTTCTTTTGGCGCGATGGAGAAAAATGATGAGAGTGATTTGCGCGCGCACAGCGACATCGTGAACTTAGTTATAGGTGTTCTAGTAACTATGTTCATGTTGTATATTCTAGTATTTTTATATTTAGAATACGTGTTTCATAATAAATAAATATTCTTTTGGTGTTTTTATTAAGCTATTGCATAGCCGAGGTTTGGAAATGGATGGGTTACCACACGGGGACAGGTTAAGCAACCCTTGCCGAGGTTTGGAAATGGATGGGTTACCACAGTGGGCCAGGTTAAGCAACCCTCACCAAGGTTTGGAAATGGATGGGTTACCACAGGGGGCCAGGTTAAGCAACCCTTGCTAAGGTTTGGAATTGGATGGGTTACCACAGGGGGGCCAGGTTAAGCAATTTTTGACGAGGTTTGGAAATGGATGGGTTACCACAGGGGGCCAGGTTAAGCAACCCTTGCCGAGGTTTGGATATGGATGGGTTAACACACGGGGACAGGTTAAGCAACCCTTGCCGAGGTTTGGAAATGGATGGGTTACCACAGTGGGCCAGGTTAAGCAACCCGCACCAAGGTTTGGAAATGGATGGGTTACCACACGGGGACAGTTTAAGCAACCCTTGCCGAGGTTTGGAAATGGATGGGTTACCACAGTGGGCCAGGTTAAGCAACCCTCACCAAGGTTTGGAAATGGATGGGTTACCACACGGGGACAGGTTAAGTAACCCTTGCCGAGGTTTAGTAATGGATGGGTAACCACAG
The DNA here is from genome assembly GCA_958449745.1 of Ochropleura leucogaster. Taxonomy (NCBI): domain Eukaryota; kingdom Metazoa; phylum Arthropoda; class Insecta; order Lepidoptera; family Noctuidae; genus Ochropleura; species Ochropleura leucogaster. The sequence continues at coordinate 3,502,785 of OY288221.1, read as the reverse complement.
GGGGCCAGGTTAAGCAACCCTCACCAAGGTTTGGAAATGGATGGGTTACCACAGGGGGGCAGGTTAAGCAACCCTTGCCAAGGTTTGGAAATGGATGGGTTACCACAGGGGGCCAGGTTAAGCAACCCTTGCCGAGGTTTGGAAATGGATGGGTTAGCACAAGGGGCCAGGTTAAGCAACCCTAGCCGAGGTTTGGAAATGGATGGGTTACCACAGGGGGCCAGGTCAAGCAACCCTTGCCAAGGTTTGGAAATGGATGGGTTACCACAGGGGGCTAGGTTAAGCAACCCTTGCCAAGGTTTGGAAATGGATGGGCTACCACAGGAGGCCAGGTTAAGCAACCCTTGCTAAGGTTTGGAAATGGATGGGTTACCACAGGGGGCCAGGTTAAGCAACCCTTGCCGAGGTTTGGAAATGGATGGGTTAGCACACGGAGCCTGGTTAAACAACTCTCACCAAGGTTTGGAAATGGATGGGTTACCAAAGTTTTTTTTTACACCAAAGAAGTATAACTTCTAACGCGTGTACATAAGTACACACATCCCTTTTTTTTTAAACACCTCCTTAGTGCGAGGGGCACTATGTAATGAATTGATGGATGCATTACATTACACAGTACAAGAGTCGAGATCACAATATGTTGAGTACGAAATAATGAATTGTAACGCAAAACGTGATTTTTTACCCCAAAAAGAATACGTTTTCCAGGTTGATTTTTAATTTTTGTGTAGAGTTAATTTGACGGTTTGGTGAGAGGTTCGTTTACACCCTGTATATACACAAATTCCACCCATAATTTGTTTTTGTCTTGTTGTTAAAAAATTGTTGTAAATGAAGTGGTTCCCAGCCGTCGTGGGAGTTGACTACCTGCTACCGTAGTCGTGGGGTCTGTGAACAGTGAGCAATGGGTAGCACCGTCGGTCCGTCTAGTGACGATAGGCCGTATCGATGACGATTATCAGTAAAGGCGAGAGGTCCGCCAGGGCCACTGGGTTTGGGGTTGTTAGGAAAGAGATCAGATACCGTGGCTCTGGAACAAAAAGGGCTAAAGAAGGAACACGGATGGGTTTTATAGCCACTGTGACAGTCACTCTTTATTTTTTCAAAGTTATTTGTCATCATTATCTGCCTAGCTTTTTTTTAAAAAAAACGTTGATAGACATCACAAATATCGATGAAGAAAAAACAGCGAAGCGGAAAACTGAACCTATCTTCTAATATATAAAATTCTCGTGTCACAGTTTTCGTTCCCATACTCCTCCGAAACGGCTGGACCGATTTAAACGAAATTTTGTGTACATAACGGGTAGGTCTGAGAAGCGGCCAACATCTATTTTTCATACCCCTAAGTGAGCAGCGGGTGAAACTGCTGCGCACAGGTAGTAATTAATATCAGTCTGAAATCAAATGTTAATCATTTAATTAGTGATGAGGATGATCAATGTGTGCCGTATCTGGTTCAGAAGAGGTTTTTGTCTATCAGTACGACAGTTATAGGCTGGTTTTATTGAATAAAGATGACCGTGTTTAACTGCGCAAGCGTCACATACGACCCATACGCCCATCTGAAAAAAATAATAATAATAGGATCAAACTAGGAATTCTCCTGTATCGTGGGTGTTGCTCACACAAATATTTGTTCCGTGCGTGGATCGTGGATCACTTAACCACTGCGCCAACCGAATTTGACCCGGCTTCCAGCCTACCCGGATGCAGCAATACCAGTATTATACATGAAACGGCTGCATATCCGACCACGTGTTACGTGACATACTTACTTCCTTACGAATATTATAAAAGCGAAAGTGAGTTTGTTTGTTTGTTACCTCTTCACGCTTTAATGGCAAAACCGATTTTGATGAATTTTGGTACAGAGATAGTTGGGAACCAGGAGACGGACATAGGCTTTTTTTTAAAGTGAGAAATGAGAAAGAGGGAAGAAAAGAGAAATCTTAACATTGCTATTACAATGAATCAGGCGCTAGGTCAAAAACTGCAGAACGCGAGCGAAGCCGCGGGCAAAAGCTAGTAGTTATTTAAATCCTCCTTTCATAACTTTGAGCTTCAGTTACTAAGGAGGTAATTAAGGAAAATTAACTTATGTAACGTATTTGTGTTGCTGTCGAGAAATAACTTAAATCTTTGTTTTCCCTACAGAACAATGTCTCCGTCGATTATTGAAATTATGTCTCTTTGCCGTTTGCCCGCATTTTTAGTAAATGGCTAGTCTTTTAACGTAAACAATCCTTATTTTAATCACCTTAAAGTGGTATTTAGAATAAGAAGTAGGTAGCTTGTGAAACAGCGTAGAATCATGGGTTACATCCACCAATCAGCTCTGAGTATGTGATGTGGATCGCAGAGGTCGGCTGAGTTCCAGCCGTGAAAACATTATTTGGTTATTTTTTGTACAAAAAGTTCATTACACAGTTGAACGATTCTACATTTTTGAGGGATAAAAATAAATTACATACTGAAAAAAAAATGAGACGGAAGTCAATATACCGAAATGGCTTATTTCCCGGCACGGAGGATATGGTGACTGGCTGTGCCCAGTGGTCTCACCCGCTGCTTAGGTGCCCTTTTTACATACTCTCAGACCTACCGAATATCAATATGAAATGACACGGCCGGAATGGATATAGAGCTATGCCCTAACAAAAAATATTCATGTACATTGATGTACAGTACGTCATTTTAATGCTTACATGCAGAGCTTTACAATAGTTTATTATTTATGATCAGGGAATAGGCGAGAGACACTATAAATAGAAAACAAAAATACGCCGTTTAGTACCTCTATAGACTAGGCTATTCATAAAAAGGAACTAATTCCACAAGGAAGGTCTTGTTTCAATAGTAACAAAGTACCAAAATACGTGATAAAATCAACGCAAGACGACAATGTAAATGACAATCAATGCAATGTCAGAATATAAAACCACACAATCAATGAACAAACATATATTTTTTATCTTTTTCTCTCGCCTGTTTTAGGGAAATGTAATTAATGGGATTATTTTTTATTTATTTCAAAAGGAATTTTCATATTTTAATCATTACTGTGCATTATCAGGGCAGGATCTGGCCACGTCCTTTCATAAAAATCGGTCTAGCCGTTTCGGAGGAGTATGGCAACTAAAACTGTGACACGAAATAGTAAAAAATTTCATAATCTACCTAGACTTTTACCGACTATGTTGGTAGTATTTTACATAGAGCGACTGCCTATCTGACCTCCACAACTCAGTTATGTACACTGAATAATACGATCCCTTGTTAAGACTGATTATCAGACTTTTGGACCCCTGACCACCTGTAACGACTGTTAGATCTATAAATGAGAGACGGGATCAATAGCTTTTTGCGGATGGGAAACCATCCAATAACTTGCCCCCCTCTGGCCGGAGCAGGGGGAGTCTATGAGGATGTCTTTTATTGGTTTAAACCCACCCATGTTCTTCTGCCTTTTATATTCTGTGGCCTCTTTCGAACAATCCTCAACCCTACAGGCAGTAGAAAAAGGAATATAGATCTTCCTGCCTCTTCTTCCATTCTCCGTCATTTCATTCCGTTCATTTCTTAGGCATTCTTCTCCATCTCCATACATTAACATTCATATCTATCATTCGTTTAGTCACTTGCGTTTCGTCCCTCCGTTTCAATTTTAAAATAAAGAAAGAAAATCTTTTAATTGGGACTCGCACAAAAGAAGTATAACAGTAACGAAATAAAATAGTATAGACAAGGTTATAGTCACATGCGTTTCGTCCCTCCGTATCACTACATAGTATAAAACAAAGTCGCTTTCTCTGTCCCTATGTCCCTTTGTATGCTTAAATCTTTGAAACTACGCCACGGATTTTGATGCGGTTTTTTTTAATAGATAGAGTGATTCAAGAGGAAGGTTTTTATGTATAATACATACATATTATAGTAGAGAAAAGTGGGGATTCTCAAAGATTTCTAACACCCGTGCGAAGCTGGGACGGGTCGCTAGTCAATTATAAAAGAAAGAAAGAAAATCTTTTAATTGGGACTGGCACAAAACAGTAACAAAATGAAATAAAATAGTACAGACAAGGTCTGTGCGAGGCCAAAAAGGTCCTTGTCTCCGCATAAGCTTCGAAATTTTAGGATATAAACAACACAGCGCTGGTATTCTGACAGGGCCAGTTAGTGGTATTATGACATATTCTTACTAAACCTACAACAATAAAATTACCAAATATTATTCGATTTTGTGTCGAAAATAACTAAATACTATTAGGTAACAATATATGTATTTGAAATACACTATTTGGAATTGGCTAATTCCTGTGTCTCGAACGTGTCACAAAATTTCGTTTTAATTGCGTGACCTACATAAAATTTTCTTAATCCTTACTAATATTATAAAAGCGAAAGTGAGTTTTTTTGTTTGTTTGTTACCTCTTCACGCTTTAATGGCTAAACCTATTTTGATGAATTTTGGTACAGAGATAGTTGGGAACCAGGAGACGGACAATTTTTATTTAAACAAAATGGGATGTGAGGGAGAAAGAGGGAAGAAAAGGGAAAACTTAGCGTTGCAATTACAAATCAATAAGGCGCAAGGGGAACTGTATTACCCCAAATTTAACGCGAGCGAAGCCGCGGGCGAAAGCTAGTAACCTATAAGGGCATTAAAAAACGCCAAGTACGATCCGGACTCATAGCACCGGGTTTCCGTACAAACTTGCGATATAATAGGCTAGTTTAAAAAAAAAATAGTCCGTCTTTGTCAGTGACGTGTGACGTCACTTGTTCCGAAAAAATGCAGCAACGCGTGACGTCACACGTAACTTTAACCCTTTCGCTGCCCAGTCCGAATTTTACCATATATTTTGGACTCTTACGCTGAGTTCTGGGCAGCGAAAGAGTTAATGGGCTATATCTTTGTCATTTTTGGTCTAATTTAAACATAAAAAAATACGTGTCCCTTATTTTAGAATAATCTAAAAGACGGACTAAATAGAATGTAATTACTTTGACCCTGGAAACTATGCTATTGGCCATATCTATTGACTGAATAAATTAAGACATTGATTTTTGCGCAGCTTCAAGGGGTAAAAGACTTAAGTATATGGTTTTAATATCAACTCAAACAGAGACCCCTCTGTATGCGCGAAACGTAAAGGGCAAAAGGAGGAACATGGGTAGGTTTTCGTTAGTAAAAATCTGACACTTCCTCCCGATCCGCCCAGAGCGGGGGAAGTTATTTGGTGATTTCCGATCCGCAGAAACAGCCTCTGTATATTCTATAGAAATAAATAAATTCTTCTGTTTCTTTTACTTTTTATTAAAAAAAAACAGCTTTTGCCCGCGTTTTCGGTCTCGTTCAATTCGGGGTAACACAGTTCCCCTTTCCTGATTTGCAGGTATCTGCTACTTGTAGTTTTTACCCTAGCGCCTTATTTATTGTAATAGCAAAGCCAAGTTTTACCTTTTCTCCCTCATATCTCAATCTTTTTTTTTAAATGTCCTATGTCCCTCTCCAGGGTCCCAACTATATCTGTACTGAAACTCGGTTCAGCCATTTAGGCGTGAAGACGTAACAAACAAACTCAGTTTCGCTTTTATAAAATTAGTAAGGAATAACGTTTTTTTTTTTTTTTTTTCGGGTGGGAAATCATCCAATGACTTCCCCCGCTCTGGGTGGAGCGGGGGGGCATGTCAGACTTGTACTGACTAAAACCCACCCATGTCTCTTCTATTGCCCTTTACTACGTTCCGAGGCCGCGGTATCTCTTTCGAACAACCCGCAACCCCGGCAGGCGGAGGCTCTGGCAAGCCCCTCTGCTTTGCTGACTCTCTTTGAGGCGCGCGTGAAACACGAACGCGCTGTCGACACGGCCTGTCGTCAATCGACGGACGGACGGTGAACTACCCATTGCTCACCGCCCACAGGCTCACATCTACGGTGGCCGGGCGCTATAGGCGTCTCCCGCGGCGGCTGGGTTGGGCAGATGTTCTCTCCCTCAAACGCCCGGCCACCTCCTTTGCTAGCATTACTGCTTCGCAGAAGGTGATGACCGCTTCCCATTCCCTCTCGCTCCGGACCATGGCCTGAACCAGGGCCGGACGCGAGAGATCGCCGCCGCCGATCGCCTCTACGAGGGCACGGCGGTGCTCCGCCCAAGCTGGGCAGATCGCCACTGTGTGCTCCACCGTGTCCTCCGGGCGATCGTCACAATGGTGACACCCGGGCGCTTCCTCCCGCCCGATGATGTGCAGGAACCTCCCGAAACTTCCGTGTCTGGTGAGGACCTGCGTCAGGCGGTAGGTGAGGACGCCATGACGCCTCTCCAGCCACTCCTCAAAGAGGGGACTTACCGCCACTATTGTGGCGTGCCCTATAAGGTATTAACTTTACGTTTATACAAGAGCCTCTGGTTTTCAAAAAAATTAAAAAAAAAAAACTTTTGAACTACCTTTGTGCATATCTGTACAAACGCATCAGTCATGCGGTTTGCGCACCATTAGGCAGTTTTGTCACCGCGCACAATTGATAACTATAAAAAATATGGCCGACCACTTGTTTGTCAACTCTGCCGTAGCTAGATTTACGACACTTTTAATAACCACTAATCTGAGGTTTTTGTCCGAGTCGGAATATCTTTAATAGAGTCAGCAAGGAAAATTTTTCATGCATCTATAAGATGTTTTTCTATACTAATGTAGTTCGACGGCGCGTCAGAGTCGAGGCGCAGTCGCGGCGCGGGCGCGTTAGGCGCGTCGCCCACACGACATTTGAAAAGAAAATCTCACATCAGAGTCACGCCGCAGCGAGATTTTCTTCACGAATGTCGTGTGGGCGACGCGCCTAACGCGCCCGCGCCCCGTCTGCGCCTCGACTCTTGGTCGTGTGAGCGACGCGCCTTAGTGTTTTACGCGGGCCCAAAGAAAAGTCAGCAAAGCAGAGGCTTGCCAGGGCCACCGCCTGCCGGGGTTGCGGGAGTTGAGTTGCGAGAAATATATATATATATTGTAAATTGGACTCATTGTAAATCCCACCCGCCCATGTTCCATCTATTGCCCTTTACGTTCCGGGGCCGCGATATCTCGAATAGTATTAGTATATAAACATTAGGTGTTTATATACTATGTTTATGTAAAACCTCACCAATGAGGAATGAAATCAATATGTCACATTACAAAGTGTGCAGTATTCACATTTCACAGATAATACGTTCCACTTGTCTTTTTTATATTTTTGCTGTAAACAAGTTGGTGAGAAATATTTAGAAATTCTAAATTTGCTAATTATTTGCATAATTTGTCCTCTATGAATTATTTAATCCTTACTATCCTTACTTAATATAATATTATAAAAGCGAAAGTGAGTTTGTTTGTTTGTTTGTTTGTTACCTCTTCACGCTTTAATGGCTGAACCGATTTGGATGAATTTTGGTACAGAGATAGTTGGGAACCAGGAGACGGACATAGGCTAATATTTTTTTGAAAAAAGTGGGATGTGAGGGAGAAAGAGGGAAGAGAAGGTAAAACTTAGCGTTGCTATTACAAATCAATAAGGCGCAAGGGGAACTGTGTTACCCCAAATTTAACGCGGGCGAAGCCGCGGGCGAAAGCTAGTAATATTATAAAAGCGAAACTGAGTTTGTTTGCTACGTCTTCACGCCTAAATGGCTAAAGCAATTTAGATGAATTTTGGTACAGAGATAATTCGGACCCTGGAAACGGACATAGGCTAAAAAAGAGAAAGAAAGAAAAGGAGAGGAGACAAAAAATTTTTTTTTTCAATCATCACGCTGGTTAAAGTTAGCGTTACCCCAAAGTAACTATGCCACGCGGACGAAGACGAGGGCGGAGGTTAGTTTGTTATATTTTACGGTGGCACGGTTGGCGCAGTGGTTAAGCGATTGGCTGCTACGTCTCGTGTCACGGGTTTGATACCCGCACGGAACAAATATTTGTATGACCTATATATAGTTGTGCCGGGTCTGGCTGTTTGTGTATGTGAGTTTAAATGTTTAACCCATCCACGATACAGGAGAAATTCCTAGTGTGAGGCAAAGGTTTAAAACAATAAGGTATAGGTTCAAGAAGGCACCTTCTCTTACTTTAAGAGAAAAATGGCTGCGTCATACAGACAGCCAGACAGGTAGACGGACAGGCCAAACCTATGAGGGTTTTGCCATTTGGCAACGAAAACTAATTACACACAGGTCATTTTTTTTTAATTTATTTAAAGGGTTTTGTCGCTTAGCGACCACATCACCCAGTGCAGGAAAAGCTATTTATAATCTAATTAACTAACTTACGATCTACTTATGTCTAACTTATACAATTATTTTGCTTTCTCGGACATTGGAAAGGCAAGAATGGAATTACAAATCCCGATATTAAATACATTGTTTTATCCAAATACTTGAATTCTATGATGTTCATTCCGGACACACTCCATCAGAATATGAAAAACATCATCAATTACTACACAGTCATCACAGTTTGGAGACAAAACTTTTTTCATTAAATGATAAAACTTATTCGATGGGATGTGTCCGGAACGAAGTCTTGAGGCTATTGTAATTAAATTTCTATTTAGATCACAATCAATCCATGGAACCCGAGCAATCTCTGGCTGGATAGTTCGGTACCATATCCCCTTTTCTTTTGATCTTTTATCAAAATACTCCTGCCAAAGATGTAAACACACAGGTCATCAAACCCACCTTTTACAAATTCACAACAACGAGGGTGAAAGTACCAAAAAGTTTGAATCGAATAAGACGTGTAGTAATCGATAATTGATCGGAAATCATCGGGCATCATCGTATGTGTACAAGAACTGGAAATTTGGAATCCGAACTTGTTTCTAACAGTATACAATTATAAGTTACGTGTGAGTTAGAAATTTTTGGGATTTGGAGAAATTTTTGTTTCTATAAATAGTTAGTTTAATTTGTAGCGGCAGAGCCATCTTGAGCCATCTACTTTACTTTGTTTTTTGACGTAGGTCTGGCACTTTGAGTACTATAAGCGACCTACACAAATATCCTTTTTTTGGTAATGATCGTCGTGTCGTTGAGCTCCTTGGGTTATGAGTTGAGCTACACGATAACTGACAAATGCTTGCACTGACTGGACAGGTCCACTCAATCTGTGTGGTGCTTTCTTAAAAAAACCATTTGAGACACTATCTGCATAGTCCTCATGTAAGTTGACCAAGATTATTTTGTCTGGACTTTAAAAGAGACTTCTGAGTTTGTTTAGGCTGTTTCTTCTCAGAGTAGTCGGGTACGAAACACCGGCCTCATCTAGTTTAAAAAAAATGACGTGTAAAAGTGTTTGTGAAAACCTACTTGCAAAATAAACATCATTTATCATTTGTGAAAGAGTTTATCCGTAAAAGTACTTCCATACTTCTAAACTATACAAATAATAATAATTATTATTCGGTTTTTTTTTTTGGCGGATGGAATGAAATCATGAAATAATTTCCCAGTTCTGGGTGGAACGTCAATCCTTGTAGAGTAGTGTCCTGCCGGGATTGCAGGTTCTTCGAAAGACATACCGCGGCCCCGGAACTTAAAGGGCAAAACATTTGCTTTTATTTAAAAAAAGGGGAAAAAATTTTGTGTTCACCAAAAATACTGATCGTGCACCAAATATTCTTTCCTGAATTCTAAAAAAATGCGTAGGTTAGGTTAGGTTAAAACTGCGACCTACGCACGAGCCGAGCGAACGGAGCGAGCGGTGCCGCGGCAGCGGCCTGCGAGTGCCAGTAACGACTTGCATTAATAGAAAATGGATAAAGATATAACACTTTTTTATTGTAGTGCTGTCTTTTTCCTGATGCTCGTTATGACATATTTGAATTAACATATTTCGGTGCTCATTCAGTAAATTTGGTGCAACACAGGCAAAATTAGGTAAACGAAATGGGAATAAATTGAAGTACGTTTAAATACCATCCAAAAAAAAGTGGGTCCAGTTGAAAACCAGCATCAGGCATTCGTTGTTCGGTAATTTACTGAACTGGGCCTATTTGGCGCAGCTGTGAATACACATTATTAGCTTTGTTTTTTTTTCTTTTTAGTGTATAAGATTTAAGTTTTTTTTTTAATGTTATATTACATGGAGCGATTGCCTATCTGAACTCCACAACCCAGTTAGTACTGGGTAATACGACACCCTTGGTAAGACTGGTTGTCAGACTTTTGAAACACTGACTACCTATTACGACTGTTAAAGATCTACAAATGACAGCCGGGACTAACAGCTTAACATGCTTTCCGAGGCACGGAGGAAACTCTGTATGTAACGGGTGGTCACCAATCCACAGACTAACCTAGGCAAGCGCAGTTTAACCTAAAGATCGACCCGAGCGGCTGCTATTATTAAGTCACGAGCTCCTCTTCCTGTTACGGAATAAAGTGATGATACAAATGGACACAAAAAGAGATTTCGTTTGTTATACATTAGGCCTACTATGACGTCTTAAAGCAGAACTTATTCCACTGAGGGAAAGAGATGGTGCTAGACAACCTGTATAGCTCTGTCTCTTTCTCTCAGCGGAATAATGCATGTTACAAAAACCTGCATCCCTATTACTTAACATGCCATCAATCTCCTTTGCTTGAAAGTCATTCAATACATCACCATATTAAAGTTGTCAATAGTTAACAATGAATGAATTCGTCACAAACATGAGAGTGCAATTCATTATGTGTCATTATATTATGTCATGCTAAACTGCACTAATGTAAGGATTGGTGTACACTGGGATTAAACACGGTGCATTTTTCAAATAGGCCAGCTAGAGGCCCGCTGAGGGAAAGGGACAGAGCTATACAGGGTGTCTAGTACCATCTCTTTCACTCAGTGGAATAAGTTCTGCTTTAAGATGTCATAGTAGGCCTATCTAATAAATAAAATTCTCGTGTCATAGTTTTCGTTCCCATACTCCTCCGAAACGGCTGGACCGATTTAAACGAAATTTTGTGTACAAAATCAAAATCAAAAGTCATTTATTCAAATTAGGCTGATAATCAGCACTTTTTGAACGTCAGATTACAAGAGACAGTCCCACAAAAACGCCCTGCCCTTCGCCACTTCCTAGTGTTTTAGCTGGGAAGAAGAAGTGGCGGAACAAACTCCCCAGCAACACATCTGTCTGTCAGGTTAGAAGAACCAGATTTACATATCATACATACATATCGGGTAGGTCTGAGAATCGGCCAACATCTATCTTTCATACCCCTAAGTGAGCAGCGGGTGAAACCGCTGGGAACAGCTAGTAGTAAATAATAATGAATCTTTATTTTCTTTTTCCACATAGGTGCACATTGGCATGTATAATATTATAGTAAAAGAGATGATAGTACCATTTTTTTCTAAAATGCGAATGCTTGTTAACAATTGTTGAAAAAGTTAAGAAAAGTCATTTATTTATTTATCCTCTTATATTAAGACAGAAGAACACAAAGGTACACACGGCGACACATCAACCTACACAAAACCAGTTTATGCGGATCTCTCATTGTACTTGAAATTTATGGTGTACGATCCGTTGTTGAGAGAGCAGCATAAACTGGTTTTGTATAGGTTGATCTGTCGCCGTGTGTACAGCTTATTTCATTAGAAATTTCTTCCAGCAGACCTGCGGGAGGAAATTTGGATGAGAAATGTAGACACAGTGTGTGGAAGAGGCAAAACAGTTACCTCAATTTATTAATATTTTCGGGTACTTTTTTTGTTAGTGATGGGAAATCATCAAACAACTTAACCCGCTATAGGCGGAACATGTTTCTCCTTTTGACCTTTATATTCCGGGGCCGCGTTATCATTTCTGAGCAACCCATAAATCTTAAATTATTTATTGGTGCTATTTTTTAAATATAAAACGTTGCCCCACACTAGGAATATCTCCTGTATCGTGGGTGCGTTTACAAACATTTAAACTCACATACACATACAGCCAGACTCGAAACAAATATTTGTTGGCGATACAAATATATTGTGTTGTTATCCTTACTAATATTATAAAAGCGAAAGTCAGTTTGTTTGTTACCTCTTCACGCTTTAATGGCTGAACCGATTTTGATGAATTTCGGTACAGAGATAGTTGGGAACCAGGAAACGGACATAGGCTCATTTTTATTTAAATAAAGTGGGATATGAGGGAGAACGAGGGAAGAAAAGGGAAAACTTAGAGTTGCTATTACAAATCGATCAGGCGCAAGAGCAAAAACTGCAGGTCTGCTTGGTGTGTTATACCGAATTTTACGCGAGCGAAGCCGCGGGTGAAAGCTAGTGTGTTTATATTCCGGGGCCGCAATATCTCTTTCGAACAACCCACAACCCCGGTAAGGTGCATGCCTGTTTTTTGGGATCGGAAATCAACAAATAACTTCCCCCGCTCTGAGCAGAGCGGGGGGGAGTGTCAGACTTGTACTGACTAAAACCAACCCATGTTCCTTCTATTGCCCTTTACGTTCCGGGGCCGCGGTACCTCTTTCGAACAGCCTGCAACCCCGGAACGTGCATGCCTTTGGTTCGAACTAGGGACATTTGATTTGGCTATCCGACCGTTACACCTATATGTTATCATTACTCTGCAAGTTATGATGAGGATCATTCAATGTACGACTAGCTTTCCATTTCTAAATAGATTATAACACCTCCGTATTGTCAACCTTACATAATTCCACACACAAACCTGGGGGCAATAGGTAGTGTAAATTACAGTTATTTAATATTTAACAATTTAAGATATTTAACACTCATTCGTAAAACCGCAACTCCAATATTTCGTAAGTGCATACTTAGCTTAAGTCTTATGCAAAAACGTTTGTGTGGACCTAAGTGGGTTTTGTAGATCAGGGGTTCCCAAACTTTTGAAATTACGGACCACCCTCCGAATATATTTTATTTTTTGACCTCTTTATACTTTTGACAACACGGTTGGCGCACGGTTCTATTAATACAAATTAAAACAAAAGAATCGCATGATGAAAATGGTTATTTTTTATCATCAGATGTTATGTTTTAGTTGGTCAGAGTCAGTTCCCAATTTCAAAATATTATTGGTACTACTTTATCCTTACTAATATTATAAAAGTGAAAGTGAGTTTGTTTGTTTGTTGTGCCTTCACGTCGAAATGGCCAAGCCGATTTTGATGAATTTTGGTACAGAGATGATGGTGGGACCCTGGAGACGGCCACAGATATTTAAAAAAAAGTGAGAAATGAGGGAGAAAGAGGGAAAACTTAGCTTTGCTGTTACACAAAATAAGGCGCAAGGGGAAAAACTAGCTGGTACCTGCAAATCAGGAAAGGGGAGCTGTGTTACCCCGAATTTAAAGAAGCCGCGGGCAAGAGCTAGTATTCAATAATTTCGAATCCTGGTGTTTGTTTTTACGAAACCTCTAGGTTTCGCGGAACCCACTTTGGGAATCGCTGTCTAGATAGACAAAAAAGTGCTATTCTATTGTAAGTGCCTAGACGACAAGATTGATTTAAAATAAATTGGTTTTTTTATGTCTGAATGAAATGGTTCGGTCTATGTCACTATGTTGAATGAAATGGTTTAATAGACTTCGCTTTTATGCATACGTAATTTTTGCAATGCGTTTTATTACTAACGAGGTTAGTGACCTGTGACATAATGATGCTATTATTTCGTGAGTGCAAGAATTGTGCAGATGAAGATTAATTTGATAGTTTTAGATTGGCCCCATTGGACGAGTGTCGAAAAATACATAGAAACAATTAAAACGAGGCCTTTATTTGCTAAAGGGAAATTATCAAATAACTTCCCACACTCTGGGCGGAGCAGGGGGAGAGTAAGAGTTGTACGTACTAAAACCCACCCATGTTCTTACTTTTGCCCTTTATGTTCCGGGGCCGCGGTATGTCTTTCGAACAATCAGCAACCCCGGGAAGTTTTTTGCATTCCCATCCGCAAAATAAAAAAACCGGCCAAGAGCGTGTCGGGCCACGCTCAGTGTAGGGTTCCGTAGTTTCCCGTCCGTCACAATAAGTGTTCCCAGTTATGAGGCCAACCGAACAATTCGGTAATACCCGATCCAATGTAATAAGTACCTACAGCGCCATCTCTCGGGGAATTGGGTTACTAATTAATACAAAGACGTGCAATTTCGGAAGTAATTTTGGATTGCGAGAACCGATTTCAATAATTCTTTTTTTGTTTGAAAAAAGATACGTTCAGGATAATAAAATATGTAAACAAAGTTACAAAAAATGCTTGCATATACGATTATACTACAAACTTAGTCCAGAAATTATTTTGTAAAACTTTTTGTCTTTTTTGTACAAAAACTGTTGTGTCAATCAAGTTCAAAATAATTTTCATAGAAAGTCCTTATAAAGTTCTACTTTTCAGATTTTTTTCATATTTTCTAAACTTATGGTTCAAAAGTTAGAGGGGGGGGGACACATTGTTTTTTACTTTTGGAGCGATTATTTCCGAAATTATTGACATTATCAAAAAATTATCTTAGTAAACCCCTATTCATTTTTAAATACCTGTCCAACAATATATCACACGTTAGGGTTGAAATTAAAAAAAAAATCACTTCCCACTTTACAGATAGGGTGGCTATCCTAATAAAACATTTTTTTCCAATTTTAATTTTAACACTTTGTCGGCGTGATTGATATACATATTGGTACCAAATTTCAGCTTTCTAGTGCTAACGGTCACAGAGATTAAGCGAGGACGGACGGACGGACGGACGGACGGACGGACAGACAGACATGGCGAAACTATAAGGGTTCCTAGTTGACTACGGAACCCTAAAAAAGCCTTACTAGTTAGGCAGATGTTTTTTAGTAAATTAGTACTTAGACTAAGGGGGAGCTCGTGGCTAAATAATAGCAGCCGCTCAGGTCAATCTTTAGGTTTAGCCGCGCTTGCCTAGGTTGGTCTGTGGATTGGTGACCACCCGTTACATACCGAGTTTCCTCAGTGCCTCGGAAAGCACGTTAAGTTGTTGGTCCCGGCTGTCATTTGTAGACATTTGACAGTCGTTACAGATAGTCAGTGTCACGAAAGTCTGACATCCAGTCTTACCAGGAGGTATCGTGTTACCCAGTACTAACTGGGTTATGGAGGTCAGATAGGCAGTCGCTCCATGTAAAATACTGGTATTCAGCTGCATCCGGTAAGACTGGAAGCCGACCCCTACATAGTTGGGAAAAGGCTAGGCAGATGAGTACTTAGACTAACGCAGTTAATTACGTTGTTGTCTTTTTAATAAAAATTTCAATTTATTTTGATTTAAGCTGTACGTCAGTATTCTGCTCTCCATAAATGAAATTAAATATTACTAAATAAATATTTTAATTATTTAACGGGCCGTAAAGGCCAATAAAAAAGTAATAAAAGTGAATGCGTCTAAAATTAAATCCTTTTAGTTTTTATAATTTAAAAATAGTAAAAGAAAATAGTATTGTTATGAAAGATGTAATTAGGAGCTAATTTACATTTTTGAAATGACGTTATAATTACATATATTTTTAATAACTATTAAAACTAATTTTGCTGTGTACCTTAATTATTTAGAAAAGTAGGGATAGAACCACAAAATATATACCTATAGGTATATAATATATATATTATCTAATATACAAAATTCTCGTGTCACAGTTTTCGTTCCCATACTCCTCCGAAACGGCTGGACCGATTTAAACGAAATTTTGTGTACATATCGGGTAGGTCTGAGAATCGGCCAACATCTATTTTTCAAACCCCTAAGTGGGCAGCGGGTGAAACCGCTGGGCACAGCTAGTATATTATAATTAAGTAATACACGTCATTCCCTCTAGTTTATTGTCTCTACAGTTGGCGTGTACTTATTTTGCAATGAACTTTTCCTTACTAAAAGCGAAAGTGAGTTTGTTTGTTTGTGACGTCTTTACGCCTAAATGGCTGAAACAATTGAGATGAATTTTGGTACAGAGATAGTTATATTTATATTTACTATTCATTTTTTTTTGAAGATTGAGGATGATGTAAGGGAGAAAGAGGGAAGAAAAGAGAATACTTTGCTATTACAAAAATTAAGGCGCAAGGGCAAAAACTACAGGTAGCAGGTACCTGCCAATCAGGAAAGGGGAACTGTGTTACCCCGAATTTAACGCGAGTGAAGCCGCGGGCAATAGCTAGTCTTCTATAAATTAATGAAATAAATTTTAAAGTTAAACAAAATTAATTTATAAATAAACTAAAAAGAAGTATAAAAAAATAGTCCTCAACGCTCTCAGTTGGTAATGTCCCCAAAAGGCTGGCCGCGTTGGTTGCCACGTTGTATGGCAACGTTTAGCCTCTGGCCAAAGTAAAAGCCAGCCCTTGGGTAAGTGTCAACTAAACGTCTTTTTGTAGTTATGTTAATTTGTTTTTTTGTAATCCTTACTAATATTATAAAAGCGAAAGTGAGTTTGTTTGTTTGTTACCTCTTCACGCTTTAATGGCTACACCGATTTTGATGATTTTCGGTACAGAGATATTAGGGAACCAGGAGACGGAAATAGGCTAATTTTTATTTTAAAAAGTTGGATGTGTGGGAGAAAGAGGGAAGAAAAAGGAAAACTTAGCGTTGCTATTACAAATCAATAAGGCGCAGGGGGAACTTTGTTACCCCGAATTTAACGCGAGCGAAGCCGCGGGCAAAAGCTAGTTTGATATAATATGTTAAAGTGCGTCTAAAAGTTCGAATGATAGTTATTTCATTCAATATAATGTATGAGGATTCCGATAGCCCGCTGCTTTTTTTAAGCTAGAAATTTCTCCTGTATCGTGGGTGCGTTTACAAACATTTAAACTCACATACACAAACAGCCAGATCCGAAACAACTATTTGTTGGTCATACAAAAATTTGTTTCTTGCGGAAATCGAACCCTTGACGCGCAGCGCAGCAGTCAATCGCTCAGCCTCTGCGCCAACCGTGCAGTTTTAATTTTTGATGCTTATATTTAACTACTGTAGTTACACGTGCGTCTGCTATAGAACGGAAAGTCAAATAAAATTAAAGAAGAAAAACAATTAATGTCTATAAAGAGATCTAAGATGCTTAAAAAAATTGTCATTTGGCTAAATAATAATAGTCGCTCAGGTCGGTCTTTAGGTTAAACCACACTTGCTTAGGTTGGACTTTGGATGGGTGACCACCCGTTACTCGTTACGTACTCTTTGCCTCGGAAAGCACCTTAAGCCGGTGGTCCCGGTTGTCATTTGTAGATCTTTGACAGTCGTTACAGGTCATTAATTGGTTCGTATTATCCAATACTAATTGGGTTGTGGAGGTCAGATAAGCAGTGGCTCCCTATAAAATACTTGAATTCAGCTGCATCCGGTAAGACTGGAAGCCGACCCCAACATAGTTGGGAAAGGCTAGGCAGATAATTATGAAAAAGAACTTTGATAGTGACATCGACAACTGACATTGTCAATGGAACACTAACTGAATCAACAGGGTTTATTTATTAACTAGCCACCCAACCCCGGCTTTGCACGACACATTGTGGATACTAATAATATATATAAAAAACCTCTTGAATCACTCTATGTATAAAAAACTACATCAAAAGTTACTACAAAAACCCAAAAATTAATCATAATTTTTTTGACTTTCTTTTCTAAATGTTCTTTTTATCTATTAGCATATGATTAGAGTAATTTGAATAAAATGATAAAAATCTCGAAATTTAAAACGTATTTACATTGCAAAAATTACTTACGCATTTTATACAAATTATAAAGTCATCATCAAGCTAAGTACAGAAACGTGCGAAAAAATATTTTTTTATAATTATAAATTTATAATTTAGATGTAAACGCACCCACGATACAAGAGAAATTCAAATTACAAACAGCCAAACCCGAAACAACTATCTGTAGGTCAACATACATACAAATATTTATTCCGTGCGGGGATCGAACCTGCGATACACAGCGCAACAGTCGATCGCTCGGCCACTCTGCCGACCGTGTCGTCCGTGTGTTGATTTGATGTAAAATGTATTTTTATTACTATTTAATATTATTTTTATTAGTTGATAGCTTCACTGTTGCATTAGGTTAAGGCCTGTCAGGATAGTTGTAAGAAGGATAAATAAATAAATCCTTACTAATATTATAAAAGCGAAAGTGAGTTTGTTTGTTTCTAAATGGCTTAACCGATTTTGGTACAGAGATAGTTGGGCCCTGGAGACGGATATGGTCTTTTTTTTAAAAAAAAAAGATTGAGTTATGAGGGAGAAAGAGGGACGAAAAGGGAAAACGGCAAAAACTACAGGTAGCAGGTACCTGCAAATCAGGAAAGGAGAACTGTGTTACCCAGAATTTAACGCGAGCGAAGCCGTGGGCAAAAGCTAATCTATACTAATATTATAAAGCTGAAGAGTTTGTTTGTTTGTTTGCTTGAACGCGCTAATCTCAGGGACTACTGGTTGGAATTGAGAAATTATTTTAGTGTTGGATAGTCCATTTCTTGAGGAAGGCTATAGGCTATATAACATCACGCTACGACCAACAGGTGCTGAACAGCGTGGGTGAAACCGCGTGGAACAGCTAGTGATCCTATAAAGCCTCCATGAAACACTGATTTTTGTGCGATAAAAGTTACATCTGCCATTCCCCTTTAAAAGTCATTTTTCTCGAAAAACGCATCAAATCACGAACCTCTAAAATCTGAAGCATATTACTTTACATAACAGTTTACCAGGACAGATTACACAATGTTCTACGAAGTGCATAAGCATAATATTATGCTAAAACGAATACATATATTTATACTAACTTTATATGTGTTTTACTTACTTTCATTTTTACGCGAACTATGGTAATTTGTTCGTGAACATTTGTGTGGTTTCAAAATGCTAATGTGCCTATAATTGTTGCTGTTTTGTGGCTCATTTATTAAGTTTATGGGCTGTGGGGTTAGGTATCGTGAGTTTGAACTCAGTTGAAATCTGTCTGCCGATCGAGGAAAGGGGGCTTTCCTGCTACCTGTAGTTTTTGCCCTTGCGCCTTATTTATTGCAATAGCAAAGTTAAGTTTTACCTTTTCTTTCGTCGTTCTGCTTCATTACTCACTTAAAAAAATAGCATATGTCTCCAGGATCTCAATTATCTCTGTAACAAAATTCATTAAAAACGGTTAGGCCATTTAGGCGTGAAAACGTAACAAACAAACTCACTTTCGCTTTTATAATATTAGTAACTAGCTTTTGCCCGCGGCTTCGCTCGCGTTAAATTCGGGGTAACACAGTTCCCCTTGCGCCTTATTGATTTGTTTCCCCGGTGGTTAGGGCTCTAGAAACAAGAACCTCCTCACAATGCGGGCCGTATCGAGGAGTAGCTCAATTATTATTAATGCATTTATAAATGGGACAAGATTATCACATACTGATCAATTGACGAATCAATTGAAGTATTTGACGGCTCGGTTGGCGCAGTGGCTGAGTGATTGACTGCTGCGCTACGTGTTGCGGGTTCGATCCCCGCACGGAACAAATATTTGTATGACCTACAGATAGTTGTTTCGGGTCTGGCTGTTTCTGTATGTAAGTTTAAATGTTTGTAACACGATACAGGAGAAATTCTTTTTTGCCACCGACTTCCGATAGTAAGGTTATTTTCCATTTTTAAGTTTTTTTTTGGAAGTCAGTAAAGATATTCACATTTTTTTCAGTTGAGTCTCATTTGCCATTGTTACTAAAAGATTAGCAGATTATTCATATAAACATAGAGAAAATAATGTATTGTAGACGATAACTCATAAACTACCAAAGCAATATCTATATCTATATATCTATATCTATAAATATAAAAGAAAGTCGTGTTAGTTACTCCACTTATAACTCAAGAACGGCTGAACCGATTTAGCTGAAAATTGGTGAGGAGGTAGCTTAGAACCAGGAGACGGACATAGGATACTTTTCATCCCGGTATATATATATATTCTTAATATATATAAATCTCTTGTCACAATGTTTGTCCTCAATGGACTCCTAAACCACTTAACCGATTATAATAAAATTCGCACACCATGTGCAGTTCGATCCAACTTGAGAGATAGGATAGTTTAAATCTCAAATTATAGTCACAATTTTAATTTATTGCTAATTATTTGTCTGTTATTATTTGACAGTCACAATTATCTGTTAACTCCAAATGATTCTAACAGATGTCGACCTTTCGACTGGGTTGACTAAGTAATCAATAGATGGCGCTGCTATGGTAAATCTACGAACGTGTCTACAAAGCTACATTTTAACAGCATGATTACCACGTGTTGTTGAATTAATTAAATTTATTTTGTAGTGAACGAAATACCGTATAATTCAATTATTTCAACATAAATAAAAATGACGAAATAGGACGATGCCAAATGGGCAGATACATTAGCAGCAATGAAGCTATTTGGCATATTCTCAGCTTTCCCATCCACGAAAGAGATCCTGCTGTCCAACATCTGGCAATACATCTTGAAAACGGTCAACGTGTATACTTCACTGAAGAAAATGTTCTCCAAAGAGCGTTTGAAGCTCCGAAAACGACTCTAACTGATTTTTTTACATTGTGTCAAAAACCTGATGTTTTTGGCCAATCCGCGAAGACATTGGTGTATGGTGATGTTCCACGTTATTTCACATGGAACAAATCCAGTAAAAAATGGGAGCCACGGAAACAAGGAAAACCACATCCTTCCATTACAGGCATATTCGTAACGTAAGTGCTTCTATTTACGTTTGTTATTGGTGAATGATCCCGGACAAACGTCTTTTAAATTTTTACGAACAGTTAATGGTCGAGTATTCAATACATACCAGGATATATATCGTGAACTGCAATTGCTAGAAGACGATAACCATTGGGACTTAACGCTTGCTGATGCTGCGTTGACATCAACACCGAATAACATTCGTCAGTTGTTTGCAATTATTTTGACGACATGTTATCCCTCGCAAGCACAAACTTTGTGGGAAAAATATAAAAATTGTATGACAGAATACATCTTGCACCGAATTAGACAAACAAATCAATGCCAAAACATAGATTATATACCAGAGATGTACAATGAAGCATTGGTCTTGATCGAGGATTTATGTGTTCTTATTTCAAATTTACCACTTAATCATTATGGTATGCCATCACCTGATCGTTCAGCCACCGATTTAGTCAATACCGATTTACAACGAGAAAAGCAATATGACCATGGAAGTTTAGCAACAATTATCATGAACAGTGAACCCTTACTGACAGCAGAACAAAAAAATATTTATGATCGGATTATGCTGGCTGTTGCTGCTGAACAAGGCGGTTTTTTTTCTTGGATGTACCCGGTGGAACCGGTAAGACTACTTTACTAGATGGTGGGCAAACAGCACATTCAACATTCAAGCTGCCATTGGATGTTCATAATAAACCAGATGCAATGTGTAACATCAAAAAGAATAGTGGAATAGCTGCAGTGTTGCGGAAGAGTTCTATAATAATTTGGGATATGTGCACAATGGCACACAAATATTCAATTGAAGCATTAAACAGAACTATGCAAGATTTAAACAGCAATAATAAACTTTTCGGTGGTGCTATCTTACCTTTGTCTGGTGACTTCCGGCAGACCTTACCGGTTATACCTCGCTCTACTTTCGCGGATGAGATTAATGCATGTTTGAAACAATCATTCTTATGGCGAAGTGTTGTAGCACTTCGATTGACCATAAATATGCGAATACAATTGCAAAATGATCCATCAGCACAAATGTTTTCCGAACAACTACTAGATATTGGGAACGGTGAAATAGAACTGCAACCAAATACGCAATGCATTAAACTACCAGACAATTTTGCACTGTTGTTTAGGATAAAAATGAATTGATTCAGAGTATTTTCCCGGATATACAGAATAATTATTTGAATCATGAATGGCTCAGTCAACGGGCGATTTTGGCAGCCAAAAACGTTGATGTTGACGAAATTAACTTCCAGATACAACAGTTGTTACCAGGCGATCTGATGTCTTTTAAATCAATCGATACTGTTGTTGATGAAAATGAAAGTGTAAATTTTCCGATTGAATTTTTAAATTCATTAGATATCCCTGGAATGCCACCACATAATCTTCGATTAAAGATTGGTTTGACTATTATTCTCCTCCGTAATTTGAATCCACCTCAATTGTGGAACGGTACGCCTTTGGTCATCAAAAAGATCACCGGAAACATTCTTGAACCAACCATTTTGGCTGGGAAGTTTAAAGGAAAAGTGGTCCTGCTGCCACGTATTCCGATGATACCATCAGATTCTACCATACCCTTCAAAAGGCTACAGTTTCCAATTCGTTTAGCTTTCGCCATGTCTATAAAAAAATCTCAAGGTCAAACAATGTCCATTTGTCGTTTAGATTTGGAAAATCCATGTTTTTCTCATGGGCGTTGCGTATTCACGTGTTGGGAAACCGTCGAATCTATTTGTGTTAGCTAAAGACAGGTTAACCAAAAACATTGTGCACCAATTGGTGTTAAATTAAATTGAAAGTATTTATAATTCAAAGAAATAGATATTAATGTTTAAAAGTTTATGAGTTTAAGCGTCACATGTTATTTACTGTATTATACTGTAATATACTTATTTGTTATAAAATTTAATGGAAATAATAAATCTGATAATTTTTTATTTTGTATTGATTTCTGCTTAATATCAAGTGTAAGAACATTTTAATTAATTGTGTTCAACGTACTTCCCCTTCAAATCTCAATCCAGTGAATTTGTATACCAACATCAACATTTTCGTCTTTGTTCGTGAATAATTTCATTGTACTAAAGGGTTATAGTAGTAGAAAGTCAAATAAGGAGATCACCATATTTTTTTACAAATACCATCTGTGTGAAAAAGCATAGTGGACTCCGTGACTGCTGTTCTCTTATCATTCCTCTAGATTGTTTACTATAATGTAATATAACAAAAACTTTAGCCACAGCAACGCGTGGCCGGGTCAGCTAGTACATAAATAAAATTGATATGAACCGGGGAAGTTGGTATACTTTATCAAACAAAAAAATACTTTTGCAAATCGGTCTAGGCGTCTTTGAGTAATCGGTGAACATACATAAAAAAACAGACGAATTGAGAGCCTCCTTTCTTTGAAGTCGGTTAAAAAGTAATAAGCAAACTCTAAAGTTAACAAGTTAATATTTCGTTAACATAACCTCATTTGTACAGTTTTAAACTGTGTTACATAAGTTCAGTTCACTAAACTAATTCGCATATTCATTTGACATAATGGCTCTGCAAGCCGATTCGACATTACAGACATTCTAAGCAGTAACTAAACTAAAGTAAAAATAATTAACGGCTCGGTTGGTGAAGTGGTTAAGCGTCTGCCTGCCGTGCTACGTGTCGCGGGTCGATATCCACACGGATCAAATATTTATAGGACCTACGTATACATAGTTGTTCCGGGTCTGACTGTTTGTCTACGTAAGTTTAAATGTTTGTAAAGGCATCCAGGATACAGAAAAAATTCTAGTGTCGGGGATAGTTTTCTTTAAAAACAAAATGATAACTCAGATATGTAGAATTCTGGCTAATCACATCTTATTTTATCAATAGAATTAACCAAAACATTCCCATATAAACACACAACCCTTGTCCCATTATATTTGGGGTCGGCGCAACATGTTTTCTTCTTCCATTCTTCCCTTTCAGATGTCACGGCATCATTTACTCCTTTCTCCTTCATATCATTCCTTACACAATCTATCCATCTTTTCTTTGGCCTTTCTCTCGCTCTCCGTCCGTCACACAACTCGATAAAGGAAAATATTGATAAGGCTTTCAGAATCCGGGTCTCATGGGTCAATCGATACAAATCAGAGGGGCCTGCCAGGGTCACCGTCTGCCAAGGTTGCGGGTTGTTCGGAAGAGATACCGCGGCCCCGGAATATAAAGGGCAATGGAAGGAACATGGGAGGGTTTTGGTCAATACAAGTCTCTGACACTACCCCCGCTCCGCACAGAGCGAGGGTAGTAGTTCCCTCTTGTAATTAATATATTTCATTAATATATTTCCTCAATGATCTCCTAAGGAGCCATCAGCCACGGGTCCCCTCTTCATAGTTATAGCATGGTAATTAATATATTATTTCCTCATAATGATGATTAATGAAATCATTATGATTTTCATAAAATCTGCATTTAAATATTAATTTGTGGTGTTTGGTCGACAGCCCTCGAAATGCAACAAAGCGGAATGGTCAGTAATTTATGATGTGTGGAAACTGATGAAAGACTATTCCGATTGAGCTGAAATTTGCATGGATATATGTATGCACGTAGCTCGTTACGTCGACGACAGGTGGAACATCAGAGTGGTGAAATGGCTTGGTCCCAGAGGTCACAGGCCTAGAGGCCGCCCAGGCGCCAGATGGACAGATGAACTGGTAAAGACAGCAGGCAAAAACTGGATATCCTTGGCTAGGCACAAAGAACGATGAAAGTCCTTGGAGGAGGCTTTTACCCGTAGAGGGTCCACATAAGCCACGACACAATATTATCGCAAATTAAGTTAATTAATCTGTACATAATACTATCTAATTTTAGTTAAAAGAATTTTGTTTATT
Source organism: Ochropleura leucogaster (assembly GCA_958449745.1). Lineage (NCBI taxonomy): Eukaryota > Metazoa > Arthropoda > Insecta > Lepidoptera > Noctuidae > Ochropleura > Ochropleura leucogaster. The sequence continues at coordinate 3,478,148 of OY288221.1, read as the reverse complement.
TATAATGGTTTAATTAAGTATTGTGTTATTAATTTTGTAAGGTTTTTTTAGCTTATTAATTTTGTAATTTATAACGTGGTAGGTGGAATTAAATAAAGCTTTATTATTATTACTAGCTTTTGCCCGCGGCTTCGCTCGCGTTAAATTCGATAGCGCCTAATTGATTTGTAATAGGAACGCTAAGTTTTCCCGTTTCTTCCCTCTTTCTCCGTCACATCCCACTTTTTTCAAAAAAATATTAGCCTATGTCCTTCTCTTGGTTCCCAACTATCTCTGTACCAAAATTCATCGAAATCGGGTTAGCCATTAAAGCGTGAAGAGGTAACAAACAAACCCACTTTCGCTTTTATAATATTAGTAAGGATTATATATATGCCAAAGCATAGTTTATTGACGTCATTTTAAACCCAATATGGCGGTCCATTATTTTTAGGGTTTCGTTCCTCAAAGGGAAATAATAGCTATATATAAATAATAGCAGCCGCTCGGGTCGATCTTTAGGTTAAGCCGCGCTTGTCTGTGTTGGTCTGTGGATGGGTGACCACCCGTTACATACCGAGTTTCCTCAGAGCCTTGCAAAGCACCTTAAGTTGTTCGTCCCTGCTGTCATTTGTAGAAGTTTGACAGTCATTACAGATAGTCAGTGTCACGAAAGTCTGACATCCAGTCTTACCAAGGGGTATCGCATTACACAGTACTAACTGGGTTGTGGAGGTCAGATAGGCAGTCGCTCCATGTAAAATACATAGTTGGGAAAAGGCTAGGCATATGATGTTCCTCAAAGGGAAAAAACAGGACCCTAATTGGATCACTTTGTGGTCCCTCTGTCTGTCTGTAATAATGAAAAAAAATAGCAATATAAATTCATCGACACTGATAACAAACAAGCCCAATAACATACAGCATACCATAATTATGTACGTCTTAATACACTCACAGCCAAATTAGAAAGTTGCGCACTAAAGATGCCCACCAAAAACGTGACACATTTTCGTTACTTTAGTAGGTTTTACCCCTCAGATTTTTCTCATACCGGGGGCCTTATATATGAAAATCGATTCTTAAGGAGTAAACTCCAATAAGGGTTCCGTATTCTTCTTTTTAAGGTTCGTAACCCTAAAACACAATTATTAAATAATTTAAAAAAACCGGCCAAGAGCGTGTCGGGACACGCTCAGTGTAGGGTTCCGTAGTTTCCCGTCCGTCACAATAAGTGTTCCCAGTTATGAGGCCAACCGAACAATTCGGTAATACCCGATCCAATGTAATAAGTACCTACAGCGCCATCTCTCCAGGAATTGGGTTACTAATTAATACAAAGACGTGCAATTTTGCTGGTAATTTTGGATGGCGAGAACCGATTTCAATAATTCTGTTTTTGTTTGAAATAAGATACGTTCAGGATAATAAAATATGTAAACAAAGTTACAAAAAATGCTTGCATATACGATTATACTACAAACTTAGTCCAGAAATTATTTTGTACAACTTTTTGTCTTTTTTGTACAAAAACTGTTGTATCAATCAAGTTCAAAATAATTTTCATAGAAAGTCCTTATAAAGATCTACTTTTCAGATTTTTTTCATATTTTTTAGACTTATGGTTCAAAAGTTAGAGGGGGGGGGACACATTGTTTTTTACTTTTGGAGCGATTATTTCCGAAATTATTGACATTATCAAAAAATGATCTTAGTAAACCCCTATTCATTTTTAAATACCTTTCCAACAATATATCACACGTTAGGGTTGAAATTAAAAAAAAAATCACTTCCCACTTTACATATAGGGTGGCTACCCTAATAAAACATTTTTTTCAAATTTTTATTTTACCACTTTGTCGGCGTGTTTGATATACATATTGGTACCAAATTTCAGCTTTCTAGTGCTAACGGTCACAGAGATTAAGCGAGGACGGACGGACGGACGGACGGACGGACGGACGGACGGACAGACAGACAGACATGGCGAAACTATAAGGGTTCCTAGTTGACTACGGAACCCTAAAAAGTGCTTCTCTAAATTCAAATCTCCGACCTAACACACATATAAGTCGAACAGTTGGCACCACTGCTCAACGAAGCGAAAAGGTAACGAAATTATTCAAATTAGTAATTTATTTATTGACGGTACGGTTAAGCGGTTGGCTGGAGCGCCGCGTGTTGCGGGTTCAATCCCCGCACGGTACAGATATTTTATGACTTAAAGGTAGTATCTTCGGGTTTGGATATTTTGTGGGTTTAAAAATATACCCACAGAAGAATTAAAAAAAACCGGCCAAGTGCGAGTTTGACTGCAACATAAGCGGCCATAGTCAGTTTCAAGAGACCACAGACAAGAGTATAAGGGTTTAATTTCAACTCGATACCTCCACGTGTTCTCGAGATAATGGCTCATGACAGACAGACGGACAAGAAAGAAATTCTAAAAGAGATTTTTTTTTCCTTCTACCCCAAAAACAGCAATTGCTCAGCGGTTATAATTATGACGTACTACGGCGAATGATCTCACACTCCGATGACTCCCTGCCACCGCAGATGCGGGCCTGTGGACGGTGAGCAATGGGTAGCTCACCGTCTGTCAGTCTATTGACGACAGGCCGTGTCGACGGCGCGCTTGAAATGCGTTGTTCGAAAGAGATACCGCGGCCCCAGAACGTAAAGGGCAATAGAAGTAACATGTATGGGTTTTAGTCAGTATAAGACTGACACATCCTCCATTAAAAATAAAAGTACAATTGCTGACCTATTGAACCTTCTCAAAAAGGTGGAGATAGAACCTTTTTGAGAAGGTTCAACCTCTCAAATACGCGCGAAGAAGATAAATAGTTGAGACCAATTATTATTATTACGCAGAATAGTTCTTACATAACATTAGTAATAGGCCTTTCAATTCATTTGCATTACTTTGAACTTTGCCATTTCGCCAAAACTTTATGTAAGTTTAGATCATGAAAAAAAAACAAGATGATTTAATAAAGAACTCTCTTGTCGAGGACTGAAAACCCAATTTACAAATATATGAGTAGATTTTCATTGCTATATATTTTTTTTAAGTTGGCTAATTAGTGACGTCACAGAATGCTATTGGCATAAAAATATATATAATAATAATCGCGTTTTGACAGCTCATAAAAAGTATGTCAATTGATTGGTGTGTCAATATGATATTGGAAATACAAAATTTGACAAACATTGCAGGTTAAATAAAAGCTTTTAAAATCCCTATTTCACTTGGTCACGGCAACACGCTTGAATGGTTGGACCAATATCGCTAATTCTTTATTTGTTGAAATCTAAGGATAATTTTTATGGCGAGAAAAAAAAAGCTTAACCCAAACTAAACCCTAAGAAAAAATGCATTACGACGCTTGCTGGGGCACAGCTAGTAAAATATAAAAACTGAAAAACAGACATTGTTTTCGTCTTGTCAGTAAATTCTTTTATTCCATACCCATATCATGAATATGCATGAAAATAACGAGTCTACCATTTTGGATTTAGAATGTCATATCTAGTCATTGTCATCCAAATCATCATCTGCCTAGCCTTTACCCAACTACTTATGATGGGTTGGTATCCAGTCTAAATGAATGCAGCTGAATACCAGTATTTCGCATGGAGCGGCTCCCTATCTAAGTAAGACTATACCCTTGGTAAGACTGGTTGTCATTGACAATATGAATAACGGCACGGTTGTCACAGTGGCTGAGCGATCGACTGCTGCGCTGCGTGACGCGGGTTTGATTCCCGCACGGGACAAATATTTTTATGATGAGGGATAGTTGTGTATGTGGGTTTAAATATTTGTAAAAGCACCCACGATACAGGAGAAATGCCCAGTGTGGGGCAATGTTTTTTTAAAGAAACTAAAAAAAAAAAAACTAATATGTAACGCTTGCCAAACACAAACAAATGACAGATGGGATCAACAGCTTAACGTGCTTTTCGAGGCAAGCGGGAAACTCGGTCTGTAACAGCTTAAACCCTATGGATACGGAGATGGACCCGAGCGGCTGCTGTTATTTAGTCACAAGCTCCTCATCGAAAATAAACATGAATGCAAAATTTCAGCTCAATTCATAACCGGTTTTTTACAAAGTTAGTTGTACGTAAATAAGAGCCTATGCAAAGGCATACAAAAACCGTCTTCAACACCATTCGAATCCACTAGCAGTTCAGCTGATTCCTGACACCCTGAATCGACTGAGAAGTCGTAAAATCCCGAACCTCGATTGCCTACAATGAGCTACCAATTACAAAGAGTCAATCCCAGTGGGGAACTGAGGCTGAGGTCAAAGGACTGATTGCACGATATAGGAATAAAAAACAAAAAAAAATGAAACTTGAGAGGTGTTAAGGGACACCCGGATGGAACGAAGTTCCTATCGATTAATTAGTGAAGGAATTGTAATAAAATTTTATTTCTTTAAATAATAATAATTTTATTTTTTTAAATATCTGGCTTGCTTTCTATAAGAGAGAGAGAGAGAGAGAGACAGACAGACAGACAGACAGACAGAGAAACATGCGACGCCGCACAGCACAATAGCTTACTATAGCAAATAGTGTCGTGAAAACTTTTAGTAAGAATTTTTTCCGTCTAGCCCCCTTTCACAACGCGCGATAAGGAACTCCGTTCCAAAAAGTTGTACGTGAAGCTAATGTAAGTATGTGAAAAGGTTGTTTCACCTTTTTCACAAAAAAAACCGTATCAGATCAACATGTCTATACAATTTAGGACCACACTAAATAAATGTCAGTCACTGCGAAATCTTTCGGACGCTAATTTTAAAGACGTTTGAATAGAAATGGCCTTCATTTGTTCTTATTGTCTTATTTTACGCAAGCCAAACCTAATGCCGACATAATGCGTTTATTCTAATTGTTGAATCTTCATTAATTTGGGATTGTAATACCCCCAGAATGTTGGCAAGGCAGAAAACCACCACTATATGTAGACCTTGCATTTTTATGTTAAGCTTTTAGGGAAGGGGTCTGAAAAGAATGGTAAACGTATCCATTATACAGTGGTCTAATGCCGTTGGGTGAAAGTTCGCATGGCTGGGTCGGCATAAAATGGTGTCTATGTATGGGAGAGCGTTATAAGCGTGGTCTATGGTTCGCACGCGTGCATTTGCCTCTATAGAGTGGAAGACTCTAATCGCATTCTATTATTTGAATTTTTGCCGCGTTTATTTTCAAATACATTTTGGAACGTGAGTTTTTTTTTCGCTGAAACGATATTCGGAAAGTGATTTCAGTGTTGTGTTTTATATTTTAATAGTTATTTTTTTTCTGTTTATTTTTTATAGTTTTTTTCTTCGTTGTTTATTTATTTGAAGAAGAATACCCAAAGGTGAGTTTTTTACATTTTATTTTTTATAGTGCGATTTTTACAGATTTATTGAAGCAAAAAAACGCTTGTAGATATTGTTGTGAAAATTGAATATTTTAAAACTAAAAAATAACTAGGATCAAAAGAGCATTTTAGTGCATTTAAACATTTATCTAAACCATACATATTTCGCCTTCCTCAAATGTTTTAAAACACACTTGACGTGTGTATATTGTTTTGTTTTTTAAAGTTTACTCATTCAATTGTTCCGTGGTTACCTACCGCGTAATAAAACATTGTTTACACGTTATTACAACACACGTAGAAAACGAAAGTATTGAAAACAAAGCGAAGCTTTTGTGGAAAACTGTTAAAAGGCCAATACCTCACACTTTGTTGGGTCTTACAATTTACATAATGTTGGAGTATTTGTTCCAGGATCTTGATCTTGATGAAAAATAAGTTATCTGTGATCAGTTAAGTGTTTTGGTCGTTGTTCACTAATCCGTACAAAATAATTCTACTTCACTAATAACAATAATAAGTTACAATAAAAATACTATAGTCAAACTAGCATAATGTCTTTGACCACTTTAATAACTGCACTATGACTAAATGATAAGTCGAATTATAAAATATAAAAAAAATAGTCAATCTCCCAAAAACTGCTTGTCAAAAGCGGTAGGCTTTAGACTAGACTAGACCTTTTCTTTGTGCGATAACTGGCCAATTTCGCCCCGAATAAAACACCAGATCGACAGAAAAAAAAATAATAGTTGGCCATAATTAAAAAAAACATCGTCATTATACCTAGCCTGCTAACAATTTTGTATCTTAAGATATAGAAACTTTATTCACATCACTACGAATGAATGATTTAAAAAAAGAATGAGTTCGTTACCATTGCATATGTCGCGATAAATTCATAGTAATTCTTGGTATGAATGTGTGAATAAGTTCACGATTAATAGAATCGAGGAGTTCTTACTTCGAATTTAGCACAAATGTTTGTTACAAAAAAAAAGATTAAGATACTACAGTATAATGTTTTTTTTTAAGAATGTACGCATGGTTTTGTAAAAAAAAAGACGGACAAGAGCGAGTCATACTCGCGCACCGAGGGTTGCGTACAAACTTGCGAGAGATTTAAGAGAATCCTCTTAAATCTCTCGCAAGTTTGTACCGTGGCCCGTTGTAGCTCAACTATCAATCGATAGTTGAGCTACAACGGGCCACGGTATTGAGTATATGGTTTTCATTTCAACTCAATACCTCCACGTGTGCCTGCCGGGGTTGCGGGTTGTTCGAAAGAGATACCCCGCGGAACGTTAAGGGCAATAGAAGAAACATGGGTGGGTTTTAGTCAGTAAAAGTCTGATATTCCCGCTCCGCCCAGAGCGGGGGAAGTTATTTGATGATTTCCCACCCCAAAAAAATACCTGCACGCGTTCCCGAAATTAAGGATCCGACAGACCGACCAATAAAAAAAAAGATAAATTACCACGAGAGCCACAAATCTATACTAATATTATAAAGCTGAAGAGTTTGTTTGTTTGAACGCGCTAATCTCAGGGACTACTGGTTGGAATTAGAAAATTCTTTTAGTGTTGGATAGTCCATTTCTTGAGAAAGGCTATAGGCTATATAACATCACGCTACGACCAACAGGTGCTGAGCAGCGCGGGTGATACCGTGGGGAACAGCTAGTCCTCACTAATATTTTAAAAGCGAAAGTGAGTTTGTTTGTTTGTTACCTCTTCACGCTTTAATGGCTGAACCGATTTTAATAAATTTTTGTACAGTGATAGTTGGAACCAGGTGACGGACATACTCAGGCATTCTTTTTTAAAAAGAGTGGGATATGAGGGAGAAAGAGGGAGGAAACGGGAAAACTTAGCGTTGCTATTACAAATCAATAAGGCGCTACCGAATTTAACGCGAGCGAAGCCGCGGGCAAAAGCTAGTTATACATAACTAGAGGTGCATAGATTTATTTCTAATAGTACAAACTGTTTTGTATGATTGTGTTCCCTGCCTATTTTTTATTTCTGGCAGCATCTATGTGAGAATTAACTTTATAGTCTAAGTTTATTTTTATTTATTTACACTTACATTTGTTTTACAGATCAAATCAAATTTAACAATGTAGTCATATTTTTCTACTCTACCCAGCACTAGAGACAGGTTAGGTGGAAGACAATATATTAAGTGTTACCCTCTGGAATTTCTGGAATCGATAGAACTCTCTGTGCAGACGAAGCCATAACTAGATTTCCATAATGTCAAGTTAACTGTCACAATTGTCTATACTCTAATTATTCTATAGTATAAATTTTTAACAACCTATCAATTGTTAAAAAACCCTGAAAAAAATGTTACAAAATGATTTGACCTTCTGTTTCGATTTATTTACCGAACAAGTCAGGGTTGTATTGGTTGACACTAATCGTGTTATTTGTCACCAAATAAATAAAATTTATGAAAAATAGCGAAGATTGCAATTTATTTTATTTTTTTTTGGGGATGGAATATCATTAAATAACTTCTCCCGCCCCAAGCGGAGTTGGAGGTATTTCCGCCTTACCCTTCTGTTTTTTTTTTAATAAAAAACATTTTCCCACACTAAGAATTTCTCCTGTGTCGTAGGTACGTTTACAAACATTTAAACTCACATACACAAACAGCCAGACCCGAAACAACTATCAGTTCATACAAATATTTGTACTGTGCGGGCTCAAACCCGCGAAACGAAAGCGCAACAGTCGATTGCTCAGCCTCTGCGCCAACCGTGCTGTTTAATATATTAAAAGTCTCGCTCAGCCACTCACGTAATTCACGCCTCTAAATACTGCATCTGAAACTATCAAGCAATTTCTTAGATTACCCATATGTATCAATCAATCACCATTGCCAATAAGCACATCATTATGACCAAGTTCTCCAAAATTATACGAAAATACAAGCAAACCATCGATCTTCACATGACATTATAAGTAATCGAACTCTTGCGCAAGATACGTCATTGCAAATCATGACTTATTATGGGAATGTTAAAGTTGAAATTGTAGTGATGAGTGTTCTGGCTGAAACGTGGTTGAGAATTTGAAGCTTATTCTGATAGAGATAAAAGTGCTAGTAATGGTGTTATAATAGCTTCATTGTAGTAATATTTTAGTCTGAATTAAAGACCTCACGGAGTCTGGTGAAGTGGTCACTATCGCGTCTGCTGAGCATAAGATCATTTTTAGGGTTCTGTACGTCAAAAGGAAAAACCGGAACACTTTTTGGATCACTTTGTTGTCTGTCTGTCTGTCTGTAAAGAGCCTTTATCTCAAGAACGCGTCTTTAAAGGTATCGAGTTGAAATGGCTGGGTCTTGGCCAGTTTTTCTATGGGGAATCATCAAATAAGTTCCCCCACTCTGGGTGGAGCGGGAAGTAGTGTCAGACTTTTACTGACTTAAACTTTTATGATCATTCTTTTGCCCTTTGTGTTCCGGGGCCGCAGTATATCTTACCAACGACCCAAAATTAATTACCTAATCCTTACTTTTACAAAATAATATTATAAAAGTGTAAGAGAGTTAGTTTGTTTGTTTGTTACCTCTTCACGCTTTAAGGGCTACACCGATTTTGATGAATTTTGATACGGAGATAGTTGGGAACCAGGAGACGGACATGGGCTATTTTTTTTTTAAAGTGGCATATTAGGGAGAAAGAGAGACGAAAAGGGAAAACTTAGCGTTGCCGTTACAAATCAATAAGGCGCTAGGGCAAAAACTGCAGGTAGCAGGTACTGTGTTACACCGAATTTAACGCGAGCGAAGCCGCGGGCAAAAGCTAATATTACCATAAATGTGTTGTGATTTCGGCCATATTTCTTCGATAGAAATATTAGCCGAACTTTGAGGTCAAGATGCACTTATCGGATTTTTTTTAGGCAACGAGTGGAATTTTATGGAAGTGCATATTTATACTTACGTAACTTATGTTAACTTAAGTTATTGACTTATGCTAAAATCAATCTTTGACCTCGTAAAATAGAGAAACTGTTCTTGCAAAAATATCATTACTTCTATTATATGTATTACTAGCTGGCGCCCGCGGCTTTGCCCGCGTAATGTTTGAAAAAAAAGTATCATTTATGTGGTTTTCCAGACTAATCGCTAACCCACTGGCCAACCGTGTCATCAAAAGTAATAATAAAAAAATAATGAGGACAAGGGTACTGTATTGTACTGTTCTCATAGTTTTTTAGTATTAGTCTTAGAAATAGTTTATTTAATGTTAAATTGAATTGTGTCTTAAAATAATAAACTGAACTCTACTGAGTTAATTACGTATAGATTCTAACGATACCATAAACATCGAAATCGGTTTAGGCGTTTAGAAGTTATAGTCGAATACAACAACTTCAAAACTTCTTCTATACCTACAGGATTCCTGGGAACATGTTTTTTTGGGGTTATCATCAATCATCAAATAGCTTCCCCCGCTCTGGGCGGTACAGGGGGGATTGTCAGACTTGTACTGACTAAAACCCACCCATGTTCTTTCTACTGCCCTTTATGTTCCGGGGCCGCGGTATCTCTTTCGAACAACCCGCAAACCCCGGCATGCGGTGGCCCTGGCAGGCCCCTCTGAGAACATTACACTCCCTTTTGGGCAGTCATTTAAAAAAATATCAGTCTGGTTTACTAAGCTACTCAATAAATAACCTTAGCAGTGTCGAAACAGAGTACATCTTCACAATCACACGGTTTGATAGTCACTTTAATGTCTCATTGTAATTGTAACAGTATGAGAATCAGTTTTGTAATCATATATTTTCACCTACTTCCACAGTAACACATTCTACATTTGTGAATTGAAATGGAACTGTCGCATTCATTACATTCTTTGCGTTATTGGAACAGTGGATGAGCGATCGACTGTTGTGCTGCGTGTCACGGGTTCGATCCGCCCACGGATAAAATTTTTGTATGCCTTACAGGTAGTTGTTTCGGGTCTGGCTGTTTGTGTATGTGAGTTTAAATGTTTGTAAACGCACCCACGATACAGGGGAAATTCCTAGTGTGGGGTAATGATTAAAAAATAAATTGATTTATTTCTGATGAATAACAGTATAAATGAAGTGACTCTCTCCTTCCCTGTCTGAACTCCACAACCCAACTGGGTAACCCAGTACTAATTAGTTCTCATATGATACCCCTTGGTAAGACTGGTTGCCACACCAAACTAGGCAAGCACAGCTTAACCTAAATATCGACCGGAGCGACAGTAATTATTTAACGTTACTAAAATAAATAATACATGCAAAAATACATTACGTGAAGCAATAAAAATCACGCCAGGCCTCCTTTTTATTGTATCTATGTATTTTTAAAGTTATTAAAGCCAATTTACGATGTTAGATAACTTTTAATAACATACATTTTGGAATAATTAATTCTTGCGACACGACGACCTCTGGTGGCGATTTATGTAACTTTATAATGGTTCATAACACAACACTTAACCACTAATCTACGAAGGTGCAGTCCTATGTAATTGCGGACGAGCCTATTAACATCAAACGGGCCCAAAAACTATGTAGCTGAGAAAACACTGATGGAAAAACCCAAAAACACTTGCACGACCTGGGAAGCGAAGCCAGTAGTACCTAATGGTAAGCCGTTGAACATGCGACCACTAGTTCTAACAACTCTAGCATGAACTCTGTGATTTGTCAATATTACAAAAAAGAAAAACAAAACACAAACAATATTTCATGAAACTATCAAAAACAATCTTTTAAAACTTACTTTTACTCTCATCACTAACATGGAACTTAGACACAAAATAAATATTATAATTTATAAAAAACATGCTTAACTTAGGATATATACTTATTTTGCTGTGTTGGTCACCCTATTTCATAATCAACGTCATTTTGATTGACATAAATGTACGAGTATGTTATAATCAGAATGTGTTTTGTTATGTGCCAGCACTTTTTGTGCACAAAAAGAGATTTTACTTTTTTGTAATTGGCAGGTTAGAATAACATGACCTAACTAACCAAGCATTGTCTTATACACTAAACACGTTTACAAAGTCTCAGCTCAATTGGATACTGAAAAGTGGGTCAAATTTACCTTCCAATATTTTTTTAATATACCTAGTTACATTTATAAAGCCACTTTAAAAAAAAAACGTCTTAAAAAAAGAATGAAACATTTAAAACTTTCTTTATTCTCAAAGGAATAGAAGGAAGTTTTAAACGTTTAAACATGGAACAAGGAAAAAAAATAAACATCTAAAGATTTCTCTTCATTCAATTTCAAACCAGTACTACCGCATGCTCATCTAGTCATCTTGCTAGACTAGACCTTGGACCTAGGAACGGGTCCTATGGGAACTTTCCCCGACCCCCGACCTTCTGACAGATCATGGCTTTCGTTTTCACCAGTTACTTCGTGCATATTAAAGCATACTGGCTGGTTTTATATGGTAGATTCTTCGTATAGTTTAAAACTAACTGTTTCCCGCGAGTTCTTCCTCTGCTTTAAAGCCGTTTTATTTTAAGAAAACGTTTTAAAAATTGTATACTTTTTTGAATCTATGGTAATCTAAGAAATATAACAATGAAAAACATGTTTTTTTTTTAAGTTGAGCATATGGCCAAAAACTCCGTAAAAACAAAAAACAAAACAGGCTCAAAAATAAAATACGAATGTGACACTAATTTTCGATTTCAAATGTGTTTTCTATGAAATTATGGCTAGGAACAGTATTTGAAAATTACATTAAATAATAAAGTTTTATTTTTAAAAGGACTTCGTAAAAAAAAACTGTATAGGTATAGTAGGCTGCGAAGTCGATATACATCCGACCAATCAACCAATGAACGGTCCTATAAGATTTATGTCATCATGACAGCTGTCAAACAACTGAGGAATATAGAGATTGTGCAATAATGCTTACCACCTTAAGTTATGAAATCTATCTCCTTGTCAAATTTAGTTACGATCCGATCAGCCGTTTAGAAGTGAAAAGGTAACATACATGCAAACAAACAAACAGAGTTACTTTCACATTTTTAATATTATAGTATAGTATGGATTGTTTTCTATTCACGAGTGTGGGAATCGAGAATTGTTTTGAAATTTTGAATATCGAAGCGTTGGCATTTGTTTTATGTTGACAATGTTTATAGATAGTCGGGTGGTTGCAAGCGCAACTGCTGAGCTTGAGGTACTTTGTTCGATTCCTGGGTAGGGAAAAGTACTTTTGGGATTTTCTAATAGGAATCTTGCAGAAGCAACCACTGAGTTTAGATTCGTGTACAGCTGATAGAATTTGGGTCACCCCTATTACATAGGACTTACACATAACTGGCGAAATGTGGGCGTAAAAAAAGTTGCCCTACACTAGGAATTTCTATAAGTATATATTTTTTGTACCCTATCACAGTGTTGTCGTATTTTATCCAAAGATTGACTGGTAGAGAATGCCTTATGACATTAAGTCCGCCTATGTACCACATTGTACATGAAGTTTAAATAAATAAATAAATTTCTCCTGTATCGTGGGTACTCAAATACACAAAAAAAAAGTGTGTGTGTCAGCTCCGACGCACGACTGGAGTTTACTCCCTAAGTACGAGTAGGTATCTAACCAAACGCAAAACGAGTTTATTGAACTGAAAAAAGATTAATATCATATGAAAGGGTAAATTCACAAATTAATGAAAAAATAATGCAATATAAATACATCGACACTGATAGAAACAAACAAGCCCAATAACATATAGTATATAGGTATAGTCGCTTATACAGCATACCATATGTACGTCTTAATACACTCACAGCCAAATTAGAAAGTTGCACACCAAAGGTGCGCACCAAAAACGTGACACATTTTCGTTACTTTAGCAGGTTTTACCCCTCGGATTTTTCTCATACCGGGCGCCTTATATATGAAAATCGATTCTTAAGGAGTAAACTCCAAAAATACAAATGCATTTGGCGTAATTCAAAACCAACGTCAGGCAACTCTCTAATCATCAAGATCCCCTAATCAATCCAAGTCCACTGCATCCATAATTGAATTCCGTCCATCTTCCTGTCACGACCGTTTTTACCATAATCTCAAGTCATTCCACCGACGAATCGTGATGGATGCCCCTGACGTTGCGTCAGACATTTAGAAGAATACCGTTTCCTGATTGGCTAATTGGCGAGTTGCAGCACGAGTTCGGAAAATTTCCACCAATCATATTTGTTTGTTTGCGTGTGGGTGTTATTGACTGTCTTATTGCAAATGCATTGCATGGGTCGTCAGTTCGATTCAGTAGCAACACAAGGTTTAAATTCATGCCCAGTTGATGGCAATATAGGCTCGCTCCCAATTACATTTAATAAGACTTAATCATAACTGGCGAAAATTAAATGTAAATGTTCTATTAGGTGCGCAAGCGACGCGAGGGAGGGGCGAGCAAGCCAAAAAACACGCCATGGCCTGTGTTTATGTATGTCCAACAAATAAAAATAAAAAAATATTTTTTTTATTTGTTCTAGTGTCATGTCAGATCATTGGGTTGTTTTATTATAGTTTTTTTTCTAAATCTTCATACTGTTTAATTTAGTTTTTACTAGCTGGCGCCCGCGGCTTCGCTCGCGTGATGGGCAATAAAAAGTATCCTATATGTTATTCCAGATTATAATCTACCTCTGTGCCAAATTTCTTCAAGATCCGTGCAGCTGTTTTGACGTAAAATGTAACAGACATCCATACATCCTCACAAACATTCGCATTTATAATATTAAAGTAGGATGGTAGGTTCTTGGTATCAAATTTCATGCCATTATCTTAGTAGTTTTTAATTTCGACAAGCAATTCTTAAAGTATGACCAGCCAAACCCAATTGTACGCAGTACTGCTCCGCTTCAAAACAATTGACCTCAAATTCAGCGAACAATGTTCTCTATTATAGTCACCTTATGGTCAAAATTCCCATAGAGATAACTCTAATGTGGCTTATCCGATTTCATCTTAAAAGGTATTATGTATTGTTACATATAAATTACTCTAAGTTGAAGTTTGCTATGATTTGGAGTCATTAAGATATGCGTTTATGTGGTTACTAGCTTTTGCCCGCGGCTTCGCTCGCGTTAAATTCGGGGTAACACAGTTCCCCTTGCGCCTTATTGATTTCTAATAGCAACGGTAAGTTTTCCCTTTTCTTCCCTCTTTCTCCCTCACATCCCACTTTTTTCAAAAAAATATTAGCCTATGGCCGTCTCCTGGTTCCCAACTATCTCTGTACCAAAATTCATCAAAATCGGTTTAGCCATTAAAGCGTGAAGAGGTAACAAACAAACAAACAAATAAACAAACAAACAAACTCACTTTCGCTTTTATAATATTAGTAAGGAAAGGATTTATTATGAGATTAGTTACATATAGTTTATTTCTTTTTTTGGGATGTCAGGGTAAATTGATCCGGGGTTGCGGGTTGTTCGAAAGAGATACCACGGCCCCGGAACGTAAAGGGCAATAAAAGGAACATGGGTGGGTTTTAGTCAGAACAAGTTTGACACTAAGAGCGGGGGAAGTTATTTGATGATTTTCCACCCAAAAAAAAGGGTAAATTGTTCGATAACTGACAAATGCTTGCACTGACTGGACAGGTTCACTCAATCTGTGTGATGTTTTATTAAACGATACCATTTCAGACACTAATCTGCATATTCCTCATGTACGTTGACCAAGATTTTTGTCTGGACCTTAAAAGAGACTAGGTATGACCTCTGAGTTAGTTTCGGCTGTATCTTCTCAGAGTAGTCGGGTACGAAACAACGACCTCATCCAATTTAAAACTTGTAAAAGTGTTTGTGGAAACGTACTTGCAAAATAAAAAAAGCATCTCAAATAAACCATATTTGTTAAATCTAACTTACACACATCGTAGTAACGACTCCACTTAGCCTTATAGCCCGAAGCTACCACGAACATACACCATTCTGACATAATACGTATAATCAACACCACGAACTGCAATCATTACACCCTGTATGTGAACTACCGGTACACGAAGATTTACGAATAAGCACGAGTAGCTTAGCAAAGGTTCACGAAGATGCGCGAATAAGAACGAAGGTTCACGAAGTAGCACGAATGATGGCGGAGACACACGATCGTGAAGTTTCTCGTCATTATTGTTGGTAGTGTTAGCCGAAGTTTGAGAGTATTTCGTGAGATTGTTGAAGAGAGTGATTATGAAAGTGATCTCTTTTTAGAGTTTATAAAAACACCCTATTTACTTTGGACCCATCCGTTCTGCTTGATCTGCCACTTTATGTATTTATTCATATAACAATTTGCATTGCATTTAAACTACATTAATTAACCGTAAATAATAGTCCTACAGTACAAACAATATACTACACATATAATACTACAGTTTCAAACAATTATACGATTTTGTATAATTTAGTATCATATTTTTCTTCTCAACATAAAAAATCATGTAGAAGATCCCCATTTGTTAGCGCAGTGGCTGAGTGATGAACTGCTGCGCTGTGTGTTGCGGGTTCGATCCCCGCACGGAATAAATATTTGTATGAACTGTTCCGTAACAGTCTGACACTTCCCTTCAGACTTTTACTGACTAAAACCCAACTATGTTCCTTCATTTGCTCTTTATGTTCCGGGGCCGCGATTTCTATATCAAACAACCCGCAACCCCGGCTGGGTCTGTCGTCACAAGACGGACGGACGGTTAGCTATCCATTGCTCACCGTCCACAGGCCGAGAGCTTGGTTAACATATCAGTTATCATACCATAAGTAGCGTGTGTAACCTTTCATTGAGTTATTCAATCAATCAATCTATTCACCATTTTGGGGCCAAGTTGTAATATAATGGTATGTTACGTTAGTACAATGAGTCAGCATAAATATTTGTGTGAAAAGCCTTGTACTTCAAAACAAATTATATTGGAAAGGCGCTGGACCAGAGACAACGAATGTTATGTCATTAGAAAAAAAAATATTATATGAACTAAAAAAACACGCTTAAGTAAGGGAATAGATTTTTATTATACTGGCAACCCTATTTCATCGTCAATGTCAATTTGATTGGCATGTACATTTATGTTGTTTTAATTTGAAAGGATTTTGTTTAGTGCCAGCATTTTAATATTTGAAAGTTTAGAATGACATAACCTAAAAATGCATTGTCTTTTAAACTAAACATGTATCCTAAACATTCGGTTTTAAGTCCAATTCACATTATTTAGGTTCGACTAAATAACTACTGATTAAAAGTCATAGTAATTACTGTTCTGAGTGGAATCAAGTTTTAAACCGGATATTACTTCATAATCAAGAACGACATCTGTATGTACACACGGCGACACATCAACCTATACAAAACCAGTTTATGCGGATCTCTCATTGTACTTGAAATTTATGAGCAGCATAAACTGGTTTTGTATAGGTTGATCTGTCGCCGTGTGTACAAGAAGTGCACTTCCAATAGACAAATGTGAGGCGCACAAGGTCAATAGCCTATTGACATCTACTTTGACAAATGATTTTACTTTTCAAGTGGTTTCGCTGCACTTAAACCTACGAATAAAATATTATAGGGTTATGTTAAAGGATAAAATAATGGATGTAATTATGTGTTATAGCATAAAAAACGTACATAAAGACATCATTAGAACCTCGTAAAGGTGTTTCATTAACATAATCCTAATGTTTGCAGCTGTGTCTGAACTACGATTTTGTTCTTTTTTTTTCAAAGACAGAAAATACGTTTATTTGGTTTATGCCACAAGTGCTCAAATCATCAGACGAAGAAAGAAAATAAAATTAAATAAAAATAATAACTAAATACTAAAGGAGTAATTTTATTTTTTGCGTCTCACGGCTGAGCCTAGTTGAGCAAACTGTCAGGCAACTAGTGTCCGACGCTGGTTTTCAACTGGTCTGATGTGACGGACGTTTGTGGAAGTACAACTTAAAAACCGGCAAAGCGCGAGTCGGACTCGGTCAAGAAGGCTTCTGTACCATCCTTACTAATATTATAAAAGCGAAAGTGTGTTTGTTTGTTACGTCATCACGCCTAAATGGCTGAACCGATTTTGATGAATTTTATTACAGAGATTTATAAAAAGTGAGAAATGAGGGAGAAAGAGGGAAGAAAATGGAAAAATTAGCATTGCTATTACAATATGTAAGGCGCTAGAGCAAAAACTACAGGTGGCAGGTACCTGCAAATCAGGAAAGGGGAACTGTCTTATCCCGAATTTAACGCGGGTGAAGCCGCAAGCTAAAGCTAGTAAATAAATATATCCTGGTATTCCAGTTAAGAATTGAAAACAGAGAGAAACACATCCTTAGCGTGTAAATGCAACCCAAATAATTTAGCCACATAATGAGGTTCCTTACGACAGTACACGATGATATTATCTGCACAAGAACCGCCGGGTCCCACGCTTGTTTCGCGACAGAATAAATGTCATAGATCTATATATTAATGACTTTGTTGATAAAAAATGGCTATGAGTGACTTAGTACGTAGTTTTTGTTAATTAAAGTAGTTTTTTTTTGTTGCGATTAATTTGTCTATATGTCATGTGTCTTAATAATAATAGTCACTCGGCTCGATCTTAAGGTTAAGCTGCTCTTGACTGGGTTGGTCCGTAGATGGGTGACCACCCATTACAGTCATTTTATGGTTTTACCAGCTTTTGCCCGCGGCTTCGCTCGCGTTAAATTCGGGGTAACACAGTTCCCCTTTCCTGATTTTAGTACCTGCTCTAGTTTTTGCGCTTGCACCTTATTGATTGTACCTAATAGCAAAGCTAAGTTTTTCCTTTTTTACCTCATTTAACGTTTTTTTTTCAAGAAAAAAGTAGCTGATGTTTTTGTACCAAAAATCATCAAATTCGGTTTGGCCATTTAGGCATGAAGACGTAACAAACAAACTTAGGGGGAACAAACGTAAGGAATTTTTAAGAAGGATTCCGCGTTATTTCCTTTTGAGGTAAAACCCTGAAAACGGATACCCATGAATACCTACCTCTCGACTTCTCTGCTTAGCCCGTTTGACATCATCTGTTTACCCTCTCCCCTTGACACGTTACACGGTAGCAAAGATTTACCTAAACTATTGACCCGCTAAATATTTGTTTAAACACTACAGAAACTCATTGCGGAACATTGCTTATTTACGCAACTATTATGTAACGTTTGTTTTTAGAATATAATGTGTAATGCAAAGTACCTGATTTAAACTTAAGGCAGCCTCTCGGTCTATCTTTAGGTTAAGTTGCTCTGTGGACCAGACCGGGTTCGTTGTAGACCACCCGTTACATACCGAGTTTCCTCCGTGCTTCGGAAAGCACGTTAAGCTGTTTGGTCCCTTGCAGGCCTGTGGACAGTGAGCAATGGGTAGCTCACCGTCCGTCCGTCTATTGACGACAGGCCGTGTCGACGGCGCGTTAGTGTTTCACGTGCGCCTCTAAGAGATGTCAGCAAAGCACAGGGGCCTGCCAGGGCCACCGCCTGCCGGGGTTGCGGGTTGCTCGAAAGAGATACGTAAAAGGCAATAGAAGGAACATGGGTGGGTTTCAGTCAGTACAAATCTGACACTTAACCCCGCTTCGCCCAGAGCAGGGGAAGTTATTTGATTAATTCCCACCCCAAAATATAAAAAAAAGCTGTTGGTCCCGCCTGTCATCTGTAGATCTTTGACTTTGTTCAAGCCGATGTTGTATGGGGTCGAGCCTATCGTCATCAATCCGGACTTCGTGTCGGGAGAAAATAATGATGGAATAATCAAAACCTCTTGCACAGTAGTAAAGCTTATCATCACTACGCCAATGAGACACGTACACACGGCGACAGATCAACCTATACAAAACCAGTTTATGCTGCTCTCTCAACAACGGATCGTATACCATAAGTTTCAAGTAAGTAAGTAAGTAAGTAAGTATAATATAAGTAATATAAGTAAGTAAGTAGAGATCCGCATAAACTGGTTTTGTATAGATTGATCTGTCGCCGTGTGTACAGTCAGAAATAATGTGTGTAAACTCACAAAAATTTTAAACGTCATTTTCTCGTGAAAAAAAAAATGATTTTTACTTGTTTTTTTTTTTTGTGGATTTGACATCAGCCGGGAAGTGACAGACTTGTACTGACTAAAACTTACCCATGTTACTTCTATTGCCCTTTATGTTCCGGGGCCGCGGTATCTCTTTCGAACAACCCGCAACCCCGGCAGATGGTGGTAACGATTTTTACTTTAACATACGTCTTTTTTTTTCGTAAAAGTATAGCTTCCAAAAACTATGTTCGTAAAACAACAAATCATTAATACATTAGGAGAAAATCACTTCTGAGTTTTGATAGCTGTTTACATTTTATTGCACACGACTGTACATAGACAGGTATTACATAATATTTCTTTAAGAAAATAATGTGCAAAGTAATCTAAGTAATCATATAATAGTATGCATATTTTAGGCCTAAGATCATAGGTCATACTTTCATAAGTCAATTGTAGGGACAGAGAGAAAACTTTGTAACAAATTGTTCATTGATGACTAAGTACGTATATGTATGACATGGCATGTATGGGCGTGGATGATGTTATGACTTAAGTGTGTACGGAGAAGTCATCGACCTACTTAATATGTGAAGTTAGATGGATGTGAAGACGCATCTGCATCTATTTGCGATTGCCGTAATTACCTACAAAGTTATTACGGGTAGTTTGGTCTGAAGAGCTGTAGGCCTACTATGACATCTTAAAGCAGAACTTATTCCACTGAGTGAAAGAGATGGTGCTAGACACCCTGTATAGCTCTGTCCCTTTCCCTCAGCGGAATAAGTTCTGCTTTATCACGTCATAGTAGGGTAGACTATCCAACACTAAAAGAATTTTCCAATTCCAACCAGTAGTCCCTGAGATTAGCGCGTTCAAACTAACAAACAAACAAACTCTTCAGCTTTATAATATTAGTATAGAAGTATAGATAAATGTTGCAAAGCTTTTACAAATTTCTGTACAGCGGTATACATACTTCTCGTGATTCAAGGTGTAGGACACAAGGGCTATTATTTTCGCGGATAAGAAATCAAACCATGGGTGCAAGTTCCTTCTATTGCCCTTTACGTTCCTGGGCCGTGGTATTTCCGGACATTAGGGCTGACTTTTACTTTGGCCAAAGGCTAAGTGCTCCCATACAAAGTTGCAACGCGGTCAGTCTCTTAATGACGTTACCAGCTGACAGCGTTGAGGACGATTTTTTGAGTTATTTCATCTATTTTTGTTTACCATTAGCGAATAAATTACATGTCAATTAATTTTTTACAGCTAAGTAACATGATTGTAACGATATTTTTGTTATTTTCAAAAACTTCTCCCGCTCTGGGCGGCACGGAAGGGAGTGTCAGATATGTACTTACCAAAACCCATCCATGTTTTGCCCTGTGTGTTCCGGGTTTACTGCATATCTTTCGACAGATGTTCCATTAAGAACTACATCCCAAACATATATTCACACAACAAAAATAATCGCCGTGACACCACATTGTACAATGCGAAATAAAAAAATAAAACGAAAAAAACTGGCTTGCTTGCTTTCTTTAAGAGAGAGAAGAGAGAGACAGACAGAGAAACACGCGCACGCGGCACGGCTTAGAACTATAGCAAAAAATGTCGTAACAACTTTTGGTCTTAAGCATAAAATGTCGTTACAACTTTTAGTCTTAATTTTTTCTGTCTAGTTCCCTTTCGCAAGGCGCGATAAGGAACTTCGTTACAATTTTTTTTTTCACCTTACCTACATTTATAAAACGCCGAGTGCACGGTTTGTGTTGGTCGCTTCCTATGGGAAACTCCATAGTTAGTCTTTTAAAATCATTTGGTTTTACAATGTTGTTGTTACAGCGTTAGTACTTATACTTTAGTATGAGAGGATAGAGTAGACCATATATAGGTACATACGTAACATAATGACTTCTACATGCGGAAGCTGGTGAACTTATATCTATATGTATATATTTTTTGTTATATACATACCATATATCTGATGGCCTGTTGGTCTAGTGGTTAGTGGCCCTGACTGCTGAGCCGGAGGTTGTGGGTTCGATTCCCACCCAGGACAAACTTTGTGTGATGAGCATGATTGTTTGTGATGTGTCTGGGTGTGATTTATCTATAATATGTATTTATAAATTATATGAGTATGTATATCAGTTGTCTGGTTACCATAACACAAGCTCTGCTTAGCTTGGGATCAGATAGCCGTGTGTGAGTTGTCAAAAAATATATATATATATGTTTGTGTATATTACGATACATGTGGAGATCTGCTTATATTATATCCTACCAATATTATAAATACGAATGTTTGTGAGGATGAATGTATGGATGTTTGTAACTACTACGATTGTGTAACATACGAAGGGCGGAGTATTCTAACACAAGCAAATGGATTGCTCAAAAGGATGCTCCTCAATGTAACTAGCATAAATTGTTTAAGTTACTGAATAAACATTTTATTATTATTTTATTGTTGTAAATCTTTCACGTTAAAATGGCTGAACGGATATTGATGGAAATTGGCACAGATGTAGATTATAGTCTGGAATAAATCAAAAGTCATTTATTCAAATTAGGCTGATAATCAGCACTTTTTGTACGTCAGATTACAAGAGACAGTCACACAAAAACGCCACTTCCTAGTGTTTTAGCTAAGAAGAAGAAGTGGCGGAACATACTCCCCGCAACATATCTGTCTCTCAGGTTAGAAGAAGAAAGAGCTACACGATGACTAACAAATGCTTGCTCTGACTGGACAGGTCCACTCAATCTGTGTGGTGCTTTCTTAAAAAGACCATTTCAGACACTAATCTGCATAGTCCTCATGTAAGTTGACCAAGATTTTTGTATGGACCTTATAGAGACTGCTCCGAGTTTGTTCCGGCTGTTTCTTCTCAAATACCGGCCTCACCTAATTCTTTTTTTAAAAAATACGTGTAGATAGAAGTGTTTGTAAAAACCTACTTGCAAAATAAACATAATTTATCATCAAGTTTAGTATGTAGCAGATTACTAAACTTGTCAAAATCAACCATTATGCGATCAGTGATCGACCATTCTGACACTATTGTAATAGCAGACTAACCCCCGAATACTGAAACGTCACTCAAAATTTGAGGGCTGCTTAACATTTGAGCAGCTCTTAAACTTTAGATTTTGTATTGTCAAACGTCACTTTTGAGTATCTGTTAAATTTAAGTGGTACTTGAATTTTGAGTGACGTTTCAGTATTCGGGGATAAGGCCCCTGGAGTCGCGTTGGGGCCACAAAACTTAACCCAAGTTGTGTAAGCAAAATGCAATAAATAGCAAATAAAAATTGGTATAGATAGTTGCTTAATCTTATCAAGATTCTTGCAAAAAAACAAATGCACATTTACTTTAAGAAGTAATTTTTCTTGGAAGTGCACTAGGATGTAATAAAAGACATTTCGACAGTAATTTAGAAGGTACAGACAGAACAATGTGTTTTAAAATCAGATAAATCCTTCTTCAATGCACGTTATTGGTCACAATCCAGTTACATCATTGAATTTGTAGCAGTTGATGTTAGACTAGCTTTTACTGCTCACAGCGTTGCTCCCAAATAACGTGTCTATCTGTTGATGACATAATTTTCAAAAACGGTTTAGTAGATTTAGAGATTATCTCCTATTACCTCACAAACTTTACAACTTAATAATCTTTCTCCTTATCTTATACTAGCCTTTGCCCGCGGCTTCGCTCGCGTTAAATTCGGGGTAACACAGTTCCCCTTTCCTGATTTGCAGGTACCTGCTACCTGTAGTTTTTGCCCTTGCGCCTTATTTATTGTAATAGCAATGCTAAGTTTTCCCTTTTCTTCCCTCTTTCTCATTCAATTCTCACTTATTTAAAATTAATATTAAGCCTATGTCCGTCTCAGGGTTTCAACTATCTTTGTACCAAAATTCATCAAAATTGGTTTAGCCATTTAGGTGTGAAGACGTAACAAACAAACTCACTTTCGCTTTTATAATATTAGTAAGGATAGTATAGCTTTCACAATTCCCTCCAGTTTAGCAATATGAAGACAAACATTTGCTTAATGCAACTGGCCTAATCTCCTAGATATTGTGAAACTAACAAATATTGATAAATTACTGCAAACTGCATTTACTATTAATACTGTCCTTGTGGCATGACCAATGACAATATTTCACAAGACATTTTGAGATTCTGAAGATTTCATAAGCACTTATTGTACCACATACGATATGAAGTTAAATAGTGTTTATGAACAGAATATTATAAATAAACATTTTATTTTATAAAATAACTAGCTTTGCCCAGCGGTTTCACTCGCTGCTCAAAACACCCTTATAACGTAAGGGTATGAAAAATAAATTACGACCGATATCAGACACGCTGGCTGCATTGACAACTCTTCCCCACTAGAATAAAAAATGTATTATTTAACGATACTTTGGTAGACAGACTAAAAACTAGACTCAATGACTCACCAAAATGAGATGAACCAGACGCATTACGCAACACACAATAAATTATATCACACCGAACACATAAATTGTATGCAAATAATATATTATACACTCAACTAAATCTGCATAAATATAATCTGAAATATTCTACTGCTACAGTGCAAACCGGAAATGCAGATAGAATTACCATATTTGACCATACTGTGATATTATTACCATATATTACCATCTTAACTAATATCCGTATAAAAATTTAAATGCATAAAAACTGTCTCCCTGTCTGTCTGCTGGCATTTTTCACTTTTTTAGGGTTCTGTATCTCAAAAGGAAAAAAGGGAACCTTTAAAAGATCATTTTGCTGTCTGTCTTTCTGTTAAGCCCCTTTATCTCGGGAAAGCGTGGAGGTATCGTTATGAAATTAATTATTGATCATATACTCCAATCTGTAGTTCTTTGAAGCTGTGAAAACATCAATTTACCCAAAAGATATGACCGTTTATGTCGCAAGTTTGAACGGAACCGTCTGTGTCTGAGTCTGACACATGCTTGTTGAGATGAAGGTTTTTGACAGATATACGAACAACAACATCGACATGAGTGGCTATTTTTCGCCTGACTGCGCGCCGCAAAGGAGGGTAGAGTAGGTGTAGTGTAGGACGTAAAAAAAAATTAAAAAAAACCTACTGCTTAAAAAGTGAACCAAACTACACACCTTATAAAAATAAAACAATTACTGTAATCTAGAAATATGAAGAACAGTCGGGACCCCTTAAAATCTAGAACGGCTAACACTCCAATAATGGGTCTCGACGAGTTTGGTTCACTTTTTACGCAGTCGTTTTTTTTTTTAATATTTTTTTTAAACAGCATCATCATTCTCATTAAATAGCTACTGCCACCAACATCTTACCAACACCGACCTCTTACAAAACTTACAACAATCTTACCAAACAGATAACAAATGAACATCAACCTTACAAAATAAGCAATACCAACATTACAATACGATAATATCGATCAACATAACTCCAACGATAATATTCGCCTTGTCGATGTCACTCTATACAAATCTTCCTTCCTACCAAATCTGTGGTTTGATAAAAACGATTGTGTATTGAGTAATGTTCTTTTTGAATGGTTATGTAAATGTTGTATTGTGTTTTTAAATCTGTAAATTGGGAATGATATTGTGACGTAATGCACTGGATCAATGCGTAATAGATGAAATGGCGACAGGTCACTGGAACAACTTGTGACCCACGGATGCCCCTCAAGTTAAAGGGGATAATATACAAGTCCGTGATTAGACCTGTTATACTGTATGGGTCAGAATGATGGGCTAAAAAAGGTTGATGAAGATCAAGGGTTCATACAACTTGTGACCCACGGATGCCCCTCAAGTTAAAGGGTAAAATATACAAGTCCGTGATTAGACCAGTAGCCCTACTATGACCTCTTAAAGCAATTCTTATTCCGCTGAGGGAAAGAGACAGAGCTATACAGAGTGTCTAGCACCATCTCTTTCACTCAGTGGAATAAGAATTGCTATAAGATGTCATAGTAGCCCTTCTGTTGTACTGTGTGAGTCGGGCTGTAAAAAAGGTGGATGAAAAACGATTGCATATACCAGAGGTAAGAATGTTGAGATGAAGGATGTGTGGAGTGGCAAGAATGAATAAAGTAAGGAAACTTCAAAATTAAGCTTGTCACAAAAAAAAAAGATTATGAGAGTCGTTTGTCTTGATAAGGACTAGCAATGAGGAGGTACGAAGCGCATGCGACTAAAATAGTGATGGATGAATGCAATTAATGTGATAATAATATTCTAAGGTTAAAATAAAACCTAGTCCGGTTTGCTGGCCTTGATCCTATTACGCCAGTCTCACTAAGGTTCATTCAACTTTGATACGGCGAATCTAGTTAAACAAGTTGAGAACAAACCGCTGCTCACTAGCATTTACTTAATTTTATGAACTTTTTAAATAACCCAATTACATTTTTGAGTTCGATCGATTCGATTCCTCACAAGAAACAATTTTATTTATATGACCTACAGGTAATTGTTTCGGGTCTGGCTGTTTGTGTATGTGAGTTTAAATGTTTGTAAACGCACCCACGATACAGGAGAAATTCCTAGTGCGGGGCAATGTTTTTAAAACAAATGCAAGTCGGACTGGCGCACCGAGACTTTCGTACAAACTTGCGACGTAAACAGCCGTAGCTTTCGACTACGTAGACTAAGAGGCTTGATTTTTATAGATCCAAGAGTCTGCAGAATTGAGTATATGGTTTTAATTTCAACTCGTTATCTCCACGCGTTGTTGAGATAAAGGGCCTTGACAGATAGGTAGACAGACGGACATCAAACTGATCCTATAAGGGTTCTGTTTTTTTTCCATTTGATATACGGAATCCTAAAAAGAAAAGAAACAATTAAATAACAGGACATTCTTACAAATATACGGCAAATATTATAAAGTACAGACGCCAAGGTCAAGCTACCCGAAACTGTAAATTTTTCACAAAAAACCTTGAACCTAATACTTTAGATATAAAGTCGAAAATCTATCAAAAAAATCTGACAGATTGTAGTAGCTTGATGTGCAGGCGTCTGTACAAAAAATTCCACTTATCTAAGTTCCTACAAAAACTTTTTAACTTACTATTCGCAAAATGTTATTTCACAAATTAAATTCTAATCTTATTATCTAACAAAAATCCAATAATCTCTAAATCATCTCACAAAAAATAATAAATTTAAATTGGAAGTAATCGTAAAACAAAAATATCCGATAGGAAATAACTTCCTTTCTAAATTGTACATTCGTGAGGTCAAGTGTCATAATATGACAACGCACTGTTACGTAAAGTGATGTGCAACAGTGATACTGAGTGTTCTCCGCACACATCTTGTTTATGTAACTGACTGTACATCTTTGGGTTGTAGACGAGCGTTTTTTGAGATAGTAGTCGGAAAAAACTCTCTTATTTGTATTGGTTACTGATTTTAAGGTTTTTTTTTTAAATATAGGATTGGAGCTTTTATGTAACAAATTCGTTTATATAATTAATAGCTCTTCGCAGCTAAAATTCCCAATTCTCAGATCTACCGAATATCTTTAATTTTTATTCTTAAAAAAAAACCTTGATCCACACTAGGAATTTCTCTTGTATCATGGATGCGTTTAAAAACATTTAAACTCACATACATACAGAAACAGCTAGATCCGAAACAACTGCCTGTAGGTTATACAAATATTTGTTCCGTGCAGGGATCTAACCTGCGACACGCAGCGTATTAGTTGATCACATAACTACTGCGCCAACTGTGCCGTTAAAATAAAAAACATAATTATTAAGTTTCATAAAAATAGTTCAAACTGTTTTGGAGGAATTTGGTTATTAAAACTGTACATGAGAACTTTATATATGTTTATACAAATAAATAAGATTTTGATAGACGGGAGAAAGCGAACCAATGCATTAGGTACTAACAATTGGTGTCGATAAAATTGCATGTAACCTATCAAACTTAACAATAATATCGATTTTTCCTTATAGCCTTGCTGAGACAAATAAGTTACTTTTAGAACGAAGTTCCTTATCACGCGTTGTGAAAGGGGGCTAGACGGAAAAAAATTCTTACGAAAAGTTGTCACGACACTTTTTGCTATAGTAAGCTTGATTTTTGTCTCTCTGTCTGTCTCTCTTTCTCTCTCTTATAGGAAGCAAGCCAGATATTTTCATTTCTATAGGAACTTCGTTCCATCCGGATGTCCCCTTGACACCTCTAAATTTTTTCTATAATTTTTTTTCTGAAAGTTTATTTATATCTTTGGTATTAATAAGTCAGAAGTGCACACAATATATACAAAAAAATTAATCCTGAAATCTTCAACATTAAAAAAGGAAGCTTATATTGTGTTTCACGGCTGCGCCAAATAGGCCTAGTTTAGCTGCCGAGCAGCTAGTGCCCGTCGCTGAAATATAGTATTGCTAATTTATGCGACCTTAATTAATGTGACCAGATTAAAGATAGCCAATCTGTGCTTCATAAATCCTTCATTACGTTAAAAATACAGTACAATGGAAGCAAAAATTTATTTTTTAAATCCATGCTAATATTATAAGTGGGAAATTAACTAATTTTGTCTGTCTGACTTTATAGTTACGAAGGTAAATCAAGGAATGAGTTATAATAATCTTATTCTGGTAGTCCAATATTTTATTAACCTTATCGCGGATGAAACCGCGGGCAAAACATTCTCAAAAATTAATAAATTATGCTCATTATTATCTTAGTCACACAGTTCCGATCAGATTCACCCTCAATACATTAAAATTAAACAGTTTTTCACGCTATTAAATAAGCGGGTTAAAAATAACATAATAAAACCGTTTTACAGCCCAAGTGTTGCAATGAGATGTTGGTCTGAATTTATTAATATGATTACACGAACAATAGACCTATGTGTGAACTTAATGTGTGGGAAACGAATTATATCCGTTTCTTTACATTATAAATATATGCATATTTATGCAATGAAGTGTTGTTTTAGGCTATCGTTAATCGATTTTGTAATGTATAGTTTAAACAATAAGATGAGTAATTGCTGTCTTGCATAATAACTGCTATTATTGGTGTGGCGTGATTACATTAAAAAAAAAAACGTGGCGCCATACTAGGAATTTTTCCTGTATCGTGGGTGCATTTACAGCAAGAAACAGCCCAGACCCAAAACAACTATCTGCAGGTCATACAAATATCAGTTCCGTGCGGGAATCGAACCCGCGACACGTAACGCAGCAGTCAAACGCTTAGTCACTGCGCCAACCGTGTCGTCGTATTATTGGTGCGGCGTGTTGCATTTGTTTATTCTTATTCTGTATTGCGCATAAGACTTAAAAATCTACTTACAAATTGCAATACTAAGTTTACCTGTTAATCGTTTGAATTATGACTCATAACCACTTATATATTAAAAAAAAAACGTTGTCCCACACTAACAGCCAGACACGAAACAACTATTTGTAGGCTATACACTACATACAGTTTTTTTAATACCGGAGCGATCCAAACGCAGCGTTCCAACCGCCCGTCTACCAACACTGAACTCTAACACTTATTGCATCAGAGGTCAAAATGACCTAAAAGCTTTAAAACAATAGTTTTCTCCTCACATAGTTCTCACTCGTAAAATAGCAAGTTTTAACCCTACTGAATTATTAAAATAAAAGAAGGTGTCATGCTCATCCGGGTGTGACAAAAAAATGTGACCATTGTGATGGTTATGCACACAATGGGCCACGATGGGCCGCGTTTGTTTGTGATTTAAGACACATTGTTTGGCTGGAAATTATCAATGGGCGTCGAGGTAAGATAGATCCATCAATTACGTAAGCCTTCACTTGTGTCAACGGGAGATTATTACTTTATTTATTAATTAATAATAATAAATAAAGCGCGTACGGCGCCCCGTACCGCTGCGCTTCAGTCCCGACTCCTTCAAGCAATACTATGCATTTCCATATGGAGATAAAGCTTAAAATAGTTTGACATTGTTTTTGCCGGCCGTTACGCTTTTTTTTTGTTGTGGGAAATCATCAAATAACTTCCGCCCGGTTCCCGCTTCCCCGCTCCGCTCAGAGCGGGGGAGTGTCAGACTTGTACTGACTTAAAACCACCCATGTTCCTTCCATTGCCCTTTATGTTCCGGTGCCGCGGTATCTCTATCGAACAACCCGCAAGCCCCTCTGCTTTGCTGACATCTCTTTGAGGCGCGCGTGAAACACGAACGCGCCGTCGACACGGCCTGTCGTCAAACGACGGACGGACGGTGAGCAACCCATTGCTCACCGTACACAGGCCCGCATCTACGGTGGCCAGGAGTCGTCTCGCGTGGCGGCTGGGTTGGTTTGAGGTTCTCTCCCTCAAACGCCCATCCTCCTCCTTCACTAGCATTCCTGCTTCTGAATCTGCCTTAAGACGATAAGTTTGTGACTAGAAGTGTACATACAATGCATTTTGTCCTTTATGCTCGTGACAGAGGGATTACTTTGTATTATTATGAATAAGGTGTTATTTGATGTATGACTTGAGGCAATGAATTAGCAAGTTTAGAGGGAAACGTGTTACGTTCTTTCAACTTTGAATGAAAGTAAATGTCATTGTGTATTGACTTGTAGCAATATTGACATTCCCTAGTTACAGTAATATTGCAGTCAAAAGCTTGTGGTTATAAAAGTAACCTTTTATCAACCCTCTGTAAGGTTAACGTGCAGAGAAAGACACGGTTGGCACAGTGGCTGCCCGATCGACTGCTGCGCTGCGAGTCGCGGGTTCGATCCTCGCACGGACCTACGTGTAGTTGTTTTGGGTCTGGCTGTTTGTGTATGTGAGTTTAAATGTTTGTAAACGCAACTACAATACAGGAGCAATTCCTAGTGTGGGGCAACCTTTTTTTTAAATGAAATTCTAAGCGAAAGTGAGTTTGTTTGTTTTTTTGTTTGTTATCTCTTCACGCTTTAATGGCTACACCGATTTTGATGAATTTTGGTACAGAGATAGTTGGGAACCAGGAGACGGACATAGGCTAATATTTTTTTTGATAAAAGTGGGATGTGAGGGAGAAAGAGGGAAGAAAAGGGAAAACTTAGCATTGCTATTACAAATCAATAAGGCGCAAGGGGAACTGTGTTACCCCGAATTTAACGCGAGCGAAGCCGCGGGCAAAAGCTAGTAGAATATAATAGAAAGCCTCTTCTCGTACGAATTGATTACTATTATGTTTTTTTTTTGGAGTTTACTCCTTAAGAAACGATTTTCATATATAAGGCGCCCGGTATTAGAAAAATCCTAGGGGTAAAACCTACTAAAGTAACGAAAATGTGTCACGTTTTTGAAGCGCACCTTTAGTGCGCAACTTTCTAATTTGGCTGTGAATGTATTAAGACGTACATATGGTATGCTGTATAGGCGACTATGCCTATATACTATATGTTATTGGGCTTGTTTGTTTCTATCAGTGTCGATGTATTTATATTTTTTCATTAATTTGTGAATTTACCCTAGTCATATGTATGCTATTAACCTTTTTTCAGTTGAATAATCTCTTTTTGCGTATGGTTAGATACAACTCCAGTCGTGCGTCGGAGCTGACACACACACTTTTTTTTTAATTTTCAAAATAACAGCATTTTGTCGAAATATGTGTGAAGAGGTCTTGGCGGTTAATAGTCGGATTGCACTCTAATTATCCTTTAAGACCGATTACAATCGTTCTACATACACAATACTTTTGAACAAGTTATTCATTTTCCTATCCAATGATCTACATTCTAAGTCTAACGCTAACGTGCGCGTTTACGTTAACGTTGCGTCACACATCTCACGTTACAAGTTAAGTAATTGTTCATTGTTGTGTGGGTTCGATTCCCAGGCTTATCAAACAATAGATTTATCAGGCTGTTATGCTAATTAGACCTTGACATGATTTAGTTTGATTTTTGATTGAAATTGAGGGTAGTTGTGGAATAGTGTCGATTTAGTCCTACTTAATACTTCATACATATAAATAATAAATAAATAAATATCTTGGGACAACTCTCACACGGGTACCGGATCCCAAGCTAAGCAGAGCTTGTGTTATGGTAACCAGACAACTGATATACATACTTATATAATTTATAAATACATACATATTATAGATAAATCACACCCAGACACAGAACAAACAATCATGCTCATCACACAAAGTTTGTCCTGGGTGGGAATTGAACCGTCGACCTCCGGCTCAGCAGTCAGGGCCACTAACCACTAGACCAACAGGCCCGTCAATACATATACCCTACTATCTTACTCCTTACTAATATTATAAACGCGAATGTTTATGAGGATGGATGTATGGATGTTTGTTACGCTTTCACGCCAATACAGCTGGACC
Source organism: Ochropleura leucogaster (assembly GCA_958449745.1). Taxonomy (NCBI): domain Eukaryota; kingdom Metazoa; phylum Arthropoda; class Insecta; order Lepidoptera; family Noctuidae; genus Ochropleura; species Ochropleura leucogaster. The sequence goes on along the minus strand of OY288221.1, from coordinate 3,446,307 downwards.
GATATTCATGAAATTTGGCACAGAAGTAGGTTGTGGTTTGGAATAACACATAGGATACTTTTTTTTCGATACTACGCAGGCGCGGGCGCAAGAGAACAAGAGACTAGGGGTCAAAAGCAAGATATTTATTGAAAAAAAAAAAATTGGTTTTTATTTTGCAATACTGCAATGGTTTGAGTTTTAGATACATAGCTTAACATCACGTCTGGTGTTCCCCAAGGTGTAAGGCAGAGGTTTACCTCATAAAAACTACGTTTCGCTCGTTATGTTTAAGGCCCATGAAAAGGGGGCGAGCATATTGTCATCAACTGGGCACAGATGCAGACTCCATGGCTGCTAGGAACAACCCCACCCGGGAACTAAACCCCGGATTTCAAGCTCATTAGTCCCACTTGTGACCTCTAGACTAAGGAAATATATTCCTGGATTTCTACTTCTCCCTCTTACACAAAAAATATTTTAATTCATATAAAATTTTGTTCTTTTTTCCAGATGGTGCGCATATGCGCTGTGGTGGCGCTGTGCGCGTTCGTCGCGGTCGCCAGTGCAGCTGAGAGCTCATCTCGTTTCCGTAAGTATTTACTTGATTATAATATACTCAAATATAATAATTTAATTATAAGCACAGTCAGCAATACAGCAAGTTCGACAGAAACAGTAACATAAAGAATCTATTAATGTTTTCGGATAAATTTAACTTTATTTGAAAGAAAACAAATAGTTCATCAAATTAATTTAATTTGAATTGAAGATGTCCATTGCTTTTTATATCTGAAGAGTCTTGTTACTTCTCTTTTGCTGACTGTACATTAAAGGGAAGAAAGAATCACAAAGGAACTTAACATATATTTAAACAAATGAAAATTTAACATAAAAATCTAAACATAGTCGCAATTACGACGAGTAAAAAAAAAACATGAGAGGTGTCAAGGGACAGCCTGATGGAACGAAGTTATTATTTATTATGTACAAAAACCTGTATACACGCAATATAAATAATCGTCGCGACACCACACTGTTCAACGCGAATTAGAAAGACGAAACGTAAATAACTGGCTTGCTTTCTATCAGAGAGAGAGAAAGAGAGACAGACAGAGAAAAACGCGCACCCCGTATGCCTTACAACTATAGCAAAAGATGTCGTTAAAAGTTTTGGTCTTTATTTTTTCTGTCTAGCCCCCTTTAGCAACGCGCGATAAGGAACTTCGTTCCAATACACTGAACATACAAAGCACCACAAACATTTATAAATACTGGCACAAAAAAGAAGTTTGCACACCTATTAACAATTAAAAGTAATTTAATAGTTAATAGCACTTTATGCGAAGGGCACCCTACACATTTGTATCGATTTTCACATGGTGTGCGTTTTAATTAGTATCCTACTAATATTGTATAAGCAAAACTTTATGGGGATGTATGTAAGTATATTTGTTGCTCTTTCACCCAAAAACTACTGAATGTATTTTGATGAAACTTCACAGTAATTTAGCTCACAATATCAGAATAACACATCGGCTACAAAACATAAAGATATATTGTATATTCTATTACCACACGTGTAAAACCGCGGGGGTCAGCTAGTTCTGTTATAAATACTGAACTAGGAATACTGAAACATTAAAAGCAAAAACAAGTTCAATTTTAAATTACCTTTTAATAGACAAACCAAATAACAGTAGCTATACGGTACAATCAAAAATATATAGTTACTAGCTTTCGCCTGCGGGCTTCGCCCGCGTTAAATTTGGGGTAACACAGTTCCCCTTGCGCCTTATTGATTTGTAATAGCAACGCTAAGTTTTCCCTTTTCTTCCCTCTTTCTCCCTCACATTCCACTTTTTTTAAATAAAAATATATATAGCCTATGTCCGTCTCCTGGTTGCCAACTATCTATATACCAAAATTCATCACAATCGATTTAGCCATTAAAGCCTGAAGAGGTAACAAACAAACTCACTTTCGCTTTTATAATATTAAGTAAGGATTGTCAAAAACTTAGACTTACAAGCAAAGTACAGGAAGTGTGAAGTGTGGCAAGGATTTCCCTAGCTTAAGTGCCCACCTTACCACACTGGTTGTGGTCGTAAAAGCCAACTGCGGTGATAAAATATACATGATTACATGTAATCGGAAAACGTCATTTTAGTTACTAGTGCAACATAACTTCTTTTGACGATAAAATAAATATCGTAAGGGATATTAAAATCGTAGGTCCTTTTTTTTGGAATGGAAAATCATCAAATAATTTGCAAGGAACAGTGTCAGACTTTTACTGAATAAAACCTATTCATGTTCCTTCTTTTGCCCTTTATGTTCCAAACACTGTCTTTCGAACAAACCGCAACCCCGGGAGGTAATGCCCTTAGTGGCACTCTCTGATTTGCTGACACCTCTTTGAAGCACTGCTCACCGTCCATAGTCCTCAATGTCCTTTACGACAACATTTAAATTAAACTTAAGCTGCTTAAAAGTAGAAAATCCTACTTACTATCCTTCCTATGCTACTTTGCTACTAATATTATAAATGCAAATGTCTGTAAGGATGGATGGATGGATGTACGGATGTTTGTTACTCTTTCACGTCAAAACGGCTGAACGGATTAAAACTTTAATGAAATTTAGCACAAAGCTAGATGTAGAGTCTGGAAAAACACATAGGGTACTTGTTTCGATATCACGCGGGCGAAGCCGTGGGCGCCAGCTAGTATTAATATAAAAAAAAAACATCCAAAGTAAAACCGAAACAAATCAATCCGTTAGCTTAAATAAGTTTGCAAAACCCACACAATAAAGGACACCAAATAGAGCCTAGTCTGAAACGAGACTAGAACAAAATTGTAGAGAATCTTCATGTAGCAAAAACGATACAAATGTAACGTGGTAAATTGATTTGAGCTTGAAAATACATAATAGAACGCCAAATATAGCCTTCAAAGGCAGTAAGAATGCATAATAAGCTTCATACAAACAGGTTTCCACACAATTTCAAACTTTTGGGCTCATTATGAAATTTTCAATCGCGTCATTGTGCGATCGTTGTGTCGATAGCAAAAACTACAGATATTGTCAAAGTTATCTCATTATTCAATATTTCTTGTGCTTCTTGTGTTAGTTTGATAGTTGATTAGAATATTGTAATTATTCATATCATCGTCCCTGTAATCTCCATACGGTTTGGCAGACGTGTACCTAACATTTCGAAAGTTATGCTTTAAATTCAATCCTTACTTAATATTATGAAAGCGAAAGTGAGTTTGTTTGTTTGTTACCTCTTCACGCTTTAATGGCTTAACCGATTTTGACGAACTTTGGTACAGAGATAGTTAAGAACCAGGAGACGGACATAGGCTAATATTTAATTTTTGAAAATAGTGGGATGTGAGGTAGAAAGAGGGAAGAAAAGGGAAAACTTAGCATTGCTATTACAAATCAATAAGGTGCAAGGGGAACTGTGTTACCCCGAATTTAACGCGAGCGAAGCCGCGGGCGAAAGCTAGTTAAATTATAAATATTTAAGATTAGGTATGTACTATAACATTTTAAAAGTGTTTTTCTGAATTATTTACTACTAGCTGAGCCCCGCGGTTTACTTGCGTGGTGATAGAATACATATTACACACGCGAGTTCGTAATGATGTAAGTATTGTATACATAGTATACAATATATATTTATGAATTGTAGTCTATGTGTTATTCTGATATATAAGCTCTTTGTGAAGTTTCATCAAAATCTATTCTGTAGTTTTTGCGTGAAAGAGTAACAAACATCCATACGTACAAACTTTCTCCATACAAACTTACATACCTTAAGACCCTCCGTAAGGACTTAACGGACATTCGAGGGGCAAATAAAGAGTATATGGATAACCTTATACACGTTCCACGCACGCCTCAAAGAGATGTCAGCAAAGCAGAGGGACCAGGGCCTCCGCCTGCCGGGGTTGCGGGTTATTCGAAAGAGCGCCCCGGAACGTAAAGGGCCTTAGAAGGAACATGGGTGCGTTTTGATTTCACACCCCCAAAAAAAAGGGGCGAATAGAATATCTAGCAAAATGTCGATTAACTAACGTTAAGTATCTAATATATAAAATTCTCGTGTCACAGTTTTCGTTCCCATACTCCTCCGAAACGGCTGGACCGATTTAAAGGAAATTTTGTGTACATATCGGGTAGGTCTGAGAATCGGCAAACATCTATTTTTCATACCCCTAAGTTAGCAGCGGGTGAAACCGCTGGACACAGCTAGTAAGGTTATATTATTTTATGTTTATTAGAAAGAGGCAACATGTCGTTTATCGATTTCGCATTTCTCGATTTGCATAAATTCGGATAATCGATTAATTTTGCGATTGATTCGGTGCCAAAGATGACGCTTTTGCAAATTACACTTTTTAATGTAAGCTTAAAAATAAAATCTCTATAACTATTATGCACGACGACAAAATTAATTAGGTTCGTATGTTGATTGATTAGAGAAATATATACCTTATCAGTTGAAAGCGTAATTAATTGTATATATTTTTTAAAGTTACGTTATATTACACAGAAGTGCTCATTAAGGTGACGTCAAACCTGGGGGTCTAAAATGATAGCTTAAGCAGAATCATAAATCATAATCCTTACTAATATTATAAAAGCGAAAGTGAGTTTGTTTGTAACCATGCTAGGGCCTCAGTTTCCGATGTAGATGAGAATGATTTTTTTGAAAAGCCATTAAGAATATTTGATTAGTTTTGACGTATTTAAGACCGATTTTGATGAATTTTGGTACAGACATAGTTGGGACCCTGGAGACGGACATAGGCTATTTTTTTTAGGAAAAAGTGGGATGTGAGGTAGAAAGAGGGAAAGCTTAGCATTGCTATTACAATAAATAAGGCTCAAGGGCAAAAACTACAAGCAGCAGGTACCTGTAAACCAGGAAAGGAGAACTGTGTTACCCCGAATTTAACGCAAGCGAAACCGCGGGCAAAAGCTAGTAGGTTAATAATTGACGACACGGTTGGCGCAGTGGCTGAGTGATCGACTGCTGTGCTGCATGTCGCGGGTTCGATCCCCGCACGGCACAAAAATTTGTATGACCTACAGGTAGTTGAGGTTGGTGAGGGGGAAAGAGGGAAGAAAAGGGAAAACTTAGCGTTACCCCGAATTTAACACGAGCGAAGTTGCTGGCAAAAGCTAGTATTATATGTATGTGAAGCAGATATTTAAATTTTAAAATTGATGCCTATTTACTTCAGGTTTATACCGCGCACCATGCTAGGGCCTCAGTTTCCGATGTATATGAGATTTTTTTTATTGAATAGCCATTAAGAATATTTGATTAGTTTGACGTATTTAACTAAATTGATAAGAGACTGTGGTTTGATATATTTTAGCACAACGAAATGTTGGTAGGAATGGTTTTCAAGTTAAATTATGAGATGTAAATATTTTATCTCTTTTTTGTAAATATTCTAAACCTAAAGCATTTATTTGCAAAATGCCTTTAAAATAATTGCATGTTAGTTTTTAAGTTCTTTTATTTTTGTAAAATATGATTGGTGTCTAGTTCTGCAAATTTTGTAAAAACTATTTTCTTTGTATATAAATATTTATGTTTTTATTTTTTCATGTATTTTATTTAATTGTAATATGTTTTACAGAACCAAGAAAACGTAAGACTGGTACGTACACATACAGATACTGCCTTTTATGTGCAACCTTATCGTTTTTGGTACAGCATTGATTTATCGATTGTTACTACTTCAAGGAATGCATGGAAAAGTAAATATTCAGTACAACACTTCAATATTACTCGAACCAAATGAATGGGACAGCTGTTTTTTTTTTAATGGCGGCCTTATGGAGAAAATTGTTCCGTTAAGTGGTCTGAATCACCACCACAATATGACCACATCTTTCTGGTATACGCGGAGACCAAGTTATACTAAACCAGTTTATACGGATATCTCATTGTACGGGAAGTTTGTACAGAGCGAGGCCATGTTATACTGGAAATTTGAAGCTTGATGTGTCATTGTTTATGGTAGTGCCTTGAGTAAGCGTTTTAAAAAAAACAAAACCTTTAAGTTCAGGTTTTTCAAATTCAGAATGCCAAGAAAACTCTTGATGCATCTATAAAAATTGTACTCTAATGTCCAGAATGTTATTCTCGAAAAAAAAAATAGTTTTCGAAATTTGATTTTGGAACAATCGATTTAAATCAATGCGAATTGTACCTAGATGTGTCACTTAACACTCTGCCACACTCACAAAGCCCCTTGCTTGTAGACAATAGAATATTTCATGTAGAACCTTCTTTAAAACCCGTTGGTATGTTAGTTGAGCATCGAATCTTTTTTTTTCGACCTTAGTAACCTTTACTTTGATAATTTTTTGCTGTTTACCTGAATTCTCTCTTCCAGATCTGTTTAGGCCAATTAGTCTCCTTGACTGAATGTCTGACAACCAGTCTTACCAAAGTCTTAAAAATGCTACTAGTATTCAGTTAAATGTTGGCATGTTTTTAAATCCGGCAATACTAAAAGCCAAAACAACGGGTCTGGCTGTTTGTGTATGAGAGTTTAAATTTTTGTTAATACACGCACGATACAGGACAAATTCCTAGGGTGGGGTAACGTTATAAAATAAACCTAGGCGAATTATGAAGTTCCTAAATAACCTAATTATTGATAGATAGATAGATAGATAAATCATTTATTTGATGCAATAAAAGACACAATACAAGAATTAAAATAAAAAAAAAACATCACACAGAAAAAAAAATGGAACACGTTAAAAAAAAAAAGTAAGGTAGACTAAGTTAAATCGACCCATAGGCATTTAGACACATCACATAAATTTACTGCATTTAGACTCTATGATATTCCTGGTTTTCCGTAGCATCATCTTAGATAACTGCGGCTACTCTCAATTTAATCCCGTTCACTCCCTTAATGCGACATCTAGTCTGCTGTATATCTCATTGAGGAGAATCCTTTGGAATGGACAACTACAGTACTTTCAAAAGTTATTATGCATTGTGCCTGGGACTGTAGCGTAAATTTTTTGTTTCTTGACATTCAAAAGTAAAGGTCTAATTGAAATAAATGACTCGTGTATCCGATTCCAGTAGGCCTACCATGACGTCTTAAAGCAGAACTTATTCCACTGAGGGAAAGAGATGGTGCTAGACACCCTGTATAGCTCTGTCTCTTTCCCTCAGTGGAATAAGTTCTGCTTTATGACGTCATGGTAGGTTAGCTGTTTTTGACTGATTAATTTAGAAGACAACCACTTCTCGTTGTCGTTATGTTTATAAGCATTGGGCACTTTACACTCACACCTCGCTTTTGGAAATATCTTCTTATTACTTCTTGTTACATCACTACCATCTTCTTGTTACTTCTTCACACTTATTAAACACAGCTTCGCCCGCGGCTGCACTTGCGTGGCACCTCTTTTTGTTTCTATTTCGTCCTAGGTACTTTTTTATCGTTTTATATGCACTAGACATGATAGATCTAAAATAGTGTTACTCATATAATTTTTAAGACTAATTGATTGTGATTTAGGGCGGATTTCATCGAAACTGAACGTGTCAATAAATTAGCACACCAAAACGGTGTATAAGACCTGTCAGTATCAGAAGAGCCTGCCAGGGCCGCTGCCTGACGAGGTTGCGGGTTGTTTGAAAGAGATACTGAGGCCCTAGAACAAGGAAGCAAAAGAAAGAACATGAATAGTAAACATGTTCGTCAGTAAAAGTCAGACTAAAAGGCTGACACTCTCCCCGCTCCGAACAGAGCAGGGTAAGTTATTTGATGAAATACTGTCCGAAAAAAACGAACTGTCAGTGTCAATATCCCACAGCATTAAAAACAAAACTAAATTGGCTAGCGTTTTGGCGCAATACACCCTGATGTGAATGATTAAGACTAGGGTGGAGCACACTTGCTAAGACGAAACCGAGTCATTTGATCGGATCTAGAAGATAATGTTCAGGGAACAGAGAAGTCGGTAGTGAATTCCATAGACTGGAGGTTTCTACAATAAATGTGGAAGAATAGCTTTGTTTGGATCTGTGGAAGGTCAACAAATACAACGGTGACGCTTTGCCGTATCTCTGTTCATAGATTAAGTATTGGGGAATTAGTTTGTGTTATTCCAAAGCACATTGTCTGAAATCTAATATATAAAATTCTCGTGTCACAATTTTCGTTTCCATACTCCTCCCAAACGGCTGGACCGATTTAAACGAAATTTTGTGTACATATCGGGTAGGTCTGAGAATCGGCCAACATCTATTTTTCATACCCCTAAGTGAGCAGCGGGTGAAACCGCTGGGCACAGCTAGTCTTATATATAAAATTCTCGTGTCACAATTTTCCTTCCCATACTCCGAAATGGCTCGACCGATTCTTATGATTTTTTTTGTGCATATTCAGTATGTCTGAGACTCGGCTAACATCTATTTTTCATACACCTAAGTGAGCAGCGGGTGAAACCGCTGAGCACAGCTAGTTAAATTATGAAACTGACAGCTTTAGGATGTGATTAAGGTTTGCTCTCGTTTGATCCCGTTTTGATCTCGTTCAGTGACATTGGTGAAACCGTTCTAAGTAGAACAATCTTAAATGCTGGATTAGTGGGTATTTTTATAGTTTTTTGATAAAATTTGGAGTCACATGAAGATTTAAACTGTTTTTTAGCTTGTCTTGATGAATTGCGATAAAATTCAAATTATTAACGCCATCCATCATTTTTCACGGTAGACAACTCTGATAACATTCAAACAAAAATATTGGCGGCAATTAATTCTTCATACTTTCGATCTGTGTCTACACTTTCTAGCTATTTCTGTATTTCTTTTTTAAATTTGATGACTGCTCTTTGATGAGTTTAGTCAGTCATTAGTTTTCTTTATTAGCGTTAAATTACTTTGACGTCATAAAAATATTTACTTGCTTTTAAAACTTTGTATTTTCTTTCTGAGTCATCTACATTCTTATGTTTTATATTCACGAATTATACAAATCATTAAATACGTAGTTGTAAATAACAATTAAAATTATTATAAGTTGGTTTCTATGCTCTCCTTTATATCTTTAACTTTTATCCTGTCTTCGTTTGTTTTAATTTTACACTTCATAAATGTAACTGCTTTTGTTTAATTTTATGACTTGCAGATATGGAAAATTGCAAAAAAATTATAACAATATTTGGACTATTTGTTATAAATCATTCACTCAGGAAACTTTAGTAAAAAGCATAACAAAAGTCCAAAACTTTGCAATGTTTCCGTTTTGTTTTCGCTTTGAATTGTCATCTTTCATCGTGTTCAAATATAATTTCTTCGGATTCTATTCAACCAATATTTTATCTTATTTCAAAGTTGTCGTTTCTTCAACTTTTCCATTATTTGATTTCTTTCTATCGTCAATGCGTTGTAAATTGTATTTGAACACGCAAAAAATGTCTTACTTAAGCAATTTCTTCTATTGGTTCAATCTTTTCTTCTTTTTCTGTAATAGTCTATACTAGTTCTAGATTTTTCTACTCTTTGACTTTACCTTGTATTGTAAGTTGTAGTTAGTTCTTTTATCCTGACTGTCATCTTTCTAGCTATTTATAGTTTTTCTTTAGTTACTAATATTGTAATGTAAGTACTCTCTTTCAGTTAACTACTAACATTATTTTTATTATGTAGTTGCTTCTTATATTCTTTTCTATTATCTTAGTTACTTAGCTGTTTTGTATGTTGTAAAGATCTATTTATGTTTTTAGTAGATTGTTTATAGAATTACCAAACTATAACTATCCGAAAGGACGAAAGGTTTCTTTTCATTCAGAAAGCGAATCATTGTTCACAATGCTGGCTAAAGAAAGTGATGTCATACTAATATTTCTTTGTGTTAATTCTAAATCTCTTGCTTCTCTTTATGTTTTATCATTAATAACAATATCAGTTAAAATGTAATGTTCTACCTAAAATATCAATAGATTTTCATTGGTCCTAAACTTCTTCTACTTCTCAATTCTGTCTTCTATGTTAAGAATTTCAAGATCTATAAAATACTAGCCTCTGTCTTCAAAAACTAACTAGTAGTGAGTAGAACGGTTGGTTGGTGGGGGGTTACCAACTCCTGGTTGCTGATGAAGACCATGGTTTCCAGCGGACCTGCAACCGGAGAAACAGGCGGAGGTGGATGACATGGTGAACAATTTGCTGCAGTGGATACAAGGCTTGTACCAACAGAAGAACAGGAAAGGTGCTCATTAGTTTTAAGATCTAGATTGTAACTAGGCTTAAGTATTTTTCTAGGTATTTGTTTGTGATTGTATCTGATCTGAAGTATAATATTTTGTGATATATTTTCGAAAATAAATTACGAATCAGTATTATATTAAGTTACGTTTACCGATAATATGAGGATATACACGTAGCAGAAAGCCTTAAAATCGTAGGATTTACAAACACTAATTATTTTGCACAAATCACATCTTCCAGCAATCACTAGGCACAAGCACGATGGGTGTCAGGATTGAATCTCTTGAATAAAACCTTTACTAATATATTTTTTATATACTTCCAGCTCGCCAGTACTTCGGAGGGAAACCAGAGAAACCGAGACCTTTTGAACCGTCGAACCAATACCTGCCACCGTCAACCGGATACCCAGCCGCTGGTACCCGACCTTCACCTTCCTACAGTGACGGTCCGTCCCCAAGCCCTACTTATCAGCCGAACCAACCGTCATACCAGCCCAGCGAAACACCATACCAACCAGAGTCAGCTTACAAACCAGAACAGCCGTCCCAACAGAGCTATAGGCCAAGTCTACCAACCCAGCCTGCTTATCAACCATCACAGCCGTCGTACCAACCATCTCAGTCTTCTTACTCCCCTAGCCCATCAACTCCGAGCTATCAACCGAGTCAGCCTTCAAACTCACCTTCTTCTCCATCCTACCAACCATCACAACCATCCCAAGCTCCAAGCTATCCATCTTCACCAAGCTACCAGCCCTCTTCTCCAAGCTACCAGCCATCCCAACCGCCCCAGCCAGGTTACGATTATTCAAAACCTGGTTACCAACCTAGTCAGACCGATCAAACGACCCAAGCGATATACGTGTCACAAGAAACAGGTGGCAGCGTAAACACTGGAAGTAGTGTAAGCACAGGTTCCAGTTCTTCTTCCATATCTAGCAGTGTAAGTGGATCCGTTGTTGAAACCTCGCAGACACAAATTCAAACTGACGATGATGACCGCCATCCTCCGCATATTCACGAAATAACAGTTGACTGCGGCAAGGAAATGATGACTATTAACATTGAGTTTAACAAGGTGTACAATGGACTCATCTATTCCCAAGATCACTATAATGAACCTGATTGTGTGTACGTGAGAGAGAACTCCAACCAAGCTAAGTACTCTTTCACAGTCAGTCTAAACACTTGTGGCACAAGATTCTATAGTGACTTTGAAAACGAAGGTCAAGCTTACTTAGAGAATGTCCTTGTTCTCCAAAATGAAATAGGAATCCAAGAAGTTTGGGATCATATCAGAAGAGTCAGGTGCCTGTGGGAAGGAAACCTTAAGAAACAACTGGTCCATTCTCTCAGTGTTGGAATGTTGAACCAGATAACTAGCAACTTTAGCGGAGATACTGCCATGGCTAGATTAGACATACAAACCGGAAGAGGCCCATTCGCAGCTGAAGCCAATGGCTTAGTCAAGATCGGCGAAACAATGACTTTAGTTGTATCAGTAACAGGAGATGCTGGTTTTGACATCCTCGTTAGAGAATGTATAGCTAGAGACTCAGAAAGTCGCAATGTTGTTCCTTTAACTGATGAAAATGGTTGTGTCCTTAAGCCGAAGGTCTTTGGCGCCTTCCAAAAGACAAGAGATACAGGAAATACTGGAGCTTCGGTTATAGCATTCGCTTTCTTCAACGCTTTCAAATTCCCTGATGAAATGGACCTGATTATTCAATGTGAGGTAGAACTCTGCAAAACGGATTGCGATGTCTGTCCTAACCCTGGAAGTATAGAGCCTAGGAGGAGGAGACGTGATGTCATTCATGTCGGGAACAGTACTACAGTACAGGAACCGACGATTATTGGTAAAGGATTGAGAGTTGTCTTAGCAGAAGATTTGCCACAACCTACAGGATTCTGTTTGTCTCCTCCAGCAGCTTTATGGGGTGGTAGTCTAGTACTTTTTGCATCATTAATGAGCAGTATTCTTGTTTCATACTGTTGGCAGAAATCTCGAGGTTCCGCTAAATTTTCGTAATTTTATCTCAGTCTCTGTGGTCTTTCTGTAATTCGTAGGGATGGTGAAATGATCCATTTGGTTATAACTCGATTCTTTGAAATACCAATAGATTGATAAGTATTTATAAATATGGAATGTTGTAAAGATATAAAGAATTATTAAAAAAATAAGTTATGGTACAAAGTATTTAAAGTTTGCGAAAATGATTTAGATTTTACAATGGCTTTTGATAAGATTGATTCTAAAGCTATGGTAGATAAAGATCAAATTTTTAGTAGTGTCCTAACTTCTAAGGGAACAATATAAAATGTTAAACAACCAACAATTTTATCAGTACGAAGTGACATTAGGAACAAGAATACACTGCGTACATGTTTGTCTGCTATGGGAAAATCTGCAGTATTCCATACATTTGATTGCCGCGTGAGATATCGCGTCTTGCGCTATTCGAGTTTTTTATAAGCGTTCTTTTCGTCGTCATTGTTTTCCGTCAGTAAAATTGCGTGTACTGACTTGGGTTGTTTTGCGCCGTCTGTTTTGAAAGTATCATCAAATTCTGGTGTAACTTTGTCAACAAGATTATTATGAAATACAGCGGTGATGTAATTTACTTTCGTGATAAAATATCTAACATTCTAATCTGTCGATTTATCAGTACCTTCTTTGAGAGAGGTTTCGTGTGTCTACTTATTATTATGTAACATGAAATATAAATCCTACACATTTTATTCAATTATGACACTTCATTGAATGTTTAATAAGTAATATTTAATAAATAAAGATCACTGCCAACAGAATGTAATTTAAAATATTTCTCATTTTAACTTACTGCCAATAGATTAGACGTAAGATTTTCTATATGGTTTGGCTATGCAAAAAGTATTTCATTGTCATCAAAAATACTTCCTTCTATGAAATGTTTTTTTTTTAAGTTAATGGTTATGCAAATGTGTCCAAATCCAGTACATATTTGAATATTTGATTTTACGATACAAATTGATACTGTATAGGTAAGATTTTTCTTTGAATGAAAATCTAAGATTTTTTTTTAAAGATTAACAAATCTTTTATTGTTGTGACTATGGCCAACTTGTGTAAGATACGCCGATACGTATTTTAAATTAAAATATATGTAAAGTTTTTTTCTTTACAAAAATAACCTACACTAAAAGTATTTTTAGATTAATTGTAGCTGTAAAAAAATATCTAAATAAGTTATTTCTATGTGTAAATATTAGACTTAAGTTTTTATAAGTATTAAACATTATTTGTAAAACAATCTTTTCTTTTATTATCTTTCAGAGCGTTGCTAAGAATAGTTTTATCTTTTCCTTGTGTGTCGTAACAGTAATAAAAGATAACATAATAAAGTGAATTGAAATAATAATAGTTCTTGTTCTTTTATGCAAACTAAAGCCAAGTTGTGGAATAATTCCTTACTAATATTATAAAAGCGAAAGTTTGTTTGTTTGTTACGTCTTCACGCCTTAATGACTTAACCGATTTTATACCGATTTTGATGAATTTTGGTACAGAGAGAACCCTGGAGATGGACATAGGCTATTTTTTTGAAGTGGGAAATGAGGGAAGAAAAGGGAAAACTTAGCATTGCTATTACAATAAATAAGGCGCAAGGGCAAAAATTACAGGTAGTAGGTACCTGTAAATCAGGAATGGGGAACTATTATCCCGAATTAACGCGAGCGAAGCTGTGGGCAAAAGCTAGTAGAAAGACGTTGACAGATAAGATGCACATACAAACACATATTATGCAAAGATGCTTTCTTTAGGATTTCAACCTAATAGGCGACATTCATTTGACGCGTAACAACATCGTCACTGAAATCAACAACAGCTACCCTAACATGACGTATCAAATCAAATCATTTATTTCAGTTAGACCATTACAGGCACTTTTGAATGTCAAGAAACAAAATGAATCTACAGTCCCGGTCAGAATACATAATAACTTGTGAAAGTACTGTAGTTGCCCATTCCACAGCGTTGATCTCTATGGAGAAGAATGGGCAAGAAACTCCATGGACACTCTTTTAAATTATAATACATATTATTACAAATTCGTATTTAGATCATTCGTGTTGAGATTATACAAATATGTGAGAACGACGTAGAAAGACGTGCACAGTAAGAGCGTCCAGAGTAAATAAAAAGCAAAATTTAATTTAAAATCTAAATAATAGTCTTAAAGCAGAACTTATTCCACTGAGTGTAAGAGACAGAGCTATACAGGGTGTCTAGCCCCATCTCTTTCTCACACAGGAATAAGAACTGCTTGTCATGGTAACCCTACTGTTCCCTCTGGTGACATGTTGTCGACTGGTCAAGCATGGACAGACAACGTTGTTAAACCAAAGTGGTGCATTGCCGTTCAACATGATGAGCAACCCGTTGTGGTTGGCGCAGTGGCTGAGCGATCGACTGCTGCGCTTTTTTCATTTATTAACAAAAACAAAGTGCTCAGAAAAACTTTGATGTTGTAATGGTATTAGTTGAAGAGCGTGAATAAGCGCTTTTAAAGTAGCTGGACGCTGCAAGTAAAAATAGTCCTTACAGGTAGTCAGATGCATAATTTTATGTATAAGAGAGTATAACACAAACTGAGTTGTCAGTAGCCTCCACACTAGGATTCCCTGTGTCGTGGAGACTAGTCTCCTTCGTCTTACAAAATAATCAGGTATAGAAGATACAGTAACATCGTACAGGTACAGGTAAGATTTCTTAGGCTACAATAAGCATAAGCATATTTTGTTTAACTTAAAACACTTTTTTTAAGAAACGTTGCCCCACATATGAATTTCTCCTATATCGTGGGTGCGTTTACAAACATTTAAAGTCACATACACAAACAGCCAGACCCGAAACAACTATCTTTAGACCATACAAATATCTGTTCTGTGCGTGGATCGAACCCGCGACACGCAGCGTAGGAGTCGATCGCACATTCGCTACGCCAACCGTACCAATTTTATTTTAAAACTAGCTGTTCTCCGCGGTTTCACCCACGCTGCTCAGCACCTGTTGGTCGTAGCGTGATGTTATATAGCCCATAGCCTTCCTCAAGAAATGGACTATCCAACACTAAAAGAATTTTCCAATTCCAACCAGTAGTCCCTGAGATTAGCGCGTTCAAACAAACAAACAAACTCTTCAGCTTTATAATATTATATAGTATAGATTAGTATAGATAGATAGTATATATAGTATAGATATGAGTAGAATAGACCCGTGACTGGTAACTTTTGCAACGATAAGCTACCCGTGAATGGACTGTGCTGCATAAGTGTAGTAAGGTAATGTAAACTTTATTTGCATAGATTCTAGGTACAGAATACAACAGGAACGCAACTATCCGACACTTTCATATTAAGCATTGTAAGCCAATAAGGTAGGTTTACTTATACATACTTATACATAGTATAAAACAAAGTCACTGTCGTCTGTCTGTCTGTTGCTATTGTAAGAAAAACTCCATAAATGATTCAATAAAAACACTTTTATTGCAAATAGGCACGCAAATGGATACGCAATACATCATAGAACAATATCATATTACCCTAGGTTTATTGACACACTTCACAACTTATTTTAAAAGATGTTTACTAGCAGAATTTCCGAACGACTAACTATCCAGCCGGGCTGTTAAAGTTCGTTATTTCCAATTACCGCCATTTCAATAGTGAAATGCGCGCATTCCTGTGATTGGTTGGTTTTGAACCAGTCAGAGGACACTTTTTGAGTGTTGCCAATTAATAAAATAGTTGTATAGTTGCATGTTAATAAACCGAGAACATATCTTTATTATAGAAGCTAAAACTATGTTGCATGTATGCTTAAATCTTTAAAACTACGCAACGGATGTTGATGATGATATTTATTTATAGGTAGAGTGATTCAAGAGGAAGGTTTTTATGTATAATACTTTACGCTATGACTCTTAGGAGGTGTGCAGCGGGTGAAACCGCTGGGCGGGTCGCTAGTTCTTAATAAAACACAAGATGCAAAGACATTACTTTGAGGTCAAAGGAAACAGTTGCTGTTATAATCTAAAACTGAATGAATATAGTGTATGTAATTTATCAGTTAGCAATAGTGTGAACTGAGCCATTGTTTTGCTCTTAAATAGTATATTTATTATTTTATCAATGTGAAAACAATAATAATGTACATAGTTGATAACATCGGCATCGGGTCGGTCATGAACGATCTTAATTATTTATAACTAGCTGTACTCTGCGGTTTCATTCACGTAGACGGGGATATTATGCATATAAACCTTCCTCTTAAATTAGACTACCTATTACTGAAAACTACATTAAAATCCGTTGAGGAGTTTAAAACATCTAAGCGAACAGACAGTGGATGCAACTTTATTACATACTACTGACGCCCGCGGCTTTGCCCGCGTTATATTCGATGTAACACGGTGATTTGCAGGATGTTTTCGTTGGTAACAATGTTTTTAGCTTCCTACCTTGAAAACTGGGCAAAATTTCCGTAGGTATAAAATTTGCCCCCAACCCCTTTTCGAAGGGGTTGGGGGCAGATTTCTGAAAAAAAAATAATTATGCACGATGTTTTTGTTACTGTTTTGTTTTCTACCATCAAGTAGCGAAATGGTGCATACAAACTTCAACCCCCCATTTTAGGAAAGTGAGGGAATAAAAAGAGACAAAAAGTAGCCTATGTCCATCTCCAGGGTCCAACTATGTCTGTAGTAAAATTCATCAACATCGGTTTTGCCATTTAGGGGTGAAGACGTAACAAACAAACTCGCTTTCGCTTTTATAATATGATAAGTAAGGATAAGGATTATACATTAGTAGGATAGTAGGACTATGTACAGCCTTAACAATCGTGATCTTTATATTATTAGGCATTGGCGTACTTCATAGAACCCACATTGCGCCAGGTATGTTTATTTCCAATGTCTGACCTCCACAACCAATTTAACAACTAGGTGATAGGATACTCCTTGGTAAGATTCGGACATAACTCTAGAAATTAATGCGTTGGGTGGTAAAGTGTCATTTATTTTTAATTCCTTTTTAACGGTTGTTGTCGAATCTAATTTAGTATTTAATTAATAGCTAAAGTGACATGTTATGTTTTTATTGAGAATGAAGTTCTTTAAACCTAAGATTTGCTTTCAAACTCTCGAGCCACTGCATCTTCATCTGATAACCGGGACCAACGACTCTACGTGCTGTCTGAGGCATGAAGGAAACTCGGTATACAGTATGGAGACCACATATATGCAATAAATTATACGACATACTTGTTATCGCCTTTACTGACGCTATGCAAAAAAAATAACGATATTGGTCCAGTAATTAGGTCAAAAAGTAGAGTTTTAATTTTGAACAAATTTAAACACTCTGTAGAATTGTATCACTAGGTCAAAGATTCAACGAACTTGAATCCTCTGAATGAAAAGCGACGTTGCCACACTGTGCAAAACTACGAATATCACCACGACGCTGTTACGTACCTATTCTAGTTATTTGCCTAAATGTAAAATTGGTACACCTAAAAGACAGGCTGGATTTTAATGAAACAAATTTTAATTCATTGTTCGAGTGCGCAAACTAAGCGTGTAAGAGGCCGCGGCCGCGGACTGCGCTGCCCGACTCCCACATTTATTTCGCTGCTATATGGATTTTAATACTGTGACGGTGCCGCCCACTACCTCTTTCTCACAGACAGAAGAAAAGTACAGACTAAATTATTAAATTTAATGTTAATATTGTTTTTTTCTGTATACTAGTACTTCGAATTTCCTCTTGATCAACGTCCCTGATCTGCCACGGTCGAAACTTTGTTTTGCAATT
The DNA here is from genome assembly GCA_958449745.1 of Ochropleura leucogaster. Taxonomy (NCBI): domain Eukaryota; kingdom Metazoa; phylum Arthropoda; class Insecta; order Lepidoptera; family Noctuidae; genus Ochropleura; species Ochropleura leucogaster. The sequence goes on along the minus strand of OY288221.1, from coordinate 3,428,187 downwards.
TACACATACACAATTTATCAATGGGACGCGCCTGCATTTCCTGCAGGTGTACGTCGGTAGCGGTGTCTATTGGCGGCTTCCTCACTAGGCACGCGGCTTTCTTCAAAGGGAATGAATTGCTGTCGGCGCCGGCGCGGCTCGTAGCAGGCCGGCGGCGGGGTGGGAGGGAGCGCGGGGTGCGCTCGCGCCACGTAGGGAAGGGCACCTGTTATTGACTATTAATAATGATCGATAAAAAGCTGTTTAGCTTAAATCCTAAATACTGTAGGTGGTGTTTTTAGAATTATCGTGCTGTTATGATAATTCTAAAGAACACTGTGCCGTTAATATTTAAAGCTAATTTTAAGTGTGTTCTTATTAAATATTATTAAGTAGATTTAGAGATCAAAATAAATAAGGTAAACAACAATAATTTATGAATTGCTTTTATCTATTAAAAAATCGTACCTACGAGCTTATTATTAGTTACTGAATTAAATTTCTAATGTTACCGATCGGCTCCCGGGCGATCGACAGAACCGTTTGATACTCAGGAACTCACAAAACGTTAGTTTCGTTTTTTATTGTTAATAATTTGTTAATTATTAAAAATATTAAAACATTCGAATTACACAAAGATCTTGTATTCTAATGCCTTGTTTAGGTAGTAGGTGAATAAATGTAAAAAGTTATCGATAAGCGATTACGATAATTGCGCCGTTCGCCCTACATTACTTATTAGGTACTTTTATTTTTTTCGCTATTTTGGATTTCGGAAGTTCAGTTCCGATTTGTCAGTCACCGCTGGTGTTCCCTTCCGGTAGTGTGTGTCTTTCGCATAGATTTCGTAGACATACTTGAGCGCTTTGCTTCAAAACGCGATTTTAGACAATAACCTAAGTACTTAGTTAAATATTGTTTACAGTGAAAAGGACACTTATTAGTTTATTAGTACTTGACTTTGTGTGTGTGTAAATTGTGTTTTTAAGTTTTATGTTGTGTGTTATTTTTTACGGTGAAATCGACACTTAACTTTTGTGTACGCGTGCAACAGCATTTTTGCAGTGCTGCAGAGTACACAGACATGGTGTTATTGTATGGCGAATGCAGGCAAAATGCAGCCTTAACTATACGTACCTATCGTGAGAGATACGGAGCAACTCGCGTCTGCCCTACTAGTGTCAGGACAATCCTGGGAGCAGTCCAAAGGATCAGGGAAAATCAGCACATAGTACTCAACACTCATGAAGGAGTTGCTCCGCGTCATGTTCAATCACTTCCATCCTCTTTTGAACAACGAGTCTTAGAACATTTCTATCGGAACGCAACCTGCAGCCTTAGACAAGCTGGGCGTGTGTTTAGGATGAGCCATAGAACAATACATCGAGTGCTAAAAAAGAACAAACTACGACCAAATTAACTTAGTGAATTTAATTTTCGTCGCACATTGTCAAACGAATCAAAGTGGCGCGCCGACATGCGTTGTTGCCGCACTTCGCTCCTGGGGTCAAGGTACGTTGTCTAAACAGAGTGTTTACTTTTACTGAATTTATTTTGATATTTATTTTGTTTGAAAATTTCATTTTTTTAATTTTCGGTTTTTAATTTAAAATTTAATTTTAATATACTTCTGTGGACTAGTATTACTTGAGGTTTCATTTATTGCCTAGAAGTGAGCTCCATACTGTATAACTCAGAGGTTGTCCACCCACAGACCAACCAAGGCAAGCGTGGCTTACCCTCAAGATCGATTTACTTAGCCATAGCTCCCATGTACTAGGCGAACATGGAAAGAGGGAGGAGTAACCTTTGCCCTGTAGCAGAACACATCAGGCTCACAATAATAATAGGGGGCAAAGCTATATGGTTTCCGATATATCGATCCCGATGGGGTACTGCTACTACTATAAATCTTTGTAAACGCACCCACGATACAGGAGAAAATCCTAGTGTGGGGCAACGTTTTATAAAAAAACCTCTTTTGCCAACCGTGTCGTCATTAATTTGTCAGTCATTACAGGTAATCAGTGTCCCGAATGTCTGATATATCGTATTACCAAGACTAACTGGGTTGTGGAGGTTAGACAGGCAGTCGCTCTATATAAAGTACTGGTTTTCAACTGCATTCGGTTAGACTGGAAACCGACTCTAACAAGTTGGAAAAAAGTTAGGCAGATGATGGGCCTGTTGGTCTAGTGGTTAGTGGCCCTGACTGCTGAGCCGGAGGTTGTGGGTTCGATTCCCACCCAGGACAAACTTTATGTGATGAGCATGATTGTTTGTTCTGTGTGTTCTGTGTCTGGGTGTGATTTATCTATAATATGTATGTATTTATAAATTATATAAGTATGTATATCAGTTGTCTGGTTACCATAACACAAGCTCTGCTTAGCTTGGGATCAGATAGCCGTGTGTGAGTTGTCCCAAGATATTTATATTTATTTTATTTTATGATGGTGTACAATTAATTTAAAAAAAATAGTGCCTTACTTTGTGATATTGTAGGCTGATTTTGTTTACATGTGCCAAATATTTTGAGCACAACTTGTGCAATACCGAAGACTTATGTATTGCATAAGTTTGAGAAATCCACTTTTAATAAAGAATGAACGATTAGAAAAGTAAATTTATTAAGTAAATAAATTAAAACCGTCATTACTAAACTTGTAGATATGTATGTAACTATGATATTTCCTGATAGGGGAGTGATTTGTCAGTTGATAACAGTGTGACGAAACGGAGATGTTTGGAATACTTGCATTTGCACGCGTATTTGCTTACAATTTTATAGGTAAGCCACTAAATTGAAAATGCTTTGAGTTCCTGTTTTCTGTAACAACCATTATTATTTTAATATCATAAAAGTGAAAGTATGTATGTTAGCGGTAGCCCAAACCACTACACCTATTTTGCCAAATTTTGCATGTATGAAAAATAAACTAAAGATCTTCCGTGTCAGAAGGGCCTGCCGAGGTTGCGGGTTTTTTAAAAGAGATACCGCGCCCCCGGAATATAAAGATCAATAGAAGGGACATGGAACACTCCCCCCCACATCACCCAGAGCGTGGCAGTTATTTGATGATTTCCCATCTGCAAAAAAGACCTTCCATGTGGTCTTTTGGACCATGACATTGAACAACTTTAGTTCCACGAGTTCTTTTACGTTACACGCAACAACAAAAAAAATTGACTTTTTGGAAATACATGTCATCTGACCAAAAAATTGGACTTGAGAAAATCATCTGATCGCGTCTGTTTCTATACCAATATGTATTTCCTTTTTTTTAAGAACATTAAAGGTTTCCCATTCCCGAAAGTCATTGAACAAAAGTTGTTCATTTACATGGTCTTAGAGAATTCTTTTTTGTGAATGGCATCTCGCAGGTCAATCTAGGAGGTTGTCGTTTGCTTAACCGGGAAACTCCTGTGGATGCTTTAAATTTAAGGCCTTCAGCCAGGTCAAAAACTTACAAACTAAGCGACTACACGCTAAGGGCACCCTCTGTGGGTTAAAGCCTCGGCTTAGGACGTCGCTGGGGCCTCGGCTAAGGGCGTCGCTGGGGAGTACAGCAAAGGGCCAGGTTGGATCTGAGTGATATAATTCAGGGACGTCGCGGCGGGCCTCGTCGTTTAAGTGACAATTTGCTCTGTACTGTAATCATAAAATGAAGCCTACCCATAACAAAGGCGGCTCGCGAAATATCTGCTTTGACATGTGCCCCAAAGGACAAGTGGCTATCGCGAATAACACCTAAGTATTTGGCTTGCTTCTCTTAGGGGCTAGACTTAACGTAATAGTGATATCATACATAGTAACATCAGGAGCGAAGGATACGCGGCTTTAGTGTTTGTAAACCGCACCCACGATACAGGAGAAATCCTAATGTGGGGCAACTTTTTTTTTTTAATGTGATACCTATTTAAATGGGCTTTGGATAACTGAGAACTGTATTTGATAACTACACTGAGGTTCCAACACTTAAGCATTGAAATACCTCTTGTTAGAGAAAAGTGTTGTCTATGGCCAATGTAGATTTATTATCTGTGGCAATAAAAGGACAATTCTTGCTAATATGATAAAAGCGAAAGTGAGTTTGTTTGTTTGTTACCTCTTCACGCTTTAACGGCTAAACCGATTTTGATGAATTTTGGTACAGAGATCGTTGGGAACCAGGAGAAGGACATAGGCTAATATAATTATATTATATAATTTTTTGAAAAAAGTGGGATGTGAGGGAGAAAGAGGGAAGAAACGGGAAAAGTTAGCGTTGCTATTACAAATCTGTAAGGCGCAAGGGGAACTGTGTTACCCCGAATTTAACGCGAGCGAAGCCGCGGGCAAAAGGTAGTAATAATATAAACCCTTTATTTATAGGTATAAACCTGCGTAATAAAGAGGCAAATAAGTTAACTACTCTGTTACTAGGATAATGTTGAAACGAGTAGAAATACAAATAAAATACTGTCTATGCATGACGTACATAAAATATTGACATTTCTTTTAATAATAAAAATGTTTGTTCAAATATAATACTGCCACGTCGACAGGCTACATATAATCCTAAACGATAAAACTTTATGGAGGTATATGTATATGTTTACTAGCTAAAACTATAAACATTTACTTCTTGTATCTAGTATCTACATAATTTAATGTTCTAAGATTAGTTTGTATATACAGGTATAATTTTAATGAGTACTTATGACAATTTTACCTTACGGAGTAAATAACATTTAGCGGGCCATTTCGAAGCGTAGGTAGATCTGTCTAAGACTCCTTGCTTCTCGAAAATTAACTCCTAAACCATTGCCGTTTAAAATTCGAACAATTAAAAAATAAAGTGCCAGCCTTTTTTTTGCGAATGGCAAATCATCAAATAACTTTATCGGGGGGAGTGTCAGACTTATATTGACTAAAACTCATGTTCCTTCTTTTGCTCTTTATGTTCCGGGGCCGCAGTTTCTCTTTCTAACAACCCGCAACCCTGGTAGGAAAGTGCCAGCCTGGGTTTCGACTCTTCGATTCTACTACTTACTATTGACAAGTTATGGTCGTTTACGAGGGATATCGTTGCTGCTTCTGAAGCTATAACCTTTTTTGGGTATGGGTTTCCCAAACCACTGCAACTCTTGAAAGCCAGAGAAACCAACAGACCGACATCGACATCCAGAAAACTGCCGAAATAATGAAGCTTGACAAAATCCCGGAAAAACTTGGACCCCGCAACGAAGTTTACTAGAAAAGAATAGGGGAAGAGAAGAAAGATATGATTTCCACTTCCCTCTCATGTCATATAAATAAAAATAATAAAAATAAAAAGGTTTATTTCAATTACATAGTACATTAAGATACATGTTTTGGAGAACACCTTTTAAGCAAGGAGATGCTTGTGTTAGGTGAACTCCGCTCTTCCGACTTCACATCAGGCAGTGTATGCAATTGAAAAACAAAGCAAATTTACAGAAAAATTTGCAAAAGAAAAAATAAAATAAGCAAAAGAAAAAATAAAATAAAATATGCAGGTAAAAACAAAATTAAAATACTAAAAGTAGAAGTAGCGCACTTGTGTGACGTATGTGAGTATGATTATAAGTGTGTGTGTTTGCGTGAGTGTGTTTGCGTGAGTGTGTGTGCGTGAGTGTGTGTGCGTGAGTGTGTGTGCGTGAGTGTGTGTAATAATAAGGTGTGAATGTATGGTAAATATTACGTTTAGGATTGTATAAACAGTATATGTAGATAGCTCGCGTGTAGGTACAGTTTAAAGTCCCCTTAAAGTTCACGATTTGAGTTTCGTAGCCCTGCGACAGTGTCTTGGGATCGGAAGAAGCCAATGCAACTTCCTCCACTAACGAATTCATGACCGCAGTCCTAATAACTTTTGGACAGATTATGTAATCTACGATAACATAGCTTCGATGTCGTCGTAGGTTTTACTCTTAAGCCATTCAGTCACAGCCACTTTGCAGTCACGGAGTTTCAGAGGATGTATGTTAAGCTCTTTATTTAGAAGGTTGTATAAGTGGGAAGATTGTCTCACATACTGTCGCTTAGCAAAAACAGATTTAATCGGTATAGTCGAAGCGACTAAGTAGCTTCTTCTGGCACTTCTACACGGCATAACGGGATCAAACGGGAGCGTTTTGTGCTTTCTGAGGATAAGATGGAGTATATAAAGTTTTCTCACAGACAGAAGGTTAGAAGTTAGGTATAGGCTTTGGGTTGGGAATCGGTAGGGCTTAAAGAGCATAACCTTAAGCAGCGATCGCTGCGCCCTCTCAAGTTCTAGAAATTTAGTTTTTATCGTCCCACCCCAACATGGCAAACAGTACGTTAGAATCGATTGGGCCAGCGATACATAGACTTTAAGCAGAAGATCCCTTGAGGCAACGTATCGCAGTGTTTTAAAAGTCCATATAAGTTTTCTAACCCTTTTCATGATCAGTTCAGTATGCATGTGCCAGGACAGACGCTGATCAATCATAATGCCAAGGTATTTGGTATGTTGTAACCTATCAATTTTTGTACAAGTGCAATTAGGAATAAGGGGGTTGGCACAGCAGTGGATCTTAATTTGGAATTCTGGTGGCGGTTGAGTGTGTGAATACTTGGTAAAGCATATATAATTAGACTTGGAGGCATTTAGTGTAAGAAGGTTACGATTAAGCCAAACTGCAACCCTTGACAGGCCGGTTTCGGCTAACCCTTTAACCTTAGACCAAGTCTTATCGGCAAAGACTAAAGCCGTATCGTCCGCGTATGAGAAAATGCGTCCACCGTCAACAACCATACTGCATAGGTTATTGATATTAATAAGGAACATTGTCGGACCCAGCACACTCCCCTGCCCGACACCGCATGAAATTGTTTCTTCTGAGCTAGTAAACTCCCCTATTTTGACAGTTTGTTTACGTGTATTAAGGTATGATTTGAATAACTCGAGTGGGAGTCCCCTTATACCGATGTTTTCAAGCCTGTGCAGAAGTATGGGGACAGAAACTGTGTCAAAGGCCTTTTTGAGGTCAAGAAAAACTGCCAAACATTTGTCGCCCTTATCTATTTTATCAACTAACATTGATATCAGCGACAAGACCGCGTCCTCAGTAGACCTTCCCTGCCGGAAACCAAACTGAGAAGGCGATAAAATGTTATTTTTAGAAAGGTATTTAATTAGGCGTGAGTTTAGGAGCCTCTCTATGATCTTAGAAATTGATGGCAGTACTGAGATTGGCCTATAGTTTGACGGGTCCGACCTCTCACCACTTTTATACACAGGCGTTATTACAGCTACTTTCAAGGCATCCGGGAAAAGACCCTGCTCGAAGCAAAGATTTGTCAGATGACTTATGATTGGGACAACATGCTCGTGTGCAGCTTTAAGGAATTTTACCGGTATGTTGTCCCAACCAGGGGCACTGTCGGGTTTTAAGCCCATGAGGGTAGCATGAACTTCGGAAGGGTCCGTGTCGAGCAGAACAAAGGAAGAGGTCAAAGTACAGTCAGGGGTAGGATTGTTATTCACTGTAGAAGCCGGAAGTGGAGTGATATTATCCGCGAGGAGTTTTCCTATGTTAGAGAAGAAGCTATTTACCTTGTCAATAGAGTGCTGTGGCGTGTTCGAGAATTCTAGGAGATCCAAGTTATTAGTTTTTTTAGGTTTTCGCTGTGTGATGTTATTTATGATCTCCCACGTTTTTTTAGGGTTTTTTTTGTGCTTTGGCAAGCTGTTCTCTGTCATATTTTCGTTTTTGCTTTTTGATGATGTAGTTGCAATAGTTTCGGTACCTTTTGTAAGTAATTTTTAGTATCTCATTAAACGGGTCAAGCCTCAGTCTTCGTTGCATGTTATTACGGTTGTGGATGCAGCGCAATAAACCAATGCTCATCCACGGTTTCAGTGTTCTGTTTCTTAACGGGATTGCCATAGTGATAGTACTAAGCGTGATACAGTTGTGAAGAATTTCGATTAACCTGTTAGCAAGTGTGTTAGGGTCAAAAAGGTTTAGCAAGTCGGCCAGGTTATTATCTTTTAAGTGGTTAAGTCCCTTCTCAAGGTTAAAAACTGTTTTTATTTTAGTAGGTTTTATTACGCTTGTATGGTTTTTGATTTTTAGGAATGTCATGAAGTGATCTGTGATAGTTGTGTGGATAATTGCAATGGCCGCAGTTTTACTGGCTGGTTTAAGTTTTATAATGAAATGGTCTAGACAATTTTTATCTCTCGTAGGTAGTGAGTGACCAGGGAGAAGCCCGTGCATTGCCAACATGTTGAGATAGTTAAGTCTGTTTGAGCGTTCATATGATTGCTCACCTTGGTTAAATATCAGATTAATGTTAATGTCACCAGTGACAATTATATTTTTGATCGATGCAATGGAAGTAAGGTGATTATTTAAGGAATGTGTGAATTCATCAGCGTTTGTGGTTGAAGGAGACCGATAAATAGCGATCACAACAAGATCCGGTGATACATGAACCTCTAAGCATGACGCGTGAGTAAGTTTTATTTCTCTTATTTTATATTTATGTGTGTTTTTAATGTAAGCGACTACTCCATCAGCTTTGTTAAGGTGGTGTGTAGTTTGATGTGAATTATAGTTAATTATTTGAGGGATTTGTTTGTTTGAGTTAAGTCTACATTCAGTTAAAATTATCAGGTCGATATCCGTTTTAAGATTTAATAAGTTTAGTTGAAGGTCGTCAAAATTGGAATAGATGGATCTGATATTTTGTGAAACCATTGTAAAGCCGGGGGAGTTAGGGTTGATATGATTGGTGAAATCTGAAAGTTCACAGTCGAATACTTGGGCAATTTCATGGAGGTCGATATCATTTAAGGTCTGTAGGATACTATCCATAACTGTAGGTTTTATGAGTGCAGAAGGACGTAGCTATAGAGATATTAAGTGTGTGTGTGCCTGTTGTGTGTGTGATAGCCTGAACGAGTGTGAAATTGAGTAAAACATGTGTGTGAGTGCGCGATAGGTTAACAAAGTATGGGTCATATACACAGACAGAATAAAGAACAAAACAAGGCTAATATACACAACAAGGCATAACATCACTATATTTGGGGGGATAACTATTTATACAGTTTCTGTGTACATTTAGACTTCCCATCAGCATATCCTTACTAATACTATAAAAGCGAAAATGAGTTTTTTTTTATGTCTTCACGTGTAAATGGCTATACCGATTTTGATGAAAGGTACAGAGATAATTGAGACCCTGGAGACGGACATAAGCAATTTTAAAAAGTGACAATTGAGGGAGAAACAAAAGGGAAAAAATAGCTTTGCTATAAAAATAAATAAGGCAAAAACTACCGGTAGCAGGTACCTGCAAATCAGGAAAGGGGAACTGTGTTACCCCGAATTTAACGCGAGCGAAGCCGCGGGTAAAACCTATTTTTGTATAATGGGTCCTCGGTTATCGTAATCAGCATAGCTTCCTTTAGCAAAGAGGTTTCATGTGGGCTCCAAAGCCTTCGCAAGCCGTCTTCATTGTGCCGTTATTTTACGTTTTTTTTTAGTCAAGAAGATGCGGCCAGCTTTATTTGATCCAGGATGCCCTGCTTGGCTGATTCCGCAGCAGTACAGCAACCACTGGAGAGTAAGTATGAGGAACAGGTTCTTTTTCCTACTAATCCTAATGGATGTATGGATGTTTGTTATTCTTTCACGTCAAAACGGCTGAACGGATCGATATGAAATTTGGCACAGAATTAGATTATGGTCTGGAATAACACATAAGATACTTTTTCTCGATATGAAGCGGGCGAAACCGCGGGCGCCAGCTAGTACTTTATAAAATAGAAAAGATCAAATCAAATCCATAATTATTAATTCAAATTGGGCTGATAATCAGCACTTTTTGAACGTCAAATTACAAGAGACAGTCCCACAAAACTCGCCCCTCGCCACTTCCTAGTATTTTCGATGGGAAGAAAAAGTGGCGAAATGAATTCCCCAGCATTACCACGACCATCTTCGGACCAGAAGGGTGTAGTGTCTGGTTAGCTACTACACAATAATTATGTCTGGTTTAGGTTATAATGTACCGTTATAGATGTCGCCACTAACGCAAGGTTGGACGGCACAGCCGGCGCAGCGGCTGAGCGATTGACTGCTGCGCTGCGTGTCGTGGGTTCGATTCCCGCACGGAACAAATATTTGTATGGCCTACAAGTAGTTGTTTCGGGTCTGGCTGTTTGTGTATGTGAGTTTAAATGTTTGTAAACGCACCCACGATGCAGGAGAAATTCCTAGTGTGAGGCAACAAAAAAAAAGATATCTGGAACAAAATTACGGAAGTGAATAGTACACAATAATAGAGAGAGTAACAAACATATACGGGTGTCTGCATTTGTTTGCGTATCAGTATAAACGAGACTAAAGGATGACTGCCCCAGTTATCGGTACTGTGAATTAATATTCATAAATAATACGCGATAGGTTTAAATATGGGGCTGAGTTTATCAATCTTTTATTGACCTGTATTTGAGATTTTATTTTTAACTTTGACCTAATAATAAGACATTTCAGTTAACTACAGTACTTTCACAAGTTATTATGCCTTGTGACCGGGACTGTAGATTCATTTTGTTTCTTGACATTCAAAAGTGCCTGTAATGGTCTAATTGAAATAAATGATTTGATTTGATTTGATACATTAATTAAAAAGCGAGTTAGACTCGTGCACCGTGGGTTCCGTACAAACTTGTGACATAAACGGCTCTCTTTTAACTGCGTAAACTTGAGGACCACAGACTTCAGCATGTGGTTTTAATGTCGGTGGCAGAAAAGTTAAAGAATCCCAAAAAAAGTCACCGACTTCCGGAAGTAATGTTATTTTCCACTTTTTAGTTTTTTTTTGGAAGTCGGTTTTTTTGCACTATTGTTCTTGATTATCTGTGACTTCTAAGTCGTCACGCCTTAATGGCTACACCGATTTTGATGAATTTTGGTACAGAGATAGTTGGGACCCTGTAGACGGACATGGGCTAACTTATTTAAAAAAGTGAAAAATGAGGGACAAAGTTGAAAGAAAAGGTTGCTATTACAATAAATAAGGCGCAAGGGCAAAACTACAGGTAGCAGGTACCTGCAAGTCAGGAAAGGGCAATTACTGTGTCACCCCGAATTGTTTCAACACGAACGCGAGCGAAGTCGCGGGCATAAGCTAGTAAACCATAATTCCCATGTAAGCAGTCAAGTTATTTTGCCTGGACACACATTTGCACACGTTTTTCTCTGACTTGGCCACTTTATTTTATATGAAGGAGAAATGAATAAATGAAGCCGTCTGACAGGGGAGAATGGAAGAAGACGCGTTAGGTTATGTAAAGTATTGGCTAAATTATACCAAAGGGAGACCTAATATAACTGGGAGCCAATATTGGCCACAACCATTTAAACTGTAAAAAATTGACCCGATGAATGGATTGTGTAAGGAATGATATGAAGGAAAAAGGAGAAAATGATACCGTGACATCTGACAGGGGAGATTGGAAGAAGAAAACGTGTTGCAACGACCCCAAATAGAATGGGATAAGGGCTTGAAAATGATGAAGTAGTTTCAGAAATTACCTTACTCGTTTACGTCTTTGTAATGATACTACCGCCTCTGCTTTCCATGCTCATCAGTATCTGCCTCACCTTTTTAAATTTAAATATTAGGATTCAGGTGAATCAGTAATTCAGCGACTGTCTTTTTGATCTTCACCTTGGGTAATACAATACTCCTTGGCAAGACTGGTTGTCAGACTTTCTTTCACTGACTGTGTGTTAAACAAATAACCGACTTCTAAAAAGGAGGAGGTTATATGTTCGGTCTTATATTGGTTCAGAGGTGGTCCCATATCAACTTTATTTATATTGCTTGAGTAGTTTATGAGTTATTGTCTATAATACATATATTCTCTTCTATGTATGTATGGATGATATTCTAATCTTTTAAAAACAATAGAAAATGTATATTTATAACAATATGTAGCATTTTTAGTCATCATACCATAACTAAAAATGCTGAAATGAAAAACTTTTTTGTAAAAAAACCGACTTCCAACTACTTTACTTCCGGATGTCAGTGACTTTTGTTTATTTCTTTGACTTTTTTGCTACCGACTTCCGAAAGTAAAGCTGTTTTCCACATTTTACTTTTTTTATGGAAGTCGGTTTTTTTGCGGAAAGCTTTTTTTTGTGACATATTTCCTCGAAATCTGTTCAGAAGTTTTTACGTCAAAGAGTAACAAACACTTATACTTCTATTCATCCTCACAAAATTTGCATTAAAAACTTTAGTAAGAAGATTTGCCGAATACCGTCCCTCTTTCTCCGAACAGTTCCTGTCTTACCGAAGAGATAAGACCCATTAAACACACTTACGTTACCTATATTGAATAATACGATAACAAGGAAGACAATTGTGGCATTCGCCTCACAGTTTGTTTGTCTTCCAACGTGGCAGCAAATAGAACTTAAGATACGACAAAATGATCTTCATATTTAGTTGGTTATAAATTATAGAAACCCGTCGTTTAATGATCAGTTTTATAATTAAAAGGGAGAAGAGTGAGTTGAAGTTTGTTTGACAAAAATGGAGAAAGAAAAAATTCGGACATCTGAGTTCTTAATTCAAAGTTTGGCGACAGCTGTCAGTGAGTAATTTTGTTTTGTTTTTTTTTTTAGTGTACTAAAAAGGTCTGCTAACATTGTCCATCTGTGATAGTATAGGCTGGTTTGCAAAGACATTCGAATACTTAAGTTTTTAAATTTAGAAAGAATAGAAGGGCTTAGCCTTGTTTTTCATTGCGTGACATGTATTGCTGAAATTATTAACTAAAATATAATTAAATGTATTTTATTTTCTTTAAATAACGTATACCATCACAGTAAGTTTAGAAGTTTTAGTGATAATTTGTCTACATATTTCTCCCATGATTATTAAACACGTGTAAGTCGCGACTGAGGATTTGAAAAGCTTCTTTTTTGTTCCATTTTGCGATCATAAAGCCGTTGAACCAAGAATTCTGTATTTGAAACTAAATAATAATGAGTTTTTTTTTGTTGGGTTTGGTTAACAGAACTCAACCAATAGATAGCTATAAAATTAAAACTTTTATTTAAAAATGTTGTGTGTGAAAATCTTGGAGCCTTGTATTCACTTAATAAGAAGGTACACTTAAAATATAAACAAAAACAAAATCGCAATGATGAGAAGAACAAACGATCAGAATTAGGAAAAAATAGGCTTTAAAAAAATAAAAATAATTGGAAAAGAACTTTACTGCTGGAAGTGGGTGACTTTTTTGTGTCGTTGATTTTTTTTGCCATCGACTTCTGAAAGTTAAGTTATTTTCGACTTTTAAGTTTTTTTTGAGAGTCGGTTTTTTTCAGCAGTTTTAGTAATCGTATAAAAATATGTACTTACCTATTATAGACAAAGCAATATAAAACAAATATATAGGACCACCTCTGAAGTATGTATACCTACCCTTAAAAAAAGAATTATGAAATTCGATCCACAGTTGTTGGCGGAGTACCTACTCGATGATCAAACAAAAAAAAAACAGTCGAACATAGAAACAACACATACCTCCTTCTTTTTTTGAAGTCGGTTAAAAAGTCGGCCAAATGCGAGTCGAACTCGCGCGCCGAGGATTCCATACAAACTTTTAAATTCAAATCCAAATCCATTTATTGTTGTCACAGGTGAAATATTAGTTTTTATTATTATTAAAAAATAGCTTGCTGTAACATATTACCTAAGGTGTACACACGGCGACAGATCAACCTATACAAAACCAGTTTTTGCTGCTCTCTCAACAACGGATCGTACACCATAAATTTCAAGTACAATGAGAGATCCGCATAAACTGGTTTTGTATAGGTTGATCTGTCGCCGTGTGTACAATATTTAAAGCGTCTTGAAATATATTCGTTTAACATTAAAATAATATATCATGCAAATCAACGTCCATCATTCACCATCATCATGCATATTACTTGTCAATTCACAGATATTTTACAAATTAAATAATAGATTGAAACAAACAAATTAAATAATAGATTGAAACAAACAAATTAAAATATCCATTCAAATTTTATACATTGATGTCATACAAGTTAAAATACTTGCAACATAAACGGCCATATCTTTTGACTGCGTAGACTAAGAGGGTTAATTTAGAGAGATAAAGGGTCTTGACAGACAGACAGGCAACAAAGTGATAGAATAGTTCTTTATTTGCACAGAAAGTAAGTATGAGTTACAGATGTTACCTTAAAGACTGTTCTTTATACGAACTACCTTAAGTAAGGCATGCACACACAACAGTTTGTGGGTTGATAAAAAGACATAACGCAGCCCCCGAACATAAAGTCAGTAAAAGTCTGACACTCCCCCCACTCCACCCAGAGCAGGGGAAGTTATTTGAAAAAAAACGTTCCACAATAAAATTCTCGTCACAAGTTTACCCGAACAACATTAATAGAATAGAATTAACAAGTAAATATTACATAGTTATGTTGTTAGGGTAAGTTATTTAAAAAAAAAAACCTTCCACAATAAAATTCTCGTCACAAGTTTACCCGAACAACATTAATAGAATAGATGTAACAAGTAAATATTACATAGTTATGTTGTTTCGTAAATAGATGATAGATAACGACAGACAGTTTAATTTCCTGAAACAATTACTAGAAATAAACGAAGGTACTGCTACAAGAAACCTAGACACAGAGAAGTTTTATCAAGTCAGAGTTGATTTTGGAAAAGTGAAAAATGTATGATTGACATAAGCTATCGAAAAGAACAATAATACTGTCGAAATTGGATTGTAGAAATGAGACGTTTTGACAGAGACTAACGTGATTTTCGACCCTAAATAAAAAGATTTTTACCAGCAACAAAGACATTCAAATGACGAGTCAAAACGAAGAAATTCGTAATACAATACTTGTTACAACTCGATAAACAAGTCTCTCTCTGTAATGTTAATCGCCCGCTTGTCATTCGGGTGTCAAAATTGAAAATTTTTGAGATCAATTTTTTTTTAAAAACAATTTTATTTAATAAAAAAGGCCGTGATCGTCTATCCTCTAATTAACACTGTAACAGCTGTCTATAAACCATCACCAAATAAATCACAAATATTCATATTAAATCAGTCAAGCCGTTTTGGAGATAAATAATTGCGCACAAATAAGCAAACAAACAACCTCTCACCACCTCTCACTTCGTTCAGCAGTGGTTAAAAATATTCCCAAAACTTTTAACTTTCTTTGCCCAACATATTTTTTTTGTGTGTAAGCTTATTTGGTATCATGTATAGAATGACCAGTTGACGGCTAGGAAGGTTTATTTCCGTGAAATACAAATTGAAACCCTTGAAATTGTTAACAAAATACCATTTTAATTAAACTCAAAAGCATTTATCTCAATTAGATCATTGCAGGCACTTTTGGATTTCTAGAAACAAACAAATTAAGCCACAGTCCCAGACACATAATAACTTGTGAAAGTACTGTAGTTGCCCATTCCAAAGCGTTGATCTCTATGGAGAAGAATAGGCAAGAAACTCCAGGAATACTCTTTCCCATAAAATATTTTCATCACAATATTTTAAATCATAATTATGAGTTTGAGGCGCTTGGGGTTGAAACACTAGGATTATGTGGTCCGAGTGCTCATCGAAAATTTCGAGATACTGCCAAGCGGTTGGCCGACTCTAATCAAATCAAATCAAAACATTTATTTCAATCAAACCATAACAGGCACTTTAGAATGTCATCAAAACAAACAACAAAAAGATACTGCTACAGTCCCAGTCACAAGACTTAATAACTTGTGAAAGTACTGTAGTTGTCTTGTTTTGGACAAAGAATCAGCATTGCTATCCATGGTAATGCTGCCAGCTATCTGAGCATTTTTTTTGTTGACAGCAATGCGGACAAAGTTTTTGACGTGCCGTAATTGTTATACCATTTTTATACTTGTTTTTTTGGGGTAAGGACCCGGGAGGGAATAGGAGCCTTTGGCCCGCAGACTCATTTAAATTATAATCTAATATTATATAAAATTGTTATTTAAATATAAAACTTGTGTCACAGTGGTAGTTACCATACTCCTCCGAAATTTGGTTCACATCGGTCCAGCTGGACCGATGTGAACCAAATTTTGTTTGCATCTATTTTTCATACCGTTCTCCAGAAGAGGAGCTGAACAACTAAATAACTATTTATAAAATATGTGTAAAAATATAAAAAAAAAACGATTTAATAAAAAATTACATCAACTCTAACAATTTATTTTCTTACTTCCAGTATGTTTTCAAGCATGTCAAACGGGCTTCGTGATCGCTTGGCCATCAAATACTGTGGCCAACTTCATGTCCAATGAAACAGTACTATCCAGGCCAATGACTTCGATGGATGTCTCACTGTTGGGCAGTTTGCCCAACATTGGCGGGTTGCTCGTCAGTCCCTTCTGTGGTTACGCATTCAATACTTACGGAAGAAAATATGCTACTATATTATTTACGCTGCCTTATGTGGTAAGTATTATATGTTAATATGGTAAGAAATCTTTCAGAGTATATTTATTACAAGTCTTGGCATCGCAAGCTTGCGGTTTGTTCGAAAGAGATACCGTGGCTCCAGAACATTAAGAAAAAAATGGGTAAAAGGTAAAACATGGGTGGGTTTTTGTCAGTAAAAGTCGGAACAACTAAGCAAATATTTGTCCCGTACGGGGATCGAACCCGCGACCCGCAGCGTGCCACTGCACCAACCGTGCCGTGCCGTTTTTATATTGGATTTGATGATTTCTTTTAGAATGCTTATATTGACATTGTAAGGATTAAAACGTTCGGAAATAACCATGTCAAAGCCCCTATTTGATTTGATCCTTACTCCCAGTACACCCTGTATATTTATGTGCGTGTGAACTGAGGGACCACACTTGGGATTGGCGAAATGAAAATCGTAGGATTTAGTAGTAGTCTTAAAACAATTGTAGAACGAATCTGGGAATTTGTAAACAAATATATTAAAAACTACAACCCATAAAGTGTGGTCCCTCAGTTCTAACAGACGATCAGCCAGATCTCGGAAAGTATCTTAAAAAATAAGGTTTTGTGAATGCAGAAATTTAGTAAATAATTTGTAAAGATATTTACTAAATAACAGACCACAAAGCATCAAAGATTAAAAAAGAAAATACGACTGAACTGTGGTCCCTCAGTCCACATAACAAAGGTAGTGATTGTGACTGAACAAATTAATAAAACCGTTCTTTTTCGACATAAAGATTTAGTAGAAGTCTTAAAACATTTTGAAAAAGAAAATGGAGCAAAACTATCGAAGCACTTTGAAGATAGCGATAATTAAAACTGGTCCCTCAGTTTTCTCCTCCACTGACATAATGCATGTGCTAGCTGCTAGACGAGAGGGATATCGCAAACTCTAGGGTACTTAACTTTTAGTAGTAAGTTTCTACTAAATAATAGAAATCTAAAAATGTGTATTTTTTACCTCTTAGCTGAGATAATATTACTTTTTCAATCCTATGAAAATAGATGGAGCAGACTGACCACACATTAAACAAAATGTAGACAGTCCTATTATACTTTATTAAATATACATTATTTAGTCTAAACGAAAACAAAATTGTACGGTTAATTTAATACTATATTAAATGGCTTATGTCTATTTAGTAAAAAGTAGATTAAAAAATCAAAGAATCACATACTATAATACAAAAATAAAATAAAGAAATACTTCTAAAGAATTGTCACTTGAATGTAGCTTAATGAATGTAAGTATATTTGGTGGTCAGTGCTTTCAATAAGTTTGAGATATTGATCATCATAGCAAAAGAAACGCTCATTCATAAAACAGTGACATCGGTAATGGCCAAGACCACCTGGAATTAATGCTGGAATGAATTCAGATGCGCCCATGATTTTGTAAGTTTTGGTCTTTACTGTTATGGTGACAGGAACATTAGTAAGAGAATTTTTATCAGTGCCATTCAAATCGAATGATATTATTTTTGAAAGCTCGTACTTGAAATTAAGTTGGTCATCACAAGTGGGCACAAATCCAGACTCCTTAGCTGCTTCAGAGAAATTCCTAATGTAAAAATGCAATAACGTTTTGCCCGACCGGGAATCGAACCCAAGAGCTCATGCTCAGCAATCGCGCTTGCGACCACTAGACTAACGAGGCAGTCTTTCAATCTTTTTTCGTTTCGTCTAAATCATTTCTACACTAACATTATAAAGTGGAAAGATTATTACCCATGGGCAACTGTATGTTGGGCTATCACGAGTCGGACAATCAAACTCCTGAGCATCAATTTATTTTACTGCCACAAAACAAAACTACAACAAATATTGTTTACAGGGAAGCTCTGAGGCGCAAAATTTTAGATAGTTCGATTTATTTTATCATACTCAACTAACAAAGTCTACGCGGACAAAGTCACGGGCACAGCTATATTTATAAAGATATTGTGTGAATTTTTCAAAATATAACGATAATTGTCAAGATAGTAGGAAAAAAACACTGCTATCTCGGAGTTATTCTGGCGAGCGCTGCAAAACCTATTAGTAAACAAATAGTGGATTGTTAATAATTATATCGAAACCTGTGCGTTACCAAATATACGCAGACGAAATCGCGGACAAAATATTAAATAAAGTATAATAGGACTGTCTACATTTTGTTTTATTGTGTGGTCACCCTGCTCCATCTATTTTCATAGGATTAAAAAAGTAATATTATCTCAGCTAAGAGGTAAAAAATACACATTTTTAGATTTCTATTATTTAGTAGAAACTTACTACTAAAAGTTTATTTTTTAAGATACTTTCCGAGATCTGGCTGATCGTCTGTTAGAACTGAGGGACCACACTTTATGGGTTGTAGTTTTTGATATATTTGTTTACAAATTCCCAGATTCGTTCTACAATTGTTTTAAGACTACTACTAAATCCTACGATTTTCATTTCGCCAATCCCAAGTGTGGTCCCTCAGTTCACACGCACATGTATATTTTTATAGTGCAGGTTATCCAATTTATCTCTTATTTTCAGTTTGCATGGCTAACAATATCTTTGACGGGGAACGTGCCCCTGATTCTCGTTGCCACGTGTGTGGCCGGCGTGGGCATCGCTGGTCAGAATGTGGCCATCATCTACATATCCGAGATTGCCCACGACTCCATCCGAGGTGGACTCACTGCAAGTTCGGCTTCCGGATATTTCTTAGGTAAATAAAAATGATAATTATGTATTGATTTGAGTACCTAATATTTTTTTCTTGTAAACTAATAGTCTTATCTCCGAATACTGAAACGTCACTCAAAGTTTGAGGGCTGCTTAACATTTGAGCAGCTCTTAAACTCTAAATTTTGTATGGTCAAACGTCACTTCTGAGTCTCTGTTAAATTTAAGTGGTACCTACTTAAATTTTGAGTGACGTTTCAGTATTCGGGGGGTAGCATACATCTTTAAAGTTTATTCTTTTACTAGCTTTTGCCCGCGGCTTCGCTCGCGTTTATCACAGTTGCGCTTTCCTGATTTGCAGGTACTTGCTACCTGTAGTTTTTGCCCTTGCACCTTATTTATTGTAATAGCAAAGCTAAGTTTTCACACAGTTAGGGTATAGTTTGGGATAACACATAGGATACTTTTTATTCGTTTTTTGTCGATCATCACGCGGGCAAATCCACGGGGGCCAGCTAGTCTTTAATGTATTGGATTTGTCTCAGTCCTGAATAGAAGAATAGTATAAAAAAACAGGTACATTCTATTAATTTATAATCATTGTCACTATTTACACCACGCGATTAAAACCGCGGGCAGCGGTTCATTATAATCTATACTAGTATTATAAAACTGAAGAGTTTGTTTGTTTGTTTGTTTGAACGCGCTAATCTCAGGGACTACTGGTTGGAATTGGAAAATTCTTTTAGTGTTGGATAGTCCATTTCTTGAGGAAGGCTATAGGCTATATAACATCACGCTACGACCAACAGGTGCTGAGCAGCGTGGGTGAAACCGCGTGGAACAGCTAGTCAAACCATATTCATGAGTAGAGACTGCAATTATTCCGAAACGACGACCTCAGAGCATGAGGACCCACGATCTTTGCAATGCAGCAAATATTCGTGACCGATTCGTGACAATACGCTTCTAATTAAAATGAACCTAATAACCATTATTAAAAAGATCATTTTTCTTTGCTTCCCAGGCCTCTTGACAACGTACACCTTCGGTGGCTACCTCACGTACATGCAGACGATATACGCACATTTGTCGCTGTCCATTCTGTGCATACTGTTGATCATGTTGCTCCCTGAATCTCCTGTGTTCCTGGTACTTGTGGGGCGGGAAGAGGTTAGTTATTGAATAAACTTAACTACACTGATCACTTAATCACTTTGTATTTTCAACTATATTTATAGTGCTTATAGTTGGAATTGCAACAGTGCTATTAAAAGCTCAATGAACTTAATGTGATTTCGTTTTATAAATGGACACCAGTATGCCACTGAGGGAAAGAGATGGGACTAGACACCCTGTATAGCTCTGTCTCTTTCCCTCAGTGGAATAAGTTCTGCTTTAAGACGTCACGGTAGGGTATCTGCCCAGTTACTGTACGGCGTGCGAAGCTATGCTTTTCGTTTTTGTTTATTTCATTAAATAAGAACAATAGCTACGTTATGGGATATCTATACTAATATTATAAAGCTGAAGAGTTTGTTTGTTTGTTTGAAAGCGCTAATCTCAAGGGCTCCTGGTTGGAATTGGAAAATTATTTTACTGTTGGATAGTCCATTTCTTGGGGAAGGCTATAGGCTATATAACATTACGCTACGACCAACAGGTGCTGAGCAGCGCAGGTGAAACCGTGGGGAACAGCTAGTTACTAATAAAAAATATAAATAACCAAATAATAATTTAGCCCAGAGTACTGATCACAGATTTCTATTAATAAATAGACTTTAAATTGCTAGGATATGAGCTGTTCATCCATGACAGTTAAATAACTTATAAGGAAAAAAAACAGACTAAATAAAGTATTATACTAATAAAATATACTAATATATGAATCTAAATTTATATTTAACTGACAACTAAAATTGAAAATCGAGAATTCTATGAGATCTTTTTGCATATTCCATTTTTTTCGCGATATTGTGGTGAAGATGTAGTTAAATAAAAGACAAAGGACCACAAACAATTTATTAATAAAAATAGTTTTAGTTCCAATTTTGACCACATAGTTGTCTCATATTATGTATAATGTCAACATCGATGATATAACCGTGATTTTGTGAAACAATTATAATTTAAAATAGTATCCATGGATTTTCTTGCCCATTCTTCTCCATAGGTTTAGAATGGGCAACTACAGTACTTCCACAAGTTATTATGTCTTAAGACTGGGATTGTAGCAGCATCTTTTTGAATTAATTACATTCAAAAGGGCCTGTAATGGTCTAATTCTAAAGCAGAGGGGCTTGGCAAGGGGTTGAGGGTTGTTCGAAAGAGATACCGTGGCCCCGGAACGTAAAGGGGATAGAAGGACCATGAGTGGGTTTTAGTCAGTAGAAGTTCGACACGTGAATTCTCATCCGCAAAAAATGGTTTAATTCAAATAAATACTTTGAGTTAGACTACGCGCCATAAATATATGCCAGCCAGCCATTTTACATTCCTTAATGATGATTTCATAAGCTCATCTAACAATTAATTTACAGGAAGCGAAAAAATCAATATCGTTCTACAGACAGCTAGATGTGAAGTCTAAAGAGGTGGAAGCGGAGGTGGCCAAGATCAGACTACAGATGGACCCCAGACTAGAGACATTACTTGAAGGAGACAATGGTAAGTTAGGCATAATCTATTTACTCATATTTATCATACTCCCAAAACGATCACCACCTGCCTGGTCTTTTCCCGAGTATGTTGGAGTCGGTTTCCAGTTCAACCAGATGCTGCTGAATACCTCCACCACCCACTTTGTACTAGGTAATACAATACCCCTTGATAAGATTGGTTGTTAGACTTTCGGGCTACTGGGTACCTAACGACTGTCAAAGATCAACTACATTTTTTTTAAACGTTGCCCCATATCTGGAATTTCTCCTGTGTCGTGGGCGCGTATACAAATATTTAAACGCACATACAAAAATAGCCAGACGCGAAACAACTACCTGTAGGTCATACAAATATATGTTCCGTATGGGTACGAACCAGCGACACGGAGCGTAGCAGTCAATCGCTCAGCCACTGCGCTAACCGTGTCATCATAATTGACAGCCGGCACCATCGGTATGTAGGTAGATAGTCACCCATCCACGGACCGAACTAGATAAGCGATAAGAGGATCCAAAGGGCCCGTCAGGGCCATCGCCTGCCGGGGTTGCAGGTATTCGAAAGAGATATCGCCAGGACCACTGCCGTCCGGTATTACGGGTTGTTCGAAAGAACCTCACAACACAAACTGCAAAAGAAGGACACTCCTTCCAGCTCCACCCAGAGCGGGAGAAGTTATGATTTCCCAAACGAAGAAAAAGGCATTTTTATTAATATATATTATATAAATCTACTAGCGACTCACCCTACAGCGCTGTTTGTTCATGTGAGACTTTCAAAGTGTGTAAACGCAACGACATAGGAGAAATTCCTATTCATATAAAAAAAAAACGTATATTTTAAATACCATCACAAAACAAAGAATTATTTATATACGCAAGGCTATCCTCTGGTATATTTGTAGAAAAAAATATAAACAAGCTTTTGGAGCGCCTACGCAAAACATCTGAGTGTTGCATATAGTTAGTTGCTATACAAAAACCTTAAGGCGTACCTATTTATACCTATTATTTTTGATTGGAAATCAGCGTGTGTCAGACTTTTACTGTCGAAAACCCACCCATATTCCTTCTTCTGCCTTAATCTTCTGGGGCCGCGGTATCTCTTTCGAACAACCCGCTACCCTGGCTAGCAGTGGCCCTGGCAGGTCCCTCTGCCTTACTGACATTACTATAAGGCATGCATGGAATAAGAATGCGCTGTCGACACAGCCATCGTGCGTACCATTTGACGGACAAGAAGCTAAATCATACATGCTTACCAAAGTCGATATGGAGATGTGATGAAGGGTCAATCAAATCAAATCAAAATATTTTTATTTCACATAGGCCAACATAGGCACTTATAAAACTTCGAAACATCCTCAGACCAAAGGAGTCTCAACTCCTTGCCAAGCACTGTCACATGAGGTAAAGGAAACTTTCTAAACCAACAACTAAGGACTTTCCTTTACCAACAGGTACATTATTAAACCAAATAAGGGTTGCAAAGGTCGTATTGACCTTCAGCCGGAATCCAAGGATTCAGCTTCCAGCGGCTTAATTTTATTTACATTGTCATTGACGTCGTGCAATCCAAAGCATAATTTACGCTCAGAGGAGATACGTACGTACGATCTATAAATCCTTAAAATTTATATTAAACATTTATATCCTTACTAATAATCCTTACTATTATTATAAAAGCGAAAGTGAGTTTGTTTGTTTGTTTATTTGTTTGTTTGTTACCTCTTCACGCTTTAATGGCTGAACCGATTTTGATGAATTTTGGTACAGATATAGTTGGGAACCAGGAGACGGACATAGGCTAACTTTTTATTTAAAAAAAGTGGATTGTGCGGGAGAAAGAGGGAAGAAAAGGCAAAACTTAGCGTTGCTATTACAAATCAATAAGGCGCAAGGGAAACTGTATTAACTCCAAATTTAACGCGGGCGAAGCCGCGTGCGAAAGCTAGTATATAATAAGCGAAAGTGAGTTTGTTTTTTGTTTGTTACATCTTCACGCCTAAATGGCAAAACCGATTTTGATGAATGTTGGTACAGACATAGTTGGGACTTTAGAGACGTATATGGGCTACTTTTTGTCTTTTTCTAATCCCCCACTTCCCTAAAGTAGGGGGTTGAAGTTTGTATAGAGCATTTCGCAATTTTCAAGGTAGTACGCAAAAAAATAGTATGCAGACTATTTTGACACTAACAAAAACATCGTGCATATTTTTTTTCAGAAATCTGCCCCCAACCGTTTAAAAGAGGGGGTGAAATTTTATATGGGACTTTTCGCAATTTCCAAGGTAGGAAGCTAAAAATCGGTATACATTCTTTGTTACCAAAGAAAAATACCTGCAAATCAGGAAAGACAAACCGTGTTACCTCGAATTTAACGCGAGCGAAGTTGCGGGTAAAAGCTAGTCTATGTATAAAGAGAGTCGTATTAGTTACACAATTTATAACTCAAGAACGTCTAAACTGATTTGGCTTAAAATTGTGGGAAGGTAGCTTAGAACCAGGAGACGTACATAAGATAATTTTTATCCCGATTTTTTTTTATTTGCGGTCCGTCTTGCATTCGCCATGACCATTAAAAAAAACACAAAATCCATGTTTTTCTCAAGGTCAGGCATATTTACGGGCCAGAAGAGTATTGAGTATAACAAAGTTGTACTTGGTGGTAGTTTTTATAATATTGTGATCATTATGGACTTTGTAGGGCACAGCAAAGGGGTAGAGTAGGGTAGTATTTGTTCTTGCGCCTGACGATAAAACGACAAATGACGCCTATCACAATGTTCTTCACTGAAGAATACAAGCAGTGAACCAAATACATGACCAATAAAAAATCATTAAACTACCTAATTTTTTTTTAATTAAATATATTATCTTAACAAATTTTTTTTTTAATAAAATCCAAAATCAGCTCACTTATTTCCTCTAAGGCGGAACAAAATTCAGATCAGCTAGTATTTGAATAAATAACTTTATTTTAATTGTTTGTGTAGTAGTAACAGTAAGTATAATTTTACTAGCTTTTGCCTGCGGTTTCGCTCGCGTTAAATTCGGGGTAACACAGTACCTGCTACCTGCAGTTTTTGCTCTTGCGCCTTATTGATTTGTAATAGCAACGCTAAGTTTTCCCTTTTCTTCCCTCGTTCTCTCATATCCAACTTTTTTTTATAAAAAATAGCCCACGTCCGTCTCCTGGTTCCCAACTATCTCTGTACCAGAATTCATCAAAATCGATTTGGCCATTAAAGCGTGAAGAGGTAACAAACAAACAAACAAACAAACAAACTCACTTTCGCTTTTATAATATTAGTATGGATGTTCGTACATTCCATCCAAAGACTGCCAGCAAGATATCGCTATCAGCCATAGAATTTGCAATTTCTGTAAAACGGTTAATTGTTGAACTTTTGGTGTGCAACAGAGTATAGTATATTCTATTAGATTTCGTAAACAATGCATAGATGGCTTCATGTCGTTACAGGTAGTCAGTGTTCCGAAAGTCTGACAACCAGTCTAACCAAGGGGTATCGTATTGCCCAGTATTAACTGGGTTGTGGAGGTCAGATAGGCAGTCGCTCCATGTAAAATACTAGTATTCAGCTGCATCCGGTTAGACTGGAGGCCGACCCCAACATAGTTGGGGAAAGGCTAGGCAGATGATATGATGAGGCTTCATGCGCAAGCCACGTGTAAGCCATGCGCACGCAATGCGCAAGGTATGCGGCAGCCCCAACAGTATCCTGCACACTATAGCGGATATATCAGACTTATTGGGGTATTGTGCCTACATTCCACTGTGGCTTATATTTTAATGCTTGTTATATTTTTCTTTTAGATATAGCTAACTTTGTATTCAATAAATTAATTTTAATATTTCAAGGCCACGTCATCATCTCAACCTCATACAATAAAGTGTCCGGGGTTGCCAGTTGTTCGAAAGATTTACCATGGCCCTGACACTCAACGGTCAGTCTGACTCTTCCCCCAGCTAATTCATTTTTACTCTGGACGCTCTTACTGTGCACGTCTTTCTAAATCGTTCTTAAATATTTGTATAATCTCAACATGAATGATGTACTTCAATACGATTTTGTAAAAATATTATAATTTAAAAGAGTGTCCATGGAGATTCTTGCCCATTCTTCTCCATAGAGATCAACACTTTGGTATGGGCAACTACATTACTTTCACAAGTTATTATGCCTTGTGACTGGGACTGTAGATTCATTTTTATTTCTTAACATTTAAAAGTGCCTGTAATGGTCTCATTGAAATAAATGATTTGATTCGATTTGATCCACCCAGACCTGGAAGAGTTATTTGATAATTATTTAAAGATCATTACTATTTAAAATGACTGAAAAATGAACTACGCACAAGTTGTATTACGTCTGAGATAACTTTATTACTATGCTTACGAAGAGATACCGTCTATTTGCTAATATTATCTATTCGCCTGGTAAGTAATTTAGATTGACGTGGGGAAAACTGCTAATTAAAATTACCGCCAGTTTAGATATTTATTTGTGTTTTAAAGCTTATTTCGGCTTTAATCATAAGAATAATATTTGATAAGGTAGGTAATATACGTATGTAAGAACAGTGATTTATCTCTACGTGTTTAGCGTAAAAATTAAGAAGAAAATTGGTAGGGATTTTCTTTATTATCGCATTGCGATAATAAATCGCAATGCGATTTATTGCGTTATGTCCTCATGTTGATTTTATGAGGACAGTTGTAGTGCCTGTGGCTAAAAATAAAACAGGTGACTTAGCAGACAAAACCAACTACAGGCCTGTATCGCTTGCTACGGTAGTGGCGAAGGTATTTGACGGTGTTCTTAACGCGCAGTTAAATAGGCATGTATCACTTCACAGTAACCAGTTTGGGTTTCGGCCTAAACTGTCCACAGAGAGTGCAATACTGTGTTTGAAGCATACCGTCAGGTATTACACGTCAAGAAAGACCCCTGTATACGCGTGCTTCCTCGATTTGTCCAGGGCTTTTGACCTGGTCTCGTACGATATCCTATGGGAAAAGTTGGAGAGAACGGGGTTCCCTCGGGGACTCATTAGCACACTTAGGTATTGGTACGGGCATCAGGTCAACAGTGTCAGGTGGGCGGGGGCGATGTCGGATGACTATAGCATTGAGTGTGGCGTTAGGCAGGGCGGCCTGACCTCACCCACATTGTTTAACCTTTACATGAATGAGCTGATCGTCTCGCTCAGCAGTCAGCATGTCGGGTGCTATGTAGACGGAGTGTGTGTTAACAACTTGAGTTACGCGGACGACATGGTGCTGTTGAGCGCGTCGGTCTGTGGGTTGAGGAGGCTACTCAGTGTGTGTACGGAATACGCGCGTGGTCATGGGTTACTATATAATGATAAAAAGAGTCATTACATGGTCTTTCAGGCCGTCGGTGTGTCGATCCCAATGAACATACCGGCTGTTCATATTGATGGTGTTTCACTTCAGAGAAGTAGTAAATTTAAGTATTTAGGGCATTTTCTCACCGAGGACCTTAACGACCAGGCTGACATTGAGCGGGAGCGGAGGGCATTGTCAGTAAGGGCCAATATGATAGCTCGTAGGTTTGCGCGGTGTTCTAGGGGGGTGAAGGTTATGCTATTCAGAGCGTTCTGCACATCACTGTACTCGTGTAGCCTATGGGTTGACTATACTGAAAGGGCGTACAATGCCCTCCGTGTCCAGTATAATAACGCGTTCCGGGCGGTGGTGGGGCTGCCCCGCTTCTGTAGCGCATCAGGGATGTTCGCGGAGGCGCGCACGGATTGTTTTCACTCCACAATGCGCAAGAGGTGCGCGTCCCTGGTGCGCCGGGTGTGGGCCAGCCCCAACGCCATTTTGGCAATGATCGCCGACAGGTTAGACTGTCCATATATCCGACATGGCTGTGTCAGACATGCCGCTATTCCAATACCCGTGAGAAAATTGTAATTGTTTGTGAGTCGGTATGATTATGCTATTTACTTATGTTTACTTGACAAAATTTAATTGACTTTTACTTTTATTTTTATTTTATTTTATGAAATTTGAATCTGCTGACATTAATTCTAATTATAATTTATTGCATTTTATTAATTTAAATTTTTACGTTGTATTTTGTTTGTTTGATGTAATTTTATAGTTTTCTGACATTTTATTTTATTTAATTGAAATTGGAATGCTTGTGTTTTGTGTTTAATGTTATATCAAATGAGTCTATGTTACTTGAAATAAATGAATAATAAATAAAATATTGCGCTATTAAATTGGAATGAATACTATATTTTTGTCTCTCATCGTTAAAAAATGAATAGAGAAAACTGTTTTGGATATTAATACGCTAGACAAATGTTTATGTCAAAAAGAAGAAATATGAAATACGCTGGTCTGTGGACGGTGAGCAATGGGTAGCTCACCGTCCGTCCATCTATTGGCGACAGGCTGTTACGACGGCGCATTCGTGTTCCATGCGCGCTTCTAGGAGAAGTCAGCAAAGCAGAGCGGCCTGCTGGGGTTGCGGGTTGTTCGAAAGAGATTCCGTGGCCTCGTAACACAAAGGATAAAAGAAGAAACATGGGGTTTAACCAGTAAAAGTCTGACTCTCCCCCCCAGTGACGATCTACCCAGAGCGGGGGAAGATATTTGTTGATTCCTCATAAGGAAGAAAGGCAGAGCATAATGATGACGTTAAATAAATCAAAGGAGAATTAGTTTCGTAGCCGCAAATTCATTGATGTTTTTCTTTTGTTTCAGATCCTGAAACGATTGGCGAACTCGTAGAAAAGAAATTAGAAGCACCTGAAGAAAGGAAGAGTGAGTCTGCATGGAAACACTTCAGTAAGTAATCCTTACTAATATTATAAAAATTAAAGTGAGTTTGTTTGTTACGTCTTCATGCCTAAACGGCCAACCCGATTTTGATGAATTTTGGTAGAAAGTTGAGACCCTGGAGACGGACATAGGCTAAAACAGTGTGAAAAGCGGGGGAAAGAGGGAAGAAAAGGGAAAAGAAAGATATTTTTTTTCATGAATTTTTAATAGAAACCGATGGACGTATTAAAGTCAAATTTAATTTTTTCAGCGAACTGTAGCCCTACTATGAACTCTTAAAGCAATTCTTATTCCGCTGAGGGAAAGAGACAGAGCTATACAGTGTGTCTAGCACCATCTCTTTCACTCAGTGGAATAAGAATTGCTATAAGATGTCATAGTAGCCCTTCTGTTTGTTTTCTATCAAATAAACTTATCTTTATTCGAAAGAAAAACAGTCTTAATTCAAAAAAAATATATTTTAAGAAAGCACCAACTGCATCAAACGCGCCTGGTTCCTTATCTCCGTTGCTGACTGTACGTGTATGAGTTCGGAACTGTGACCTCCTTTCTACAATTA
Organism: Ochropleura leucogaster; assembly: GCA_958449745.1. Classification (NCBI taxonomy): domain Eukaryota; kingdom Metazoa; phylum Arthropoda; class Insecta; order Lepidoptera; family Noctuidae; genus Ochropleura; species Ochropleura leucogaster. Next base: position 3,398,919 of record OY288221.1, on the reverse strand, counting down.
GTCGATGAATTTTCTTCTAAGCTATCACTACACAGAGATATCAGCAAAGCAGAGGGGTTTGCCAGAGCCTCCGCCTGATGGGGTTGCGGGTTGTTTGAAAGAGATACCGCGGCCCCGAAACGTAAATTGCAACAGAAGGAACATGGGTGGGTTTTAGTCAGTACAAGTCTGACATGCCCCCCCGCTCCGCCCAGAGCGGGGAAAGTCATTTGATGATTTCCCACCCGAAAAAAAAATGCTATCACTACACAGGTTTTCCTTTAAGAAAACTAATTAAAACTTTCATTCACAGAAAAATCAAAGTCATCCAAACGGGCGTTGATGACAGTTCTCATCACAATGGCCCTGACCATAATGATGGGTTGCGTCGTCCTCCAAGTCTACGCAGAGCCTCTATTCAAGGAAGCGGCCCCGACGATGCCAGCCAACCAGTGCGCCATATTCTTGGCTCTAGACTTCTTTACAGCCAGTATCTTGTGTGTACTGGCCATCGATAGATTTGGGAGGAAGGCAAGACAATTTGAAACTTTTACTCAAACCATCATCATCTGCCTATCATCTTTTAAATAAAAATCATAATTATTTCAGACTTACATGAGGAATTAAAGAAAATTATAATGGCAAAATGATTAACATGCAAAAATAATTAATACGTTTAAATGATTTGATGTGATTCTAAATTAACTCATCATTAGTTGTATTTATCAATGAATACTAATAAAAACAAAACATCTACCAATTAGGGAAATTCTTCTTTATCTAAAATAATGTATTTTTTTTTAATAATTAATTTAATTGGTTAATGACGTCTGGGATTTTACTATAAATGCGTGGAACCTTATTCAGGACACTTACAGTGTAGTTTCACATTTATACTTAAAGTTTTTTTTTCTCTCTTATTTTAATTTGTGAAGTAGGCCACAACCAAGGAGTCTGAATTAGGTAAACCTTTTGCCCAAACCTTTTCTTTTTTTTTGGTCTTGGGAAATCATCAAATAACTTACCCCGCTCTGGGCGACACATGGGGGAGTGTCAGACTTGTACTGACTAAAACACACTCATGTTCTTTCTATCGCCCTTTACGTTCCGGGGCCGTGGTTTCTCTTTCGAACAACCCGCAATCCCGGCAGGATTAAGTACACCTTTGCCCAACCCTTTGAGTATTACAGGCGTCATGTTATGTGTTATGTTTTCTTCCAACAGTTCCTTCTCACCCTGACATCAGCCAGTTCTGGTGTCTTCACAGTCCTGCTGGGCGCCCAGCTGCAGTTCCACTGGGCGCCTGCGTGGTTCACAGTGTTCCTCATATACGGGTTCAGCTTTGTGTTCACGCTGGGCTGTGCCGTCATACCGTTTGTGTTGACGGCTGAAGTATTCCTCCCTGAGGTATGTATACCTTGACGGGCCTGTTGGTCTAGTGGTTAGTGGCCCTGACTGCTGAGCCGAAGGTCGTGGGTTCGATTCCCACCCAGGACAAACTTTGTGTGATGAGCATGATTGTTTGTTCTGTGTCTGGGTGTGATTTATTTATCTATAATATGTATGTATTTATAAATTATATAAGTATGTATATCAGTTGTCTGGTTACCATAACACAAGCTCTGCTTAGCTTGGGATCAGATAGCCGTAGGTGAGTTGTCCCAAGATATTTATTATTTATTTATACTGTCTTTTTCAATAATCCAATCCTAAGTAGGTTTTACTTGAATTTGTAATCCCTTCAAAATCACAATGTACTTTGTTTTCATTTCTATAAAGCTGATTTTTGGTTGATGTTGTGTGCGGTAAAAAACGATGTAAACTTTGTCAAATGCTTTAAAGAACGAGAATGAGGTTTTGTCAAAGAAAATTGTATCTTAATGCTTTGACGATTTAAGTTGTAAATCATAATCTTCTAATAAAACTTATCTTTCCAGGTCCGAAGCTTCTGCAACAGCGTGGTCATGGCCTTCACATGGGTCTTCAACTTCATTACTCTAGTCATCTTCAATCCTCTCGTGGAAGCTGTCGGTTTAGGCCCAGTCTTCTACTTCTTCTCCGTAGTGTGTTTCATTGGAGCTATCTACAGCCAGCTCTGCTTACCAGAAACTAAGGGACTGTCTGCTGATGAAATTCAAGTCTTATTCCTTAAGGATAAGAGAAAAAGTATTAAAACGAAAGGTTAAGGAAGATTGGTGGACGAAATATTGGTGACTTATTCGGTAGCTGCTACCTAGTAGGACCAATATTTGTTTGGTTCACAAATGCGTGTGTTATATTATTTTTTTATATTTTAAAATAAATTAATATTGAGAATTGTTAATTTGGCTTTTTTATCACTGTCCACTGTTATTTTTAAAGGTATCTACTAACGTTTTCTCTGAAACTCATTGAGATATGCCACAAGCAAAATATTATAATTTCACCTAAACCTATAAAAGGTGCACAGTTCTGTTTGGTCTTTTCGTATAGAGAAAAAACCGGTGAGAAACTCCATGGTTATACTTTTAAACAAATATTTGGTTTATCCTTACTAATATTATAAAAGTGAAAGTGAGTTTGTTTGTTACGTCTTCACGCCTAAATAGCTAAATCGATTTAGATGAATTTTGGTACAGAGATAGTTGGGACCCTGGAGACGGAAATAGGCTATTTAAAAAAATGAAGGATAAAGAGGGAAGAGAAGGGAAACTTAGCTTTGCTATCACAATAAATAAGGCGCATGAGCAAAAACTACAGGTAGCAGGTACCTACAAATCAGGAAAGGGGAACTGTGTTACCCCGAATTTAACGCGTGCAAAGCCGCGGGAAAAAGTTAGTAATGTTATAATGCTAAAACGATAGTACTTACATAAGTATAGGAGGACAGACAATCAATTTAAACGTAAAATAAAATAAAAAGTTATCAAAAGTTGACAAACTATCTAGAAATCAACAAGGCCTACAATGTCGTGAGACTACTCTCAGCTACCGTTGACGAGGGTCAGTGAGCAATGGGTAGCTCACCGTCCCTCCGTCTAGTGACGACAGGCCGTGTCAACGTCGCGTTAGTGTGCCACGCGAGGCTCAAAGAGATGTCAGCAATGCAGAGAGGCCAGCGCTACTGCCTGCCGGGGTTGCGGGTTTTTAGAAAGAGATTTCGCGGCCCCGGAACGCAAAGGGCATAATAAAAAGTAGTCAGTTAAAGTCAGAGAAGTGGAAGGGAGTGCCAATTCTCTTCCGATTGAATTATTAAGCCATATACCCAAGTATATCCAAATAATCCAACTAATATTATAAATGCGAATGTTTGTGACAATGCATCAATGTTTGTTACTCTTTCACGTCAAAACGGCTGAACGGATCTTAATGAAATATGGCACAGAGGTAGATTATAGTCTGGAATAACACATAGGATATTTTTTTTTATTAATAACGCTGGTGAAGCCGCGGGCGCCAGCTAGTGGTTTAAGAATTTTAACTCGTTACCTCCATGCGCTCCCGAGATAAAGGATCTTGACAAACAGATAGACACACAGATGGACAGCAAGCAGGATCTACACTATCCTACTATAATAAAAGCGCACATAATTACCTTTTTTTTGGGGTGGGAAATCATCAATTAATTTCAAGGGGGGGGGGAGTGTCAGAATTTTACTGATTAAAACCCACCCATGTTCCTCCTATTGCCCTTTACGTTCCGGGGCCGATTTTATAGATACATCTCACACTTCTTAATCCATTTCTAATCTATGTTTTTTTTGTTCTTTTTTTAAAACGACCTGAGTATTGGAACGTCATGGTCAATCAGCCAGTATTGGTTCAGGTATAAAACCTCCTACAAAAACTCATACGGAACTGTAAAAAAGCGTTTTTTTTTTTTTAAAGCCATGTATGATCCTATTTTTCCTTATTACTCACAACCAGTCTAACCAAAGAGTATCAAACCTAGTACTGACCGGGTTGTAAAATACTGTTGTTCACCTGCATTTTGTTAAGACTAAAAGCCTGTCGTTTTTATGTCATTGCGGTGTTTTCTAGTTTCACACAAGTCTTTGTAGACATTAACGATGTATCGCTGTCTTAAGGTAGACATGATTATCATACAACTAAAAACGATAACCGGATGTGAGATTAGATTTAAGCTCTGGCTAGTGAGATGGGATGAGCTGAACCCTTTCTCAAAGGATTGACCTTTTTTATTGGTGTGGGAAATCATCAAATAACTTCCCCCGCTCTGGGCGAAGCGCGGGGGGTGTCAGACTTGTACTGACTAAAACCCATGTTTCTTCTACTGCCCTTTATGTTCCGGGGCCGCGGTACCTTTTTGGAACAACCCGCAACCCCGGAAGGCGGTAGCCCTGGCAGGCCCCTCTGCTTCGCTGAAATCTCTTTGGGGGGACGCTAACGCTGTTGGCAATAGACGGACGGACGGTGAGCTACGGTGGCCGGGAGTCGTCTCGCAGCGCCCGTCGCGTCTCCCTCGGCGGCTGGATTGTTTTGAGGTTCTCGCCCTCAAACGCCCGGCCGCAAGGTTTGGCCTACAATCGCACTAGAAAAAAGTGGGAGGAGGTAAGGGAGGCGTTTGCCCTGCAGTGGTAGCTTGGACTCTGCTTCCGATACCAGTGGACCACTATTTTTATATTTCAAAATGTTTTTTTTAATGTTTCATTAAAAAAAATGTTAGACGGAAAGTAAATAAAGGAAATAATAATAAATTGTCATTCCTACAAACTTCCTTGATCTTGATTGGTCCTATCAGTTATAAATAAATTGAACTACTTACTAACATTGTTTAAGAATTTTATTTATTCAAGAAATATACAGTCCTAATAATAATATTATAATTGCGAATGTTTTGAGGATGCATGTATGGATGTATGTTCCCCTTTCACATAAAAACGGCTGAACGGATCTTGATGAGATTTGGCACAGAGGTAGAGACTTAGTCTGGCTGGAATAACACAGGATACTTTTTTCGATTATCACAAGGTCGAAGCCACGGGCTCCAGCTAGTCAATAATAATTTAGTGTGACTAACGAAATATGTAATACAAGTCCTAAAAAGGGAAATCAATATCGCTGTCAATAAGAAAAGTGCCCAGAAAGCTGGCAGCATTGCCACGTTAGATGGCAATGCTGATTCTACGGCCGAAATAAAGGCTAACCGTCTGAGCATGAGATGAGTCAATCATATTTGCGATATCCCAAAAGGTGAGCTCTCGAATCCCATGGCTCTAGTACATATTTCAACTCCAAACGGCTCAAACACATAACTAACACTTTTTTTTCGGGTGGGAAGTCATCAAAAAACTTCCCCCGCTCTGGGCGGTGTGTGTCAGACTTTTACTGGCTAAAACCCACCCATGTTTCTTCTGTTGCCCTTTACGTTCCGGGGCCGCGGTATCTCTTTGAACAACGCGCAACCCCAGCAGGCGGGGCTCTGGCAAGCCCCTCTGACATAACTACCACTAGGTATTATTTTCGCCATTCGAGGTTTCCAGCACCTGCAGCAGCTGCCCCAACACGTAGAGCCGTAGTAGCAGCCCTCCGTAGCTAGAAATATGGGATAGTCTAAGGATGTCAACACACGTTGTGTCCCACAACATCGGTCGTACTAACAATATCCTACTTCCTACTGTAATGTTTGTCAGGATGTATGGATGTTTGTTACTCTTTCACGTCTTAACGGCAAAACGGATCTTGGTGTAATTTGGCATAGAGGTAGATTATATTCTGGAATAATACAGAGAAGATTTGTTTTACAAAAATCGCGCTTGGGTTTTCGCGGTCGCTAGTATTGAATAATAATAATAATATAATAATAGCTTGTAATATCGTCATGCTTGCTAGCTGCGTACACTGATTTAAAACGTTGCCCCACACTAGGAATTTCTCCTGTATCGTGGGTGCGTTTACAGACATTTAAACTCACATACACAAACAGCCAGACCAGAAACAACTATTTGTAGGCCATACAAATGTGTGATCTGTGCGGGAGTCGAACCCGCGACACGCAGCGCAACAGTCGATAGCTCAGCCACTACGCCCACGTGTGGTGTTTATTGTAATGTACATACATATACCCACATGAAATCTTGCAAATTTATTGTAAAAACTAGCTTTTGCCCGCGGCTTCGCTCGCGTTAAAATTCGAGGTAACACAGTTCCTCTTGCGCCTTATCGATTTGTAATAGCAACGCTAAGTTTTCCCTTTTCTTCCCTCTTTCTCCCTCACATCCCAGTTTTTTTTAATAAAAATTTAGCCTATGTCCGTCTCCTGGTTCCCGAAATTCATCAAAATCGGTGTAGCCATTAAAGCGTGAAGAGGTAACAAACAAACTCACTTTCGCTTTTATAATATTAGTAAGGATAAGGATTAAATAATGAAAGTTCTTAGAGAGATATCTAAAGTTGGTAGCATTCATTTGTTTAAAATATTTCAACAAACAAAAAAACGTACCTTTTTCTTTACAGACGAAACGTGAATAAGAGATAAAAGTTGTTCTTATTTTATTAATTTCCGCAAACTTACACAGTTTATATAAAAAACGTGAAAAAACAAAGGAGAGGAGATATTTAACGGATATCGGATGTGGGACAAAGGTTATGAGGGGGGCATAATTTCATGTAAAAAGAACCTCAATTTAGAACATTGAAATATGGTCTACGTTTCCGTTATACAAACCGCATTCATAAAAAATGGTTTAGTATCAAATCAAATCAATCAAATCAGATCATTTATTTCAATTAGACCATTACAGGCACTTTTGAAAGTCAAGAAACAAAATAAATCTACAGCCACGGTCACAAGGCATAATAACTTGTGAAAGTACTGTAGTTGCCCATTCCAAAGCGTTGATCTCTATGGAGAAGAATGGGCAAGAAACTCCATATTAAACCCTGTGTGTTGAACAAGTATACCTCGCACATGGCCATTTTTTTTTTAAATAACCGATCAACAATTTTGAATTCAGAAGGGGTCAGAAACAAACACAATCCTACTAATATTATAAATGCGAATGTTTGTGAGGATTTATGGATGTTTGTTTCTTACTCTTTTACGTCAAAACGGCTGAACGGATCTTGATGAAATTTAAAGAAGAAAGAAAGAAGAAGAAGGAGAAAGAAAAACAATTTATTTGGCCCATGCCACAAGTGTACACAAAATGAGACAAAGACTTAAAACTAAACGATACAAAATACAAATACGTAATTGGGTGTCTCACGGCTGCGCCAAATAGGCCCAGTTCAGCAAACTGCCGAGCAGCTAGTGCCCGACGTCAGTCAAATTTGGCACAGAGTTAGTTAATAGTCTGGAATAATACATAGCAAACTTTTTTTTCGATCATCGTTTGGGTGAAGCCGTGGGCGCCAGCTAGTATTCCTATATATCGTTACCCGTAGAAATTCCACATACAATCAAAGACATTTTAAACACTAGTGCATTCGCATTGAAGATAAAAGGAACTTAAAATAGCAAGCTCTGCTATACAAGTAAACAGTTATCTATGCTAGTCTGTTATTAGACTGCATTATCTTAGATTTACGAGTATACAGCGTTATTTTGATAGGACATAGTAAGTAATCTGGTAGGGTGGGTGTGGGTTGTTTTTGGCCGAGCATGTTCATGGACAGAAAATTTGCTTTTTTAAACATTGTCTCATTCTAAGATTTTTTCCTGTCATATGAGTGTTAAGAAACATTGAAACTCAAATAAATAAAAAGCGAGATCACACAATTTTTGTTCTATGCGGGGGTCCTGCGACATGCGGAGTAGCAGCCAATCGCTAAACCACTGCGACAACCGTGCCGTTTGCCGATGTACGCGGGTAAAACCGCGTGTCTCTTATAAATAGTCAAAAAAATCATATTGTCATGTAATTTTTTTTCCGATTTGAAATCTTCAAATAACTTCCCTGGTCGGAGCGAGTGGGAGTGTCAGACTTGTACTGACTCAAACCCAGCCATTCTATTTGCCTTTTATTAATGTTTTACCTGTTTATTGTAATTTAATTTTTTTTACTATTTTTTTTTACTCTTACCTTGCTAATAATAACTTTTGTTTTGCACCTAATATCCTAAATTATAATAAATTCAACGAGGGTGGGCGCTGATACCTATAATTACAAGATATTAAGTTATCTTAGCTTAGGAATTAGCTGCAACTCTAATATTCAACATTATTTACCTTACCTTTTGGAATATGTACTTGTTTTGTAAAATGTATGTGTTTTTTAAGGTGCAAATAAACTATTTTTTTTTTTTATTTATGTTCAAGAGCTGCGGTATCTCTTTTGAATAATCCGCAAATCCGGCAGGTTATGTAATGTATTGTCTCATGAAACAGTTTTGCAAATGACGTCATAGGGAAGCCTTACTGCTGTGCCATTGGCAATGAGAAGCAAATATTGGTCACAACCTTTCAAATGGATGGATTGTGTAAGGAATGATATGAAGGAGAGAGGAGTAAATGATGCCGTGACGTCTGACAGGGGAGAATGGAAGAAGAAAACGTGTTGCGCCGACCCCGAATAGAATGGGACAAGGGCAAGAAAATAATGATGATAATGTTGATGAATTGGCCTGACATTTTCAAAGAAAAAAGTTTGAAAATGACATTATTCGATTTGAATCTTTTTTTTCGATCGCTGCGAAGCCGTGGGCGTATCAGTATATTAGTATCTACAAGCCGGCCCGGGTTGCTAATGAAATATTAACTAACATAATATGCATAAGCGTCAAAGTACTGCTCAAATCACTATCAACCGGAAACGTGAAATAAAGTTGTTCTACTTGGTTGGTATAATAAGCATTTCCTAGTTCTATAACAAAAACAAACCCTTTTAATTCCGCATCGCATAAATTATCCATTAAAGGTACATTAACACCTGATAACAACCTTAACAGATAACACTTTAATAGTATCACTAATAAGTCATAACAATTTTAATCGTCGGACGGTAACTATTCCGCCCACCCTACGCTATCATTTACTATACAACAATAAAGTGTAATGAACTATTTGTATAACAGATATTTTCTTCTTTATATTGAGTAACATCTTGAGAAGTCATTTCGTCTGAAATCTGTGATTACCAAGAATGGACGGTGACAAAGTGACAGTGAGAGGATTTCTCGTGCAGGGTATTGCGACTTTGGCAAGTTAGTATTGTGTTTACTGTTTTATGTTTTGTGTGGCTACGGATGAAAATGGTTAAGATCTGACTCTTTGCACTAGTGTTCTATGTAGCGGTTAAGTGATCAGTGGTTCTAGATAAAAATGGACTAGTATTTAGTAAAACTCGTCTTTTCGCACTAGTGTTATAAGATGCGGTAAAGTGCTTATGTAAAATATAAGGAAGAGTATTGTTCTGTAGATTAATTTTTATAAGTATAACCAGTCTTTTCTCACTTGTGTTTTCTGTAGCGGTAAAGTGATCAGTGGTTCCAGATTTGGATAAGTACTAAGTATAAGCCCTGTTTTAATAATAGTGTTGATTGTTTTGGCTATGTGATTATGTTTTAAATAGAAGGAGCCTGGAGCAGTATCCTTCTGTAGATGAATATGGAAAATAATGACCCGTTTTGGCACTAGAAAGAAAGAAAAAACAATATATATATTGTCGAGTACATGAGTATTACTCCGCTTTTTGCACTAGTGTAATAAGTAGAGTTCACGTGTTTATACCAATAGTAAGAACATTATCCTTTTGTAAACACGATGTTGAGACTCGTAACTGGATTGTATGAAGTGGTTATTGTGTCAATATTTATTAAAACATCGATTAGTTAGTGAATTATAATAAAGTCCATGTACCTAAAGTAATAAGTGATAATTATGACAAAAAATATCATAATCCTACCTAATATTATAAAAGCGAAAGTGAGTTTGTTTGTTTGTTACGTCTACACGCCTAAACGGCAAAACCGATTTTAATAAATTTTGGTACCTACAGAGATAGTTGGTACACTGGAAAAGGACATAGGCTAATTTAAAAAAGGTAAGAAAAGGGAAGAGAAAGATATTTATTTTCGGTCATAACGCGGGTTAAAGTTAGCGTAAGCTTAAAGTAACTTTGCCACGCGGATAAAGTCGCGGGCGGAAGCTAGTTTTTAATAAAATCGTCTTAGAGAAAGGTTATGCTATTTTTCATTTGGGAAATCATCAATTAACTTCCCCAGGTCTTCGCAAAGCAGGGAGGCGTGTCAAACTTTGACTGACTAAAAACCCATCCATGTGTTTCTTTGCCTTTTGTGTTCCGGGGCTCCGCTGCGGTATATCTATCGACCAACCCACAACCCCTAGAGGCAGTAGCTCTGGCAGGCCCCTCTGCTTTGCTGACGCGTTAAGGGCATGACATACATTTCATGTAAATTCAGTCTCATCATGAACACGCTGAGTTGTTTTTAATACAAACTGTAACACCGTTATATCTGGGAAATCCTAATCATAGATAACCTTTTATTTTATTTGCACAGGTAATACATTGTCATACTGTATTTTGTCGTATGTGTAGTGTGGTGACATCTATATTCGCAACATACAAACTTACTCTTTCAGTCTTTTCACAGTCTATTTATTGTATTTTTTGGTTTAATCCTTCTCTAATCGTTACATATATGAATATGTAAATCTTTAAAACAACCCGTAAAATTAATATCATTATTCCGTTTATAATTTTTGGAGTTTATTCCTTAAGAATCGATTTTCATATATAAGGCGCCCGGTATGAGAAAAATCCGAGGGGTAAAACCTACTAAAGTAACGAAAATGTGTCACGTTTTTGGTGCGCACCTTTAGTGCGCAACTTTCTAATTTGGCTGTGAGTGTTTTTCATTGATTTGTGAATTTACCCTTTCATATGATATTAATCTTTTTTCAGTTGAATAAACTCTTTTTGCGTATGGTTAGATACTCGTACTTAAGGAGTAAACTCCAATCGTGCGTCGGAGCTGACACACACACTTTTTATTCACATTTTCTTTATATTTTTACATCTTTCTTATATAAATAAAAAAAACATATAGAATACAAAACAGGGATTCCACCGGTATCGGGAACAGGGTCCAAGCTACCGGCAGTCAGGGCTCCAAAGAAAGGAACCTCCTAACAATACGAGCCGTGTCGCTTTCTGTATCAAGCCCTTGATTCACCAGGGTTGCGGGTTGTTCGAAAGAGATACCGCGGTCCCGAAACGCAACAGAAAGAACATGGGTGGGTTTTAGTCAGTAAAAGTCTGACATGCCCCCCGCTCCGCCCAGAGCGGGGGGAATTAAAAAAAGAAAAAGATAGAAGAAAGAAGAAAAGATGGTTTTTTTCTGCTCATAAACACCCACCCGCAATAACTTCAGTTCATCCGTAATCATGGCGTTGGCAACATCGCCGAAATATCGGAAACTTGAAATAAACAACCAACGTGGCAAATATCCCGTTTCAATTGTTAATAATAATGTTGTCCATGTCAGCTTAAAGACATATCCTTACTAATATTATAAAAGGGAAAGTGAGTTTGTTTGTTTGTTACCTCTTCAAGCTTTAATGGCTAAACCGATTTTGATGAATTTTGGTACAGAGATAGTTGGGAACCAGGAGACGGACATAGGCTATTTTTTTTAAGTTTTTTAGTATTTTTTATATAAAAAAGTGGGATATGAGGGAGAACGAGGGAAGTAAAGGGGAAAATTAGGGTTGCTATTACAAATCAATCAGGCGCAAGAACAAAAACAGGTCTGCTTGGTGTGTTATACCGAATTTAACGCGAGCGAAGCCGCGGGCGAAAGCTAGTACTGTATAATCGCAGCCAAAGTGATATTCTACAAACTAGGTAGGTATGTTTGATAAAAAGCACCTTATGTCTGAGTTGTTTGGTCTGTATTTCCTTTCACCACGTTTTTTATAAATTTCTCTACTTATAATCTCATTGTTTGCAAGACTATCTGCATAGGGAGAGCTTTGTATCATCTTCCTTTTCATTTCTATACGAAATGTACCCAGCGTTTCACCTTTTTTTTGGATGGGAAATCGCCAAATAACTTCCTCCGCTCTCGGCGGAGCGGGGGAAGCGTCAACTTGTACTGACTAAAACCCACCCACGTTCCTTCTATTGCCCTTTATGTTCCCGGCCCGCGGTATCTCTTACGAACAACCCTTAACCCCGGCAGGCGGTGACCCTGGCAGGCCCCTGTGCTTTGCTAACATCTCTTTGTCGACGGCGCGCGTGGAACACTAACGCGCCGTCGACACAGCAACCAATCGAAACCCTTCCGTGTTCCGTCTTTAACCCATTGTAATTCTTTCGACCGATTCCGCAACCCTGGCAATATCTATATGTGACTGTGGTTATCTTATAGAACTGTTGAGCTGAGCAGCTGAACAGCATAGCATCTACTTTTGTCGTACACTGCCTCTTAAGATGTATTGTAATCCTCACTAATATTATTTAAATTTTTGTTAAAATTTTTGGTGTGCAATAAAGTATCATGTTCTATTCTATTGTTACTAAGGTTTAATGAATAATGTCGTCTATCTGCAAAAAACAGGAGAGGAAAGATTCGACCTGAACTTGCTGTATATCCATGGTATTCCACCAACGGCAGTAATTAACATGTGCTTGCAAAATTATGTTTGAAAATAAACGCCTACACAAATGTTAGTAGCAATGTGTTTAAAAATCATTGCGTTTAAAATAGTATAAGGCGTTCTCAACGCGAAAGAATTGTCGCAATAGAATTTGATCAGGCGTTTTTTTTTTAAATATCTTTAACAGACTGCTCAAATTGTAGCATAATTATAACAGACCCGGAAAAACTACCTGTAGGTCATATAAATGTCATTTGTATTGCCTCAAGGTTTGGTTTGGCTGTTTACGTATGTGAGTTTAAATGTTTGTAAACGCACCCACGACACAGGAAAAAATCCTAAAGTCACTTCAGGATTTTTTTTTTCCAACGTTTTTTTTTAAACAAAAACCACAACCCGAGTTCAGTACAGCTCGCTCAGTGCGATTTTTTTTTGTTCTGAATCGTCACGATGTTTTAATTTTTTTTAAACATAGACATTCTCTACTTTCCAGTTGCCTACCTCACTACCCTCACTGGCTTGGTCTTCTCCTGGCCTTCCTACAATGTGGCCAACTTCATGTCCAACGAGACCGTCCTTTCGGAGCCAATGTCTTCGGTCCACGTGTCATTGTTGGGCAGTTTGACCAATGTTGGCGCCATGGTGGCTACTCCTTTCTGTGGGTACATTGTCAACTCCTTGGGGAGGAAATATGGAGCAATGCTGTTTGGGTTACCTTATGTGGTAAGCATGTAGTTTTTTACATCAACTCAAATTATCTTTATTGTGGATAAGAAAGTGAACATAATACAGCCCTTTGGGCGTGCAATAATAAGTTTATAAGAAGAATATAGATGCTGGCAGAAATTTCTTAAGAAATAAACAGTACCTTTTGTAGGTATTCAAATTTGATATGACTTTTTTCCTGTATGGTCTACTGTGTGTACATTAATTATGAAATAAGGAATGCAGAATTTACATGCATGTCAATAATATTAATATTCCATGAAAATAATATATTAAATAGATCATTTAATTTTTTTTTTCTTATAACAAAATAGTTTGACCAAAAAATTAATATTGAAATCGTTATGTTTATTTTTTCTGTAATTTCTAAATTGTGATTACCTATTCATCCCAAAAAGACATAATTTGCCAACAATATTTTTTGCATCGATTTACTTTGTTTTATGTACAATTTGCATGGTTGACGGCTTCGATTCGTTTACACCCTGTCACCTGACCACAAATAATTTAATGTCTGTGGAGAATGTTAGACATACTTCTTTTATGCCTGCAGACGTACTTACTAAAAAGCACTTGATGCTATTAAACCAAATATTAAACATTATAAAATTATGGACCTGATGGGAATAGAGGAGGTAAAGTAAAACATGCAATGTAAAATTTAAAAATATTGCATTTTATTATTATTTTGTAAACAGTCTAACTTACCAATAAATATGTAAAAGGATAATTTGTTGAAAATAATATAGATAAGTAACAAAATATTATACCACTAACGCCATCTATTTGATATGGTTGTAAACTTATCCAATATTTATAACAAGAGAAACAGAAAGTTCATCAAAAAGAGGTTACTAACCACCTCGTTTTCTTTCCCACAGCTGGCCTGGGCCATCATTTCAATCAGCAACTCAGTACCCATGATACTGACAGCAATGGCCTTCTCTGGCCTCGGAACCGCAGGCCAAACAATATCATCAATATACATATCAGAAATTTCACAAGACTCCATCCGAGGATCCATGATGTCTACCATAGTCTCGTCATATTTCCTCGGACTTCTAGTCTCGTATATCTTTGGAGGATATCTAAATTATAACGTTGTGGTGTATCTACATTTGTCAATGTCAATTTTGTATATTGTGATGTTGGCGGTATTGAAGGAGTCGCCTGTGTTTCTGATGCAACGGGGAAGAGAGAAGGTTAGTTCCGACTTTTTATTTTGACATCCTCACTGACATTATTTTACAACATTTAAAAAGGGATATTTATGAACATAGTCATCATTCTCCAGGCTTTATCCCAAGTTATTTGGGGTCGGAAGCATGCCTTCTTCTTCTTCTATTCTCCACTATTATTATTGGACTTATTGTGACTTATATATTTTGAGTATTGGGAAAATAATTACCATTAGTCATCGTCAAACGGTTTCTAAGCGCATCTTTAATATTAAGGGATTAATAATCCCTAATAATAATAATTCGCAGCCTGTAAGAACGTACTAGGTATCTATATGAAAAGATGAAAAGTATTATGTCACGTGGCGTAAATAGCATTCGTGCAAAATGGTTGGCTTTAGTTCACACAAAGAAAGGTAGATGGCGTTACTAGTTTCTTTCTAAGAATTAATGTAAAAAAAAACAATACGGTAAGTGGTTTTTAGAGCAGATACCTATAATAACGGTAATAATTTCATACAAAAATTGAAATCCATAGTAATTTTATTAATGGGAAGTGAATGTGTGTGTCTGTTTGTTTGACCGTCTTTAACGGCAAAGCGGAGCGACGAATTGACGTGATTTTTAATTTACGTTGTTTATTTATTTATTTTTATTTATTCTCACAGTTCAAAAACCCTAATATTACACAGTTACAATACAATAGACAGTTATTGTGGTTTTATAGTGACGGTACGGGTCGCAACTGGCATCTTAGCTAGATTACAAAGTAACCTGTGTTAAAGAAAGTTGTTGAAAGGATGGAGAGTGACAGACAAACAGAGAGACATAGGCTAGTTTCTAACCCAACATTTCCGTAAAATGGGGGGTGAACGCGAGCAAAGCCGCGGGCTAAAACCAGTTCAATATAAAATTGGAATACAATTAAAAAATTGGAGTTATGTAAACACTCTAGTGTCAGATGAACCAATGTTTTGATGAGAGTTGTGTTAGGTAGTTGACGTATATGAGGGGCTGAGGCACTCCTCAATAAGACGACGATGAGGGGAATTAAATGGATTCTATTCAAGTTTTGCACGAGTGACTATTTAAAAAAAGAAGAGCATTTTTTTGAGTGTTGGTATAGAAAGTGAGGCAATTGTGTAAGCTCGATCGAGCCAACTCAGAATATCATAGCTACTTTGCTTCGTACTAGCCTATAATTTGTAAAACCCACGTGTAAGAAAGATATACCAAAATTCATCAAAATCAGTTTAGCCATTAAGGCGTAAAGAGGTAACAAACAAACAAACTCACTTTCACTTTTATAATATTAGTAAGGATTAAAAAAGAAATGTGTTTTTCAACATTTACAAGGTAATTTAAAAAATAATTTGCTTCTAACAACAAATAGACATTTATTTGATTTCTAAATTAAAAAACATTAAAATTTCTTATTTTAATAGTAGGCTGTTTAGACTTCATTATCATTATACTTTGATTCTTCTTCAATCTGAGAAGACAAAGCACGGGGTCATATTTTAAATGTATTAATGACAAAAGTTTTTTTTTGTTCTGATATTTAATTTCTCCCTAAGTGTATTAAAAACGTCGTTTGATTCACGTGAAAATTTGTTACTACTATACTCAGCTCTATAAGACCCTCGCCTGACGGCCCAGGTGTTAGATCCGCCTCGCCCGCAATGACGAAGTTTCTTCACTTTTATCAAAATCACTAACCAAATCTGTTGTAACAGGAAGCTGCAGAATCAATAGCCTTCTACCGACAAGTGAGAGTAACTTCAAAAGAAGTAGAAGTAGAGTTATCAAAGATTAGGCTGCAATTGGATCCCAGACTGGAGAAGATATTGGAAGGCGAAGATGGTAACTATCATATTTTATTATTAAAATTCTACATTGTCCCACTGCTGAGCAAAGGTCTGCTTTCCTTCACTTCTTTTTATCTACATTTCTCAATTGAACTAACTAGGTATTATTATAATTTGTTATGTGGGGAGGGTATATTTGTTACTACTATTATAAAGGCGAAAGTTTGTATGTATGGATGTATGGATGTTTGTTACTCTTTCACGTAAAAACTACTGAATGGATTTGAATGAAACTTTACGACAATATAGCTTATACATCAGAATAACACATAGGCTATAGCTTATACATCAGAATAATGTGAGGTCGTAAAAAAAACACATTTTTTTGCGCTTACATTGCAAACGCTGACTGAATCCTACAAGATAGATCAAAACAATGTACTACAGTATTGTACAACTTAAAAAGGTCTATAAAAAAGTCCGTGATGGTATATGTTTATCTCTTAGGAATAACCCACAATAACTATTTTTTATCCTTTACTTTGTACGAGAAATAATGGCTTATTTACGAAGCGATTTTAAGCAATACAGTATTAATCCTCATCCAATTAAGTATCTTAAATACATTGTGCATTTAATAAAGATCAATATGGCTTTTTACAGCATGTAAATTAAATAAATATTTTCGAAGATATCACAGATTTAAAATGCAGAGTCATAGCAATTTCGGCGATAAATTAAATACTGTTTCGGTGATAAATACCGGCAGCGGTGCCAGTGGGGGGAGCGGGGTAGGTGCGGTGGGGAAGAAGTGGCTCATCGCTGAGTGCGCGACCCGAACACGGGCAGACGCGTGAGGGCAGACGTCGTTGACGGTTGTGTCCGTTTTGCGAATTTTCAAGGCACTAGCGATTTGATAAAAACGTATGGTCGCCTACTTTAAGTAATATAGGCCTAAGGTTAGTTATTGCCAGGTTTCTTTTTGGTTAGGAGTTACACGTACAAAAAGATACTTCATTTTTACGAATTACTTAATTGATAATTCAATTATTATATAGATAGGTTACTTACAGTTAATTATAACAAACTAGCTTCCGCCCGCGACTTTGTCCGCGTGGCATAGTTACTTTAGGCTAACGATAACTTTAACACATGTGATGATCGAAAAAAAATATCCTTCTCTGCCCTTTTCTTCCTTCTTTCTCCCCCTACTCTATTCTCACTTTTTTAGGGTTCCGTAGTCAACTAGGAACCCTTATAGTTTCGCCATGTCTGTCTGTCCGTCCGTCCGTCCGTCCGTCCTCGCTTAATCTCTGTGATCGTTAACACTAGAAAGCTGAAATTTGGTACCAATATGTATATCAATCACGCCGACAAAGTGGTAAAATAAAAATTTGAAAAAAACGTTTTATTAGGGTAGCCACCCTATATGTAAAGTGGGAAGTGTTTTTTTTTTTAATTTCAACCCTAACGTGTGATATATTGTTGGAAAGGTATTTAAAAATGAATAGGGGTTTACTAAGATTATTTTTTGATAATGTCAATAATTTCGGAAATAATCGCTCCAAAAGTAAAAAACAATGTCCCCCCCCCCTCTAACTTTTGAACCATAGGTCTAAAAAATATGAAAAAAATCTGAAAAGTAGAACTTTATAAGGACTTTCTATGAAAATAATTTTGAACTTGATTGACACAACAGTTTTTGTACAAAAAAGACAAAAAGTTGTACAAAATAATTTCTGGACTAAGTTTGTAGTATAATCGTATGTGCAAGCTTTTTTTGTAACTTTGTTTACATATTTTATTATCCTGAACGTATCTTTTTTCAAACAAAAAAAGAATTATTGAAATCGGTTCTCGCAATCCAAAATTACCACCGAAATTGCACGTCTTTGTATTAATTAGTATTATATTGTTCGGTTGGCC
This sequence comes from Ochropleura leucogaster, assembly GCA_958449745.1. Lineage (NCBI taxonomy): Eukaryota > Metazoa > Arthropoda > Insecta > Lepidoptera > Noctuidae > Ochropleura > Ochropleura leucogaster. The sequence continues at coordinate 3,380,740 of OY288221.1, read as the reverse complement.
TCATAACTGGGAACACTTATTTTGACGGACGGGAAACTACGGAACCCTACACTGAGCGTGGCCCGACACGCTCTTGGCCGGTTTTTTTTAGCCTATGTCTGTCTTCAGGGTCCCAACTATCTCTGTAACAAAATTCATCAAAACCGTTTAGGCCATTTAGGCGTGAAGACGTAACAAACAAACTAACTAAACTAGAATAGTGCCGAGTTGATGGCAATAGGCTCAACCCTTATTACAACGGACTATAACACAAATGCGCATTTATGTTATAAAAAGCAAGTATTAGTGTGTCAACTTAGACAGAAGTGTATAATATCCTTATCCTTACTATCCTTACTCCTTACTTATCCTTACTATAATATTATAAAAGCGAAAGTGAGTTTGTTTGTTTGTTTGTTACCTCTTCACGCTTTAATGGCTGAACCGATTTGGATGAATTTTGGTACAGAGATAGTTGGGAACCAGGAGACGGACATAGGCTAATAATTTGAAAAAAGTGGGATGTGAGGGAGAAAGAGGGAAGAGAAGGGAAGACTTAGCGTTGCTATTACAAATCAATAAGGCGCAAGGGGAATTGTGTTACCCCAAATTTAACGCGGGCGAAGCCGCGGGCGAAAGCTAGTAATATTATAAAAGCGAAAGTGAGTTTGTTTGTTTGTTACCTCTTCACGCTTTAATGGCTAAACCGATTTTGATGAATTTTACTGAGATAGTTGGGAACCAGGAGACCGACATAGGCTATTTTTTATTAAAAAAACGTGGGATATGAGGGAGAACGAGGGAAGAAACGCGTTGCTATTACAAATCAATCAAGCGCAAGAGCAAAAACTGCAGGTCTGCTTGGTGTGTTATACGGAATATAACGCGAGCGAAGCCGCGGGCGAAAGCTAGTTTGTTATAAAGGAAGATTAGAACACTTTTTACTACATCTTATTTTAGCATTGTACAAATACAAATGTCACCACATTGCAAAGCTATTCTCCGCACTTATTTTTTTTATTCTTAATTTAAACAACTTGAATATTCGAACGTCATCGCAGACCAGCCTGCTCTCTATAAGGTTTATTATTAAACCTTCACAGTACTATAATCCAATCTTTTAAAATAAGAACAGCAGATACCGCCAACTTGATAAGGGTATTTTTTTATAAAAGATACGTTGCCACACGCTAGGAATTTCTCCTGTATCGAGGGTGCGTTTCCAACAATTAAACTCACATACACAAACAGCCAAACCCGGCACATCTACGGTCTTAAGCGCAATACACACTAATCCCGCCGGGCCGCCGACAAGGCCCGGCGACACAACGGGCGACTTAATGAAAGGAATCACGTCGGCAACATGCGCCCGCGCGTGTTACCCGCCGACATGTTGGCGGCTTTGGTACGCCTGCGCTCAGTTGCCCGGCGACGCTCGACCTGTAGTGCTGAATGCCAAATAAATTTCTCATCTCAAGCCGCCGACATGCCGCCGACCAAATTTTCCGACTTGTATTAAGTGACGCCGCCAACTAGAGTCGGCGGCCCGGCGGGGTCAATGTGTATTGCGCTTTACAATTAATTGTTCCGTGCGGGGATCGAACCCGCGACACGCAGATCGGCAGTGTTTTGTCTGCCAGTTAAGGCGATTAATCTTGCCCATTCTCTTCCAAAACACACGCAGGTATAACCCAGCACTACTTCAGCCTAAAGTCTGTCCAAAAATTGCGCTTCCTTTAGGACTTGTACTTGAACAGTCCTACAAAATGTACTATGCATCGTGGTCTTCAGAAAATTTGCTCTATGGGTTATGGTTCTCGTGTTTCTGATTTCAAGTCAATATCTGTAATTTTTATTATAAAACTAGCTTCCGCCCGCAACTTCGTTCGCATGGTATAGTTACTTTGGGCTAACGTTAATCGATTTGCAGGTACCTGCTACCTGTAGTTTTTGCCGTTGCGCCTTATTTATTGTAGTAGCAATGCCAAGTTTTTACTTTTCATCCTTCCTTCTCCTTTTTTTAATAAAAGTTAGCCTATGTCCATCTACAGGGTCCCAATTATCTCTGTACCAAAATTCATCAAAATCACATTTAGGCGTGAATACGTAACAAACAAACTCACTTTCGCGTTTATACATATATCAGTAAGGATTATCAAGTGTTTGGCTGGTGGCAAAAATTTGAAAACACACTTCATAAAACATAATAATTAAAGTCTACTTTTCTACGATCGTATACTTTTTACGAATGATTGAAAACCTCAACTGCAAAATCAAGGACCTTAACGCATGCTTCACTATGATGTAAGAATAATATTTGTACAAATCATGTTATTTGCTAATTTTAGCTGTGTTTGTAGCATATTATCACATTATTAAATACAAGTTATTTGCTTGAAATGATAGTGAAAATTGCGAGTCTGTACTTGTTGCTAGATTTAATCTTTGTTCTTTTAAGTCACGGTCACATGCCGATTTTTAATTTGCATTTATTTCAATGAGATAAAAAAAAAACAGAAAACAAAATGCTGCCACAGTCCCAATCACAAGACATAAATAACTAGTGAAAGTACTGTAGTTACCCATTCCAAAGCCTAGATCTCTATGGAGAAGAATGGGCAAGAAACGCCATGGACACTTTTTACATCATAATATTTTACAAAATTATGGATCATCAAATAACATCCACCGCTTTGGGCGGAGCGGGAAGGAGTGTAAGACTTTTGCACACATGTCTTTTGCCGTACATTTTCTTAAATTATGTAGGGGTTGGCTTCCAGTCTAACCAGTCGGAGTTAAATATCAATATTTTTCTATCTGTTCTTCACAACCATGTTAGTCGTTGGCCCACACAGTCAAAACGAACGGAAAAACTGTTTTATCAATCGTAACTATAGGGTTTCAATAACTACAGTCATGACCATACCATGCATACACTTACCAACATTCAAAATCGATTTACTTGTAAAAAAACGGCCAAGTGCGTAGGTTCCGTACAAACTTGCAATATAAACAGCCATATCTTTTGACTGTGTAGATTTAGAGGGTCAATTTTTTCACAGCTACAAGAGTCTACAGATTTGAGTATCCTTACTAATATTATAAAAGCGAAAGTGAGTTTGTTTGTTACCTCTTCACGCTTTAATGGCTAAACCGATTTTGATGAATTTTGGTACAGAGATAGTTGGGAACCAGGAGACGGACATAGGCTATTTTTATTTAAAAAAAGTGGGATGTGAGGGAGAAAGAGGGAAGAAAAGGGAAAACTTAGCGTTGCTATTACAAATCTATAAGGCGCTAGGGAAACTGTGTTACCCCAAATTTAACGCGGGCGAAAGCTAGTATAGTTATAATTTGAACTCAATACCTCCATGCGTTCTGGAGACAAAGAATCTTTTAGAAAGATGGACAGACAGACGGACAGCAAAATGATCCTTTAAGGGTTCCATTTTTTTCTTTTGAAGTATGAAACCCTATTATCTTATTTCCTAAATACTATGTTCATGAAACCGTGATACAGTAGGAGAAAATCGCTTTTTAATTGCAGTAAGTGTATAGCTACATAACACGTCGATATCGGCAGTGTAACGGTGACGTCACAGTTGTATCCTATGTTTTTGTCAGCAGTTAAACAATACTTTGAGGAATGCCAACAATAAGAAGATAAGGCATACTGTCTGTCCTATTCCTTGACGTCATTCAACTTTATGTTGTACAAATTATTCAGATAACAACCATGTGGAAATTTTATAAGGCGTTATGTTGATTAGGAATAAATCTGAAACTAAAGCTAGTACCTAGTACTTAATTTGTAAAAAAAACAAGTTAACCAATAATTTTAACAATAATAGAAGCAAGATATGTATTGTTCAGAATCTTGTTTGCAATTGAGAACAAAATAACCGACACCCACAAAAAAAAAACCTTAAAGTTTTGCCATCGACGTTTTGGTTTTGCTTCCGGAAGTGAAGTTATTTTCCACTTTTCTGTGGAAAATAATTTTCACTCCCGAAATTTTTATTATTTTTATATATTTTTTTCCCAAAGTCTAATTTTAACTTTTTTTAGTTTTATGATGGTAGGTATCTCATACAAATTCTTGTCGAGACATTTTCGAGTACATTTTCCATTGTTGCTAAAAGTTAAAAGGAAATTGGGTATGATTTCCTTTTAACTTAAACGTAGAAGAAAAAACGAGTATATAGAAGACTAGCTTTCGCCCGCGGCTTCGCTCGCGTTATATTCCGTATAACACACCAAGCAGACCTGCAGTTTTTGCTCTTGCGCCTGATTGATTTGTAATAGCAACGCGTTTCTTCCCTCGTTCTCCCTCATATCCCACTTTTTTTTTAATAAAAATTAGCCTATGTCCGTCTCCTGGTTCCCAACTATCTCTGTACAAATCTCTGTAAAATTCATCAAAATCGGTTTAGCCATTAAAGCGTGAAGAGGTAACAAACAAACTCACTTTTGCTTTTATAATATTACTAGCTGTTCCTCGCGGTTTCACCCGCGCTGCTCAACACCTGTTGGTCGTAGCGTGATGTTATACGGCCTATAGCCTTCCTCAAGAAATGGACTATCCAACACTAAAAGAATTTTCCAATTCCAACCAGTTGTCCCTGAGATTAGCGCGTTCAAACAAACTAACAAACTCTTCAGCTTTATAATATTTGTATAGATAGTAAGGATAACTTATAAACCACCCAAGCAATTTGAATAAAATGTATTTTGGACCATCCCACTTTCTTGTCTTTTTAAAAGTCTGTTGAAAAGCTAGGCGTATGAGTCAGCCTTGCAAAGCGTGATAAGTTTTAAATGTATTCTATAAAATTGCCTAATTTATTAGCCTGGTTAAGCAAACGACAAACTCCTAGGTAAAACAGCGTATGCCATTCCTAAAAAAATTCTTATATTAAACTTCGCAATCCTTACTTATATTCTAAAAGCGAAAGTGAGTTTGTTTGTTAATACGTCTTCAAGCCTTAATGGCCAAACCGATTTTGATAAATTTTGGTACAGAGATAGTAGGGACCCTGGAGAGGACATAGGCTATTTTTTTTAAAGTTAGAAATGAGGAAAAAAGTGGGAAGAGAACGGAAACTTAGCTTTCTTATTACAATAAATAAGGCGCAAGGGCAAAAACTACAGGTAGCAGGTATCTGCAAATCAGGAAAGGGAAGGGGGTGACTGTGTTACCCCGATTTTTACGCGAAGTCGCGGGCAAAAGCTAGTGATGAGATAAACGCAAGCAAGTGGAATTTATTCGAGACGTCACACTGTGTGTGTCAGCGTTCATACGTCTTTCAAAACAATTGAATACAGCAAATATATGAATAGAATTTGGAGTCTAATTGTACTACGAGATAGCATGTCTCGTGATTTTTATGACAATGACATAGAGCTTATATTTGTATGACCTCGTTGTTACGTCAGATGTAATAATAGCTAGTTAGTTTATGTGCGATGTCATAGAAAACTGGGTGGGTGGGTTCGGCACACCTTCAAGATGGGCTTAGAAAGGGGCACTAGGTTTTTCTCGTGACTTTCGACCGGAATAATACATATTTTTTTCTGCTTAGTAACAATAGAAAATTAATACTCAATAAAAACATAATGATCCTTACTAATATTATAAAAGCAAAAAGTGAGTTTGTTTGTTACGTCTTCATGCCTAAATAGCTAAAACGATTTTGATAAACTTGGTACAGAGATAGTTGGGACCCTGGAAACGGACATAAGCTATTTTTTTTAAAAGATTTAGAAAAGAGGGAGAAAGAAGGAAGAAAAGGGAAAACTTAGCATTACTATTACAATAAATACGGCGCAAGGGCAAAAACTACAGGTAGCAGGTACTTGTAGATCAGGGAAGGGGAACTGTGATACCTCGAATTTAACGCGAGCGAAGCCGGGGGCTAGTATACCATAACTAAAAATAGGAAAGAAAAAGCATCGGAAGTCTGTGGCAAAAAAATCCACGAAACAAACCTAAGTCACCGAATTTCGGAAGTAAAGATATATTCCCCTATTTTTTTTTATGGATGTCCCTTTTTATCTACACTACATTTCTATCCTTTTATTTCAGATCTCATTATTACAAAGGAATTATTAGAAGCAACACCACCGCCGCAGAAATTGTCAGAATGGGAGTTCTTGAGTAAGTAATCTCTATATTATACTAGCTGCACCCAGCGGTTTAACCCGCTGTTCAATTAGGAGTATGAAAAATAGATGTTGGCCGATTCTCAGACCTACCCGATATGTACACAAAATTTTGTTTAAATCGGTCCAGTTGTTTCGGAGAAGAATGGGAACGAAAACTGTGACACGAGAATTTTATATATTAGATGGACATACAAAAAAATGTTACTAGCTATGAATGTTCGCAAGACTCCCGGCCACCGTAGTCGCGGGTCTGTGGACGGTGAGCAATGGGTAGCTCACCGTCCGTCCGTCTAGTTAAGACAGGCCGCGAAGACGGCGAGAGAAGAGATGTCAGCAGAATACCGGGGCGTCAGGACTACTGCAGGTTGCGGGTTGTTCAAAAGAGATACCGTGGCCCCGGAACATTAAGTCTAAAAGAAAGAACGTGGATGGGCTTTAGTAAGTATAAGTCAGACTCTTTCTTCCTCTCCGCCTAGAGTGGGAGAAGTTATTTGATGATTTTCCATCCGAAAACGAAACACGGTCTGCTACCCTACCATGACGTGTTAAAGCAGAACTTATTCCGCTGAGGGAAAGGGACAGAGCTATACAGGGTGTCTAGCACCATCTCTTTCACTCAGTGGAATAAGTTCTGCTTTAAGATGTCATAGTAGGCCTACTGCTACCCTACTATGACCTCTTAAAGCAATTCTTATTCCGCTGAGAGAAAGGGACAGAGCTATATAGGGTGTCTAGCACCATCTCTTTCACTCAGTGGAATAAGTTCTGCTTTAAGATGTCATAGTAGGCCTACTGTTCACTTTGAAACCATTCATCCATCAAAAGTTTCATTAAGGGAATTATGCAAAACTAGCTGCGATTTCACTCGCATGGTGATAGTATAATATACAATATATCTTTGTAAACTTTATCCTATGTGTTATTCTGATGTATAAGCTTCATTAAAATCTAATCAGTAGTTTTTGCGTAAAAGAGTAAAAGCATCCATTTATACTGGATGTATGAATGTATGTTTGTTGTTTCTATCCATACAAACTTTCGCGATTATAATATTACTAGCTTTTGCCCGCGGCTTCGCTCGCGTTAAATTCGGGGTAACACAGTTCCCCTTGCGCCTTATTGATTTGTAATAGCAACGCTAAATTTTCCCTTTTCTTCCCTCTTTCTCCCCCCTCATATCCCACTTTTTTCAAAAAAATATTAGCCTATGTCCGTCTCCTGGTTACCAACTATCTCTGTACCAAAATTCAACAAAATGCGTTCAGCCATTAAAGCGTGAAGAGGTAACAAACAAACAATAAACTCACTTTCACATTAGTAAGGATTAATTAGGATTAGTAGGATAGTAAGAGACCCCTAACATCACGCTAAAACACTAAGGAGCCGAGCAAAAGCGCAGCTAGTTATAAATAATACTCAAACATGAAACTTTTTTTTAATATTTTTTTTGCCCTACATTAGAAATTTCTCTTGTGTCTTGGGTTCGTTTCCAAAAAAAAATCCATGAGGCCATCACGAGATATTAATGCTTATAGTCAGCACAATAGAGTTCATAACTGGTGGTACCTTTATGATAACATCATGGGCTGAACAATCACGAGCTAGTGCCAATAATTTACAAGATAAAGAGTCAGAGAATCAGCGTTTTCAATAAGTACTGAGTTGTAAATACATTTTCACATCGAGTTTGCGGTTCACCTTTTGTAATTTTTCATTCCGTACCTCATAAGAAAAAATGGAACGGTTATAGGATGACTTGGTTTTGTGTCTGTCTGTCACGAATCTTTATCTCGGGAACTTGTAGAGGTACCATCAAGTTGAAATTAAAACCATGTAATGTCTAAAAGATATATTTATAACAAATAGCTGCTCCTGCTCTAGGCGTAAGGGTATCAGGTCAGACTTGTACTAAATAAAACCTAACCATGTTCCTTCTTTTGCCCTTTACGTTCCGTGACCGCGGTATCTCTTTCGAACAATCCGCATAGTAGGTATAGCGGCTCGCTGCTATACTTTGCTGACATCTCTTTGAGAAGCGCTTGGAACACTAACGCGCTGTCGACACGGCCTATTGTCAATGGGACGGACGAACGGTGAGCTGGGTAGCTCACCGTTTGTCCGTCCCATTGACCAGTGCTCACCGTTCACAGTCCCAACAGATACAGTAACATACTACACTCGTAAACTCAACAAGCTATACATTTCCAGTATAACGTGGCTTGCTTTGTTTAGATTTACCGTACAATGAGAGATCCGTTTAAACTGGATTTGTATTTAAACTTGATTAGTCGCATGGCCATAAAAGCACTGCCATCATGACCTCCACGAGTAAGCTCGAAATGCTGAAATCACAAAGCTTTCTGAAACCAGTGCTGAATTGTGTTAATAAACTCCACAGAACAATCACAATCGTCAATTCGCGCTCTAACAACCAGCCTTGCGTGCATGGCAACAATGATCCTGATGGGCAACATCGCTCTCCAAGTATATGCTGAGACCCTGTTCAAGGAAGCAGTACCATCGATGGACTCCAACCAGTGTTCCATATTCTTGGCGATAGATCTGTTGGTGGCCAGTGTGTCGTGCACTTTGGTTATCGATAAGTTTGGGAGAAAGGTGAGTATTTTTTTTATTTCTAGAAGTTTTTGGAATGAAGTTCCTTATCGCGCGTTGCAAAAGGGGGCTAGACGGAAAACATGAATGCAAGCCAGTTATTTTCGTTTCGTCTTTCCAATTTGCATTGAACAGTGTGGTGTCGCGACGATTATTTTTGTTGAGTGTATACAGGTTTTTTGTACATAATAATTAAGAACATCGTTCCATACGGGTGTCCCTTGACACGTCTCAAGTTTTTTTGTTAACAAACGAACAGTATAGGAATAGTACATTTTGATTCAAGTGAGGACTTGGTCATTGCGGCCGAGGCGGAATTAACACCCTAGCCGCCAGGCGAAGATGTTTTAGAGCCGTAAATAACAGTGACAAATTCTTACGACGTTTTTTGACATTGCATGTTGAACCTAATCGTAGTGCAAATAAGAGCCATGTTTCGAGGAAGTGTATTATAATGTATGTATATTTTACTTACTGATAGGCTATAAGAACTGATACGCTAAAGAAATTAGTAAAACAATTGTCGAAGTATAATAAAACGGTGAAAATTGTAGATATAACTCCAGCGATTTTTCATCATTATAGTGTGTTACTATAAATCTTGACTTTGGTATCTGAAATCTTTCAACCATGAAAAACACCGCGATATACAAAGCGATATAACACCAATAACAATAATAAACACAGAAACATTAAATAAAATAGAAGTAAAACATGAAGGAAACAACTTACACTTGGTTCAATTAAAACTAACATGAAACAGAGGACACTCTCGCATACTTTGTTTTACAAAACACCAGACATACAAGCATTTATTCCAATACTTATTTAATACTAGCTTTTGCCCGCGGCTTTGCTCGCGTTAAATTCGGGGTAACACAGTTCATTTGTAATAGAAACGCTAAGTTTTCCCTTTTCTGCCCTCTTTGTCCCTCACCTCCCACTTTTTTTAAATAGCCTATGTCCGTCTCCTGATTCCCAACTATCTCTGTACCAAAATTCATCTAAATCGGTTAAGCCATTAAAGCGTGAAGAGGTAACAAACAAACAAACAAACTCACTTTCGCTTTTATAATATTAGTACGGAAGTAAGGATACTCTTTTTCTCCCACTTTATACATTCAAAATCATCATCGTAGCGGTCTTGAAGATACACTATACAGAATAACAACAGGATTATTTACAAAAAATATCAGGCTATCATAAACCCAAACTGTTTGTTCCAGCCCTTGATGATCAGTACCTCGATCCTGGCCAGTGTCTGCACAATACTGCTTGGCACTCAGATCCAATGGCACTGGGCCCCTCACTGGTTCACTGCTGTCCTCATCTATGTCTACAGTTTTATATTCAACGTGGGCGTCGCTGTTATTCCTTATGTGTTGAGCGCTGAGTTGTTCCTGCCTGAAGTGAGTACTACTTTATTCATCATCATTCACCTGCCCTTATTTTTTGGGGGGTTAATCACCACATAACTTCCCCTGCTCTGGGCGTAGCGGGGGTACTGTCAGACTTGTACTGACTAAAACCCATCCATGATCCTTCTTTTACCCTTTACGTTTCGGGACCGCGGTATTTCTTTCGAACAACCCGCAGGCAACTGGCAGGCCCCTCTGCTTTGCTTTCATCTCTTTGAGGCGCACGTGAAACACTAACGCGCCGTCGACACGGCCTATTGAAAATAGACGGACGGATGGTGAGCTACTCATTGCTCACCGTCTACAGACCCGCATCTACGGTGACCGGGAGTCGTCTCACGGGGCCCGACGTCCGAGGCGTCTCCCGTGGCGGCTGGGTTGTTTTGAGGATTCTTCTGCCCTTATCCTAAGTTATTTGATGTCTTCTTCTTCCATACTGCTATATTATTCATCGGACACTGTCCTTTCTTGCCATGTCATCCTTCACACAGTCCATGGTTCGTTTCTTTGGTCTTCCTCTAATTCTATACCCATCATCATTTTCAGCATCATATAGGTAGTTTCTTTGGTTTCCTAACAGTTCTTTTTTATCTTCAAAATCAAAATTTATTATTGTGATCATAGGTTTTTATATGTGTTATAGTAAATTGCAATTCCATTATGTCCTATCAAATAGGCAAACAGTAATTTAATATGCGGTTTGAACGGAAGCATGTGATAATTATATAATGAGCATAGTGACACCAGTAGCTAGACTACTGATCACCCAATTTCATGGCATGGCTTCAGTTGATCTTAGTCTCACTAAATGAATGCATTATTTGGACACGTGTGGGTTTAAGTTAATTAGAAGTGCTCGATCTTGGGACGCCATCTTTGGGTCGCTTTAAGGAAATTAACAAAACTTAGGTAATCAACTCTATATTCTAAGGGATTCGGGAACTTATTTCTTACTATATTTTGTCCGCGGGTTCACTCTATTTTTGGTCAGGAATTAATGAAAATGGTTTTTTTTTGGTCTCGCGGTCGCTCAGCAGTCGCTCTGCTCAATATGTTATTGGGTTGTTCCATTAGGAATTTCACAGGAACAAGCCCGGATTTTGAACTAGGCTGTATGATACCTGCGTTCTTCGGAAAGTACGTTAATCCGTTGGTTCTGCGCCAGATCTCTCTCCAGTCGCGACGGATTGCCGTCCGTCATTTTCGTTGATGGAACTAGTCCATCGCATGCGCTGCACACTTCAGCCGGGAGCTGGGACCCTATCAGAGGCCGGTGGGCCTCGAAGTTCTACGCCGTGCGTGGCCGGCGTCCTTCCCGTCGACGAGCAGGTGTTGGCGGGGAATATTCGTCGCTTGAGCTATCTGGGATCCCAAGCAAATACAGGGAGATATCATAGTGCATCAACCGTCCGGTTGATCTCAGCTGAGATTCGCCGCCATGACCTCAAAACAACCAGGAGGACACGGTTGGCGCATTTGCTGAGCTATCGACGGCCGCGCTGCGTGTTGCGGGTTCGTTCCCCGCACGGAACAAATATTTGTATGGCTTACAGATAGTTGTTCCGGGTCTGGCTGTTTGTGTATATGAGTTTAAATGTTTGTAAACGCATCTACAATATAAGGGAAAATCCTAGAGTGTGGCAACTACAAAATATTATTTGTTCAAATCAATTAAGAGCCTATGAAACTCGGGAATAATATGGCTTTTTATTAGTCAAGGCATTTTCGGAATCAGACCAGTGATTCTGATAATTAACCCCAACATCTTACACATACAAACATATAAACTTCACCGCAATTTGGAAGAATGTTTCTGTATGTGTGTATTGTTAATTCAAAGTTAAAACGTTTGGTTGACACATCCCGTGACCAAAGGGCTGGATTTTACTTTGGCCAGAGGCTTAGCGTTGCCATAAAACGTGGCAACGCGGCCAGTCTCTTGGGGACGTTGCAAACTGACAGCGTCGAGGACGATTTTTTTGACTCTACTTTAATTTATATATAATATCGTTTCTCTCAGTTATTTTTAAAATATTACTTAATTGAAAAAAAAATAGATCCATAGTTTTAACGTCAAATTTAAAATTACTGATTGATCCCACGCCTTAGTCATAGTTTGAGTTTAGAAATACTTGAAGTAATCTAATAAATAAATAAATAAATAAATATCTTGGGACAACTCACACACGGCTATCTGATCCCAAGCTAAGCAGAGCTTGTGTTATGGTAACCAGACAACTGATATACATACTTATATAATTTATAAATACATACATATTATAGATAAATCACACCCAGACACAGAACAAACAATCATGCTCATCACACAAAGTTTGTCCTGGGTGCGAATCGAACCCACGACCTCCGGCTCAGCAGTCAGGGCCACTAACCACTAGACCAACGGGCCCGTCAATCTAATCTCAAGTCAGACAAATATACAGTATCTAAGAAGGATTTTGTTTAATCTTGAGATATTATTTTACTTCCGGATAAAAATCTAGGTCATGGTTTTTCATCCGAATGAAATTCTCTGATAAAATTATAATATACCGCTAATTTAACTCCCTCGTCGGTTAGTCGTAAGCGTAACTGCTAAGTAAAGGTCCTGGGTTCGACTCCCGAGTTGTGATTTTTATTTTTAACTGGCCCCACACTAGGAATTTCTCTTGTATCTTGGGTGCGTTTACAAACATTTAAACTCACATACACAAACAGCCAGACCTGAAACAACTATTTGTAGGCCATACAAATATTTGTTCCGTGCGGGGATCGAACCCGCAACACGCAGTGCAGCTGTCGATCGCTCACCCACTACGCCAACCGTGTATTATTTATATACTTGCTTTTGCCCGTGGCTTCGCTCGCGTTAAATTCGGGGTAACACGGTTCCCCTTTCCTGATTTGCAGGTACCTGCTATCTGTAGTTTTTGCCCTTGCGCCTTATTTATTGTAATAGCAAAGCTACGTTTTCCGTTTTCTTCCCTCTTTCTCCCTCATTTTTTACTTTTTTTTCAGCCTATGTCCGATTGCAGGGTCCCTACTATCTCAGTACCAAATTTCATCAAAATCGGCAAATATGACGTGAAGATGTAACAAACAAACTCACTTTCGCTTTTATAATATTAGTAAGGATTTATAAAATCACTAGCAGTAGTAGGCGGCCGCGGGTTTGCCCGCGTGATGTCGAAAAAAAAGTATCCTCTGTGTTATTCCAGACTATAATTTACCTCTGTGCTAAATTTCATCAAGATCCGTTGAAATTGTCGTGATTCGTTTTGAAGTGAAAGATTAACAAACATCCATACATCCATCCATCCTCACAAACATTCGTATTTAGAATATTAGTAGGATTTACTGTGTGGAAAATCAAATCTCACTCTCCATTTTTTTTCCTAGGTCCGAGGTCTCTGCGGCAGCATCGTCATGATGGCTGGTTGGGCAATGAACTTCGTTACCATGGTGATATTCACTCCCGTCGTCGAAGAAGTCGGATTTGCTCCTCTGTTCTACGCCTTCTCCGTTGTAGGATTCGTGGGAGCTGGCTACTGTGTGTACTATCTACCTGAAACAAAAGGACTGTCTATAGATGCTATCCAAGCTTTATTTATTAAGAAGACTAAGAGGAAAATTGTGGCTTAAGTGACTAGATTTAAGGTAGACATTTTTATAACTACTAAGTCGTCTCTACTTCGCACAGCGCTTCAGGGGTTCAGAACCATTTCTCAAACTGGGACCAATAGTACTCATTCACAAAGTTTCATCGAAATGGAGTGTTTTGAAGATTAACGTGTATAAAGGTGATTTTTATATATTTAGCTAATACATAAACACAAGTATAAAATATATAGCATGGTGAATATAGTGACGTTTTAAAAATAGATAAATACTCCATGTTTGTTGAAACCTCGTGAGTATGAAAACCGTTTTTATTTTCACGGTTTTTTTTTTAATTTTTTAACGTTCACTAGAGTATTTTTTTGTCTCATTCGCATCAAGTGTTACGAAAAATAATGATAGTTTTCTTCTAAATGTGGATATTTTCGTCACTTTGCCTATTGTTAAGGTGATTCCACACGGACATTGAAAATTCGTTGCGTCGTCGCAGCGCTGTGATTTCGACACAACTTCGTTACAACGAATTGGGAACGCTCGTGTGACATCACTCTTTTTTGACGGATGAAAAATCATCAAATAACTTCCCCTGCTCTGGGAGCGGGGGGGACAGGCTTTTACTGACTAGAACTTACCCATGTTACTTCTTTTCCCTTTATGTTCTGAGAACACAGTATCTCTTTGGAAAACCCGCAGTCTCCCTTACAAATGACTTCTCGTACAAAATGATTATGGACACAAAATGTAAAGCGAAATGCTGCATGCATATTAAACAGGAATTAAAATTCATAACCCTTTGGTTGGTTGGCGGAGAATCGATAAACAATGTAATTATAACTAGTCGTTTGTCTGCCTGAAATGGCGACAAACTGTTACATTCGTTAAGGGAAGAATATGAGTTTGGGAAGATTTCGTTGGGAGTAACTAAGCTGATGGTGCTTTTAAGGGTTCTGTATCTTGAAAGGATAAAATGGAACCTGTTAAAGCCGTCACTTTCTTGTCCGTCTGTCTGTTAACTCTTTATGTCGGGAACGAGTGAAGGCAGAGTTGAAAATTAAAACCATATACAGGGTTATTTGTAAAACACCGACAACCGCGCAGGACTGTATTACTATCATCATAAACAACAACTTTTGTTCTATGATTTTTTACAAAATTTTATACATTTACCAAAAAACAAATCATCAAGATTTCGTTGTCCTATCTAACACATTTGAACTCCGTCCGTTTGCTGTACCTACATACCTACACCTGCCGCGCACTGTCCCCGTAGGTACGTTTGCTTCGCATAGATTTCGTAACATTTAGAGCGTTCAATTTAAATATTTTTATTTTTGTATGAAAATCTGATGAACTAAATGAATAAACATTTATCATATTTTGATAAATGTTTAAATGTCATAGAACAAAAGTTGTTGATTATGATGCTGGTAACATGGTCCTGAGAGGGTGCCGGTGTTTTACAAATAACCCTGTATATAAATATACTCAAGTCTGTAGTCCCTTGAGAGTCATTGTAGTCTTGCAGGTGTTGGTTTTTCCACAGACACGCAGCCAAAAGATATGGTCGTTTATGACGCAAGTTTGTATGGAACTCTTGGTGCGTGAGTCGGACGCACTTGGTCTGTGTTTTGTTATAATACACTTATTTAATTTTATTATGATTAAGATTTTTGTAACATATTTTGACGAAGTTCGTTTTTGTGCTGGGTACAAAAACACGAGTCCTTGCGGGTCTTATAATATAGAATTATTTTGATCTGTCTGCTTTGCAAGTGGACCAGACTCCTTATGTAATATTTGTTTCAAAGTTAAAAGAAAAGTATTTAAATGGCAATTCTCATCAACACCGCTTGTCCGCGCGGATTTGCCGCCATTTCGTGCAGCACTCTTCTGATGCATTTGCTTTGCCGCGTCCGCGCGAACAAGCGATATCGTTAGAGAATTGCCTTATTAGAGATTATAATACCAAATCAAATAAGCTTCGAAAACGATGTATAATTATTTAGTATTTAAGATGATCTGAAAATAAATTATATTCATTTCATACTAACAGTATTATGTTATTTCATATTTTATTCCTTTCTTCTACAACTGAACTACAACCTCTTTTCGATAACTGACAAATGCTTGCACTGTCTGGACAAGTCCACTCAAACTGTGTAGTGCTTTCTTAAAAAGACCATTTCAGACACTAATCTGCATAGTACTCATGTAAGTTGACCAAGATTTTTTATTGTCTGGACATTAAAAGAGACTATGACCTCTGAGTTTGTTTCGGATGTTTCTTCTCAGAGTAGTCGGGTACGAAACACCGGTCTCATCTAGTTAAAAATAAAATGACGTGTAAAAGTGTTTTTGAAAACCTACTAGCAAAATAAACATCATTTATAATTGACATCGTGTTCCACAGCTGTTCTAAAGCCTCCTCTATCTTCTTCCTCACCATCCTACCTTGTGCTCTCTCTGCTTCTCGCTCACAAACATGATCAGTAGACCTACTATGACATCTTAAAGCAGAACTTATTCCACTGAGTGAAAGAGATGGTGCTAGACACCCTGTATAGCTCTGTCCCTTTCTCTCAGCGGAATAAGTTTTGCTTTAACACGTCATGGTAGGGTAGCAGGTCGTCACGCCACCTTCGCCGCAATCGCGCTCAATTGCACCGTCCGTCCTCAAGCTTAGACAGATGGAACATTCTTTATTATTTACACCATACAAATGACAAGAATAACAGAATTCAACTTATAAATAGGGTGACACAATGGGCGGTCTTATCGCTAACAGCGATCTTTTCAAGACAACCTTTAGATGGATTTAAAGGAAGAGAGACAGTACTGTAGTCTGTGGTATTTCATTTTACGAACGAGCTACATTTATGAAAATAAATACTTAATATATAAAATAATAATTATGAGAGCAAAGAAATATTTCATACTAGCTTTTGCCCGTGGCTTCGCTCGCGTTAAATTCGGGGTAACACAGTTCCCCTTGCGCCTTATTGATTGCTATTACAATGTTAAGTTTTCCATTTTCTTTCCTTTTTCTCCCTCACATCCCACTATTTTTTAGCCTATGTCCGTCTCCTGGTTCCCAACTATCTCTGTACCAAAATTCATCAAAATCGGTTTAGCCGTTAAAGCGTGAAGAGGTAACACACAAACAAACTCACTTTCGCTTTTATAATATTAGTAAGGATTGCTGTTAAAGGAGAGAGGTAGAGCTTTTTGACCACAGTTCTAAAATAGACAAGGTTTGAGCGCTCCTTACAGACACGGGCAGGGCATTCGGTAGCCGTACAGCTTGAACTGTAAAGGATTTATCTTAGAAGATAGTAGAATGCACCTGGGAAAACCTGAAACTGGAGATGCCGCCAGTTTCAGGTTTTCCTATGACCTCAGATATCTATTATGTGTGCCATGAAGGAACTTAAAACGTTATCTAGCATCTAGCATGTGTCGGTCTTTGCCCATCTCTCCTGGTGCATCTGTGTGACGTGACCGGCTCACTCCCATTTCAGCCTGACTGGGATCCGGTACCTCAAAAGGCAGAAACGGAACCCTAACTGAATCACTTTGTTGTCCGTCTGTCTGGCTGTCAAGAACCTTTATTTCGGGAACGATTAGAGTGATCGAGTTGAAATTAAAACCATATTATTATAGTACTCAAATCTGTAGTCCTTTGCTAAAGACTACAGATTTAATGTGGATGGAAGATGCCCCGAAGACACAAGCAGCCTACCCTTTACCTGTACCTTTTTTATGGTGGATGGGAAATCGTCTAATAACTTCCCCCACTCTGGGCGAAGCGGGGGTAGTGTCTGACTTGTACTGACTAAAACCCACCTATGTTCCTTCAATTGCCTTTTATGTTCCGGGGCCGTGGTATCTCTTTCGAAAAACCCACAACCCTGGTAGGTTTACATGGGCCTTGATGAATCTATCTGGGGCTGAATGCCACATTAAGCCACCTACATCTGGCAACTTGCCCACCCAAAATGGCTTCTATTGTTTTTAATTTATAATTTAATTTGATTTTGATCTCATTTAATTTTCCTTTTGTAACAAGTTTCGTATTTTTTCGTTTTAAGTGTCTTCTGTTATACCCTAAAGAAATAGTATTTTTTGTTGTTTTTGTAGTAGTTTTTTTAATTATAAATACATAAATATTAGATATTGTTATTACTCATTATGTAAAAATATTGGGTTAACCTGTAATTGGCAACTGTATAAGTCCAATACTATGTAATTTTTATTTTTTAAGATATTTTTATAAAGAAGCTGTTGGTGACCTTTTTAATAAATAAATAAATGCCCACTCAATACATTAGGTAAAAATACCTTTTAAAAAGTCACATTGGTACACGTAACAATGAACTTTCTTACATGAACGGTGTGCGTAAGAAAATGCCACATGGCAAATATAAACAGCAGTAAAACCATAATGTATGCCAAATCTCTGGTAAGTCTGTTAATTGCCTTTGTTTAAATACTACTGAACTGCTGTGTGATGAGTTAGTATAATATCTAAGACAAATATAGCTACTAAGTCCCACAGTCTCGATTGTTATAATTTCAATGTGACATTGAACAAAAAATACGCAGAAAAGCCAAAGATTGATAATCATCAGTTGTCTTGAAAACTCTTGGCCTACGTTCAACTAAAGCGACGTCGCACGAACAGGCAACCGTCACGTTCATTTTGGTAGGCAAATTAGAACTCCTTGTTGGGAATCGAACCCAACACATACGCGCGGCCATCACACACTGGCGGCGTGCACACTCTCTGCGTCATCAGCTGGTGAGCAGGGGAGCGGCGGGCGAGCGACATACCGCCCGGCCCCGCCACAGCACTCGCTTCCACGGACCCGACCGCGACGGACCCCTCAACCGACCTCTAAAATATTAATGTTTGTCCGGGACTTATTGTACTTTTAACTTTACGGCATTATACCAGTACCTATTAATTTATACAGTCCACTTATTGTCGTTACCCATCTCCTATACATACACTCCTTGTTAGGGCGCTTGATCAGGATCAAATTTCATTAGTATCATCTCATCGACGGAACGTCGTGTGATAAGCAAGAACATTATTTTATTTAATGTCAAAGCTGTGCTGGTACCGGAGTTGCGAGTTGTTCGAAAGAGATACCACGGCTCTGGAACATAAAGAGAAGAAACATGCCCAGACTTGCTTGCAACATATACAAGTCTGACACTCCCCCCCCGCTCCGCCCAGAGCAGGGGAAGTTATTTAACGACTAGTCTTTGCCCGCGGCTTCGCTCGCGTTAAATTCGGTGTAACACAGTTCCCCTTGCGCCTTATTGAATTGTAATAGCAACGCTAAGTTTTCCCTTTTCTTCCCTCTTTCTCCCTCACATCCCACTTTTTTCAAAAAAATATTAGCCTATGTCCGTCTCCTGGTTCCCAACTATGTACCAAAATTCATCGAAATCGGTTCAGCCATTAAAGCGTGAAGAGGTAACAAACAAACAGACAAACTTACTTTCGCTTTTATAATATTAGTAAGGAGTAAGGATTACCCACAAAAATAAGCGTGCAGCCTATGTTGCAATAACGTTTGTATACTCGTATACTTTTTTTTGCCAACAAACACAACACTACCTTTACAGTACTGAGACTAATTTCTAAGTTGTGTGTTGTACAGACGCCAGCAGGTCAAGCTACCCGAAACTGTCAATTTTTCCCAATGAACCTTGAACCTAATACTTTAGAAATAAAGTCGAAAATCTATCAAAGAAATCTGACAGATTGTAGTAGCTTGATGTACAGGCGTCTGTACTAATACTAACCAAATGGACTTTAATTAAAGGTAATTTTATTTATTTATGTGCAGTAATGGTACACAGGCGTACTTAATAAGGCATTCTCTAGGGGGAATTACAACAACATTGTGATAGGGTACAAAAATATATTAATAAAAAAACTATATGTTTTCGAAAAATTTTAAACTTATACAGATGCTAATAGTCATATACATATAAAATAAATTAACGAATACCTTCGAATAAATAAAAACGAGAAACTTAACACTTTATGTTTTATCCTATTTGACGTAGGTAAAGAATTCCCCTTTTTGACCTACAACTTACATAATTATATAAGTAGTGCACGGCCGTTATTTTATTTAAACAAATAACTAGTTTTAAATAGTCTAAGACATTGCGCAAGATGTTCTTGGTTTGATAACATTGACATTGAGAGTATCATTTTGTTTAAGTATGAGGACTACATTATTTAGGCTTATTTGGTTCCGATGCTAATTTAGAAGTATGAAGAATAAGGTGTTTAGTTGGGAGGGAGCGACTGTCGCATCCCCGTGCAGGGCATGCTATAATAGTAGCGGTAGGTCTCTTTGAGGAGTGGCTGGAGAGGCGCCAAGGCGGCTTTTCCTACCGCCTGATGCGGGTTCTCAACGGACACGGAAGTTTCTAGAGGTTCCTGCACATAATCGGGTGGGAGGAAACGCCCAAGTGTCACCATTGTGACGATCGCCCGGAGGATACGGTGGAGCAAACAGTGGCGGTATGCCAGCTTAGGCAGAGAACCGCTGTGTTATTGTAGAGGAGATCGGTGGCTGTGATCTCTCGCGTCCGGCCTTAGTTGAAATAATATTCACTGAATCGTCGTTTTATTTGAAACGTCACTGTGATTTGACTTACTGCTGTCATATATTGTTGTAAGTTGGTGTTATTCGTTTACAAAAATTTATACTATGTATTACCTGGTAAAGTACAGAACATTCTATCATAAGGATTGATAAAACATATTGTATCATTGGATTGACATAAGCTACCGAAAAGCTAATGTCAAAACAAATAATTTGAAAATTGAGAAAAAATACGAAACGAGTTGAAAGTGAAAGAAAGGACATTCACTTTCAACGCGTTTTGTATTTTAGGGTTCTGTACCTCAAAAGAAAAAAAACCGAACCCTTATGGAATCACGATGTTGTTCGTCCGTCTGTCTGTTTGTAAAGACCCTATATCTCGGGAACGCGTGGCGGTTTTCAGTTGAAACCATATGAAGTCTGAAGTCTGTGGTTCCTTTCAAGTTGTGACTACATCAGTCCTCTAAATAATATTTATTACATAGGCGTAAATGGCGGCTGGCAAACATATAAAATGTACAGACGCCAGCAGGTAACTGTCAAGCTACCCGAAACTGTCAATTTTTCCCAATGAACCTTGAACCTAATACTTTAGAAATAAAGTCGAAAATCTATCAAAGAAATCTGACAAATTGTAATAGCTTGATATGCAGGCGTCTGTACATTTTGGCATACAGCTAGTCCGTGTTACAGAAGTATTTGCAACTGACTTAATAAATAAGACAATTAATTATCGTGTATTTCGATACTCTTTACACGGCACAGGACCATTTTGGACACCACTCAGTGCCATTTTGGACATTGTCCTTTAAGTTTTATCGGTACGAAACGGCTACGCATGGCCTCCACATATTCCGTTGTCAAAGAGGTGGGGAGCAGAATCACGCTCAAATTTCCAGTTGAAACAACATTCGCAAAATCACGCTGGAAATTTAAAAATACCCAACCAAATATTAATTCAGTAAAATGTTTATTTTGGAAATATGTAATTAATATAAGAACATTCAGACAAATATATATTTCGCTCCATAAACGATAAGAATGACAGTCTTATCAAAAGATAAAATATACACACAGGTTTTGTTTACACATCTTGTGTATTCTAATACATTTATGTAATAAACTATTTGCCGAAATGTTACTATTACTTGAGCGTATGGTGGAGATTCTCGTTAGTTCGTAGTGAATCATCAACATGAATAAAGGAAGACTAAGGCAGGTCCATGTCGCATTGGCCGGTAAGAAAAAAAATATATTTTAAGCGCGAATTTAAATTCGGAACGAGGCGTCGCGACATCTCGTTCAAAAGATAAAATTTATGTTATTTGGGCGTAAACAGTGATTGCTAGGAGACGTGTTATCCAACTTTCGTAACATCTGTTGAAATATGGAAGTTCTGTGTTTGTTATTTGTGAGGTTTTTTGACAATTATGGTGTAGGTCGCCGGGTATTTGAACCAGAAGTCCTAGAAAGAGATATAATGGATATAAGCGAAATTGATAATGCTGAAGCAGAAGGGGTAAGAATTATAATTTGTGAAATAAAAAAGAAAATAACAGTGTTGTTAGTAATGTGATTCAGTTTAAATTAGTAACGGAATTTCGCACCAAGATACATTTCTTCAATCAAATTCAAATAGTGCATGACAGAGAAGATTTTAAAGACGCTCTTAAATGGACCTGTGGAGTGACAAGAATGGATGTAAGCAATAAGTATATTAGAGGAAGTTTGAAAGTTGAGCCACTTACAGAAATTAAGAACATTCGTTTTTCTTGCTATGGACATGTAATGAGGAAAGATGACGCGCATGTGACTAAAAGAGTGATAGATATGGCTGTTGATGGATGGAGAGGCAGAAAAAGGCCAAAGAAAAGTTGGATGGATTGTGTAAGGAATCATATGGAGAAGAAAGGAGTAAATGGTGCCGTGACGTCTGATAGGGGAGAATGGAAGGAAAAAACGTGTTGAACCGACCCCAAATAAAATGGAACAAGGGCAAGAAAATGATGATGATTATAGGAGTAAGGTAAGATCGTAGAATCAATGGTTGGACTGTGTAAAAAAAGATAAAAGTGACTACGAGATGTTTAAAGAAAACTTACATAGAAGTGAAGGAGTGCTACTTGATACCTATCTACTAAGGTGACAAATAAATAAATAGGGAAGAAAGAAAACATGCTGGAACCCAAACAACTTCGGATAAAGCAGGAGAATAATTTATACTACAAGACTGTAGAAGACCCCAATGAGACTATTTATAAATTGGTATGCGTAAACGACGCAATTCAAGACGACACCGTGAGAATAGACCAAATATTCGTACATGAACAACCGGTTTGAGTAGACAAGTATTTCTCTAGCAAACTATAAAATACGCATGTAGTACATGCGCATTTTATAGTTTGCTAAAGCTAAAGCGCGATGTTTGATTGAATTTTAGCGTAAATTGACAAATTTTTCGAGACTAGTCTAATTGATTCAAGCAAAGGATGGTAAGTCTGTAATAAATTGTCCTATTACTAGACAAAGTATTCCTCTTTGAGAAAGAGAGTAGGTTGTTCAAACACATGTATAGTGTAGGTTGGTGAACATCGCATGCTTTGAAATTTTCACTTGTTTTCTTACGTTGTTTTCTTTTACCATTTTAAAAGTAGTGGTCACAAATGATTCTATCAAAGATAAATTATTGTGGACATTTTAAGTTCAATGAGCTTGTCGTACACATGTGTCCAGTAAAATTAAAATTGTACTGATAAACAATATTGTGACATACGCTTTATCACGCATATCCGGTGTTCTGCTTTTGTCTGATTTGATAGTGAAATTATGTGGCAGTGCATTTGAACCACCTATAACAAATGAATGACATCATTATGGTTACAGTTCAGAATCATCTTTGTTTCTGTCTTTTTCATCTTCTTCAGTGTTTTCACTTAGGGTAGATTATTGGAATTGTACTTACAATATGTTTTCATGGTCCCGAAGTTAAAATAATCGGTCTTCGGGCACAAACGTTCAGACCTAGAAATATTATTGCGTCTTTTTGAAACTTATCACCAACTTCGTCTTCAAAACATATCTGCCTAGTTTTTCTTAAAATACTGAAATAATTATATTTTCTGGTGATTTATTTTGTCTAAGTGGTTTTGCCTGACTAACCTAACCTAACCTACATAGTTTATAAATCTTCTTAAATGTTAACCTTCCTTGAACTATCTTAAATTTCACCGTCAACATTAAAACTTTTTCCACCTTCATCTTTTCTCACATCAAGCTTTCCTTATCATTGTTTCTTTTATTTCCAGGTGGCTTCGGCTCCCTCGTCATGGGGGCTCTCAACGTCTGGCCCTCATACACTTCAGAACTATATACTTCAAATACGACGACGCCTCTATCATCACCCATGACCAAAGCAGAAGAGGCACTGTTGGGTAGTTTACCCTCATTAGGAGCTATTCTGGGTTCAGCTGTTGCTGGTCTACTGATTAATTCTTTAGGAAGAAGAAATGGTGGTGTTATTTTGTCTTTGCCGGTTGTGGTGAGTAGAGATATTTTTTTTTGCTGCTGTTTTGATTAATATACAGATTTCGGATTCCGTAGGCTTTATATTGTATTTTGCTAGCTTTTGCAACATACCTAAATCGAATGAGGAAACCTATAGTTAAATTATTAAATAATTTCTCCTACCCTGGACGGTGTGGGAAGGAGTGTTAGATTACCCATCCATGTTCTTTCTATTGTCCCTTGTTTTCCCGGACCGCGGTATCTTTTTCGAACATTCTGCTACCCTGGCAGGCAGTGGCGGACCCCTCGGCTTTGTTGACATCTTTTTGAGCGTGTGGAGCACGAACACGCCGTCTACACGGCTTTGAGTCGTTTGAGTCGAGTATCCTAAGGAAACCAACTTTAAATACTTTTTTTTGTAATGCACGCTCATAAGTCCCCATTGATACAAGATACATTTTATTCACAAAATTGTCTTTTCTTTTTCAGTTGTCATGGGCAATAGTAGGAGTCTCAACTTCAATAAACCTGATCTTGGCTGCGAGGTTCTTGGCAGGTATATCTGGTGGTAGCTTCTTAGTGTTGGCGCCTATCTTCACGTCGGAGGTAGCTGAGGATGCTATTAGAGGCGGATTAGCATCAGGTATGAAAGAGTTTTTCTTAAAATTTAAAGTTTTTCATTACCATTATTGGTTTTAATAAACCAATCATTTTGATGGTGAATATTTTCTTAGATATTTTTTAAAAGAGTGATGGATCTGAATGTTGAAGGACAGAGAGCGACAGGAAGTCCAAAGAACAGATGGATGGATTGTGTAAGGAATGTTATGAAGGAGAAAGGAGTAAATGATGCCGTGACGTCTGATAGGGGTGAATGGAAGAAGAAAACGTGTTGCGCCGACCCCAAATAGAATGGGACAAGGGCAGGAAAATGATGATGATTTTTAAAGTGTTCAAATAAAATTATGCAATTTTTTAGCTAAATTTACATCATATTTGTAGGTCTCTTGGCATAACATATTGCTCTGTTCATAAAAATTAAGGTCTACATTTCTTTTCCCTACGTTAGAAAATATAAGTGATTTGTTTTTTTATTGGAATTGTAACTTTTTTGTTTAATATCTTTCTACATTGTCATAACGAATTATATATTAACGAAAAATATTATCATCATGAATAGGCACAAGGCTTAGTGATTCAGGCCTCAAATCTCTGATTACAATTTGACATGCTAAGAATTGCATCAGTTGTCATTTGTTATCTATTTGTCAACTAAGACTAAATGTAAGGATTTATCTAACACGTGAATTTGCTTATTTATTTGATGATGCATTCAAAAAATTACGTTCGACTCATTGGTAGAATATCTTTGTCTATATTTTATACTAGCTGCGCTCCGCGGTTTCACTCGCGTGGTGAAAGATATTTTGCATATTCTAATGAAATATGTCTTTATGAATGTTTTTCTGTTGTATACTATATTCCTATCACACGACGTTTCCTCTTCAGAAATTGATTAAAGTGACACAGCTTAACCATAATATAGTTTGGCAGCAATGTTAATTATTAATAATTCATTTAGTACAGGAAATTTTCCCATAGCTATAAACTATACAAAATATATCTACACATACCTACCTACATAAGATTACACATTGAATTTTTTTTACATATTAATGTAAATGTGTGTTTAGTTACTCAATATAGAGACAATGGCAATCTCGCCATTCTGAAATTAACGTTTTTCAACAAAAATAGTTATTGTCAAGCTAAATCGGACTATCTTTAATCGGAACTAAAATAGTGCGGAATAAATTTTGGTGTGATTAGGTATGTTATTTTATCATTAGACTAGTTTAATCCGGTGGTTCTTCATTATATTATCTCATTTAATTTAATTTATTTTACATCAATCCAATTAATTTAGTTTTAAGTATAATAGACCATTGATTAATAATTTGTTAAAGATCATTATATTGATGTGTATTGTAAAGTGTGATCTAAAAAAAATGCTGTGCCCGCCTTTAATTTAGATGCATGGAATTCTATTATAATTGTAGATGATACTTACTACGAACGTTTTTGTGTGTATTTAGTTGGTTTGCCATTTAAATAAATAAATAAATCGTCACCATTGTCAAACAGTTTCCACTGCGTCTCATAAGACGAGGACACTCGGGAAAAGAAATCAAAAGCTCGTTCCATTGCGACCTCATCTCTGCTCTTTTTTTGCGAATGCGAAGTCCTCATATAACTTCTCTTACTCTGGGTGGAGCGGGGGGAAGTTTCAGACTTGTACTGACTAAAACCCACCCATGTTCCTTCTATTGCCCTGTATATACCGGGGCCGCAATACCTCTTTTGAACAACCGCAACCCCGGCAGGCGGTGGCCCTCTGTTTTACTGACATCTCTTCACTCGCACGTGGAACAATAACGCGCCGTCAATACGGCATATTGTCACTAGACGGACCGACGCTGAGCTACCTATTGCTCACCAACCACAGACCCGCATCTATAGTGGCCGGGAGGTGACTCCCGGCGCCCGACGCCTGGAGAGTCTCCCGCGGCGGCTAGGTTGGTTTGAAGTTTTCTCCCTCAAACGCCCGGCCACCTCCTTCTCTAGCATGACTGCTTCTCAGAAAGATCTTTGCCCTCAGAACAAAATTTAAATCAAGAGTCGGCCCATTAAATAAAAACTCATCATTCTTTTTTCCACATTCCAGCCTCAATACTCCTGTACTGCATGGGAACATTGATGTCTTACCTAGTCGGCTGGTTCCTGACATATAGGACTATCATCTGGCTGCAGTTGATACTGAGTGTTACTGGCACACTCCTCATACTGCTGGTGGTGGAGAGTCCCGTGTATTTGCTGAGGCAGATGAGAGAAGAGGTGAGTTGCTTTCGTATAGACTTTAATCTCAAGGTCATTGATTTTGATTACATCCATTGCAGATCGAGTTTCTTTCGTAATTTGACAAGCACGTTCAGCTGTTTTCCCAGCTTTCATTTGTAGATTTTTCAGTGTCCAAAAAGTCTGACAATCAGTTTTACAAGGTGAATTACATTACACAGTACTAACTGGGTTGTGGAGGTCAGATAGGCGGTTGCTTCATGTAATGTAGTAGTAGTATTCAGCTGCAGCCGGTTAGACTGGAAGCTGACCACAACAAAGTTTGGAAAGGGATAGGCAAATGAGGTTTAATATTGCTTGCATTCATTTTACCAGTTCAAAAACATTTGGCGATACTGAGCTAACGAGTTTTATTTTTAAAGAAGTGGAAGAAGTTATGAGAGACCCTTGCCTAACGGCTCGTGTGTAATTTCGCCTCGAACGCAATGACAACGTTTCCTCGCTTGGATCAAAATTAGCCATAAGCTCCTATCATGCACAGTCATTATATTATAATAGCTTCCGCCCGCGATTTCGTCCACGTGGCATAGTTACTTTGGCTAACGGTATCTTAAACCAGCGTGATGATCGAAAAAAAAACTTTCTCTTTAGCCTATATCCGTCTCCAGGGTTCCAACTATCTTTGTACCAAAATTCATCAAAATCGGTTAAGCCATTTAGGCGTGAAGACGTAATAATCAAACTAACAAACAAAGTCACTTTCGCTTTTATAAAATTAGTGAGGTTTTTTTTTTGTAAACGTTGCCCCATACTAGGAATTGTTCCTGTATCGTGGGTGCGTTAACAAACATTTAAATTCACTTACACAAACATCCAGATCCGGAACAACTATCTGTAGGCCATACAAATATTTGTCTATTAGTTACCTTACTAACGAATGGTCTTCAATTATTTCAGGACGCACGACAGGCGATAGCCAAGTACCGAGGAGTGTCTGCAACTTCAATGATTGTGATCGATGAGCTGACGAGGTTGAAACATCAGATCATGCCGGCTGTTGAGCTTATATCTGTAACAGGTTCGTTAATGTTAGGTTTTTATGCTCTTTGTTCTGTTATGAAATTATTTTTAATTCTTGAGATAAATGGATGGACAGATAAGAAAGAAAAATAAATAAAGAAAGAAAAAAATAAAGAAAGAAAAACTGTTCATTCGAACAGGACAAAACAATAAAACAAAATTTATTAAAAAAAAGAACAACAAACTAAAAAAATACTAAAAAAAATGCGTTTGCTAATACGACAGCCAATATTTTATACTTAAAGTAATGTACAAGTGCCTATGCTAAGTATAATATCAGATTATTTAAATATGATTATAAAGATTGTATATTCTGTAACTCACCAAACTGTGTAAAAGTTTGTCTGCGAAATAAGCGCTTCTGCGTTTGACGCACACACGCTTCGATTTGTTTTTTAAGTTAATTTTTTGGTTTAAATAAACCATCGTAAGTCTTAAAACATCTGAAATAATGCCTGATTTTCACATAAATATTTAAATAACACATAATTATCATGTCAAGAGAGGCTTTTTAGAAACATCAGCAACAACACAATAGGTTTTCCGGTTGAAAAAGGGCACATTACTTTATCGATAAGACTGCCATTGTAACCATATAATTATTTAAAAAAAAAACGTTCGATTTAATTTTTGCGTGCAATTATTTATTTTATTTTTACTAATAAAACATAACACTGAGGTTTGCATCGCTTATTTTATTAATGGTTAAATATTATGGCTTTAATAAATAAATTTGCATAATATTATTTTATGCTCAGCCAACTTGTGTCAAAAGAAAAACTACATTTGATTTATTTGACGAAACGGTTGGCGTATTGCGTATTGCGGGTTCGATCCCTGGACGGAACAAATATTTGTATGGTCTATAGAAAGTTGTCCCGTGTCTAGCTGTTTGTGTATGTGAGTTTAAATGTTTGTAAACTCACCTACGATACAGGAGAATTTCCTGGTGTGAAGCAACGTTATTTTTTTATGTCAAATTTAAGGTTACAGTTTGCGTTTAGTTTATTAATGATTTATATTTGTTTTTCTCAGACACCGATCCCAAAGCAGAGGAAGCCGAGAAACAAAAGCTAAACAATGAAGACGTGATCCCAGAGCAACCAAAATCATTGTCTCCTATTAAGTTGTTATGTAAGTACTTGTCGGATTTTTGTATAGATGGGAAGTCATTAAAATAACTTCTCCCCTGCTCTGGGCGGAGCGCGGGTGAGTGCCAGACTTTACTGACTTGAGCCTGCCCATGTTCCTACTTTTGCCCCTTATGTTCCGGGGCTGCGGTATCTCCTTCGAACATACTGCAACCCGGAGTACAAAGCCTACATATTTCTCTTGTCAATTGCTAAAATATTTACATAAGAAAAATGTCTTACTGTGTTAAAAATAGATCATTAAATAGCATAAAATAATTACATAATACAAACATCAGGGTATATAATTTTTAGACATCTTTTTTTTTATTCATATTTATTTAAGTATCCGACAGTGAAATCATGGGTTGCTATAACAAGATGTCGTATTTCTGTTCCAGTTATATCACCTGTATCCAGACGAGCGTTCTTAGTAGTGATGACCGTTATCACAATGCAGGTAAACATTACAGATTTGCAATATATTTTTAAAAAATAAGAAAAGAGAGAAAAGAAAGAAAAGAAAGAAAAGAAAGAAAAGAAAGAAAAGAAAGAAAAGAAAGAAAAGAAAGAAAAGAAAGAAAAGAAAGAAAAGAAAGAAAAGAAAGAAAAGAAAGAAAAGAAAGAAAAGAAAGAAAAGAAAGAAAAGAAAGAAAAGAAAGAAAAGAAAGAAAAGAAAGAAAAGAAAGAAAAGAAAGAAAAGAAAGAAAAGAAAGAAAAGAAAGAAAAGAAAGAAAAGAAAGAAAAGAAAGAAAAGAAAGAAAAGAAAGAAAAGAAAGAAAAGAAAGAAAAGAAAGAAAAGAAAGAAAAGAAAGAAAAGAAAGAAAAGGAAGAAAAAAAAAGAAAAGAAAGAAAATACATTTATTATTCATACAAAAATCATAGACATACAAAAAAATACAGACATTCAGTCTATGATTTTTGCACACTTAAATGGTTTAACGGATTTGTCATTTGTTTACAAGATAGCATACATTCTGGATTCACTTTATCCCGACCTACAACTGTGGGGAGCAGCTAGTATTTCTAAAATTTATTAATAAATTGCACTAATTGTACTTCTTCCAAAAACACTAAAACGTGAAACTGATAAAATAATCTACCTTTCCAGGTGTTCATGGGTATAGTTCCAGTACAGGTGTACGCTAAAACGGTGTTCACGGAGACCGATCCGAGCAAGTCAGATCTGTACACCGTGGTCTTCGCAGTCATACAGTTCTGTGGAGCCATAACTTCAGCATCAGTCGCCGATAAGGCTGGCAGGAGGGTAAGTTCACTCTTTGAGTTTGAAGGACCTTGTAAAAATTAGCCAGACGGTTTAGACTTTGAGGATAAGCTGCGCTTGCTAACATCGGTCTGTGGATACATGCATTTTGTTATCCTTACTTAACATTATAAAAGCGAAAGTGAGTTCGTTTGTTACCTCTTCACGCTTTAATGGCTACACCGATTTTGATGAATTTTGGTAAAGAGATAGTGAGGAACCAGGAGACGGACATAGGAATTTTTATTAAAAAAAATGGAATACGCGGGAGAACGAGAGAACTTTTTTAAAGTGGGATGTGAGGGAGAGAGAGGGAAGAAAAGGGAAAACTTAGCGTTGCTATTACAAATCAATAAGGCGCAAGGGGAACTGTGTTACCCCGAATTTAAGGCGAGCAAGTCCGCGGGAAAAAGCTAGTAATCAATAAATTATCAAGTTATACGAACCCCGGTTTTTACCTTCCCCCATGAGAAAAAAGTGCGTAGTTTATAAACTTGATGACGGGCCTGTTGGTCTAGTGGTTAGTGGCCCTGACTGCTGAGCCGGAGGTCGGGGGTTCGATTCCCACCCAGGACAAACTTTGTGTGATGAGCATGATTGTTTGTTCTGTGTCTGGGTGTGATTTATCTATAATATGTATGTATTTATAAATTATATAAGTATGTATATCAGTTGTCTGGTTACCATAACACAAGCTCTGCTTAGCTTGGGATCAGATAGCCGTGTGTGAGTTGTCCCAAGATATTTATTTATTATTACTTAAGTATTAATCATCTTTTGTCTCTTTCACCAGGTCTTAATAATATTATCATCAGGATTGGTCTGTCTCTGCATGATAGCCCTCGGGTTCCTGCTGCAGACGAAGACGGCACCTGCCTGGGTCACCGTCATTCTTCTCTTGGCATACTGCTTCTCATTCCTCATCGGAGCTGGTAGTATTCCTTATGTGTTGCTTGCTGAGGTGTTTGAGCCTGAGGTAAGCAATTGAAATTG
Organism: Ochropleura leucogaster; assembly: GCA_958449745.1. Classification (NCBI taxonomy): domain Eukaryota; kingdom Metazoa; phylum Arthropoda; class Insecta; order Lepidoptera; family Noctuidae; genus Ochropleura; species Ochropleura leucogaster. The sequence continues at coordinate 3,349,491 of OY288221.1, read as the reverse complement.
TAATTTAAAGAGTAAGGTTTTTTTTTTCAAAAACAGAAACGGCTATTACATTTTTGAATAAAGATTTTGTTTTCTATCTATACTAATATTATAAAGCTGAAGAGTTTGTTCATTTGTTTGAACGCGCTAATCTCAGGGACTACTGGTTGGAATTGGAAAATTCTTTTAGTGTTGGATAGTCCATTTCTTGAGGAAGGCTATAGGCTATATAACATCACGCTACGACCAACGGGTGCTGAGCAGCGTGGGTGAAACCGCATGGATCAGCTAGTGTTGAATAATATTGATTTTTGTTTGATGTATTTAATATTTATACATAAATAACTTCCACCCGCGACTTTTTTGTGGCATAGTTACTTTGGGCTAACGCTAACATTAACCCGCATGATGATCGAAAAATATTTTTTTTGGATTAATAACACGTTTTAAGAACTTTGCTTTGTATCTTCACAGCTCTTGTACTGTTACCGGCGCAGCATGTTGTAATGTCATATTAAGATTAATAAATCTTTTTTTTTGTCCCCAGGTCCAAGGCCTAGCGTCAATGATTATCATAGAATGGGTATGGCTACTCAACTTCTTCATTCTAGCAGTCTTCCCATACATGCTCACCGGCTTCGGAATCTATGGGTGTTTCTACTTGTTTGGGGCCATGAGTCTTGTCAATGCTATCCTAGCCTTTATAATAGTCCCAGAAACTAAAGGACTCTCCAATTTGCAGATTCAAGATCTTTTTAGGGCGAGAAAGAAGAATTAAGTTAAAAAATAAATAAAAATAAGTATTTCATGTAAAATATGTGGGGGTTAATCTATAGTGCAGATTATGTCTAGAACATGTCCAATTAAACGCACTATGAATACTGCAATAAATTTTAAATTTCGAAAGAATTTTGAAAATTATTCATAGTGCAGTACATGTTTAACATGATTTGAATGAAATAGCGCTAAATGAATGCTGCTCCAATTATTATGGATGGTTTTCTAAAATAGCATTCCAATTGACTTTCTAATGCAAGTTGATCAATAGACCCACAGCTTTGCTTTACAAGAAAATATATATAATTGGGTAGTTGACACCATTAACCAATAATTTAAAAACAGAGTTTTTCTGAAAGAACACCTTATTACCTGAGAAATCCATTCATTTCAAAATAACTTTAAAATTCGATTTTTAGTTTTAAATCAATAAATAGTTGCTTCATTGACTTGACAACTTAGTGACGTCATCGGTTGCGAGTCTCATACAAAATCTAAGTGGGAAGCGCGTTTTGACAGCTCATAAAAAGTATATCAATTGATTGGTGGTGTCAACTACCCTATTGTGTCCACGACAACCCACGGACTCGCTACACATGAAATAACGTCATTGGTACACGCGTAGCTTGCTCAAATGTCACGCTCACCGTGAGCTTGACATTATAAGATAATCAAATCAAGTATATTGACTTGGCTCGCTAGATTCTAGACATGTGGGATGTGGACTCAGCGATCATTGTGCCGATAGTCGTATTTGCCAATGGATTAATTGCCAAGAGCCTCGACCAATACTTAAGGAGGTACTCTAGGTACACCTGTACCCTTACCATGACGTGTTAAAGCAGAACTTATTCCGCTGAGGGAAAGGGACAGAGCTATACAGGGTGTCTATCACCATCTCTTTCACTCAGTGGAATAAGTTCTGCTTTAAGATGTCATAGTAGGCCCACTGGACACGGCTTGTATTGTTAGGAAGTTCTTTTCTCTGTAGCCCTGACTGCGGGTAGCTTGGACTCTGTTCCCGACACCGGTGGGCTATTATTTTAAAATGTTTTCTTGTTTAAGTATACTTAATAAGAAATGTGTAATAATTAATAAACGGAATCATTTTAATAAATGTAAGCAACAATCTTATGCTAACAAATTAAGTTAAGTGTACATACTAAAAATATAAAAGTAATTTTCTATTTTGGGATGATAAACTTTTACATTATGATTTAGATAAGTTTATTTAGGTTTATGATAGTAGCATAACAGATACGGTAATTTATATCACTGTAGGTTTATCTAATATATAAAATTCTCGTGTCACAGTTTTCGTTCCCATACTCCTCCGAAACGGCTGGACCGATTTAAACGAAATTTTGTGTACATATCGGGTAGGTCTGAGAATCGGCCAACATCTATTTTTTATACCCCTAAGTGAGCAGCGGGTGAAACCGCTGGGCACAGCTAGTTATATATTTGTCCTTACACTATCACGTGCCAAAAATTAAATACAATAATATTAATCACCTTTCTTTAGTTTTAAGTCTTTTGTCTACAAAGCCTGAACAATTTAAAATCGTTGTAAAAGTGTTTTTTTAATTCTATAAACGACTCTAAACAGTTCAAATCAAAATGTTTTATTTCGCATAGCTTGACGTTACCCCTTAATCGAATAAGTTGCAGTTTTGAGCAAAGCAGAGAGGCCTGCCAGGGCCACTGCCTGAGAGATACCGTGGCCCCGGAACATAACGGGCAACAAGATGAACATGGGTATTTCCCATCCTACTTTTACCTACTTTCCGATACCTAATGTCATTTCGATTTTATGATTTTCGTTGAAAATGTGACACTTTTTCATAGCGCTTAAAATCTTACAGGTTGTGGAAGAACTTTAAAGAATGTAGTAAAATTGCCTTTTTATGCAAGGCTACAGAAACTGTTTTATTAAAAAAAAAAAACATTTTTTTTTTTATTATTTATAACTTGTGTTTTATTTGAATGAGATACCATAATAGTTTTAAAATTACTAAAAAACTTCATACTCATTATTACAAATGAGAAAAAATTGTGGTAAGGTGTGTAGTGAATTCAATGTGAGGCTAAAAACACCTATATCTTTTGATGACATAGATTTAGAGGGTTGATCCTTACTATATCTACAAAAATCATCAAAATCGATTTTGCCATTTAGGTGTAAAGACGTAACAAACAAACAAACTCACTTTCGTTTCTATGATATTAGTTAAGCCACCAGCTCCTTCTCGATTCATTTCTTTGTTCCGTAACGAAAACAAAAAAAAACTTAAACTTGACACCTTACCAGGAAATCAGACGTTAAAAAAGCTCTTTTTATACAAAAACACATAACGCTTTGGTTTTATGGCTTGGTTGCGTACTTTTTACTGCGCAATGTTGGCGATATCTACATTCATTATGTTTGCCTAGTACAATGATCCCTTGATGAGTGTAACCTGAGAAGTTTGAGTAGTGTTATTTTTTTGTTTGCTAGCCTTAAGAGATTATGCAAGATTTGTAATGTTTCTGAGCATGTGATATAGTTATTTTGGGTGGGAAAAATGAGTCGATTAAAATCTACCTTATGAGCGTTTTCCCAGATTTTGGTGCTGTTTTTATTCTACTGGTTCTTGCTGTCACAATTTTTTTTGATATAAAATCCTTGCCTCACACCAGGAATTTCTCCTGTATGCGTTTCCGTGGGTGCGTTTACAAACATTTAAACTCCATTCTCAAACAGCCAGACCCGTCACAACCATTTGTCAGCCATGTAATTTTTAGTTTTGTGCGGGAACCGAACTCGCGACACGCAGCGCAGCAGCCGATCGCTCAGCTACTGCGCCAACCGTGCCGTCAATATTTTGCAAATGCCAAGGTTATGAAGGCGCGGCAATAAGCTAATCTTTAGGTATTCGCGGAAGTGACGCTAGCTGCATACTAGGCATGGTCTGACACAAGTACACGACAGTATTGCATCGAAAGAATAGAAATAAGGTCGTTACTGCGGGTGGATGTTAAGTACCTACATACATTTTGATTTGCCTTCGATCAACTCATAGACATTTTTATCTCGGTCTACAAGTTAAAACTGCAGGGCACAGCTAGTGAAAAATATGATCATATTATCATCAAACTAAAGTTAACAGATAGAAAGTTAAATTACTAAAATCGAGAACAGAGCAAACTGATAGTACCAGGCTATCATAACCCACACGAAGTACAAAGATGCAAAACCATTCAATAAGGTGAAATTATACGAAACCGGGGCACTGGGTCATTGGCTTGCAACCATAGCTAACATTGTTTGTTCCATTGTAAATCTTTATGACTACGCAAAAGGGGTCGACTGCACCATAGTGCATGGAACTTGTATTAAGTTTAAGAGGTCATATTCGTCGTTCGGTTTCTTGTGAAGATGAGTTTGTAGTTTTAGTGTAGTTTCGATTTCGAGGTTCGAAAGTATATGGTTGTTCTCTTGACGATTTTTCTCATACAGTATGAGTAAGTTGTATGACTACACAGCGTGGGATATCATCAAAAGATCGCTCTGAGCGGCACAGAAGGGTTGTATTACCCCTCCATGTTTCGATTTAATGTGCAGGCAACACCGGAACGGAAAAATTGTTATCTATTGAAAAAGCGTGGAGCGCGCGAAAAAAATTGCGGGAAAAGGGATTTTTGCGACGAAAAAAAAGGAGGAAGTTCTCAATTCGACTTGTATATTTTTTTTGAACGGAAGCTTGTCGGTTAAGTCAGTAAGTTGTATGACTACACAGCGTGGGAAATCATCAAAAGACCGCTTGTTCCTTATGTAGCCCTTTATCTTCGTAATTTGCTGTTATCTTATTGAGACGCGCGCACGTGGAACAGAAACGCCGTCGACACGGCCTGTTGTCACTTGACGAACCGACGGTAAGCCGCTCATTACTCACCGTCCATCGGGTCGCGTATGGCCTAAAGTACCTACTAATTAAAAAAAAATGCGAAATTAAGATAATAGTTGTGGTTTCTATAATAAGTGCTGTCAGAACACTTATAACCATTCATTTGCCGTGGAGTTGCGGACATCAGCCCGTTATGCAAGTGTAGAAGTTTTTTACACGAAGTAAATCAATCAATGGTAAGTAAGAAGGTCATAACCACACCTTACCCGTTTACCCAGTTGAGTTTCTGAACCCAACTATGAAAAAAAAGCAGAAAATTAAAAGGGACTTCTTAATCATCGTTATAATCTTACTAGCTTTCGCCAGCGGCTTCGCCCGCGTTAAATTCGGGATAAGACAGTTCCCCTTTCCTGATTTGCAGGTGCCTGCCACCTGTAGTTTTTGTTCGAGCGCCTTATTTATTGTAATAGCAATGCTAAGTTTTCCTTTCTTTCCCTCTTTCTCCCTCATTTATCACTCTTTTATTTCAAAATAGCCTATGTCCGTCTCCGAGGTCCCAACTATCTCTGTACCAAAATTCATTAAAATCGGTTTAGCCCTTTAGGCGTGACGAGCTAACAAATAAACTCACTTTCGCTTTTATAATATTAGTAAGGATAATAATGAACGTCTTCGTTAAAGTTCCTTTTAAAATTTTCTTCTAACAACTTATTTTATATCAATAAGTTTACGAAGAACAACAATCTAACTTCTTTTCGCAACCGTCTTAAAACATCTTGTCACAGGCAATAGCAGTTTGCGCCTGCAAGCATCATGCAGCAATCTTTGACTTGTATGTCAAACGACACTTATAACTTTTCCCGTTTCATAGAATATAGCTTAAAGTCTGTTTAATCAATAACTCAAGCAGACTTTAAGGAATCCTTACTAATATTATAAAAGCGAAAGTGAGTTTGTTTGTGACGTCTTCACGCCTAAATGACCAAACCGATTTTGAAGAATTTTGGTACAGAGATAGTTGGGACCCTGAAAACGGACATAGGATTTTTAAAAAAAAAAGATTGAGAGAAAGGGAAGAAAGGGGAAAACTTCGCATTGCTAATTACAACAATAAATAAGGCACAAGGGCAAAAACTACAGGTAGCAAGTACCTGTAAATCAGGAAAGGGGAATTGTGTTATCCCGAATTTAACGCGAGCGAAGCTGCAGGCAAAAGCTAGTATTCTGTATAAAGAATACTATGTACAGTTCATCAAATGACTTCGCCCTCTCCGAGCGAAGTAGGAGGTAGTGTCAAACTTTTACTGACTAAAACTCATCTACGCTCTTTTGCCCTTTAAGTTCCGGGGCCGTCGTATATCTTTCGAACAACCCGCATCCCCCGCCAGGCGGTGGCCTTGGCCGATCATAGTTTTCTGTATAACCTCTGCTTGAGCGGGTATTCAGCATGACATCATACCTGACCTCGACGACCATCGATTGACCACCGGTTACTCGATACCTATATGTTACACATTTTTGATTGACATAAATCGAAATTTATCTTGTCCTCTGAATGAAGAGTACATATCGAAAACTAAATGTAAGAGAAACTTTGTTTGTGTATCTATTTGCTTGTTACTTTTTTATTGCCATGATTTCTGGAGTTAGGATAGGCAGTGCATAGACCAGGGTGACGAACCATGGGAACAAAGACTACCGGGATAATAAAATACCAGGGTATTTTCACCGTAAATCGCCGAAATCCACGTGATGGGTGTCGCAAACAAAAACTAGCTCCATCATCCTGCCCTCTTTCCCTTTATTTAGGGTCAACGTAACGCGTTTTTAGGGTTCCGTTGTCGGCTGGTCTCTCCTTGGCATTGGCGGTATCTTATATTTACATAAAACTTCTATTAAGAAAATGCTAAGGCAATTTAGAACAAAACTAAAATTCATTTTTTAACACCATCAAAATTTTAAGGTAAAAACCAGTTCATAAATGGTTCGATAGATGGCGTTGTGTAATGACGTCATTTTTTAAAAAGTCGATGTTAAGATAATATATTCGTAATATTATTTACGAGTGCATAATCTAATTAGTCGTCGAGGTTTGAGTTCCCTTTGTGTTCGCGCTAAAAACTGTTACAAGCCGGAGTGCCTGCCGCAGAGCGTGCAATGTTGCACGCTCCTCCACCTTTAAACTCATAAGTGGGAACACTTATTATGACGGACGGGAAACTACGGAACCCTACACTGAGCGTGGCCCGACACGCTCTTGGCCGGTTTTTTTATCTTGCATTGACCCATGTAAGACGTCACAGCATCATCTTACATGGGTCATGGAGCATCATACTCTTTTCTCCTTCATATTATAACTAACATGATCCTTATTTTGTTGTTAGGTATTTAGAGTCGGCGCAACAAGTTTACTTCCATACTCCTCTATTATTCGCCATTTATTGAATACCTCCTTTCTTGGCATATCGTATTTCACACAGTCCATCCATCACTTCTTTGGTCTTCCTCTTCTACTATACCTATCCAAAATCATACTTAAAACTTTTCTCACGACATTTTCCTCATGTCCATAGTAAGCCAACCGATTATCACACAACTTTTCAGTCACTGGTGCTGGTTTCAGGCTTCTTTTTATATGTTCGTTTTTTACTTTATTCATTCGACTATCACCGCATGTCCTCTTTGGTATTCTGATCTCAGCCACGTGCAATGCCTTTCATTCATCTCTTTTGTGGCCCAATGTTTTGATCCGTTCAACATCCTTACTAATATTATAAACGCGAAAGTGAGTTTGTTTGTTTGTTACCTCTTCACGCTTAAATGGCTAAACCGATTTTGATGAATTTTGGTGCAGAGATAGTTGGGAACCAGGAGACGGACATAGGCCAATATTGGAAAAAGTGGGATGTGAGGGAGAAAGAGGGAAGAAAAGGGAAAACTTAGCGTTGCTATTACAAATCAATAAGGCGCAAGGGGTTACCCCTAATTTTACGCGAGCGAAGCCGCGGGCAAAAGCTAGTTTGTGTTATAAATCTTCCTCTTAAGTTTAAGGAGCATGCAGGAGTCACATATTGTCCCCGTGACCTGCCGCTATTTTATGCATCCAGTGTCAATTGACAGCATTAAATAAAAAAACAAAATTCCTTAAACAAAAATAATTTATTACAACCTAAAGCTAGTACAACGGTGCTTTTCTCTTTGGTCTCACAAATCTCGTTTGAATTTCTTCTACTGTTAATCCTTTTGTCTCTGGTAAGAAGACAGCAGAGAACGAAGAAGAAAGTAAGCAAATGGCAGCGAAGATGTAGAAGACAGGACCCCAGCCGAGAGCCTTGAGCAGTGGGTTAAAGATGAACAGGATCACGAAGTTGCAGAGCCACACGTATTCGACAAGGACCATGGAGAAGAAGCTTTTGACCTGGAAATTGAAGACATATTTAATTTAAACGTTTTCATACATACATGTTTATACTCATGCTTCATTTTTTTTTACTCCGTACATACGTTACGGAGTAAAAATGAAGCATGTACTCATTTGCATGCTGCGTTCTTGTTTAGACATTTAGTAAAGCGAAATCGCGGCATGCCCAGAGTTGGACTACTAGTGGACTCCTTCGATTTTGAAATAATCTTTAGAAGTCCAAGGCGGAGAGAATTGGTATGAGAGTAGCCAGGTCTTTTCCCAGGATTAGGTGTTATATAATAACGGTTCGGTAATAATTTTTGTAGTGTTTAATAAAGCTTAATCTTATTAATATTCTGCTCGTGCATGTATTTTAACATTTAAATATAAATTACGTGGATAACATAATTATTTTCTCACTGATCTAGTTATTTAGGCTTATTGGACGATTCGCACGAATTTAACTCGCACAAAACGTGCGAATCGACTCCTTTAAAACATATTATTTTTTCTGTAGTCGATTCGCACGAATTTCATTTATTGGCGTGCGAATCGATACCCTCACAAATATGTAGTAGGCTATTCGCACACATTTCATTTTAAGGTTTAAAATAATTAAGGTATTCAGCCATCACTGAAATAAAAACAAAAAATAATCGAAGTTTAAACAGCAAATATTTACTTGAAAGTAAGAAAGATCTGTATGGAATAAGTGATAATAATAATTACTTAAAACGTGGCATATCTACATTTTTACTTATACAAAACAATATAAACATGACCGCAAAATTCGCCTATTACGTTTACTTTTTTAGTGGAGTAGTAGTTTGTTAGTGACACTTATTTATTATTCTGTGATCAATATTTGCTCATTTTTAATCTTCAAACCACGAGCTTAGAAGATGTTTAGTACTTAGTTTTAATTTTAATACAGATATTGTTGATTATAGATTGTGATTTTATTTTCTATCTATTACGAGTAAAACATATTTGACCTTACTACTTCTGTGCTCAAGTGTACTTTATCTTAACTGCATTTCATAAAAAACAATATGTGTGCAAATAGCCTACTACATTTTGTGAGGGTGTCGATTCGCACGCCAATAAATGAAATTCGTGCGAATCGACTACAGAAAAAATAATATGTTTTAAAGGAGTCGATTCGCACGTTTTGTGCGAGTTAAATTCGTGCGAATCGTCCAATAAGCCGTTATTTATTTGTAAATTATTTATAGTGTGTAATTGTTTTCCTAATAAATAAAATAAAAATATAAAGTAATTAACAAATAACTTTAGTTTCGTCATGTTTTAAAATAATTTAATTTATCGTAATTAAATTGTCACAAAAACAGGCTCATTTCTTTAGGTACTAGGGTCACATAGAACAGTAGAGTAGCATCACTCACCTCAGGCAAGAATACTTCAGCCATTAGAACGAAAGGCACTGTTCCCGCTCCACAAGTGTACATGACTGCGAACACGTAGATGAACATGGCTGTCATCCAGCTCGGGCCCCAGTGCAGTTGCATCTGCGTTCCTAGTATCACGCAGCAGATTCCGCCCCCAAGGGAAGCGTACACCATGAGAGGCTGAAAATAATTATGTAAGTACTGTAAGAGGTTTTATAACCAAAGCAATGCTGGCTGATAGAGCATAAAGTTCTAATACTCATGTCGTTTTTAAAGATAGAATAGAATGACGGCTTTGCTATGAGAAGTGTGGAATGTAAATTACAATGATTTAAATTATATTCTTAAACTATTATATGAGCTTTATTTCAAACTAATTTAATATTAATCTGAATATTACAGTACATAATAATTATACTGTTCAGACCTAAGGTCAGTTTGGTAGATGTTTGGGTTGGTTAGGTTAGGAGATACGAGATTTTAACCAATTTACAGGCATACTTATTGTAACTAAGTTAAAAGACCAGTACAGCGTGAAAACAAAACTTTGCCACCGACTTCTGGAAGTGAAGTAATTTTCCACTTATTTGTAATTTATTCGGATATCGTTTTTTTTTTTTTGCAAAAAAGTTTTCTATTTCAGAATTTTTATTTATGGTGTGATGATATCTCACTTTTTTTATCGAGTATTGATTTTCCATGGTAACTAAAAGATTAGCAGATCATTCATTAGGCATAGAAAAACTATGTATTATAGACGATAACTCATAATCTACCACAGCAATATATACAAAATTTATATATTGTGTCCATTTTAGAAGTAGACTCTTTCGAACAAAAAAAGAATTATGAAAATCAGCCCACAGTTGGCGGAGTAATTGGTGAACAAATATAAAAAAACTTGAGCTATCAAGGGACACCCGGATGAAACGAAGTTATTATTTATTTTGTACAAAAAACCTGTATACACTCAACAAAAATAATCGTCGCGACACCACACTGTTCAATGCGAAATAGAAAGACGAAACTAAAACAACTGGCTTTCGAGAGTGAGAGATAGAAAGAGAAACACGCGCACGCCGCATGGCTTACAACTATAGCAAAAAGTGTCGTTACAAATTTTGGTCTAATTTTTTTCCGGCTAGCCCCCTTTCAAGGATCTTCAAATCAAAAAAAATACCAGTCGAACAAAGAACCTTTTCTTCTTTTCAAGTCGGTTAAAAAAGACTTACCCTTCTTCCGAGCAAGTCAGTGCCATATGCCGCAACCATGCCAGCCAAAACAACAGTAACTGCCAGCATGACGCTCAAGAGAGTGGGTGACGTAGTAGGTACCGCTTCAGTGAATATGGGCTCCGCGTATATCTGGACCACAACCAGCCCTTGGAAAATGGCCGCGGTCATTATAACCATGGTGACTAGGAAGGCGCGTTGTGAAGATTTTGATTTTCCTGTAAAATTTAAGAAATAGTACATGTTGTGCTAAATGAGAAAAACAAAGTGTGTGAAATAAAGTCCATATTGAACCTAATTGTAGTGCAATATAAGAGCTATATTCGAGGAAATGTATTGAAAAAATATATAAAGATACTAGCTGCGTTCGGCGGTTTCACTCGTGTGGTGATAGAATATATAATATATCTTTATGAATTGTAGCCTGTGTTATTTTGATGTATAAGCTATATTATTGTAAAGTTTCATTAAAATCCCTTCAGTAGTTTTTGCGTGAAAGAGTAACATCTATCCATCCATCCCCACAAACATTCGCATTTATAATATTAAATATCGTACCACCTTGTGGGTGGGTTTACAAACATTTAAACTCACATACACAAACAGCCAGACCCGGAACAACTATCTGTAGGCCATACAAATATTTGTTCCGTGCGGGAATCGAACCCGCGACACGCAGCGCAGCAGTCGATCGACCAGCTACTGCGTCAACCGTGTCGTCACTTAATAATGCTTTCTGATAGATGGATTGTGTAAAAAATTATATGAAGGAGAAAAGAGCAAATGATGCCGTGACGTCTGACAGGGGAGAATGGAAGAAGAAAACGTGTTGCGCCGACCCCAAATGGAATGGGACAAGGGCAGGAAAATAATGATAAATGCTTACTGATGAACTTCCATAGTGATATTTTCTCAGCAGGTTTCATGTCGGGTTTTAGCTTTTCTTCTTCTGGCGTCTCCTCTGTGGGTTAAATAATAACCTATTACATTTTTAAATCTTATAAGCACCATATTTTTTATTTTATATCTAGCGTTATTTAGGTTCGTAGCTAAGTAATAACTGCAGCTCGTGTCGATCTTGAGGTAAAGCCGTGCTTGCCTAGGTTAGTCGGGGATGGGTGACCATCCATTACATACCACGTTTAATTTTGACTCGAAAATCACGTTAATCCATTGATCCGGCTGTCAGTGGCGCAAAACCGTCTTTCACCAAGGCGTATTGTATTACGCAATGATTAACTAGGTTTTAGTGGTCAGATAGGCAATCGCTCTATGTAAAATACTGTCATTCACCTGTATCTGGTAAGACTGGAAGTCGTCTTCAACATAGTTGTATTATTGCTTTTATTCTGGACGCTCTAAATGTGCTCGTTTTTCTACATCGTTCTCACATTATGAATAATCTCAACATGAATGATGTATCCATGATTTTATAAACCATTATGATTAAAAAGAGTGTCCATAGAGTTTCTTGCCCATTCTTCTCCATAGAGATCTACGCTTTGGAATGGGCAACTACAGTACTTTCACAAGTTATTATGTCTTGTGACTGGGACTGTAGCAGCATCATTTTTTTGTTCTTGTTTTTATGACATTCAAAAGTGCCTGTAATGGTCTAATTGAAATAAATGATTTGAGTTTGAGTTTGAGTTAGGTAAAGACTAGGTATATGATGTTTAAAAACAAATGTAGGAACACATCGACACATCGAGGAAATGTAACATAATCGGGCGATGTATGCAAGATATATTTGCAAGTGTGTATAGAGACGGGTGCTTCTCGTCAAGTAAGTCTCAGTCGTGATTGTACAGACCTACATGAACTACACCTTGACATTTACTTTCCCTAGTCATTCAATAACCCTAAACTTTTCTCGTGACCAGAGGGCTGGCCTGTTTTTTGCACAAAAAATAAGCATTGCCATCCAACGCGGTAAAGCTGCCAGCCTTCTGGGCATTTTACCTGTTGACTGCGATACGGACGAATTTTTCGCCCTGTAATGTTCCCTTTTTTTACTTAAATATATTTTCTTTTCATATCATTTTTACACTTTTAAAAACATATTTCCTAAAAAAAATTAACTGACTCAAACTTTTAAAATAATGGTCTCACACGGACGGTGGCATGCCCGACACACATCAACCGTCCCTTCCTTCGTAAGAATATATTTTTATTATTAGTTTGTGTCTATATAGTTTGGTTATAGTAATAACCCCAAAAAAAAACAAACTTTTTCAATGTTATACTAACCTCCTAGGTCTGGGTTCAGAGCACGCTTCATGTTGTTAATTTCCTCCAAAAGCTCTTTGGAATCCAATTTCCACATTCTGTAGAAAGCTAGCGATTGTGCTGCTTCCTGAAATTAAAATAGGACCACAGACTTGAGTATATGGTTTTTCTTTGAATTTGATACCTCTACGCGTTCCCGAGATAAAGGTTCTTGACAGACAGACAGATAGACGGACAACAAAGTGATCCCATAACGTTTCGCTTTTTATTGTTTAGGTACGAAACCCTAAAAAATATATCGGTACTAGCTGTGCCCAGCGGTTTTATCCGCTGTTCACTTAGGGGTATGAAAAATAGATGTTGGCCGATTCTCAGACTTACCCGAAATGTATACACAAAATTTCGTTTAAATCGGTCCAGCCGTTTCGGAGGAGTATGGGAACGAAAACTGTGACACGAGAATTTTATATATTAGACTAGCTGTGCCCAGCGGTTTCACCCGCTGCTCATTTAGGGTTATGAAAAATTGATGTTGATCGATTCTCAGATCTACCCAATATGTACACAAAATTTCGTTTAAATCGGTCCAGGCGTTTCGGAGGAGTATGGGGACGAAAACTGTGACACGAGAATTTTATATTTTAGATTTATTACCAACGTATTTAGAACTTTAATAAAATGTTTGCAGGTGTCAAAATACTCTACACTAAGAAAATGACATAACGTTGCCAGAATCACGTTGATAGATAAACAAGTGAATATAGGTTCTAGAAAACTGAAACTACGAATGCAAGATGTTTAAGCAATTTAATGTGTGTTAAAGTAGCTTTAAGGGGCAGATAAAGATGGTGAGCAATGGGTAGCTCATTGTCCGTCCGTGTATAGACGACAGGCCGTGTCGATGGCGCATTAGTGTACCACGCGCGCCTCAAAGATATATCAGCAAAGCAGACGTGCCTGCCAGGGCCACTGGCTCCCCGGTTTGCGGTTTGTTCGAAAATGATACCGAGGCCCCGGAACATAAAGGCCAAAAAACGGAACATGGGTGGGTTTTAGTCAGTAAAAGGCTGACACTCACGTCAGACTTTTACTTGATGATTTCCTATCCACAAAAAACGGTACATTCACACCATTTCGATGATGTAGTTGAAAATAAGTTTTTTAAAGACCGTACAAGAAAAGAACATTCATATGACAAAAAATGCTTGTTACCTTTTCTTTTCCATTATTCAGCAAATGCATCGGAGAATCCTTCAAAATGAGAAGCAAGCAGACTCCACCGACCGCCATGGACAATCCAACATACAGCATCACATCATACCGCAGAAACCCTCCCAGCAAATAGGACAACAGCATTCCTATACCGTAGGACACCATGTTGGTCGCCGTCATGGCTCCTCGGATGGAATCTTGGCAGATTTCACTGATGTATACACTAGCTACTAGGAACACGGAACTGGTGACTCCTGAGAAGAAAATGGCCGCTAGGGTTGCTTCTACGTTCCTGGTACAGACTAGTAGTACCCAGACGAGCTGTAAATAAGAGGAAATACATTATTTTATCAGCTGACTAAGGATTAATGGGGTCTTTCACAGGAAGGCCCTCGAGAGCTCAATAAGTTCACATTAAGAAACTTTGTAGTTGAAAAACTGCTGTCTCTTTACATTCCATGTTTGCGGTTAGTTTACCAACGGTAATTAACTTTGCAATCACATTGTTAATTCAATAAATTTTTGAATTTCTACCTTAACTGGTGGTCTATGAAATAGCTTTTTGCCAAATTTCATGATTCTAGGTCAACGAGCAGTACCCGGTTTTGATTCCCTGTGCAAATTAATGAATGCATCATAAACGGCCATATCTTTTAAGAGACCACACCTCAGTAGGTAGACCTATTTGGTATTAATATCAACTCAATACTTTCGCTCGTTCCCGAGATATATGGTCTTGACAGACAGATGGACAAAACAGTTATTCTAGAAGGGTGCCGTTTCTTGCCGGGGTTGCAGATTGTTCGAAAAAGTACTCTACTCGATATGTGACGGGTGGTTACCCATCCACAGGCCAACCTAGGCAAGCGCGGCTGAACCTAAAGATCTACCCGAGCGGCTGCTTTTATTTACCCACAAGCTCCTCAATAACGAGTATTAGATAAGTATGGAAGAAAAAACATGATGTGTGAAGCAAGGAGAGGCTCTAGGTGTCCGGTAGGATGCCGCGAGACGACTCCCGGCCGCCGTAGATGCAGGTCTGTGGATGGAAAGTAACGGATAGCTCACCGACCGTCCAATCGACCTGAGCGGCTGCTATTATATAGCCACGACATAATAGGAATACTAAAAAATACTTACAACTAAAGCCAGGGAATTCAGTATCGAACAATACTTTCGTCCCAACTTCTCCAACATGTAACCAGCGGTTGGAGTCGAGATGAGAGCTCCAATTGAAGACAAACTGCCAAATAATGATATTTCCGTATCTGTCATGGGCCTATTCAATGTCGTGTTCGTTGTTTGGAATAAGGTGATCGTGAAGGCTGGCCACGCGAAGATCACACCCATGTTTATTCCCATGCTGCATACTGTGGACAATTATTGGGGTTATTAAAGTTGTAATAGTTTCAAAGTCACTTCTGCGCATGCAGCCGCCCTGGTAGCTCATAAGCACAATGACATAGTGCAGTGAAGTGCTACTAACATAGTTGTTAAGGATTTATTTACTAACACGAATTGTATTAGCTATATATATGTTTGTCTGTAAGGTATTTATCTGTGGGCCTAAGATGCCTGAAAATGAAAATAAACAGCACAAATTTGTGGTTGTCTCTAACTATTCTCCGTCTTATTTTTTTGTGGTCTCGTTGATCAGGTTTTTTTTTTAAACAGTTTTCAAATCACATATTTATACAATGTGTCCGGTTATGGAGTAGCGATATTCTACATACTAATGTTACGAGTGTTTTAGTTTTAATATACTATTACGATACACATTTGGGTCTAATTCACTTCCCCGCTTTTTGGCAGCCATTTTGAGATATTTTCTATGCGTGTACAAAAAAAAACAATATCTTTCAAAGTTTTGGTCTTACTGAGACGAAATTAGGTTTATTCAGAGGGCAACAATATTGTCTATTGTTTAAGTTAGGAAATGATGAGCTTATATTTTCGTAACTTAAGAAAACAAAATTGAACAAACAAGTCCAAAAAAATATGTTTTGTAAACGTTTTTTTTTAAAGTAAATTTTGAGTACTAGATGTTTGTTATATAAGTACATAGACTATCGCTAGTCCGTGACCGGACACATTGTGTAGCCCTTGTTCTGAATAGTATCAGTACTGCTACCCTACCATGACGTCTTAAAGCAGAACTTATTCTACTGAGAGAAAGAGACAGAGCTATACAGGGTGTCTAGCACCATCTCTATCCTTCAATGGAATAAGTTCTGCTTTTGACGTCATGGTAGGCCTACAGAAAGAAACATATGTGTGACTTGTCTCATGTAGGTAGTCATTTTTGGAACGAAATTCCTTATCGCGCGTTGTGAAAGGGGGCAAGACGGAAAAAATTCTTACGAAAAGTTGTCACGACACTTTTTGCTATAGTAAGCTATTGTAAGCTGTGCGGCGTCGCATGTTTCTCTGTCTGTCTGTCTGTCTCTCTCTCTCTCTCTCTTATAGAAAGCAAGCCAGATATTTTCATTTCTATAGGAACTTCGTTCCACCAGGGTGTCCCTTGACACCTCAAATTTTTTTATACTTTTTCTTATTCTTGTACAAATTCTTTATTACCAATTCGGTGTAAATGAGTGAACATTATTGGCCTTATACATTCTTAGTCGCTTGTTAACTTATTATTTTACTTTACTTTTAGTAAAGTAAGCAATGACTTATTGTCTAGTACTAACGCTGTAACAACAACATTGTAAAACCAAATCATTTTAAAAGAGTAACCATAGAGTTTCTTGCCGGTTCTTCTCTATAGAAAGCTATGTGAAATTAAAATGGATATCATTTTATTTTTAACTCGATACCTCCACGCGTTCCCGAGATCAAGAATCTTGACAAATAACAAAGTTCAAACAATGATATTTTTTGCTTTTGTGATACAATAATTATTTTTTTGGGGTGGGAAATGATCAAATAACTTCCCCCACTCTGAGCGGAACGGGAGGGAGTGTCAGACTTTAACTGACTAAATCCCACCCATGTTCCTTCTATTGCCTTCCTTTGACGGTCCTGTTGGTCTAGTGTTTAGTGACCCCGACTGCTGAGCCGGAGGTCGTGGGTTCGATTCCGACCCAGGACAAACTTTGTGTGATGAGCATGATTGTTTGTTCTGTGTCTGGGTGTGATTTATCTATAATATGTATGTATTTATAAATTATATAAGTATGTATATCAGGTGTCTGGTTACCTTAACTCAAGCTCTGCTTAGCTTAGGATCAGATAGCCGTGTGTGAGCTGTCCCAAGATATTTATTTATTTATTTTATTTATTTATTGCCCTTTACGTTCCGGGGCCGCATCTCTTTCGAACAACCCGTAACCCCAGCAGGCGGAGGCTCTGGTAAGCCCCTCTGCTTTGCTGACATCTCTTTGAGGCGCGCGTGAAACACTAACGCGCCGTCGACACGCGTGATACGATACTTTAAAAACAATATTTACTTGCAATTCTAAAGTTTACTGTTAAAAATACAACACGAACATTCTATCTCACTATTTACTTTACAAACACACAATAATAGTAAGTACATGTGCTCAGATAAGTGTTGCAGATAAAATAAAATTTATTGTAATCACAGACGTAATGGCGAATTGTAAACTTTACAACCGTGTTTGTATCTCTTCCGTAGTTATCTTAGGTGTTCTGTCTCGTTTCGTGTAGAAAGTACAGACGCCTGCACATCAAGCTACTACAATCTGTCAGATTTCTTTGATAGATTTTCGACTTTATTTCTAAAGAGTTAGGTTCAAGGTTCATTGGGAAAAATTGACAGTTTCGGGTAGCTTGACCTGCTGGCGTCTGTACGTTTAACTTGTACATTCTGGGACTAGAGAAGCCGGATTAGATTTGAACTTTCATAACAAACTATTGTCTGGTTACCATAACACAAGCTCTGCTTAGCTTGGGATCAGATAGCCGTGTGTGAGTTGTCCAAAGATATAAAAAAAAAAATACTATTGCAATTCTCGAAATTGAGCAGGGGTTAACCTAATAGTACCTATACTAACATTTTACCATTTTAATGTAGGTACTTTATATATTATGTTATGTGTATATTTGAGTTTAATGTCTATGTTTGAGCCTTATGTAATAAGGCGAGGCTATTGACATACACCGGGCACTAGGATTTTCTCCTGTATCGTGGGTGCGTTTACAAACATTCAATCTCACATACACAAACAGCCAGACCCGGAACAACCATCTGTAGGCAATACAAATATTTGTTCCGTACAGGAATGGAAATCTCGAAATTCTGACTCCGTGGCCGATACTGAGAAATTCCTGACGGAATAACCCAATAACACTTTATGCTCGACCTGGGAATCGAACCCGTCAGCATTCAGCGGTTGGGGTATTGGTCAAATGAAAAAGCTCTTTGATGGTCTATACTATACATATACACCCTATAAGGAGGAATGCTCCAGCCGGGGGTTACGGGTTGTTTTAAAGGGAGACCGGGGCCCCGGAACATAAAGGGCATAAGAAGAAACATGGGTGGGTTTTAGTCAGGGAAAGTCTGACACTCCGCTCCGCCCAAAGCGAAGGAAGTTATTATTTAACATCTGCAAGACATACTGTAGGGGCTGATTTTTTAAATTATTAGATATTTTTTGGGTAAAGAGTATTAATGTGGTGGTTTGACAGGGTCTTTAAAAAAACCGACTTCATTTTTATCGAGTACCTAGTACCGACTTCAAGAAGAGGTTATTTATGTTTACCGATTGCACCGCCAACTGTATATCGATTAAATTTTATTCATATTGCTTAAGTAGTTTATGAGTTATATGATAATGATCTGCTAACGTATTTAAGTAAAAAAAATCTTACAAAAATAAAAAGAATCTTACTATAATAATATTACAAAAACGAATGTTTGTAAGGATGGATGGATGTATGGATGTTTGTTACTCTTTCGCGTCAAAACAGCTGAACGGATCTTGAAGAAATTTGGCACACAGGTAGACTATAGTCTGGAATAACACATAGGATACTTTTTTTTCGAAATCATAGAGGCGAAACCGCGCGTGCCAGCTTGCTCAAAAATAAACCTACAAATGCAAATTTTATGGCCTTTGTAAACATTCTTAATATTTAGGTGTTTCTTATCTTATTTTCTAAACTTCTATTTTAAGACGGAATGGAACTTCGTTTTATGAGTTAACTAGTTGCACCCCGTGGTTTCACCCACGTAAACTGGGATATTTACGTATAAACTTTCCTCGTGAGTCACTCAATCTATTGCTGAATCCTTACTAATATTATAGAAGCGAAAGTGAGTTTGTTTGTCTGTTTCTCACCTCTTCGCGCTTTAATGGCTAAACCGATTTTGATAAATTTTGGTACAGAGATAATTGGGAAACAGGATTTTTTATTAAAAAAAAGTGGGATATGAGGGAGAACGACTGAAGAAATGGGAAAACTTAGCATTGCTATTACAAATCAATAAGGCGCAAGGGCAAAAAAACTGCAGGTAGCAGGTACTGTGTTTTACCGAATTTAACGCGAGCGAAGCCGCGGGCAAAAGCTAGTAAAACTATAATGCTAAAATCGTTGAGTAGTATAAAATATCTAAGCGAATGACATTGGAAGCGACTTCACTTTGTTTTATGTAAACACAGTAGGTACAAGGAATGTGTTGTTTATCCTTGGGTTATCGAAAAAGTGTCTTAGTAAGTACTGCAAAAAAAAATATGCTTGGGAAATTATCTAATAACTTCCCCCGCTCTGGGCGGAGTGGCAGTGTCAAATTTTTACTGACAAAACCCACCCAAGTATCTTCTATTGCCCTTTATTTTCCGGGGCCGCGGTAACTCTTTCGAACAACCCACAACCCCGGTAGAGCCTCTCCTTGCTTCAATTTACTTGAGGTCCGGATATCATGTCTTATTCGTCCATACCTTCTCTAATACTCGTTATCTCTCCCTTTTTCAGTTAACAAGCTTCATTTGGGTTAGCTCGTTACAGCGTCAATCTCATCTCTGTTCTTAGACAATATTGAGTCCATTTTTAACTGACTTCAAAAATACCCGACTGCACACTAAAAAAAGAGTAAAACAAGCCCCACAATAATATTGATCAATCAAATGCTAAAAACTAATTATGTAATACCGTTTAAACAATACCTATATTAAAATACACTACAATATGTGTTCGTAATCGATAGTTAAATAAACAGAAACTTATTTTGAATACAAATTTACTGAATATAATTTATAAATGTTGATGGAAAGCATCGCAGGCGGGGACCAACAGAGGCTTACTTATAGTCATTTCGGTTGTGCACCATTTAGCAGAATTTTCGTTGGTGGCGGTCAAGGTGGTCCCCGCCTGCGATGCTTTCCATCAACATTTATAAATTATATTCAGTAAATTTGTATTCAAAATAAGTTTCTGTTTATTTAACTATCGATTACGAACACATATTGTAGTGTATTTTAATATAGGTATTGTTTAAACGGTATTACATAATTAGTTTTTAGCATTTGATTGATCAATATTATTGTGGGGCTTGTTTTACTCTTTTTTTAGTGTGCAGTCGGGTATTTTGTTTTTTTAATAATAATTTTTTTATTTATAACTTTTTAGCTGTTTTTATTTAACGAAAATGTTGTAGATGTAGAAGACTATGTATATGTAAGTACCATTTTAAATTATTTCGACGACATTTGGCTTTTGCATTTGGCATTTGGCTTTGGCAAAAACGTATCCTATATTAATTACTCCCGTGATTGAAATGAATCTAATGATACCGCATACATATTTTTTTAAAGGGAAATTTAGAAAAAATATTATTATGTCTTTATCCCGTGGGACTTTTAGGATAAAATGTATCCTATGACACTCCCGTAATCAAGACAAATCTAACGATACCTCATACATCAAAATCCATCAAGCCGTTTAGGCTACAGGTGGTCACAAAGGAAAAGACATACATACATACTTACATACACTCGAAAAACATTACCCTCCTTCTTTGGCAGTCGGGTAAAAAAAGGTGGCGGTTCTCAATTCCCCGGATTTCTTTTTTGTGTAAGGCCAAAAAAAGGATGGATGGATTGTGTAAGGAATGATATGAAGGAGAAAGGAGTAAATGATGCCGTGACGTCTGATAGGGGAGAATGGAAGAAGAAAACGTGTTGCGCCGACCCCAAATAGAATGGGACAAGGGCAGGAAAATGACGATATTCACCGATTACTCAAAGAAGCCTGAACTGATTTGCAAAATACCTACTTTCTTTGTTTGATAGAGTATACTTTTCAGATGGTCCTAAATCATTGTTATTTATATTGCTTAGGTAGTTAATGAGTTATCGTCTATAATAAATGATTCTTCTCTATGTGGTATGGATGATTTGCTTAGCTTTTAGTAAGAGTGGAAAATTAATACTATATAAAAAGTATATGTGATATATTATTATACCATAACTAAAAAGTGGAAAATAACTTTACTTCCGGAAGTCGGTGGCAAAAAAGTCAACGGAAGTCACAAACTTTTGATGACAATAAAATGATTTTCCACGTTTTCGTTTTTTTTATCAATGAAAGAATTTTTTCCCCATTACAAAAGCAGATAACACAATCTATTATTCAAATAACATTGTTTATACTAATTTAATGAAAGAAATTTTGTTTTACAATATATTTATAGACTACCTGTGTTACTTCCTGCTAATTTAGAATTTTACTGACGAAAAACATGGTCGAAGAAAAAAATCGTTCTTCCTTAAAATATTGGTATGAAAAATAATTTCGGATTATGTGTGTGTAGGCTTATTGCATCGTGGTTGTCTATTGGACCCTTTATCTGACAAGATAATCTTTGTTATTATCATGTCGTACGATGTAATTATGATGACTTAATATATTTGTTATTGATAGACTTATCTATAAGTCTAATTAATTTGGAGTTTGACATCTGTCTCATCGCCAGTGCAGAACACAAGCCTCACTTTTTTTTTAAAGGTTCCGTATGTCGAAAGAAAAAAAATGGAACCCTTTTTTTTGCGGATGGGAAATCATTTGAAGCAAGTTTTCGACCCTACCTTCCCGACCTACCCTACCTTCCCTTTCCTACCCTACCTACCCGACCTACCCGACCTACCCTACCTTCCCGACCTACCCTACCTTCCCTTTCCTACCCTACCTACCCGACCTACCCAACCTACCCTACCTTCCCTTTCCTACCCTACCTACCCGACGTACCCTACCTTCTATTTCCTACCCGACCTACCCTACCCTACCTACTATATTTACCCTATCGATTTTTTCTCGCCGAAAAAATCATCCTGTTACTTCAACAAATATAAAAAAAAAAGAATTGGCAAAATTAGTCCCGGCGTTATTGAGTTATGCGCTTACCAACACATTTTGTGATTCATTTTTATATTATAGACTAGCTGTTCCACGCGGTTTTACCCACGCTGCTCAGCACCTGTTGGTCGTACCGTGATGTTACATAGCCTATATATAGCCTTCCACAAGAAATGAACTATCCAACACTAAAAGAATTTTCCAATTCCAACCAGTAGTCCCTGAGATTAGCGCGTTCAAACAAACAAACGAACTCTTCAGCTTTATAATATTAGTAGTTATATACATATTTTCAATAAACTTCCTCGAAAGCTCTTATTGCTTTACGATTAGGTTCAATATGCGATGTATTTAACACGTGTGTTTTTTTTTTCAACAAATTTATTGCAACAAGAATTTTAATTTCTTTTTTTTTAATTACGGATAACAATACAAAATTCCTTAAATCCCTATAGCAGTTTTTTTAAAGCAAGGCGCCTGTTTTACTGGCCTTCTTTATAATAAAACTAGCTATGCCCAGCGGTTTCACCTGCTGCCCACTTAGGGGTATGAAAAATAGATGTTGGCCGATTCTCAGACCTACCCGATATGTACACAAAATTTCGTTTAAATCGGTCCAGCCGTTTTGGAGGAGTATGGGAACGAAAACTGTGACACGAGAATTTTATATATTAGATAATTATGTGTTTATCAATATCACAAATAACCATGATCTTGTAGAAAATAATTTGCTTCTAAAAACAAATTGAAATTTATTTGAGTTCTAAATTTTAAAAAATTTGAATTTTTGTTTTTTTTTAGGCTTTGTGTCTCCTTCAGTATAAGAAGACAAAGCGTGGTGAAAGAACGAATTAAATTATAGTTTCATATTAATAAATGACAAAAGCACTTTTTGTTCTGTTTTTGGGGCGAAGTTCCTTATCGCGCGTTACGAAAGGGGCTTAGACGGAAAAAAATAAGACCTAAAGTTGCAACGACACTATTTGCTTTAGCCGTACGGCGTGCGCGTGTTTCTCATTCCGTCTCTCTAATAGAAAGCAAGCCAGTCATTTTCGTTTTGTCTTTCTATTTCGCAATGAACAGTGTGGTGTCGCGACGATTGTTTTTGTTGAGTGTTTACAGGTTTTTTGTTTATAATAAATTATAACTTCGTTCTATCCGGGTGTGCCTTAACACCTCTCAAGTTTTTAATTTTTCCAAAGTGTATTGAAAAACGGTGTTTAATTGACATAAGAATTTTTCACTGCTGCTCGGATGCTGGCGGGTTATAAGTTTAATTCGCCTCGGATGCAACGACGGAGTTTCTTCACTTAAACCATAATGTACTATTTCACAAATGATTGTCTATTTTATTATCTGTATAATGCTAGTAAAGAGCTTTTATCGATATTTGTTCAGTTAATGGAGAATCAAAGTTGGAGTTTTATTAAACCCCATTTTTTTGTGCTTTATACATTATCCAAACGATTTATCGTAATTTTTAAGATGAGTGGATTACACGTTAGTAATCCATTTATTTTGAAAATTGAGTAAGTTCGTTAACTTACTAAAAAAAAAATGTACTCACTTATTGACGTCCCAAGAAACTGGTACAATAAACCCATTTTAAAAACTTTATAATTAAATTTTACACTTTTTTAAAATAAATCAGATCTATTCCCAGGCGTTCTCAATTCTGGTCCATAGGTACAACTGACTTGTAAACAAAAGAGTTTTTAGTTATATCATCCGTTATCATGATGGTAATAATGATGTAAAGTACTAGGCAAACATAGATACAAAGAGGATGGATTAAGTAGTTAAAATGATTACGCATCATCGTGATTTGTGACAAGACTTGATAGTTTAGACTTTAGGTTATAGTGCAGATTAGCTTCGGAACTCTATTTAGACATTTTTCATGGTTTTTCTTTGTTAATCTTACGTACTAGAGGCTCATAATCGTAAACCTTTGGTACGCGTAATATTTTTTTCAGTATTAGCTTATGATCGTGGCTTCGCCCGCGTGGATTAGTGGTTGTCCCACGGAATGTCGTAGAAGTACTTGCGTACTGGCCTGATCCCCGCCACCTGGAGACGAAAACTCTCACGATGCTGCATCATTGGCATGAGGAAGCCAAGGATCGGGGCAAGAGGCTGGTTGGGCGTCAAATATCTACACTGTAATGTTATCTATACAAATATTATAATGGGTAAAGATTTATTTGTTTGTTTGTATCGAATAGGCTCCTAAACTACTGGGCCGATTTAAACCATTTTTTCAATAATAGGAAGCTACATTATCGGGAAGTAACAGAGGCTATACAACATCACGCTACTTCCCACAGGGGCGCGGCCGCAACTAAAGACGCGGGTGAAACCGCACAAAACAGCAGTTTTGATGGTTTTTGGTACAGAGATAATTGGGACCCTGGAGATGGACATAGGCAATTTTTTTTTAAAGTGGGATATGAGGGAGAAAGTGGGAAAACTTAGTTTTGCTATTACATTCAATAAGGCACAAGGGCAGAAACTACAGGTAGCAGGTACCTGCAAATCAGGAAAAGGGAACTGTGTTACCCAGAATTTAACGCGAGCGGAGCTGCGGGCAAATGCAATAATCCATCTCCGGCTTCCGCTCCTAGAAAAACCTCGTGTTGTTATACATACATACAATTGACTATACAAACATGCCTTTGACCTGAATCCTATAGTATTGGTACACTTGCATGGCGATTTCTTTCAAAGTTGCTAAACAGTTTGATTTAGACTTGCTGATTTGGAGATAAATATCTTCGTGAGTTAATTCTGTTTGTAATGCCACGACTTTGATCTGATAACCGGGACACGTTACTTCTAGAATGCGTCCGGTTTATATCCTATCAAAATCAATATATTTTAGTTCACATCTTTTTCTTGCGGATGGTAAATCATCAAATAACTTCGGGGAGTGTCAGATTTGTACTCACTAAAAGCCACCCACCCATGTTCCTTCATTTGCTCTTTATGTTCCGGGGCCACGGTGTCTCTTTCGAAAAACCCGCAACCCCGGCAGGCGGTGGTCCTGGCAGGCCCCTCTGCTTTGCTGACATCTCTTTGAGGCGCACGTGGAACACTAACGCGCCGTCGACACGGCCTGTCGTCACATAGGCCTTCATGGGCACTAATAAAACGTCGAGAAAAGGTGCACGATTCGGGTTGGACCTTTGTTCGTATGTAGAAGAACCAGCAAGAAACTCCAGGGTTACTCTTTTAAAATTTGGTTTTACAATATTGATGTAACAGTTTATTCCCATTACTTCGATTCATTAGTTCGATCGTGGAACTAGTGAGATTTTTTTTTCTCAGTTGTTCGACCGTGGAACTAGTGAGATTTTTTTTTAATCCACCCAGAAGGTAGGGGACCCGCAGTCGACTACCCCGACAGTAGACTTGAGGGCACCCCGTCTCGGATAGAAGAGGAGAAGGAGGTGTCGGGGTCCTTGCCCTTTATATTCCGGACATACAAAAATACAAATATTTCCGTGTTATTATATAATACTAGCTTTTGCCGGCGGCTTCGCTCGCGTTAAATTACGGGTAACATATAGTAGTTCCCCTTTTCTAATTTGCAGGTACCTGCTACTTGTAGTTTTTGCCCTTGCACCTCATTGATTGTTATAGCAATGCTAAGTTTTCCCTTTTCTTCCCTTTTCTTCCCTCTTCCTCCCTCATATCTTCTAGCCTATGTCCGTCTCCAGGGTCCCAACTATCTCTGTACCAAAATTCATCAAAATCGATTAAGCCATTTTGGCGTGCAGACGTAACAAACAAACAAACTGACTTTCGCTTTTATAACATTTGGCTCCTGTAAGACAGGTCTTTATCTAGCACAAGAGTCAGGGACTTCACAAAAAATGTAACCACTTTTGTGTAATAAAGATTATACTTATATTAGTAAAATTATAATTTCATATAATAACTAGCTTTCGCCCGCGGCTTCGCTCGCGTTAAATTCAGTATAACACATCAAGCAGACCTGCAGTTTTTGCTCTTGCGCCTGATTGATTTGTAATAGCAACGCTAAGTTTTCCCTTTTCTTACCTCGTTCTCCCTCATATCCCACTTTTTTAAATTAAAAATTAAACTATGTCCGTCTCCTGGTTCCCAACTATCTCTGTACCAAAATTCATCAAAATTGGCTTAGCCATTAAAGCGTGAAGAGGTAACAAACAAACTCACTTTCGCTTTTATAATATTGGTAAGGAAGTAAGGATATTTTTTTATTACAACTAGTTCTAGTTCTTACTGACAAAACGTTTGTATCAAAATATCCTTTCACCAAACATTACCGGTTTAATAACCCTAACTACGTAAATAAACCTCTTATAAACTAAAATATGGACTTTGTCTGCACACAAAATATGCGTACTATTGTGTACTCATTTATTGCGTCGCATCATACACAAAGAAAACACGGAAAAATCACGTGAATATTTTAATGTTTATTATTTTATTAAAAAAAAATTGGATCCACACTAGCTTTTTTACCGACTTGAAAAATAAAGAGGTACTCGATTCGACTGTGCTTTTTCTGTAAGTTTGTTACGCGATTTATCCGTCAATTGTGGCCCTATTTTCAAAATTATTTATTTTAGCTACATTGCTTGGGTGTGCGGATACCCCAAGTTTAAGGAGAAAATATACAAGTCCGTGATTGGTCTAATCACGGACTTTGTATATTTTCCCCTTATTTTACGTATGGTAAATCACCAATAACTTCCCCCGCTCTGAATGGAGCGAAGGGGAGGGTCACGCTACTACTGACTAAAAGCCACTGATGTTTCTCTTCCGAACAACCCGCAACCCGGCAGGCGGTGTCCCTGGCAGGCCCCTCTGCTTTGCTGACATCTCTTTGAAGCGTGCGTGGAACACTAACGATCTGTCAAAAAGGCATGGCAATGGGCTTGCCCTCAAATAAACAGGACTTTAGCTGTTACATCTCAAATATGTATACAATGTTATTTTACAGAATATAAGACAACACGGCTGGCGCAGTGGCTGAGCGATCGACTTGTCAAGGGTTCGATTCCCACACGGAACAAATATTTGTATGGCCTACAAATAGTTGTTCCGGGTCTGGCTGTTTGTGTGAGTTTAAATGTTTGTAAACGCATCCAAGATATAGGAGAAATTCCTAGTGTGGGGCCACGTTTTTTACAAATAAATGTCGAATATACATATTTCTATTTGAGACAAATGTCTACATTCTATAGCCCAAATACAAAAGAAGGTACAAATACCCATTTTAATGGAACAAATTAGAAGATCTCATAAGTAAATACAAGTCGTAATTTAATAAACCCATTCATAATTTTTAAACTGCCAGTCATGATGAATCTATACATTCAGTTGTCTCTTTTAATCTTAAAAATACGTCACACCGAGAATAGGCTCACACTTTGAAGTCCTGAAGCCAGTCATTTAAAAAATTGTCGAGGCATTTTAGTTTTTAACCTATATTTTTAGGGTTCCGATTAAAGAAAAAACCGGCCAAGAGCGTGTCGGGACACGCTCAGTGTAGGGTTCCGTAGTTTCCCGTCCGTCACAATAAGTGTTCCCAGTTATGAGGCCAACCGAACAATTCGGTAATACCCGATCCAGTGTACCTACAGCGCCATCTCTCGAGGAATTGGGTTACTAATTAATACAAAGACGTGCAATTTTGGTGGTAATTTTGGATTGCGAGAACCGATTTCAATAATTCTTTTTTTGTTTGAAAAAAGATACGTTCAGGATAATAAAATATGTTATCAAAGTTACAAAAAAAGCTTGCATATACGATTATACTACAAACTTAGTCCAGAAATTATTTTGTACAACTTTTTGTCTTTTTTGTACAAAAACTGTTGTGTCAATCAAGTTCAAAATAATTTTCATAGAAAGTCCTTATAAAGTTCTACTTTTCAGATTTTTTTCATATTTTTTAGACTTATGGTTCAAAAGTTAGAGGGGGGGGGGACACATTGTTTTTTACTTTTGGAGCGATTATTTCCGAAATTAATGACATTATCAAAAAATGATCTTAGTAAACCCCTATTCATTTTTAAATACCTTTCCAACAATATATCACACGTTAGGGTTGAAATTAAAAAAAATCACTTCCCACTTTACATATAGGGTGGCTACCCTAATAAAACATTTTTTTCAAATTTTTATTTTACCACTTTGTCGGCGTGATTGATATACATATTGGTACCAAATTTCAGCTTTCTAGCGCTAACGGTCACAGAGATTAAGCGAGGACGGACGGACGGACGGACGGACGGACAGACAGACATGGCGAAACTATAAGGGTAGTTAGTAGTACGGTTGCGGTCCTAGTTGACTACGGAACCCTAAAAAAGATTCTTTATAAGATTACTTTGGGGTCCGTTCGTTAGTCTGTCTGTCAAGACTGTTTTTACTTTCATCGTCTATCTATCAACACGTATGGTGAAACTAACGAAGAGTTTAAAGTTTTTGACTTGACCAATCACAGAACAAAAGTGGCAAAAAATTCAAAGTCCCCGATTTCCGAACACAACGTCATTTTTTTAAGTTTTTTTTTTTAATCTGCGCATTTACTTCACTGACATGGTCGCATGCTGTTTATTTATATAAAGCATTTTTTTTTCAACCTGATTTAAAACGAAGTAATTATATAAATCAATTTCAATTTCTCTCATTAAATTAACTACTATTATTTACAAACTATAAATAGGCATAAACTTATATTAAAAATATGTACAAGTATAAAAAAAAAAAACAAAAATAATTGCAGAATGTCAAAAACTTCGTCGATTGAAAGTTTGTTGGTTTTTAGCAAAAAAAGGATTTTTTTAATCTAAATCTCTAAGAATGTAAAATTTCGCTACTTGCTGTATATTTTTTAGTTTTATCTGTGTGATCAAATTCAGGAAAGACAGTTAGTTTACTGCAGTACATAACGAAAATAGCTATAGCTCTATAAGATAAGACGAGCTACGCAATTTTCTTTAGAATTTCCCGCTATAATTTTATCTACCTAGGTACATCTTTAGACTAGGATGAAAGTATGGCTTTGGTTGTAAATAAATTGTTAAAGTTTTGGTGAAAACACACTGTTCAAATAGGTGGGGAATCATCAACTAACCTTCCCCGCTCTGGGCGGACCGGGAAGGTGACAGACTTATATTGTCTAAAACCCACCCACGTTTCTTCTATTGTCCTTTATGTTACGGGGCCGAGGTATCTCTTTCGAACAACCCGAAAACAGGCGGTGGCCCTGGCAGGCCCCTCTGCTTTGCTGAAGTCCCTTAGAGGCTTCTCCTTAACGTCTTATTTAATTATTTTGTAAGTTCAGCTGCTCGGGTTGTTTTTCACTTTCACGTTTCTGACAACCATTCTATTTAGCTATAACTGGGTTGTTGAGGTCTGATAGGCAGTCGTTCCATTTAAAATACAGGTATTCAGCTATCCTACTAATATTATGAATGCGAATGTTTGTGAGGATGTATGGATGTTTGTTACTCTTTCTCGTCAAAACGTCTGAACGGATCTTGACGAAATTTTGCACAGAGGTAGATTATAGTCTGGAATAACACAGAGGATACGATTTTTTTTTTCAATCATCTAGTGGGCGCAGCCGCTCTTGCCAGCTAGTAATAGAATAATAGAGGAGTATGGAAGGAGAAGACAACAAATAACTTAAGATAAGGGCAGGAGAATGATGATGATGAATAGAGTATTACTTTTTTCGATATCACGCGGGCGAAGCCGTGGGCGCCAGCTAGTATTTAATAAGACTCTAAGGCCCGGCGCCCATTACCGGCATCGGCACGACTGAGGATTTTAGGTGGCCAATAGCAATATACATTAACATAATGACAATAAAGTAGAAATTTCCATTATAAATGGTCGTAATAACAAAAATACCGCTTTGATATGCTTGAGGCTGCTAAAGGACGCCTCGTCATCCCTAAGAACGTTGCAGCATAGCATAGTTTCCGACAGTGTGCGCTTGCATGTAGGATGCCGAAGGATCCTGTTGCTTGCCGATGCCGATAATGGGCGCCGGGCCTAAGCTGGCTACAACATAGTTGGGAAAAAGCACAGCAGAAGATCTTTACTTGATATCAAAACACAGAAACAGACAAACAGTTAATATTTCTGTAGTATTCGCACTAATCCACTTAAAACCATAATAAAATTGTTTTAATTACTATGATGAAGAGATAAAATCCGTCGGGAAAGTTACGTAATTAAACGACGGTAAACCGAGACATTAAAAACCCAAAATATTTATTGGTCTCGTGACGTAAACAAATGCGTTTCAAAATATTTTTCGCGTATTTTACGACGGAGACAGATACGAAGAACGTATAGGTACATCATTTTATCTGTTCTTCGGAGATGAGACAACGTCGGCAAAATGTCTCGGGGTGTTTATTGGAGTTTACTCCTTAAGAATCGATTTTCATATACAGGGTGTTTGGAAGATCGATGCAAAGCCGTGAAGCAGACCTAGTATAGACTATTTAGAACCATTTGAACCTAACTTGTCTTCGGCGAAGTGTGACTATTTTTTTTAAATCAAATTTTAATGATTTTTGATGATAATCCTAAAATTTTGCAGTTATTTGCAAATAATTAGTCAGTTTGAAAGATAAATCATTTATTTTTTTAATTTATTTTATTAAAGTAATGTCTGAACAATCAAACGAAACATGATTAAGGCATCTGTGTCATGAGAATTTTTTTTTTTAGACAGTTGAAGTTAATACTTCTGTTTTTAGATTAAGAAAACAGATTTTTGACAGTTTAAAAAAAAATCACGGATCGTGCTTTTTCTGTTCAAACATTTTTAAAGACATGCCTAGTTATTAGACTTTCTTTTGAGGTATCAATTACGCAGATAGCTTACAAATTATTGAAATTAGGATCTACAAACTAAAGTGAGGGAGAAAATTAAAATGTATCGGTGAAATAATTAAAACAAAATTTTAATACAAATCATTTATTTTTCATGTTCAAAATGTCCGCCGCGGTTCCTAACACAAGCACGGGCCCGTCTTCTCACTTCCGTTGTTGTAATTTTCAACTTCATCTCTAGTTTCATTGTTTCAAATGCTGAATTTATTCTCGCAATCAGTTCTTCTTTAGTATTTATCTCTACGTTTGTATAAACTAGTTCCTTGGCCCGACCCCACACGAAAAAGTCAAGCGGCGTTAGATCGGGTGACCGAGCGGGCCAAGGGATTGGTCCGTCTCTGCCGATCCAGCTGTCAGGGAAGCAATTGTTTAAGTGCTCGCGTACATTCAATGTCCAATGCGCTGGACAACCATCTTGTTGGAAAATAATTTCTCGGTCTCCTGTGAATATTAGGGCCCCGGATTCCTCTACAAGCTCTGGAAAATCATTTTGTAAGAATTCCAAATAACTATTGCCATTCAAATTATCCGGTAAGAAATGGGGCCCAACCAGTGTTCTGCCGATCACTCCGGCCCACACGTTGACCGAGAATTTCCTTTGAAATGACTTCTGCTTTTTCCAATGTGGATTGTTGTGTTTTTCAGCCCATTGATGAAGATTGTGGAAATTAGTTATGCCTTCCCTAGAAAATTTACTTTCGTCTGTCCACAAGATTGACTTCAGAAACCATGCATTTTCAATGTCAGAGTTAAGAAGAAAACGACAAAACTGTATCCTTCTCTGAGGATCTCGCTCTTCAAGACCTTGAACGCCCGTGCCATGATACGCATACCTGTTATTTTGGTGCATTGTATTCCACACTTTCCAATGGGAGATGTTTAAATTTCGAGCTACTTTTCTAGTGCTGGTATGTGGATCAGCTTGAAATGCCGCTAAGATATCTTGTTCGATTTCAGTACCATGTCTACCTGGATTGACTCCAGGTTCCACACGGTGTATCCCATCTGCAGCAAGCCGACGAAATGTGTCGTAAAACACTCTTACGTTCGGTACTCTCCGATTAGGATAGCGTTCTTGGTACATCCGTCGTGCTAAAGATCCATTGCCGTCTGCTCTGCCGTACATAAAAACGATGTCAGCATATTCCTCGTTCGAGAAAGTAGCCATAGTCAGTTCTCACAAAAACGGCTGGTAACGCACTAAAAGTTCAACTTAAAATAAAAGTTCAAGAGTCACGTGCAGGAGCGCAAAGGGCTACAACTGAACACGATGAATTGTCACGAAAACGGAGATAACGTCTAGTCACAAGCGCAGTTGTTACTCGACTGAGTAAACTGGCGTCCCTTCAAAAAAACAGGTAGTTACTGACCCTATCTAAAGAAACACGACCCTATTGTCTTACCAATAAAGTCGTTTTTGCTGTGAAATGTGTTCACGTAACTAGGGGTGCGCGGGCGCTACCTGAAATTGTCAAAGTTATCGCCATCTTATCGCTCGCGTCACGCGTCGGCAGTGTTAGAGAGTCTCCCCTAAATTTTATTTCGAATGTCCAAAATTAAAGTTATCTTCTTATTTTTTTTTAACATAAAATCTATTTTTTAATAAGTATAATAATAAATGTTATTATTTTAAAGCACTAGTCTCGTTTTATCACCCTATTTAAAATGTTTAATTTTCTCCCTCACTTTAGTTTGTAGATCCTAATTTCAATAATTTGTAAGCTATCTGCGTAATTGATACCTCAAAAGAAAGTCTAATAACTAGGCATGTCTTTAAAAATGTTTGAACAGAAAAAGCACGATCCGTGATTTTTTTTTAAACTGTCAAAAATCTGTTTTCTTAATCTAAAAACAGAAGTATTAACTTCAACTGTCTAAAAAAAAAAATTCTCATGACACAGATGCCTTAATCATGTTTCGTTTGATTGTTCAGACATTACTTTAATAAAATAAATTAAAAAAATAAATGATTTATCTTTCAAACTGACTAATTATTTGCAAATAACTGCAAAATTTTAGGATTATCATCAAAAATCATTAAAATTTGATTTAAAAAAAATAGTCACACTTCGCCGAAGACAAGTTAGGTTCAAATGGTTCTAAATAGTCTATACTAGGTCTGCTTCACGGCTTTGCATCGATCTTCCAAACACCCTGTATAAGGCGCCCGGTATGTGAAAAATCTGCGGGGTAAAACCTACTAAAGTAACGAAAATGTGTCACGTCTTTGGTGCGCACCTTTAGTGCGCAACTTTCTAATTTGGCTGTGAGTGTATTGAGACGTACATATGGTATGACTATATATATGACTATACCTATATACTATATGTTATTGGGCTTGTTTGTTTCTATCAGTGTCGATGTATTGATATTGCTATTTTTTCATTAATTTGTGAATTTACCCTTTCATATGGTATTAATCTTTTTTCAGTTGAATAAACTCTTTTTGCGTTTGGTTAGATACTCGTACTTAAGGAGTAAACTCCAGTCGTGCGTCGGAGCTGACACACATACTTTTTTTTTTCTAATTAGAATTCCTTTTTATTCTCATCTAAGGCAATCTCTATATCGGCGGCGGCGATCTCTCGCGTCCGGCCCTGGTTCAGTCTATGGTCCGGGGCGAGAGTGAATAGGGAGCGGTCACCTCCTTCTGCGAAGCAGTAATGCTAGCAAAGAAGGTGGCCGGGCATTTGAGGGAGAGAACATCAAGCCAACCCAGCCGCCGCAGGAGACGCTCCGGGTGTTGGGCGCCGCGAGACGACTCCCTGCCAGCGTAGATGCGAACATGTGGACGGTGAACAATGGGTAACTCACCGTCCGTCTATTGACGACAGGCCATGTCGACGGCGCGTTAGTGTTCCACGCGCGATCCCAGAGATGTCAGAAAAGCAGAGGGGCCTATCAGGGCCTCCGCCTGCCGCGGTTGCGGGTTGTTCGAAAAAGATACCGCGGCCCAAAGGGCAATAGAAGGAACATGGGTGGATTTTAGTCAGTAAAAGTCTGACATACCCCCGGAAGTTATTTGATAGTTTCCCACCCGAAAAAAAGGGCAAAACTACAGGTAGCAGATACCTGCAAATCAGAAAAGGGGAATCGTACTACCCTGAAATTAACGCGAGCGAAGCCGCGTGCAAAAGCTTGTTTAGTATACAAATTAAACAGCATTTTGAGTTAAATAATTAACTGTGTATGAAGAGATTTAGTGTTATGCTTTTTTATTTATGGTCCCGATAGAACCTACTATACTGGCAGTATCGATCGGATCACAAATAAAAAAAACATACTCTGCATTCAAAACTTATTCCTATCATAACTATGCTTTCATTCATGACAGCTTATTCATATATAACACCTCAATTCTTAAACTATCAGGACAGCAAAAATCAACAACAAAACTACCCTTAAAACTTTCACTACATAAGCACACATTAAGGCGATACAACTTCGAAAACGTGATTAACGTTCCTACAGTCTCTGCATGCCTGGTACCCGATATGTAATGTTTAGTTAACTTTAATTGGTTTAGTTTAACCGGCACGGGATCAGATTGTAATAGTTTACAATCCCTTAGCTGTTAGAAGTTATTCAGTTAACGGTTTTGATAATAAACTGTGTGGGAAAGATAAAATTAACTGCGTTTCTTGAGTCTGAAAATGTTTCGAAGGTACGTTTTGCAGTTATCGTTAGTTCAATATAAGCAGCTAACTGGACTTGAGATTGTTTATTTTTCGGAAATTTAAGTTTCCATACCTCAAAAGGAAAAAGTGGCACCCTTTGACGGGCCTGTTGGTCTAGTGGTTAGTGACCCTGACTGCTGAGCCGGAGGTCGTGGGTTCGATTCCCACCCAGAACAAACTTTGTGTGATGAGCATGATTGTTTATTCTGTGTCTGGGTGTGATTTATCTATAATATGTATGCATTCATAAATTATATAAGTATGTATATCAGTTGTCTGGTTACCATAACACAAGCTCTGCTTAGCTTGGGATCAGATAGCCGTGTGTGAGTTGTTCCAAGATATTTATTAAAATGGATCACTTTGTTGTTCGTCTGTCTGTTTGTCTTTCAAGACCTTTAGATTAGAATCATAATATTCCACTCTGGGGTCCCTTAGTGCTGTGAAAAAAATCAACCCTCTAAGTCTACGCAAAAGATATGGCCGTTTATGTCGCAAGTTTGCACGGAACACTCGGTGCGCGACTTTGACTCGTTTGTGACCGGTTCTTTATTGCTACCCTGTCAAATTTTTCACTGTTTGGCATAAGGACCAGTAGGCCTACTATGACATCTTAAAGCAGAACTTATTCCACTGAGTGAAAGAGATGGTGCTAGACACCCTGTATAGTTCTGTCCCTGTCCTGAATAAGTTCTGCTTTAACACGTCATGGTAGGGTAGCAGCTTAAGATGTAGTTTTTTCTTCGATTCTCCCCTGTGAGCCGTCATGCAATCATTTTAACTTCCTTTAAAAGGATGAAAGTATCCAAAACGCAAGGGTTATCTATGTTTAAGGATTCCTTCTGGGATTTTCTGTGAATAATCATAAACACATTATTATTGTTGGATACGTTTCTCCTGAGTTTAAAATGTCTGCAATTACTCTAAGATCTGTTATCAATTGCCATACCTAGTTCATATTGCTAACGCAATGATTGTGCGTAAATTATAAATATGGCGATGTTAAATTGCCAACTCTCGTCCCAGCGCCGAAAGTTAAAAGTCTATCAACGGCTTTTTATTTATTCTAAAAAGGAGCATTCATTTTTAAACGGCTTAAAAAAGAAGAGTTTATCATTCTCCGTATATAATATGTAATATTGTTTATTATTTGGAGTATATTCACACATATCTCAAAAACATGAACGGCAAAAAATCTGCGTTTGTTTTCGGAGGTATGCTTTTTTTTTAAAAAAAAAAAAGCTTTTTGTAAAAAACATTTGAATTTAGCCATTCCACTCCATCATGGTTTAACTTAATCAAAAAACTAATGATAAGAAGAATTAATTCAATAAAACAAACGGGTTATTCAATTAAAATAGCTAAATACCTAAATCTCAGTGGGAACGAGGTTACCACTGCCATGGGCATATCATTAGCAATTCATAGATATGTTTACATTAACTTTATCTTTTCATGCTTACTTTAATATTTTTAAATTTAATTTTTCGACATTTGTAATTAATTTTGATTTCTGTGTATTTATTTTTTTATTATTTATTTTTTGTTTTGTTTAGATTAGTAGTATTCATTCATTGATTTAATTTAATTAAATGATTAAGATTTTAGATTAAGACTTGTGCTATTTAAGTTGTTTAATTCGTTGACATTTGTAATTTAATTTGTTGTTATTTTTAATTTAATGTACCTATAGGAATATGTTCTTTTTAACTTAAATGTTCGTCTACTAAATGTATATTTAAATAATTTTGCATGCCGTAAGGCAAAAATGTATCGGGACGTCGTAAAACTTACCACCATTATTTGTATACCTACATTTTAGCAAATAAATGATTTCTTTCTTTCTTTCTTTCTTTAACTTTAAGCTATGTTAAGACTCTTAACACGAATGTTCAACATGGGATTGAGTACTTTCGCTATAACACTCTAAAGTATACAATTGTAAAACGCGAACATTTGCGGGTTGTTCGAAAGAGATACCGCGGCTCCGGAACGTAAAGGGCAATAGAAAGAACATGGGTGGGTTTTAGTCAGTAAAAGTCTAACACGCCCCCACGCTCCACCCAGAGTGGGGGAAGTTATTTGATGTTTTCCCACCCCAAAAACAAAGTATACAAATGTATACTACTTTTTTGCGGATGGGAAATCATCAAAAAAAAGTGTGTGTGTCAGCTCCGACGCACGACAGGAGTTTACTCCTTAAGTACGAGTATCTAACCATACGCAAAAAGAGTTTATTCAACTGAAAAAAGTTTAATATCATATGAAAGGGTAAATTCACAAAGTAATAAAAAAAAATAGCAATATAAATACATCGACACTGATAGAAACAAACAAGCCCAATAACATATAGTATATAGGTATAGTCGCCTATACAGCATACCATATGTACGTCTTAATACACTCACAGCCAAATTAGAAAGTTGCGCACTAAAGGTGCGCACCAAAAAGGTGACACATTTTCGTTACTTTAGTAGGTTTTACCACTCGGATTTTTCTCATACCGGGCGCCTTACATATGAAAATCGATTCTTAAGGAGTAAACTCCAATAAACTCCAATAAGTCATTCTTACTTTACAAAACTTAAAATAAGATGAAGTTAACAAGCGTCTAGGAATCTACAAGGTCAACAATGTCCACTCATTCACAAAGAATTGGTAAAAAAAGCTCTCTACAAAAATATAAACAAGTTGTGTCATCATCATTTCACCCTCACCCTTGTCCCATTTTATTTGGGGTCGGCGCAACACGTTGTGTATGAGTGTATTGCACATTGTAATGTATTTTTTTGTTCGTTACGCAATTTCTCCGCCAACTGTAAGCCGATTTTGATAAACATTTTTATAATCGTGGGTCCCGTATCAATTTTATATATATTACTTTAACAGGTTTTGAGTTCTCGACTATGATACTGTTTTTTCTTCAAATGTATGTACTTACATAATATAGTTATATCTATAAGTAGCAATGACAAATAACACTAGATACGATTTTTGTAACATTAAATTTTGTCCAGACTATTTAGTAACCAACTATAAAGCCTAAAATAAGTTTACTCGGATGTTGGTTGCAAAAAAATCAATGAATCAAACCAAAACTCATCGACCTATTTTCCGTCCTTCAAGTGTTTTTTTGCAATTGCAATTTGACGGGCCTGTTGATCTAGTGGTTAGTGGCCCTGACGGCTGGGCCGGAGGTCGTGGGTTCGATTCCCACCCAGGACAAACTTTGTGTGATGAGCATGATTGTTTGTTCTGTGTCTGGGTGTGATTTATCTATAATATGTATGTATTTATAAATTGTATAAGTATGTATATCAGTTGTCTGGTTACCATAACACAAGCTCTGCTTAGCTTGGGATCAGATAGCCGTGTGTGAGTTGTCCCAAGATATATATATATATATATATTTAGTGATCACATCCATGGACTATGATATTTTAACCTACGGCCAAAAAAAAGCGGTGTTACAGTTTGAAGTGTGTCCATAGAGTATCTGTGTGTTTGTCTGTGTCATTGTAGCTCTTGAACGGGTGCACCGATTTAGATAAAAAAAAATATTTGAAAGGTATCTTAATCGGAATCTGTAATTAAATAATGTAATAAAATCTGGAAGTATCTTGCTCTTAGTTAAAAATCTGTTCAGCCATTTGAAAATTATCACGTCTTTTCTACTTTATAAAAATGTATACCTGTCACTTGTCAATGATATGTATCATAAATAAGAACGATATCGTTGACCTGATGCGCAGGCGCCACTAAGATCACGCAAGATATCCAACCGACCATGCTCAACAATGTACGGCATTGTCGTATAATTCTATTTGACGGCACGGTTGGCGCAGTGGCTG
The DNA here is from genome assembly GCA_958449745.1 of Ochropleura leucogaster. Classification (NCBI taxonomy): domain Eukaryota; kingdom Metazoa; phylum Arthropoda; class Insecta; order Lepidoptera; family Noctuidae; genus Ochropleura; species Ochropleura leucogaster. Next base: position 3,310,603 of record OY288221.1, on the reverse strand, counting down.
AGCGATAGACTGCTGCGCTGTGTGTCGTAAACGTACCCAGGATACAGGAGAAATTCCCAATGAGGGAAAACGATTTAAAAAAAAAATACTATTTCTCATGTATCGTGGGTGCGTTTATAAACATTTAATCTCACATACTCACATACACAAACAGCCAGATCCGAAACAACTACATGTAGGTCATGCAAATATTTGTTCCGTACGGGAATCGAATCCGAGTCATCGAGTTATGGACGAATGAGGAAAAAATTGCCATGTAGTGTCATTTTTTTTAGGTTTGTTATTTATTTATTTACAGCCTTAAGGGTGGACCCTTTGGCTTTAACTGAGTAGATATTATTATAAAGCATACATTTGAGCAGCTTTATCTTAGCAGCAGTAATTTAACAGTTGAAGGAAGCATATTCAAGATTACCTAGGTTTTGAAAATGAAGCAGGTTTAAAAATTATTATCTATACTAATATTATAAAGCTGAAGAGTTTGTTTGTTTGTTTGAACGCGCTAATCTCAGGAAGTACTGGTTCGAATTGAAAAATTCTTTTAGTGTTGGATAGTCCATTTCTTGAGGAAGGCTATAGGCTATATAACATCACGCTACGACCAACAGGTGCTGAGCAGCGCGGGTGAAACCGCGTGGAACAGCTAGTATTTCATAATAGGTGTAGCTGCTAGCCGTGATCAAATTAAAAAAAATATTGTTGAAGGTGTGTAATTGCGATATCTTTCACACAACCTTTGGATGGACTGTACGAATATATATGATTAGCTTGGCTTAGCCAAGCTATGCTAAGTGTTTTAGTAAGGAGGTTTTTAATTCAATTCTTGCATTTTTTTAAACTTTGTCCTACTCTGGAATATCTCCTGAATCTTGGGCGTGTTTACAAACATTTAAACTCACAGCCAGACCTGAAACAATTACCTGTCGTTCACACGAATATTTATTCCGCACGGAGATCGAACCCGCGACACGCGGCGTAGCAGCCGATGGCTAACTTCTGCGCCAACTGTGCAATAAAATTGCATTCGCCACCTACATGCCGTCTCCAGTATTACTCCTTTAATGCGTGTCATGACAGTTATAAATTCTGGACGTAATAAAATATTTTTCAGGTTCAAATCTATTTTTTCTCTTAGCAAATTTCATTACTATCCGATCAGCCGTTTAGTTTTATAAAAAAACTAAACGGTTAATAGCTATATACAAACAAGTAAACATACAAACACACAGAGTTACTTTATTTAATCCTTACTAATATTATATTACTTTACTTTGCTATTATTATAAAAGCGAAAGTGAGTTTGTTTGTTTGTAACATCTTCACGCTTTAATGGCTTAACCGATTGTGATGAATTTTGGTACAGAGATAGTTGGGAACCAGGAGACGGACATAGGCTAATATTTTTTTGAAAAAAGTGGGTTGTGAGGGAGAAAGAGGGAAGAAAGGGGAAAACTTGGCGTTGCTATTACAAATCAATAAGGCGTAAGGGGAACTGTGTTACCCCTAATTTAACGCGAGCGAAGCCGCGGGCAAAAGCTAGTATTTATAATATAAGTGTGGAAGTGTGAGGGCTTATGTTTTTAATGTCATTATGGTCCAATTTTTGTCTACCTGGCATTATGCTGAGCTGGACTCCTATTTGGTGTAATCTTGAGAAAGAGAAAGGTGGACTGGACACCGCCCAGTAGTGGGCAACCTTTATAAATGTATGCGATGTGTCTAAATGCGTATGGTTCAATCTAAAAAAGAAGATAGGTAGAAAGAAGTGTACCTTAGTTTATTTTTAATGTGTTCCTTTTTTGTATTAATTCTTTTTGTAGTAATTAATCAAATTAATGATATATCTATTTATCAATTTAAATATTTTTAAAGTTATTGGCGATGACTGCAAAAAAATATCGAAAATTTTCTGATGCGGCTTCAGAGTCCCGACTCTGACAAGTAATGTTTCTAATGGTCCACGTTATTACGCATTGAGCTTTTTTTTTAACTTCACCAATAAAAACATCAAATCATCCATCAGCGATGTACCAGGAGCGCATAGCAACACAGCAGTTCGAAAACCACTCGGCACCCGACGCGTATTCGAAAACGTAGAAAACGGGCGAGTGCGGGCTCCGTCAGGCTCCTCATTAACCCAGAAAGTGCTGGCCATCGACTCGAAGCTAAACCAGTGAAAGACGATGAAACTAGTATACGAGATATATTAGCTTGTGGTAAAGCGAACGCGAGCTCAGTCGCGAAGCGTCCGCGGACGAAACCGCACGTGTATATCGCTCTTCTCAATCCCGATCGCGTTTGAGCGTTCCAAATTTGAATTTTGAACTTGGCTGTGTTTGTGTGTTGAAGCGTGCTTTGGGAATTATTTTGAGTAAGTTTGTTCTGTTATTTTTATTTTTTAAAGAATTAAAGTTAATTAAAAATAATTAGTCAATTAAGTTTGAAAGAAAGTAACAGTTATGAAAGTCATTGAGCTTTTGTGTAGTAGACTTTTTGTAATATAACTTTTCTTGAATTAAGATAACTGTTTAATTACAATTGAAGGTACAAGATATGTCGATTAAAACTTATTTCTAAAAAAGTATTAAATTAAATAATATTGTTCGCAAAAATATACTAAAGTACTGGATTTACCATCGTTCTACACACCGAATATAAAAATGCATTCAATAAAATAGACCAACGAACGTGAATTAACATCACCTGGCCTTCAAAGGCCTATTTTTTAAATCAGGAACGAGTTCTGTAGAGCTCATTACACACATTGGTATTCATGGAAAGCAGTGGATAATCTATGATGTTCATTGAATACTGTCGCCTTATACTTGCCATTAAAATAAAGACATTCGGTTTTCGAAAAAAGAATATATTCTAAGATGCCAGGTTTATTCTTAGTTTAAAAATTTGGATTTGTTTTTAAGAATTTTTCACGGAAAAATATGGGCAGTGAAACTTTTGGTGATAAGGCATTTTGCATACAATAAAATGTTGACGTCACGAATATTTTATTAAATTGTATAAACTTAAGATCAAAATTTAAGAATATACAAAAGCATTTTGCAATGTGACACTTTACTTTTCACTCTTCTTAACTTCCAAGAACAATGAATACTATGTATTTTAACTACAAACATAAGGAAAACAATTCAATAGATTATTTATTTGTTAACAGAGACAAAACTGAACATAAAAAAGTACTTACAAATAACTAGAACTTTTAACGCATCATTAAAACATAAAAAATACTGCTAAATGACTATAAAAAAAGAAAGAAGAATATCAGAAGCACTACCAAAGAACCTATCAGACACTTCACGCAATTAACCAACATCTCCTATTAACTATTAAGCAACTAATACCCAGCTATCACCATAAAACCGTAACGTATGAGTAACGAATCGTTTACGGATATTACAGCTTCATCCACGGACTGCATACGGTACTACGGTACTGCCTGTGCGGTCCAGACACGGCAATTTAAACATTAGAAACAATCAAACAAGCGTGCGGTTGAATTGCTTGTTGACGGCTGTGTTTTGCTGTGGTATTGCATTTGAGAAGATAAAAGTGGTCAATACTGGCCGGTTGGAAAGAAGAAAAAAACTATTGACTGGGACTTACTCAAGAAGATAGTTATATCAACTTAAGGACTTTTTCGTTTCGCCGATGAGAAATCATAAAGTAACTTGCCCCGAAAGTGAGGTAGGGAAATTGTCAGACTTTGATTGACTAAAACTGACCCATGTTCCTTCTATTTCCCTCTCTGTTCCTGGGCCGCGGAATCTCTTACGAACAACCCGCAACCTCGGCATACAGTGGCCCTAGCAGGTTCTTCTGCCTTGCTGACATTTGATTGAGGCACGCCTGGAACAAGAAGGTGCTGTCGACACGGCCTGTCCTCAATAGACCGACGGTGAGCTACCCGAGGGTCACCAACCACAGACTCGCATTTACGGTGGCCCTGTATCATACTGTGTGGTGTTCTTATAGCGGGGATTTTGTCTTTTTCATAAAAGATGGTGCTATTATTGGTCCTAAACTTGTCCAAAAAGACAGAGATGAGATTGACAGTGGAATAAGTTAAACCAAAAGACGCATAATCTCGCGATTTGAATAGATCCGGGATATACTATATAAACATTAATATTATAAAGCTGAAGAGTTTGTTTGTTTGAACGCGCTAATCTCAGGGACTACTGGTTGGAATTGGAAAATTCTTTTAGTGTTGGATAGTCCATTTCTTGAGGAAGGCTATAGGCTATATAACATCACGCTACGACCAACAGGTGCTGAGCAGCGTGGGTGAAACCGCGTGGAACAGCTAGTACTATATAAACACACGCAGGCAGGGTTAATCGCATAATAATGGATGCTACAAAACACTTCGTGTGAATGTGTGGAATTTAGACAAGGTATGCGTGATGGCCCGCAATACGTCTAGACTCACGATGGAAGAAGAGAGATGGTCTTTCTGGTATAACCTGGAATAGGAAGTGGCTTGTCGACTAATGGTCAATCTGTTTTAAGTTTAATGTCCCTGTTTTCTTCCCCCCCGGTAGGATAGAAAAAGAACTTAAAAGAATTAGTACGTAACATCGCTGATGCACGATGAGAGTTCTACCAACGGACTTGCTCTTTTTTTATTTATTTTAAGGGCTTATTCGCTTAGCGACCACATTTTTTGTTCTGTATTGTTTTGCTTAAAAAAAATACGTTGCCCCCACACTAGGATTTTTTCCTGTATCGTGGGTGCGTACACAAACAGCCAGACCCGAAACAACTATCTGTAGGCCATACAAATATTTGTTCCGTGCGGGAATCGAACCCGCGACACGCAGCGCAGCATTCAATCGCTTAGCCACTGCGCTAACCGTGCCGTCAAATTTGCCCAAGACTTGCTCTTGGTAGACCAGCTAACATAACTTCAATTAAAGACGTTAATTTTCCAGTATTCATTCCTGATTTCTTCATGTCCTGAAGTTTCTAATAGAGGAATGAGGCAGTCAGGGAATTTATAGATTTACAGCCATTCCTTAAACTAGATGATTCCGGTTCTTATATGGTGGGATAACAAGCAGCTGATCCCTTCATTCACTGTAAGGAAGCAATAAAAAACTAATCTTGCATTCACGTTAGAACTGGTAATGTGACTTCTAGAGCAATCAAGTCTAGACTTTGAAATAGGAAGTGTTAAGGGTGTAGCTGTCGTGATTTAAGATCTATATAATTAGTTATAGAATCAAATCATAAATTCATTTGTTTAACATAGGTTGTAAAATAGATCTTAAATGTGGTTGGTAAAAAAGTGCGTATATGTTATGCCCGTGAGCGTACAAATATATGTGTTAATAATTTATTATAATTACAGTCAATTTTGATTAAAACACAAAAAAAAAATTATGTGTGTGTCAAAAATTAAAACAATTTAGAAGTTTTGTAGAATTATGTTTTAGAAAAAGAACAACGGCTATCTTTATTGTATCAGAAATTATCAATACAAAATAATCTATAGAATAAAATATACTTTTTCAGCAAACCAAAATTGGAAGGCAACTGTTTTACATAAATTGTTAATTCTATGTAGACCGCCATTGTTAATTATAATGGCGTTCTTATCCCTGATAGCAATAATTTCACGACAACCTTTCGATGGACTCTATAAACAAAAATATAACGGGGATAGCCAATGGTGCACCTACTGCAAATACTACACAAACAATAAAACATATTTAAATAATAAATTAATATTATACGGTAGACAAATAAGATAGGTAAATAAATAAAATATCTTGGGACAACTCACACACGGCTATCTGATCCCAAACTAAGCAGATATATACCTACACACTTATATAATATATGAATACATACATAATATAGATAAATCACACCCAGAAACAGAACAAACAATCATGCTCATCACACAAGGTTTGTCCTGGGTGGGAATCGAACCCACGACCTCCGGCTCAGCAGTCAGGGCCACTAACCACTAGACCAACAGGCCCGTCAAAAGTGTTAAAATGTGATTCAGTAATGTCACACTATCGATTAATTGACTACAAAAACATGCTCATCTATCCATCGCGATGTATTGCAATATTTGCAATAGAGGTCTTCTGAGTCGTTGGCCGCATCAAGTACATCAGTCTCATCTAGGTAGGGATGCTTCATCATCGAAAACGAATTACTTGGATATGTGTTCTGCATTTGTCTTGCTCCGTATATGCTCATGCTATCTAATATATAAAATTCTCGTGTCACAGTTTTCGTTCCCATACTCCTCCAAAACGGCTGGACCGATTTCAACGAAATATTGTGTACATATCGGGTAGGTCTGAGAATCGGCCAAAATCTATTTTTCAAACCCCTAAATCAGCAGCGGGTGAAACCGCTGGGCACAGCTAGTATATATATATGTATAAAGATTCTTGATCTTGGCCAACTTATCACTAAGCCAAAGGACTTATTGTTACGGTCAACGATTGCGGCTCCATTTACAAATCTTTCTCAATTAGATCGTTTGGCATTTGTTTCAATTCAAGGAAAGAGAATTTGAAATGAGAAAGGATTGACTGAGTCATTGTTATTCTATGTATATGCCTATTAATAAGGGTATTTCTAGAAAATTAATAATTTGGAACAGATAAAATAGAAGACAGTAACGAATTGTTCAAACTGCTAAAGGTAAATACAGATTTTCTAAAATTTTAAGTTCTAGGAAGGTGAGACCGTTGTGATGTCAGTTCTAGCATACTTTAAAAAGAGGTTAGATATGTGTAGCATACTTAATTTAAGTATGGTCCCAAAAACAGTAACTTACAAAGCCACTAATGAACAATATGAAAAAAATGAAGTTGCAAATTTGGAACACTTAATAAACCACAACAAAACATCAACACTTAATAACAATAAACACAAAAAACGTATCTGTCGATCAAATAACAAAAAGTTTTACAAAAAAATCCGTTATACTGATCGGATGGAAGGATCTATATCCTATTCAAGTTCGGAAACATCATTCGGTAAAGCAAAAAAATGACCAGTATTGTTCATAAAATTTGGGTCAGATTCTGGCACAGTTTTGAAATGATTTCGATATTCTTGGTCACAGAATAGTTCGTTACAGAAGGTCAAGTTGAATGAGCAAAAATGCACTCACACATAGACACACTTCACATACGGCAAGTGCAAGCGCACTCGTGACTGTCATTTGTTTTAGACAGCCATACTTCGGTTCCTACGCGTGCGTGTGCTCGTTTTTTTTTTTAGATTCAACCTTCTTTATCTTTTTATTCTATATCTGGGCGTCACTGTTGCCTGCTGCGATCTTAACGGTGTGCAAGTGGACCACAATTGGTGTATTGTTGAACTCCTTTGATGTTATTATGATCCTTTTCTCCAGATAGTGAAAGGTCAAGTGAATGCTTGTCGGTGTAATTATAGGCATTTGGGGTGACATGGCAATCATTGGTTTTGAAGCTGTCAGTTTTATTGTGGTTGAGTATTTGTTGTTCTATAATGTTTAGCGCTACAATGAGCATAAAATTTTTGATACTGTTAGGATTACAGTGAATGTACTACTGTTAGGATTATACCTGGTGTGGCGGACATCACGAGTGTGATATAAACTATTGATTTCATCATAATTCTGGGTCCTGGGATTCAGGAATCGAAAACCTCTGTTATAACAAAAACCAAATCTATTGTTTCATACATTATGGTAAGTTAACTTTTGTGTGGAACAAGTTCTAAAAATAATCTACTAAAATCGTAGTAAAACAATATTTTTTTTATCAATTTTCATTTAAACTTCACTTAATATATTGTATTTAAAAGCATAAATGTTGTTAGCAAGTGTTTGCCATGTATATTGTTTTTTACTAAAAGCGATTCTTGTCTCGTTTCTTTATTCTTGGACATTGGTCTTTTATGGTTTTATAGCTTGTCCATGCCCTTTTCTGTAATTTTTTGCACCATACCACGCCGCGTTCATTTGTCGTTTCAAGTTAATTTCTCTATCTTTTCTTGATCATCTTCATCATTTAATATTTCGTTTATGCACTATTTTCTCTCGAATCTTGCATATTCATGAACTTAGCTTCGAATAGAATCAAATCCCTTTAAAATTGTAAATAGTTTTGCAATTTGAAGTAAATCACACTCTTAAAATGATTTGACTGAACTGGTAATAGTGTTGATTTTAGCTTAAGAGGTGCATAAACGGTTTTAAGTGTATTTCTATAACATAGATAATTAACACTGATTGAAACTCGCATCCTGGAGTACATTGCCACATAAATCGTTTTTGTAATTAAAGTTTACTACCTTAATGAACATAAACACAGAACCTAGAATTGAATTGCTTCGTCAGTGAGAAATTGCATTTTAAGGTTTTTAGGTTACTTACGCTTATGTACTTGTACATCTAGACCCTCATTCAATGAAATAATACCTTATCCTACATAATCTCCATCAAGCTGAGGTCGATATTAATAAACGTTACTTCACACGAACTTTGATTAAAATATTACTCCGTCTCTATCTTTCAATAGGGAAGACCGTTAAAACTAACCGTAGAAGGCGCGACCTAAGTCTCAACCTGACGAATGAGATCAAACTTTTTCACAAAATCAGATTTTGAACCAATGATTTGTGTTGGAACCAGCTATGTCAGCGCCATTTTTTTTGTTTTTTTTTTTTATAAAACCTTGTGCCACACAAGGATTTACTCCTGTATAGTGGGTGCGTTTACAAACATTTAAACTCACATACATAAACAGCCACACCCGAAACAACTATTTGTAGGCCATACAAATGTTTGTATTTTGTAAGACCTGCTCAAAACTCGCGAAGTCAAGGGAAGAAGAAGATGCATTAACTCAGAAGTAGATGAAGCAGGGTGGGCAATGTCCAACAATGACAATAATACGATGGGTGGTTTAAACGATATAGTGAATACAAAAACAGAAATAACTTGTAATAATTCTGACCTCAGAGCTTTTCAATGTTATTGTACTGTTGTGAACAAAATCAAAACATTGACTGCAGAAATCCCCATTAAAAACTAGAAAGCATGTATCATCAGCTATATAATGTGGTGGACCAACTCAGAGATGTAAATGAATACAATGTATGGCCTTAATCGCGTTATTCAGGCCTTCGGGTCACTCCCAAGTAATTTCTCGATGCTCGTTAAGAATTAATTCAACTACTTATTGGTATCAATTGAATGAATGTGGAGCAAGAAATTCTGTTGGTAGACCGTTTTTTATTGAGTAAATTGATTTAATTCAATTCTCTTGTCTAGTTTTGATGGGTTTTGAGTTTTTTGTATGATCTTTCGTGTCCAGTGATACTTTGACTATAGGATTTGATGTAGACCTGTTATTTAAAGAAGTTCCGGGATGGTTCATAAAATTTTGCAAGCTTCATAATTCAAATCATTGTGTGAAGTTTTTTGCTCTGCTAAGCCTACGACTGTTTAAAGTATTTCTCTGTCGGTTCCGGTTTAGATAGCGCCAGTTGATGTATAGAGCAACAGATGATATCAGCGCAAATTTACACTTCAACGTGTAATTAATTGATCCGACGGAATTGGTTCGATCCAAGCTATTAATCACATAGCAAATTGTGTGCGAATTGGAACGTCCGAACCTTGTCTAGCATAATCACAACTTTCATCCACTACGAGAAGGCGAATTAAAATCGTATCAATATACTTTCGAACGTAATGACTTACTTCAACGCAGTAAGATGGAATAATGACAGTAGTAATAACTATAATGTTGCCATTATCAGCTTGCGTGTTATGACTGTTATGTGTAGCATCGGTAACTACATACTTGAGGAAGACTGTACTATCATTATTTTTACTAACAAGATAAGTATTACTGATTTGTCTCAAGAAATTCTTAACAAGTTGGAGATAGTGATCGATATTTTAATTGCAAGTGAAATAGCGGAGATGAAAACTTGATTTTGAAAAGATGATGCTTTAGTTTACCGGAATAATTACAGGAAGAGGTATGAAAATTGTCTTAACTAGTAAAAGTAGTAGCAAATATTTTACTAGCAGTAAATATACTGCATTTAATCCATAAAATCTATGGTATATTTTATAGTAGCTTGTTTCTTTTGAAATAATCTGTGCCTTTGTACTATAAGAAGTTTTGTTATGATGTTTCTTCATGTTTTCTCCTATAAATTATAATATTAAATAAATGGTTGACAAAACAGAAAATACAGCTGCCACCGCAGTTAACACAGGGATGGTTACTACAGAATCTAGACCAACTGTCAAAACTAACTTCTTCTCTAGCCGTGAGTGAAGGTAAACTGCACATGAACACAATAATGATGAATCAAGACACAAATTAAGGGACAATTTACCTGATTGGCGCAGTGGCTAAGCGATCGACTGCTGCTCGCGAAAGTGCAGCACACTTTTGTTTGGGAATCGATGCGCAAAGTTTCATTGTGCTATAGGACCGTAGAATTGGGTTCAATCGAATAGTTTTGACGTTAGTTTCGGCTAGTATTCTTCAGTTAGTCTTTTGATTGCCAATGGTCTGATCGAATTCTTCTTTGTTGAGCATTTTCAATGTCAATTTACATACTTTCGCGTCAATTGTGGAGATTACTCACACTACCTCTCTCTTTAAACCACAAAATTAAGTATCTCTTTGCTCTTCATGATTATTGTTTTATGTGTATTTATATATAAGTATTTGTTTTAATAAATGTAGGTATTCGTTTTGAATAATGGAACAGTTAACAACTACCTACACTACTGTCTTTCTTCCTTTAAATCCATCCAAAGATTGTCTTGAAAAGATCACTTTTAGCGATAAGACCGCCCAATGTGTTACCCTATTTATAAGTACTGTTGATATTCTTGTAATTTACACAGTTAGCGCAGTGGCTGAGCGAATCACTGCTGCACTGCGTATCGCAGGTTTTATCCCCGCACGGAACAAATATTTGTATGACCTACAGATATAGTTTTGCCGGGTCTGGCTGTTTGAGTATGTGAGTTTTAATGTTTATAAACGCACCCACGATACAGAAGAAATTCCTTATGTAGGGCGAAGTTTAAAAAAATAAACTGTATAGTGTACACATTGAAGATAGATAGATAGAATATTCTTTATTATGTACACCATACAAATAACAAGAATAACATTAAACAACTTATAAATAGGGTGACACAATGGGCGGTCTTATCGCTAAAAGCGATCTTTTCAAGACAACCTTTGGATGGATTCAAAGGAGGAGAAACAGTACTGTAACATTTTCAAAATTAATAGCATTAAATAGAATTTTTATCTGTTTATCTACATGGGACATAAATATGATTTGCAAAATGTATTATAACATCATCTTACAGGAAAACTAACTAGCATGATATTGTTGTATTTATAAACAGGCATACTCAGACAAACTTGTACAACGCAAATGGAGATAAAAATCAGGAAGTTCGAATATTTCAACTTGAAATTTATGCGTAACTGTATTACTTACGCGAAGATAACGGTGGAAATGCAGTAAATAATGTCTAAATATAAGTTCAACAGGAAACTACAAAGCGTTAAGCATACCATCAGATTAAATATTCATGAATCTGTGGTTGTTTTTTTTTAAATGATGCAGCACCGGGTATTGTTTTTAATCATTGAAATACAAACACCGTTTTAAAAGATCTCTTTGAAGGATTTGTAACTTCTTTTTAATGATTGGAAAACTAATGAATTCTTTTTTCTTTAAAAAAAAGAAACTTTACCCCGAACTAGCAGTTTCTCCTGTATCGTGTAATTTAAACTCACATACACAAACAGCCAGACCCGGATCAAATACCTGTAGATCACACAATTATTTGTTACGTGCCGGGATTGAATCGGCGACACGCAGCGCAGCAGTCAATAGCTCAGCCACTGCGCCAACCGTGCCGTCGCATTGATTCGCGTGAACAAACTTTAAAAATGTAATTTAAAATTTCGGTAAATAAATATATGAGTTATTATTGAACTGCATAATTATTGTAAAAGTTTAATGATAAAACAATACAACGAGTACAAGTCAGAATAAGCTTAATATTGTACCTGTAAAAATAGGAACAAGCTTATATCTTGAATTAAACGGGTTCTGTTGGATATACCATCATCATCATGATTTTCCTGCCCTTGTCTCATTCTATTTGGGGACGCAACGTTTTTTTCTTCCATTCTCTCCTATCAGACGTCACGGCAACATTCTGTTGGAAATAATGTCCTTACTATTGTTACATAAACTCAACGACTGTTGTCTGCCAATAATCTCCCGTAATATGCTTTTATTAGCCTCACCAGTATTTAAAAAAACTATTACTATACTGGCATACCGAGGGTTCCGTACAAATTTGCGAAATAAACGGCCAACAGACTTTTACTGATTAAATCCCACCTATGTTTCTGATTTGCCTTTTATGTTCCGGGCCCACGGTACCTTTTTAAGAGTCATGCCATGCCCTTAAAGAGACTAAGAGAAAAACTGAGGATTCACAATTTTTTACGCTTCAAAATTTAAGCCAATTAAGCTAGACATTTTTTGCTTTCAGTATTGGAGAGACAATTTTCTGGTCGATTAGTAAACTGATTAGCTATGGCAACTCATCAGTATTGGAGGCAGGTAGATCGACGACCCCGGTACGAAGTGGCGAAGCCTTTTTCTTTTGTTAGTGCCTGAGGGCGGAGAGAGTTTTTAGGGGTATGGCTGATCAAATAATTGAATTAGTAATTCTTGTTCCTGTTGTAGTGTGAAATTTGACTGATTAGTGTCTGCCACAAGAAATAAGTGAGTGCAGCTGTTCTTCAAAAGAAAATATCGGAACCCATTCAGGATGACTTTCTAAAACGTACTTTTGTCTTTAACCAACTATGATTTAATTTATTTCTTCTTACGATTATTTCTTTATACGATTTCACCGTAGATGCGGGCCTGTGGACGGTGAGCAATGGGTAGTTCACCGTCCGTCCGTCTATTGACGACAGGCCGTGTCGCGACGGCGCGTTTTTATTTCACGTGCGCCTCAAAGGGATGTCAGCAAAGCAGAGGGGCTTGCCAGGGCCTCCACCTGCCGAGGTTGCGGGTTGTTCGAAAGATATACCGCGGCCCCGGATCTCAAAGGGCAATAGAAGGAACATGGGTGGGTTTTAGTCAGTAAAAGTCTGACACTCCCCCCGGGGAAGTTATTTGATGATTTCCTACCCAAAAAAAAGGTATAACACCTCAAACGCTGTGTCTTCTATATCTTTCAAATTCTTAGATCTCTATACGCTAGACTTAGATTTGCATACTTGTGTATCTCATTTCCATCGGCGTATCTTGTATGTATCTTGTGTACCGTTTTCAATTAATGAATGTGATACTCCTCCTAACAGTCATGTAGTATCTTCATTTATATAAATACTATCTCGACGCAGCTTTGCATATTAAAGGTAGTTTAATGTTAAAAATATTTCATTTTATAATGCTAAATTAAAAGCGAAAGTCTGTAAGGATGTATGGAATCCTGTATTTAATTCTTCTTCGATGTCTATACTAGCTGGCACTCACGGCTTCGCCAGTGTGATGATTTGAAAAGTATCCTATGTGTTATTCAAGACTATAATCTAACTGTGACGAATTTCATTAAGATCCGTTCTGCCGTTTTGACGTGAAAGAGTACCTGACATCCATGACTTGCATTTATTATAATAGTAGGAATAGGATTTTAGGAACAATAGAAACTGAACACTTGTATGAGACACCATCCTAACGTAAATAAAAAAGTAGTTTAAAAAAAAAACAACTTCATATATAAAAACTCACTGAATTCACTGAAGGAAAGTTATTTTCCACTTTTTTATCATTATTTATTTGTTATCTCCTAAAGAGTACAATCTAAACAATATCGTAATTATCCTGAACTTAATCCAATTTATTTGGAGACGACGCAACACGATTGTCTTATTTAACCATACTTTGCTAAAACTCGTCATCTCATTTTTTTTTTTTTTTTTATGAATTAACGGGCGAATCCTGTGGGTGCCTTAAAAATTAAGACCTCCAGCCAGGGTAAAAACTTACAAACTAAGCGACTACACGCTAAGGGCACCCCCTGTGGGGTACGAGCCTCGGCTTAGGGCGTCGCTGAGTTGAGGATAGCAAGGGACAGGCTGGATCTGAGTGATATCTCGTCATCTCATCAGACTTCTTTGTGGTTATTCCATTTTTCATACGGCCCATCCATCGATTATTTGGTCTTCATTTACCCTTATACCCTTCCACATTCATACTCAAAACTAACAAATGCCTTCTACGCGAACAGAATTGGGTAGTTGACACCATTAACCAATAATTAAAAAACACAATTTTTCTGAAAGAACTACTTATTCTAGACCTGAGAACTCCATCCATTTCAAAATAACTTTAAAATTCGATTTTTAGTTGCTTTTAAATCAATAAATAGTTGCATCATTGACTTAACAACATAGTGACGTCATCGGTTGCGAGTCTCATACAAAATCTAAGGGGGAAGCGCGTTTTGACAGCTCATAAAAAGTATATCAATTGATTGGTGGTGTCAAATACCCTATTTTAATTTACATCATGTTTCAATTCTATTGCTCTAAAAAAAACTAACATGGTGACCGATTTTAAAAACAATTGAATGTAGCATCGTAGTACTTATTGTGCAACAGTTTTCGCTGTTGAGGGCAATGACAATAGGCTCTGTGCTTTCAACCAGACCCAACTTTCTGCGGAATATAAATGAATGTTTTTTTTTTACATTTTTGAATTTTTATGGACTTTTATAAACTCCCGTTTTATGCTATATTGTACTGTAGCGAACAATGTTATCGTACAAAGAAGGAACATTGATCGTCATTTGTTTGTTTGTTGCTGATTTTATATTGTAGTACTTGTGGATTAGTTTTGTTTTACTCATCAATGGGATTACAAACAGTTACAACATATTAACGCGTTGAATGTCGTTAAGTTCCTACGGGGGAACATAAGACAGACGTGTGCCTAATCCTGTCGGGGTTGCGGGTTGTTCGAAAGAGTCACCCGCGGCCCCGGAATATAATGGGCAAAAGAAAGAACATGGATGGGTTTTAGTCAGTACAAGTATGACACTCCCATCTATTCTGCCCAGAGCGGGGGAAGTTATTCAATGATTTCCCATCCACAAAAAAATGTGTAGCAATGGTACACTCATAGTTCTCCAGTTAATTCCATGTCCTACCCGGGAATCGAGCCCAAGACGTCATGCTTAGCAGTCGCGATTGCAAAGACTAAACCAACGATTCAGCTTTTAAAAAAACGATAGTGAAGTGTAAGATTAATCTTCAAAAGTCAGTTTTTGAACACCCAACTTGCTTAGTAAGCCAATTCCCATTATTGCAAATTTATTACTCGTAGAAACAAAGTTATGTATACAACTGTTTGGAAATAATTCCTTTATCAATTCGCACAAAGCAGGTTATTCTGGATTCCAAGTTCAAAATTCCCAAGGAAGCCAGTACAACAGAAGTCTTGCTCCAACTATCACTCTAAAATTGGTAACCGTTTCAGTTTTATGTAAATCAATCGCTTTATCGCTGCATTATTTGTTACTTACAAACTCAACAATGAACAGTTTTGTTCAATGCTAGCGGCTAGCGCTTTACGGTACCGATTTAGCGGTTCGATAGTTTTGTTAGAATTCAATTATGGTGGAGAGCACTGACCCTGGTGTATGCAGTCGGCAATGCTCATTGGCGGATAGTAACGTTCGGAGTATTTTAATCGGAAATGTGTTATTCCAATATCGTTGTTTGTTTGTTTTTCAATGAGTTCCCAATAGTATTGTGGAATTATCATTTTTGGACCATTGTATTTTTTATAACTTTTTTGTTTTGTTTTTGCATATCGTGGCATCATGGGGGAAGGGGGGCAATTGTGAAAAGAAAACAAATTAATTATAATATTTTTATATTAATTAATTTGCCTAGTGGATTTGACTTGAGATTCTCTCTCAAGTCAAGTCTTCGCAGTCAAGACAGACAGATAGACGTACACAAGCAATCCTATAAGGGTCATTTTTTACTTTTCGATGTACTGAACCCTAAAAAGAAAACATGAGCGTGAAGGACTAACACTCACACATACAAACTTTCGCATTTAATAATAGTGTAATTCTAATTATAGATGAAGACTTACGTATTGTCTCCTGAAGTAAAGTACATAGTTACATGTAATTATAAAAAAATATATACATATAAATAGCATGTTTCAGATAAATAATTTCGTGAAAGTAGGTCTACTTGCCAACGAGGCGATTATTAAATGTTAATGAAGATATAAGCAGCGGTTAATTTTAATTGTTACTGAAATTTAATTTGAATATAAATTTTTAGAGACCTAATTTGTTTTTAAAAAGAAAAAGAGAAGTGAATTTAGGATTTGATTTTTGGTCTTTGACTTTATAAAATATTTTGCTGAATATAATGTTAATGTGAATGGGTGTCGATTTAAAAATAAGAAAACAATATTTTTAGATTGAAGTTAGATACAGTTTTGTTTATCTTTTATTTTTGTTTTATAACTAGTCCGTCTTAAGTCGATTTTACAGTAGTAATGCTTTTAATAATTGAATTACGGTAGTTTTAAAGTCAAACAATGATTCCGAAGACTTTGTGTGTGCACAAAAAATATTAGCATGGCTTTGTGACCCCTCAATTTATTTGCACGTGACATAAATCTTAAGTGAGAAAAGTCAACATCAGAAAAAAAGATAATTAGCAAATGATCAGTGAACAAAACAAACTGTGTGGTCTGCATATATTTGTTGGACCGAACACAACTCCTTGCAGCACACCGCCCCAGTGCTCATCAAATACGAGTGCTGAATACAAATCACCACCTCATTATGCTCCCCTGGTACATTCAGAACAAAATCAGTACATAAAAACGTTTCTGACCTTCCCAACATGGACAATAAAACGTAAAAACCCACATCAACAGTGTCGAAAGCATGTCAATGTTCCAAGAATAAACTTTTTAGGAACAACGTGTTACTTTCAATGTAATTCTAGAATTTCACTGAATTCCGTAATCCAGTTCGGCGGTGTTCGTAAAATTTTAAGTGTTTAAATTGAAAATCTAGGCATGTTTGAAGAGATATATTGGTGCAGATTTACTAGTGAGAAATTCTTTAGGAGGAAATATATGCACTAGGTTGTTTGACTCATAGAAAAAGAATTTAAACTGCCTAAAGATGCCTAGTAGAGAAAGTAGCCTAGAAGTTCACGCAAAATAACATCAAGAATGCTTCCCTGAAGGAGTAGGCAGATAAGTATTATTGATATAGCCTCATAACCTAGCAATCTATTGATTGCTATGTTATGAGCCTTCAAATGTGGCTAATAAAAAACAATAGTTAATAAAAGGATAAATAATGTAATTTTTTTATGTAACTACTCCCGTTCTGGGCGGAGCCGGGGGTAGTGAAAGACTTATCTCCGACAGGTGGTTTCCCTGGCAGACTCCTCTGCTTTTCTGTCATCTGTTTGAGGCGCGCGTGAACCATTAGGTATGCTCTTTGTGTTCCGGGGCCACGGTATTTCTTTCGAACAACCCGAAACCTTACCAGGCAGTAGCCCTAGCAGACCCCTCTGATCTATAAGCCCTGAGGATATGAGAAAGAATGTGAAACATCACAGCTCCGTACACAGGATATAAACTAACGACTCGACGCTTGAGGCGAGAATTTCATTCATTTCTCTTAATTGCGTTATAATAAATTGTAAAGGATGTCTAGAACTAGTTTTTTCCGTCATTCGCATATAAATGTCTAGTTTTAAATAAGTTTATTTGTTAAATGAAGTGTCTGAGATAGTTTTAATTGGTGATTATTTTATGGCCAAAATTAAGTATTATAGCTTTTTAATGGGATTAAATGCATCCTTATTAGCATTGATAGGATATATTAATTTATGATCATCGTAATTTACCAAGCCTTTTCCTTCTTTGTTGAAGTCGATTTCTAGTCTTACCGGATGCAGTTAAATGCCAATATTTTTTGAACATCGATTGTCTACCGATATTTAATAACCTAGTTTTTTATACTAAATATGCTTGCATTCGGCCACAACTTGCTTGAAGCGATGATGCAGCCTAGGGTAGCACGCTTGGATAAATTACTAGGTAATACAAAAAACTTAATTAAGTCTGGTAGACTATTAGTGTTCAGAATACCTGTAACGATTGCCAGAAATCTACGAAACACAATCAGGATGTGCTTCCGAAACACAGAAAGATCTGTATGAAATGGAAGGTGAACTATCGACGGCACGATTTCGATGATCGATGCTTGGTCTATCAATATATACTCTAACTTTTACCAATACACGAACACTAAGAAAACCGACGAAGTCCGAGTCAGATTTGACTTCTTTTGACTGCATAGACTTAGAGGGTTGATTTTTTCAGAGATCCAAAGGATTCCAGACATATGGAGAGAGTATATGGTTTTAATTTTAAGTTGATTTCTCTACCCCTTCTAAAGGATCTTGACAGATAGACAGACGGAAAACAACTTTCTTTTGAGGTACAGAATCCTATTAACTTCCGTTCGGAAATTGCAATAAATTTCAATTCGAAACGTAACGTTGCATATCAAAACATCTATGAAACTACACGAAGTAGAATATGTTACACCATCTAAGCAAACCTCGGTACATTTAACCACGAATCATATCTCGAATATTTAGTATTACCATTGAATTCTAAGTGTAAATTATCATTTTATCCGTTCAGTTCGTGCTTCAAAACGGCTATTGTACCATTAATGGCTTGATCTGTCGGCTATATCACACTACTTTGTAGCTTTAGTGCCAACTTTAACAAAAACCATTAAGATGGTAATGTTGCTATAAAAGTTTATTGAATCTGATCGACTAAGTAAAGGTGGTGGGTACTTAGCTGTTTGTTTTTATTCTAGATCGTTTTTAGGGTTTCGTACCTCGAAATAAAAAAAACGGAACCCGTATTGAATCACTTTGGTGTCCGTCTGTCTGCCTGTCGGTTAGTCAAGACACTTTGGAATGCGTGGAGGATAGTTGAAATTAAAACCATATTCCCAAGTCTGTAGCCCCTTGGAGATGAGATAAACCCTGCAAGTTTACGCAGTCAAAAGATATCGCCATTTATGCCGCAAGTTTGGCTTTTTTAGGCTGATAACGAATCAGCCCAAAAAGACTGAAAATTATGATGATTGAGGTATAAGACGACTTACGACGAATGGAGAAAAAACAAAACCCATGACAGTTATGTATAACTACTTAGTATTTGGTTAAATAGAGTACTGGTGAACACTAATACTCTATTTTCGTAAAACCGCTGTCATTCCTACCAAAGACTACCCATGTTCCTTCTATTGCCCTTTATGTTTCGGGGCCGCGGTATCTCTTTCGAACAACCTGCAACATTTTAGAACCCCTGGCGTGGAATACAACGCACAAACAAACAAACAACCAATACCTGCTGTTATTGCAACAGACGTAGTTTTAGTTACCTATCGACGCCTTAGAGTGAAAACCTCGTAAGTGTAAAAGAGGTAACTTTTCAGCAGGAAGAACAAATTGCGTTTTGTAAAATTTTTGTACGGCGTCTTTTATGTTTTTTTTATTAATTAATATCGAGATTTAACCCGCTTTTATAATTATATCCAGAACGGTGCGATACTATAAGATTGTCCCAAATGCATAAAATTCTACTTACGAGTATTCACGCCAAACTGACAGATGCGAGTATTTACGAGGTTCTCATTTACAGTCATAGATGGCGCTATGAATATCGAATGAACAAATGAGTCAAATCAGGATATGCGTTGCAAGGTTTTCTTCCTAGAAACGCAATAAAATAAATTTGAGCAAAAATGCATTCCCGAGGTTTTCACTCTAAGGCGACGTTATGTAGTTAAACTGCAGTTAGATTAAACTAAAACGATTCCTTTGTGAAATATATCGAAATTGAAATAGAATTGAGTCCGTTTGAATATTTAGAGATATGAAGAACAGGGTGTAAAGTTCTCCATCCTCTAAGGAAAAGGGAGGATCCTCCGACCAGACGGGTGTTGTGTCTGGCGGGCCACTGCCCGACAGTTGTTTGTCGGGCGCTCGTATATATGCTAACTGCGCGTACAACTTTGCTTGCGCGATGTAGGAATCTTGCCGTTAGTTCTTCAGTGGCTGGATAGATGGCGCTGTAGTACTGTTTGCCACTTGCATCTTTGTGTCGCTACATCACTCCCCCCCAAAGACCCAAGGTCGATTGGGTTCGGTACAGCGACGCGTCGTGGCTGACTGCCGGCGTCGACCGGGAGAGGATCTGCGTCGACTCTCAACCGTCGGGAGTGCAGTGTGCTGGCGCCGTGGTCGCTGATGAAGTTTCGGGGGCTGACCAGGAATGCGTTCTGCTGCATGCTGGTGGTCAGGGTACCCGAGAGTAGCTGGCTGGCTGCGTTGACTCGCTGCTCGGGAGCTGGAGGGAGTGATATGACGATGGTGACGTCATGATGTTCGAAGGCTGCGTTGACGTCCAGTCGGGATCACGTCGGGGTCACCAATTTAGAGATATGAAGAACAGGGTGTAAAGTTCTCCATCCTCTAAGGAAAAGGGAGGATCCTCCGACCAGACGGGTGTTGTGTCTGGCGGGCCACTGCCCGACAGTTGTTTGTCGGGCGCTCGTATATATGCTAACTGCGCGTACAACTTTGCTTGCGCGATGTAGGAATCTTGCCGTTAGTTCTTCAGTGGCTGGATAGATGGCGCTGTAGTACTGTTTGCCACTTGCATCTTTGTGTCGCTACAAATACACTGAGTCTTTGTCTAGTTTATTTATTGTAAAAGCAGTACAAAAGAGCCTTTCTATGATTTTATCTTGGCTTTAGTTGTTTCTAACTTACTTCCTTTTGTCATGTATCCGTTATTTTCATTAAATAGACTAGTCTGTTTAAAATCTTTGTTTGTATTAGGTGTTTAAATATCAGGCTATATATTTCATGTCTTATTTGGAAAATCCTTACATTCTTTATATTTATTCTGACAATAGTTTTGCCACTTTTCATATGTATGGAAAATCAGCAAATAACTTCCCCTGTTCTGGGCGGAGCGGGTTGGAGGGGGAGTTTGTCAATTTTTACTGACCAAAAACTACCCATGTTCCTTCTTTTGCACTTTATGGTCGAGTGCCAGTATCTCTTTCAAACAACCCGCAACCCGAGATAGTTTTGGCATTAATATAGGATTTGTGAGGAGCTTGTGGCTAAATAAAAACTGCAGCTTGGGTCGATCGTGAGGTTAATCCACGCTTGTCTAGGTTGGTTTGCGGATGGGTGATCACCCATTTCATACAAAGTTTCTTTTGTGCCTCTCATGTTAAGGCGTTTTGGCTGTTATTTGTAGATCTTTAGTAGTCGTTACAGGAAGTTAGTGGCTCGAAAGTTTGACAACACCGTTTGCACCGTGGCGATACCAGATGCAGTTTGTAATATTTTATAGGCACAAGAATATTGTCATTTTATAGTTTGCGGGAAGAAATAACCATCACTTCATTTAATTATAGCTATAATTAACTAACGAGAAAATAACTACCTATTGCATGTTTTTTTTTACCCCACTATTCTATGAACGAAAAGTATCCAAAGAGGTAAATATACTGCAACATCTTGTGAATTAGAGTTATTCGACTAAAAAGATACAAAAGAATCCATGCAGCATAGAATGTTACTAATTAGCAGCGCACAGAAACTGTTTTCATACTATTTATAAACTTTTAACTAAAACCTAACCGGACAGTAATCTACACTGGCCGCAAATAAAAATATTAAAAAGTTTAATGACAGCGCGGGGTGGCGGGAGCAAATAAAAAAAAAACAGAAAAAGCATCATGGCGGACAATGGCAAGAGGCAGAGACAATGATAGTTGTACCAGACCGTGAATGTACGCTTTTGGCGCAGAACTGTGGCGTATTTTTTTAAAATAACAAGAATTATAAGGATCCCACGAAAAAGGTGCGCTCATTAAAATGTAGTTCTTCTTTTTTGGTAAAAAAATGGAAAGAGAAATTGATATTCTGAATAATTTACTCCGGAATTTTTAAAGGTCGTTGCAATGCTATTTTGTAACATAATTATGTTGCCCTGGTAATTTCAAATTACTAAAACGCTTTAATATTTGTTTCTTTTTTCATTTACAACTTTTCAAAACTTTTGTATACGATTTTCTTTTTGATACATTATCGTTTGTTATTGAGCGATTGCTTTTTTTTTTTTTTATCATACTTAATGACCTTATCTTGAACTGTAAAAGTTTCAGATCTGATAAGATGAAAATAGGTATAATCCATTGGTTGATTGTGTTAATCCTTTACTTAATGCATAATATAATCGACAGTGATAGTTAATACTCAGTAGCAGGTCAAAATCTGGATATGTACCGGTTAATGGCAATTGGCTGGAGCGCTAATTACTATTACGTAGTGGAACTTAGAATAATTGGCAAAAAATGAGCGTGTACTTAGTACATTTGCCTAACTCTTCAGGGATTACCAGCTTTATGTTGTACTAGCTGTTCCACGCGGTTTCACCCATGCTGCTCAGCACCTGTTGGTCGTAGCGTGTAGCCGTGTATGTTATATAGCCTATAGCCTTCCTCAAGAAATGGACTATCCAACACTAAAAGAATTTTCCAATTCCAACCAGTAGTCCCTGAGATTAGCGCGTTCAAACAAACAAACAAACTCTTCAGCTTTATAATATTAGTATAGATTATGTAATTTGTCAAATAAATTAATGAAAGCTGGGCGTCCAAAATGGCGGATTAAGCAGAATTATAAAAGGTTAATTACTTATGTGAATTACGTTACCATTCGTAAAATGTTAACACACTATTAACTGTGTCTGTGACAATTCTAGGAATTTTCACGTAATCCAAAATCTAATATATAAAATTCTCGTGTTCTCGGCTGGACCGATTCAAACGAAACTTTGTGTACATATCGGGTAGGTCTGAGAATCGGCCAACATCTATTTTGCAGACCCCTAAATGAGAAGCGGGTGAAACCGCTGGGCACAGCTTGTCTTATACATTATATTCTACTTCAGCGACCATTTTAGACCCCTTGCTCTCATCAATTTATTTAGCAAATAGTGGTATTAACTATAAACGCAACACAACACTATGCTTGTTGTTTCTGAAGAACCTCCAAAACATTTTTAAGCTCTTACAGATATCCATAATATCTACCATAACATTGTCGATATACCAAATTATCATTTTAACAAGCTGCACAAATACGTTTTCCATGAAGTTGGTAAACTTGCAACAGATACTGCCATAAACGGAATGAATATCAAGAGAGATAACTTATACTACACAAAACCACAACTTTAATCATCTTAAATTATGCACATATTCATACTTAATAAAGAATAATATCATCTTGTACTGGAACGTAGACTTAATGCAGCCACACAAGAATGCCGTAGCGTATTTCAATACATACGGCATCTGCCAACCATTTATATCAAACAACCAGTGAGTAAGACCTCTTGATGTCTTCATGAGTCTGTTAAGAGACAGAGGTGATGGCGGTCAGAGGACATTGGTCCTTGCTATCTGGTTAAAAGTACTATTGTCAGGAGAGGAACTTATTGGTGATATTGGAAGATAACTCTCCTGGGCCTGTGTGTAATGATGAAAGAGTTTTTTATTATTCGTTGGTGGTAAGTTGAAGGATGGTTGCGTAAACAATTCATTAAGATGTGACTGTTGGGAATTTATGTTTGCCTAGTACTTTGTGGAGATTGATGGTCGTTTCATGAGATACTTTTGCCCGCGGCTTTGTTCGCGTTAAATTCGGTAACATAGGTCCTCTTTTCTGATTTGCAGGTACCTGCTACCAGTAGTTTTTGCCGTTGCACCTTATTTATTGTCATAGCAAAGCTAAGTTTTCCCTTTTCTTCCCTTTTTCTCCCTCAAATCTCACTTTTAAAAATAAAAAAGCCTATGTCCGTCTCCAGGGTACCAACTATCTCTGTACCAAAATTCATCAAAATCGGTTTAACCATTTAGGCGTGAAGACGTAACAATCAAACAAACTCACTTTCGCTTTTATAAAATTATATTAGTAAGGATTAGTTTCGATTTCGAAGATTGTATCACGGCTTTTGACATTATAAATAAATGTTTCGCTAGGAAATTTAAACAATTCGTTCAACCTTTTTTCGAAATTCAATTTTTAATCTAAGTAAAAGATGAGACTAATAAAGCGACTAAAATAACTATTGTAACAAATCAATTTAAAAAAATTGGCTTTTATCGTCTGCTAAATCGAATCCACAACGAAAATAGAATTCTAATTGACTGCAATTCAAATCTAAACGACACATTGAGTCAAGAAGGAAAAAGTCACTCGAACTAATTCAAGTATTTCACATATAGTGTAGTGATGTGAAAATGAAAGTTAAAAAAAGAACAGTTCCAAATACCACTTTCACTTGTTCCAGTACAATAGCTGTCAAAACAATAGTTGACTGACCGGATTGTTTGACTTAATAACACCTTTTGACAGTTATGGTACTTGAAATACGTACAGTAATCAAGTTTGGGTGATGTTGCCGCCCCAAGAGCTTTGCAACGATTAACAATGGTTTAAGAAACCTCATTCTGTCTAGTTTTGATCAATAACGTAATTATGGACGTTGGTGAGTCGTCAAGATGATAATTTAAGGAAATTTTTGGTATAATATTCTTTTTGCGGTTTTGCTTCAACGCGAATTCTACTTTAGTTGACGTTGAAGATTTGATGAGCAAACAAAAGTGGATATGTGGTTAACCTAAATTCATTCTTATGTAGGACTAGTATCACTTTGGGGTATTTGAAAAGATAAATTAAGATCATAGACATGAATGTTGATGGATGGAGAGGGAGAGGAAGGCCAAAGAAAAGATGGATGGATTGTGTAAGGAATGTTATAAATGAGAAAAAAGTAAATGATGCCGTGACATCTGACAGGGGAGAATGGAAGAAGAAACCAACCAACCGCCGCCGCGCCGATCAAAATATAAAGGGACAGGGCAGGAAAATGATGATAACGAAGCTTGCCATTATATTATTGATACGTATTTTGCAGTGGAAACTTACAGATGAACCTTCATTATTCCCTTCTCTTCTCGTGTCAGAAAGTAAGCTTACTAGACCCAAATATAAGAGCCCCAGATGTTTAAAGTAGGTATTACTCGTTGAAGCTTCTAATAAAATCCATATTTACAACAATTTGACGACACGGTTGGCACAGTGGTTGAGCGATCGACTGCTGCGCTGCGTGTCGCGGGTTCGATCCCCGCACGGAACAACTATTTGTATGGCCTACAGGTTGTTGTTTCGGGTCTGGTTGTTTGAGTATGTGATATTAAATGTTTGTAAACGCACCTAGGATACAGGAGAATTTCATAGTGTGGAGCAACGTGTTTTTTTTTAATCAAAAAATCTATACCCAAACCTTGTTCTATTCTTCTTATTATTTATCAAGAAGGCGTGATTTATGACTCTTAAATACAACAACGCACTTAACATCGGTGATGGATGACTCGTTCGTCCACTAACACTATTAAATTACACTGACCGGCCCGATTGACCCCGCTCAGCGTTAAACAGTTCACTTTGAGAAAGTGATCTATTGGTATATTGCACGTCGAGTATTGTACGGAGTACGCAAGTAAAAATAACTGTTATAAATCTTGGTGGCGTTTTGGAATCCTTGGTTGAAAAAAAAAACTGATTTTAGTTTATCTTTTGCTAGGCGGTTTTTTGAACTAGTGATCTTCTTTTTGTTTAATGTTAGTCCAGAAATACATATAAATATATGGTCTTGATTTAGATGCGCCAGATGAAGTAGCATAAAAGTATGTTTTTATCAACGTGTTGGTTTAAAAATCCGCCAGGATATAGATTCACGCACCCATGGTTCTGTACAAACTTGCAAACTTGGTCATATATTTTAACTGCATTGATTTATAACAGAGTTGGGTATATGATTTTAATTAAGATAGAGATAAAGGGTCTTGACAGATAGACATACAGACGGACAAGAAAGTGATTCAATAAGGGTTCTAATTTTTTACTTTTGAGGTACGGAACTCTAATTATATCTATTCTCAAGAAGTTAGGCAGGAATCACAAAACGGTGCAATTTGTGTTTTTGCCTTGTCCACGGTGATACATCAGGTCTGAAATATCTTCAATAAGGTAATGTCTAAACGGGAAGGAAAATTTCTATACGTATGTGTTTGATCTTGGTAATCTCACAACTACACATACTAACTAAAGGTAAAGGAAACCAGGATTTGTGTTTCTGAAATCCCCACACGCAATGCACAAACTTTTATGAAGAAGTTATATTGTAAAAAAGGTCATTGACCCCAAAATGCCTCTTCTTATTACAAACATTATATCATTAATATGAGCCCATCATCAAAATTAGTGAAGGTTTCAATCAGTTAACCAGTTTTGAATGTAAAAGAACTCGTTGAGGTATTTCAAAAAAGGAACCGGTAAATTCAGTACACCGGTATATTTCAATGTTGCTATAGTATTGGGGAAATAATTTTATGCATCATTTTATTAATCTTAAACCGACCATGTATGGAAGAATTAAGTGCATATCTTTTATTTATGATTATTTTTTGAGCTTTTACTTTTAAGGAAACGACGTTGGTAGAATAACAAATCATCAACGAATTTAAAAACAAATTGACGACGCAGTTGGCCCAGTGCTAAGCTAATTTTAAATCATTTTAAATTCTGGCTGATTAACTTAATATTTTCTTTTCTTGTTTAAGAAAAAAAAGTTAATAAAAGTGGCTGAGCGATAGACTACTGCGCTGCATGTCGCGGGTTCGATATCCGCTTGGAAGAAATATTTGTACGACCTACAAGTAGTTTTTCCGGGTTTATTTGTGTGTATGTGAGTTTAAAAGTTCTTTAAACGCTCCCACGATACAGGAGCAATTCCTCGTGTAAGGAAACGTTTAAAAAATAAATTGGGATCTAGAATTGAATAAAATTGGGACTGGTCATTTTTTATGTTACTGGGCCATGCTGAGATAGAAGCCTTTTTGGTCTCCTACAGGACTTATTTAATTAAATGAGTCTTATTTGTAATTCATTTTTATTATGCTGTTGTATTGAATTGCCTCGTTGTTCTTGTGCTGACAAGCCTCAGAAGCGCGACTTCTGAGCAAGAGGTCCTAAGTGCCAATTCTTAGGTCGGTCAAATTTATAATTTACGGTTGAAACACTAAGTCTCTTTAATCGTCTTTAGTGAAGGCCTTGATTTCCACTTAGTCAAATAAAAATACAAAGAGACTTTTAGACATTTCATCATCAAAAAATTATAAAACTTACAATACATTAGCAGCCAGTAATCAGCACAACATTTTAGTACTAACACAATAGAAAAATAAATAAATAATTTTCTAAAATACAATGAGCAATTTTTTAAAATAAGACGTTAGTATTCAGCACATGCAAAAGTTTGACAGCTGTTTCACTGACGTGTATCATTAGGTACTTATCAAGCTAAATGAGTACCTGTCAATTCACATGAGTTTATTTAATACTTTCTTTTTTAAAAGCTCTCATAATTCGCTTTCAAATCAGCTGTATTCTTCTTTTTTAGGCTCGTTGTAGACTGGAGACTACATATTTAATCTGTGCTATTAATTTTTACATTTGTTTTTAAACCTTGCCTCATACCATGAATTTTTTAAGGAATGTAGTTGCGTTACAAATATTTAAACTCAAATACACAAACAGCCAGACCCGCAAAACTATCTATAGGTCATACAAGTATTTGGTCCGTATGGGGATTGAACCCGCGACATGCAGCACAGCAGTCGATCGGTCAGCCACTGTACCAACTGTACAGTAAAATTATAATATAAAGCACTGATTTTAAAAAGAAAAGTTATTATAAAATAAAATAATTCAGTATTAACACAAAGACGCAAAACCCTTTTGACGTCATAAATTATTTAAATAAGCATTAAAAAATGAAGCAGAAACATTTTGAAAAAGATTTACACTTTTCATTTAATTCAACCGGCATGAAAGTGAAGTAAACAAAGAACACCTTTCTACTTTTACTGCTTACCTCAAAATAATAAGCACCCATTTATTAAAAAACTAATAAAAACGACAAAGCTACAAAAATCGCATCAAACATTTTTTCATCGACTTTTTCTCCAACGGAATTCGTCGCAAAAAATACGTTTTTAATTTAATCGATCTTGTGGAGCAATCTTTAGCCGAGATCCGTACAGTCAAGTCATTATAGAACAAAAAATGGCTCTTTGTGTGCGTTCCATTCAAGTCGGTCTATTGGCAAAAAGTAGATGGTACTTGACACTTTTCGAACATCGTCGAGAATTTAGACTTATCGGTCACTTTACAATTTGGGTAATGTGGTCGTTGATTGAATGACAATACTTTGATTTTGCACACAATGATTTGATAAAGCGATGATTTGCAAAAAGTTGAAAGCATGCAAATTCGGGTACGACGAAAGTTGATTTTTGTTCATTCATTTTTGCAGACATTGCTCAGACGGTTTTTATGAATTCCCGTTACGAATAAATACGTTGAAAGCTTAAACACGTTTGAGTTTTTTCCTTCTCGTTTGTTAAGTGCTTTATCTCGTCAGAGTTCTCCTGGATTCAAGGACTTTCCAACTGATATTTCTCAACAGCAACCAAGGATTGCGATCAGCTATTCTACCATGACATCATAAAGCAGAACTTATTCCACTGAGGGAAAGAGACAGAGCTATACAGGGAGTCTAGCATCATCTTTTTCCCTCAATGGAATAAGTTCAGCTTTAAGACATCATGGTAGGCTTACAGTTCTGGCAATAAGCTCACCCCCTATCTCATGGGACTCAAATATAACTGACAAAATGGGAGTGCGCTATGAAGTGCCTACACATCTGACTTTTGCCTCCTGCAGGCTTTATGTTATATGTTATGCTTATGGCCTATGTTATTACGGGCGAGCTTTCTGCTATCAACCGGACACAATACCATGATTACGTGGCCATAAAAAAAAAAACAAATTAAAGACGACACGACGACGACACATATTTGTATGGCCTACAGGTAGTTGTTTTGGGTCTGGCTGTTTGTGTATGTGAGTCTAAATGTTTGTAAACGCAACCACGATACAGGAGAAATTCCAAGAGTGGGACACGTTTTTCTTTTTAGGGTTCCGTAGTCAACTAGGAACCCTTATAGTTTCGCCATGTCTGTCTGTCCGTCCGTCCGTCCGTCCGTCCTCGCTTAATCTCTGTGACCGTTTGCACTAGAAAGCTGAAATTTGGTACCAATATGTATATCAATCACGCCGACAAAGTGGTAAAATAAAAATTGGAAAAAAATGTTTTATTAGGGTAGCCACCCTTTATGTAAAGGGGGAAGTGTTTTTTTTTTAATTTCAACCCTAACGTGTGATATATTGTTGGAAAGGTATTTAAAAATGAATAGGGGTTTACACAATCATTTTTTGATAATGTCAATAATTTCGGAAATAATTGCTCCAAAAGTAAAAAACAATGTGTCCCCCCCCCCTCTAACTTTTGAACCATAAGTTTAGAAAATATGAAAAAAATCTAAAAAGTAGAACTTTATAAGGACTTTCTATGAAAATTATTTTGAACTTGATTGACATAACAGTTTTTGTACAAAAAAAAAAGTTGTACAAAATAATTTCTGGACTAAGTTTGTTCCCATACTTGGATAATAATAAAATACAATTCCCTAGTGTTCAACGTCAAAAAAATAATAAACTCATAAGTGGGAACACTTATTGTGACGGATGGGAAACTACGGAACCCTACACTGCGCGTGGCCCGACACGCTCTTGGCCGGTTTTTTTTAAAAAAGACAAAGGAAATAAACAATGAAGTTTCTTGCTGGTTCTTCTCCATAAAAAACGACCAACCCGAACCGTGCACCGTTTCTCGACGTTTAAAAGACGTACCCATGTAGATCTATGTGAAATAAAAATATTTTGATTTTGGTCTTTGAAGCATTCCCAAAGTAGTTCCAATCACTCACATGCATGATATTCGTACCTCTTTTCTACGCCTTGAAAAGCATAGCGATTAAAACACCATGATTTGTAATTAACAATTATCAAGTAATATCCCAAAAAACCGGACAAGTGCGATTTGGACCCGCACACCGAGGTTTCCTTACAAACTTGCAATATAAACAGCCATATCTTTTGACTGCGTAGACTTAGATTCACCACAGACTTGAGTGTATGTTTTAAATTTCAACTCGATACCTTTTTAAGCGGATGGGAAATTATCAAATATTTTCCCCCGCTTTAGGCAAAGCGTTGAGGAGTATCAGACTTGTACTGACTAAAACCCACTCAAGTTCCTTCTTTTGCCCTTTATATTCCGGGGCTGCGGTATCTCTTTCGAACGACCCGCAACCCCGGCAAGAAGTCCATACCTTCACGCGTTCCAGAGATAAATAGTCTTGACAAAGATACAGACAGACAAGAAAGTGATCGTAGAAGCGGGCATGTGGACGATGAGCAATGGGTAGCTCACAGTCCGTCCGTCGATTGACGACAGGCCGTGATGACGGCGCGTTCGTGTTTCACGCGCGCCTCAAAGAGATGTCAGCAAAGCTGAGGGGCTTCCCAGAGCCTCCGCCTGCCGGGGTTGCGGGTTGTTTGAAAGAGATACCGCGGCCTCGGAACGTAATGGGCAATAGAAGGAACATGGGTGGGTTTTAGTCAGTACAAGTCTGACATACCCCCCCGCTCCGCCCAGAGCGGGGGAAGTCATTAGATGATTTCCCACCCAAAAAAAAAAAACAAAAATGTGGTCCAATAAGGGATCCGTTTTTCATTTTCAGGTACGGAATCCTAAAAACTAAACTATTGTCCATTACCCTAATGACGTAGACAGCTACAGTTTATAAATCTAAGGTTAGTTTAACGGTCAAAATTCAGTTAACCGTAGTGCCGTTGCCTCGGTTAACCGTTAACCATTATTAACAAGATAGTTTAGCCGTAAGATTGAGGAATAATTGTAATTAATTCACCTATTGTGGAGCTAACGACTGCTTGTAATTTATGTGGCTCTGGTACAATTAGTATTACGTGGTTACGCTCGTGTACGTCCAAGCTCGTTCCTTTCTTTCTTTCTGAATTTTGTGTTTTATTATTTTATTGCTTCGTTAGTCTCATGGTAATTACCTGTGCACAAATCCAGATTCTACTGAGGAAGTCCAAACGGAAAATCTACCGGAAAATATATCACTTTTCCCAACCTTTTTTTTTCCTTCTTTTTAGCAGACTTCTAAACAGGAGCAAGTTCTCAATTTCATTGATCAGAATCTTTTTTTGTTTTTTTTTGTTTGTTAAATGTATGTTCACCGATTACTCAAAGACGACTGAACCGATTAGCAAAAATGTTTTTTTGCTTGATAGGGTATACTTCCCAAGTGGTCTCATATCAAATTTATTGATATTGCTTAGGTAGTTTATGAGTTATCGTCGTTTTACTACATATTTTTTAGGCTAGGACATAGACCTAAAGATTTTAAGATCATCCATATTGATGGCTAATCTTAAAATCTTTTAGTAACAATGGAAAATGAATACTCGATAAAAAAAATGTGAGATATCACTATATATGTATACATAACTAAAAATGCTGAAATAAAAAACTTTTATTTAAAAATAAAACCGACATCCCATTCATGCAATTTGTTTTTGAAATATTACTACAACTAATTCGAGTAATTCGGTTTCTTATAGACAAGCTTGCATCGTCATCGTCCTAGGCCACATCATTGCTTCACGTCAGTTTAAACGCAAGCCTATATTAATATATTAAACAAATTCAGGTTTGTTCCAACACTTATTTAAGTCGAAAACGGCTGGAGCGATCATCATGGCTACTTTTTTTATCTGTCTCAGATAAATCAAATACTGCCAAATAGCAGAAGAACTATAATTAGAACATTAGAAAAAAACCGGCCAAGAGCGTGTCGGGCCACGCTCAGTGTAGGGTTCCGTAGTTTCCCGTCCGTCACAATAAGTGTTCCCACTTATGAGTTTATTATTTGTTTGACGTTGAACACTAGAGAATTGTATTTCCTAATTAATACTTTTTTTAATAATTTTGGATAGCGAGAACCGATTTCAATAATTCTTTTTTTTGTTTGAAAAAAGATACGTTCAGGATAATAAAATAAGTAAACGAAGTTAAAAAAAATGCTTGCATATACGATTATACTACAAACTTAGTCCAGAAATTATTTTGTAAAACTTTTTGTCTTTTTTGTACAAAAACTGTTGTGTCAATCAAGTTCAAAATAATTTTCATAGAAAGTCCTTATAAAATTCTATTTTTTTGTTTTTTTTCATATTTTCTAAACTTATGGTTCAAAAGTTAGAGGGGGGGGGGACACATTGTTTTTTACTTTTGGAGCGATTATTTCCGAAATTATTGACAATATCAAAAAATGATTTTAGTAAACCCCTATTCATTTTTAAATACCTTTCCAACAATATATCACACGTTAGGGCTGAAATTTAAAAAAAAAACACTCCCCACTTTACATATAGGGTGGCTACCCTAATAAAACATTTTTTTCCAATTTTTATTTTACCACTTTGTCGGCGTGATTGATATACATATTGGTACCAAATTTCAGCTTTCTAGTGCTAACGGTCACAGAGATTAAGCGAGGACGGACGGACGGACGGACGGACGGACAGACAGACATGGCGAAACTATAAGGGTTCCTAGTTGACTACGGAACCCTAAAAAGGATGTATAGGTTGGGTAGGGTAGTAAAAAATGCATTGCAACGCAGGCCACAGCTAAAAGCAAAAAAAAAAACAAAGAGAAATTACACTAGAACTTCATTTCACTCAAGGATCTCCAAAAATTAAACCTCCTGTAATTTACCAAGTACTCAGTGTAATGCTTTCTCCCTCGGGTAAACCACAGACAGTATTACATCCATATTACCCGTATCCTCAATCCCACGACCACACGGACTCATCATTATGTCGTAATACCATTTTAATGGGCGCCATCTTGTGAACTAGGTCATCATATTGTACAGTAATTTGAAAATCTTTTACTCGTTAAATCTTTACGTGTCCTGGGAACGGTGGCGCCATCTATTAATTTTGGTTTTGGGTTTGAGGTAATTTGTTAAGCATGATGACTTTTTGAATTTGATTATGTTACCAGGCATCAGTTTTTGAATGATGATTAGAACTATAAAAGAGCAGAGAGTGTAGATAAAGCATAGTTTTATTCAGAGGGACCTGCCAGGGCCACCGCACCGGGTTGCGGATTGTTCGAAAGTGACACCGCGCCATCGGAATATAAAGGGCAAAAGAAGGAACATGGAAAACAAGAAGGTGGATTTTAGTCAGTTAAAGTCTGGCATTCCCCTCTGTTCCGCCCAGAATGGGGCCAGCGGTTTAACCCGAACGATGTAGAAACACGAGCACGTTAAGAGCGTCCAAAGTTAAAGCAAAAACAAGAGTTTAACAGATGAATAGATATTAAATCAACTATTTATCATTCGTCTCCAGTTTTGAAATGGAAAATAACAGAAATAATATAGCAGAATTTCATAACAATGTGACAATGAGATCGCAAATTACAAAACGTAAAAATATTTGACCTCTTTCCATTGTGACACAAGACTTGAAAGGATATTCACAAAGAAATTCAATATGATTCACAAGTTTGCTGATCACAAAGATCCTCTGCATTGTGCTTGCTGGTTCATACAGTTAATATTGCAGAAACATCCGACCATGTCATTATTATTAACATTTAAAACGGGATATTTATTTTTATATACCTATTCTAATGGATCTGAATGTTGAAGGACGGAGAGCGAGAGGAAGGTCGGAAAAAAGATGGATGGATTGTGTAAGGAATGATATGAAGGAGAAAAGAGTAAATGATACCGTGACGTCTGATAGGTGAGAATGGAAAAAGACAACGTGTTGCGCCAACCGCGATCCCAAATAGAAAGGGACAAGAGCAAGAAAATGATAATGGTGATGATATTTATACCTTCTTTATTATTCGTTTAAAAAAAATGAATAAGGAAGAGGGTAGATCGTTTTGTGTTCTCATAAACACCCACCCGCAATAACTTCAGTTCATCCGTGATCATGGCGTTTGCAACATCGCTGAAATATCGGAACCTTGAAATAAATAACAGGCGTGATAAATATCCCGTTTCAAGTGTGTAATAATAATATTAGTGACTATGTTTAAAGACTTATATCCGACTATATCATTTGCATCTGTAGTTATTGGTCAATTTTCTAATAGCAAAAAAATCTTCTCTATTACGTCATGTGGTTGAGGATTTTATCAAGTTAATTTCTTAACTCGCCAATAGGCACTTTACTTGTGTGTTTTGCCGTTGACGTTTCATATTTACTATGAAAAGGTTCTAAGTGTGGTTAAGGTTTTCGTTTAACACCACCACGCTCATCCTTTTTAACTGCAATTAGGTTGTTCAAATAACTTTAATACCTTTTTACCGGATATTTTGAAAGACCAATAATGCGGTAATTTCACTCGTCTGGGTCATCGTCGTTCGCCCACTTTTGTTTTTTTGTGCATATCATACTTAATGTTTATGACATTTTCCTTGATTATTCTATGAGTGTCTTAGAAGTTTTTTTTGCTGAATTTAGAAGATGGTTGGTACATTTATTATTGCGATTATGACATCTGTTCCAACACTTAAGTATTGTCTCTTTGTTTTAAAATAAGAATGGTGTTCGGCTTCAGACTTCCAAGCTTTATTCAGCTAATTAATGACACCATCATCATTGGATTTGTTGGCTTCGGCTATTTTAATATTTTCAGTTGCTGCATTCCATTGCCATCTCTAGTTATGTCTATCTATCTTTCTACTTTAAGCTATCCAGCTTATCGCAGTTCCATCTCGCAGTTTTAAATCACCCATTTTTTGTTTCGTTCTTTTTTATTTCTCATTTCTAGACCATTTTTAGTAAACTTTTTCTAGTAGTACAGAATTTCGTAAAAAGATTATTCGCAAACGAACCGATACTAATCGCAACAAATTTGACACACTTCCAAGCTGTATCGATGTTCCAAAATTGAATGTTTAAAAAAATGTATGTCCGTTAAACAAATCTTATTTAATATATTACTTCAATAGTGGAAAACCTCTTTGGACGTCGCGATTTTTTTTGTCTATGATGCGTTTTTTTTGTGGTTTTGCATAGAAATGGAGATAG
The DNA here is from genome assembly GCA_958449745.1 of Ochropleura leucogaster. Classification (NCBI taxonomy): domain Eukaryota; kingdom Metazoa; phylum Arthropoda; class Insecta; order Lepidoptera; family Noctuidae; genus Ochropleura; species Ochropleura leucogaster. The sequence continues at coordinate 3,275,204 of OY288221.1, read as the reverse complement.
TGTGGTCTCTGTAATTTGCTGTTTGTTCTTAATGAACAAAGAAAAGATGTCAATTGCCGTCATTATTTGGTGCTATCCTAAAAAACCAAATCCATGTTGGTTGAGGTCGCAGTTTAAACCAATCATGCAAGTGCTTATTGTCTTAAAATTATGATGAATATAATCTAGTGCATATTATAGCAAGTTTAAGTAAATTTAGTACCAGCATATGCTATTGATCCAACCCGCATTTCTGCATTGAATTCAAGCGATCAATGTAACTTTAGCATGTTGAATGTGCCCGCACTATTTGCAGAAACTAACGTGTATTTGGACGAGCACGTGTAGTATAGGGTTTCAGTTAAAATGTGAATAAATATCAGTAAAAATTTTGCGTGGAAATAAGTATCATATCGTCACCTCACTGACTTCTGTTTATTAAATGTTAATGTGTATTGTTTATGTTGCGTATATAGAACAAACTATGTAATTGAATTCTTCTTAAATTCAAATTCTTCTCAATGGAACTAACATCGTAGTCATGAAAAAGCCTTAAATTAACGACGACACATTTTGATACACGCTGTGCTTTGCATGTTAGAGCCGATATTTGAAGTGGGTGTGTCCGTGACTTTAACATAACCACCATAGAACTAATCGTAAACCATAGGCAATTACGAAGCTTGCGAAATTGTGCAAAAACCGTTCTTAACGTATGTCCGGCGTACTAGGCTAGCATGAACCGCGTGAAAGTCTTCCAAGGTATTGTGCGAAGAACTACTTTCGTTGCACTCTTCCGGGTCACGGGTCACGCGGACTCAAGGTTGATCGGTCAATGCAGTGACCTGTTTGATTTCATGATAACCTAGTACATTGTGCTGCACGATTGGAGTTCTTGAAATTAACTCGTGTGTGCATTATCTTCTTGCCTTAATATTTTGGACAAGTTTGTATAAAAGCTCTCTTCATGGTATTTATTTATTTTGTCTTTGGTCTTAAACGTAATTTTTTGGACCACTCAAGTCATAAAAAATTTGTTTCTTCTAACATCTTCTTCTTCTCTTAATATATATAAATCTCGTGTCACAATGTTTGTCCTCAATGGACTCCTAAACCACTTAACCGATTATAATAAAATTCGCACACCATGTGCAGTTCGATCCAACTTGAGAGATAGGGTAGTTTAAATCTCAAATTATAATCGCAATTTTAATTTATTGCTAATTTTTGCTGTTATTTTATTTGACAGTCACAATTATCTGTTAACTCCAAATGTTTCTAACAGATGTCGATACCTTTCGACTGGGTTGAGTAAGCAATTAATAGATGGCGCTGCTATGGTAAATCTACGAACGTGTCTACAAAGCTACATTTTAACAGCATAATTACCACGTGTTGTTGAATTAATTAAATTTATTTTGTAGTGAACGAAATACCGTATAATTCAATTATTTCAACATAAATAAAAAATTACGAAATAGCACGATACCAAATGGGCAGATACATTAGCAGCAATGAAGCTATTTGGCATATTCTCAGCTTTCCCATCCACGAGAGAAATCCTGCTGTCCAACATCTGGCAATACATCTTGAAAACGGTCAACGTGTATACTTCACTGAAGAAAATGTTCTCCAAAGAGCGTTCGAAGCTCCAAAAACGACTCTAACTGAATTTTTTACATTGTGTCAAAAGTCTGATGTTTTTGGCCAATTCGCGAAGACATTGGTGTATGGTGATGTTCCACGTTATTTCACATGGAACAAATCCAGTATAAAATGGGAGCCACGGAAACAAGGAAAACCACATCCTTCCATTACAGGCATATTCAAAGCTAAGACATTGGGGAGACTTTACACGGTACATCCAAAGCATCGTGAGTGCTTCTATTTACGTTTGTTATTGGTGAATGTTCCCGGACCAACGTCTTTTGAATTTTTACGAACAGTTAATGGTCGAGGATTTATGTGTTCTTATTTCATTACCACTTAATCATTATGGTATGCCATCACCTAATCGTCCAGCTACCGACTTAGTCAATACCGATTTACAACGAGAAAAGCAATATGACCATGGAAGTTTAGCAACAATTATCATGAACAGTGAACCCTTACTGACATCAGAACAAAAAAATATTTATGATCGGATTATGCTGGCTGTTGCTGCTGAACAAGGCGGTTTTTTTTTCTTGGATGCACCCGGTGGAACCGATAAGACTACTTTACTAGATGGTAGGCGAACAGCACATTCAACATTCAAGCTGCCGTTGAACGTTCATAATAAACCAGATGCAATGTGTAACATCAAAAAGAATAGTGGAATAGCTGCATTGTTGCGGAAGAGTTCTATAATAATTTGGGATGAGTGCACAATGGCACACAAATATTCAATTGAAGCATTAAAAAGAACTATGCAAGATTTAAACAGCAATAATAAACTTTTCGGTGGTGCTATCTTACTTTTGTCTGGTGACTTCCGGCAGACCTTACCGGTTATACCTCGCTCTACTTTCGCGGATGAGATTAATGCATGTTTGAAACTATCATTCTTATGGCGAAGTGTTGAAACACTTCGATTGACCATAAATATGCGAATACAATTTCAAAATGATCCATCAGCACAAATATTTTCCGAACAACTACTAGATATTGGGAACGGTAAAATAGAACTGCAACCAAATACGCAATGCATTAAACTACCAGTCAATTTTTGCACTGTTGTTTAGGATAAAAATGAATTGATTCAGAGTATTTTCCCGGATATACAGAATAATTATTTGAATCATGAATGGCTCAGTCAACGGGTGATTTTGGCAGCCAAAAACGTTGATGTTGACGAAATTAACTTCCAGATACAACAGTTGTTACCAGGCGATCTGATGTCTTTTAAATCAATCGTTGACTGAGCGTTGGTGAAAATGAAAGTGTAAATTTTCCGATTGAATTTTTAAATTCATTAGATATCCCTGGAATGCCACCACATAATCTTCGATTAAAGATCGGTTCGACTATTATTCTCCTCCGTAATTTGAATCCACCTCAATTATGTAACGGTACGCGTTTGGTCATCAAAAAGATCACCGGAAACATTCTTGAAGCATTTTGGCTGGGAAGTTTAAAGGAAAGGGGTGGTCCTGCTGCCACGTATTCCGATGATACCATCAGATTCTACCATACCCTTCAAAAGGCTACAGTTTCCAATTCAATTCGTTTAGCTGTCGCCATGTCTATTAATAAATCTCAAGGTCAAATAATGTCCATTTGTGGTTTAGATTTGGAAAATCCATGTTTTTCTCATGGGCAACTATATGTTGCGTGTTCACGTGTTGGGAAATCGTCGCATCTATTTGTGTTAGCTAAAGACAGGTTAACCAAAAACATTGTGCACCGATTGGTGTTAAATTAAATTGAAATTGAAAGTATTTATAATTCAAAAAAATAGATATTAATGTTTAAAAGTTTAAGACTGTCTGCCTTGCCTACCTCATTCATGAGTTTAAGCGTCAAATGTTATTTACTGTATTATACTGTAATATACTTATTTGTTATAAAATTAAATGGAAATAATAAATCTGATAATTTTTTATTTTGTATTGATTTCTGCTCAATATCAAGTGTAACAACATTTTAATTAATTGTGTTCAACGTACTTCCCCTTCAAATCTCAATCCAGTGAATTTGTATACCAACATCAACATTTTCGTCTTTGTTCGTAAATAATTTCATTGTACTAAAGGTCGCTGCACACAGCGGGCGCGGCGCGGCGGGACGGGACGGCGACGCGACACTGAGCAGTTGTAATGTACTAGATATTACGGACGACGCCACACAGAGCCGTCCCGCTCGACGCGACGGTAACCGTCGCACCACGCCGCCGCCGCGCCGAGCGGGAATACAAGTCAGAAGCGGCGGGGACGGGCGCGGCGGGACGCGAGCGGCATAGGCAGTATAAAAACAGAATACGGTCGGCGTGAATGGGCGCCACGGGACGGGACGTTATCGCGCCCGCAGTGTGACCGATGCCGCCGCGCCAGCGCCGCGTCGCCGCCCCGCCACGCCGCGCCCCGTCACGCCACGCCGGCTGTGTGCAGAGACCTTTAAGGTTTATAGTAGTAGAAAGTCAAATAAGGAGATCACCATATTTTTTTACAAATACCATCTGTGTGAACAAGCATAGTGGACTCCGTGACTGATGTTCTCTTATCGTTCCTCTTAGATTGTTTACTATAATGTAATATAACAAAAACTTTAGCCACAGCAACGCGTGGCTGGGTCAGCTAGTAATATTATAAAAGCGAAAGTGAGTTTGTTTGTTTGTTACCTCTTCACGCTTTAATGGCTTAACCGATTTTGATGAAATTTACAGAGATAGTTGGAAACCAGGAGACGGACATAGGCTAACTTTTATTTAAAAAAAGTGGGATGTGGGGGAGAAAAAGGGAAGAAAAGGGAAAACTTAGCGTTGCTATTACAAATCAATAAGGCGCAAGAGGAACTGTGTTACCCCAAATTTAACGCGGGCGAAGCCGCGGGCGAAAGCTAGTCACATTATAAAACTGACCAATAAAATCCAACCTCAGACGGTAACCCACTTTTGATCCAAACAGAATTAGGTGAATCAACTCACGTGTAGGTTTTTATCCGTTCAAAGCCAATGTCAAGGTCTTTGTGCCGTTAGCGAGGAAATATTACGGCATAACCGTCGGTGACCTCGAATCGTATAGTGTAAACTATCGTAGGTTGTTGACTTACAACGTGATTATTAGTGTCATCGTTTCTCTTTGATTCTCGATGAATGATGATGATGATTGTTATTGAAGTGTTTATTTTATGTAAAATATCTGATCGGTGAGTTTAGAAGCTTCGGCCTCTAGTTGTGTTTTATTTTTCTTCCTTCAGTTTGTGTCTGTTTGTGTGAAAGTAAGAAAAAGTAACTCAATTGCAATAAAAATCCTTACTTCGTAGTTTTTTGAATCAGGATATTTCTAAAAGTGTGTTGTATGTTGTTATTCTTTTGTACCAGCTACATTTGATTCAATATTGAAATGTATCTTTCAAAGTGTTCTTTTCTAGTTTCGTATTTTCCTGTTGTATTTGTTTGTTTATGTTTTCATACCTTCTTCTTTATGACTGTACCAGCTGTTGCTTATTTTAAATCTTCCAAACTACTTTTCTATTCTAAGTTCTGACCCAGTGAAGAAGTTCAAGGAATATACTTCTGCACATATACTACTCCCTAGTAGCAATGATCCCGCTAGCCACGTAGTACAACAATCTATTACTATCAGAGATGAAAGTTTAAACGCTTTATGTTTCTGCGGTCCTGGTATAAACAAGCATAATGTGGGTCAGTGAAAATACAATTAACATGGAACAATAGTTAAATGTTAAGTGTGCAATTAACTTTAATAAGATGTTGAAGAAAGCCGTTGAATTATTGAATTTAAAGTTTTGTTGTTAACTTAAAGATTATTTTGCCATACTTTGACCTTTTGGACGTAAAATACAGGGCTTTCGTTAATGCAGTATTGTTAAAGTAATAATACATTTTGAAATAAGTGAGGAAACTTTGTCATTGTCATTGCGTCCGAAGCATAATTCAGGCATGATCCGTGAGATCGAGAAATATCCACGCAGCCTTTGTCTGATTTTCATTTTGAAATGAAATGAAATGCTATGAATGTAGGTAGAAATATGGTGTTGAGGAAGAGAAGGATCCAATACATTCTACCGTGAAGCATGCAACATTTTTATATTAGTTTTTTTTACGACCAATAAAGATAAATCAAATATTCACACATCACTACATAGTATAAAAGAAATCGCTTGCCGCTGTCCGTCTGTCTCAATGTATGCAGAGATCGTTAAAACTACGCAACGGATTATGATGCAGTTTTTTTAATAGATAGAGTGATTCAAGATGAAGGTTTATATCTACATTGCACATAGCGAAGCCGGGGAAGGTTGCTAGTAATAAATAAAAAACGGCGCACCAAGCGTTCCGTACAAACTCGTGCCTTACACACATTTAAGGATCTTATATTACAATTTTTAACCTATGTTAAACAAATGAATAAATGATTTGAATCATATCTTTTGTCAGCTTGATATATTGTTGTACTAATTTCTCTATTGTATCTTTTTCCCATCAAGTACAAGATTTATCTATGTATTTTTTGAGGTACGGAACCCTTAAAACGATCACCTTCATACCAGGCACCAGGTTTGACCGTAATTCCAAATATCAAGTTTTTAATCTCGGGCATTCGAAATATAAAATGCGGGGCGATCGGCGAATTCTCAAAGGAATGTTTCTCAGAGAACGGTTTAAGTTTGGATTAAATGCATGACCGACCGACTGACATACTGGCATGTTGCAGGGCTACACATATAAAGTTTTTTTTTTTTAAAGGAGCACTTTTTTATTGGCTGGGTCAATTACTCAGAGATAGTTAATTCTTATCGTTTAATTTAGTAATTAAATTATTTTATTTGACACATGTATTTATTTTATTTGTGTTTTACAAATGGACACTTACAAAACATCGAGAAAAGGTGTACGGTTTGAATTGGTCGTTTCCTATGGAGAAGAACCGGGAGGAAACTCCATGATTACTCTTCTAAAGTTTTTTTTTTTTTTAAATACGTTGCTCTACACTAGGAATTTCTCCTGTAACGCGGTGCGTTTACGAATATTTAAACTCTCATACACAAACAGCCAGACCCGAAACAACTATCTGTAGGCCATACAAATATTTGTTCCGTGCGGGGATCGAGCCCGCAACACGCCGCGACCAAGCGTGCCATTAATTCTACCTCTACCTTCTTTTTCATCATAATAAATATCTTGAGTCTTAAAAACTCTAGTTACTCTTTAAGCTATCACATTAACCAAGGCATCAGCGTTTCTGCTTATTACTTTTGCTACATACTCCACAAAATAATTATGACTTGGATGCTACAAAGCAACGGCAGCCAACCCTAACAGTACCGTTGACAACGAGATTAATACCAGCATTCCGAGCAGTAACTGCGGTTGTGGCGGAACTATCGAACAATATGCATTGTGGTGCCTGGTTACTTACATGTACGGGAAATACAAGATATTGTCTGGTTTCTCTTGTGTTTTGTTGGCTGTTCTTATGTTTGTAGGAGTTTTTAGAGCTGTATTGGAAAAAACCAAGCTATTTTTAGTAGCTTTATCAATTGAAAATTCTAATTTGAAAAGCTGTTAAGTAAGACCAAAAGGGGAGCTAGTTTTTTCCTTTAATCCCGATTTCAATGTCGATTGAATCTCAATTAACGGGTTGTTCGAAAGTGATACCGCGGCCCCGGAACGTAAAGGGCAATAGAACGAACATGGGTGGTTTTTAGTCAGTACAAGTGTGACACTCCCCCCCGCTCCGAAGTTCATTAATGGTTTCCCACCCCAAAAAAAAGGTATACGTAGTCCACATGTGGTAATGAACCGCTCCCGAGTTGCAGCCTTGCCTAAGCCAGCCTGACCTAGCTACCTTTTAAAACCATCGGTACATATAGGTAGAAACCTAGAAGGTCTTAATTTAAACCAATATCGCCAAAAATATCAAATTATGTAAACTATGACTAACGCCGTTGATGTGACTAAATCATAAAACAATTTACCCGTCATCAATTCCATTTTAAATGAAAAATTTAAATCAAATTATTCAAAAGCTTCACAAGAAAACGTGGTCGTTAAACATTTCTCGGCTATCCAAAAGACTCTCGCTTTTGACCTCCCTTCATAAAATGGTTATATTGAAAACAAAACACCATGATTATGCCTTTAAAAGCTACTTTTACACAATCTAATACATCTTCTTAGCAAAATGGGGAAAGTCCACAGATGTATTGAGTGGATAACTATAAAGCAAGACATGGTAAATGGCATTTAATACAAGGTCACAGTCGTGAGCCGTCGCGAGGGAAGGGCCATTCAAAAGTACTAGAAAGTCAGCAACCGCTGGAGATTTGTAAGGCGTTCTGCACAGTAATTGTTTTGCGTTTGTTTACTGATAGAAATAAATGCTAATTGCGGATCTTAAGATGAAGGTACAAAGACAATGATTATTGACCATTGGGTTTTGTAAAAGACAAGATGAAATGGTATATAGGATAAGAAAAGTTTTAGTTAACAAAATGTTAAACCTGTGACTTCATTTGTAGATTTCACAAACAAATCATTTTTGTTTCTGGTGAGAAATTATAAAATTACTTCTCCCGCTTTGAGCAGACCGGTAGAGTGTCAGACTTATAATAACTAAAACCCATCCGCGTTTCTTCTTTTGCCCTTTCTGTTCCGAGGCCGCGGTATCTCTTTCAAACAACCCACAATCCCGACAGGTACTGGCCGTGGCAGGCCCATCTGCTTTACTGACATCGCTTTTAGGCGCGGGTGAAACACGAACGCACCTTCGACACGGCATGTCGTCAAAACAAGACTGTCAATATATTTTTTTTTATTAAAAAATGCACCTTTTCACATATAACATTATGTAACACAGTAATATAGTAATTCATTTAACAGATTTTGACGGATGTAGATTAATACGATTTATTCTTGCGAATGCTAAGCGTAAATCTAATGGCTGTAAAGTGCCCTTTAGTGCTTTCGAACATTGTGTTACCTACACTTCAACGTGTAGAAAATGGTAAATACCATGTTATTAAGTAGAAGCCTGCTATTTGAACAACAATCTTATTATTAAGTGTTTGTACTGACTATTAAATACATAATAACTTTCTGTATATTGACACAATAGAAGATTATGGTGTATAAGGAACATTTCTCCATAATTATAGTCTCCATGGGTACATTGAACAAAAGGGAGAAGTATCTAATATACATAAAGTAGACACTACATGGCTACCTACGATCTTGATTACACCTTGAAATTAACAGCTGGATCGATCTTTGGGTCAAGCCGCGCTTATTTTGGTCCCAGGATGGTGGGTGACTCCGAAAATGGGAGACAACCCATTGCATGCCGCTCTGCGTTCAGTTAATTCCTTCGTAACTACTGCTTTACAAGTCTCTTAGTCTCAACTGCAACTACTATACGTCCTGGGTTTTGGATTCCACGTTGGCTTAATGTTATTGGGTTTTTTTTCTACAACAGTCTGCAGTTTTATTTGTATCTGACCGGCAACAGCCTCGCCAGTATTAACTTGAACATAACTGAAAAAGTGGGTGGGTAGAAATAGTATATATCTCTGCTGATGTACTTGAGATCTACTTGGTGGATTTTGACCAGCTCCCTCTCACATTGTGGAGGTCTGTGTCCTATCGGTGGGAACTTAAAAAGCGGGCAGTTTTTTGGGGATGGGAAATCATCAGATAAGTACAGACTTTTACTGACCTAGACCCGAACATGTTCCTTCTTTTGCCTATTATGTTCCGGGCCCCGGTATTTCTTCCGAACAACCCGCAACCACGGAATAGGCAACTTAATGCTACCTTTTGTAGATGTATTCCAAACTTCTTCTATTCTTTTGTTTTTAATGTGTTCTTTTTTTTTGTTACAGAATCTCAACATCATGGACGACTGACCCCATTGTTCAGTGTTATTTAAGTTATAGTTATTGTTAAAGACTGACTAGTGTTAAACTGTGTTCAAGTGTTCGTTTATACAAAATGGAGGCCAAGACACATATACTTGCAGCTGCCGCGCTTCTTATAATTGGTAAGTTGTAGTTTTAGAAAATAATAAAATATGTTAAACTAAACCACGTACCAAATAGACGAACTTCCTTCTTAAGATTTATATCGTAATTACGAAAAATATGAATATATACATATTAATTCAAATTATTTAAAAACAATTTACAATGTGTTTGAAATCTTACATACAATTGAAATCATTAATATACCAAGTAACCCATATTTAATAAACATTAAAACAAAACTACCTTACTTAAAAATAAATTAAAAAATAGCCTCAAAAATTCGTCTTCAACACTGTCAGTTGGCAATGTCCCCAAGAGACTGGCCGCTTTGCCATATTGTATGTAAATTAGGTTGAATTATTTTGTATGGGATATTTTCCTATAACTACTCGCTTGACCTAAATGTGTGAGACAGCAGACTTGTGATTACAATGAACCACCGTTGTCCACAGAAAAAGTTCAGTAAAACCGAGTTTATTTGTTCTTCTTCTTGCGTCAACCCTAACATATATGTGTACTTCTAATATGTGTGGTGTAACCTTGTTTTTTAACGGGTAATCATGAAATAATTTCCCTGCTTTAGGCGGAGCAGAGAGGAGTGCCTTTACTGACTAAAAGCCACTCCTGCTACCCTACCATGACGTGTTAAAGCAGAACTTATTCCGCTGAAGGAAAGAGACAGAGCGATACAGGGTGTCTAGCACCATCTCTTTCACTCAGTGGAATAAGTTCTGCTTTAAGACGTCATAGTAGGCCTTATTTTCCTTTTTTTGCCTTTTATGTTCTGAGGCCGTCTTACAAATAAAAAAGTTAAGAGACTAACAAGACAACTACTTAATTCTAAGACGGATGTGCCAACTTCGTATTTAGTATATATTTGAAAGTGTTTCGCAAGCGAGACATCCATGTCTAGTCTTTACTGCTAAATAATGCTGTGGTCAAAATCATGTCAACCACTCACACCTTACTTAAAAGCAACTTACTTTCCTTGTATGCAAATATCCTATAGTGCCCCGTCATGCGGTTAAACTAAGCTTTATATTTTGATTGACCGCAACTTGCGGGCGCTTGTTCAATATTTTTGTAAGAAGGGAAAATAAAAGACGATCTCTATAAATAAATATGGCTGCCTTTAGTGCTTGCTATAAAATGCATGCAAGTATCCAATCACCGGGATGACATATTCTTAACAGAAAAAAAAACCCCTTAAAAATGAAACTTTTTTTTTGGTGTGGCCCTTGTTGCGTTTTTGTGCCAATATCGGGTAATAAAAGGTAGGGAAATAATTAAAAATTTGGGGAAATAAGGAAAATCAAACGTTAAAAAACATGCATGCTATTTCAAACAAGAAGGTTTTTTGCTAGTTCAAGAATTCCATTTAGTAGTGACATTGTTTGTGGCGTGCTGTATCAAAAGTGATTGGACTGCGTCCATCATAACTGCGTGCGGCCAAAATTGGAAGTAATCATTTGGCGCCATTTGTCTTTATTGTCAGGCGTTGGGAGTTTGTGCTGTACAGAATTCCATGTTTTTATTTGTTTTTAAAGTAATTAATTGTAACCATTATGCTAAAACTGATTAAAAGTAATGGCAAGGATATTAGCTTGAAGCACGCCACCAATTCCGCAAACTCTTATGATGTCATGATTATTTAAAAAGTAAAAAAAAATGTTTTTTTTTTTTAAACTAAGTATTGTGCACGCCAATTTCATCCATAAATAAGTAAATATACAAAAAGATACATAGGTAAATCATAATTCTTAGAAATAATATTCCAACATTTTTTCTAAGAATCTACGTATCACAAAATTTAATACCTAGCTACTTGCACATCTCTAACCACTATAAAAAAACTAACTATAACTAAAAAAAAACGTTATGATCAAATTAATCAACGCTGAATCACAATCAATAACCTCAAAAATGTGTCGCTTAAAAATAAATCATCGTTTGAATAAAGTACCAAGTCAAACTAAAAACTGGCTTAATTTTTTGCAGTCACAAAGTGATATTACCAATAAATATTATCATGAGCAAAAACTGACGACTCTTTAAAACGAAAGCTTATGTTTTTATTACTAAACCAAACAATAACAACATTGTTGGATATTAAGCTCTCGGCGTTTAGTAGAGAGATCAAAATCCATCAGAGAGATTTTATTTAGGCAGTTAATAAAGTATCGCTTAGAGTTAGTGAAAGAGGCATCTTTTTAATATACTCCGCAACTTGAAGAGTGGCATCGAGGCTACATTAAACAGCTGAATTTGGCACAAAGCTTTTTAGGTACCTACAGCAATATTGTGGTGTTAAAAATAGCTTGAAGACTAATATTAATATAATTGTGTAGATATTTTAAGATCTTATTTTTGATTATGATGGACAGTTTAGTCAGGTTTGATAGACATGATTTTTATTAAATTTTGGATGGTAGTTTATTCATGCATGCTACAGGCATTCATTTTATCTATCAGAGTTTGTAGTTCCTCTGATATTTGATAATCTTCTGCCTAGCCTTTTCCCAACTATGTTGGGGTCGACATCCAGTCTTACCGGATGCAGCTGAATACCAGTATTTTTTATATGGAGCGACTGCCAATCTAACTTCTACAACCCAGTTAGTACTTGGTCATACGATACCCTTTAGTAAGACTGGTTGTCAGACTTTCGGGACACTGACTATTTGTAACGACTGTTAAAGATCTACAAATGACAGCCGGGACCAACAGCTTGACGTGCTTCCCGAGGCGCGTAAGAAACTTGGTATGTAACGGGTAGGCAAGCGCGGCTTAACCTAAAGATCGACTAGGCTGTTAATATTTAGCCACAAACTCCCTTGATCCTACTATAATATTGTAAATGAAAATGTTTGTGAGAATGGATGGATGTTTGTTACTCTTTCACTTCAAAACGGCAGAACGGATCTTGATGAAATTTGGCACAGTGGTGGATTATAGTCCAGAATAACTTATAGGATACTTTTTTTTCGATCATCACGCGGGCGCCAGCTAGTATTTAATAATAAGTGTAAAATTGATTTTAATTAAACCGTTCTATCTCCGATCGTGTCAATCATTATTTTTAATTTATGACTTAATTATTATACGAATGCAATTATGTTTTAATTAAAATAATTAGATAATAAATTAACTATACAATAGTCTTGTCAAAAACAGCTTTCGTTCTGCAGCTTGAAAAGCAAAAAAAGTTTACTGCATTTAAATAGTATTTTTAATGATTAAAATACATTTAATAAAGTTGTAGTCATTAATTACATTTATCTATTCGCTATAAAACAGCCGTAATTAATTTTGCTTATTCAGATATATTTAAAACAAATTACTTCGCTGTAGACACAATTTAATATGTTCGTAATATTGAATAGGAATTATGTTTTATTTTAGTTCTTATATTTATATTTACCTATTAATGCATCTGGATATCTTGTTAAACAAAACTTTTTAAATTATCGTGAGTAATTGAATGGCGCAGTGACTTACCGATCGACTGCCGCGCTGCGTATCGCAGGTTCGATCCCCGACCCGAACAAATATTTGTATGGCCTACGGATAATAGTTCCGGGTCTGGTTGTTTGTGTATGTGAGTTTTCTAATTGAAATTCCTTTCCATTAAAGAGGGCAGCACGAGACTAATTTATACAGGGCGAAACCAACTTTTTTAGTAAAACTGGAGGACCTACTCTTAAGGCATCAAGAAGAAAAGATCTGTCTGACTTTTAACCTTTAACAAAAAAAAAAACAAATATGTTGCGATTTGCGACAATGCGCACGAGGCGCGTGCATCAATGTTTTTTTTAATTTATATCGTTACAAAACGCGTGTCGCTTGAGCTTGTATCTCGTAGCCACGCGGTTAAAGATATAAAAATCGAGGCATACCAATTATCTTATAAAATAAGGCAGCCATGACACTGCGCGATCATAACAGTACTTAATTAGGCTGTAATTAGTTCTCGGAATCAGAATCTTGGACCCGCATCGACTTTTATCGTTTAATATGCTTGAGGTATTTTTATTGGCATGTTCAGATATTTAAATTGAATGGAGAAAAGGTTTTTGGACGTGTTTTTAAATATTTATGTGAAGGATTTGTTTCGTGGGAATTTGGTTTGAGTTTGCTGATTTGTGTGAAGTTTTGGCCATAGTAGCTATTACAAAAGTATGTTTTGGAACAAAGTTCCTTATCGTGTGTTGCAAAAGGGGTCTAGACGGAAAAACAGAAGACCAAAAGTTGTAACGACACTATTCTGCTTAAGACCAAAAGTTGTAACGACACTTTTTGCAATATTGTATTTTTTTAAAGCCTTGTCCCTCACTATGAATATCCCCTGTATCGTGGCTGCTTTTACAAACATTTAAACTCACATACACAAACAGCCAGACCCGAAACAACTAACTGTAGGTAGGTCATACAAATATTTAATGTATTTTGACGGCACGGTTAGCGCAGTGGCTGAGCGATTGACTGCTGCGCTGCGTGTCGCGGGTTCGATTCCCGCACGGAACAAATATTTGTATGACCTGTCCTGCAGATAGTTATTTCGGGTCTGGCTGTTTGTGTATATGAGTTTAAATGCTTGTAAACGCACCCACGATACAGGAGAAGATCCTAGTGAGGGGCAACGTTTGCCGTGTCGACGGCGCATTCGTGTTTCACGCGTGCCTCAAAGACAGTCAGCAAAGCAGAGGGGCTTGCCAGAGCCTCCGCCTGCCGGGGTTGCAGGTTGTTCGAAAGAGATACCGCGGCCTCGGAACGTAAAGGGCAATAGTAGGAACATGGGTGGGTTTTAGTCAGTACAAGTCTGACATGCCCCCGGCTCCGCCCAGAGCAGGGGAAGTCATTGGATGATTTCCCACCCGAAAAAAAAGGGGCAACGTTTAAAAAAAGCATATATAATAATGTCATCTGTACCAAGGTAAGGTGAAAAACTAAAAGCAGCTGGTCACTTACAAAAAGGACAACATAATAAAAAAAAACTTGATTCCGTCAAAACTGCCAGTATATTTTGATAAGCCGCTGACCATATGTCCAAGTGAAAGTTTACCCCATAAAATTAAAAAGTGCAGAATTTTATTTTTACTTTTTTTTTTTATTCACACGCCTTTCTTTTCTTAAGGCTACGATCGATCATTGCTATCTTTAAAATTGACTTAACCTAGAAATATCGAACCGCACTTCAATGTATGTTTTTAACAAGTCGGAAAAAAACTAGAGGATGAATTAAAACATAATTTAATTTGTTGCGGTCTTGATCAAGGAGCGTTGATGTACAGCTTTGTCTTGATCGCAGAAATGAATGAATTTATACAGAAGTACCACTCACACAACTTTTTACTCAAGCAATGATGGCATTAAAATAAATAGAGGTATTTCATTTTTATCAGTTATTTCCTACAAAAGTGTACGGTCAATACTTGTACGGTCAAGGGGTCTAAAATAGCCGCTGCAGAAAAATCATAATCCTTACTATTATTTAATATTATAAAAGCGAAAGTGAGTTTGTTTGTTTGTTTGTTTGTTACCTCTTCACGCTTTAATGGCTAAACCAATTTCGATGAATTTTGGTACAGAGATAGTTGACAACCAGGAGACGGACATAGGCTAATATTTTTTTGAAAAAAGTGGGATGTGAGGGAGATAGAGGGAAGAAAAGGGAAAACAGCGTTGCTATCACAAATCAATAAGGCGCAAGGGAAACTGTTTTACCCCGAATTTAACGCGAGCGAAGCCGCGGGCAAAAGCTAGTAGGTTAATAAAAATGGGTAGTTTATGAGTTTTCGTCAATGATATATTATATTTTTTCTTTTATATTTATACGGATGATCTGCTAATCTTGAAACCACGAAAATGAATAAAAAATAAATAAATTTAGATATGAGCGCCATATTATTATACCAAAACTAAACATGCTGAAACGACATTAAAAAAAAAAACTGGAAAATATCTTTACATCCGGAAGTCAGAAAAAGTGAGACTTCCACAACTCCACTCGATAGCGGTTAATGGCGCTAATGTTATTCGACGTTAGATCAATGATCTATAGATCGTGATCGATGACGCGTGCGCCGCCGTCAATAACCGTTAATACGACACTTGTTTTGATTTATTATTCCATGCTTTTTTGTTGTTAATGATCTACGAATACTTTTGTAGAGTTATGAAAATGTTCTTTTTTTGTAATTTATCATTTTATTTGTATAGGGATACGAAATGTAGGCCTACGCTAGGCCTCTTTCGTAAATATGTTTTGGAACTAAAAAGAAAGCAGTGATTTTAGTTCAACAGTTGTATATTTGTGCCAACCCTAAAAAATACAGCAATTACTGATAGATATAATTGCAGATAGAATATCTTCGTCTCAAGGTTCAAAGTGATAATTATCGTTGATATGCTTGTGCATAAAAATCCGGCCAAGTGTGAGTCGCACTCGCACGCATTTATTTTTAAATATAAAAATAAAAAAAATTGTTTTAAAAATAAAGAGATCAAGACATGCATTAATAACTTAGACAATAATTGTATCTAAAAAAACATGTTGTTCATTTCGAGTGCTTTGTGTTACTGTAAAGTATGTAAATGTGGCGAAAGTACAGTGAATCGTTTTTTTGTAAAGCTAATTAAATACTATCTGACGGGCCTGTTGGTCTAGTGGTGGCCCTGACTGCTGAGCCGGAGGTCGTGGGTTCGATTCCTACCCAGGACAAACTTTGTGTGATGAGCATGATTGTTTGTTCTGTGTCTGGGTGTGATTTATCTATAATATGTATGTATTTATAAATTATATAAGTATGTATATCAGTTGTCTGGTTACCATAACACAAGCTCTGCTTAGCTTGGGATCAGATAGCCGTGTGTGAGTTGTCCCAAGATATTTATTATTATTATTATCAGACTTTCCCAAAATGGCTCCAAAAGCGTAGATATGTAGGTAAGTTTTTACTTACACTAAGGGAACTTAAAGGCGTCGATATATTTGCAATGTTCAAAAACCCCAATAGAAGTGGAAAAGTAATATTCGTTTGCTTGCTTTCATCTTTTCATATTGCAGGGATAAAACGCTGACAAGACTCTGAGCAAATATCAACAGCTCTTACAAATCCATACGTGATAAGTCTGTCGATCTGTCTGATTACGCTGGCTGTAGGCATTTTAATGAAACTTGAAGAGATAAGTAAACAGACTTGTCAGATATAGTTTCAATAGTCTTAAAAAAAATATTTTCGAAAAATTTAAATTTATTTGATAAAAAAACACACTTCATTAAAAAAAACAGTCGAAAACGAGCCACACTCGCGCACCGAGGGTTTTGTACAAACTTGCGGCATACAGACAACAACCATAATATATCTTTTGACGTAACGTAGACTTATTATGTGTATTTATGTTCCGGAGCTGAGGTATATTTTTCGAACAACCCTTAACCCCGACAAGCGGTGGCCCTGGCAGGCCTCTGCTTTGCTGGCATCTCTTAGAGGCGCGCGTGGCACACTACACCTGCGACAGATTTAATTACGTTTGCTTTTAATCGTGGTTTCCACTACAGAACATTGTTACTCCAGCGGTTATCAGTTCTGCCCCAAATGTGACCGGCTTACTGTCATTTCGCCGGCTATGGCGGTAACTTTCAGTCCCTGACGGTTAACTTCATGCGCATACCAATGGGGATGAATAATTGCAACTGCTACATAATTCTAACATCCTTACTAATATTATAAAAGCGAAAGTGAGTTTGTTTGTTTGTTACCTCTACACGCTTTAATGGCTAAACCGATTTGGATAAATTTTGGTACAAAGGTAGAAGATTTAAAAAAAAAATGGGATGTGAGGGAGAAACAGGGAAGAAAAGGGAAAGCTTAGCGTTGCTATTACAAATCAATAAGGCGCAAGCGGAACTGTGTTACCTCCAATTTAACGCGAGCGAAGCCGCGGGCAAAAGCTAGTTTTTAATAAAAATTTAATTGCAATAAAACTTATAATAAAATAATTATATTAGGTATAGGTCACACAAAAATCAGACTACAAAATTGAAGCTTTTACAGATTCGGTGCAATGTGGCTGCATATTTGAAAACACAAAACTTGGGCTTTAAAAAAGCTTTATAAAAGTTTTAGCGTTAAATACGAAAATTGCATAAACGGTGTTAAGTGCTGAAATTCGGGTTGTTCAAGCACTTTTAGTTCCACGAAATTTGGCTGGGAACTAGATTTACGTCTTTATTTTATTTTTTTACTGCTAAACTTAATGGCTTTTTCAAAAACATTCTCAGGTTTTATTGAACCGGTTACCAGGTTCTTGGGCTTTTGCCAAAAAATGTTCTTTTAACATACCAACTAACGTCATTACTTTTATCTCTAAACATAATACGTACATATATTACAGTTTTTTTAAAGGAAACTAAACACTTTTCCTAATTGTTTTCTTTCTAATATATATTTCCAAGATGAGTCAGGACAGATTGGGCATTATTGTCACACAATGTGTGCTTGGAAACGGTCTTCGTCAACGAGGAGGGGCCAGAAACCGAAGAAGTCCCAAAAACGATAGTTAACAATTTGGACTTTTTGGTTCTGCCAGATTGGCTAGAAGCTAAAAACTGAGAGTGTTAGAAAGGAATAGGGAAGGCCTTTGCCCAGTAAGACAAAATAGACTATCAAAAAACAACTTTACTTTCTTTGCAAATAAGAACTATTTTTCAAAACCACAGGAAAATTAAAACGATGGAGAATAATATAGCGTATATATAACATACTAGCTTTTGCCGCATTAAATTCGGGGTTACACAGTTCCCCTTGCGCCTTATTGATTTGTAATAGCAACGCTAAGTTTTCCCTTTTCTGCCCTCTTTCTCCCTCACATCCCACTTTTTTCAAAAAAATATTAGCCTATGTCCGTCATCAAAATCGATTTAGCCATTAAAGCGTGAAGAAGTAACAAACAAACAAACTCACTTTCGCTTTTATAATATTAGTAAGGGTAGCGTCAGTAACTCTTTTGTTGCTTTAAAAATAACATACAATTTCTACTGTTTTCACCGTCCATGGGTAGATAGCTAAGTCCTTTTTTATCTAGTTAAAATTTTGTCTACCCAGCGCCAAAACTGCTGTTCTACACAAAATTGCACGTTTTCCCGCTAAAACTGACCGCGCATGCTCGCACGTACGACTGTGTTACACTGAGCCTGTTTTTTTGCACGACGAATAAAACTTAGCGGTAAATCCGCTTATACAGGCTGTTAAAACTTTTGTGTTTTGTATTTGTGTCTCATCATCTGCCTGGATTTTTGTAAAATGTTTATTTATTGGGATTTTCTACAGAGAATACACAAATAATATAATTAAAAAAAAAATACAAATAGGAACTGATTTCTGTTCTTCTCCAATTACAGGAAACCACAGCATTCACTTAATAAGTAGTTACAAAAAAGTTTGATAAGACAATAAAGTTTTAAAAAGATAAGAGGAACAAAAAAAACACATGTTTCAAAAATAATTATCAAATATAAAAAACAACAAAAATAAAAATAAAAACATTATTACAATCTGACCAAATACGTTCGTTGAGATTGGATTCTATTCTATTTGGGTGCAACTTAATACCAGTATTTACGAGTCTGCCTATCTGATCTTAAAATCTAGTTATTGAGTAACAAATTTCTTGGTAAGAGTCGTTCTTATGGTTTCGGCCATAAGAACGACTACTGGGTAAAAAGTTAACACGTTACCCTTTTAGCAAGACTGGCTGTCAGATGCGTCCTGCTGCCGGGGTTGCGGGTTGTTCGAAAGAGATACCGCGGCCCCGGAATATAAATAGCAATAGAAGGAACATGGGTGGACTTTAGTCAGAGCAAGTCTGACACTACCCCCATTCCGCCCAGAGCGGGGAAAGATAGTTGATGATTTCCCAACTGTTAAAAAACAATTCTGTTAAATAAAATTCAATAAACTTTATTCAGAACTTAATATGATATTTTACTGTTTATTGTCATTTTCATGGTTTTACAGCTCAAATTTACAGTTAGAAACAAAACAGTTAACTCGTTATTGTAATGTATTTTGTAGCAATCATGAACAAAGTAATCAGCTTTGAATATCATCAAAATATCTTTGATAGATTATTTTATGTTCCTGTGAGTAGTTTGCCAAAATACTTTTAAATAATACTAGTTTATTACTGTCCTACTACTGAGCGAAGGCCTATTCTCAAAACAGGTACGTACATTGATCACCATGCTTGCTCAAGACGGGTTGGCAATTTCCAACTTATATCCTTACTAATATTATAAAACCGAAAGTGAGTTTGTTTGTTACGTCTGCACGCCTAAATGACCAAACTGATTTTAATGAATTTTTGGTACAGTGATAGTTGGGATCCTGGAGACGGACACAGGCTAATTAAAAAAAAAGAACAATGAGGGAGAAAGAGGGAAGAAAAGGTAAAACTTAGCTTTGCTATTGAAATAAATAAGGCGCAAAGCAAAAACTACCGGTATCTGCAAATCAGGAAAGAGTGTTACTCCGAATTTGACACGTGCGAGGCCGCGGGCAAAAACTAGTGGAATATAAATCCAGGTTTCCTCACGATCATTTCTTTCACCAATGTCTGTGATGTCATAGATAAACTTTTGGAAAATTTATAAATGAATTGAAAAAATTACATTGATACCACCCCGGATTTTAATCCACATAAGAGGCGAAACGCTTAACTTTTTGGACCATCACGATAAGTGACAGTTTAATCAGTAACAAAACACAGTACATCAAGTTTACTTAAGTTTAAAAAAGAAAACAACAACTACACCGTCCTGGCTCTATAGCCAAACAGCAGACGACAATCGTAATCGCTCAGCAGTCACTAATACATTTTCAACTTTATACCCTAGCACATTTAGTTGAAAATCTATTAAAGACTGCTGAGCGATAACGAACGAAACAAACGAAAATGATATGTAAACGTCAATAGATTTCAACTACAGTAGTAGCAGTGTCCATCTAGATGGACTGATTTCAACCTCCACTCTTACTTACCGTATTTTAAAAACACGTTATTCATATTTATTTTACGCATACAGCCTCTGGCACCCGTATTTATTACACGTGCAAAGCCTTTGTCTTACAACCTTATTACTAAGAAAATAAGGGTGAAAACAAGTCAACCGTCATTATCTTCGTATGTTACCAAAACGAGAATGAGAACCATCATAAATCCGTTAACAAACGACTACAAATTTCACTTTCTCACATCGATATTTTAACTAGAGCAAAATCAGTAAAAACATTTAAAACTAGTTTTTTAATCACACGTAGATCGTTTAAGAACGGACAGGTCTTAAAACTTGAAAATAATGATAAACAGTGTGAAATTGGTCCAGTTTTAATAACACTGTTGATTATTATCAATAGTGGCGTCATATTTTCACTTGGATGTTGCAGATAAGATATAGTTTTTAACAGACTTCAAAAAAGGAGAAGGTTCTATGTTTGACGGTATTTTTTTTAATTAATGTGTTCATCGATTACTCCGCCAACTGCAGATCGATTTTCATAATATTTTTTTTCAAAATTTTTTTAACCGTCTGCCCGGGTTGCGGGTTGTTCAAAAGAGATACCGTGTTCCCCGAACATAACGGGCAAAAGAACTCCCCCCGCTGCTACTAGAATGGGGAAGTTATTTGATGATTTCCCATACAAAGAAAAAAGGAGTATCGAGCCTTATGCTAAGATTAGTTGACATTCGACCACTGTTTTTTTTTTAAATTCATTTACCTTCAGACTAATCTTGGCCCTCCTGGAACGCAATCGCATACATCCTCAATAGATGCTCAGTAGTACACAGTACAGACGCCTGCAGGTCAAGCTACCCGAAACTGTCAATTTTTCCCAATGAACCTTGAACCCTAATACTTTAGAAATAAAGTCGAAAATCTATCAAAGAAATCTGACAGATTGTAGTAGCTTGATATAGAGGCGTCTGTACCGATGGTTTTAAAAGGTACAGGTACAGGTTACAAGGTACCTACATTAATATCCATTATATAACAGTTCCATGCTCCATCCATGAAGCCCCAGTGTCTTGGAAACTGGTGCTAATTAAAGCTAAAATAAAAACCAGCCTTATCAGAACATGGACCTTATTTAGAATGTAGATCAGACTTGATAAGCGATAGTCATTAGCGGAGAAATGCAGACAAATGAGAGCGCAGTTCAAGGAGTTGTAAGAAAAAAAACTGCCAAGAGCGAACCGTCGTCGCGTCGGTTCCGTAGAAAGTTGCGACTTAAACAGCTATATCTTTTGACTGCGTAGACTTACAGTACGGCCAACGAGAAGCGATACCAAATGTAAACAAAACCCATGCTAAAGCCCCATCTAAAATGGCCGCCCGAATGTTGGCGAACCCGTCTTAACGTTGTCATGTTTTTGCCGGGAGAATGAGACATTACGACAAAGGCACAAGATGGAAAAAGCTAAATATTAGATTGTCAACGCCACAGTTGTTCTTTAGGTTAATGACCTTTCGTATCGCTTCTCGTTGGCTGTACTGTAGAGGATTGTTTTTTTTTTACTGCACAAAGAGATTACAGATGTAAGTATAGGTATGGTTTTGATTTTAACTCGATACCTTCATGCATTTTCGAGATAAAGGGTCTTGACAGACAGACAGATAACAAAGTGATCCTGTAGGGGTTCTACTTTTTCCTTTTGAGCTACGGACCCCTTAAATGAGAGTGCAGTTTAAGGAATTGTAACAAATAAAAACAAGCGTGTTCTCAACCAACTTGTGAAAATAACATGTGCAATTAACATAAAAAGGTATTTTATTTGTTAAATGATGTTAAAACCTTTTATTAAAACATTACCCTACATTAAACTTCGCCAGAACCGCGTAGTAATACGAATACACATAAAATAACTGCATGCTTTTCGTTTAAACATTTTTTTCTGTAAATCTTAATGTAGATTTTTAGTGGATTAATATTTAAATTAAAAGAAAACAGTTTAAACTTGTATTGCATTGGATACCAACGGTGCCCAAGAAATTTTAATAAGGCGTTAGTTCGAGGGGAAACAAGAGGACAATCAATTCTGAGCTCTGGTATCGTAGTACCCAGTTCTAAATGGTTTCTGGAAGTCAGATAGGCAGTTGTTCCATGTACTCTATGAACTGGTTAGACAAGAAACCGAATCCAATATAGTTGACGAGCTTTTGCCCGCGGTTTCGCTCGCGTTATATTCGTGGTAAGACAGTTCCTACCTGCTACTTGTAGTTGTTGCCCTTGCGCCTTATTTATTGTTATAGAAAAACTAAGTTTACCCTTTTCTCCCCTCTTTCCCCTCATCTTTAAAAATTTGTCTATATCCGTCTCCAGGGTCCCAACTATCTCTGTACCAGAATTCATCAAAATCGGTTTAACCATTTAGGCGTGAAGACGTAACAAACTAACTCACTTTCGCTTTTATAATATTTGTAAGGATAAAAAGCTAGGCAGATGGCATCAACCAAGTCAATACGAACTATAAAACAAGTTCTAATAAAAAATAAACTGCTAAAACTCCTCTATCTGTTTTTTTCTTAAAAAAAAAGCAACCTGTATCTAAACCCACGAACGCGCTATACATCAGTAAGCGCCAACCCACTAACACGTGCTTGTATCCGAATGTACCCGAAAAATGTGAAAGTGTACACTAATTACATTTATGAAGACTAGTGTGTTAAATGAAGGTGTGTTATTAATAAATTTAATGACGTCTATTTTATCTTGTTAAAAATATTTTCAAAGATTGTTAAACTAGACATGTACATGGCCAAGATTTTATTATAAAATAAAAAAAAAATATCTTGGGACAACTCACACACGGCTTTCTGATCCCAAGCTAAGCAGAGCTTGTGTTATGGTAACCAGACAACTGATATACATACTTATATAATTTATAAATACATACATATTATAGATAAATCACACCCAGACACAGAACAAACAATCATGCTCATCACACAACGTTTGTCCTGGGTGGGAATCGAACCCACGGCCTCCGGCTCAGCAGTCAGGGCCACTAACCACTAGACCAACAGGCCCGTCAAACTACAAGCCCGTCTTATTATTACGTGCATAATAGAAATTGTTCTTTTTGTGACTTCGTCCAGAGTGGAAGGTAATGGTGGTGAAGGTAGCGGTACAGATTCTGATGAAACACGAAGTTAAACTAGACTAAGAATTAAATGACATACTTAGCAAGTCTAATTTTACTCCACAACATTTTAGTCCAGATTAAACGATTGACGACACAGTTGGCGCAGTGACTGAGTGATCGACTGCTGCGCTGCGTGTCGCGGGTTCCATCCCCGCACGGAACAAATATTTGTATGAGACAGGTAGTTGTTTCGGATCTGGCTGTTTGTGTATGTGTGTTTAAATATTTGTAAACGCACCCACGATACAGGATAAATTCCTAGTGTGGGTGGGACAACGTAGTAACGGGGGCCAGCCCGTTACCACTAAACGGTAACAAAACAAGACTCCATGACTACTACAGAGACAAAAATGCCCTACTCCGGAATCAATCCTGCTAAGTCAAGTTCAATGCTGCTAAGACCCAGGCGTGTCTGTTCTCCGCAAAGAGGAGTGAATTTCAACCTGCGCCTTCTTTCCGTGATGTAACCGTGCCAATTACCGACCATATTGAGCTTCTTGGTGTAACGCTTACATCTACCCTCAATTTTGGTCCGTTCATCGAGGCTAAGGCTAAACTGGCTGCTAAGAAGTTGGGTATCCTAGCAAAGGTGAGACAGTATTTCACACCGGAACAGTTGCTGAACTTATATCAAGCGCAAGTTCGATCGTGTGTGGAATACTGTTCTCATCTCTGGGACGGATCCGCCAAATACCAGCTTGAAGCGCTAGAGTCTATAGAGAAACGAGCCAAGAGGCTCATCGGCAACGACGCGCTGGTTGAGTCAAAGCTCCAGAGCCTGGAGCATCGCCGGCGCGTTGCCAGCCTTTCGGTTTTCTATCGGTTACATTTCGGAGAGTGTGCGATGGAATTGCACAGCCTAATTCCGCCAAGCCCGTTCCATCATAGGATTACAAGACGTACGGCGATGCGCCACCGTTACATGGTAGACATCCCACCCACACGCACTAAACGGTTTGGGAATACCTTCATTGTGCGTACTGCTAAGGAGTGGAATTCCCTGCCGGAGTCTGTATTTCCTGACAGCTATAACCTGGGGGTCTTCAAGTCAAGAGTGAATAGGTTATTTCTAGGTAAGCGTGCTTCATCGTCGACCACATCATCACTTACCATCAGGTGAGATAGTGGTCAAACGCGAGCCTATCAATAATAAAAAAAAAAAAAAAAAATCCCAGGACCTAAGTCTTAGCAGTCACGCTAGCGACCACTAGAACAATAAGGCAGTCAAGCTTAATACATCTAATTTAAAACTTTGACAAGTGAGTGAGAAGTAGGTTATTATATTAAAGAGTAGGTACAACTCAACTCGACCCGTCAACACTCACGTACTGTCAGTTAAAGTTGATCTTTAGACCCGACACGTTTCGCTTTGATTGATGCCGACGCACTTACCAAGGATTATAAAACGAAATATACAGTATTTTTTTCGCATTTGACATGATCAAATAACTTCCCCCGCAATTGTGTGTCCTACAATATTTAAAACTGATAATCAAAGTTATTCTATCTGAATTTTTCACTCAAAAATAAGCTCTTTAGACACATGATTAAATGTATTTTTTGCATAGCAGAAGACAGTAGCAGTACCATTATAGTTTAGAGGGGCTTGCCAGGGCCAGAGAAACAGCGGCCCCGGACCACAAAGGGTAAAAGATAGAACATGGATGGGTTTTAGTCAGTAAAATTCTGAGTCTCCCCTGCTCCGCCCAAAGCGGAGGGAGTTATTTAATGATTTACAATCCGTACAAAAAAAAGGCAGCAAAAAGAAGGGAGGAAGGAATTGCCGAAATGTATACGTCTTATCATGAAGAATTTGGTCTTTGCATAATGGTCCGAAGTTCTCTTGAAAACGACGACTGAGCTCTTTAAGAATTCTGCGCCCTTGGTACCACGTTTCTGAAAGACTTAGTTAGTATCTTTCCTACCGATTTCTCATGTGATTTGCCGCACAAATAATTCAAATGGAGGAAAAGAAAATGTCATCCCTAATAAAAAAAACCGGCCAAGAGCGTGTCGGGACACGCTCAGTGTAGGGTTCCGTAGTTTCCCGTCCGTCACAATAAGTGTTCCCAGTTATGAGGCCAACCGAACAATTCGGTAATATCCGATCCAATGTAATAAGTACCTACAGCGCCATCTCTCGAGGAATTGGGTTACTAATTAATACAAAGACGTGCAATTTTGGTGATAATTTTGGAACCGATTTCAATAATTCTTTTTTTGTTTGAAAAAGATACGTTCAGGATAATAAAATATGTAAACAAAGTTACAAAAAAAGCTTGCATATACGATTATACTACAAACTTAGTCCAGAAATTATTTTGTACAACTTTTTGTCTTTTTTGTACAAAAACTGTTGTGTCAATCAAGTTCAAAATAATTTTCATAGAAAGTCCTTATAAAGTTCTACTTTTCAGATTTTTTTCATATTTTTTAGACTTATGGTTCAAAAGTTAGAGGGGGGGGGGACACATTGTTTTTTACTTTTGGAGCGATTATTTCCGAAATTATTGACATTATCAAAAAATGATCTTAGTAAACCCCTATTCATTTTTAAATACCTTTCCAACAATATATCACACGGTAGGGTTGAAATTAAAAAATAAATCACTTCCCACTTTACATATAGGGTGGCTACCCTAATAAAACATTTTTTTCCAATTTTTATTTTACCACTTTGTCGGCGTGATTGATATACATATTGGTACCAAATTTCAGCTTTCTAGCGCTAACGGTCACAGAGATTAAGCGAGGACGGACGGACAGACAGACATGGCGAAACTATAAGGGTTCCTAGTTGACTACGGAACCCTAAAAACGGGGCCTTAAAGGCTTATTTCCAAATAAACATTTTACAGTCCATCATTACCAAATTATACAAAATAAACACTCAGCAAAATTACTCCCTCATTCCCGAGGCGCCATGTTATATGCAAACTAGGTACAATTTCATCACATTAAGTACCGTACCGTTAGTAACGCACGACTTTTTGCGCCGATCCCGCCTGCTTTGAGACTTTTTGTCGCTACGTGCATACCAGATTATCATAAACATGATTTAGATACACTGTCTTAAGATCGGGCGTGCATTTGTTTACTTTTTTGCTTTTGTGTAACTGTTTCCGTAACCTATTGACCTGTGAGTTTTGCGGTAGAGCGTTTCGTTTCTATGGGGTCCTGGTACTTGTTCTTCGGTTTTTGCAAATAATGCATTTTTTAGGCTTTGATATCGCGTCAGTTTATTTAATACCCCCATTTTTTATCACACTAAATATAAAGGCGAATGTTTGTATGTGTGTGTTTTTGTATGTGTATCTTTGATAAGCAGATACCATGAGTTAAAGCTACATTTTATCCCGAGCCATGTGGGCGAAACCACGGCCGCAGCTAAGTATTAAAGTTGCAGATAAAAAACAAGGGATGGTATTTAAAAGTACTTCAATTTATTCCCATTTCGTTTACCTAATTTTGCCTGTGTTGCACTAAATATACTGAATGTGCACCAAAATATGTCATAACGAGCATCAGGAAAAAGACAGCACTACAATAAAAAAGTGTTATATCTTTATCCATTTTCTATTAATGCAAGTCGTTACTGGCCTGGTCGTAGGGGGTCGCAGTTTTAACCTAACCTAACCTACGCATTTTTTTAGCATTCAGGAAAGAATATTTGGTGCACGATCAGTATTTTTGGTGAACACAAAATTTTTTCCCAAAAATAATCACCTTAAAATTGATATTAGAAAACTGCACCGAAATTGGTAAAAAAAAGTTCACATATACACGTAAAGAGCTCTATTGTAAAACTGAAGTAGGTTAGATCAATGAAATGAAACACATTACAGTACTTTTTCTCTCAAATTCTGAATTTTCTTCAAGTTGTATTCATTTCTAGGCCTACAAACGGCGTTTTAATAAGTAAAACAAAAAAACCTGTCTTCAAAATCGTATGTGGATTAGGCCATTTACTATCTCGATATGAATATTCCCACGGAAACATAAAAAAGCTTTTTGTGAATCTCGTTTAAAATTCCATGTTCATTCATTATGAATCAATTCATTCATTAAATGATCAGAACATAGTAATAATTTATTCATCACACTTAAAATTGAATGGAACGATGATTTCGTTGAATTTTAAGTGGATTATAATTTCAAATTGACAACTTTATCAGTCTGATTTGAATTTATTCATTGGAACCTGATTTTAATTAAAATTTACACGGCTGTTTTTACGCTCATATGTTCAATAGTAGGTAATCAACACTTGTACAAACAGTTAATACTGTTGGTGTTTTCAATACAACTTTCAGGATTTTCCATGATAAACTTACTCCAGAAAACATTTGGTTCAGAGTAATTGTAGGCATACCAACTAACAAATTGGTTCCGGCTGTCATTTATAAATCTTTGACAGACGTTACAGTTGAGTAGGGCCTGAAAGTTTGACAATCAAGTCTCACCAAGGGCATCTTATGAACCAGAACTGGGTTGTAGAGGTCAGATAGGCAGTCACTACATCAGAGTCTAATAAAGATTTTTTCTTCTTTTCAACATGTTAAATATTGGTATTCTGCTGCATCTGGTTAGACTGGAACGCGGTTATAGAAAAAGGCAACATGATTCGTTTGTAAGAGTGCCCGCACACGATTTAGTTTATTTTTCTACCACAATACGTCTTGCGATGCTTCATCTAGTATTACAAAATTCTCTAAGTTCTAAGTTCGACATCCGTCTGCACAAACTACTACATCATGAAATAATTAATAAAATATTCTTTGTACAGTGTGTATCGACACAATGAATCATACTTAAGCCAAAAGTAACAAACAACACAGAAGTTATCTTAGCATAATTTATTCATGAAATCTCACATCTTAATAAGCATCCGACATTTTGATGAATGGTTGCTTTTTATACGAGTAATATAAATCCCACCAAAAATATTCTGTAAAAAACTAGCCAAGTGTCGATGAAGCTGCTTGTTTATCTCTAAAAAGAAACGAAATCTTCAATTTCTGCGTTCTGGTCTTATAAAGAGATTCTCAAATAGGGACCTGAATATGCGGCGAAATGATTCCAGTAAAGGACGGTACGGCAGTGTTTGCTTCGCGCTCGACCTGGCAGGGGCACTGCCGTGCCCCCCGATTTTTACTAGCTGTACCTCGTGTTCTATCCACACCTAGTATTTACAAACCAAACTGTGGAATAAACTTCATGTAATGCAATGAATTTCATGTTATCCTAGTAGTTTTATCATTAACAATCCGGCCATGGGATCGCGTTCTTCCATACAAACTTTGCCACCCTGATTTACTCTTTTATCTTAATCCCGTCTTAGTGAGAGCACCTACGTCCTAAAAAGATCCACCATGCTCTAGACTCTTATAGTTTTTAAGATTTCGTTGATGAGTGCTTGAGTCAGTGATTTTCTCTTGCATATAGATGAAAGTAAAAATTCTCAGGGAAGTAGAACGATGCGTTTACCTTCACTTAAGAGAACTAGTAATTAATAAGATCTCACGTGTAAGTTCCACTTTGGTAAAAGTCTTGGGTAAAATAGTGTTGCTCGTTTTTTAGAATTCCGTACCTAAAGGGTTAAAGGGGAACCCTGTTACTACTTGTTATCTGTTCCGTTCTCTGTTTTTCTGTAACCAGGCTGTATCTCATGAAGCATGATAGACGGTTGAAATTTTTATATACAATATATGTATTTCTTTTGTCGCTATATAAAGAAATCTTAAACAACAGAATTACATAAATATTGAAGGGGGCTCCAATAAAAATTTCCCTTCGAGTCCGACTCGTATTTGACCGGTTTTTAAACTAGGCGATACCTAATCATGTCTAAACACAAGCACACTTCTTACAATAGAGGCATTTCTAATAGCACTTAAATCTGCTGTTCTTAAGAAATTCTTTTCCAAGATCGCGATGTAATTAATCCAAGAATGATTTTAATCAACCATCAAGATAACGGTTGATTACCTTGTTGATTTTGCTAATAAATTGATAAAAAAAGGGTTGTTGAATCTACCATAAGTCAAAAATGTCCGCTTATTAAACTACCAGGATCGCAAAAATCAAAACAGATTACAAATAAAGAAAACAAAAGCCAAGCGTATTTTCCCAGCCAGACTTTCAAGGCGTTTAGCATGAGGATACACAATTTAAATGTATCACAGCAAACAATCGATTAAGGCAAACATGAGGAGAGATACCAGGAGATAATGAATTCTGATCATGTTGCTGCAATTGCCGGTGCAATGTTGATGCATTGAGAGGTTTACACTGATAATATATTTTCTTTGTGTTCCGAGCTTTCCTTTGATTATTTTAATGGAAACTAGATTTCCTTTTGACAGGAGTTTGCTAAACGTAAAATAAGTACGCAACGCTTATTTTTGGTATGCTTGGTGATACGTTATGCTTTTTCAATATTTTTCTTAAAAAAACCGGTATTTTTGTTCAATTCTTTTGTGTAGGAAAGATTTTTTTGGTTCTATGGTGATTAATATTGTTTTATTCTGGAAAAGTTATAAGTCTTCTATGCACTATTTTATTTTGTTAGTTTCTATTTAGTGTCCGATATCCCATAAATATAAATCATTGTGGTATTTTTTATTCCTTTAAAACCCACTCAACATCATTTTAAACTAGACACAATAGTACCAGGACCACATAAATTGCAAACACACTTTAATTAATACACTTCTAACTTCAACCACAATAAATCATTTAAATAGCCCATCGATCAAGAGCAGGTTACCTCGGATCATTCATATTGCTCTCTATTTATGTTATTTATGTCAGATAATAGATAAATCTGTAGTCTTCTGATGTTTATGCTCTCCTGGTAATGTGCTACAATTAATACGCGTCAAGGAGTGCAAAACTTCGTTGTAGGCCTTATAAAACGTAAATGCTCTTTTATGTTTTAATATGCGATCAAGTGAAATAAAAATCTCTTAACTTACTTTAAATGCTTAAAAATTTAATTTTAACATAAAATAATTTCATTAAAATTAATCGTAAGCTTCTGTCGGTACAAATTAGGCGATCAAATCCAAAACTTATCTTAAAACGTATTAAGTTCAAATTTCTGCATCTAATTATCACATACGGGTCTTTCTAGATAGTTACCGGGAATTGGCGAGGTAAAATATAATATTTTATACTACGTATTATGACCATGTTGTCATAAAAGATAGTTGATGTTGTCATAAACATTGCAAGTTATTTTAATCCCAAGTTTTCTGTGTCAGTAAATTTTATGCGTCTCGAAAGGAATTAACTTTTTCCATCTGGAATGACGTTTAGTGGTGCAATTTGAAATAGCACTTCTATATTATAATTTAAAATGAAAAACGTGGTTCTATTTATGATTGATTGATTAATATAATCATCATCTGCCTAGCCTTTTCTCAACTATATTGGGGTCGGCTTCCAGTCTAACCGGATGCAGCTGAATATCAGTATTTTACATGGAGCGACTGCCTATCTGATCCCCACAGCCCAGTTAATATTGGGTAATACGATACCCCTTGGTAAGACTGGTTGTCAGACTTTCGGAACACTGTGCACACACACCTGTAACGACTGTCAAAGATCTACAAATGACAGCCGAGACCAACGGCTGTATTTGTGATGGGGTTTTGTTTACATTTGGTATCGCTTCTCGTTGGCCGTACTATAGATTTTCGTCGCAAATTTAGCCGTATCTGTAGGTACACAAAACCAAAATTACAATATACAGTGTATAGTCAAGTACATAAAGAAGAAACTTAAACAAAAACAGTTTACAAAAGTGGTCTAGTACTACAATAAATATTTTTTTGGGCTCGAAATTCTCAATGTTTTTAGCTACAACCATCATATTTTTATATCTAAAACAAAGCAAATTTCTTAGACTAAAGACATATCTAAAACTTTAAAAACACGGAACTGTGTTTAATAAATATTTAATTAAAACTGTAAAATGACTTACATATTGACGGACATGATTTTCATATAAAACTAGCTGTGCCCAGTGGTTTCACCCGTTGCTCATTTAGGGGTCTGAAAAATAGATGTTGGCCGATTCTCAGACCTACCCGATATGTACACAAAATTTCGTTTAAATCGGTCCAGCCCTTTCGGAGGAGTATGGCAACGAAAACTATGACACGAAAATTTTATATATTAGATTAAACGCTGAAATATTTGTGGCCTTATTTTTATTCTTTCGATGCACTACTGTCGTATATTTGTGTCAGATCACACCCAGTCTGCAGCTAGCCTCACCTCCGTGAATACCTAAAGGTTAGCTTCTTAACACTCCTTTTGTTGTTTATTCCAGAATTCGTGGACGCTACTGAAGGTCCAAAATTCCCACTTAATTCTGGGCCATTTAGAACCCATTTTAGATTGCCATCAACGCTAAGATCGTTCCTCTGACCGACTGATTTAAATATTCAATTCTATCCAAGCCCCTAGCTATCACACTGCATAGTAATATGGACATTACGGCCCCGCTTTTAGTATTCTAACGACATAATCGTTTAATTTATAGTTTTCTTCATTAGCATTTTTTAGATGCGTGTTTTTGTTTGTTGTAAAAGTTAAATGTAGGTCAGTAGGGTTACTATGACATCTTATAGCAGTTCTTATTCCTGTGTGAGAAAGAGATGGTGCTAGACACCCTGTATAGCTCTGTTTCTTTCTCTCAGTGGAATAAGTTCTGCTTTAAGATGTTATGGTTAGGAGGACGTCAAATTGGGCGCTTTATCAAAATCATAATAGGATGGTAATATGCGGCTTACGCTTACGCGGTTTCACGGAACAGGATTTTATGTGTTATTCCAGACTATAATCTACCTCTGTGCCATATTTCATCAAGAACCGTTCATCGTTTTGACGTTTAAGAGTAACAATCCTTACTAATATTATAAAAGCGAAAGTGAGTTTGTTTGTTACCTCTTCACGCTTTAATGGCTACACCGATTTTGATGAATTTTGGTACAGAGATAGTTGGGAACCAGGAGACGGACCTAGGCGAGAAAGAGGGAAGAAAAGGGAAAACTTAGCGTTGTTATTACAAATCGATAAGGCGCAAGGAGAACTGTGTTACCCCGAATTTAACGCGAGCGAAGCCGCGGGCAAAAGCTAGTCATCCATAAATCCATCCTCACAAACATTCGCATTTATTTACACCTTATATCTCGAATTCCGTGGAACGGTTTAGGCTGTGGAGCGTCCTAAAGAATTAGATACAAATACAGGCATACTTACTGTGTGTTAACAAGCCTGTCATTCTAAAAATACAACAATTCAATGACCCATCACTTGAATCAAATAATGATATTTTTAAATCTGCAACAACTACTTAAAATTCTACAAATGTCGTCACAGAATGCAATAAACTGCTTTTAATATGATGTTGTTGGGCAGTAAGCCAACAACCTGACTGAGTGGCATTGTTATAAAGCTATGGGCAAGAATCCAGGCTTTATTCAATGTCAGAGACCTATCAGGTATTTCCAAATATTCACTATTGTTAAAGGGATAAAAACTTGCGGCTGACTGGCGGTGATCTCTCGCGTCCGGCCCTGTAGCCCTACCATGACGTGTTAAAGCAGAACTTATTCCACTGAGGGAAAGAGATGGCGCTAGACACCCTGTATAGCATTGTCTCTTTCCCTCAGTAGAATTAATTCTGCTTTAAGACGTCTTAGTAGGGTAGCTGGTCCAATCCATGGTGCGGACCTAGGGGGGATGGGAAGCAGTCACCTCCTTCTGCGAAGCAGTTACGCTAGCAAAGGAGCGTCGGGAGCCGCGAAGCTATTCCAGGCCACCGTAGATGCGGGTCTGTGGACGGTAAGCAATGGGTAGCTCATCGTACGGTCATCTAGTGACGACAGGTTGTATCGACGACGCGTTTATGGTTTGCCGCGGGCAAAAGCTAGTCATCCATAAATCCAAATCCAAAAATTCGCATTTATTTACACCTTATATCTCGAATTCCGTTGAACGGACGGTTGTCATCTAGTGACGACAGGTTGTATCGACGACGCGTTTATGGTTTATGCGGGTTGTTCGAAAAAACACCGCTGCCCCGCAACATAAAGGACATAAGAGTCTGACACTTCTCCCCGATCGTCCCAGAGCGAGGGAAGTTATTTAATGATTTCCCATATTCCCTGCCCTATGCCCTGCTCTATGTATAATTCCACCTGCATTTTGAGAATCTATCCGAAGCTACGACCTATGCCGTGGAGAAGGCCGAGCTCTAGGCGATGGTTTAAACTTCGCAACGGATCTCTATACGGTTATAATCTATTGACTGAGTCATTCAAGAAGAAGGTAATAGTAGAGAAAACACGACATTTCAAAAAATTGCATTGCTGTGTGCGAAACCGGAGCAGGCTGCTAGTTCGATTATATTAATTTAAATTGGAATCATAAACAACTCTAAAAAGAGTAAAATCAATGAACAAAAATATTTACATTCAATGACAGCGCTTGGTTAATGCCCACTTTCCTGTTAACTTGCAAATACCTTTTAGTTTATTTATAGCTTTACTGAAATACACAATCAGGAATGTTAATGTATCCACAATGTAAATATTCTTAACGAGACAACTCGTTACTCAAAATCGGAAAACAGGATCTTTCTCGCTTCATCATCAATCATGGGCACTGCACTCGTTCAAACAAAATAACAGCTGATGAAACCAAATACCCACATTCTTCAAGATTGATGCCTAACAAGGACAACACGATGTAAGAAAGAGACCGCAACATGGACTGGATGTACCGTACGCTCCAGATTCACAAAACGTTTTCTCAGTAAAGACAATTTTGTATAAATACCTACCAGGAACGCATAAGATCGCAGGTACATAAGATTTGATGCGGGGATAAACTTTAGCACGAATTGTTTGCGCTAGCTTCTTGAAATTGCTGTCGCTTTATGTTTTCCTAGTACACACATTGTAAGTGATCAAAGCTCTACACAAGAACGAAGATTTTTGGTCCTTATAGTTTGGTCCTTTTTACATAAAAGCTGAATTGAACAACAAGTTCCTTAAGTGAGTTTGTTACCTCTTCACGCTTTAATGGCTAAACCGATTTTGATAAATAGGACAGAGATAGTTGGGAACCAGGAGACAGACATAGGCTATTTTTTTTTAAAGTCGGACGTGAGTGAGAAAGAGGGAAAACTTAGCGTTGCTATTACAAATCAATAAGGCGCAAGGGGAACTGTGTTACCCCGAATTTAACGCGAACTAAGCCGCGGGCAACAGCTAGTTTTGTATAAACACGTAATTAATAGGTAGATCTTTAATCAAGTCGAAAGCTCATTAATACAAAAGTGAAGGGGGACGTAGGACCAATGTTTTACGAGGTCCTACCCACATGGTACATTATTCATGGTACAAGGTGATGGTAATTGACATGGTACTTTCGATCTTGTCGCGATGTCATGTGACGCATTCGAAAACGGTGATTTCACTTTTATGATGTACTGAATTACCATTCCTATTAAGGTCTTTAGAAATTGAAACCTAATAGTTTAGAAATACGATGGTAATTGCAGAAACTATTGCTTAGCGCGTGAAAATTTGAGGAGATTAATTTCGCAGACTCTCGTAGACAGTTTTACTAGGGTAAAAGTTTGTATGGTCTTTCTTTTATACTAAACCAGCTTTTGCCCGCGGCTTCGCTCGCATTGATTTCAGGGTTACACAGTTCCCCTTTCCTGATTTGCAGGAACCAGCTACCTGTAGTTTTTGCCCTTGCGCCTTTTTTATTGTAATAGCAAAGCTAAGTTTTCTCTTTTCTTCCCTCTTTCTCTATCATTTCTAATTAAAAAAAATTGCGTATGTTCGTCTTCAGGGTCCCGAATATCTCTGTACCAAAATTCATCAAAATCGGTTAAGCCATTTAGGCGTGAAGACGTAACAAACAAACTCACTTTCGCTTTTATAATATTAGTAAGGATTTAAACTAAAGCTAATTATGTATATGAAATGTAGTTATTTTGCTAATCATCAACACACATCGGAGGTAAAACATATTAAGTTTATTTATATCTCCCTAGCTGCACCCCACAACTTCACCCGCGTGATGATAAAAAAAGTATCCTGTGTGTTATTCCAGACTATAATCAACCTCCAAATTTCATCAAGATCGGTTCAGTATTTTTTTCGTGATAGAGATTTAAACATACATCCATTCTCACAAACTTTCGCATTTATAATATTAGTAGGATTGTAAGTGAATCTCTGTACATATTGTTCTTATGAGAATAAATTATTTAAACCTAAGCTAAGCTAAAGTGAGTTAACTCTTGGTCTATAACCCGCTTTATGTCCAGCAGTGGGTGAAGTCGGGAGGTAGATGATGATACATGTTCTCATTGTACACCCAAGTCAGTTTTGTCAAAGCGGATCTTAAACCTGGTTACAATATCGTGCAAGATGGTCTTGCATATAGTTAACATATTCATGAGGTCGATTGACTGCTAACAATTAAGTTATGCTCCACACAATCAAAAGGGCTACTATGACATCTTATAGCAATTCTTGTTCCACTGAGTGAAAGAGATGGTGCTAGACACCCTGTATTATAGCTCTGTCTCTTTCCCTCAGCGGAATAAGAATTGCTTTAAGAGGTCATAGTAGGGCTACAAAACACACGTTACTGAACCGTCTTCCTTACTTCTGCTGTGTAAAACAAGGGTTTTGGGACTTTAAAGGGTTTAAAAAATACTATGCAACTTCACTATACTGTGCTGCACAGATTCCTCTCTTAAGCCTCTCTCTCTGTAAATCTTGCGAATTGTTCGAAAGAGATTCCGCGGCCCCGGGATACAAAGGGCAACATAATGAAGATAGATTAGTCAGTAAAAGTCTGACAATTTACCTCGCTCTGCCCAGAGTGGAAGAAGTTGTTTGATGTTTCCCCAAAAAAAAAAAGTTTCTCACTATATTTTCTATCTTCTGCATCTACTAGCCCATATTGCTGAGGGCAATAATGGCGTGGGGGCTGAGTGCAGACACCAGACTTGACTTGACTGATATACGGTCTTCAATATAAAGACTTACACGTTATCTTCCCTCTCTCACTCCTTTCCACTACGCCCAGAGCGGGAGGAGTATTTGATGATCTTCCTACCGAAACAAAAAGGTGATCTATACTTTCATAGAAAATTAAGGAGTAAACTCTAAAAAGTGTGTGTGTCAGCTCCGACGCACGACTGGAGTTTACTCCTTACGTGACACATTTTCGTTACTTTAGTAGGTTTTACCCCTCGGATTTTTCTCATACCGGGCGCCTTATATATGAAAATCGATTCTCAAGGAGTTAACTCCAAAAAAAGCATTCAATCATATTTATATGTGTAACACATACACATATAAATATGATTGAATGCTTTTTTTGGAGTTTCGACCCATACACACTTAAGTGAAAAATAAATAATGAAAATAGATTCTCCAAATAAATTTTCTTTAGAATTTTGAACAGAGAAACCGAGCTCAAGTACTTTATAAACACATGTGCGACAAACAAAGGCGTGGTATTGGAGGCAGCAATGTGAAGTTTTAGCACATGTGTGTAAATGTATGGAGATATATCGGATTCTTTATTTTCACATGTGCATAGTGAATTTTTGAGATTGTTAGTGTAGAAAGTTTGGGAATGTTTTCGGAAAGAAAATGGGTCATTTGAAAATCTTGACTCAAACTGTGGTTATAGAACAATGTTGATTACTTTTTAGGTTTTCTTTCTTATTGTAGATATTTCCCCTTTACTCTAAAAGTCTCATTTTAAGAATTATTTAATTACTAGCTGGCGCCCGCGGCTTCGCCCGCGTGTTGATAAAAAACTATTCTGTGTTTTATTCCGGACCACAATCTACCTCTGTGCCAAATTTCATCAAGATCCAGTCAGCCGTTTTGACGTGAAAGAGTAACAAACATCCATATATCCATCCTCACAAGCATTCGCATCTATAATATTATGTACCTATAGTAAGATTGACACAGAAATCGCTTGAGCCAGTCTGAAAGAGCTTTTTCTTCGTTTCGTCGTCATCCGAATGAAACAAAATAACATAGTTCTCGAGTGCTCTCTGACATGACAATCACACTTTGGACCCAACCTTTCTACAAATTACACCTTAGTGCCGTGCCTTGTTGGTCTAGTGGTCGCAAACGCTATTGCTGTGCAACAGGTCAACGGTTCGATCCCATCATCATCATTTTCCTGCCCTTGTCCCATTCTATTTGGGGTCGGCGCAACTCGTTTTCTTCTTCCATTCTCCTATCAGACGTCACGGCATCATTTACTCCTTTCTCTTTCATAATATCATTCCTTACACAATCCATCCATCTTTTCTTTGGCCTTCCGCTCACTCTCCGTCGCAGGTTGATGCATGTGCGCCTTATTCTAGAAATTGAAAAATACACAAACAGCCAGACCCGTAACAATTATCTGTAAGCCATTCAAAAATTTGTTCCGTGCGGGGATCGTACTCGCCACACGCAGCAGTCGATCGCTCCCTTGTCGTCAACTCAAACATAACTAGTGAAATGTGGGTTCACTATTAGGTACTTCTGCCCAAGCCTTTGCGGATTACAAAGCGTGTTGTTATTAACAATACCTCAACCACCACACAAGCTGTAACAAGAATGTGTTCCTGAAAGACCACAATACTCAGTAACAATGAATATTCAGAAAATCCACTAAACTTGGCTATGCACGTCATAACGTCAGTCCCGTTGTACTAGGATAGCATGCTGGTAAAGATACCATTTCGAGTTTTACGACCATTGTAGCGTACAATGTCTGAACAGTACGTAAATGTCTATTGGATTGTGAACGCTTGCTACTCGAATTACAAATGTTCGACAAGCTATTACAGGATTACACGTTCAGTGGTTTAGAATTACTTTTTATTTAGAGCTTCTTAGCATAGTGTTTCTTTTCTAGATGGGACATCACCAAATAACTTTCCCGGCTCTGAACGTAGCGTGACACGACTTTTTTTGACTACTATCTATTCATGTTCCTTTTTTGCCATTTGTTTCGAAGCTTGCGGTATTTCTTTCGAACAACCCGCCACCCCAGCAGGCGGTGACTCTGGCAGGCCTTTCCTTTAGGATAGTATTTAGAAGAATATTGTTAAAAGCAGATCAAGTAAGATAGGGTTGAAATGATTGTTAGCATTGGTCACTTTTTCGTTAGATCCTTGTCTTGAGTAAATTCGATACATCATTCAAACCTTGATGAGCTTCTCCCATCAATACATAACTGAAGGCAATCCGACTCATCTATCTGTTCGAATCACAATTAAAACAGAACAACTTATAATTTCCCTGCCCTCGTTTCATTCTATTTGAGGTCAGACATCACGGCAACATTTACTCCTGTCTCCTTCATATCATTCCTTACACAATATTTCTTCCATCTTTTCTTTGACCACACTCTCACTCTTTTAGTCACATGTGCTTTGTCCCTCCTCATTACATTACCAAGACAAACGACTCCCTTTTAATTTTCCTGTAACAGGTTTAACTTTCAAACTTCCTCTAATTTAACATTCCCCCTACTTTATCCATTCTTGTCACTCCACATAGACATCCCAACATTCTCATCTTAATTGATAAACAGAACAACTACGACTATTTTATAAACATACTCATATAATATGAACTCCTAGTACAAATGGCTGTTAGTACAATGTCGGCTTATGCAGTTACTCAAACCTATCTTATGAATAAGCATTACATCACTTCAAATCTCCTGAGCGCCTGGTACAAATGGCTCCCAGTAATGTTGCAGTTACTATTTAAGACAAGGACCTCATAAATAAGCGATCTCTATTATGTCACTGCTGAACAATGACATCATAAGAAAGTCCCGTTGTACCAGGATTGCATACAGGTCGAGATATTGCTGAATAGCGTAAATTACCATTTTCGTTGACAATGCGGGGTCTTTCACCTTACGCGTGCATCACATTTAAAGCGCGCTCAGATTTGAATTTAAGCGAAGGTTGTGGCGCATGTAGTCGCCCACGGCTCGCGCGTTGCATGACGATAGTGTAGGGTTGGTGAAACAAACGAATTTACCAACTTTTTCAAAATATTTAACAAAAACTGATACTGATCATGTTGATAAATATATTTTTTGTATCAATGATGAAAATCGTGATTAGTACCAATGATGATAATTGTGATTAGTACCAATGATGATAATTGTGATTAGTAACAATGATGATAATCGTGATTAGTATCAATGATGATAATCGTGATACATCAGCATTTTATGGACATGCTGACTGTTGAGTGAAACTAAGTGACTGCTCAATGTTAAGAATTACACATTCTGTTTATAATAATTTTACTCTAATTTTGAAAACACAAAATGAAATCAAAGTAATCAAATGAAGTAGATGAAAATATAGACCCACTATTAAGGTTCCGTACCTCAAAAGGAAAATAACTGGACCCTTTGCAGGCGGTGGCCCTGGCAGGCCCTTCTGCTTTGCTGATAACTCATTGAGGCGCGCGTGGAACACTAACGCGCCGTCGACACGACCTGTAGTTGATAGACGGATGGCCGGTGAGCTACCCATTGCTCACCGATATCGCTAACGATATCTCATTTTCGGATAAGTATTTTAGGAGCTATGAGCAAACAAATGAACATACACACTCATAACCTGTCCAAACTATAATCCTACTCGTGAAAAGCCGAAATTAATTTTATTAAATAAATACTGATAACATAATTAATTGAATTCAGCCCAGCCCTAGCCTGAAAACATTCTAAGCGACACACTCATTATTCAGTACATTTATCCCGTATCTACTTGTGATATAGTTTAAACGGGTTGTCCGCACCAAGGGTGATAGCAACCTGTCTAGGAACACCACGCTTTGCACTTAGAGCTCAAGTTACACTGGTAGAGTTACGACAGTACGAACGACCAGAACACCTTGGTCTTAAGACTGTGAAAACCTTGTTAAGGATCGAAGTTCAAGTTACACTGGACACGGTTTTAACAGCGAGGGTCTGTTGTTTGTTTCAGTCTATATTTTAAGACAATAAAAGAAAGGGTTTTTAGATAATGTTTGGGTTTATGGAGATTTTTATAATGCTATGCTGTTAGTATGCACTTCAAAACAGAAATAGTGTGACCATACTTAGACTCAGATAGATATATGAAGGTCTATATGAAACATGAAGTTTGATAAACCTACATAGGCAGGCTTATCCAGCCTTTCGGCAAACACCCTCAGAATCTATGCAAAGTCTGTCCGATCGTGTGCCGAGCGATCGACTACTGCGCTGCGTATCGCGAGTTCGATTCTGACACGGAACAAATAAATACGACCTGCAGATAGTTGTTTCGGGTCTGACTATTTGTGTATGTGAGTTTAAATGTTTGTAAACGTACCCACGATACAGGAGAAATTCCTTGTACGGACAACGTCTAAAAAAAAACTACAAGACCTACTTAAAAGCAGCTCAAAAAGCCAGTAGCATAAAGAAATCTAAAAGGCCATGGTTCCCACACTAAGATCGAGAAAAATTGGTATTCAGACTCAAACGCTCACTTTCGAATATGGAAGTGTTAGAAATCGTGTAGTGTGTCAAAGCACTAACTCAATCTGAGACAACGTAGATTTCTCCGGGGTTTCGGGTTGTTCGAAAGAGATACTGCAGCGACATAAAGGGCCAAAGAAGGAACCCGGATGGGTTTTAGTTAGTAAAAGTCTGACACGCTCTTCCACTTCAACCAAAGCTGGAGAAGTTATTTGATGGTTCCCCATCCAAGAAAAAAGAAAGATCGACAGCTGCGCTGCGTGTCGCGGGTTCGCTCCCAGTACGGAACAAATATTTGTATTGCCTACAGATAGTTGTTCCGGGTCTGGCTGTTTGTGTATGTGAGTTTAAATGTTTGTAAACGCACCCACGATACAGGAGAAATTCCTAGTATTTAGAAATTCGTAGTTTTAAACGTTAGCACGTTTAAAAAAGAAAAAACTATTTCAATCCATTGAATATTCAATTCAAATCAGCGAATAGAGAAAATCTAATAGATACACCTGACAGGTACAGAAAACTGGCTTAACGAAAGGAAATCAGATTTATCAGCCCTTCTGATTAAATCATCGATTTCCATTAAATATGACTGATTTATTAACTTATGGTACTGACAGATTTTGGGGACAAGTGGCTCGTTTTTCAGGCCATTACTTTTATGGGATCAGAGCTAAAAATAGAAATGAAAAATTGTGAAGGACCATATTTCATTTTGGAAGCACCGGAGTGACCCAGTTTCTGATAGCTCTGATGACACCAACGAATTTTGACGCGAGCAATGATTTTATAGAAATACTAGCTCATGCTTGCGGCGTTGTCTGCGTGATATTTGGTAATTGTTCTCATTGTCTGTTCAGTAGTTATTTCGACTCACAAACATTAATTCATTTATAAATACTCGCTAAATATCGTATTTTAAATACATTTTCCCATTCAACGACACGGCTATTATTGCCAAAAAAAATTGCGATAGTAACACCAAAATTTGTTTTGTTATTGAAAATGGAAATAAATTGAATACATAAGTATCTGGGATTTATACACTCTTAATATTTATATTAAAATATAAATTATATATACCTATACATTCCAGATTTACAAAATATGTACAAAAAAAAGATAGCAAAAAAAAATATCAGTAACATCCAGATTTATAAGTTGATACCATTTCGGA
The DNA here is from genome assembly GCA_958449745.1 of Ochropleura leucogaster. Classification (NCBI taxonomy): domain Eukaryota; kingdom Metazoa; phylum Arthropoda; class Insecta; order Lepidoptera; family Noctuidae; genus Ochropleura; species Ochropleura leucogaster. The sequence continues at coordinate 3,232,564 of OY288221.1, read as the reverse complement.
ATCTTTTGAACAGGTTGGCCATTTTCGTTTTTTTTTTAATTTTACGCATAATTCGCGCTTTGACGAGAAACGTACATAATAATATCCACAAGTTAAAGTACGTGAATTAAATTACAGAAATAACTATGAAAAAAAGTCATAAGTATATATCTGACCACCCAGACGATCGATTCAATTATTTGTTTTTATTGTTACAAATGACATATGGCGGCATTGTGCCTTAATCATAGTTATTGCAAATTGTCTTTTGTTAGTGACTGTATTACAAGCGAGGCCGCGGGCAAAAGTCAAGCATTTTTTTTTTAACAGTCCCATGCAGTTTTTATGCATGGTAATTAGGACAACCATCGACAGAATTCATTTCAGTTTTACGATCGCCTAATTGCAGCTAGGTTTGGCTTCAATAAACTCATTTATCATAAAAATATAATATTTTAACGTCATGAATTTTAAATTTTAACGTTTTTAGGATCGCCTAATTGCAGCTAGGTTTGGCTTCAATAAACTCATTTATATTTTCATAAAAATATAATATTTTAACGTCATGAATTTTAACGTTTTTAGTACTCACTGCGAGCGAGTTTACAAGCTTATTTATTGCATCGTGTACCAGGGTATCATAAACAGAGAAGCTAAAAAATCTAAAACCGAACACAAAGACCACATAACAATTAGGAGATGCTCCATTTCTCAGACGTCAATAAAAAATGTTAAAGCGTGCACTTACTCAGGCGATGAGACTGCACACAAATTATTTGATTACAAACCATAAAGAACACTCTTGCGCTCATGATTGCCTGGTACATGTAGACGGCTTTTATTGTAGAAATAATAATTAAGAATTACTATATTTCGAATTAGCCAAGGTTTATTGTGTTATATAATTCTAAAGGTAATTACGGTCTATTGAAAAATTACGTCTTTCGTTATGTTGTAAACGTAAATTTTATTTGTGAGTAATTAGGTAATTTTTTCCGTACCTCAAAGAAAAACACTTCAAACTGCAATTTGTTCCTGGAAATGAATAATTGCATTTAATATAATTAATTGATTATTCTATTAGTTGATTGTCAAATCACATCTAAGTATAGAATTCCTAAACAATTGTAATTTATTTTTTACTAGTTTTTGCCCGCGGCTTCGCTTGCGTTAAATTCTGGGTAACACAGTTCCCCTTGCGCTTTATTGATTTGTAATAGCAACGCCAAGTTTTCCCTTTTCTTCCCTCTTTCTCCCTCACATCCCACTTTTTTAAAAAAAATATTAGCCTTTTTCCGTCTCCTGGTTCTCAACTATCTCTGTACCAAAATTCATTAAAATCAGTTTAGCCATTAAAGCGTGAAGAGGTAACAAACAAATAAACAAACAAACAAACACATTCGCTTTTGTAATAATCAACTGAGCCGCTGATTTCGTTATAGACGTTTCTAGAACAACATAGTTCAATAGTAAGAACTTGACCCGATTAAAACCCTTTGGACTGCAGCTGCATACATTGCAGGCTACCAATAGGGATGTGACCCAATTCGCATTCTCAAGGGCGAGCGTACGCTGCACGATCTATGATCGCCTAGTCTTATTAAATGTACTTCCATACATACATATTATGAAACTTTTCGGGTCAGCAGCATGCGACCGCGTCATTCTTCGAATTGTGATGTTGGGTTTCAAGACCATTTAGGACTTTTTGCGTAGACGATTTTATCTCTTATATTGTTTTTACACGACTGCCCCAAAAAAGGGGTTAAGTTAAGTTTTTGTTAAATTGTAGTTATAACTGATAGGAACAAATATTTACATAATTTCATTAAGATATATAAAGAAATTGACAACAAAAACCATGGAATTAATCTTTACATAGTATAAATGAAGTCGTTTGCGCTGTCAGTTCTTAATTAATAAGTATAAGTATAATCTTAAATTATTTTATTTTAAACTTAACGGTTCAGCAAAAGATAGAGTGATTAAAGAAAGGTTTATTATGTGTAAAATCCCAGTCTACGTGGGGCAAAACGCAGGCTGCAGCTAATTAAGTAAAATGAAAAAATTACCAATTTTAGGAAAAAGTGCAGAATAATGCTTATATTTTCTATGAAGAAAACATAAATAAAAAAAAATAAAAAAGTATTTTTTAATAATGAGTGCAATGACAACAAAAACTAAGGAGCCGTAGTTTATTTATCTGTGCCTGCGATTACTTGCAAAAAATCATTAAGTAGTGCATTTATCAATGAAGCCAAAAAAAGGATTTAAGTTCCATAAACGTTTCATGACCAGATTAACAACGCATTGTACTGCAAGAATGAAATGAATAGAAAAATCTGTGCCGCATGAAACGTGTTAAACTATCATATACTAGCTTTCGCCCGCGACTTCGTCCGCGTGGCATAGTTACTTTGAGCGTTTATAGCGGCATAGCTTTTGATTTGCGTGATGATCGAAAAAAAAATCTCTTCCTTTTCTTCCCTTTTTCTGCCCCTTTTCTCACATTTATTAGCCTATTTCCATCTCCAGGGTTGGGACCCTATATCTGTAAAATTCATCAAAATCGGTTGAGCCATTGAGGCGTGTACAGGTAACAAACAAAAAAAAAACACTTTTGCTTTTATAATATTAGTAAGAATGTGTCAAATTCCATCCAAAACCGATTAGCAGTTTTTGCGTGATAAAATAACAAACATCCATATAAATTGACGTACATCCTCACAAACTTTCGCAGTAGCATAACCAGATCTGTATGCAACACAGTTTGCAGTGTCATCGTGCAGATGGATAATTTACTTTCATCTATAAGTAATAGCGCAATAAGTTTCTTTTTCAATTTTCCTATACTTTGTTGCAGGTACTATTTTCTGTCTAGCTACTCATTCAATGTAATCAGTAGTTTACTTTGATTTAACTATCTTAACGGTTTTCTACAACGAAGTGGGTAGCTCTCTAGCCAAATCTAATCAAGAGCATTTAAAAAAAAAAAAAAAGACATTGCCCCACACTAGGAATTTCTCCTGTATTGTGGGTGCGTTTACAAACATATAAACTCACATACACAAACAGCCAGACCCGAAACAACTACCTGTAGGTCATACAAATATTTGTGCCGTGCGGGAATCGAAACCGCGACATGCAGCGCAGCAGTCGATCGCTCAGCCACTGCGCCAACCGTGTCGTCATTCTTTTAATTAAGCCAATTCGCACCTTTCTTCACCTCATTCCTTTCTCATTTTTTTTTATTCTATGAAGGTCCAAACTATCTCCGTACAGAATTCATCAAAATTCGTTTGACCATTTAGGCGTGGAGACAACAAACAAACAAATAAACTCACTTTATCTTTTATAATATTAGTAAGGATGTGAAAATGATACAGTTAAACATCATCGCATCTACCTAGCCTTTTCCCAACTATTTTAGGGTCGGCTTCCAGTCTAACCGGATGCAGCTGAATATCAGTATTTTACATGGATCGACTGCCTATCTGACCTCCACAACCCAGTTAATACTGGGTAATACGATACCCCTTGGTAAGACTGGTTGTCAGACTTTCGGAACACTGACTACCTGTAACGACTGTCAAAGATTTACAAATGACAGCCGGGACCAACGGCTTAACGTGCTTTCCGAGGCACGGAGGAAACTCGGTATGTAATGGGTGGTCACCCATCCACAGGCCAACCTGGGCAAGCTCGACTTAACCTAAAGTTCGACCTGAGCGGCTACTTATAAAAATGAAAATGATACAGTTAAACGTGTAGAGTAAAATATATTTTCTATCTTCTTTATACAAAAAAGCAAACAAACAAAACGCCGCCTGCCACTACCTCAGTCGCAATTTAAGACAAAGCAAAACCCTTTCCTTTTTACCCTTACATTTTTATGCAGCAAGGTTTATCTAGTTTGATAAGTGTTGGGTGTCGGTCCGTGGTCTGCTAATGGACTTTCCTAGTCACGGGCGAGCCCGCGGCGACTTGCTAGCTATGGGTATGGCTATAAAGCGAGCGGGTAAGCGGGAAGTGAGAAAATATTCGGAAAGGATTTGTATGTTTCTGTTGTCGGGTGTCGGGTTAGCGTGTGACCTATTTAAAAGAAGGGTTTTTGGTAAAATGTAAGAGAAAGTTGTTGGTGTTAAAACCTAAATACTGTGTAATCAAAGTGTGTTTTGAACAGTTTGGCAATATTGGTGGTATAATATTAAAAAAGCGAAAGTATGTTTGTTTGTTACGTCTTCACGCTTAAATGGCGAAACCGATTTTGATAATTCTTTGTACAGAGATAGTTGAGACATTGGAGACGGACATAGGCTTTGTCTCTTTCTAGCCTCCCACTTCTCTAAAATGGGGGGTGGAAGTTTGAATGGATCATTCCGCAATTTTCAAAATAGGAAGCTAAAAATCGGTACACACACTCTTTGTTACCAAAGAAAAATACCTGCAAATCACGAAAGGGGAATTGTGTTACCCCGAATTTAACGCAAGCGAAGCTGCGGGCAAAAGCTAGTTGTAAATAATAGCGTGGTGGTAAACAGAAAAAATTAAGAATAAAACTTGTTGTACCGATCTCAAGGAACACGGGACAAAGGCATGAGGCTGAATAACTACGCGCCATTGCAGTGTGCACTTTTGCAATGTTTTCTAGCTCCACACTAAATCTCGTATTTTAAATCTATTCCTTGTTATCTGGGTGTTGTATTGTTGAGATTCAGTTTAGTCTCACTATCTGGACAATTTCAACAAGCTTTTATTTCATTTTGTGGACAACGCAGTGTAAAGTTCCTTAAAGTGTCCCTAACACTCTAAGAAATTTTACACTGCGGTGTTGTTGTTTATGTTGACCTGTCGCATCCTGCCGAGGTTGCGTGGCCTGCTAGAGTTGCGGTTCCTGCCGGGGTTGCAGGTTGATTGAAAGAGGTACCTCGGCCCCGAAACTCTAAGGGCAAAAGTAGGAACATGGGGGAGAAGATTGATGTTTACCCACCCGAAAAAAAAACACTCTCATCATCTGCCTTGAAAATAAAAAAATATAATAAAATGTTTATTTCAATAACTTAAAAATATTTTACATGTGTTTTTGGGAATTTCCATTTAAGTGAAAATACACTTGTGTTAGGAAGTTTCGCTCTTCCACTGAAGGCATACCATTTTAGAAAAATATTAAGATGAAGGAGTTATATAAAAATATTAAAAACTAAAAGAAAATAAGCTAAAAACAAAGTATAAATTAAAAAATATTAATTTTTTTATAGTTAAGCAAGGCATAAACGAAAAAAAAATAGGTTTTCTTTTACAAGATTTCTAGTGATGTTATAGTTGCTGAATTTAACTAGCTTAGGAGAACCCACTTAGCAGTAGTGGATGTCTTCCAGATGATATAAAAATGTAGATAAATTTAAGTATCATAATGTTGATATCTTCCGATACCTAAAACGGGCAGTTTGGTACCAGCTTTTATCTTATTACTAGCTTTTGCCCGCGGCTTCGCTCGCGTTAAATTCGGTATAACACAGTACCTGCTACCTGCAGTTTTCCCCTTGCGCCTTATTGATTTGTAATAGCAACGCTAAGTTTTCCCTTTTCTTCTTCATATCCCGCTTTTTTTAAAAAAAAAAAATAGCAAACTTATGCCCGTCTCCAGAGTCTCAACAATTTCTGTACTAAAATTCATCAAAATCGGTTTAGCCATTAAAGCGTGAAGAGGTAACAAACAAGCAAACTCACTTTCGCTTTTATTATATTAGTAAGGAAGTAAGGATTTTCAAAAACTGAATTTGTTTTTCTGTATTTTTTGCGGAATTTTAACGTATCAGAATCTTGTCTAGAATAAATGTATTTCCTTAAACCTTCAGCCATAGTTCCACCTAGCTAACACGCATCTCACACTACAGCATAAGTTTTGCAATCTAGTAATTTAGCATTCTATAGCTCACCTTCTCATTTTCCTGTTACAGCCGCCTCATGGTGCGAGGGTGCTCGAGACGCCACCTGTCCCAGGATCTGTGGACCTTCACTGCAAAGCGAGCCAGTCTGTGCTACCGACGGGTACATCTACCCTTCACTCTGCGAGATGAGGAAGAAGACTTGTGGGAAAGGTATGAATAGTTTGTATATTACCAGTAAGTCTACCATGAAGTCTTAAAGCAGAACTTATTCCACTGAGGGAAAGAGATGGTGCTAGACACCCTGTATAGCTCTGTCTCTTTCCCTCAGAGGAATAAGTTCTGCCTTAAGACGTCATGACGTAGGGTAGCAGTTATATTAACAGAGCTTAGGTCTTAGGTGCCGGCTGTTGTAACTGTGTGTTAGTTCACTGCTGAGTGCGATGACTTCAGTTCAATTCCCAGGTCTGTCAAACTTGTACTAGGGTTTACCATCTGGAACTTCTGAGTTGCACCTCAGGGTGCAACTCAGAAGTCTTTTATGCTGGTTGATGATTAAATTATGAATTAATAAAAAAATCTTTACCAACTGCTGCAGTAACAAAAACTCATTTGTTTTTGTTCATCCATTCTGGATTCATGACCATCTGAATAAATTCCTCTAAATTATGTAGATTTTTAGATTAAAAAACGAGTGAAACCAATCAGAATCTACTGCCTATTCTATTCCCAACTATATTGCGGGTTCCCAGTCTAACCGAATGCAGCTGAATAATAGTATTTTACATGCGGCGACTGCCTATCTCACCTCCACAACCCAGTTAGTACTGTGTAATACGATAAGGCAAACTGATAACTGAGCAAAATACTTGGTTTAATGCTTTAGTGATAGATTCAATTAAAGTTGCACATAAATAGCGATCTTCTTCCCAAATCCAAACCTACAATCAGAAACTTAAAAATTCCTTGCGAATATTTACAGGAGTTCGACTTGCTCAAGACCAGACATCCTGCTCGCGAGCTCAGGGGTCTAAATGTGACCATCGGTGTACATCCGAGAGGGATCCGGTCTGCGGAACCAATGGCAGGACTTATCTTAACAGGTGTATGCTGCAAGTTGAGATTTGTAGGTAAGAAGTCAAAGATTTTTTTGTTGATTTTTAGGGTTCCGTACCAAAAGGTTAAAACGGGACCTTATTACAGCCTTCCTTCCACTTGACACCACCAAAATGACACCACCGGTGGTGTCGTATGGAATCTCTAGTCCATCTCTAGTCATGTCCATCTATAGTCTAGTTTGGATGACCGTCCGTCAGTCCATCAGTCACTAAGCTATATCTCATTAACCGTGATAATTAGATAGATAAAATTTTCCCAGATTATGTATTTATGTTGTCGCAATAACAACAAAGATTCTCATTTTTTTTTAAATTTAATACTTTCACTAGGAATTTCTCCTGTATTGTGGGTGCGTTTACAAACACTTAAACTCACATACACAAACACCCAGACCAACCATCGTAGGTCATATAAATATTAGTTTCGTTTCGTGGGATCGAACCCGCGACACGCAGCGCAGCACTCGATCGTTCAGCCACTGCGCCAACCGTGCCGTAATTAAAACCGGTAACTGCTCTAATAGTGTATCTAAAAGTGATTGTTTTATTTCTGAATCTGATTATTTTCGAGCATACAAGGGTGGTGCTAAAAATAAGCGAAATAAAAACACATAAATATACTGTTCCAAATATTTATTTTGTTTTTAATTTATCAGTTTGTTTGACACACTGACACGTCATATCCCGATTTATAAACCGTGGTTTTAAACGTTGCTTTTCTTCGTCTGTATGTTTCGTCGGCTCAGTTTGTTTGATACATTTACATATGTCGCAATTTATTTTCTCGGGTCTTAAACGTCGCTCTTGTTCCTCTTTTTGTATTGCCATTTCTGCTTCAGTTTGTACAAATTCATCAGTCTGTTCAATTTCTTTTTCAGAGTTGGTATTGGACTTTCCCATTTGGGGGCTTGCAATAACATCAGCGCTCATCGAGAGAACTGTCCCGTGGATTGTTCCCAGGCACCCCTCGACGGACCCATTTGCGGTTCTGATGGGAATGTTTATAAAAGTACTTGTCAGATGAAGCTGCTGACTTGTGGGTAAGTGTGTCTTTGTTTTATGAAGCCCTGGTACTTGATTTGAATTCACATTTTTTTAGGACGACTGAGATAATAATGGGACAATATAAGTTGACACCAAAATGATACTAAGTCCTAATCAAAGCATTCCTTGCTATTCTCTATCTATTCACTAGACAAAATCATTCACTCAACTAACTCCTTTCGCCTACTCTATGTAGTCCTCCTATATCGTGGTTTTTACCAACAATTAAATCCAAGTATTTGTTTTGTTTTTTTTAAAAAAAAAACGTTGCCCCACACAAGGAATTTCTCCTGTATCGTAGGTGCGTTTACAAACATTTAAACTCACATACACAAACAGCCAGACCCGAAACAACTATCTGCAGGTCATACCAATATTTATTCCGTGTGGGAATCAAAACCACGACACGCAGGACAGTAGTCATTCACTCATTCACTGCGCCAAACGTGCCATCGAAAAACGCTTAAACATGAATTCTTAATTTTCAGACAAGGTGTAGTACGAACGAATAAAAAACATTGCCAGACTACCCGCCATTGCCGTGAATCTTGTTGGCGCGTCGCCAGGCCAACATGCGGTTCTGATGGAAAGCTATATGCCAACGCCTGCAGAATGAAAGCTAGCAATTGCGGGTAATGTACCTACTTATTGTTTTGAAATTGTGAAGAATTTGAACTGAAGAAGAATTTTATTTTAGTCCAAGCACGATTTGCAGTGTAAATCTAAACTAAATACGATTTCGGAAATCATTTATCCCGTAGCATCAGTATTATTCATAGGATAGAAGTGTATTTCTAGCAAAAATTTAAAAAAACTTTATGAAGTCGTATCGACTTCATAAAGTTATATTCAGTTGATTTTTTGGAAGTCTTTTTACTATCGTATTTACTTTATGTTTGCACCGCGTGCTCTTCCTTGGGTCTCGGTTAGTAATGAAAGAGAATCAGTTGGATGGGAAAGAATCAAGGATCATCAATATTAGATTTTGTTGGAGGAAGGAAAGCATCGTTTTACATCCTTCTACCCGCAGTGTGCCTATATAGGGCACGCTACAATAGTGGCGGTAAGTCCCCTCTTTGAGGAGTGGCTGGAGAGGCGTCATGGCGTCCTCACCTACCGCCTGACGCAGGTCCTCACCGGACACGGAAGTTTCGGGAGGTTCCTGCACATCATCGGGCGGGAGGAAGCGCCCGGGTGTCACCATTGTGAGGATCGCCCGGAGGACACGGTGGAGCACACAGTGGCGATCTGCCCGGCTTGGGTGGAGCACCGCCGTGCCCGAGCTAGAGGCGATCGGCGGCGGCGATCTCTCGCGTCCGGCCCTGGTTCAGGCCATGGTCCGGAGCGAGAGAGAATGGGAAGCGGTCACCACCTTCTGCGAAGCAGTAATGTTAGCGAAGGAGGTGGCCGGGCGTTTGAGGGAGAGAACATCTGCCCAACCCAGCCGCCGCGGGAGACGCCCATGGCGCCGGGCGCCGCGAGACGACTTCCGGCCACCGTAGATGCGGGCCTGTGGGCGGTGAGCAATGGGTAGTTCACCGTCCGTCCGTCGATTGACGACAGGCCGTGTCGACGGCGCGTTCGTGTTTCACGCGCGCCTCAAAGAGAGTCAGCAAAGCAGAGGGGCTTGCCAGAGCCTCTGCCTGCCGGGGTTGCGGGTTGTTCGAAAGAGATACCGCGGCCTCGGAACGTAAAGGGCAATAGAAGAAACATGGGTGGGTTTTAGTCAGTACAAGTCTGACATGCCCCCCCGCTCCACCCAGAGCGGGGGAAGTCATTGGATGATTTCCCACCCAAAAAAAAAAAAAAAAGTGTGCCTATATGGTGGGTTATGGCCCACTCACTGCCACAGTGAGAGAGGAGGGAAAGGGGGTCTCTGTCCCAGCAATGGGAACGTTATAGCCTGATTTCGCACTCCAATTTTAAAGAGTTAAGTCTTAGCTTTTAGTATTTCAATATGCTGAGAAAAAAAAAAACTGTATCCAGGTTAACTTTCGTGGCTAAACTGCCCGGTTGGTCTAGTAGTCGCAAGTACGACTGCTAAGCATGAGATGCCGGGTTCGATTCCCGAGTTGGGTACTGTTATTGCGTTTATCTACGAGACATTTCTCAGTAGCAACCACCAGTCAGGCAATAGGCTCCCCCCTAATACATGTTACTTGAACATTTCAAAAGCTATGCTGACAAGTGCCATTTGGAAAACAGCATCTTACTACAAGACTAGGATCTTCTGACAGATAAATCTTTTACATTTCCAGTAAACACGTGTTCGAAGTTCCAATGTCGTTCTGCGTATCACAAGAGAGGACATCAGGAGGGGAGTCCTGCCCTAAGGACTGTATGGGACAGAAGGAGAAGTTAGTCTGCGGCTCCGATGAAATGGTGTACAGGAACGAGTGCGAGATGAAGATGTTGAATTGTGGGTAAGTGAGTGGGAGAACGAGGGTGAAATAAGATTTTATTCGATTTTTTGTAACTGGCTGTGTTATTCTGTAACTGGCTTTCATATTCTGTAACTGGTTTTTTTTATTCTATAACTGGGCTTGTGATTCTGTAACAGACCTTGTTATTCTGTAACTGGCCTTGTTATTCTGTAACAGACCTTGTTATTCTGTAACTGGCCTTGTTATTCTGTAACAGGCCTTGTTATTCTGTAACTGGCCTTGTTATTCTGTAACAGGCCTTGTTATTCTGTAACTGGCCTTGTTATTCTGTAACTGTTTTTTTTAATTCTATAACTGGGCTTGTGATTCTGTAACTGGCCTTGTTATTCTGTAACTGGCCTTGTTATTCTGTAACTGGCCTTGTTATTCTGTAACTGACCTTGTTATTCTGTAACTGGCCTTGTTATTCTGTAACTGGCCTTGATATTCTGTAACTGTTTTTTTTTATTCTATAACTGGGCTTGTGATTCTGTAACAGGCCTTGATATTCTATAACTGGCCTTGTTATTCTATAACTGGCCTTGTTATTCTGTAACTGGCCTTGTTATTCTGTAACTGGCCTTGTTATTCTGTTACTGGGCTTGATATTCTGGAACTGGCCTTGTTATTCTGTAACGGGCCTTGTTATTCTGTAACTGGCCTTGTTTATCTGTAACTGGCCTTGTTATTCTGTTACGGGCCTTGTTATTCTGTAACTGGCCTTGTTATTCTGTAACAGGCCTTGATATTCTGTAACTGGCCTTGTTATTCTGTAACAGGCCTTGATATTCTGTAACTGGCCTTGTTATTCTGTAACTGGCCTTATTATTCTGTAACTGGCCTAGTTATTCTGCAATTGGCCTAGTTATTCTGCAATTGGCCTTGTTGTTCTGTGAGTGGCCTCATTATTCTGTGACTGAGCTTGTTATTCTGTAACTGGGCTTGTTATGTGTCCAAAAAAGGGTGAAGAGAGAGTATATAGAGTACTGTTTTGTATATAGCTGCCAATAACCTAACGAGAGCGTCCTTAGGTATTGGTTGTAGCTCTTGGCAATTAACCCAATGGCAGATACGACTATCGGCACAATGATCGCTGATTCTGGCTGGTATTATTATACACCAAAGAAATCAATAGGAATGGTGTCGTTTGTCTAGGTATGGAATGTAATGAGGAGAGACTGAAAAAGTGATGGATCTGAATAATGAATGGACGGAGAGCGAGAGGAAGGCGAAATAAAAGATGGATGAATTGTTTAAAGAATGATATGAAGGAGAAAGGAGTACCGTGATAGGGAAGAATGGAAGAAGAAAACGTGTTGCGCCGACCACAAATAGAATGGGACAAGGGCAGGAAAAGATGATGACACCAAAGAAGCCAATACTTACGTGTTGTACCATCCGTTCGGTAATGTGCAACAGGGATACAGAGGAATCATAGAATGTAACCTGCAAACAAACAAAAATTTATTAATTAAGAACAAAGCGCTAGCACATATTGAGGCTTTTCATCATACTGGAGATATTTAACTCTCGGCATTAAACAACTGAACAATCAAAATGCTAGCATGCCAACCAGATGCTATTGGATTTTAAAAACACGTCTTGAAATTGAAGCGATAAAAGAATGCCTACTTTTATATACATACAGATATATACTAATTTCTAATATTTTTGGAGTGGTTTTACCAGCATTTCGGCATGAATACAACTCTTGTTAGCTAACGCAGAAACATGCGCTTCATTCTGCACTTCAAAAAATTTAAAGCACATAAATATAAAGATATAAATGCATTTATTTGAATAAAAAATATGTAACATATTGATTGATTCAGAATGTTTTACTGTTTTTGGCGTACACAATAAAAGAAAGGCCAATTGCGAGCTAGACTCGTGCACCGAGGATCCCGAACAAAATGATGATATAAACGACCATATTATTTGACGGCGTTGAATTAGAGGGTTGAGGGTTTATTTTCAGGTCCAAAGGACCACCGATTTGAGTCTATAGTTTTAATTTTAACTCGGTACCTACTCGCGTTCCCGAGATAAAGCGTCTTGACTGGCGAACAGACGTACAACAAAATGATCCTATAATGGTTCCATACCTCAAAAGGAAAAACGTAACTATTATTGGAACACGTTGTTGTCCGAGTGTCTGTCTGCCTCAACTCTAGTCAACTGTATCAACTCTGTGATCCCTTTGTGCTGTGAAAAAAAAAACAACCCTAGTCTACGCAGTCAAAAGATATGGCTGTTTATGTCTCAAGTATGTATGAAACCCGCGGTGCGCGAGTCTGTCTCGCTCTTGGCCATTTTTTTTCCCTTATGATTTACAGATCCCTATAAAAAACAATTGCTTTAAAAAGTTTTGGTATCCTTACTGCGAAAGTGAGTTTGTTTGTTTGTTTGTTTGTTACCTCTTCACGCTTTAATGGCTACACCGATTTTGATGAATTTTGGTACAGAGATAGTTGGAAACCAGGAGACTACTAATTTTTATTTTAAAAAAGTGTGATGTGAGGGAGAAAGAGGGAAGAAAAGGGAAAATTTAGCGTTGCTATTACAAATCAATAAGGCGCTAGGGGAACTGTGTTACCCCAAATTTAACGCGGGCGAAGCCGCGGGCGTTAGTTAGTATTAACATAATTTAAACCTTTCAAAATCTTTAACAGGAGCGTGAGCAACAGGAAGATAGTGAAGAAAGTTGACATGGAGAAGTGTCGCGGCAAAATGAACAGGTGCATGAAGGTCAAGTGTCCCGCAGACCTCGACCCCGTCTGCGGTACCGACCAGAAGGTGTACACCAACCCTTGTTTCTTGAAGGTCGCTACTTGCCTGTGAGTATTGCAGTTTTATGATATCCTAGTAGTTTTATGATATCCTAGTAGTTTTATTTCAAGTTTTGGTTTTTTTTTCTAATGAGTTTATTTACGGATTTTTTAGTCTATGGCAACAAAATTCAAACCATTTATTTCAATTAGACCATCAAAGTCATTTTTATTGTCATAAAGCTAAAAAGATGCTGCTACAGTCCCAGTCACAAGACTCAACAACTTGTGAATGTACTGTAGTTGAACATTCCAAAGCGTAGATCTCTATGGAGAAGGATGGGCAAGAAACTATATGATTTTTTTTAAATCATATTATTTCTACAAATAATTATTCATGTTGAGATTAAACATTTGCAAAACTTCTAACAGTTTATATTTATATTTTGGGGTAGTCATCCTAATAACAAAAGGAATGGTAGAGATTTTTTACCAATAAATTAATACCAATATATTATAGCACTGTTGTAATTTATAGTCGTCAATTTAAATTTGTATTTAATCATTCATACACATCTTCCGTGAAGTTTCTATCATTCGTTCCATTACTATGCCATACCAAAAATCATCATCATCATCTGCTTAACCATTTTATCAACTGTTGTCTTATATATACAAATTAATGATTTCAGTAAAGGAATCCAGCTGGCTCACTTCGGCAACTGCACTCTGCTGCCTCGGTTCAAGGAAGACTGTCCTGACACCTGTGAGAATGTGGTTGAGCAACCCGTCTGCGGTTCCGATGGAAATGTTTACAAGTGAGTACAACCTACCATCATCATTTTCCTGCCCTTGTCCCATTCTATTCGGGGTCGGCGCAACGCGTTTCATTCTTCCTTTCTCCCCTATCAGACGCTTACCCCTTACCCCTTACTCCTTACTCAACCCGTGAGTACAATCAACCGTTACTTTTTTTTTAAATTGGGAAATCATTAGATAACTTCCACTGCTTTGGGTGGAGCGAGAGGGGGAAAAGTCTGGACCCCCCCAGTTCCAGACTTTTGCTGACTAAAACCCGTCAGGATCATTGAACCTGATATTATCCTAGACCCAGTCTATTGTACGCAAGAGGACCAATCAAGCGATAAAAACCAGGATAGTCAGAGCTGTAATTGTACGAGAAATTTACACAAAGCGAGGACATGTTATACTAGAAATGTATAGCTTTGACGTATCGCAGTGTGTGCTTTGATGTAAGTGTTTTGTTTGACCATTATTTGATGAAGATGACTGTAGGGCAGATTGTCCTGCCGGGGCTGCGAGTTGGTTCAAAAGGTATTGAGGTTTCGAAACACAATGCAGATGACATTCCCTTCCGTTCCACCCATCATATGCCCAGCCTTTTCCCAACTATGTTGGGGTCGGCTTCCAGTCTAACCGGATGCAGCTGAATATCAGTATTTTACATGGAGCGACTGCCAATCTGACCTCCACAACCCAGTTAATACTGGGTAATGCTATATCCTTCCGTTCCAACCAGAACTGGCAAAATTATTTGGTTTTTTTTTTATGTTAACCCACATTAGGAATTTTGCCTGTATCGTGGGTGCGTTTATAAACATTCAAACAATTATCTGTAGGTCATACAAATATATGTTCCGTGCGTGGATTGAAGCTGCCACACGTAGCGAAGCAGTCAAATGCTTAGACACTGCGCCAACCGAAACGCAAAAGAAGATATTTTGATAATTTCACATCCGAAAAAAAAGGCTTAAGAAGTTGGCGATAGAAAATTCTATCAAGACACACTATTTGTTTACAATATCCCAACTTTTGCCGGACAGATCCAAGCAAGACCACAATTTGTTTACAATATCCCAACTTTTGCCGGACAGATCCAATCAAGACCACAATTTGTTTACAATATCCCAACTTTTCCCGGACAGATCCAATCAAGACCACAATTTGTTTACAATATCCCAACTTTTGCCGGACAGATCCAAGCAAGACCACAATTTGTTTACAATATCCCGACTATCCCCGAACAGATCTAATCAAGACCACAATTTGTTTACAATATCCCGACTATCCCCGAACAGATCTAATCAAGACCACAATTTGTTTACAATATCCCGACTATCCCCGAACAGATCTAATCAAGACCACAATTTGTTTACAATATCCCGACTATCCCCGAACAGATCTAATCAAGACCACAATTTGTTTACAATATCCCGACTATCCCCGAACAGATCTAATCAAGACCACAATTTGTTTACAATATCCCGACTATCCCCGAACAGATCTAATCAAGACCACAATTTGTTTACAATATCCCAACTTTTGCCGGACAGATCCAAGCAAGACCACAATTTGTTTACAATATCCCAACTTTTGCCGGACAGATCCAATCAAGACCACAATTTGTTTACAATATCCCAACTTTTCCCGGACAGATCCAATCAAGACCACAATTTGTTTACAATATCCCAACTTTTGCCGGACAGATCCAATCAAGACCACAATTTGTTTACAATATCCCAACTTTTCCCGGACAGATCCAATCAAGACCACAATTTGTTTACAATATCCCAACTTTTGCCGGACAGATCCAAGCAAGACCACAATTTGTTTACAATATCCCGACTATCCCCGAACAGATCTAATCAAGACCACAATTTGTTTACAATATCCCGACTATCCCCGAACAGATCTAATCAAGACCACAATTTGTTTACAATATCCCGACTATCCCCGAACAGATCTAATCAAGACCACAATTTGTTTACAATATCCCGACTATCCCCGAACAGATCTAATCAAGACCACAATTTGTTTACAATATCCCGACTATCCCCGAACAGATCTAATCAAGACCACAATTTGTTTACAATATCCCGACTATCCCCGAACAGATCTAATCAAGACCACAATTTGTTTACAATATCCCAACTTTTCCCGGACAGATCCAATCAAGACCACAATTTGTTTACAATATCCCAACTTTTGCCGGACAGATCCAAGCAAGACCACAATTTGTTTACAATATCCCGACTATCCCCGAACAGATCTAATCAAGACCACAATTTGTTTACAATATCCCGACTATCCCCGAACAGATCTAATCAAGACCACAATTTGTTTACAATATCCCAACTTTTGCCGGACAGATCCAAGCAAGACCACAATTTGTTTACAATATCCCAACTTTTGCCGGACAGATCCAATCAAGACCACAATTTGTTTACAATATCCCAACTTTTCCCGGACAGATCCAATCAAGACCACAATTTGTTTACAATATCCCAACTTTTGCCGGACAGATCCAATCAAGACCACAATTTGTTTACAATATCCCAACTTTTCCCGGACAGATCCAATCAAGACCACAATTTGTTTACAATATCCCAACTTTTGCCGGACAGATCCAAGCAAGACCACAATTTGTTTACAATATCCCGACTATCCCCGAACAGATCTAATCAAGACCACAATTTGTTTACAATATCCCGACGTTTCCCGAACAGATCGGAATGCGCGCTCCGGCTGGCGACGTGCGGGCAGCACGTGGTGGCGGTGGCGGCGCCGCACTGCCGCACGACGGCGTTGTGCCACGAGGCGTGCCCCGACACGCCCGCCTTCATCTGCGGCTCCGACAACCGGTTCTACAAGAACGAGTGCTTGATGAAGAAGGAAAACTGCGGGTCAGTACAACCATTGCTCAATATTTCAGAGACGTTTTGGTTAAAACTTAGCTCCACTTTTCTTTTTCTTTTTAAAAACGTTGCCCCAAACTAGGATTTTCTCCTGTATTGTGGGTGCGTTCACAAATATTTACACTCACATACACAAACAGCCAGATCCGAAACAACTAGCTGTAGGTCATACAAATATTTGTTTCGTTCGGAAATCAAATCCGCAACACCCAGCGCAGTAGTCGATCGCTCGGCCACTGCGCCAACCGTGCCGTCAAACATTAGACCCTGGATCCTATCAGAAGAGAGAAGCAGATTAACAGTCAGAGTAATTCAACGCAAGGAGTAAACTGGTTTATAAGTTACTTATGGATATGACAACACTTTTAACAGGCATATAAATCCAGCAGACAGAGCAAAGAAAATTCTCATCAAATACATAAAAAAGTGAGACACGACGAAATTCGACTGGAATGGTGAATTTTATCACAATTCTGTTAAATCTCTCACTGAAAAGTCTGTGGCCATGCCATCTCGGTCTTACATTTTAAGATTTTGGCAGCCATAACTACTGTCATACAATGCAATATTAGCATTCCACTATGTTTTGAACTGATTAAAACGATTTAATGACAAACTCACAGATACACACACAAAATAAGTATAATCATACTTCATTCATTCGTGTCTCCAAAATTATCCCATACTATTGAAAAATTAACAAACAGGATACCAGGCGCACACACTAAACAAAGAGTTATCTCTATTTACAGCAAGCACGTGTTCGTGGTACCTCTGAAGCGTTGCCTGGCGCGCTTCCAGTACTCGGGCTGCGCGCGCGTGTGCCCGCCCGAGTACGACCCCGTCTGCGGCACCGACAACAAGACCTACTCTAACAAATGCTTCCTGGAGATGGAGAACTGCCGGTCTAGGTGAGTTCTTTGGGTTTATGCTAACCTGGTATTTCACTACACATGACCCTGGTAGATAGATAGAAGATAGATAGAATATTCTTTATTATGTACACCATGCAAATAACAAGAATAACAGTATACAACTTATAAATAGGGTGACACAATGGGCGGTCTTATCGCTAAAAGCGATCTTTTCAAGACAACCTTTGGATGGATTTAAAGGAGGAGAAACAGTACTGTAGGTAGTCTGTGGTGTAACATTTTTCAATACTGGTTCTGGTACTTCATATTAAGATTACCAAATAATGATTTCACACGATAATATAGGCAAAATTCAATACGGAGTCCCACAAGGGAGTGTATTAGGTCACCTGCTAATTATTTTTTATATAAATGATTTACCTACACTAACAATTTTGTGCTGAAACTGAAACATTATGCTTAATAACATATGGTTTGCTGTTATGGGTAACTTTTAAATCAAACATAGCCCTAATGCACATCCATAAATGACAGAAGTTACGACGTGAAAACGTGATAATAACAAGCTAGAAATAGTTAGGACAAGGTATATTCTATTTGGCGCCAATCGTTTAGAATAAAATCCTTTAGTTTATAAACAACTAGCTTTCGCCCGCGGCTTCGCCCGCGTTAAATTGGGGTAACACAGTTCTCCTTGCGCCTTATTGATTTGTAATAGCAACGCTAAGTTTTCCCTTTTCTTCCCTCATTCTCCCTGAAATCCCACTTTTTTAAAATAAAAATTAGCCTATGTCCGTCTCCTGGTTCCCAACTATCTATGTGCCAAAATTCATCACAATCGGTTTAGCCATTAAAGCGTGAAGAGGTAACAAACAAACAAACAAATAAACAAACAAACAAACTCACTTTCGCTTTTATAATATTAGTAAGGATTTAAAAAAATCAACCAAATGTTATTACAGCTTATCAGATTTTTTAAATGATTGAAACACAAGTATATCGGAAATACAATTACGAAATTTATTGTAGCTACATTTAAGCTACGTTTTTTATTTATGTTTTCGTTTTTTGTAAATTTTATCTGAGCTAGTTTTAACTTCTGCGGATGGATTAAGCAAAAAAAAATAATGATTGCACATTGCATGCCATTCCAGGATGACAAATCATGTAGCAACTTGCATATTTTATCATCTTTATACATAGGTACTCATGTTTTACAAAATACATACATATTTATCTTTATCTGAAATGTTTTCAGTATATGTTATTTGTATGGTTTACATAATACAGAATATACTATTCTAAAAATTTGTAAGGATGGATGTATGTTTGTTACTTTTTCACGCATAAACTACGAAATAGATTTAAATAAAACTTATTTATCAGAAAACACATACTAATTTAATTTCAAAAATTTAAAATTGCTACTACTAGGATCGCATGAAAGTATACTTGCACGGTAGTAATAATTCCAACATATTATTTATATTTATATTTTTTATAAAATAAAGTACTGGCATGCATAAATTTAAAGAGGTATTTATGCAATTGACCAATGAAAAATTTTAATGATATTTGAATTGTTGTATTTATGTACGCCATGCAAAGGAGGGATAAACTTTGGCATGGATTATTTTAAGTTTTTTTTATCAACAAAATGCGTGGGTGAAACTGCTAGGCACATCTAGTTAGTCGTAGTTCTTACATCCTTGTTGACAATATTTAAATTTAGAACACTGAAAACCATGTGCTTCTGTAAATACAATATAGTAGTGATAACTGAATTATCTTTTAAACAAATAAATTAATAGTAAGACGTAAAACATATAATGTAAATATTAGATACTTTGTGAATATTTTAATTATCTTATTCTCAGTTTTATTGTTTGTTTGTTTTTAGGGTTCCGTAGTCAACTAGGAACCCTTATAGTTTCGCCATCTCTGTCTGTCCGTCCGTCCTCGCTTAATCTCCGTGACCGTTAGCGCTAGAAAGCTGAAATTTGGTACCAATATGTATATCAATCACGCCGACAAAGTGCTAATATAAAAATTTGAAAAAAATGTTTTATTAGGGTAGCCACCCTATATGTAAAGTGGCAAGTGATTTTTTTTTTTTAATTTCAACCCTAACGTGTGATATATTGTTGGAAAGGTATTTAAAAATGAATAGGGGTTTACTAAAAGCATTTTTTGATAATGTCAATAATTTCGGAAATAATCGCTCCAAAAGTAAAAAACAATGTGTCCCCCCCCTCTAACTTTTGAACCATAAGTCTAAAAAATATGAAAAAAATCTGAAAAGTAGAACTTTATAGGGACTTTCTATGAAAATCATTTTAAACTTGATTGACACAACAGTTTTTGTACAAAAAAGACAAAAAGTTGTTATCCTGAACGTATCTTTTTTCAAACAAAAAAAGAATTATTGAAAATTGCACGTCTTGTATTAATTAGTAACCCAATTCCTCGAGAGATGGCGCTGTAGGTACTTATTACATTGGATCGGGTATTACCGAATTGTTCGGTTGGCCTCATAACTGGGAACACTTATTGTGACGGACGGGAAACTACGGAACCCTACACTGAGCGTGGCCCGACACGCTCTTGGCCGGTTTTTTTTTTGTTTATGTTAAAAATGTGTAAAATGACTGGCAGAGCGTAATGTAATTTGTATTGGATGATTAGAATGACAAATGAAAATTGCGCAACATTTACATTATAACCAAGGACTTTTAAACGAACGGGAATGATGCAACCCAAAATTGTTCCAATTAATATCAAAATTCAATTAATTGAAGTAATAAGAACTCTATGCGTTTGAGATTGAGTTCATTTGTTTAATAAATAATAATGTTTATTTTGAATATTACTTATTATTTGATTCCAACACATCTATTTTACCTCTAAGTAACAATACCTCAAAATAAACCCACCCCCTGTGTGGTACGAGCCTCGCCTTAGGGCGTTGCTGAACGAGGACAGCAAAAAGACCGGCTGGATCTGAGTTATATTATTTTGGAACTGATTTAAACTTACTGGCTCATCAGCGCGGGCTTGCTCTAGCAAGGGACGGTGGGGAAAATCAACCAAGCTATATCCTTTAATTTATAGTTTTAGGTTCCTGAATTTGGGCATTCCAGTGTGAGCTATTAAACAAAATCCGTTTGCAACATACAGCAGATCAATCGCCCACATGTTTAAGTAGGCCTGATTCTTCACAGGCGAAACGGCAAAATGGAATGTGTATTATTCCCATTGATTTTGGCGGGGAGTTAAAAGGCTTAAGTTTACGTATTTTAATTAGTCGTGTCTTTTTTTCCAGGAGTCTGGTACAACTGAAACACCTTGGCACATGCACGGACCCTATCGCGGAAGAACCGAAAAACTATCTATATCGATAAACTAATCAACTATCACAGTCATATCGATAACCGCTTTTCTTTACATAATCGTATTCTCGGGAAGTGAAGTCCCACTATTAGTGCCAACTTTTTATAAGTAAAAATATACTACGTAATGTAAGCGACCAATCTTCGTCTTCCAATAATCGATAAATTTAAGTATCACCTCTAATTTATGCTAGTTTAATTGATTACGAAATCGATAAGAGTTCCACATTGATCAATTGCAAATAGAGTACGCTTTTGTTTTTTTGGTGCGCAATGAGATCGAAAGTACGAGGCGACGCTGTTCGTAACATTTGTGACATTGTACTGACAATACAAGATGGCGGCGTATAAGATGGCGGCGTACAAGATGGCGGCGACAAACAAAGAACCACAGCGGACTTTACTTCTACATTATTGTGTTATAAGTATCGGTATTTGGATCTTTCTGCTTCATATAAATTAGTGTGGCGATTCTTAAGTTTTGTATAACCGAGCAGACCATATTCTGGACTGGCTGCGGACAAAAATCGATTAAACTATGCAAATCAGTACATTTTAAAAATAGATCAGTACAAACATTCGAACACAAATTCGCAAGATGGCGGACAAAATGGCCGCCATCACTAAAAACTCTTTAGTTAATGATAAGTGATTTTAGAATTAATATTTGACTGTTTATTTATTGTCTATTTATTTTCTGTGCGTAGCTTAAGATGATTATTTTTTTTTGTAAATAATTAGTGAATTTTTCGTCATATTTATTGTTTTTTCATTAAGAATCGATGCATTTAGAAGAGAGACTTTTATTTAACAATTATGACAATAAGAATTTTTTAACGAATCGGAGAAGTTTCGGTGCGTTTGTTGCATTCCATTATTTTAATAACTGTTTCATATTTTCGTTTGACATTTGAAATAAACTTACATTACATAATACTTCTCAAGATGATTAATAAATAGAAGATTTATACAAGTCTTGGTAATTAATACTAGCAAGTAATAAAACAATAAATAATATTTCTTTTATTGTTTCAACGAATATTTTAAACGTTAAACGAAGATGCTATAATTGCAAATTGTATAAAATTAATCAGTTATTATCATAACGTACCGAATAATTTTTGTAGCGATTTTAATCGAAATACAAATAACATAGATTTACGTATTTATTTTGTAATTTCTAGCCTAAATAATAGTTAAACGAAAAACTGTACTTTTTAGTCAATTGAAATTGCATTTTTTCAATTTATCTACAAATATTTAATATACTGCATTTCAATAACGTTTTTTATACTCTATAATCATAGTCTACAGTGTATGACCAGGTGTAATAACAAACCAATATAAAGATTTTACAATTCTTCTTTTTTCATTTTTGTCCTCCGAATCCTCCTATAATAATTATTGAGGAGCTCGTGGCTAAATAATAGCAGCCACTCGGGTCGATCTTTAGGTTAAGCCGCGCTTGCCTAGGTTGGTCTGTGGATGGGTGACCACCCGTTACATACCGAGTTTCCTCCGTGTCTCGAAAAGCATGTTTCGCTGTTGGCCCCGGCTGTTAATTGTAGATCTCTGACAGTCGTTACAGGTAGTCAGTGTCTCTAAAGTCTGACAACCAGTCTTACCAAGTGACATCGTATTACCCAGTACTCACTGGGCTCTGGAGGCCAGATAGGCAGTCGCTCCATGTAAAATACTGATATTGAGCTCATCCGGTAAGCCTGGAAGCCGACCCCGACATAGTTGGGAAAAGGCTAGGCAGATAATGATGTCTTCCGATAATTATTGAGATAGAAATAGTATCAAACTAAAATAATATCTATGGCTTGTATTTTTAGGGTTCCATTTCTCAAAAGAAAAAGATAACGTATCCTTCATAGGATCACTTTATTTTCCGTCTGTTTGTCTCAAAGCTGTGAAAAAATCGACCTACCAAGTCTAAGCAATCAAAAGATATGGCTGTTTACGTCGCAAGTTTGTACGGAAACCTTCGATGCGCCAGTCTGACTCGCTCTTTGCCGGTTTTTTTTTTTATTTAGAACGGCCAAATTCTATTCTCCAAAATAACAATCCTTGATAGAGAATTAGACCAATAAAATTGAACGCACTTAGCAAATTTAAAACTACCATTATTCTACAGCAATAACAGTTTTTCACCGTGGTTTATCTGTGCAAAGCAGAATGTCTTGTTCCAGTGACGGAAAACATCGCGAGGAAATCATGCATCATAAGCATGCCTGAGAGATATTTTCCGCTGGCATGTTAGCCAAGTCAGAAACCCATGGGCGGTATAAAAACTGACAGCAGGGGGTTTAAATAGCCGTTTTAGCAGAATCAAATATGAAAAACCGTTATCTTTCGTAAAATAGTCATAAAGGGAAAATTCACAATATTAACGGTCTGTTACCAACAGCTATTTAAACCCCCGGGGGGTCTTAAATGGCCGCTTTAGCAGAATCATAATAGGATAGTAATATTAATTACGTTAAATTCTTAAATGGTCACAGACGAGTCTGAAATGACACTTTGTGACCATTATAAGAATGGTAATGGCCATTTTAGACCCCTAGGTAGGTAATGGCCATTTTAAACCCCCCGGTCAGATAAATACCACACCAAAAATGAAAGCTGCGCTAATCACATTCAAATTAAATAGTAAAATTGACTTTCACGACACTACTTAGAACAGTAGCCTGAAAGGGCTAAGTCTATTCTTAACCGAACATCACGGTTCAAACGATTACCGTTCAGTTTATTGCTGCAATTTTTCCATACAGAACCTGTCCACCAGGTCGTTAAAGCCGACCGGTTTGAAGCACGTCAACATTTCTTCTAGAAGGATCTTGAACTTCGCTGTGAATCCTTGCAGCGCTTCCATTTTGAAGTCATCGTGATAGGCTACTATTGCACCTGTGGATGAGAATAGCAGATTTTGTATCAAAGACATTAAAATTTACATGCACAAGCCAGCCAGACCCGAAACATCTACCTGGTCACACAAATATTTTTTCCGTGCGGGGATTGAACCCGCGATACGGAGCGCAGCAGTCGATCGCTCAATCACTGCGGTTAAGTAACAACTAAATATCACGTTGGCTGAACTGTTTACCACCAAATATGAAGTGAAATATTCCAAAACCAAAACGGCAAAACACACATTATTTTTTTAAATTATTTACTAACTCTTTATGTTTTTTTTCTTATCTGAAATAAATGCTTAATAAAATAAAATTATTTACTAAAGAATGTGACCTACGTTGTTTAGTTAACAATTTTATTTTACAACGTTAATTTTATTACCTGTTCTAGGATATTCGTCTATCACAGACGGAACTGTATTTGTAGATAAATCAAAATAATATCATTAAAAAGATCTTACTTGCAATCACAGCATAAGTTGCTATCCACATCAAGTAACCCATTTTCAATATATTTTCTGTTCTCTCTGAAAAAAAATGGTTCTTTATTTATGGTAAATCCTGAATTAAATCAACGACCTTCACTTTTAAAAGCTCATAAAGGTCTAACCAAATTGGAGAAGAGTAACGAATGATAGACGGTGGAAGCAGCTAGAAGAGGCCTTTGCAAATCAGGGACATTTTACGAAATTTTAAGTAGTATCTAATTAAATTATTCTTAATAAGGTGTAGGTTTATACATATGTAAGGCTATCTTAATATTAATACTTTTAACTTTTGTTATTAGCGTCTTGTTTATCCTGCGTTCAGTAAATAAAGGCTGTTTTTATTTTATTTTAGGTATATAAAAATGCAGGATAATCATTGTCTGAAAAAGCTTGTAGCTAAATAATAACAGCTCAAATCGATCTCTTGCCTGGGTTGGTCTGTGGATGGGTGACCACCTGTAACAGTGCCTCGGAAAGTAAGTTAAGCTGTTGGTTAGCAGGGATACTATATTTACCAGTACTAACTGCGTTGTGGAGGTCAGATAGACAGTTATTCCACGTACTATGGTATTCAGTTGCATCTGGCAAGACTGAAAGCCAGCAGCAAAAGGCTAGGGAGATGAAAGTAGACATCTTATCAGCCAAGGCCAACTAACTTCCAGTTACTGCACACAGTGCACATGTTAAGCCTACGCAGAGACCCAATACTGGCATGTAAAACCAAATCTGCCACTGGACCACTGGGCGGGGCACTCAGATAAGGTTAGTCACTAACCATAAGATAAACCAAAATATAAAAGAATACTAACCGAGAAAGGTATAATGCTAAAATCCTGTAGAAAGCTTATGTTATTGTTTTTGTTCATATTGGTAGAATCAGATTTTTCCTCGAAATCCAATTTATGTTAGAGATGACATTTTAGTGTTGTTTGACATATTGCAATTTGACAGAATTTTATGTCTTAATTACATTTGATAGAAGATTAAAGAAATGTACAGATTTTTAGAAAAAAGGATTTATTTGGTCTCACTATAGGACTTTCATGGAGCTCTGAGCCATTGGGATCGATTATGAGGTTAAGCCCTGCTTGCCTGCTACCCTACTATGACCTCTTAAAGTAATTCTTATAGCCCTTCAGAAGGGCTACTATGACATCTTATAACAATTTTTATTCCACTGAGTGAAAGAGATGGTGCTGTATAGCTCTGTCTCTTTCCCTCAGCGGAATAAGAATTGCTTTAAGAGGTCATAGTAGGGCTACTGAACATAAGATTGGCCTGTGGATTGGTGACCATTGATACATATAAAGTTTCCTCCATGCCTCGGAAAACATGCTAAGCCGTTGTTGCTGTCTTTGTCAGTTACAGTCAGTGGCTTGGAAGTCAACCAGTCTTCAAAATCAAAATATTTTTATTTCACACTAGCTTTTCCACGCGGTTTCACCCACGCTGCTCAGCACCTGTTAGTCGTAGCATGATGTTATATAGCCTATAGCCTTCCTCAAGAAATGGACTATCCAACACTAAAAGAATTTTCCAATTCCAACCAGTAGTCCCTGAGATTAGCGCGTTCAAACAAACAAACAAACAAACTCTTCAGCTTTATAATATTAGTATAGATTAGTCTACATGGGCACTTATAAAACGTCGAAAAAAGATGCACGGTTCAGGTTGATCGCTTCCTATGCAGAAGAACCGGAAAGAAACTCCATGGTTACTCTTGGTGGTGGGTTTTACAATGTTGTTATTACAAAGTTAGTTGTTTGTTATAGCACGGCCAACGAGAAGCGATACCAAATGTAAACAAAACCCATGCTAAAACCCCATCTAAAATGGCCGCCTGAATGTTGGCGAACCCGTCTTAACGTTGTCATGTTTTTGCCGGGAGAACGAGACATTACGACAAAGGCACAAGATGGAAAGAGCTAAATATTAGATTGTCAACGCCACAGTTGTTCTTAATGACCTTTCGTATCGCTTCTCGTTGGCCGTACTATAGTTTGTTCTTCTTATTAAGCAGGATCGTATTACCCAGTTGTTAAAAGGGTTTTAGAGCTCAAATATCAGATGTGGCTCCGTGTTAAATACTGGTAATCAGCTTAATCCGAGATTTTGTTCTTTTTTTTTTTTAAAAAAAACTTTACTCCACACCAGGAATTTCTCCTGTATCGTGGGTGCGTTTACAAACATTTAAACTCACATACAGAAACAGCCAGACCCGGAACAACTATATATAAGCAATATAAATATTTGTTCCATATGGAAATCGAACCCGCGACACGCACCGCAGTATTCGATCGCTCAACCACTGCGCCAAGCTTGTCGATGAAGACTAAATAATTTTAATGGAAGGATTACATTCGTCTTAGGCACTAACTCTACACTTATTCGGCTCAATTCAGCGTTTGTCCATTGAAAATACCATTTTGGCACGCAAAACTGATATTTTTAGGAACACAAACCCTTTAATTAGTTCCTTACTATTCTAAATATCTTGACTATGCATGAAAATAAATTATGACTCAGGGAGTCAGTGGCTTTTTGTTGATTGATCGTTTTTTTGCCACCAACTTTTCTTACACTTTTAAATTACTGAAAAAAAAACAATTAAAAGTACATAAAATATCAGGGGCCTTAGTCTGCTATTACAATAGTGTCAGAATGGTCGATCACTGATCGCATAATGGTTAATTTTGACAAGTTTGGTAATCTGCTACATACTAAACTTGTCAAAATCAACCATTATGCGATCAGTGATCGACCATTCTGACACTATTGTAATAGCAGACTAACCCCCGAATACTGAAACGTCACTCAAAATGTGAGGGCTGCTTAACATTTGAGCAGCTCTTAAACTTTAGATTTTGTATGGTCAAACGTCACTTCTGAGTCTCTGTTAAACTTAAGTGGTACTTAAATTTTGAGTGACGTTTCAGTATTCGGGGGTTAGGCCCCTGAGGTGGTTAAGTATCCAGAGACAGGGACCTTCACACAATGCGGGCCGTACCGAGAAGTACTACCTTCTGAAACACGCCCATGATGCATGACGCTCATGATGCTACTATAACAATGAGTGCTACTATTTCATCATAAAAGGAAGTAAAATAAGTTGCTAAGTCTTTTATGACATTTGATTGTATTTACTGAAGAACTATAAAAAATCCAAAGATAGTAGGCGCTTTAAATCAATATTTGATATTTGTTTTTCGATACTACACGCACAATGAATCACTACACAATTACACACACACCCACACGGCTCAATTACTTAAACACTCACATATACATAAACGGG
The DNA here is from genome assembly GCA_958449745.1 of Ochropleura leucogaster. Classification (NCBI taxonomy): domain Eukaryota; kingdom Metazoa; phylum Arthropoda; class Insecta; order Lepidoptera; family Noctuidae; genus Ochropleura; species Ochropleura leucogaster. The sequence continues at coordinate 3,204,663 of OY288221.1, read as the reverse complement.
AGCTATCACGTATTTTCTAGCATAAATAATAATAGATTTAATTACCATATTTTAAAATTTAAAAACAAAATAAGTAGAAAAAACATTTACGAAACAGTATCGGGAGCAAAATCTGTCATTATTCATTTTGGCTTTTGTAGGTGTGTGTGTTGTTGACATACAGGATCTGAAGGGCTACTATGACATCTTATAGCAATTCTTATTCCACTGAGTGAAAGAGATGGTGCTAGACACCCTGTATAGCTCTGTCTCTTTCCCTCAGCGGAATAAGAATCGCTTTAAGAGGTCATAGTAGGGCTACTGTTCTAGTTTGGCGGCATCAGAGGATTCCATGTAAAATATTGATAACTAGCTGGCGCCCGCGTGATATCGAAAAATAAAATCTATTTGTTATTCCAGACAACAATCTACTTTTGAGCCAAAATTCATCAAGATCCGTTCAGCCGTTTTGACGTTAAAGAGTAACAAACATCCATACATCCTCACAAATATTCGCATTTATAATATTAAATAATATATTATTAATTGCCAAGAGCCTCGACCAATACCTGAGGAGCTGGATCAAGGTCTTGATACAGAAAGCGGTACTCCTGGACATGGCTCGTATTGTTAGGAGGTTCCTTTCTCTGGAGCCCTGACCGAGCCTTTCTCTGAGCCCGGTGTGCTATTTTTATATTTTTAAATGTTTTTAAGAAATATTTAAAAATGTAAACATATGTTATGAAGATATTAAATAAAGTATTAGTAGGATTAATTCTTGTGCAAATGGTGGCTTGTAGGTACTGTTTCGAGAAAAGGACGGTGCGGCCGTGTCACGTTTTTGTTCGACTTGGCGGTTACACCACCGCGCCCCAGATTGTTTTGGAAAAATAAATATTACTATTAAGCATGCAAAGAATAACAGTTACACTCATACGTTGATTCCTTGATAAGTAATTGATCTTTAACACAAATATTACATCTAGGCATATTAAAGAGCTTCTTTGAAATTAAACTCAGTATAAATGCGACCGCGATACTAAACTGACGAGTATTCAGTCTTAGATTTTATTCGAAAACTATTTTAACAATAGTTTTTAGTGAACATGGGTAACAGACACGCCGGTTTTAGAGAAAAAAACCTTTAAATATTCTTAAATTGTGATATTATTTTATAGTCAAATGAATCTAAACTCTAAATATTAGTGATACAAGGTTTATGTTGGAAAGTTTTGTATTTTGAATAGATTGTAGTGGTGGTTTTCAGTTATGGGGAAATATTACTTTATTTTCAACGAGGGGAGCAAAGTCAATCAAATAATATGTGCTATACTGGGTAAGTAATTTTAAAATAATTTTATTTTCTTTTGACAGTGAAATTAACAAAATGAACTATTTCTGCAAATATATCAAAAAAAAAAGCTTGTGATTTTCATGCCTCAAGGTAATTTTATGTTCTCTTACATTTATTATAAGCAAATAAATGATTGTGAGTCCTTATTCCTTACTATAATATTATAAAAGCGAAAGTGAGTTTGCTCGTTACGTCTTCACGCCTAAATGGCCAAACCGATTTTGATGAATTTTGGTACAGAGATAGTTGGGACCTTGGAGACGGACATAGGCTAAAAAAAGTGAGAAAAGGGAGATAGATTGAAGCAAAGGGGAGAGTAAGAGATTTTTTTATCATCACGCAGGCGATGCCGCGGGTGCCAGCTGGTTATGAAATAATAATAAAAAGTTAGGTTCCTTTGAGTATTATTTTGTTTTCCTGGAAGAACATTTCCCACTAATAATACGAAAGTTTTGTTACAATGAATGAATGATTGTTAGTAGCACGCAAAAACTACTAAACGGATTTTGATGAAATCACTCACAAACATATTATGGTGCGTGAACCTATAGACATGGATAAAAATATAAGCTACTTTTAATCCTAGTTCTATGTTCCCTTTGGATAATTTGCGAGCAATAATAACTAAATCAGAATAAAATATATATGTTAGGAGAAGCACCCACATAGGAAACAAGATTTTTTTTTTATAACTAGCTGGCGCCCGCGGCTTTGATGTGTTATTCCAGAATACAATCTATCTTTGTGCCAAATTTCATCAAGATCCGATAGTTGTTTCGGGTCTGACTGTTTGTGTGTGTGAGTGAGTTTAAATGTTTGTAAACGCATTTATTAAAAAGGCGAAATTCCTAGTGGAGAAACTTAACGTAAACGTAGTAAATTTTAAAAATAATTTTATCGCGTAACCTGTATTTGTTTGAACATTTTTTAAGATAAATTTTATCAATTTGCTCCTTGATAGTATATTAGTCCGCAGATATTCATTCAGCGTCTTTGTCCAAATAAGAGTTCACGGTCACATTGAAATCAATAAATGTTCATCAAAGAATTGCGTTTATAATTTTTTTTATGAAACTTTTAATACTTATTCTGTATTCTGTATGGCTTATAGATAGTTGTTTCAGGTCTAACTGTTTGTGTATGTGAGTTTAAATGTTTGTAAACGTAACCACTACATAATAGGAGAAATGCAAAATGAGTGGCAACTTTAAATAAAAGTATCTCTATTGTAACCTTAACAATACACGGATTAGTTTTAGTTTTGTTGTAGAGATATTGCGGCGAACACGTAGGGCAAAAGCAGTAACATGGGTGGATTTAAAAGATTGACATTCCCGCTTCCACCTCTCTCTCTCTCTCTCTTTCACTCGACCCAGAGCGGGAGAAGTTATTGATGATTTTCCATACATAAAAAAAGGTTTATCCTAAAATCATTTACTCTTGTTTTCCCCAGTGAACATGCCAGTATTTGCCTACGGCACCTGTATCGGATGGATGTCTCCCATGGCGCTGCTGCTTCAGTCCAAGGATTCACCGAGACCACCGCTATCAGATTTAGAGGTCAGAATTCAGACATCCTAATTCTACTCATCAATCAAAAGCAAAGTTTGTGAGGATGTAAGTTTTTTTGCTCTTTCACGCAAAAACTACCTTCTGAATGGATTTTCATGAAACATAAAACTTTTTATAAACGAAATAAAATTATATCCGAAATAAATCAGGGTTTCTTATTGTTTTATTCCTGATTGACATGCTTATTCATTTTATCGGACACTAGCTACGCCCCACGGTTTCACTCGCTTTGTGATAGAATATATAATATTTTTTATAGATTGTGGCCTATGTGTTATTCTAATATGTAAGCTATATTATTGTAAAGTTTCATTAAAATCCATTCAGTAGTTTTTGCGTAAAAGAGTAACAAACATCCATACAAACTTTCCCTTTTATTATATTATATTAAAAGAGAAAGTAAGATTATTAATTAAATATGTTTGTACTGTTTATTAATTTGACATTTTTTGTTATGTAACTCTAATGCTTTGTCACTTAAATATAATTGATTTCAATACAATGTTTTATGACTTATCTTTTAATTTTGCAATTAAATATTATTTCATGCCCATACGACGGTAGAATATGGCAGACCTTATTATATACGAATCTATGTAACAATTAACCATGTTTGAAAAAATAAATGGTTTGATGAAATGAAATGATATCCGAAATAAAACGATATCCGAAATAAAAATAATATCCGAAATAAAATAATATCCGAAATAAAATGATATCCGAAATAAAATGATATCCGAAATAAAATGATATCCGAAATAAAATTATATCCGAAATAAAATTATATCCGAAATAAAATTATATCCGAAATAAAATTATTATTATTTCTAGATATCCTGGATAGCTGCAGCACCGTACCTCACATGCATACCGGCTGATTATCTAATGGCAATACTAAGTGACAAGCTCGGAAGAAAAATGACCTTATTCCTCATATCTGGCATAACATTCGTAAGTCTACTTTACAGTGATAACAAAAACGTCTGAATATCTTCAACCACGGTAAAACGGGACCCTTTTACTAAGACTCCGCTGTCCGTCCGTCTATCCGTCTGTCTATCCGCGTCACCAGGCTATATCTCATGAACCTAGATTAGACAGTTGAAATTTTGACAGAAGATATTTTTCTTTTGCTGCTATAACAACATATTATATTAAAAAAAATACAAAATATATGTAAATATTGAAGGGGGCTCCGTAACGTATATTACTACAATAAACATGTTTTTTCTATATATAAAAACTATTAACTATAAAAACATTAAGCTTTTATAGATAATGGTACTAAAACCTTCGTGCACAAGTCCGACTCGCACTTGGCCATTGTGATATTTTTTAAAATCGCACCCTGACGTAATGACCACACATGTTAGTTGATAGCTTCACTGTCGCATTAGGTTAAGGCCTGTAATGATAGTTGTAAGAAGGATAAATCTAATATGTAAAATTCTCGTGTCACAGTTTTCGTTCCCACCATACTCCTCCGAAACGGCTGGACCGATTTAAACGAAATTTTGTGAACATATAGGGTAGGTCTGAGAATCGGCCAACATCTATTTTTCATACCCCTAAGTGAGCAGCGGGTGAAACCGCTGGGCACAGCTAGTAAATAAATAAATAAAACATTTCCACTTAAAAATGCTTAAATTACAAGCATTTTAATCTATTATTCTGCTTCACCCAAATGTTGATTGGTAGAAAATGCTTACGGCTTTAAGCCCGTCTCTGTACTTTATGTTTGAAGTGTTAAATACTTATCCTTACTAATGCTATAAAAGCGAAAAGTTTGTTCGTTACGTCTTCAGGCCTAAATGGCCAAACCGATTTGGATAAATTACAGATATAGTAGGGAATCTGGAGACAGACATACGCTAAAAAAATGTGAGTAAAGGGGAAGAAAAGGGAAGAGAAAGATATTTTTTTTTTCGATCATGACGCTGTTAAAATTAGCGTTAGCCCAAAGTAACTATGCCACGCGGACAAAGTCGCGGGGCGGAAGCTAGTAAATAAATATTAATGAATGTAAATTATTATTTTTAGGCTTGCTGGACAATCAAACTGTTATCTATGGAAGTTTGGGCATTTATCCTAGCAAGATCGTTGTTTGGTATAACAATGGCGGGTGCTTACGTCACTTGTCCAATGTACACTAAGGAGATAAGTTCAGCTAACGTGAGAGGAATGCTGGGAACATTGGTAAGTTGTCCTTTTTTTCGGATAATTTTCATATAACTTGTGCCGTTCAAGGCGGAGCGGAAAGGAGTGTCAGATTTTTACTGACTAAAACCCATCCATGTTCCTTCTTTTGTCCTTTGTGTTCCGGGGCCGCAGGTTTAAACCCGCCACCCCGGCGAGATAAGTTGTTCTTGAATGTACTTTTTAACCATAATTAAGCTTTACTGACTCCATTGCCTCGTCGGTCGTATGTTCACAAGCTCCACTGCTGAGTTTGATGACGTTTTTGGTTCTAGTCCCGCGTCAGGCCAAATATTTTCTATTAGAAATTTCTTTTTAGCAGCCGCGGAATCTGAAATCTTTAATATGTGACATTCTAAAAAAACTATCACCACATAAAACTGTCACCCGTTTGAGAAATCTGCGTCAGATGGTAGCCTTGTTTTGCTATCTGACATTGTGCTGAGCTGTGGCCCTTTTTGCAACGTCGCGGGAGACGCTCCGAGCGTGGAGCGCAGCGAGACGACTCCCGGCCACCGTAGATGCGGGCATGTGGACGGGGAACAATAGGTAGCTCACTGTCCGTCCGTCTATTGACGACAGGCCATGTCGACGGCGCGTTAGTGTTCCACACGCGCCTTAAAAAGATGTTAGCAACGCAGAGGAGCCTGCCAGGGTTGCGGGTTGTTCGAAAAAGCTACCGCGGCCCCGAAACGTAAAAGGCAATAGAAGAAAAATGGGTGGGTTTTAGTCAGTACAAGTCTAACACTTCCCCTCACTTCGCCCAAAGCGGGGGAAGTTATTTGAAAATTGCCCATCCGCAAAAAACTACCTTTTGGCATTACGTATTTTATATTAGTACGGCCAACGAGAAGCGATACGAAAGGTCATTAACCTAAAGAACAAATGTGGCGTTGACAATCTAATATTTAGCTCTTTCCATCTTGTGCCTTTGTCGTAATGTCTCGTTCTCCCGGCAAAAACATGACAACGTTAAGACGGGTTTGCCAACATTCGGGCGGCCATTTTAGATGGGGGTTTAGCATGGGTTTTGTTTACATTTGGTATCGCTTCTCGTTGGCCGTGCTTATAATTTTTGTTTTTAATAATGCTGAATAGACGCAATTTAGGCGCGGGTACTGATAACTAACCTGTATCAACGTTTTCAGGTAATCGTCTTCCACACAACAGGAAACCTTTTCCTCTACATCATTGGAGATATATTAAGCTACCGCACCATCCTGTGGATATGCCTGTCGTTGCCGACAGTACATTTAGTGCTCTTCATCATGATGCCCGAGTCTCCTTCGTACCTGATCAAGAAAGGAGATACTGAGGTAAGAGATTAATAACTTTTTAGTACAATTTTGTAAAAATATTATAATTTAAAAGAGTGTCCATGGAGTTTCTTGCCCATTCTTCTCCATAGAGATCACCGCTTTGGAATGGGCAACTACAGTACTTTCACAAGTTATTATGCCTTGTGATCGGGACTTTAGATTCATTTTGTTTCTCGACATTCAAAAGTGCCTATAATGGTCTAATTGAAATAAATGATTTGATTTGATTAATTTGATTTGATACGATCCTTTTTTTGTTTCTTGGTTCCGTACCTCTAAAGGAAAAAACGGAACTTTAATTGGATCACTTTATTGTCTGTCTGCCTGTCTGTCAAGACCCTTTATCTCTGGAACAAGTGAAGGTATTGATTTAAAATTGAAACCATCTTCTAATATATAAAATTCTCGTGTCACAGTTTTCGTTCCATACTCCTCCGAAACGGCTGGACCGATTCAAACGAAACTTTGTGTACATATCGGGTAGGTCTGAGAATCGGCCAACATCTATTTTTCATACCCCTAAGTGAGCAGCGGGTGAAACCGCTGGGCACAGCTAGTATTACTTAAATCTGTGATCTCTTTGTGCTGCTAAATATACGCAGTCAAAAGATATGGCATTAGACTCTGACTGATTGGCTAGTTTGTTCCGAATGTATTTGTCGATCAATAAAGCAGACCCGAATCAATTAAATCAACGCAACGGTTGGCGCAGTGGCCGAACACATTCGATTCCCGCACGGAACGAATATTTGTATAGCTTAACAGATACACTAAGGCCAACTAGCAGCGATACGAAAGGTTATTAACCTAAAGAACCACTGTAGCGTTGACAATCTAATATTTAGCTCTTTCCATCTTTTGCCTTTGTCGTAATGTCTCGTTCTCCCGGCAAAAACATGACAACGTTAAGACGGGTTCGCCAACATTCGGGCGGCCATTTTAGATAGGGTTTTAGCATGGGTTTTGTTTACATTTGGTATCGCTTCTCATTGGCCGTACTTAAGTTGTTCCGGGTCTGGCTGTTTATGTGTGTGAGTTTAAATGTTTGTAAACGCACCTACGATACAGGAGAAATTCCTAATGCGGGTAAACCTTTTTTTTTAATTCGCGCAGTTCAGTAAACCCATTTCGGTGTATGCCATCGCTGAATCAAGTTTGGGTAGGCTCGACAAACTTCAAGCTGAACGGAGCGGTTTTTGAAAAACTACTTAGATAAGTACTTATTTTTGACTAGCTGTCGCCTGGGGCTTCACCCACATGATATGGAAAAAAGTATCCTATGTGTATAATCTACGTCTGTGTCAAATTTCATCAAGAACAGTTCAGTTGTTTTAACGTGAAAGAATTACAAACATCCATGCATCCATCCTCACAAACATTCGCATTTATTATTTGTCACCACCCGTCTGCCGGGGTTGCGGGTTGTTCAAAAGAAATACTACGGTCCCGGAATACAAGAGGCAAAAAAAAAACAATGACGAGTCAGCTGAAGTCTGAAACTCCGCTCCGCCCTAAGCTGGAAAAATTACTTGTTAATTTCCCATACCAAAAAAAATGACTCAAATATGACTAACCCCTTCACTTCCACCCTCATGATGTTTAATGTTGTTTGCCTATATATATATATATATATATACATATTAAATATTATATATTTCATATATTTTGTACTGCATGTTACATGGTACTGCGGTTAGTCAAGAAAGCTTATCCATGAGAGTACTGCCGATAAACTGGTACTGCAGTTTGGCAGAAGATTTCTGTAAAAAAAATAATGTAATTTTCTTGGAATAAACGATTAAAAAAAATGTATATAGAATGCATGTGCCTTTTAATTAAAGCTGTACTATTGAAACTTTCCTTCCACTTGCCAATTTTGACGGGAGCAAAAACATTATTTGAACAATAAGATAAAACAAAATTCCCCAAGATTTTAAAATTTCCTTCAAATATTTGAACAGACCTAATAAAGCGTAGATTTTATCAAATAGATTGACGTGTGTTTATATTTAAACTGATAACAACAATGTGGTGATTCTGAAACAAATTCCATTTCGTATTATAATGACACCTGTAACCATTAAGAGGGTGGGTTACACATAATGTCCGATGATGCCTTGTCATTTTTTCTCATCATATTTCTTGGGACGAAGTTCCTTATCGCACGTTGCGAAAGGGGGCTAGACGGAAAAATAAAGATCAAAAGTTGTAACGACACTTATTGCTATAGTTATAAGCCGTGCGGCGTGCGCGTGTTTCTCTGTCTGTCTCTTTCTCTCTCTCTCTCTCTCTCATAGAAAACAAGCCAGTTATTTTCGTTTCGTATTTCTATTTCGCATTGAACAGTGTGGTGTGGCGACGATTATTTTTTTCACAAATTCTTTATCGCGCGTTACGAAAGCTGCTGCGTTGTTAGACGGTTAAAAATAATACCAAAATTGTAACGACACTTATTGCTATAGTTATAAGCGGTGCGGCGTGCGCGTGTTTCTTTGTCTGTCTCTTTCTCTCTCTCTCTCTCATAGAAAGCAAGCCAGTTATTTTCGTTTCGTATTTCTATTTCGCATTGAACAGTGTGGTGTCGCGATGATTATTTTTGTTGAGTGTATACAGGCTTTTGGTACATAATATAATAACTTCGTTCCATCCGGGTGTCCCATGACACCTCCCAAGTTTTTTATTTTTATTTTACTGACTTAAACAAATGTATATATCATGCTTAACTTGTATTATGTATATAACTACTTACTAATAAAAAAATATATTTTAATTCAGGTTTATTATTGTGAATTTCAGCAAAATACATTCAGTAGCTTTTGTGTGAAAGAGCAACTAACCTACTTAAATACACCCTCACAAACTTTCTCTTTTATACTATTACTAGCTGGCCAGACTATAATCTAACTCTGTGTTAAATTGTAATCATGATTCGTTCAGACGATTTGACGTAAAAAAGTAACAAACATCCATACAATCATCCTCACAAACATTCGCGTTAATAATATTAGTAGAATTCTTTATCAGTGTTCAATAATCGAAAATATTGTAAATGAGATTTACCCAGTTATGTTATATAAAGCTTATTTTTGTTTTGCAGGAAGCCATTAGATCGATGGCATGGCTACGGTGCAGGAAGGAAGATGATCCTTCAGTAATCAGTGAAGTAAATCAGATCATGAAAGAACAAACGAAAGATGATGACAGCAACCGTTTCGTTTTTAAAGCTATTCGTAAGTTTCTTTCTAATTATACATAAACTAGCGATATTCCACCGATGCACTAATATTTTACATAAATCAGCCACTTGAATAATTATCTATATATTACTAAAAACTGCAATCAAATCCATTGAGGAGTTTAAAAGATCTAAGCAAACAGACAATGAAAGTGACTTCATTTTTAGCCGACTTCAAGAAAGGAGTATCCCACCAAAAACATTCTGACAATCTAGACAACGTCGTGCCAACTCTAAGGTTCCTTACTGCGATTTCTTTATTATTATTTCTGCGTTCTGTAGGCCTACTATGACCTCTTAAAGCAGAACTTATTCCAATGAGGGAAAGAGATGGTGCTAGACACCCTGTATCTCTGTAGCTCTGTCTCTTTCCCTCAGCGGAATAAGTTCTGCTTTAAGACGTCATAGTAGGGTAGCTGGTCTTATCCAGAGGTTCTCCAATGGGGACCTGAAAATGCGGCGAAATGGTTCCAGTAAAGGATGGTACTGCAGTGTTTGCTTCGCGCTCGACTTGGCGAGACCACTCCCGTGGCCTCCGATCTAGGTTCTATGATGGACCGTATTTTTTCAAAAAGAAAGAGAAAGTACTATAACGACACACAGGATAAGACAATAAAACAAAATATTTTTGTTAAAAGCTAACTAGAAATTTTTAATAAACAATTAATTTAATTAGTTTTAATGTAAGTTCAGCAAATTACTACACCAACTATGGACGGATTTTAATCATAATTTTTTGTTCGAAAGAATATTCTCCTGAAGAGGTCCCATATCAATTTTATTTATATTGCTTTGGTAGTTTATGAGTTATCGTTTATAATACATTATTTTTCTACTATATTATATGAATGATTTGCTAAATATCTTTTAATAACAATGGAAAATAAATAAATAGGCTAAAAAAAGTTAGAAAAAGGGGAGAAAGAGAGAAGAAAGGAGAAGGGAAAAGTATTTTTTTTAGATCATCACGCGGGTTAAAGTTAGCGCTAGCCCAAAGTAATTATGCCACGCGTACGAAGTCGCGGGTGGAAGCTAACATATTTATATATTTGCTAGTCTATTGAATGAATAAACAAATTATGTTTAAGTGCTTTTGTGCACACCGTCTGTGAACTTTCCATGTTTATTTGCCCTAGATCTTGCGGATACTATAGTAATAGGTTTCAAGATAGAAGATTATGAGTAATAGTAATTACTGTTATTTTTTAAAATGTACTTTTGCACTTTGTACAATTACACTTGTATATTCTATCACCACACGAGTGAAACCGCGGTGTGCAGCTAGATATTATATATATACATTACAAGAAAAATATGTATTATAGAAGTTAATTCATAAATTACCCAAACAATATAGATACAATTTATATGGATCCCCTTCGGGGGTATACCCTTGCGCGAAATCGCGTAACAAACAAACATAAAAATCTAGTCGAATGAGAACCTCCTCCTTTTTTAGAAGTCGGTTAAAAAAGTCGTGATCTTGAAATATCACGGTCTTCAATTCTGATTCGCTCAATGGTTTTATTTCAGTTGCCGTTGCCTCTAATAACTCCATCAATTAAGCTCGTTGAGCATTGAAACATTTTCAAGTACACGCGCTATTCAATTGTTTCTCATTGTGTGCATAAACAGCTGATTGTCAGTGAACATTTTGTTGTTGTTACTGTAAAATCATATGCCCAGTATTTTTAGGCATTTTAAATCCCAATCTAGGAAATCCTAATGAGCTGAATTTTTGTATAAACTTTTATTAGGGTGTTATTATAAAGATTTGAAAAATCGGCATTGATATCGTGCCGGCTAAAAAAGTTACAAAGGTCAAAAGGTCACGAAAATTAGTTTTTCGCAAATATTTCGTGACCTATTGGTCAATAGAGATCATTATAAAAATGTTCCTCATAAAATTGTCTACAAAAACTGTCTCTTGCAATTTTTCTGTAAAGTTAACTGTTATCGGATTCCGAAGCGCTGAGAAAGCGACTAGAATGCACTCACATACGGTATTGTATACCATACACCAAGGCGTAAACTCTATTGCTTTTTATTAATATTTGTAAGTGTATTAAAAACGTTTAGCTTATATTTGGCCGTTTCGGGAAAGATATACTTATCTTATATATGCTCAGGTTTTCGATAAAATCTACTATATCTCATGACCTTTTATTGTTCCGAGTCGAGATTTTGGGGTGGGAAATCATCAAATGGGGGGGGGGGATAAGATGATGATGAACCTGTAGGTGACGCAGAAACAAACAGTGGTAAGTGTGAAATAGAAAATAAATTAACTTTTTCTATTGCAGTGCAAGACAAAATCCTGATCAGAGCCTTCACAATAGCCATGGTGTTAGCTTTGGCAAGGGAGGCATGTGGTACAAACCCAGTAATAAACTTTGCTGGGGAGATATTCACGAAGGCTTCTGAAGGAACCGGTCTAGTCCTGACTCCTAACCAACAGGCAATGGCTTTGGGATCGGTGCAAGTCGTTGGAGCATCCCTGGCGTCTTTCCCGGTAGAAAAGGCTGGAAGAAAGGTACGTTTTATATATTTTTCAACCAATCCTTACTTACTTAGGTACTAATTTTATAAAAGCGAAAGTGAGTTTGTTTGTTTATTACCTCTTTACGCTTTAATGGCTAAATCAATTTTGATAAATACGGTATTACACCCATTTTCAAAAAGTATCTCATTTTGTTCCTAGAGTCCTAGTAAACCACCAAAAAATAACAAAAAAAAAAAATTCAATCGATAAGTGCCATAAGACTGCATTTCAATTTTACAATTTCTATTTTCGCGCGTAAAATCACAAAAACGCTTGACGCCATGTTACTCTGTGGTCATGACGTCGGTTGGTCACGTAAACAAATGTGCTATTATTAGTCTTTCTGTTTAGTTGTATTTTTCACTATAGTTTAAAGTATTATTATATGGTAGTATTTATTTCTTCCATGGTAGTATTACTATTACTTCAATAAAAATTAAAATGTAAAGTTTTTTATTACAAAAATAGTAATAGTTGCTCAGTTGACAGTTGTCATCTTGTTTGCATGACCATATGACGTAATAATCATGGCGGACACTGTTTCGCTTAGTAAAACAACAGTCTAAAACTTTGAAATCAATTTTAAAATTTATTTAGTTATTTTATTAACTAAATTTAACATTTTCCGACTGCTTGTTGCCTAAGCTACCTGAATTGTATATTTTTAGAATTTCTTTCATATAGAGTAAAATACCCTATTTTGGTACAGAGATAGTTGAGAACCAGGAGACGGACATAGGCCATTTTCTTTTAAAAGAGTGGGATATGAGGGAGAAAGAGGGACGAAACGGGAAAACTTAGCGTTGCTATTACAAATCAACTATTCGCTACCTTATTAAACGTGAGCGAAGCCGCGGGCAAAAGCTAGTTTAAAATAAGGAGAAGGTTTGCAATTCATCGGGATTATTCTTTTTTATATGTTCACCTATTACTCAAAGACGCCTGAAACAAAATATTCTTCTTCTTTATTGTATAACTAGCTGTTCCACGCGGTTTCACCCACGGTGCTCAGCACCTGATGGTCGTAGCGTGATGTTATATAGCCTATAGCCTTCCTCAAGAAATGGACTATCGAACACTAAAAGAATTTTCCAATTCCAACCAGTAGTGCCTGAGATTAGCGCATTCAAACAAACAAACTCTTCAGCTTTATAATATTAAGTATAGATAGGGTATACGCCTGTAAATCCACCGATGTCCTTCGAAATAAATGATTGATCGATTGATTGAAAAAAGAATTATCTTACAATCCTATGTACTCTTAAACACCTCTTTTGCTCTATCTACGTTCATAATGACTACTTCTGTTCCTACTAAAGTTTATTATATTTGACGGGCCTGTTGGTCTAGTGGTTAGTGGCCCTGACTCCTGAGCCGGAGGTCGTGGGTTCGATTCCCACCCAGGACAAACTTTGTGTGATGAGCATGATTGTTTGTTCTGTGTCTGGGTGTGATTTATCTATAATATGTATGTATTTATAAAATATATAAGTATGTATATCAGTTGTCTGGTTACGATAACACAAGCTCTGCTTAGCTTGGGATCAGATAGCCGTGTGTGAGTTGTACCAAGATATTTATTATTATTATTTATGTGCTCTACAGCCACTCTTCATCGGTACAGCCTTCGTGTCAGGGTTGAGCATGTTTCTCCTAGCGTCATGGTACGTCGCTCGAGACTACAGCGTATACGCACCATCTTGGTTGCCGGTTTTCGCTCTCTGTTTGTGCGTCTTCTGTGACGCGCTTGGGTTGCAACCAGTCTCCGTTATCGTTATCGGGGAGATATTTTCTTTTAAGGTTAGTATTGATTGCAACTTTTATAGTAGCGCCATTATTTTTAGGATTCTGTAGGCCTACTATGACATCTTAAAGCAGAACTTATTCCACTGAGTGAAAGAGATGGTGCTAGACACCCTGTATAGTTCTGTCCCTTTCCCTCAGCGGAATAAGTTCTGCTTTAACACGTCATGGTAGGGTAGCTGTTCCTCGAAAGGAAGAAACGGAGCACTTATTGGATCACTTTGTTGTCCGTCTGTCTGTCAAAACTCTTTATTTAGGAAACGCGTGGACATATCAAGTTGAAATTAAAACCATATACTCAACTATGCAGTTCCTTGGAGTTATGAAAAAGTCAATCCTCTAAATTTACGCTGTCAAAAGATATTGTTGATTCGGTTGGCGCAATGGCTGAGCGATCGATTGCTGCACTGCGTGTCACGGGTTCGACTCCCGCACGGAACAAATATTTGTATGGCCTACAGATAGTTGTTCAGGGTTTGGCTGTTTGTGTATGTGACTTTAAATGTTTGTAAACGCACCCACTATACAGGAGAAATTACTAGAGTCACCGGAGCAACGTTTTTTTTTTTTTAAAAAAACTTGGTGCACCTTCAGTGTGCAAGTCTTTTTTTTTTATTATTGATAGGCTCGCGTTTGACCACTATCTCACCTGATGGTAAGTGATGATGTGATGTGAGTGTTGATGTGAAAAAACATTTAAAAATATAAAAATAGTAGCCCACTGGTATCGGGAACAGGGTCCAAGCTACCGGCTACAATTTTTTATTGTTAAGGCAACAAGCCACGACAATCCTCTATTGAATACCTTAATAATCCTCATCCTCATTTTCATTTCAGTATCGGGGCTCAGTAATGGGGATCACGATGGCAGCCGCATCATTAGCTGCCTTCCTACAAACATTGTTCTTTAAGCCTCTAGTAAATGCGTTGGGGACTCACGCACCGTTCTACTTCTACGGAGCAGTCTGTGTATTCGCAGCTATATATACGTACATTTACGTGCCAGAGACAAAACAAAGATTATTGGAAGAAATCTATGAAGACTTAAAGACGAAGAAGGAGAAGAGAATGGAGAAAGAGAAAGCTTTAGCTCTTGAAGCGGGAAAAGTGTAAATTTAAGAAAATATGGCTGTTTTTTGTAACTTTCATAATTTAATAAAATTTTAGTGTTACTAAGGTTTTTTTATTTTCATTTGTGCTTGCGCTTGGGTGGAGCACCGCTGTGGCCTCGTAGAGGCGATCGGCGGTGGCGAGCTCTCACGTCAGGCCATGGTTCGATCCATCATGCGGGGTAAGAGGGAATGGAAAACAGTCACCTCCTTCTGCGAAGCAGTCATGGTAGCAAAGGAGGCAGCCGGGCATTTGAGGAAGTTAACCTCAAACCAACCTAGCCGCCGCGGGAGATGCTTTAAGCGTGGGGTGCCGTGAGATGACTCCCGGCCACTATAAACCTGGGACTTTGGACAGTGAACAATAGACTGCTCACTGTCTAATCGTCTACTGATGCTTCGCTCAGAACGGAGGAAGTTTCTCGATCATTTCCTTACCGAAAAAAAAAACCATACCTACAGAAAAACACTTACAATTAGGCCCAGACTCCAACAAAGCGAAGAGCAGCGGAGCGGAGAGGAGATGGGCGGAAACCGACCAATCACATTGCTTTAAATCTACATCGCGTCTCTCATCTTTCCTTTGATTGGTTGACTCTTGCACATCTCCTCTCCGCTCCGCTGCTCTCCGCTTTGGTGGAAACCGGGTCTTATTCCATAGATTTACCATGAAATGTGTTTCAAGTACGCGATGGCCTAGTTTTGAAGTTCTCATTGTACATGTGAAAAAAATTGATACAACAAAAACCATCACAAAAATGATGAACAGTAGAATAAAATGCACATGGTCATGCTAATAAGTTACCGAAAACTTCAATTGTTGGCAGTGACGTCAAAAGGTTATTATAACATAAATTGTGACATGGATGCTGGAACATAAGATGGACAGTCAAATTAAAACACAAAAAAGTACTAAAAAACGGTCGTATTGTACACACGGCGACAGATCAACCTATACAAAACCAGTTTATGCTGCTCTCTCAACAACGGATCGTACACCATAAATTTCAAGTACAATGAGAGATCCGCATAAACTGGTTTTGTATAGGTTGATCTGTCGCCGTGTGTACATCCTCCTTTTTTCAAGTCGGTTAAATAGTCAAAAAATATAAATATAGGGCAATAGATAGGCAATATATAAGGATACGGCTTTCTGAGGATAGAGTGCTCTTGCCATAGACAGCACTTTTAAAGTTCCGTACCTCATATAAAACGAAACCCTTATTGGATTACTTTGTTGTCCGTCTGTCTGTAAAGGCCCTTTATATTGAGAACGCATGAAGGTATAAAGTTGAAATTGAAACCATATACTCAACTTAGTAGTGTCTGTGTGCTCTTAAAAAACCAACCCTCTAAATTTACGGAGTCAAAAGATATGGCTGTTTATGTTGCAAGTTTGTACGGAATTCTCAAGTCTTTTTTTTTTTTTTTTCGGGTGGGAAATCATCCAATGACTTCCCCCGCTCTGGGCGGAGCGGGAGGGCATGTCAGACTTGTACTGACTAAAACCCACCCATGTTTCTTCTTTTGCCCTTTACGTTCCGAGGCCGCGGTATCTCTTTCGAACAACCCGCAACCCCGGCAGGCCTCTCTGTAACATAGTTCATTTAATTTCTAGCTAAAAACAACAATATTTTTAAAGAATATTAACGTTCGAATTTCAATTTTTTTACGTTTCATTCATCAAATTCAAATTATTTTGTGCTTTTGTTTAGAAACATCTACACAATGACAATCCTCATATTTTTATATCGATCCTAGTTCAGAATGTAATATCTTATAATCAAACACCCATTAACAAATTACTAAAAACTTCTAAGCATACTGTTTTGTTTGCATACCTTGTTTGAACTGAGCTAGCTTTCAAGAAAATTACTTGGTAAATTGCAGAGGGAAATTCCATCGTTTACGATAGTTAATCTACACATCATTGAATCTAACGACTTGTTTATTACGTTGCTTGTATATTTCGCTTCAACAACATGAAACAACAAAGAAGAATATTCATAAACAAAGAGTTTTTGAGCATATTCTGTCCATTTTACTACATTAGTACTATCTGGTGTATACGCAAATATAATATCCATAATAACTATGTGGAGAAAATCACGATAAAAAATGGCATTTTTGCCGCCATTATGATCACTGCAATGTTTGGTTTCTACCATACAATCATGGAGTACACACAGTTCAGTATTAAAACCTACTGGAACATCTACAGCATAATATATTTAGAGTATGTGTTAAATTATGCTGGTGTTTGTATTAACAGTTTGTATTATAGTACTACAACGGTGCGTCTTCTATCAATTCTTTACAAGATCAACAAGTGCCTCTACAGTAGCCGGGATATCAAAAACTTCAAGAGCCTGTCGTGGTCCTTGACTGTTACGCTCCTAATATTTTGTGGGATCCTAGTACTTTTTAAACTCATTTACGACCCAACTTGGAGCTTTCTAAGAGCAGTTTATGTATCAACATCCGTAATCTTGGATTTGGAGATAATTCAGATCATAGTTTACACTCATATGTTAACTTGTAAAACTATTCGGTGGAATTATATTGTAAAGAATATTAATTTTGAAAATGCCAACGATGAAATAGCTGTGGACCGGGAAATTGTACTGGAAGAAATGTTTAATACTATGACATCAATTTACGATGCTTGGGATCTCACGGTGAAATCATCTGGATTATGTGTAATGATATTTTGTTATTGAAACCTTTTTTGCTAAATGGTAGGTAACAGTCGCTCGTTTCGATCTTTGGATAGACGAATTTGTCCATTTTGCTTCGTGGATACCTGACCATTCATTACATAACAAGACGTGGGTCTTGTTATACATTGTACAGTCAGTAAAGGATACATGTAACCAGTTTTGTCAGATATGGTAAAAAAATATCTAAGAAACTAATGGATTTATTAAACTCACTGAAAGGGGTTGCAGGTTGTTCGAAAAAGATACCGCAGCCCCGGAACGTAACGATCAATAGAAGGAACTCTCCAATCCGCCCAGAGCGGGGAAAATTTTTGATGATTTTCCATCCGCAAAAAAAAATTAATTAGACTGCTTTCTATCAAATAAACTTAAATTTATTCGACAACATTCACAAATTTTTAAAATAATGTCAACTGTATTTGACAAGCCTGGTTTTCGTTTACTGACTGTATACTGTTATTGACAGTCTGAGGCAGGCTCCCCATTTGACTGACGTACAGGTATTCAACTGTATCGACCAGAAAATTGTAAGGAACGAGCTACGCTGATTTTATCGACAAAAAATTGTAATGAACAAGCTACGCCGATTTTTAATATGCTGGGTTAGGTTGTAAAAAAGGTAAATGAAAAATTATTGCATGTAGCGGAGATAAGACTGTTGAGATGGATATGTGAAGTGATAAATGACAAAGTAAGGAATCCTTACTTCCTTACTAATATTATAAAAGCGAAAGTGAGTTTGTTTGTTTGTTTATTTGTTTGTTTGTTTGTTACCTCTTCACGCTTTAATGGCTAAACTGATTTTGATGAATTTTGGCACAGAGATAGTTGGAAACCAGGAGACGGACATAGGCTAATATTTTTTTGAAAAAAGTGGGATGTGAGGGAGAAAGAGGGAAGAAAAGGGAACACTTAGCGTTGCTAGTACAAATCAATAAAACTGTGTTATCCCAAATTTAACGCGGGCGAAGCCGCGGGCGTAAGCTAGTAACTATGATAAGAGGAAGTTTGAAAGTTGCGCCTGTTACATATAATTGAAAGGGAGTCGTTTGTCTTGGTATCGACATCTGACTAAATTAGTGATTGATCTGAATGTTGATGAATGAAGAGGGAAAGGAAGGCAAAAGATGGATGGATTGTATAAGGAATGATATGGAGGAGAAAGGAATAAATGATGCCGTTACCTCTGACAGGGGAGAATGGAAGAAGAAAACGTGGTGCGCTGACCCTAAATAGAATGGGACAAGGGCAGGAAATGATGATGAATGAAATATGCGAGGAGAATATTGCAAAATAGTGCGTTAACTCAAATTAAACATTTCGTTATCGACTATGGTTTGATTACTTGCTAATTGTTGTAAACAAATAATTTTATAACTTTAAAAAATATTCCAATTGAATTTAATCATTTATGAAAACTTTTTCAGATTTTGTGCCACTTCATAACCACATTTGTACAGACATTGGTATATGTGGGAGTTCTGATAATATGGTCAATGATACATTTTGTAAGTAAAAATACGATTAGTATTTAATTATTAAGTACTTTTTCGGAAGAAATCTCTAATGATTTAAGCAGTACCTTTGTGCTCTTCTGTCTTAATATATAATTATTAATTAATACTATGTTGCAATGTAATGCAATTTTCTACTTTTCTACCTACCTGCCTACCCTACCTACCATACATACCCTACCTACCCTACCTACCCTACATACCCTACATACCGTACACACCCTACATACCCTACATACCCTACCTACCTTACATAGCCTACATACCCTACATACCCTACCTACCCTACCTACCCTACCTACCCTACCTACCCTACCTACCCTACCTACCCTACCTACCCCACCTACCCTACCTACCCTACCTACCCTATATACCCTATATACCCTACGTACCCCACATACCCTACATACCCTACATACCCTACATACCCTACATACCCTACATACCCTACATACCCTACACACCCTACACACCCTACATACCCTACATACCCTACATACCCTACCTACCCTATCTTTTAAGTTGGATCAAACTGCACACGGTGTGCAAATTTAATTTAAATTGGTTTAGTAGTTTAGGAGTCCATCGCGGACAAACAACGTGACACGTGATTTATATATTTTAAGACGAGATTTATATATATTAAGATTTAACAAAACCATTTTATAATAGTTTAGAATAGGTTGCCCTGCCCTTAATTTTTTTTTGTAACAGGCGCAACTTTCAAAGTTCCTCGAATATAGGTACTCATTCCTTACTTTATCCATTCTTGTCAATCCACACATCCATCTCAACATTCTCATCTCTGCTACATGCAATCGTTTTTCATCCACCTTTTTTGCGAGGTTCGAGGCCGTAACCTCTGAGCCAACAACAACAAAAAAAAATTCTTCACTATTGGCGCAGTAGCTAAGCGATTGACTGCTGCGGCGCGTGTCCCGGGTTTGAACCCCGCACGGAACAAATATTTGTGTGATCCACAGACGGTTTTTCCGGGTCTGGCTGTTTGTGTATGTGAATTTGAATGTCTGTAAACGTCCCTAAGATACGGAAGAAATTCCTACTGCGAGGAAACTTAAAAAATAAATTAGAAGTGTCAAGGGACACCCGGATGGAACGAAGTTCCTATAGAAATGAAAATATCTGGCTTGCTTTCTATAAGAGAGAGAGAGACAGACAGACAGACAGAGAAACATGCGACGCCGCACAGCTTACAATAGCTTACTATAGCAAAAAGTGTCGTGACAACTTTTCGTAAGAATTTTTTCCGTCTTTTACAACGCGCGATAAGGAACTTCGTTCCAAAAACAATATATAGATTTCTTGAAATACTTTCAGGTAAATTACACAGTTGTCATAAGTCATACCTTTGGAGTACTTTTGTGGTTATCAAAGGTGTTCCTTGTGGAGTTAGCTTTATGTATCGCTTGCGAAGCGTTTTATGCTGAACTTGGAAGAGCTAGAAGCAATGTTACGAGAAAAGTGGCACAGGACTGTGAGTATTAAAAAAAAAAAATTGCAAAAATACTTGAAGGACGGAAAATAAGTCAATGAGTTTTGGTTTGAGTCATCGACGTTTTTGCCACCAGCTTCCGAGTATACTTATTTTCAGCTTTCTAGTTGTCGTATGATGGTATCTCACAAAAATTCTTATCTAGTATCATTTTTCATTGCTACTTATAGCAAACATTCAAAGAAAAAATGGTATTATAGTCGAGAACTCATAAACTGCCAAAGTAATATTTATAAAACTGATACGGGACCCTTCAGGAGTACTTAATAACCATTTAATTTTTTTTTTATGTGATAATCGGCTCACAGTTGACGGAGAAAATTACGCAACGAACAAAAAAAAATTATATATTTACATTTAATTATATATACACAATTTTTCTACTTTTTAACCGACGAAAAAAAAGGAGGTTCTCAATTCGACATGTATTTATTTTTTGTACAGATTCGTTTTTTACCAATTATTTGTGAATGACGCTTTCTTAGACGCTTGTTAAGTTCTTATCTTATTTTACGTTTTGTAAAGTAAGCAATGACTTATTACTTAAGTACTAACCCTATAACATCATCAACATTGTAAAAACAAATCATTTTAAAAGAATAACCATGGAATTTCTCACCGTTGTCCTTCATAGGAAACGACCAACCAAAACCGGGCACATTGTGGGTTGGTCGTCTCCGCTTTTCTCGACGTTTTATAAGTGCCCATGCGCGCCTATTTGAAATAAAAATATTTTGATTTTGGAAGTACAGCTCTTCTTATTCCTACGGGGAGTACAAGAGTGAAGTTATGGTATGTTGTATGTACAAATAATTATTTTTTTATATTTCAGTGCCATCAAAAAAAGTCTGGAAGAATATCTTCAGGGTACTACACAAAGATTTCGAGAAGATGAACGCTTGCAGCCTATTCGATGTTGACGCTGCGACTCTGATGAACTTTTGCAACGTTGTGGCTACATACACTATTGTTTTATTACAATTTGCTTTTCTTTCATAATTACACTAGCTGTTTCCCGCGGTTTCACCCACGCTGCTCAGCACCTGTTGGGCGTAGCGTGATGTTATACTATATAGCCTATAGCCTTCCTCAAGAAATGGACTATCCAACACTAAAAGAATTTTCCAATTCCAACCAGTAGTCCCTGAGATTAGCGCGTTCAAACAAACAAACAAACTCTTCAGCTTTATAATATTAGTATAGATAGTATAGATTACTAAACCCTCATATGTCATCTAGTGGCCCGAAGAGTAACATTCTGGAACGACCCACAAGGCAAAAGAAGGACAGGTAGACCCATTACAAAATAGGAAGATGATATTAAAGCAATAGCTGGTCGAAGCTGGAGAAAAGTAGCTGAAGATAGAGTCAAATGAGTATCACTGGAGGAGGCCTACACCTATTCTGGGGTCCCGATATTTAATAATAAATACATATATCAAAAATTAAATAGGTACTATGATATAATAATTGGAATACAAATAAAAATACAATTAAGTAAGAGTGTTACGCAAGCGTAGTACTATCAAAAGCGCTGAGTAAGGACGATCTTGATTAAGTGCAACAAATAAGTAAAATGCGCTATCTGTAGGCCTACTATGACATCTTAAAGCAGAACTTATTCCACTGAGTGAAAGAGATGGTGCTAGACACCCTGTATAGCTCTGTCCATTTCCCTCAGCGGAATAAGTTCTGCTTTAACACGTCATGGTAGGGTAGCAGCAATACGGCAGCGACACAACGCAAAGTTGCTAAATGGACTAAAACGGCCGAACCATCGTGCCGCCCGCCGCCACATTAGGTCGGCCACTTCTGTTCCAACTTCGAATGAAGACATAGGTTTAGTTAGACATAGTTCTTTTACTGTAATTTTTTAATACTTAAATTAAGTAAAGTACTGTAATTAAATTAAAATTTAAATTGGTTCTTTTAAGTTCCCCGTCCGCAGCCTTCGTATTTAAAGACAAATAAATAACATTTAAACCAAACAAAACTAACACTAACATAGATTTTAAAGAATGTCAATTTACTGGAAATAAGAGGCATTTTTATTTATTTTATTATGAATTCAGTGACCAGAGAGCTGGCCTTTATTTTGGCCAAAGAATCAGTTTTGCCATCCAACGTGGCAACGCTGCCAGCATTCTAGGCACTTTTCCTGTTAACAGTGATGTAGATGATTTTTTTGTCGCCCTGTAACTGTTATCCCCCTTTTGTAACTTGTTTATTTTAATTAGTAACACTGAATTATTGTTATAGATTGTCCATTAAATAAAGATATGCACCCTGGGACAGTTATTTTATTTGTTACTCAATCATTTTCTGTTTTAGGGCTTCGTACCTTAAAAGGGAAAAAGCGGAACCCTTGAAGGACCGCTTTGTCGTCCGCCTATCTGTCAAGACCCTTAGATACAGGTTTCTCATATAGTACGGCCAACGAGAAGCGATACGAAACGTCATTAACCTAAAGAACAACTGTGGCGTTGACAATCTAATATTTAGCTCTTTCCATCTTGTGCCTTTGTCGTAATGTCTCGTTCTCCCGACAAAAACATGACAACGTTAAGACGGGTTCGCCAACATTCGGGCGGCCATTTTAGATGAGGTTTTAGCATGGGTTTTGTTTACATTTGGTATCGCTTCTCGTTGGCCGTACTATAGTTAACGTTAGATCCTCCCGCAAAGAGTGAAACAACACGACTATATTCAACGCACAATACAAAAGTCCTGCAGAAGAACGGATAGATTTCGTAATGCAACGAACGTGTTAATCTATACTAACCTAATATTATAAAGCTGAAGAGTTTGTTTGTTTGTTTGTTTGAACGCGCTAATCTCAGGGACTACTGGTTGGAATTGGAAAATTCTTTTAGTGTTGGATAGTCCATTTCTTGAGGAAGGCTATAGGCTATATAACATCACGCTACGACCAACAGGTGCTGAGCAGCGCGGGTGAAACCGTGGGGAACAGCTAGTGTTGAATAAAACGCAGCAATCCATAGCATGGCCCTTTACCAATTAATACC
This sequence comes from Ochropleura leucogaster, assembly GCA_958449745.1. NCBI lineage: Eukaryota > Metazoa > Arthropoda > Insecta > Lepidoptera > Noctuidae > Ochropleura > Ochropleura leucogaster. The sequence goes on along the minus strand of OY288221.1, from coordinate 3,180,781 downwards.
ATGGCCCTTTGGCATACCCCAAGGCCGAACTTTTGAGTCTTGGTGAGTGCCCAGGTTTGAGAACCATGAATGAGGTCGAATTATAGTGAACTTTTTCGTTTTACAATAGAGACGAATTGTTTGTTCATTTTCTTTCTTACTTTTTCCATTTTCCAAATATGCTTCACTAGATTGTCTAAATCAGTCACTTCCCGCTGTCTGTCTGTCCTTTTTTTGCGGATGGGAAATTGTCAAATAACATCCCCCGCTCTGGGCGGAGAAAGGGAGAGTATCAGACTTGTACTGACTAAAACCCCCATGTTCCGTCTGTTACCCTTTCTGTTCCGGGGCCGCGGTATCTCTTTCGAGCAACCCGCAACCCCAGCGAAGTGCGTGCATCGGGTTCGAAAATGAGACCTATGACTAGGCAGTATAACGATCAAATCACTGTGCTGTTATTGTTTTTCCTCAAATATCTGTTGTTTATTTATTAAGCTTTGGTTTTAGGGTAAGAATGAACAAGGCCCAAGGTCCTTAAGTATGTAGCGAAGGTCATTCTAGGATGATAAGATCTATAGTCTGACCTTGCCTGTCATTTAGGACAGTTGATTTCCCTACCTACGCCTTTTGGTCAACATTTTTTTTAATAGAAGCTAAACTTTTAATAATATCTATACTAATATTATAAAGCTGAAGAGTTTGTTTGTTTGTTTGAACGCGCTAATCTCAGAGACTACTGGTTGGTATTGGAAAATTCTTTTAGTGTTGGATAGTCCATTTCATGAGGAAGGCTATAGGCTATATAACATCACGCTACGACCAACAGGTGCTGAGCAGCCAGGGTGAAACCGCGTGGAACAGCTAGTATTACAATCTAGCCTAAACAGGCCGGTAAGCAAATTAACGTTAACTTATTATTATACTATCTTCCGTCCGCGACTTCGTCCGCGTGGCATAGTTACTTTGGGCTAACGCTAACTTTAACCCGCGTGATGTTCGAAAAAAAATATCCTTCTCTCCCCTCTTTCTCTCTCTTATCTCAAATAATCTTTATTATCCTTATCTTAGGTAAAATTAAAAAAAAATGTTTATGTCTGTCTCCAGGGTCTCAACTATCTCTGTACCAAAATTCTTCTTCTCTCTTCTCTTCCATATGATAAACGAGAAAAAAGCACGCGTGTGAAATACATGTCATATTGAACCTAATTATAGTGCAATAAGAGCTAGTTTCAGAGAAAATGCCCTACCTGAGTGAAGAAACCTACTTTTCAATATAATTAATGCTAAACGCAGTGTTTATTGATTTGTCACAATTTTACATAATAGTTTTAAAGGTTACAAGGCCAGACCAGACTAATTCTAATAATGGTCTTTACTTTCAATTTCACCCAGTTTTATTGTCTTGTTTGTTTAACAAAACGTTTTGTGAATTCAATTTTTCATTTGTGCCTTCAGAATCTAAACGAAATGAAGTCTTTACGATTACAAAAGCATTATATTAGAAGAAAAAACTATCGGTTAACGGTACCGTTGGATAATATGGTTGACAAAGATGTTCAGTCGATGCTTTTGCCATTAAACCTAATGCACAATGTACTATTATGTCCCAAGTATCTTCTTAAAGATGACTGCATATATCCAAACAAACTTTCTGTGAAATTGGTGGGATTGTGTGGCGCAATCATATCAATTTTTCTATTCGTCTATCGCGCATACGAGCTCTACGTTGACAAAACTATAAAGAAAAACATCAGTTTAACGTTCATCAACTCCGTTGTCGATGTTCTTTTGTACACTCTCGGCTTCACGATCAATTACATCGTCAATGTGTTGCAAACGAAAAGGAATATTTCGTTTGTCTTAAAAATTCAAGATATTCACAGATTTTTGAGCAGAAAGAGGTTAACCAATCGCTTTATCTTTCGGAATTGGATCAGCGTCGTGTTCTTGTTTGGCTTCAACATTTACATCGTAACCTTTTTCTACATAAAACTCAAGCTTGCCAGTTTCTATCTCTTATGTGGTATCGCTGTTATGAGTATTGATATAAACATTGTTAATGCTATCAGGCTAATTAAGGTTTTATGCGAAAAGGTTAAGTTATGGAACAGTCAAGTTGTGAATTGTCAAAAGACGGGTCATAGCGCTAGCGACAGATATTATTGCAATAAAATGTTTGAAGCATACGTAAATATTTTGGAGTGTTATGATATCTATAAGGCCAGTTTTCAACAAATGGTAAGTGCATAAGTTTTTTAACAATTAAATTGTATTGTTTTTTTTTTCGAGTCAGCTTGAATGGCTAAATCTGGAACGAGCCTTGAAACTCGTTTTGCTATTCCTCATAGTATCAAGTATCAAATTTGAATATCCACCACCCACTTAAAAAATTCAGCCTGTTTAATTTCACCTCTGTACACGGTTGGAACAGTGACTAAGCGATCAACTGCTGTGCTGCGAGTCGCGGGTTCGATCGATTCGAAATATTTGTACGACCTACAGGTAGTCTGGCTGTTTGTGTATGTGAGTCTAAATGTTTGTAAAATGTACACACAAAACAGAAGACATTCCTAGTGTGGGGCAACGTATAAAAACTATTATGAACTTAATTTCTGTTTGCTTCTAGAGATACACCAGTGATTCGTTTATGTTAGTACCAAGGTACTATCCGAGATAATGTACCTGAGAAATTATTGTACAAATATGTGATAACGATGTAGCTAAACTTGAACATTAGGAGCGTCCAGAGTAAAACGCTCCTCTAAAAAGTTCAAAATCATCATCTTTCTGTACTGCTCCATGTTGCTTAGCGTCAGCGTAAATTTTTCTTCGATTCTTCCTTGTCAACTGCCACGCAGTTATTTAGTCCTTTTTCTGTCTTGTTGGAGAGTTTGTTCTTCCTCCCTTCCTCCCTTCCTCAAAACACTATTACGTGGTGAAGGTCATACGTTTTGGGGGGCTGTCTCTTGTAATGTTGACGTTAAAAATCTGCTGATTATCAGACAAATTTGAATAAATATTTTTTTCTTTTATTTTTTCATAACAAAGATGTGTAATTGACGGGCCTGTTGGTCTAGTGGTTAGTGGCCCTGACTGCTGAGCCGGAGGTCGTGAGTTCGATTCCCACCCAGGACAAACTTTGTGTGATGAGCATGATTGTTTGTTCTATGTCTGGGTGTGATTTATCTATAATATGTATGTATTTATAAATTATATAAGTATGTAAATCAGTTGTCTGGTTACCCATAACACAAGCTCTGCTTAGCTTGGGATCAGATAGCCGTGTGTGAGTTGTCCCAAGATATTTATTTATTTAATTCTTTTAATTTCAGATCGTGTTTCACACCATAGAGTTCTTCTATCACTCTTTAATGAAACTGCAAATTTCACTTCAAATTTTTAAACTAGCTTCAATGGGCTATCACTCTGCTAATGTAAGATTTCTTTTTTGATAAATCCTTACTAATATTATAAAGCGAAAGTGAGTTTGTTTGTTTGTTACCTCTTCAGGCTTTAATGGCTAAACCGATTGTGATGAATTTTGGTACTTAGATAGTTGGGAACCAGGAGACGGACATTATTTCACACAGGCTTATTATTAATTAAAAAAAGTGGGATGTGAGGGAGAAAGAGGGAAGAAAAGGGAAAACTTAGCGTTGCTATTACAAATCAATAAGGCGCAAGGGTAACTGTATTACCCCAAATTTAACGCGGGCGAAGCCGCGAGCGAAAGCTAGTAAAAAAATAAAATGCTGAAATGCAGCAAATGCAATGACAATGAAAAAACAAACGAAAGTCCTCGAATTCCACTTTTTAGTATTTTTTTATGTCGGGTGTTTTTGCTTTTATTTTAATAATTATCTCAATATACCTTTTCAGCTAGCTGCGTGGTTTATAATCACGTTTTTTTACATCTGGGTCATAAAAAGTTTCATATTGGAAATTATTTTGAGCTCATGCTGTGAGAAGTTTTACATGGAAATGCAAAATGTTCAAAGCTCATGCGCGCTCATCTTGAAATCAAATTGCACAGGTAACTGTAAGAAAAATATATTTTTAGGTCAGCAAATATTTTAAGGAAGCATGATAATTGGTCCCACAAATCACCAAGTGACTTGACGGGCCTGTTGGTCTAGTGGTTAGTGGCCCTGACTGCTGAGCCGCAAGTCGTGTGTTCGATTCCCACCCAGGGCAAACTTTGTGTGATGAGCATGATTGTTTGTTCTGTGTCTGGGTGTAATTTATCTATAATATGTATGTATTTATAAGTTATACAAGTATGTATATCAGTTGTCTGGTTACCACAACACAAGCTCTGCTTAGCTTGGGATCAGATAGCCGTGTGTGAGTTGTCCCAAGATACATAGATACCAAGTCTCCTTAATCAGTCTATGCTCAGGAGCGAGACCGATTGGGAAGCGGTCACTTCCTTCTGCGAAGCAGTTATGCTAGCGAAGGAGGTGGCCGGGCGTTTGAGGGAGAGAACAACAACCCAGCCGCCGCGGGAGACGCTCAGTAGATGCGGGTCTGTGGATGGTGAGCAATGAGTAGCTCACCGTCTATCCAACCAGTGATGACAGGCTGTGTTAAAGGCGAGTTAGTGTTCCACGCGCCTCAAAGAAATGTCAGCAAAACAGAGAGGCCTGCCAGGGATACTGCCTACCGGGGTTGCGGTTTTCGAAAGAGATACCACAGCCTCGGAACATAAAGAGCAAAAGGATTAACATGGGTAGGTTTTAGTCAGCACAAGTCTGACACTCCCCTTCGCTCCGCCCAGAACAGGGGAAGTTATTTAATGATTTTCCATCCGCAGAAAAACAAAAAAAATACACCCAAAAGAAAAAAATTACGTCTTTCAATTTACAGTCAGCAAAAGTGATAATATAGCAGGCTCGTCAGATCTGTCATTCAAATTAAAATAGTAGACTTGAGGCCATAAACAACTTTGATACTTGTGTAATACGGTGACTGATGTTGTTTAAGAACTGGAAGGAACACTGTCTTGGGAAAGGCCTGTTCTGAAAGGGTTGCGGGTTCCGTAACGCAAAGGGCAAAAGAAGGAACATGAATGGGTTTTAGTCAGTAAATGTCTGACACTCGCTCCCAGTCCGCCGTTATTTGATGACTACTCATCCTTAAAAAAAGAAGATGCCTGAATCGTGGACAGCTTTAACAAAAAGGTTGACGATCTAGAATAAAAAAAAAAGTATGTGTCAGCTCCGACGCACGACTGGAGTTTACTCCTTAAGTACGAGTATCTAACCATACGCAAAAAGAGTTTATTCAACTGAAAAAAGATTAATATCATATGAAAGGGTAAATTCACAAATTAATGAAAAAAAATGGCAATATAAATACATCGACACTGATAGAAACAAACAAGCCCAATAACATATAGTATATAGGTATAGTCGCCTATACAGATTACCATATGTACGTCTTAATACACTCACAGCCAAATTAGAAAGGTGCGCACCAAAAACGTGACACATTTTCGTTACTTTAGTAGGTTTTACCCCTTGGATTTTTCTCATACCGGGCCTTATAGGTATATGAAAATCGATTCCTTAGGAGTAAACTCCAATAATTTATTTTGATTGCATTACAGATGCTGAGAAGAAATTATGCAAGAATATTATGCGCATGCATGAAGCGACATTCGACAAAATGGATGCCTGTAGAATGTTCTACGTCGACGCTTCTTTCCCTTTAAAAATGTTGGTTTTACATAGTAATTACACTATTATCCTTCTTGAATTTGCGTTTTTATAATAATAGAAAAGGATACTTAACTGTTAAGCACAAAGATTAAAAAACGTTAATTTTTTTTGTTGCATATTGAATGTTTTGTGTTTTAGAAAAGTGTTAGAATATTGTGTATATTTGAATATAAGGAAAACTTAAAATTGGAATAAAAATTATCAAATTTAAATTTGATGAATGAATACCAACATTGAACTTAAACATAATGTACTTATGACCATCCACTAAACACCAAGTTTTCTCCGTGCCTACGTTATGCTGTTGGTCTCGGCTATCATTGTCGATCTTTGACAGTCGTTACAGGTAGTCAGTGTTCCAACAGTCGTAACAGGTAGTGAGTGTTCCAACAGTCGTAACAGGTAGTCAGTGTTCCAACAGTCGTAACAGGTAGTCAGTGTTCCAACAGTCGTAACAGGTAGTCAGTGATCCAACAGTCGTAACAGGTAGTCAGTGTTCCAATAGTCGTAACAGGTAGTCAGTGTTCCAACAGTCGTAACAGGTAGTCAGTGTTCCAACAGTCTGAGAACAAGTTTTGGTATCTTATTACCCAGTACTAACTGGGTTGTGGAGATCAGATAGGTGGTCGCTCCATGTAAATTTCTGGTATTCAGTTGCATCCTGTAAGACTGGAAGCCAACCCCAACATAGTTGTAAAGAGGTTAGGCAGAAGATGAGACCTTTTTAACATCCTTCATAACCCTAAAACGCCATTCTATCTGCGGGACCGCTTTTCTTGTTCCCGACCTTCGGATGCTCCTTGTAGAAGAAAGGAAGGCTTAGAAATCACCTTAAACCCCCTCACTTTCGCTTTTATAATATTAGTAAGGATTAAGGATAAAAATTTGACATTGTATTTATGTTATATATTTGCCTTTGAACTTGTATGTACGTTAGTATATTCTTATAGTGTATTTAATCATTATTTGCTTGGGTTTTTATTGTATTCTTTTATTTTATTTTTTTACGCCGTGTCTACATCTTTTTTTATTTAGTCTCCTTTCGCAGGTATGCTGGAAGAGATTTCTGTAGAAATAAGCATTACCTTTGTACCTATATTCTGTTCCAGTCTTTTATTTTTCTGTATTCAGCGTGTATGTACATAAATCGCTAAATAAATAAATAAGATGATGACTAGGCTATTGGTGCTTGTAATTGTTAATATTTCCTCATCTCTTGTTAAAATAATACGACCAATTAGTGATTTGCACGTAGAATAGGTAGGTATTATCGTCTTGATGTTGTGTTGTTTTGTATTTAATAACACGTTTTATGCACGCCATCGAAGTCATGACAACATGAAATGACAAGTTCTCGTTATTATGATCAAAGTGAAAAAAATAAATAAAGTAACTGTTTTACAAAATTACATAAATGACACGGCCAGGATTTATATAGAGATGTGCCCTAACAAAAAAAAACATGTACATTTATATACAGTACGTCATTTTAAAGCTTACATGTAGGGCTTTACAATCCGTTATGTTTCAGATCAGAGAATAGGCGAGAGAATAGTAACATAGTACGATAATCTATACTAATATTATAAAGCTGAAGAGTTTGTTTGTTTGTTTGAACGCGCTAATCTCAGGGACTACTAGTTGGAATTGGAAAATTCTTTTAGTGTTCTATAGTCCATTTCTTGAGGAAGGCTATAGGCTAAATAACATCACGCTACGACCAACAGGTGCTGAGCAGCGTGGGTGAAACCGCGTGGAACAGCTAGTGTAAGAATACAAAACCACACAATCAATGAACAAACATATATTTTTTTTGCATTTTCTCTCGCCTATTTTAGGGAAATGTAATTGTATAATGTAATGTATTAATGCGATTATTTTTTATTTATTTTAAAAGGAATTTTCATACATTAGTCATTACTGTGCATTATCAGGGCAGACGGCCATGTCCTTTGTGCATTCGTTTTTCTCGTCTATTCATTAAATTCTTTGTCATGTTTATGAAATAAAACGATTTGTAGCATTTTAATAACCAGTTTTTTATTCTTTTTTCCAAATGACCATTGATTATTCTGCCAGCGTTCCATTGTTAATTGAAATATACTTAATATTATAAAGCTGAAGAGTTTGTTTGTTTGTTTGTTTGAACGCGCTAATCTCAGGGACTACTGGTTGGAATTGGAAAATTCTTTTAGTGTTGGATAGTCCATTTTTTGAGGAAGGCTATATATAACATCACGCTACGACCAACAGGTGCTGAGCAGCGTGGGAGAAACCGCGTGGAACAGCTACTTGAAATATATTGTACGACACATCGTCCAATATGTATCTGTCATGTAAGTCACAACTGTTGATTCTTCTAGTAACTTCCGCCTCAAAACAAATAGTACCTAAAACCTTCTTATAAGACCTTGAAATACTATCTACAAATAATAAATGAAAGCAATACTGTAATGGACCATTAAACTAACAATTCTAACGTTGGACCATTTAATTTACACACCTTTATTTGTCTTTAGAGTTACCCATAACATAACGTAACTTAGAATATGACATAATTAACACTTGAAACAGGATATTTACCATGTTTGTTATTTATATCGAGTTTCCGATATTTCGGCGATGTGGCAAAAGCCATGATCACGGATGAACTGAAGTTATTGCGGGTGGATGTTTACGAGCAGACAAAACGATCTACCCTCTTTCTTATTCGTTTTTTGTGTTCGTTACCACTAACACCGTCACTCAAAACTCGATTTTGATCTCGACACACGAAACCCACTGTATCAATTTTGATCTTTTTTCCCTACTTTTTGGGTTTTTACACAATTGAACTATTGGATTCCAGGCTCTTGATAATTGAAACCCATCTTCTCGGTTGAAGTTCCTATTTAGCCTGCTTCAAAAGTCGGCGATAGCTCAGCATCTTTTAGAAGCAGGATCGAACCACTGGATTGAGTTACATAACCCTCAGGTCATATCGACAAAATGCCACTATATTCCGAGATTGGTAAGAGAAGCAATCGAGATTACCGAATATATATCGGCTGCGCCAAATAGACCCAGCTACCCTACCATGACGTGTTAAAGTAGAACTTATTCCGCTGAGGGAAAGGGACAGGGCTATACAGGGTGTCTAGCACCATCTCTTTCACTCAGTGGAATAAGTTCTGCTTTAAGATGTCATAGTAGGCCTACAGTTCAGCAAACTGAGCAGCTAGTGCCCGACACTGGTTTATTTACATGGACAGGCTTTGGAGAATGAGATAAATCATTACTTGGATGTAAATTAAACCAAGAGAAACAGCTGATGTTTTAATAACCACATATAATGGCGATTTAATTGTTAAAAAAAACAGAAGTCAAAGCAATGCAAACTGCAGTAACGCAATAACGTAGTGAGATATTGAAGCTACCATTTTCAAGGGATAAGTTGCATCGGTGTAGAACATTCCACAAATATCCAACTTGTCGAATGTCGCTCGATGTAGTCGTTTAATGTTCTTACACATTATCTTTTCAGTATCTGAAAATAATATTTTATCATACAAACGAAAGTTATAGTGTTAGTTTGTTTGTATTTATTTATACTAATATTATAAAGGTGAAGAGTTTGTTTGTTTGTTTGAACGCGCTAATCTCAGGGACTACTGGTTGGAATTGGAAAATTCTTTTAGTGTTGTATAGTCCATTTCTTGAGGAAGGCTATAGGCTGTATAACATCACGCTACGACCAACAGGTGCTGAGCAGCGCGGGTGAATCCGTGGGGAAAAGCTAGTGTTAAATACTTGTCTTTATTCTTGTGTGAATGTAAGTATATTCTTAAATTGTGTTTATACTTATTATTTTCTTTATGTTTTTATGTATTCTATTGTTAATTTATTTTCTACACACAGTGTCTACATCTCTTTTTTTTACTATCCTTTCGCAGGTATGCTGGATGAGATTTCTTAAGAAATAAGAATTAGTTTGTACCTGTTTTATATTTTAGTCTTCTTTACTTTATTCGACGTGTATATACAGGGTGGAATTTTGTAATGCCACCTGAAGGAGAAGTACTCTTAATACTTTAGAAAAATTTACTCAAAGAAAACATTCCTTTATTTTTGAAAAGAATGAATTTAAAAGAAAAGAAATTTAGAAGAAAAAAAAATACGGTTTCCCTTAAAATGTGTGTTTGTTTCTCATTTCTGCTTATTTTTTTTTTGTATAAAACTATGGTTTATGATATCGACATCCAGATGTTTGATATTTTTCAAAGAATAGAAAGAATTTGCTTCTCAAATGATTACTCCCGCCCCGCATCGCCCCCCCTCCAACCCGTGTCCTCCCCGTCCGTCGCGGTCCGCGACCGACTTAGAGTTGAAAACTGCAGCCTCACCCGGGTTTCATTGTTGAGAAGCAAATTCTATTAGTCTTTTTTTAACTTTTTCCTGCCCACCACCACATTACTACGTAGCATTTAATAAGAAAGTACCTATAAGGATTATTGGTACTATAAGAAGGTATATGAGACGAGCACAACACACCATTAAACGCAAAGTTTGGCAAATAAATATTGTATAAAAATCATAAAACTGTTTGAGAATTAAAAAAAACTAAACTAACAAAACTACTACTTATGTCTTAACAAAATACAGAAATAAAATTAGTTTTGACAGTTATATTACCTGTACAATTTGAATTCAAAATTAGTGCGCATGAGTTTTGTACATCATAAATGGCTTTGTAGAACATTTCACATTGTGAGCTTAAAATAATTTCAAATATCAAATTTTTGCTCGTCCAAATGTACAAACATGCAATCGAAAAATATGCCTTGTCCTGAAAAAAAAAACTGAAACAGTGAAATGAAAAATTTCTTCGATCATTGTTTTTTTTTTAATTGTGTAATAATGAAAAAAACGATGCTGATACCGGTGGGCTACAATTTTTTTATTTTATTTATCTTTGAACAAGAAAAACGTGAAAACAAGCATTTTTCAACGGTTTCCGGACCCTTCTTAATACTACTTGCCGACTTTTATTTCTTGAGTTATTTAGTAGGTTTAGGAAGTGTTCAAAAATTTTAAAAAGATGCTTTTTAAAGAAAAAATGAATGAATGGATAAGCAGCATAATTATGTGACTATAGAGGTGTTTATAAATATTGACGGATGGAGAGGCAGAAAAAGATCAAAGAAAAGATAGATTGATTGTGTGAGGATTGAAATGAAAGAAAAAGGAGTAAATGATAGCATGACGGATTGGCAATCATGGACAAGATGACAAAAGTGTGTTGCGCCGACCTTATATAACATGGAACACGTACAGAATGCTGTAAGAAGAGTTCAAAAATACTTACGTAGCAGCCAATACGGCCTGCAATTTTAAAAATATCAATCATCAGTTGAAACTTGAGCACAACGTGGCAGAATAACCTAAAAGTGTGGTAAATTACCTAAAAACAACGAAAAAGAAGTAAGATCTACTTATGCTAAATCCATATATTTTTTACAAAAAATGATTAGGTTCTTACCAAATACTGGAAAAAAGTTCTGTAGAGTTTATAACACTCCAAAATATTAACATAAGCTTCAAACATAGTATTGCAGTAAGCTTCCATGACTGATTGATCCATCTTCTGCAAATACTGAATTTGAATGTTCCACAAATCCACTTTTCTTTTCAAAAACATAATAAGTCTTATACCGTACACGAAGGTTATGTCAAAACTAAATAAAGACATGCCGCATAAGAATTCGTAGAAATGAAACTCAAGCATTATGTTGTAAAGTATGTTAAGGCTCATAAATACAACTGTAGTTATGATGATACTGATCCAATTCCAAATGATAAAACGCTTAATGAAGAAATTCTTATTAAGATTCCTGTGAATTTCTTGAATGGTTAAGACGAAAGAAATGTTTCTTTTCGATTGAAGTACAAAGACGACGTAATTTGTAACAAATCCGATCCCAAACGAGAATAAGTCGAAGTAAGAGGCGATATAAATGCAGCATAAGGACACGATATGATAACAGAAATATGAATATAATTAAACCACAAAATGATACAAATTTCGATAGAAAACTGTTTGGGTGTATTAAGTTATCCTTAATGCGATACTTGGGGCAGAACGAAAAGTTTTGCATTAGGTCGAAAGGCAAAACGATCGATTGAATATCTTTGTCAACTAATGGTACGGTAGTTAAAAATATCTTTATTTTTTGATAATTCTGTTGCCTTGTTGAAGACATGATTGTGAATAAATTGCGCAGAAACGAATAAATGTACAAATGTATCCATAGAAATATGTTTTATCAAACACATAAGCTGTCAAGGTACCTTGAACTAAAGATATAAAAATACAATTAAAGTAAGTACCACTATTAGAATAACTGCGTCGTTTGGTCGATTTCTGACGATTATTGAGCAAGAATCGTACCCAAATCGTACGATTCCCGGGTAGGTAACATTGTTATTGAGTTTTTCTCAATGTAGCAGACAAGGATCGTCTGGATCTGGATTCGTGCCCAGTTGATGAACAATGATGATTTTAAAAGAGTAACCATGGAGTTTCTTGCCGGTTCTTCTCCATAGGAAACGGCCAACCCGAATGTGCCCATGTAGGCCTATGTAAAATAAAAATATTTTGTTTTTTTTTTTTTATTTTGATCTTTTTTTTTGCAAGTAAGGTTTTATAAACGTCGGTTTTTAAAGTAAAACTTGATGAGGCCGGAGTTTCTTACCCGACTACTCTGAGAGAATACAGCCGAAATAAAATCAAAGGTCTCTTTCAAGGTTCTGACAAATATCTGGGTCAACTTACTATGCAGTTTGATGTTTAAAATGGTCTTTTTTAAGTGTAGTAAATTAATAGTATAGATATGAAACGAAGAAGGTGACGAATTTAACGATTTCAAAGTTGATACGGGAATATCCGCAAAGGTTTTCAAAGGTTATGATTTTCTTAGTTTCATTTTGTAAATTAATATTTGTTTATCGTGTATCATTACTTTCTTTTGTTTTGCTTGTTTTTGACAATTATAAAGTGAGTTTGTTTGTTTGTTTTTTACGTCTTCACACCTAAATGGTTAAACCGATTTTGATGAATTGGAGACGAAAATAAGCTGTTTTTTTTTTAAAAGATTAAGATATGAAGGAGAAAGAGGGAATAAAGGGGAATCTTGGCATAACTATTACAATAAATCAGGCGCAAGGGCAAAAACTACAGGTAGCAGGTACCTGTAAATCCGGAGAAGGGAACTGTGTGAACCCCGAATTTAACGCGAGCAAAGCCGCGGGCAAAAGCTACACACAAATGTCTTTTTATTAAAATGACGATTCACACAATGTCTTTTTATTAAAATGACTATTTTAGACATTAAACTGCAAACTCCTCATGTAAGTTGAACAAGATATGTATTACGACTTTGAAAGAGAACTGACCCCTAAGTTTGATTAGGCAGTTCTTTCTCATATTAGACGGGTACGAAACACTTATCATCACACACGCCGTGCTTGCAAAGAAAAAAACATTTATTCATCAACCGGGCACGAATCTAGACTCCTTGTCTGCAACAACAGAAAAAAACTCAATACCAATTTACCCTACCCAGAAATCAAATTCACCTACTACCTAACTACCACCAATCAACCAACAAGGCGGTTATTTTAATAGTGGTACTTACTTAAATTATAATTTTTATATAATACTAATATTTTTAATATACTATTAGTCACAGTTCAAGGTGCCAACAGTTTATTTGTTTGATAAAACTTATCTCTATGGATACATTTGAACATTATTTAAAATCATGTCAGCAAGAAGACAACTGAATTATCAAAAAAGAAAGTCTTTTTCTATTACCGTTCCAATAAACAATGTGGTTGACAAAGATATTCAATCGATGGTTTTGCCTTTCGACCTAATGCAAAACTTTTCGTTCTGCCCCAAGTATCGCATTAAAGATAACTTAATACACCCAAACAGTTTTCTATAGAAATTTGTATCATTTTGTGGTATAATCATTTTCATATTTCTGTTATCATATCGTGTCTTTGTGCTGCATTCAGACGAATTTTTAAGAAACAACATTAACTTGTTTTATATCGCCTCTTACTTCGACTTATTCTCGTTTGGGATCGGATTTGTTACAAATTACGTCGTCTTCGTACTTCAATCGAAAAGAAACATTTCTATCGTCTTAAACATTCAAGAAAATCACCGATTTCTTAATGAGAAGTTCTACATTAAGCGTTTTATCATTTGGAATTGGATCAGTATCATCATAACTACAGTTGTATTTGTGAGCCTTAACATAATTTACAACATAATGCTTGAGCTTCCTTTCCATGAATTCTTATTCGGCATGTCTTTACTTAGTTTTGATGTAAACCTTATGTACGCAATAAGACTTATTATGATTTTGAAAAGAAAAGTTGATTTGTGGAACATTCAAATTCAGCATTTGCAGCAGATGGATCAACCAGTTAAGGAAGCTTACTGTAAGACTATGTTTCAAGCTTATGTTAATATTTTGGAGTGTTATAAACTCTACAGAACTTTTTTCCAGTATTTGGTAAGTACCCAATCATTTTTTGTAAAAAAAAAATTGGTTTTAGCATTTATAAGTAGACTAGCTTTCGCCCGCGGCTTTGCCCGCGTTAAATTTGGGGTAACATATTTCCCCTTGCGCCTTATTGATTTGTAATAGCAACGCTAAGTTTTCCCTTTTCTTTCCTCTTTCTCCCTCACATCCCACTTTTTCCCAAAAAATATAAGCCTTTGTCCGTCTCCTGGTTCCCAACTATCTCTGTACCAAAATTCATCAAAATCAGTTTAGCCGTTAAAGCGTGAAGAGGTAACAAACAAACAAACAAACTCACTATCGCTTTTGTAATATTTGTAAGGATCTAGTATTTTTTCGTTTATTTTAGGTTGCGTATCACACTTTTGGGTTATTTTGCCAAGTTGTGCTCAAGTTCCAACTGATGGTTGATATTTTTAAATTTGCAGGCCGTATTGGCTCGTACGTAAGTATTTTCGAACTCATTCTCCATCTTCCTGTACCTGCTCTATGTTATAAATAAATAAAATAAATAAATATCTTGGGACAACTCACACACGACTATCTGATCCCAAGCTAAGCAGAGCTTGTGTTATGGTAACCAGAAAACTGGTATACATACTTATATAATTTATAAATACATACATATTATATATAAATCACACCCAGACACAGAACAAACGATCATGCTCATCACACAAAGTTTGTCCTGGGTGGGAATCGAACCCACGACCTCCTCACGCTCAGAAGTCAGGGCCACTAACCACTAGACCAACAGGCCCGTCATTATCTGGGGTTGGCGCTACACGCTTTTGTCATCCTGTCCATTGTCAATCCGTCATGCTAACATTGACTCCTTTTTTCTTTCATATCATTCCTCACACCATCAATCTATCTTTTCTTTGATCTTTTTCTCCCTCTCCTTTCCTCATTATATAAATACACCTCTCTTTAGTCACATATGCAGCTTATCCATTAATTTTTTCTGTAACAAACGGCTTTTTTTTTTAATTTTCGAATTCTTCAAAAACCCAAAAAATAACTCTCAGCAACAAAAACTTAACCCTAAAAGTTCAATAACTTAAAACTACAGTCAAGAAATAAAAGTCAGTAAGTAGTATTAAGAAGGGTCCGAAAATCGTTGAAAAATGCTTATTTTTACGTATTTCTCATTCAAAAATGTAAAAATAGTAGCCCACCGGTATCGGTATTGTTTTTTTTTTATAATTACTCCTTTCATAAGTGAAGGAATTGTTCATTTCATTGTTTCAGTTTTTTTTCAGTACAAGGCGTATCTTACGATTTCATGTTTGTACATTTGGACGAGCAAAAATTTGATACTGGAAATAATTTTAAGCTCACAATGTGAAATGTTCTACAAAGCCATTTATGATGTTCAAAACTCATGCGCACTAACTTTGAATTCGAATTGTACAGGTAATTTAATTGACAAAACTAATTTTCATTCTGTATTTTCTTAAGACATAAGGATGAGCTCGTGGCTAAATAATAGCAGCCGCTCGGGTCGATCTTAAGGTTAAGCTGCGCTTGCCTAGGTTGGTCTGTGGATGGGTTACCACCGACCACCCGTTACATACCGAGTTTTCTCCGTGCCTCAGAAAACACGTTAAGCCGTTGGTCCCGGCTGTCATTTGTAGATCTTTGACAGTCGTTACAGGTAGTCAGTGTTCCGAAAGTCTGACAACCAGTCTTACCAAGGGGTATCGTATTACCCAGTATTAACTGGGTTGTGGAGGTCAGATAGGCAGTCGCTCCATGTAAAATACTGATATTCAGCTGCATCCGGTTAGACTGGAAGCCGACCCCAACATAGTTGGGAAAAGGCTAAGCAGATGATGATTTTCTTAAGACATAGTAGTTTTTTTTCGTTTAAGCCCATAGGTAATGAGATATTTACAGAAAAAAAAGCGCCGAAAACCGTTTTTGGTGACCTTTGACCTAGAAATTTAATAGTTGCGTACACCCTACCATATGTAGGTTTTGAGGCAACTTTAATGCCTGAAACTGCGTTAAGCGGGCACCCGCACGGATCCAGCCAGCGGTTACACGCGCGGGCTTGTTCAGTCAATAACGCTTGATGAAAAGATTGTGAAAATGACTTTCGACAGAGAAAGAGTAATTGTGAAATTGCAGTGTCGTTCTGTCATATGGGGTCAAGCGAATGAACTCTCAAGGTACCTGTGACAGGGTCCTTCACGTACCCACAGAGCGTTGAGAGTTGCGGTCGCCCGCTTAACGCAGTTTCAAGCCTTAGGGTGTCAATATACAAGTATTTACAGACTGACAGCTGGGTATCTCGAATTCAGAGGTAAACGTACTATAATGACTGGATTACTATAACTTTCTTTTTTATGATAAAATATTATTTTCAGATACTGAAAAGAAAATGTGTAAGAACATTAAACGACTACATCGAGCGACATTCGACAAGTTGGATATTTGTGGAATGTTCTACATCGATGCAACTTATCCCTTGAAAATGAT
Source organism: Ochropleura leucogaster (assembly GCA_958449745.1). Lineage (NCBI taxonomy): Eukaryota > Metazoa > Arthropoda > Insecta > Lepidoptera > Noctuidae > Ochropleura > Ochropleura leucogaster. The sequence goes on along the minus strand of OY288221.1, from coordinate 3,164,025 downwards.
AGCTTCAATTTCTCATCATGTTATTGCGTTACTACAGTTTGCATTGCTTTGACTTCTATTTTAACAATTAAATCGCCATTATATGTGGTTAATATAACATCAGCAGTTTCTATTGGCTTAATTTACATCCAAATAATGATGCATCTTATTTTTTTCTGTCAAGATAGTTGTCTATTCCAAAGCGTGTCTATGTATTGACTGAGAGTGACTGAGAGCCAAACATGCTGCTGTGGACATTAGTCTATAAAGAACTGGTTTAACCAAACCTGTATTTGGTATAGAAAATTGCAACCGAGGCTCTAGTCTCCCTAGAACCAACACAGCTGCAGTGGGACGCTCCGGGCGTCGGGCGCCGCGAGAAGATTCCCGGCCACCGTAGACGCAAGTCTGTTAACGGTATGCAATGGGTACTGGGTAGCTCACCATACGTCCGTTTGATGACGGCATACTTTGTCGACGGCGCGTTCGTGTTCCACGCGCGATACCAAGGCCACAAGAAAGAATATGGTTTCCCAAAGTGGAGGAAGTTATTTGTTGATTTCCCTTCCGAACAAAAAAACGCTCTGATTTCGACCACATGAGGGATACAAATAGTGACCGAGCCAGTCTGTACTTTAAAATAAATCACCAATTAAAACACCAGCGGTTTTTCATGTTTTTCTCTTTCTGGTTTAAGCATGAAAATGCTTTAGATTAGTCAACTATCTTGATGTAACAAAATGAGATGCATAATCAAAATAATGATGCATCTTATTTTCATGCTCAAAGCAGAAAGACACTTTTTTGTAGCAAATTACGACGAGCATATAAAATAACAAAAAAAAAACACTAAACATTCAAAGCATCACAAATATTTACAAATACATACATGGGGTAAAAAAAAAATATTGCACGTCATGACTAGGACGGGTAGGTCACCACTAAGCATGGTGCTGTGCCATGGGAACCCACAGCACAGCACTGGTTTTCAGTGGTCAACCCGTGAGTAAAACATACGAAAGGCGAAACAGCATCCATCAATATTTTAGATACTTAAATGAATTACAGAACATACCCACCCCATACACAAACACAGGCCAAAAAGTATCCCTTTTTACGGAGAGTAGTGCCCTTTGCCTAAAAATTATGCTGTGGACATTGCTGTCGGGGCGCTGTCGGGGCGCGGGCGCGTTCAGCGCGTCGCCCACACGACATTTGCAAAGAAAATCTCGTCGCCTCTTATGTGCCTGCGCCTCAACTGCACCTCGACTGTTGATCTTGTGGGCGACGCGCCTAATGCGCCCGCGTCTCGACTGCACCTCGACTGTTGGTCGTGTGGGCGACGCGCCTTATATTTCAATTCAGGCTATAAAGGACAAGTTGCAGATCAAGCTCCGTTCTTGGCCACCTAAGATAATGAGTGTTTGGTGTACGCAGCCAGTCTATACTTTGCCCTTACAATTTTACTGATTATCTAATATTGCTAAACGATACTCAGAAATACATTGATGTACCCATTTTGTTTTTATAAAATTTTAACAGAACTAGAGCAATTATTACTAATGGATTGCAACCTCAAGTTAATTGCACGTTCGGCAGTAACCTTTTCAATACATTCAATGATACATTTGTGCCAGAGTGACCCACTTGCATTGTATTAAAAACAGGAAAGAAACATTTAAAAGCAAAAAGTTGTAGAGTGACAATCATGACGGACAACTCAATCGACAAAGATGTGCAGTTAATGCTTCTTCCTTTAAACCTTTTTCAAATTATTTTTATGAGTCCTAAGTATCGTATCAAAAATAACTTTATAGAACCAAATAGTTTGATAACGAGTATAATTTCCTTCTGTGGCACGATATTGTTCAGTTCTCTTTTCCTATATCGCATCTACGACCTGCAATTTGAAAAAGTCAATGGAAAATACGTCTTTATCATTTACGTATTTCCCTACCTTGACTTCGTATTGTTCAGCATCGGATCCATCACAAACTACCACGTTAATGTCTTAAACACTAAAAGAAATATTTCGTTTGTCTTAAAATTTCAAGACTGTCACAGATTCCTCAACGTGAAGAAGAAATTCAAGCGCTTCGTCATTTTAAATTGGATCAGTATCATTTCAGCCTCTAGTTTCTACATTTTTAGTATCACCTATACGGGTATAAAACGAAAACTTCCTCTTTACGAGTTTTTCTGTGGGATAGCTACAATGGTGTTTGTAATTAACATCGTGTATGCTACAAGACTAATACTGCTGTTACAATGCAAAATCCATCTGTGGAATAATCAAGCTCAATATTTACAAAAGATGGATCATTGTGACAAAGAAACTTATTGCAAACAAATGTTTCAAGCTTACTCAAATATTTTGGAATCTTATCATATCTACCAGTCTAGTTTTCAGCAAATGGTATGTCAGTTATTCTTCTAAATATCTTTAGATGAATGATTAATGGAAGTCGCCTACTTCAGTTAAGATTGTTATTTCCAGTTGGTATATCATGCTGTTGGGTTTTTTTGCCACGTTTTAATTAAATTGCAAATCACAATTGAATTGTTTAAGTATGCGACAGACGATAACGACTCTGTGAGTATTTATTACACATTTTTTTTAATTGATTTTTTATTATAATATTTAAACTCGTTATTAATAGTTTTTTTTTATTACGACAGGTTTCATTGCAATCCCTTAGCTAATTATAATCGAAAATATTGTGTTATTTTTATGTTTCAGATAACATTATTTTTTACGTTCATTTCTCTTTACTTCTGGGTGGTAAAAAGTTTGATACTAGAAATTATTTTGAGCGCGTACTGTGAAAAGTTCTACACAGCGATGAATGAAGTGCCTGACTCATGCGCTCTCATGTTGAACTTAGATTGTTCAGGTAGGTGATTGTCTTCATATTTGTTTTATAATATAACTAGCTGTTCTCCGCGGTTTCACCCACGCTGCTCAGCACCTGTTGGTCGTAGCGTGATGTTATATAGCCTATAGCCATCCTCAAGAAATGGACTATCCAACACTAAAAGAATTATCCAATTCCAACCAGTAGTCCCTGAGATTAGCGCGTTCAAACAAACAAACAAACTCTTCAGCTTTATAATATTAAGTATAGATGACAAGTTTGTATTTTGTCACCTAAGGTAGGTGACAAAATACAAAATCTTCAATCTTAAATCTTCCTTCCTATCTTTGTGCCATGATATTTGTGTTATGCTTTCAGCTTTCCCTTTTAGCATCTCTCTTAAGATCCGTTTGTATTTTATTTGTTCATTTTCTTTGCTAATAACTCTTTTATATCTAACTAGCTTTTACCCACGGCTTCGCTCGCATTAAATTCGGGGTAACAGTTTCCCTTTCCTGATTTGCAGGTACCTGCTACCTTTAGTTTTTGCCCTAACGCCTAATTTACTGTTATGGCAATCCTAAGTTTTCCCTTTTCTTCCCTCATTCTTCCTCAATTCTCACTTTGAAAAAAAAATGCCTATTTTCGTGTTCAGGGTCCCAACTATCTCTGTACCAAGATTCATCAAAATCGGTTTAGCCATTTAGGCGTGAAGATGTAACAAACAACAAAGTCACTTTCGTTTTTATAATATTAGTAAGGATTATTGTATCCTTCACCAATGAAACTATATATTATAATCTACTGAGCAACTCGTAGCTAACCTATAATTGTGAACAGACTAGGCAGAAGATGAATCAAAAACATTAATATTATAATCATTGCAGATGCAGAAAAAAAGTTGTGCAAAAATATTAAACGTCTACATCGAGCTACATTCGATAAGGTGAATGCATGTGGGATGTTCTATGTCGATGCAACCTTCCCATTGAAGATGATAGCGTTGATTGCGAACTATACTGTAGTATTGTTACAGTTTGCGATTTACAAGTGATTTGTCAGTTCGTCGTTCGGCTTTGTGTAGTACTAGAATATTAGAAAATAATAAAGAAATGCTAAACTATACATCTGTTTTATTGTGTGACCGAAAATTTAAACACAAGTTGTGATATGCTGAGATAATGCGACTCTGGAACATATAGGGCAGTAGAAGGAAGATGAGTGGGTTTTAGACTGTATAAAAACTACAGCTAACAGCTTATCAGTATCAGTCAATCTGGCCATAGAAGTTAGCATTGCTTTAGTCGTTATAAAAACTGTTTCTAGGGTTCCGTACTTCAAAAGACACAAAGAAACGTAACCCTTAGAAGTTCTTTCACACCTTTTATACATTTGCATGCAAACATGCAATTGACTACTCATGACGTTATTTTGTTCAACACAATAAATAAAGTAATTGTTTTTAAGAAATATTTAAAAATGTAAAAGTGAGAAGCATAGTAAATAAAGGAAACAAAAATAATTAAAATGTCTGAAACACTTCCGATATCAAAAGGTCACCGTGCCAGTCTTATTTACTTAACACTGGCAACAGACATGATAAATTATCGAGTTGGTTATTAATTGAATTTGTTGCCATATACCTGTTCAATTTGTACTAATTGAATCTTTCATAGGTTTCTCAAAAACAGCCAAAGAAAACAAAATGTCCGTCATAGTGGAACATTTACCGCATCGTGAAAATGATAAAATGTGTCGTAGAAATGTATTAGAAAAATATGCGCAGTCAGTTATGAAACCTTTTGATTTGATGGCAGCTTGCTTCATGTTATCTAAATATAAGCTGAAGAACGGTTTTATCACTCCCAATAGTTTTCTTTACAACGTCGCTTCAGGCATTTGGTCGCTTGTTCTTTCAGTTACCTTTTTCATTTCGATGTTCCGTACATTCTTCACAAATGGATTGCAAGCCTCTAATTCTGTTAAGTATTATGCCAGTATTGTGGTATTTTCTTTTTATTTTATGGATAATGTGATGAATTACTACAACAATGTCAGGCAGAGATAGAGCAATGTGTTACTCGCCTTAAGAATCCAGAATATTTGTAAAATATTGAAAGTGAATGGGAGAAGTTTGAAGAAGTATACATTGTTGAACTGGATATATAACTTCGTTCTATTATTAAGCCATGTTGGATGGATTATTTCTTATCAAATCGGCTTTTCCTCTTCATCGTTGGATGAAGTAATTACAAACGTATTTTATATGATCTTTGATGCCAATATGTTGTACTCCGTAAGACTTACACAGCTTATCTTAGAACCTCTTAAGATATGGATTGCCGAAGCTCAAAAGTCAATAATCATTGTTGACTCAGAAAATGAATTTTATTGGGAAAGTAAATTCAAGTTATATATGGAAATTGTTGAAACATATGAGAATGTTAAGAAAAATTATGAATTACTGGTAACTGGATTATTAATTTTATTTACTTTGTTTCTTTTTGACGATTGTCTGGCAGTTTGAGTACTGTAAGCGACCAACACAAATGTCCTTTTTTAGTACTGTTCGTCGCGTCGTTCAACTCTTTGAGTTATGAGTCGAGCTACACTATAACAGACAAATGCTTGCACTGACTGGACAGGTCCACTCAATCTGTGTGGTGCTTTCTTAAAAAGACCATTTCAGACACTAATCTGCAAAGTCCTCATGAAAGTTAACAAGATTTTCGTCTCTCGTTTGCTTCGGATCTTTCTTCGCAGCTTTATCGGCAATTAAATCGAATGTCAAATTAAACATGTTCTCATTTCAGGTACTCGATTACTGCATTAACACATTCATGAATGCTGTGATTTCTATATTCTTTCGAATAGAGTTAGCAAAAGCAGTGGAAGGTGACTTTTACAAAGTAAGTGATGAATTAGGAATTAATTAATTAAAATTTTGTTCGCCACTATACGCACTGGCGATACTGACTGCCATTGGCAAGGCGTTGCGTACATGTGGGTTACCATGGATAAATCATATTGATAAATTATGTTTTTTTTTTTGTTGTAAAAACAATTTTGTAATAATATTCTAATTTAAAAGAGTGTTCATGGAGTTTCTTGTCCATTCTTCTTCATAGAGATCAACGTTTTGGAATGGGCAACACAGTACTTTCACAAGTTATTATGCCTTGTGACCTGTGTATATTTTTAATTAATATTATTGGATCATAATTATTATATTTTATCCCTGCGACAAATAAATATTTTTTGTTAACAATTAACAATGAGAGGACAGCGTAGACACAACAATAAGTCATTGCTTACTTTACAAAACGTAAAATAAGATTAACAAGGGTTAACAAGCATCTAGGAATTTATGTTCACTCATTGACAAAAAATCGGTAAAAATACAAGAGAGAGGAACAAAATTAAAAAAGACTATTTCAAACAAATGACACAAACTATTTGTTTCAGATTGCGGTATCATTTATATCTCTATTCTGGTTGATAAAGAACTTATCACTGATAATAGCATTGTGCTTTGGATGTGAAGCATACTACGAACTTTTGATAGAAGTACGAAGTACTTGCATACAACTTTCAACTACATCAATATGTTCAGGTGAATTTTGGCATAATCAGCCTATTAGAATTCAATTTCTAGGACGTAATTGTAGGTCTTTATTGTGTCGACGGCGCGTTAGTGTTCAGAGGGGCCGGCCAGGGCTACCGCCTCTCAAGGTTGCGGGTTGTTCGAAAGAGGTGCCGTGGCCCCGGAACACAAAAGGCAAAAGAAGGAACATGGATGGATTTTAGTCAGTTAAATTCTTGTTGGACCATGGTCTGAACCAGAACCGGACGCGAGAGATCGCCGCTGCCGATTGTCTCTACTACGATACAGCGGTGCTCCGCTCAAACCGGGCAGACCGCCTCAGTGTGCTCCACCTTGTCCTCCAGGCGATCGTTACAGTGGTGACACCCGGGCGTTTCCTCCTGCCCGATTATGTGCAGGAACCTCCCGAGTATTTGGCATGTCTAGGACTTATTTTTCCTAAAATGATAGTTGTTACTGATCCCTGTAAATTAATTGTTATCATACCGTTTATCGTGACAAACTTTCTGGTCGGCTTTTACTTTCCATTTTTACTTTTTATCGTTCACGTTGATACAATGTAACTGTGACTAGACAATAGGCCTAACATTGTCAGCTTTGTTTAATAATCGTTTGATTTACGTGGTACAATTCATCGGCGAAGGTTTTGCTCGACCGGTTTGTCATGTTTCACGTTTGATTGTTCACAGAATCTCAAAAAAGAATCTGCAAGAATGTTCAACGAGTACACGAAACATCTTTCAAGAAGATGTCTGCTTGTGGATTTTTCGTTATTGATGCGGCACTAATTTTGCGATTCTTTGGTGTCCTCACTGTTTACATTATTGCTGTCATACAGTTGGAGTTTCTGTAGTCTTAGTACATTGATAGTATTAGTTTGTGTTAATAAATCTTTTCTATAGATATAAAATTGTCATGTAACAGTTTTAAATGCCATTCTCCTCCATAACGCCTTGACCGATTTTTATAAAAAATTAATTAATATTTGGTTAGTCTGAGAAGCGGTCGAAATAAATTTTCTTTATCCCTAAATGATAAATCTATGGATCAACTTGTTCACTGCCGTTTAAAAGATTTTTTGTTGAGCAACATTTAAAAAAAAAAAAAATTATAAATTCCGGGATGGTTTTTTTTTGTATTTTTTTTTCTTTACTCCGGTTTCCCATCTGGAAATATCCACCCATCCCCACTGCTGCTCATACACGCACACTAGTGACGAATACGTCATACATGACATTTGTAATCCCTGAAGATATACCACATTAAGTACACCCCTCCCACAATTTTCTATTTATTTATTTAAAAAATTATGTACACACGGCGGCACATCAAACTATACAAAATATATTTAACCTGATCTCTCTACTACGGTGTGCGATCCGTAGTAGAGAGATCAGGTTATAATAATAGGGTGACACACACGGAAGAAAACACAGGGAAACACACAAAGGCACAGATTACCTACTTTAAAATAAATTTCTACCAGCATTCAGCGATCATTGTGCCGATACTCGAATCTGCCAATGGCTTGATTGCCAAGAGCCTCGACCAACACCTGAGGAGGCTCTCGTTAGACGGCTGGATCAGAGTTTGATACAGAAAGCGGTACTCCTGGATACGGCTCGTATCTCTAGGAGATTCACCAGCGCGAAGACCTCGCGCTCCACCTAATTCTTACAATCTTTCCTTTTGAAATATTTACTTTTTTACTTATAAAAGCGAAAGTGAGTTTGGTTGTTACCTCTTCACGCTTTAATGGCTAAACCGATTTTGATGAATTTTGGTACAGACAGAACCAGAAGACGGACATAGGCTAATTTTTATTTAAAAAAAGTGGGACATGAGGAAGAACGAGGAAAGAAAAGGGAAAACATAGCGTTGCTATTACAAATCTAAGCGCTAGGGCAAAAACTGCAGGTAAAAGCTAGTTATATTTTAAATTATAGTCTTTACTTTAATTAAAGCATCATACCTCGAAATGGGAGTTTCATTGATGAACACTACAGCCCCAACATTATCCATATACTTATGTACATTTTGCCTTGGTATAGCAAGTTCTGAAGTTGTTGCAAGAATTTTTGTTCAAGAAGGCCATAATTATAGAAATAATAGAAATTCAGTCATGAATTTTTGTAGGTTATGTCTATGGTAATTTCATTTGGAGGAAGTTAAAAGTGCTAAATTGCATTAGTATTATATTTTATCAATAATATATACTAAAAAGAGGAAGGAACCTAATATCGATCCTTGGGGTACACCCATCTTTACTTTTAAACCCATTGAATTGACACCATTTATTTGTACTTGCTGTTGTCTGTCATTTAAATACGATATAACTAAACTATGGGCAAGTTTCCCTAGGCCGTAATGTTCAAGTTTTAAGAGAAGGGATTCGTGGTTTACGCAATCAAATGCTTTTGAGAGGTCACAAAAGATCCCTATGGCATCCTGTGCTTCTTGCCACGCAGTAAATATGTGTTTTAATAGGGTGCCACCGGTATGAGTCGAACAACGAACGTCCTTTGGTGAAACCATACTGTTTCTCCTGTAAGGTCTCATTGGTGTTAAAGTAGTTGAGCTGAGTTGATTAAAGCATTACCTTTTTACACACCTTGCTGATAACCGGCAAAACGGATACGGGTCTATAATTATTGGTGTCTTTACTGACCCCAGATTTGAAAAGTGGTTAGCACCTTGCTGTTTTGTATTAGCAAAAAATAATTTTAACACAATAATACTGTGCTTGCTGTCACTTGGCAGAATAAATGTAAATAAATTTTAATTTTAAATATTTTTTTTTATCCGGCCTTAACTACAATAGTTAATGTGATACTTTGAAAAAACGTAGAAAAATAATATAACTGCCTTCGCATATTATATTAGTCGCTTTTAGACGTTCTAATAAATTTCAGTAGGTAAATGATTTTGCCATTGTCCTTTTCGTAACGGTACGTTTTAATTTGATCAGGTATTTTATTAAAAAATACAGAAAAAGACATAGGTACAAATTATTTTTTCTTTAACAAGCTAGCTTAAAACATAATAGATTCTGGTTCCCAATTTAAAATAACATACGTGTCCCTTAATTTTGAAAAATCTAAAAGACGGACTAAATATAATGTAATTACTTTGACCCTAGAAACGACCCTATTGCAAGTGTATTTCGTCTTGATATGAATCAGGTTTTATAGTAGTAAAATAAAGACAAAACGAACACAATCACTTTAATCAATGAGTAATTATCAATGAGTGAATTACAGAAGTGCAAACTGCAGCAGTACGATAATATAGTTAGAAAGAAGTGCCATGGTATTTAGTGGTTGACTGATGTCTATGTAGAACAAGCCACACGCAGTCATCCTGCTGTACGAAGCCCGGTGGAGCCGACGGATATTCTTGTATACCTTCTTTTCTTCATCTGTAATTTACAATCAAACTTTAAGGTCTTAATTCAAGGGATGAGATTAATGACGCCCCGGGCATCAGGTGCGGTCAGACGGCTCCCGGCCATAGTAGACGCTAGTCTGTGGGCGCTGAGCAATGAGTAGCTCACCGTTCGTCCGTCTATTGTCGACAAGCCGTGTCGAAAGCGCGTTCGTGATCTACACGCCTCAAAGAGATGTCAGCAAAGCAGAAGGGCCTAATGACCTGGATACCTGACCATTCATGACATACCAAAGTCCCTCCGCGCCTCAGAAAGCCAATTAAGACGTGGGTCTTGGCTATCAATTGTACAGTCAGCAAAGAATACTTATAACTAATCAGTTTTGTCAGATATAGTAAAAACATTCTAAGAAACTAATGGATGTAGTATTAAATTTACTGCCGGAGTTGCGGGTTATTCGAGAAAGATGGCCCCGGAACACAAAGGGCAAATGAAAGAACATGGATGGGTTTTAGTCAGTAAAAGTGTGACACTCCCTCCAGTCCCGCTCAAAGCGGTGAGAGTTGTTTGACAAAATCCCGTCCAAAAATATATGAGAAATGTATGAAATAAACATTTATAATAATAATAATTTAATTTTCTTCAATGAACAAAGACAACTGTTGGTCAAATTTGTAATCACATTAGGTGCAGGAAGTGAAGACACTTGATTATGTCGAGTTAAAAAATAAAGAAATGGTAGTCTGACTGTTGAGGTCAATTCCTATTTATTAACATGGGAGCAAAGAACTAATACAGAAAACGTTAATAGAAAAAAATATGACACTACTAGCTTTTGCCCGCGACTTCGCTCGAGTTTAATTCGTTAACACAGTTCCCCTTTCCTGATTGACAGGTACCTGTTACCTGTAGTCTTTGCCCTTGCGCCTTATTTATTGAAATAGCAATGCTAAGTATTCCCTCATTCTCCCTCATCTCATCTCTCTTTTAAAAAAATAGCCTATGTCTGTCTCCAGGTTCAACCATTTAGGCGTGAAGACGTGACGAACAAACAAACTCACTTTCGCTTTTATAATATTAGTAAGGATGTCAGACCATGAAAATTTTATGAATTATGCATTATTCTGTATGTGAATTTAAATTGTTATGGCTATTTATGATAGTAATTTAATTAATGGTAGTAAAATAGAATAACTACAAATATTAATTATTACCTGTACAATCTGATGCCAGAACCAACACACATAAATCCTGCAAGATCTTCATTGCATCGTAAAACGCATGCGTCTTATAACAGACATCAATTTGTATCACCAAGCACTTCAACATGAACACGTAGAGTAGGCCTTGGACGACGAATATTCCCTGCAAAAAAGAGAATTATTACAAGATTTGTATATAGATTTGTGTATATAGATTATTTACTCGCAGGTATTATTAATTACTAGCGTTTGCCCACGGCATCGCTCGTTAAATTCGGGGTAACACAGTTCCCCTTTCCTGATTTGCAGGTACCTGTAGTTTTTGCCCTAGCGCCTTATTGATTGTGTCTTTGAAAGAAATAATAATAGCCTATGTCTGTCTCCAGGGTCCTAACTATCTTTGTACCTGTACTATTACCTACTGTATAATTCATCAAAATCGGTTTAGCCATTTAGGCGTGAAAACGTAACAAACTCACTTTTGCTTTTGTAATATTAGTGAGGATTGTCTCATCTCTAATTGATTTTGACGACACGGTTGGCGCAGTGGCTGAGCGATCGACTCCTGCGCTGCGTGTCGCACAATATGGCCTACAGATAGTTGTTCCGGGGTTGGCTATTTGTGTATGTAGGTTTGGTTGTTTGTTAACGAACACATAATACAGGAGAAATTCCCAGTGTGGGGCAAGGTTTAAAAATATATAAAATCTCACTGAATGTAATTAAAAAATATACTCACAGACTCCGGATTTTTAGAATGAAAATGTAAAAAATCAATCAATACTTGAGTTTTTATCAAACCAAGGAGGAAGGTCTCAGCAATGTGGAAAAATACCTGAAAATAACAATGAACATTAAAGTAAACAAGATGACGGGACATAGTCGATTAATTTTCAGTGATAAAAGGAGATATTTTTTTTACAGAAACGGAAAGGGTCTTCACATTTATCGTGTCTGAAAAAGACTTTCCTAAAAGAGGAAAATTATACTGGCGGGTAAAAAAAATAACCTTTGTGTTACAGTGGGAGAGAAATGGCTGAATATTATAATTTCTACTTACGGGTAATTGAAAAAGTTTCTTGTAAAGATTGAAGCACTCCAAAATATTTACATAAGCGTGACCAATCTCGTCATAACGTGTTACACGGCTTACATTAGTCAATGATAGTAACACTTTCTGGTTCCATAGTTCAGCCTTTTTCGTCAGCGACTTAATTACACAAATAGCATAAATTGTATTACAGTCGATAGTGAGCAGCACAAACACATAACCAATGACGTACCAAGGAGGATGCATGTAAAACACATACACATAGCTGGATGTTGTGATATGAAATACGACGAGCAAAATAGCATACGACCAATTTCTTGTAATAATGCAGTTGGTACTGGTAAGATTTTTAATATACCTATGAATCTTTTGAAACGTCAAAATGAGTTGGACATTATCCTTTGAATGTGCTAAGTGTTGGACAAAGTTCATGACGTAGCCAGAGATGTAGAAGAGGGCATCGAAGATAGTCGCGAAGTAAAGGAAATTGACAGTTTGGTATCGTTGCATGTTCTCGTCGAACAGCATCGCACTGATTCGATATAAAGCCAAAGACATAAACGTGAGGAGCCCACAGAATGATTTTACGTGATCTGCCAAATTGTTCGGCTTCACAAAATTATTATGCATTTGATACTTCGGATTTAGTGATAGTGACTGCAACAAATTTAAAGGCAGAAACATCGACTGAACATCTTTGTCAACATAGTGATACGGGAACGGATTGACACGTCGACTTGTAAAATCCATTTTGTATGATTCAGTTCCAAAAATGTTCGTTTTGATGTTGACAAGTTTGTAATATAGCTAATTGCGATTAAAACATCAATATTAATTAATTGGTAATATGTTAAGACTTAAGTAATAACATTTGAACATTTACAACGATGACCAATTAATATTCGAGAGGAATAAAAATAAATATTGAAAAAATAAGTTGAAAAATTCTTTGTTTATATTTTGGACAATACCAATTGACAGCGTAAAGGACATTTTTTAAAGCTCTTTTTAGTTTATTTATAAGTAGGCCTTTAAGTTACTTCATTTCATTTTTTTTTAGTTAAGTAAATTGAAAAAATATTACATTTACATTTTACGACATCAAATTAACAAACACAAAATAAACTGGCTGTTTCGTTTGACTTTCAGCAACTCTTCGGTCGTTTCTACTAAAAAGGTTCAGACAGTCATGCCGATCATCATTGTTGAACAGCCTTGTAAATAATACTCCCTCCTTAGAAGGCACAGAAACAAGCATCCTATCACTCCATACTTCATCAACCTGAAGAACACTTAACACCTGGATACGAGCTGCAGTGGCCAATCTAGAAATCTCTTAACCAACTGCGGGCCCAGGTTGGCCGCTGCAAATAAAATCTGGCCAAATAGGACAACATTGACCCATCCCAAACACAACGCTAGTGAACCTCTTTGCAGGATATGCCTCACCTTCTTTCCTGCCCGCTCTGCACAACCACTTGCACCTATCAGATCAAATGCGAGAGCTGTGCCAGTGGGTACATACTGGTCTAACACAATATGAGTGTCATCCATACAAAAGGTCTTAAATGTCTGTGGTACTTAAATGTCCGTGGTAGCTTACACTTATCCTACAGATATTGTGACTCAAGATCTTTTTTCAGTTAATAGATGTAGTTCTAGCAAAACCATCATCATGGTCTCCTACTCTCATTGTTATTCGTTTGGAGTCGATGTACATATTTTCTTATTTCATGCTTCTCAATTGGTCCTGATCTCATGAGTCAGCATTTGCACGCATCTTACAAACAGTCTATTTATCGTTTCTTTTGTTTTACCATACTCATCTATATTCTTGTATATATTTAATTACTTTTGTCTAAGTCCTGTCTGATTCCTTATTTTTGAATTTTTTATACATTTTGGACAAGTAAAAACTGTACAAAGGCGGCCTTAAAGACATATGCATTTTGATAGTCTATTGTAGGGTGATGATTAATTGGTGCTCCCCGACAAAATCTGCACTAGGCTAGAGCTATGATGGCCCAGAGGAACCTCACCTCTTAGGTATGAGGTTATGGGTTCAAATCTGAGCTAGTACTAATGTGACTTTTTTAATTCATTTGTACTTTCTGAAGTTTATGTAATACATTTAAGAAATGCCGTGGCGACAGCGCGTTTGAGTTCCACGCTCGTCTCAAAGAGATGTGAACAAAGCAAAATGGTCTGCCAGGGCCACAGCCTGCCAATGTTGAGGGTTTTTCGAAACAGATACCGCGGCTCCAGAACATAAAGGGCAAAAAAGGAACATGGGTAGGTTGTATTTATTAAAGTCTGACACTCACCCCGCTCCTGAGCAGTGGAAATGATTTGATAAAATAAAACAAGTGCATGACGAAAATAATCATCATTTTATTTAAATCTTTAAACTACAGAAGAGCAAACTGTAGCAACACAACGATGTAGCTAGTGAGGAGTGCCATAGCATTAAGTGGTTGGTTTATGTCTACGTAGAACAGGCCACACGCGCTCATTTTGGTGTATGAAGCTCGGTGTAGCCTTCTGATGTTCTTACATAACTTCTGTTGTTCTGCTGTAAAAGTATTGAAAAACAATTAAACTTTACATTTTAGACGTACAGTAGAATCCGTTTATTATGACTCCGCTTATAATGACCAACCGCTTATTATGACGTATTACACAGCGATGTTTGGTTTTCATATAAAGTTTTTTAAACAAAGTCGGGTATAATGACTCCGCATTGAGTGACAGTTCGCTTATTATGACCCATTTTTAATAAATTGTGTCCAATTGAGGTAGTGACCGACATTATTCCTAACTATATATTTAAAAATGATAAGCCACAGGTAGCAGGTAGGTGAAAATCAGAAAAAGGGAACTGTATTACCCTGAATTTAACGCGGAAGCCGCGGGCAAAAACTAGTACTACTACAGAAACAATGATAAAGTAGGTACAAATTTATAGAAATATACCTTAAAAAGAAATATACCTTAAATTTATAGAAATTTACCTGTACAATTTGAAGCTAGAACCAATACGCATGAATCTTGCAAGATCTTCATTGCATCGTAAAACGCATGTGTGTTAAAACAGACAGCGAGTTGTATCACCAAGGACTTAAACATAAACACGTAGAGTAACCCCTGAACGACAAAATTCTGCAATAAAAAAAAGGATTTAGTTATTTTCGTAAAAACAAGTCGCTACTATAGATATTTTTGATCCTGGTAGGAATTCTACTGAGACATTCATCATCATCATCAGGCTATATTAGTCCACTGCTGGACATAGCCCTCCCATAATAAGCGCCATAGCGCCCTGTCTTCAGCTTGCAGCATCCAGCATCTGCCTGCAGTCTTTCTTAGATCGTCATCCCACCTGGTCCGAGGGCGTCCTACACTACGCTTGCCGAGTCGCGGTCTCCACTCAAGAACACGTTTACCCCAACGGTTGCCGGTTCTTCGTGAGATATGGCCAGCCCACTGCCACTTCAGCTTGCTGATTCTTTGAGCTATGTCCATAACTTTGGTTCTCTGTCGGATGTATTCGTTGCGGATTCTATCCTTCAGAGAAACTCCGAGCATAGCTCTCTCCATAGCTCGCTGAGCGACTTTGAACTGGTGGACCAACCCTGCCGTGAGTGCTAAGACATTGCCTGGCCTGAAAATCGAATCGAATTTCCCATCCGCAGAAAAAGGCCTTAGCAATAATTATATTGCTTAAGATATACTCGACGAACGAGAAACCAGTTATTTTACAGATTGTAGTTTTATTTTTTAATTTATTAATTCCTCATGTACACACGACGGCACATCAACCAACATAAAACCATTTTAACTTGATCTCTCTACTACGGTGTGCGATACGAAGTAGAGAGATCAGGTTATAATAGTTTAGAATAGGTTGACCTGCCATCGGGTGTTCATATTAAAATTAAAAAATTAAATCGTACAAAGGCAAACTTAAAGGCTTTGACATTTTCAATCAGGCAATCTTGAGATGATGCAGAGACAAAAACATAGTTCATGCAATGTGACAGAAAATTTCAGAGTAAATCCTTACTAATATTATAAAAGTTAAAGTGAGTTTGTTTGTTTGTTTGTTACCTCTTCACACTGTAATGGCTAAACCAATGCTGATGAATTTTAGTACAGGGATTGTTGGGGAACAGGAGACGAACATAGGCTATTTAAAAAAAAAAAGTGGGATGTGGAGGGAGAAAGAGGGAAGAAAAGAGAAAACTTAGCGTTGCTCTTACAAACCAATGAGCCGCAAGAGGAACTGTGTAACCCCGAATTTAACGTGAGCGAAGCCGCGGGCAAAAGCTAGTGATAATATAAATATACCAATCCTTACTATCCTTACTTCCTTACTAATATTATAAAAGCCAAAGTGAGTTTGTTTGTTTGTTTGTTTATTTGTTTGTTTGTTTGTTACCTCTTCACGCTTTAATGGCTACACCGATTTTGATGAATTTTGGTACAGAGATAGTTGGGAACCAGGAGACGGACATAGGCTAATATTTTTTTGAAAAAAGTGGGATGTGAGGGAGAAAGAGGGAAGAAAAGGGAAAACTTAGCGTTGCTATTACAAATCAATAAGGCGCAAGGGGAACTGTGTTACCCCAAATTTAACGCGGGCGAAGCCGTGGGCAAAAGCTAGTAATATTATAAAAGCGAAAGTGAGTTTGTTTGTTTGTTACCTCTTCACGCTTTAATGGCTAAACCGATTTCGATGAATTTTGGTACAGAGATAGTTGGGAACCAGGAGACGGACATAGGCTAATATTTTTTTGAAAAAAGTGGGATGTGAGGGAGAAAGAGGGAAGAAAAAGGAAAACTTAGCGTTGCTATTACAAATTAATAAGGCGCAAGGGGAACTGTGTTACTCTGAATTTAACGCGAGCGAAGCCGCGGGCTAAAGATAGTGTTAATTTAAATATATCAATAAAATATAAAAGTAATCAGAGGTAAAATAACATACATGAAAAACAAAAAAACGAATAAGGAATTGATTTTGAGACGAGTTTTCCAAACTATTCCTAGTCTCCCAGTTAAATCAGATGCAGCTGAATATCAAATTAGTACTAGAACATACGATTTTTCTTGATAAGCCTGGTTGAACACTTTCGGAACACTAACTATTTGTAACAACTGTCAAAGATCTACAAATGATAATGTAAATGATCACCCATCCATAGGCCAACCTAGCCTAACAGCTGCTTTTATTTAGTCATTAGCTCCTCAAATTATTTATCCTAGTACCTTTAGTAACCCGTGTATAAAATACTCACACACTCTGGATTTTTGGGATAGTAATTTAAAAAATCTATCAATACTTCAGTTCTTATCAGACTAATGAAGAACGTCTCGGCTATGTGGAATAACACCTGGAAATTACAATTATAATAATTAAACATACAATTACAATAATTAAAAATTTTCGTGATTGTATGATCGATCCACCGATACTACATCAGGCTTGTTGGCAACAATAGTCCTGTCACTGATGACGAAGCGATCCCAGTATAATGTGTTATTGCCATGTTCAAGAACTAGGTCGGGGCTCATACCTGTAGTACGGCACTTCCGATTCCACAAGGTTGTATTTTAGAGCAAGTTTCTGATTGATGATCTTGGCTACAAGGTTGTGTCTATGCAAGTACTCTCCGTTAGCTAGACGAAAACAACCGGAGATAATGTGTCGAATTGATTCACCCGGACGGTGGCTTGCCCGACATATGTCAACCGTGCCGTCCTTCATTATAAAACTCCGGTAGTTAAACGAATACATACAATCACAATAATTAAAAATTTTTGGGTCTGGCTGTTTGTTTATGTGAGTTTAAGGGTCCGTTCACACAGACCAGCTCGGAGAGCATCGGCGCGCAGTTTTCTTTTCACACAGACCGGATCGTATACGCTCGGAGTTAGTCGAGCGGAGCCGCCAACTATTTCACATAGACCGGAAGCAACCTGAAAGCGGAGGCGCTCGCAGCCGATCGGAAACGCTCGCAGCCGGTTGGATGCGCTCGGAGCCAGTCGGATGCGCTCGGGGCCGGTAGGATGCACTTGCAGCCGGTCGGATGCGCTCGGAGCCTGGTGGATACACTACAAAGGCCAGTATTCCACGCAGTCTAAGTTTTGTTTTGTGCTTTTCGTAACATGGATTGATGAACAGCCGGCTGTTGCTTGTCGGCGTGGAGCGGCGCGCACGCAATCGGAGCCGATTGGCAGCGCGAGCGAGAAAGAGCACGCAATCGGAGCCGATCGGCTGCTTTGTTGTGTTAGACTTTGGCCTTTGGCCTCACAGTGTGAGAGAAATGGCTTACTATTATGTTTTCAACTTACGGGTATTTGAAAAAGTTTTTTGTAAAGATTGTAGCATTCCAATATTTGTACGTAAGCGTCACCCATTTTGTTGCAACTCAGTACACGGCTGCTATTGCTCAATGACAGTAACAGTTTTTGATTCAATAATACAGTTTTCTCCGTCAGTAACTTAATTACACAAATAGCAAAAACTGCATTACAGTCGACAGTAAGCAGTACAAACACGTAGCAAATGACATACCAAGGAGGTTGCAAATAGACCACATACACATAACTGGATGTTGTGATATGAAATACGAGGAGCAAAATAACATACGACCAATTTCTTTTAACAACGCATTTGGTACTGGCAAAATTTTTAATACTCCTATGAATATTTTGAATCGTTAAAATGAGTTGGACATTATCCTTTGAATGTACGAAAGTGTGGGCAAAGTTCATGACGTAGCCCAATGCGTAAAAGAGTGCTTCGAAGATAGTCGCGAAGTAAAGGAAATTGACAGTTTGGTATCGTTGCATGTTCTCGTCGAACAGCATCGCACTGATTCGATATAAAGCCAAACACATAAACATGAGGAGCCCACAAAATGATTTTAGGTTATTTGCCAGATTGTTCGGCTTCACAAAATTATTTTGGATTTGATACTTCGGATTTAGTGATAATGACTGCATCAGTTTCAAAGGCAGAAACATCGCCTGAACATCTTTGTCAACATAGCGTTGCAAAATCGTATTGAAACGTTGACTTGGAAAATCCATTTTGAATGATGCGGTTTCAAAATTTTGGGATTGATGTGGACTAGTTTGTAATCTAACTTACCTCTATAAATTTATTGGTACCATGTTATGACTTAAGTAATGATATTTACAATGAAAATATTTGATGATCACACAAAAATTGAGCCTTGAGGTGTCTTCGTCCGTCTTGAGCAAAAATTATGTGAAAAATTGAAAATATATATTTGGGCATTACCAACTGAAATTATTGATATTGCGGACGAATGTTTAGACGGTATGTTTAAGTTTAGTAATAAGTTAATTTATTTAATAATTGAAACATTTTCATTTTTCAAGATCGAAGTAACAAACACAAAATAAACTTTTTGGTCGTTTCTACTTAAAAGATCCAGACAGGCATGTCAAACATCATTTTATTACTTAACTAGCTTTTGCCGGCGGCTTCGCTCGCTTTAAATTCGGGGTAACATAGTTCCCCTTGCGTCTTACTGATTTGTAATAGCAACGCTAAGTTTTCCTTTTTCTTCCCTCTTTCTCCCTCACATCCCACTTTTTTCAAAAAAATATTAGCCTATGTCCGTCTCCTGGTTCCCAACTATCTCTGTACCAAAATTCATCGAAATCGGTTTAGCCATTAAAGCGTGAAGAGGTAACAAACAAACAAACTCACTTTCGCTTTTATAATATTAGCAAGATAGTATGGATAATAATAAATTACCTTTTTAAACAAACATCCTATCCTTCTATACTTCATCAACTCGACCGACTATGTATGAGTATGCATGTGAGTTGAATGTGTCAAACAAATAACAGATTGTCCGGAAGATAATGAACAAATCAGAAACAGAAAATTGGACGTAAATCTCTTAGCATTTCTTGCGTAGCAAGATATCGCTATTAATTCTGGCAAATGCCATACACTCCCCTTTCTCTCGAGGTGGCAATAAACTCAACTACAACTAAGGCCAACTAGCAGCGATACGAAAAGTCATTAACCTAAAGAACAACTGTGGCGTTGACAATCTAATATTTAGCTCTTTCCATCTTGTGCCTTTGTCGTAATGTCTCGTTCTCCCGGCAAAAACATGACAACGTTAAGACGGGTTCGCCAACATTCGGGCGGCCATTTTAGATGGGGTTTTAGCATGGGTTTTGTTTACATTTGTATCGCTTCTCGTTGGCCGTACTTTAATATTAGCATATTGGTGTCAACTGACTTTTTGTTTGTGAAATCGTTTATTCATAAAACTAAAATTTAAGATTATTACATCAAAAAAGAACATTCTATAAAAATGCAAACTGTAGTATAACGATAGTATAACTTGATACTAAAGAAATCATTTTTAATGGAAAAGTCCCATCAACGTATAACATTCTGCAGGCTTTCATCTTCTCGAATGTCGCACGATGTAGCCGTTTAATATTCTTGCACATTTTTTTCTCAGCATCTGCAACATAAAAAGAAAAAATATTTTAATGAGAACAGTTTATTAAAAATATATGCCCATGAAAAAAAATACAATTTAAAAATAACCTGAACAGTTCGATTTCAAAATGAACAAGCATGTGGTTTGAACGTTATTTATTGCTAAATAGAAGCTTTCACAATGCACACTCAAAACTATTTCATAGATCAAATTTGCTATCACCCAGGTGTACAAGCCAATGATAGATGTCGCTGCCACAAACTGCAACAGTGTAAAACACATACAATATTCATTTTAAAATATTCACTTCTTAAATTTAAATTTTATAATAATTAATCTATATTTAATATTATAAAGCTGAAGAGTTTTTTTGTTTGTTTGTTTGAACGCGCTAATCTCAGGGACTACTGGTTGGAATTGGAATTTTTTTTAATGTTGGATAGCCCACTTCTTGAGGAAGGCTATAGGCTATATAACATCACGCTACGACCAACAGGTGCTGAGCAGCGTGGGTGAAACCGCGTAGAACAGCTAGTATAAAATAAAAACGCCTTTAATTCTACTAAAACCTACAAAGAACATATAAATTTAGTTCATCGTATTTTAGAAAACATCTCCGTATACTTTTAACATGAAATTATTACCATTCAATTATTTACATAATCAATTACATAGCAATTATAACAATACACTCTCGAAAATTCAATATTAACATAACACTATCAAAACTACATTATAATTCAACTTCAACTTTTGAGAATATTAATATAGTATTACTAGCTTTTGCCCGCGGCTTCACTCGCGTTAAATTCGTGGTAACACAGTTCCCCTTGCGCCTTATTGATTTGTAATAGCAACACTAAATTTTCCCTTATCTTTCCTCTTTCTCCCTCACATCCCACTTTAAAAAAAAAACTATGTCCGTCTTCTGGTTCCCAACTATCTCTGTACCAAAATTCATCCAAATCGGTTTAGCCATCGAAGCGTGAAGAGGTAAAAAACAAACAAACTCACTTTCGCTTTTATAATATTAGTAAAGATTAAAATAATTAGTTAGGCAGCTGGATCAAGGTTTTGATACAGAAAGCACTACTTCTAGACACGGTTCGTATCGTTATGAGATTCTTCCCTCTGAAACTCTGACCGCAGGTAGCTTGGACCCTGTTCCCGATACCGGTGGGTTACTATTTTTTTTTCTATGTCTTTATAAGAATAATTCTGAACAGCTAAAATGACATGTGATCAAATGAATAAACGAAATCTTTATATATATAATTCTTCTGTGAGTGTGTATGTCACTGAACTTGTCTCAAACGACTGAACCGATTTTGATGAATTTTTTGTGTGTGTTCAAGGGGATCTGGGAATTGTTTAGATTTACAATTTTGTCCGGCAGATGGCCCTGCATCACATTTTTTTTTGTAAATACGTAGCGAAGCACGTACCGGGCCGCTAGTATAATTATAAAAAGCAATGCTCACATATATTTCCATGACTTCAGATCCATTAAAATTTGCAGCTAGTTTGAATATTGCAATTGCAGATTGCAACCTGAGTAAAGAATGACAAAAAAGCCCAGTGCATTGAAACATGACCTAAAATGAAATGTTATATCAAAATTATTTAGTATCCATTTTCCCATCAAAGATAATTCAAATAATAATGCAATCATTAATACCGTATACTGGTAAGAATTCTTGTAGATCTCAAAACATTCCAAAATATTAACGTAAGCTTGAAACATTCTTTTGCAGTAGGTTTCTTTTTCGACATGATCCAACTCTTGCAAATGTTGAGCTTGAATATTCCATAGATTAACTTTGTGACATAGGAGCTTTATAAATCTGATAGCGCTTATATAGTTTAAATCAAAACAAAGAAGACAAACAAAACACAAATCGGACATAGAAACAAAACTAGAGAAACACAAAAAATATAAAGTGCTACCAAAAGTGAACCATCCAAATAGAACAATGACACTGATCCAATTACAAATAATGAAGCGCTTGAAAAGATTATTTTTGTTAAGAAATCTATGAACGTTTTGAATTTTCAAGACGAATGAAATATTTGTTTTTGTGTCCAAGACATTGATTTTAAAATTTATGAAAAATCCGATAGAGTATAGGAATAGGTCGACGTAGGTAAAGATGTACGCAATATTTAAGTAATTTCTGATAATTTCGGTGAAATGCATCTCATATACACGGTAACTAAAGATAATAATAGATAATATCATGACACACAATGATATCAACTTGAGAGTAATGCTGTTTGGGCGAATAAAATTATTCTTGATACGATATTTGGGGCACAACAAAATATTCTGCATGAGGTTTAACGGAAAAAGCATCGATTGAACATCTTGGTCAACCAAGTTATTTGATACAATTTCTGAACGACAGCCTGTTCCTTTATTAAATAATGTTTTTCCTCTTACTGGAGACGTCATGTCAAATTGAGTTCAGAAACACAAATGATGAAATACCAATTATCGATTTTATTGTTTAGTCCAAATAAGACGATTAATATTTAATTGTAAAGTGTATTTAGAAATTGAAGTGGAATCTTCCACTTCAATTTTCAGATTTTTTGGTTCCTATAAAACTTTCCTACGTGACTGGTTGATTACAATATTGACTAATATCCTAAATGGACTACCTTTTACGATTAAATATTCATTGTCTTATATAGACTATACAGCAAAAGCGATGAATGGAATGCCTCATAAATTTGAAATTAGTAGATAACTCAAACTCAAAAGCATTTAT
Source organism: Ochropleura leucogaster (assembly GCA_958449745.1). NCBI lineage: Eukaryota > Metazoa > Arthropoda > Insecta > Lepidoptera > Noctuidae > Ochropleura > Ochropleura leucogaster. The sequence goes on along the minus strand of OY288221.1, from coordinate 3,140,680 downwards.
TTCAATCAGACCATTGCAGACAGTTTTGCATGTCAAGAAACAAAAAAAATAAGCTACAGTCCCAGACACAATGCTACTAAAATTAATGCTAAACTTGTGGAAGTACTGCAGTTCTTTGCCAATTCCAAAGCGTTGATCTCTATGGATAAAAAACCAGCCAAGAGCGTGTCGGAACACGCTCAGTGTAGGGTTCCGTAGTTTCCCGTCCGTCACAATAAGTGTTCCCAGTTATGAGGCCAACCGAACAATTCGGTAATACCCGATCCAATGTAATAAGTACCTACAGCGCCATCTCTCGGGGAATTGAGTTACTAATTAATACTTTTTTAATAATTTTGGATTGCGAGAACCGATTTCATAATTCTTTTTTTGTTTAAAAAAAGATACGTTCAGTATAATAAAATATGTAAACGAAGTAAAAAAAATGCTTGCATATACGATTATACTACAAACTTAGTTCAGAAATTATTTTGTACAACTTTTTGTCTTTTTTGTACAAAAACTGTTGTGTCAATCAAGTTCAAAATAATTTTCATAGAAAGTCTTTATAAAGTTCTACTTTTCAGATTTTTTTCATATTTTCTAAAGTTATGGTTCAAAAATTAGAGGGGGGGGGACACATTGTTTTTTACTTTTGGAGCGATTATTTCCGAAATTATTGACATTATCAAAAAATGATTTTAGTAAACCCCTATTCATTTTTAAATACCTTTCCAACAATAATCACACGTTAGGGTTGAAATTTAAAAAAAATCACTTCCCACTTTACATATAGGGTGGCTACCCTAATAAATCATTTTTATCAAATTTTTATTTTACCACTTTGTCGGCGTGATTGATATACATATTGGTACCAAATTTCAGTTTTCTAGCGTTAACGGTCACAGAGATTAAGCGAGGACGGACGGACGGACGGACGGACGGACGGACAGACAGACATGGCGAAACTATAAGGGTTCCTAGTTGACTACGGAACCCTAAAAATGGGCAAAAAGCTCCATGGGCGCTCTTTACATCATATTAATTTTACAAGATCATGGTTACATCATTTATACAGATATGTGAGAACGATGTAGTTAGACACACGTCTAACTACATCGTTCTCACATATCTGTCTCTGGACACTCTTAATCTACATAGATTAAGATTGTCCAGAGTAAAACCAGAAATGATACAAAATTATATATTTATTCAAATAAATCGTGGCAGTTAAAAGATGACCACTGACCAGTCCCAACTGACAGCGCCTGTTCACGAACATGACGCATGGATCAGCACCATACAGAACAGTAGGCCTACTATGACCTCTTAAAGCAATTCTTATTCCGCTGAGGGAAAGAGACAGAGCTATACAGGGTGTCTAGCACCATCTCTTTTACTCAGTGGAATAAGAATTATACTATAAGATGTCATAGTAGCCCTTCAGCTCAACCATTTTGAAGGGAACTAAATGATCCGCCACCATCAGTGTTACATTTAAAAGAGTGAGAATATAAAAATAAAATATTCTGGTGGGACCAAGCGCGAGATTCTATTTTCAAATTTTGGGAGGCATGATGTCCGGAAGTCGTTTTTCCATATTAGTAGCAGCTGTGAAGTCGTCTGAGTTCGTGGCCAGTTGTCTATAGGTTTGCCCCCTTATATACGATACTAGCCTGCTGGTGCCCGCGGCTTCGCCCGGGTGATGAAAAATAAAAAGAGTTTCCTATGTGTTATTTTAGACTATAATCTACCTCTGTGCTAATTTTCATCAAAATCCGTATAGCCCTTTTGACGTGAAAGAGCAACAAACATCCATACATCCACCTATCCATACTTACAAACATTCGCATTTATAATATTAGTAGGATAGGATATAATATTAATAGCAAGTAGGATAGCTCCCGCGACTTGTCTTGCTTGATATCTAAAAAACAAAGTATCCTGTTATTCCAGACTATAATCTATCTCTGTGCCAAATTTTATCAAGATCCGTTCAGCCGTTTTGGTGTGAAAGAGTAACAAACATCCATACATCCATGTTTACAAACATTTTCATTTATAATATTAACTATATATGGTAGGATTACATAACTAGCAAATTGTGTGTTTACTTATTTAGATTAACTTTTGCCCGACCTTTCAAAAATCAAAATCAAAAGTCATTTATTCAAATTAGGCTGATAATCAGCACTTTTTGAACGTCAGATTACCAGAGACAGTCCCACAAAAATGCCCTGCCCTTCGCCAGCCCTGCTTCAGAGTATATAGAAGTGATGATATTAATTTTGAAACCTATAATGGACGTAAGTATTAATTATAAAAATAATAGCGGCTAAGTGCGAGTTGGATTTGCATACAAAGGGTTCCGCCACCACCAAACAATATGATGAAAATGTTTTAAGGCTTATTCATATATCTTTATTAGTGTCGGACCAAAACCGAAACCGAAAACGAATTTCGACAACGGCCTGGATCACTTTTATCACATATATTGAATTTTTTTTTTATGTTTACTACCCGCTCTTATGTTATAATGACATGAAACGAGATAAATCTTACCAAATTCAAAATAAATCACTCGAAAACTCGCCACCACAACAAGACAAAACGTACAGCAAACAAACAAGCGAATCACGACATTGTTTTTTTGTTTTAGGGGTGAGAAATCATAAAATGACTTCCCCCGCTCTGGGCGGAGCGGGGTTTATTGTCAGGCTTTTACTGACTAAAACCCACCCATGTTCCTTTTTTTGCCGTTTACGTTCCGGGGACGCGGTATCTCTTTCTAACAACCTGCAACCCCGGCAGCAACATTACATTGGCTCTGATGAGATTCATTCATTCATTCAACGCGTCGAACATGACCGATCACAGCGCGAAAACTCCCGAATGCATATTCAGTTTCGGTAGTAGTATCGGTCGTTTTAGGCCAAAACCGAAACTAGAGCCGAAACTAGTTTTTTTGCCGATACTGGCGCAAACCGAAACCGATTAATCGATCGGACGCTCTTTATGTCGAACAACAAAACAATTTTTTTTTGCATGGTTTTGTAATGAAAGCAAAAGTACTGCTGAAGTTGAAAAAGTCACCTATCTTAAAAACTTAAAATCACATCAGTGATAGTAAGACATTGTAACTAAAATGAGCCATATTTATTTTTTGTGCCTGCCTAATCTTCTCTTAAGGTTTAAGGTAAACTTAAGTACATTTTACTTGTCTTCACTATTTTTCGGTTACGACGAGATCAAGCTTTATACCAAAACTTAAATGCAGGCTTACTCAGAAAGCAAAACTCAAACTCAAAGTATTTATTTCACTTAGACCATTACAGGCACTTTTGAATGACAAGAAACAAAACGATGAAGCAACAATCTCGATCACAAAGCATAATAACTTGTGAAAGTAGAAGTTTGTTAAAACCTGCAGGCATACTATGACGTCTTAAAGCAGAACTTATTCCACTGAGGAAAAGAGATATAGCTAAACAGGGTTGTTTAGCTATATCTCTTTTCCTCAGTGGAATTATTTTTGCTTTAAGACGTCATGGTAGGGTAGCTGGTCTCAACAAAAAAACCTAATTTAAAAAAATCTTATGACATCCATTTTTAAAACAATTGACAGGAGAACGACTGTAAAGTCAGCTATTATAGCACGGCCAACGAGAAGCGATACCAAATGTAAACAAAACCCATGCTAAAACCCCATCTAAAATGGCCGCCCGAATGTTGGCGAACCCGTCTTAACGTTGTCATTTTTTTACCGGGAGAACGAGACATTACGACAAAGGCACAAGATGGAAAGAGCTAAATATTAGATTGTCAATGCCACAGTTGTTCTTTAGGTTAATGACCTTTCGTATCGCTTCTCGTTGGCCGTACTATAGTTGGAAATATTATTTTTAAATTGTGTAAGGGTTCCTGTACCAATCATCGTCTTATTATAAATATGAATTAAACAGTTACCGTAAATATTCACTTAGCCTTATTAATATCATTACCTTATTGAACCACAACGTAAATTATAATTTTTGGTTATACCTACTTTTTTGTCTATCTTACAACGATACTCAACGTAGGATGAAAAACTTAGACTTATACTTTAAGATTATAACATAAAAAGAACATCTATAAAAATGCAAACTGCAGTATAACGATAGTATAACTAGATACTGAAGAAATAATCTGTAATGGAAAAGTCCCATCAACGTATAACATTCTGCAGGCATTCATCTTCTCGAATGTTGCTCGATGTAGCCGTTTAATATTCTTGCACATTTTTTTCTCAGCATCTGCAATATAATAACATTAAAAATAACAAGTTATTTTAATGAAAACAGTTTTTATATTCTAAATCAAAATTCATTTATTCAAATTAGACTGATAATCAGCAATTTTCGAACGGCAACATCAGAAAAGACAGTCTCACCATTTGCGACATTATATTGTGTTACTTGGTAAGGAGTAGTAGCGGAAAAAACTCTCCAGCAACACAACTATCTGTCAGTTTGGAAAAGCCAGATTTTATACAAATTCATTTTTACAAGGTAAAATATATATTACGTTAAATAATTGTCTCATGTCAGCTAGCTCACACCAATATTAAGTAAACATCAAAATATACCCAGGCATAAACAGAACTTTAAGGCTCAAGGGCATGCCCGCTTACACGTGCAATGTTGGATAATACATTAGGGTAGTAATTTAAGAACTCACAGATGATAAACGTAGGACTATAAGAAAAAGCTAAACATAAAAAGGAATGACTAATAACAGTAAAAAAAATCTGGCCAACAATACAACTAGTCACCACAAGCAACACCTACACCTACAAGACCCTCAGCCTACCAACTGGAGAGACGCCACGGTACCCTTTTTTTTGGGGTTGGAAATCACCAAATAACTTTCCCCGCTCTGGGAGCGGGGGGTGTGTCAGACTTTTACTGACTAAAACCCACCCATGTTCCTTCTATAGCCCTTTACGTTCCGGGGCCGCGGTATCTCTTTCGAACAACCCGCAACCCCGGCAGGCTGAGGCTCTGGCAAATGGTGTCATCGCTGTGTCTATAGCAAAGACGACACGGTGGAGCACTGCCATTTGGAAAGAGAACTGCTATGTCTTAGCAAAGGCAATCGGTGGTGGCACTCACTCGCGTCCGCCCCTGATTCGGGTTATGGTCCGGGGGGAAAAAAGAAAGGAGGTAACCGGACGTTTGAGGGAGAAAACCTCAAACCAACCTAGCCACTGCGGAAAGCGCTCCGAGCCTCAGACGCCGTGAGAAGACTCCCAACAACCGCAGACGCAGGTTTGTGGGCGGTGAGCAATATGTGGCTTGCCTTACAAATTAATTGTGAACCATATAAAACCGGTGAAAATAAGAACGTGGTTAATGCTTCAAGTCTAAAATGTTTATTCCCGGAGGAAATCAAACTCAAAGCATCTATTTCAATTGGACCTTTACAGGCACTTTTGAAAGTCATAAAAAACGATGCTGCTTCAGTCCCAGTCACAAGATATAAAAACTTGTGAAAATACTGTAGTTGCCCATTCCAAAGCGTTGATCTCTATGGAGAAGAACGGGCAAGAAACTCTATGGACACTCTTTTAGATCATAATATTTTACAAAATCATGTATACATCATTCATGTTGAGATTATAAATATACTAGCTTTTGCTTGCGGCTTCGCCCGCGTTAAATTTGGGGTAACACAGTTCCTCTTGCGCCTTATTGATTTGTAATAGCAACGCTAAGTTTTCCCTTTTCTTCCCTCTTTCTCCCTCACATCCCGCTTTTTAAAATAAAAATTAGCCTATGTCCGTCTCCTGGTTCCCAACTATCTATGTACCAAAATTCATCACAATCGGTTTAGCTATTAAAGCGTGAAGAGGTAACAAACTCACTTTCGCTTTTATAATATTAGTAAGGAAGAATGCACATAATATAAAAAGAAACAAATTAAAATTACCTGAACAATCAGATTTTAGAATGAACATGCATGTGGTTTGAACGTTATTCATTGCTAAATAGAACTTTTCACAATACGTGCTTAAAATTATTTCATAGATAAAATTCTCTATTACCCAGACGTACAAGCCAATGATAGTTGTTCCTGCCACAAACTGCAACAAAGATTGATTTATTGAAAAAAAAAATTAAACAAAACATTAAATAGTTGTCTTTTTTTTTGTGTAGGAAATCATCCAATGACTTCCCCCGCTCTGGGCGGAGCGGGGGGGTATGTCAGACTTGTACTGACTAAAACCCACCCATGTTCCTTCTATTGCCCTTTATCTCTTTCGAACAACCCGCAACCCTGGCAGGCGGAGGCTCTGGCAAGCCCCTCTGCTTTGCTGACTCTCTTTGAAGCGCGTGTGAAACACGAACGCGCCGTCGACACGGCCTGTCGTCAATCGACGGACGGACGGTGAACTAGCCATTGCTCACCGCCCATAGGCCCGCATCTACGGTGGCCGGGAGTCGTCTCGCGGCGAACAATTGTGTCTTAAGTTTTAAATTGAGAACGACATAGTATTATTAAAAAGTAATACTTACATATATTTGCATGACCTCAATTCCATCAAAATTTGAAGCTAGTTTGAATATTGCGATTGCAGCTTGCAACTTGATTAAAGAATGACAAAAAAGCTCAACGCTTTGAAAAATTACCTAAAATGAAACGTTACCTACTTAAAAATTTTACAGGTTCCCATTCACCATTAATTTTAAAAGTCGAAAAATAATGTAATCATTCATACCGTATATTGGAAAGAATTCTTGTAGATCTTAAAACATTCCAAAATATTAACGTAAGCTTGGAACATTCTTTTACAGTAGGTTTCTTTTTCGACATGATCCATCTCTTGCAAATGTTGAGCTTGAATATTCCATAGATCAACTTTTTGAGATAGGAGCTTTACAAATCTCATAGCGCTTATATAGTTTAAATCAAAACAAAGGAGAAAAATCCAACACAAACAACTGACGATAGAAGCATAGCTAGCAAAATATAAAGTAATAATAAAAATTAACCATCCCAAGAAAAAAATAACACTAATCCAATTCCACATAATAAAGCGCTTGAAAAGATTATTTTTGTTAAGAAATCTATGAACGTTTTGAATTTTCAACACAAATGAAATATTTGTTTTTGTTTCCAAGACATTCATTTTATAATTTACGACAAATCCGAGGGAAAACGTAAACAGGTCGACGCAGGAAGTCATGTACGCCATATTTAAAAAATCTAATACACCGTCTTTGAAGTGTATTTCGTAGATACGGTAACTGTACAAAATAACAAAAAATATCATGACACACAATGACACCAACTTCAGAGTAATGCTGTTTGGGTGTATAAAGTTATTCTTGATACGATATTTAGGGCAGAACAAAATATTCTGCATGAGGTTAAAAGGCAAAAGCATCGACTGAACATCTTTGTCAAGAAAATTATCCAATAGAACTGGTGCTCGAAAGCCTTTTCCTAACTTAAAATGTATTTTTCCTCTTATTATGGACGTCATTTGAAATTGAACATGCGCACACAAATGAAATGAAATGTCGAAATTCCATTAATTGTGTTTATTTATACTGCTAAGTACAAATAAGACGATTAATATTTAACTTGTTAATGTGGTCCATTAGGAAAATTTGCCCATATTGAAATCAATAAGTAATGCCGGAAAAATTTATAGGGAATAAAAGATCAGATCAAAACCTTTAGTAATTGAAGTGGCAGTAGTTAGTTTCTCATACATTTGAAATTACTTTGTGTTTTACCCAATGTTGTCTATGGGTATAGCAACACGCAGCTGGGTAAAGGTCTTATCCATAACCTTCTACTGGTTTGTCTCAGGTCCAAATCTCTCTGGTCAAACTCTCCATAACGCCTCTAAGTCGTCGCACAAGCGTTTTCTAGGCATCGCTCGTCGCAGAAGTCCGTCTTCGGGCACCTGCTGCGTGTCATCTTTGGCCTATTGGGCTTGATGCATTTTGCAGACATGAACTGCCAAATCTCTCTTAAACCTAGCAGCTTTACTCACAGCGAATTCATTTTCGGAGCGAATCGTGGAATTGCCACTTTCATCGACATTTCCCGATTGATGGATGAAACAGATAGGATAAGGCATAGAGGATTTAGGAAGTAAAAGCAAAATGGTGTCAACCATTTTACCTTTCAACGATGTCATTAAATTCTTACCGATTGAAACTTTGATATCTTATAAACTTTAATTTCTTAAAAAATTCAACTATATAGACTAAAAATCAGTTTTTTGGTTTGTTTATATCATCTAAAAGATTAATATCTTATCATCGTCTTAATATAAATATTAATCAAACAGTTACAGCTAATATTAAGTCGGTATTAACCACTCTGCACGACAGGATTTTGACACATGACACATCAGCTGAATCGGTGGGGTGACGCGAATTGTCATGAAATTCAACAATTTTCATCAATTTACAGCATTCAATTTTGTTATTAAAAATAAGTCACAGCGGCTGTTTTATACGATAAGTTTGAAATTTATATTTCCAAAAACCTCCTATGGTAGATAAAACAGTGTAGATCTATTGTAAAATGTGTGTAAAATACATATTACTACACCCTTCCAAAAATTAGGTACTTTAAAAACGCTGGAAATAATGCATATACAAAAGATAACCCTTTGATAATAAAATCGGAAATACAAAATAAAAACAGTGACATTCCATCTGCATTCTTATTTTTGCCATTTTACATATAAATTAACAAAAAAACACGATACAAATCTCGACAAAAAATTCTACAAAATGTGTTGCAATATGACATTTCTTAGTGCTGACCGTAAAACTAAGTTTCATCATTACGATTAAAAAGTTGCATTCAACCTAATCGATAATCGTAATAGAGTAAACTTTCAAAAAAGTTTTAAGACCATTGAGGAATTTACCTATGGAGATGGCATATTACTCTAGTAGGTATAGATATTATAGTTGTACAATATCTATTATATCGATTAGAAAAGAAAGACAACAGCATTTTGTCTCGTGCTTTTTTGTTATGGTTTAATTATTTAGTTATGCGCCAAGATTTGGTAGGCACATTTGCTGTCAAACGGTTTCGCGGCAACCAATTTTGTAGGTGATGCTAATAAGGAGACCTTTGCGTAGCAGTAAGCGATTTAGCCTATTAAAAATAGACCGGCCAAATGCGAGTCGGACTCACGCACCAAGGGTTCCGTACAAACTGACGACATAAACGGTCATATCTTTTCTCTACGTAGACTTAGAGGGTTGCTTTTTTCACAGCTTCAAGGGACCACAGATTTGATATTTGGGTTGTGTTATTTATTAAATAGTGTATCTCTATTTTTTGGAATTTAAGGACTTCTTTAGGAATTTAAAAGAGGCCTTCTCATAAACTTCTCAGGAATTCTTTAGGAACTTATTTAGGTATATCGGTCTTGCGCCACTTGGATGGGAAATCATCAAATATCCGCTCTTGTTAAACTTTTAACAAAAAGTCGTTGTCGTCTCGCGGCGCCCGATCCCTGTACCGTCTCCCGCGGTGGCTGGCTTGGTTTGAGGTTCTCTCCTTCAAACATCACCATCTCCTCCAGGACAGAGCGGTGCTCCGCTTAAAAGAGCAGTTTGCCTGTGTACTCCAACGTGTCCTCCGGGCGATAGTCACATTGGTAACACCTGGGTGTTTCTTCCCGCCCGATGATGTGCAGGAACATCCCGAAACCTTCGTGCTCGGTGAGGATCTGTGTCAGGTGGTAGGTGAGGATGCCGTGGCGCCTCACTTTCCCCGCTCTGGGCGGAGCGGGGGGGGAGTGTCAGACCCGCAACCCCAGTAGGGTCCTGCCGGGATCGCGGGTTGTTCGAAAGAGATACCGCAGCCCCAAGTAAAAGAAGGAACATCGATCGGTGGACATTAGTCAGTAAAAGTCTGACACCCGCTTCGCCTGGAGCGGGGGAAGTTATTTGATGATTTCCCACCCCAAAAAAAAACTCTGGTACACGACATCAAGAAAACTCCAGGTACAAAATGAACCTATTTTGAACCTGGAGTTTTCTTGATGTCGTGTCCCGGGGTTTTTTTTCCATCTCAATTGTGGTCTCCCTCTAGGCCATTTTTACCCCAAGGCTTCCACTCCAAGAACACGTTGGCCTACGAGCCATGATTTAGGAAAGAATGAAAACGCTTTCCAAATAACTAATCCAACCATACTACAAACAATTTTGTCGAACAAATATAATTTATCTTGGCTGATTTTTTTTACTGACCAAGATCATAATAAGGTCGTTCTATATTCAACCTTATTTATTTCTAATTGCAATTCACATTCAAATAGTAGATACAAAACCAAATTATTAATAAAATAGCAAATATGCATTTTAGTATAAATTCGAACAGCGAGCGCATTCCTTATTTGAATTTTATACTGAAAATAAAATTGGCGCGAATTTGGCCATAGATCAGATTCTACTGTTTATTGTTGAGTCGGTTTTAGTGGCGTAAAAAATATTATTATCAATATTTATAGTATTTTACACGTATTACAAAATTATTCTTATTTTCATCTATCAATTTCTGATATTCCTTATTTAAATTATTCGAATTGATTGATTTACAAGAAAATAATCGATTGAAATAATCGCATTTACACATCACAAAATTAAAAAAAAAAGAAATGGACGTCATTTTCGAAAGTGAATTTAGCAGTGGTTATGAATATTACGTGTTAATGGTCCTATTATTGCAAATTACGATAAGATCTGGGCATGTTTATGTTATTTATAATATTTGCAATGATATTTGTCTTATTTGTTATAGAATCTATTCGCGTCCGTGTGATATAATGTGGAATGAAAAATGTAAACAAGCACGATTGGCGCGATACTTCAACTTAAGATTTCAAAATGTATCATTACCACTGCTAATATAAGTTCAATTACGAATGATTGCTTCGCGTAATAAAAGGACACGTTAATCATGCCCAATAATATGGAGTTTAAATGTCCGAAAACCTACTTTTTTATGATTTTTAGCGTCGACCTACACTGCCATCAAAATGGCGATGATCGTAATTTACACATTTGGATTTTATAAGACATAATTAAGAAACTTAATCAATAATTAAAGAAATTCTAATGACGTTTACATATGAGTTTTTTATTCTACTATCTTAATGAATGCACACGCATATTATTTATTAACCAGAAAATAAAATATTTACAAAAATAATGAGGAGGTCATATGACTTAAATGTCCGACCCCTTTCGGGGCCAGTACCGAGCCAGCGGAGGTTTGAATGTCGAGCCCCCGAAGGGGTCCGTACCGAACTATACGGTTAAACATCATAATCTGATTGAACCAGAATAAAGACTTCCAATTTTTTTTTACTTAAACTAGACTCTCAAATAACTTCTCCCTACGTTTACTGACTAAAACCCACCCATCTTCCTTCTTTTGCCCTTTATGTTTCAGGACCGCAGTTTGCTGACATATTTTTGTGGCGCGCGTGAAACATGAAGCCGCAGTTGACACGGCCTGTCGTCACTAGACGGTGAGTTAGTCATTACTCACTCGAATCTTCGGTGGCCGCTTTCATTCCCTTTTGCTCCAGACCATCAACAGAACCAGTTCGATCGCCGCCGCCAACCACCTCTACGAGAATACAACGGTATTCTGCTTAAGCTGAGCAAACCGCCACAGTGTGTTTCACTAAGTCCTCCGGGCGATCGTTACAGTGGTGACGACGGGGCATTTTCTCCCGTCTGAATATATTCAGGAAGTGCAAGTTTCGTGTCCAGCGAGAACCTACGCCAGGCGGTAAGTAAGGATACCGGGCGGTTTTCCATTCATTCTTCAAAGAGCTTTTATTCGTTTGAGTTTCAATTTGTCTAAGGACTCAGGTTTTCTGCAATGATGGTCAACAAAAGACAAGGTACAATTTATTCATAGACCGTTACTTTCAGAATATTACATAAAAAGGAGCATCTATAAAAATGCAAACTGCAGTATAACGATAGTATAACAAGTTACTAAAGAAATATTTTTTAATGGAAAAGTCCCATCAACGTATAACATTCTGCAGGCGTTCATCTTCTCGAATGCCGCTCGATGTAGGCGTTTAATATTCTTGCACATTTTTTTCTCAGCGTCTGCAACATAAAACAATTAATTTAAATTTTGACAGTTATGTTATAGAAAATTAGTTTGTGCACATTGAAATAATATATATAATAAAAATACCTGAACAATCCGATTTCAAAATAAACATGCATGTGGTTTGAACGTCATTCATTGCTAAGTAGAACTTTTCACAAGACACGCTCAAAATTACTTCATATGTAAAATTTGTTATCACCCAAGCATATAAGCTTATGATTGAAAACCCTGCCATAATCTGCAACAAAAAGTGATTAATTTATTACTTTCAAATTGTGAATGGGTATATTGTTCTTCTCTATTCTATTTCGTATCATTAAAAAAACAATACTCACTGTGATATCACTTTCATAGGAATGTGCGGTTAGTTTAAATAAATCAATTGCACTTTGCAACCTGATTAAAGAATGATAAAAAACTTCAATGCTTTGAAACATGACCTGAAATAAAATATTACATCATAGTTATACAATTTTTCATTTTGACCATCTATTTTATGTCGTCAAATATTAATGTAAAAGGTCGTACCGTATACTGGTGAGAATTCTTGTAGATCTCATAGCATTCCAAAATATTTACGTAATTTTGAAACATTATTTTGCAGTATTTTTCAATTTCAGTATGATCATCTGGTTGCAATTGTTGAGCTTGAATATTCCATAAAACAGTTTTGTGACATAGGAGTTTTATAGATCTGATAGCGTAAATATAGTTTAAATCAAAACAAACAAGAAAAATCCAACAAAAACTACTGGTGATAGTAACAAATCTAGCGAAAACAACAAAAGAAAAAGTGATCGCGATAGCGAACCATCCCAAGACAAAAACGACACTGATCCAATTACAAACAATAAAGCGCTTGAAAAGATTATTTTTGTTAAGAAATCTATGAACGTTTTGAATTTTCAAGACAAATGAAATATTTGTTTTCGTTTCAAAGACATTGATTTTATAATTTATGACAAATCCGATGGAGTATATAAATAGGTCGACGTAGGAGGACAGATACGCCATATTTAAGTAATCCCTTACGTCTTCGTTGATATGTAGATCGTAGACACGGTAAATATACAAAATAATGGCAAATATCATGACACACAATGACACTAACTTCAAAGTTTTGCTGTTTGGATAAATATAGTTATCCTTGATACGATATTTGGGACTGAACAAAATATTCTGCATGAGGTTAAAAGGTGAAAACATCGACTGAACATCCTTGTCAACAAAGTTATCCAATAGGACTTGTGCGCGATAGCTTGTTCCTAGGTTCAAATGTTTTTTTTCTCGTATTAACGACATCATTTCAAATTGAGTATTCAAACACAAATGAAATTATTTGTTGAAATTCCGTTATCGATTTTATAACCACTGTTTCGTTTATATAAGACGATTAATGTTTTCGTGTAAAACGAAACCATTAAGAATATTAGTTGTTATCGAGAACAACTAGTAATATCGGAAAGTTTTTGAATGTATGAAAGATCAGAAAATGTCTGTTAGATAGGTTGAAAATAGGCTTTTGAAGAAACTAGAACGCTGAGCAGCTGAACGTTGCCCTAGAACCAGTGCCAGTAAAATACGATTTGGACAACTCACACCGATTATTATGGTATGTAAACATTCGTGTATCTACATACATGAATTTTTAATGTAATAGAGAGATATTTATGGTGCTCCTTTAGCGATACTGTATTATTACTTAATGTAAGTATGTACACCATGACACAATAAACATCATGAACATTGAAACCAAACGGGCTTATTATAGTTTACTAAGCTGACCCAACTAGACAACACCTCAATTTATATCACAAAAACGTTAACGAGATCAACGTTACGTATTCTCCTATTTGAAATTTAAAATCTTGGCTGATGTCTTTATCTTTAATTTAAATTAATTAAAACTAATGATACTAGGTTCGCATACAATGATATAAGGAGAGCGCTGATTAAGCGTTTAGACTGTTTTTAAACGAAATAGGTCTGGTGTTCGCAGGTGGCGCGCGGCTTGACCTTTTACCTTGCGAGAGCGGGTAACGGACGAGAGTCGTAGGTTTAAAGCATTCGAAATGTTACGTTGTTATAAGTACAGACGCCTGCACATCAAGCTACTACAATCTGTCAGATTTCTTTGATAGATTTTCGACTTTATTTCTAAATTTTTAGGTTCAAGGTTCATTGGGAAAAATTGACAGTTTCGGGTAACTTGACCTGCAGGCGTCTGTACATTATTTTATCGTAATAATGTCAATATCATCCATATTTATTTCACAATAAGCTCACGAATTGCATAATTACACAAAGCCATACCTATCATACAAGGTAGAAAAATAAGTCGGGCCCGAGGGAAACTACGTTATATTCTTAAGTTGTTTCACTACTTGAGCGGCCACTCTTAGAGTTGTATCCATTTACACATTAAGTTAGCTTTAAATCAACTTAATTAATCAACAACTAACAAGGTTAAGTAAATTTTAGATAAAATTTAATTAAATTAAATCCAGCCGTGGCCCCGACGGGCCTCTCTGCTTTGCTAACCACAGAAAATACCTTGGAATATTGCTCATGAAAATAAAATAAATAAAATTGGCCCTAAGTGCGAACCCTGAGGTATACCGGAACAACACATTGCAAGCTTAATTGATAATTGTTAACGACAGTAAAAATCTTTCCGTAGTATGCAAATCTAGTGAATCTTACTAGGATCCGAAGATGCCGCATGCGCGCAATTTAGTCACTACGATTTTGTAAGATACTCTTGTTAAACGCCTTGCTAAAATCCATTTATTAGCAGTCCGTCAAAATTATTTGACGTCATCGCGTTGGTAGTTGCAATCGACACTATAAAGTTTACATTCAACCGTCCACGAATTTGACTAGATGACTGTTCAAAGTTGAAGCGTCGAACCTTTCATAGGAATAAATTCGTTAAATCAACAGCCATCTCTACTGTCGTGCTAGCGTTGGAGCACGTGCTATGAGCTGGAATTAGGTAAATAATGGCGGGGACGTTAGCGGGCAAGAAATGATACAGCAAAATGATTTTAATATTATTTAATCGTGTACACAACATGAAAATTGAACGTAGTATCTAAAAAATACTCAGCATGATACTGGGGTCGCGATAAAATAGGTTAACAAAAGCGCCAATGTAGCGTGCTCACTGTTGATGAACGAGGCAGCTTGACTATAATTGTCGCAGGCGGCGATCTGATCTATACAACATTATTTTTAGTATATGCGAAACCTGAATATAGTTTGTTCAGAATAAGTAACTGAATCGATCCCAATCATTTTTACACCATATTATATTTTTTCCCAAAAATATTTAAAAAAGTTTATAATATGGACACCATGCGACACTGAGTACCTATTCGCAAGCGCTACCCTACACTTGACCATTACGACAGTCCAAAGCCTGCCAGACAGTGGGATGAAAAATGTATCCCCAGTTAATTAAATACAAAACAAACTGAGACATTATTATTATCAATGAAAGCAAGGCGCGCGGCGCGGAGACACCGCCGCCGCCGCCGCCACCGTACGCCGTTGGTGACAGTGTATTTGTATGGATATCCAGGTAACATAGCAAGCTTATAATTTTGTGGTTTTTCATGATACAGTTTTGAAATTTTGTGCATAGATTCTTTATATAAAGATACTGGACAGGTGTTTCGGCTTTCGCATAAACTAAAAATAATGTTGTATATATATATATATTTTATTGTTCTACAAAAAAGTACATACATAATTTAAATGACACTGAACTCCAAACTGGGATACCCTGTGTCGTGGGGTTCAATCTCTTTTGTTGCTTGAGATTTATTAAGTTGAGAAAAAATAATAAATCTTGGCGTTTTGCCTTGCTAGAGCAGATTAAGGGGCGAGGAACGTAGCTTTAAAGCGTTCACAATATTATGTTGTTATTAGTTTTCTTATTTATCGTATTACCGTCAATATCATTTACACTTATAAAGCCACTCGTGATATCGAAAAAAAAAATCCTATGTGTTATTTTAGACTATAATCTACTTCTGTGCCAAATATCATCAAGATCTGTTCAGCCATACATCCATCCATTCTCACAAACATTCGCATTTTTAATATTACTAGGATACCTATTATATCAATGTAGCAGAAAATTTATTACACAAATTACATGACACTAGTTTGATGTCTCTTTCTTTGTAGCAAAATCTATAAAAATTCGAACTGCAAGATAACGACTGTGTAACAAGTCACTAAAGAAATCATTTTTAATGGAAAAGTAGCATCAATATAGAACATTCTGCAGGCGTTTATTTTCTCGAACTTGGCTCGATGTAGACGTTTAATATTCTTGCACATTCTTTTCTCAGCATCTGTAACATATTTAAAGCATTTAAAAATAAAGAGAAATAAAGTTTTTAAGCATTACCATAATGACTGACGAGAAAACAAAAATTGTCATTTCCAAATTTTTCCCATGTTGTATTTTTACATTCTTTTCTCTATGAAAAACGGTACAATTACCTGAACAATCCGATTTCAAAATAAGCATACATGACGTTTGAACGTTATTCATTGCTAAGTAGAACTGTTCACAATAGACGCTCAAAATTATTTCATACATCAAAGATCCTGTCACCCAAGTGTACAAGGTAATGATATAAAACTTTGCCATGAACTGCAATAAATATTGATTTAAAGTACACAAATGCGAACAACACATTCTACAGTACGGCCAACGAGAAGCGATACGAAAGGTCATTAACCTAAAGAACAACTGTGGCGTTGACAATCTAATATTTAGCTCTTTCCATATTGTGCCTTTGTCGTAATGTCTCGTTCTCCCGGTAAAAACATGACAACGTTAAGACGGGTTCGTCAACATTCGGGCGGCCATTTTAGATGGGGTTTTAGCATGGGTTTTGTTTACATTTGGTATCGCTTCTCGTTGGCCGTACTATACAATTAATTCAAAACTGATCACTCATGACCAGAGATCGGAGTTTGTGGAGACATAATTGCGCACACACAACTTCATCATCAGTCTGTTTAGTTTTTCCAATCTATATTTTTTTGGTCGGTTTCTAGTATTACCAGATACAGCTTTGTACTGGTATTTTACATGCAGCGACTGATTAACTGACCTCCACAAACCATCCAAGTTAGTATTAGGTAATACGAAACTGCAGGGAGAAACTGTATAGTATAACTAAAATAATAGTTAAAGGCACATGATCGATCATTATCAGACGTCTCCGGGTTCATCGTGATTGCCGAACTATCGTGGGTAGGCGGGCAAAGAGAATTCCCGATCAAACCACGTGCTGTCTTAGGAGTATTATTCCAACGAAATCATAATCAGAACTTTATAATTATATCGAGTATAGCGACACTCCACTGAACACGTCTTGCTTCAGCTTGATGCGAACGGCTTCTTCCTAGAGAGCCCGGAGTTGCTTCAGAGCGAAGAATCCTTACTAATATAATAAAAGAGAAAGTGAGTTTCTTATCTCTTCACGCTTTAATGGCTAAACCAATTTTGATGAATTTGGGTGTAGAGATAGTTGGGAACCAAGAGACGGACATAGGCTAATAAAAAAAAAAGTGGGATTTGAGGAAGAAAGAGGGAAGAAAAGGGAAAACTTAGCGTTGCTATTACAAATCAATAAGGCGCAAGGGGAACTGTGTTACCCCGAATTTAACGCGAGCGAAGCCGCGGGCAAAAGCTAGTTAACTAAAAAAGATTCTACAATTACATTTGACGCCGACGCTTGTGACAGCGTATAGAAATCGGGAGCTCACTCTAATTACAAATCTCGAAAGATATCTGTAAATGATACTTTAAACATAAAATACTTACATTTAGAGCTTCGGAGTCAATTCTTTCTTGCTGAACTAGTGCAGCAAGTTTGAATATTTCAATCGCAGCTTGCAACCTGATTAAAGTGCGACAAAATAATTCAATGCTATGGAACACAATCTGAAATACAATTTACACATTTCATTTTGACCAAAGATGATGAAGCTAACGTCTACTAGAGTGATCAGTCATACCGTATGCTGGACAGTTTTTCTGTAGAGCGCATAGGAATCCAAGATATTCATGTAAGCACGAAACATTTTTTCGCAGTAGGTTTCTTTTTCGATTTGATCCATCTGATGCAAATTTTGCGCTTGGAAATTCCATATTTCAACTTTATTACGTAGAAACTTTATAAGTCTCACAGCGTAAACATAGTTCAAATCGAAACAAAACAGAGGGATCCAATACAAAACAGTTATGATAGAAAGGTTGAAAGTAACAACGCAATAAATAATACTGACAATGCAACAAATCAGTAGAACAATAACAGTGACCCAATTCCAAATAATAAAACGCTTGTATAGATTTTTTTCATTAAGAAACCTATGAACGTTTTGAATTTTCAAGACAAATGAAATATTTGTTTTGGTTTCTAATACATTGGATCTATAATTTATAACAAATCCGACGGAATACACAAAAAAGTCGAAATAGGAAACAATGTAAATAATATTCAAATAATTTCTTATTACATCGTCGAAATGTAATTCAAATATATGGTAACCGCGCAAAATAATTAATAAAATCATGACACAAAATGACACCAACTTTATTGTAATGCTGTTTGGGTATATAAAGTTATCCGTAATACGATATTTGGGGCAGAGAAAAACATTCTGCATGAGGTAAAAAGGCTGCAACATCGACTGAACATCTTTGTCAACGAAGTTATCTAAAAGAACTGAAGCACGACGGCTTGTTCCTATGTTCAGTTCAGTTTTCCTTCTTATTATAGACGTCATTCCAGCTCGAATTAACAAACACGAATGAAATAAATTAATTGACATTCTATTTATTGAGTTCATCAATATGGTTTAGCTAAAATAAACCTGTTTTAGGGTTACGTAACCATATAGCTAAAACGAAATACTTAAAAGAATGTCTTGTCCTTCTGTCTGTCCGTCCGTATATCATATCTATTTTACATCGAGGCTGTTGGTAGCACTGATGAAATTTGGAGAAGTATTCTCCAAATAACCAAACTAAGTCTGCGTTCTTGAAATAAATGATCTTGGCACACAGATGAACGAAGTACTAAGTAAGATAATAAAGAAGACACCAGTTTTCTCCAAATTTCATCTGTGTGGAGCCAACAGCCTGTAAGAAAATGGATGTGATAAACGGACGGACAGAAGTACAAGACAAACCTTTTCAGGATTTGGTTTCAACTAAATAGTTACAGAACCCTTACATAGGTTTATTTTAACTAAACTGTATTGATCAACTCAATGAATAGAATGTCAATTAATTTATTTCATTCGTGTTTGCTTCTCCGACCCGAAATGACGTCTATAATAAGAAGGAAAAAACAACTGAACATAGGAACAAGCCGTCGTGCTCCAGTTCTATTAGATAACTTTGTTGACAAAGATGTTCAGTCGATATTGCAGCCTTTTTACCTCATGCAGAATGTCTTGTTCTGCCCCAAATATCGTATTAAGGATAACTTTATATACCCAAACAGCATTATAGTAAAGTTGGTGTCATTAAGTGTCATGATATTTTTCATTATTTTGCGCGTTTACCGTATTTATGAGTTGCATTTCGACGATGTTATTAGAAGTTATTTAAATATGATGTACATTGTTTCCTATTTCGACTTCTTCGTGTATTCCGTTGGATTCGTTATAAATTATAGATTCAGTGTCTTAGAATCTAAAACAAATATTTCATTTGTTTTGAAAATACAAGACGTTCATAGTTTTCTTAATGAAAATAATCAACTCAAGCGTTTTATTATTTGGAATTGGATCAGTGTTATTATTCTCCTCGCATGTTGCATTGTCAGTATTATTTATTGCGTTGTAACTTTTCACTTTTCTATCATAGTTCTTTTAAATTGGATGCCTCTGCTTTTTTTTTATTTAAACTATGTCTATGCTATAAGAATAATAAAGTTTCTGCGTAATAAAGTTAATTTATGGAATATCCAAGCGCAACATTTGCATCAGATGGATCATACCGAGAACGAAACCTGTTGCGAAAAAATGTTTCATGCTTACATGAATATTTTGGATTCCTATGAGCTCTACAGAAAATCTGTCCAGCATATGGTATGACTGAACACTCTACTAGACGTTTCATTAACCATCTATGGTTAAGATGAAAGGTGTAAATTTTATTTCAGATCGTCTTTCATAGCATTGAATTATTTTGTCGCACTCTAATCAAGCTGAAAACTGCGATTGATGTATTTAAACTTGCTGCACTAGTTGAACAAAAAATAATTGAACCGGAAGTCTTAAATGTAAGTATTTATTTTTAAGCTGATGAATTACAGATATTTTTCGTCAGCATTTATTTTAATGCTGCACTAGCATTTTCTCGCCCAAAATTCAGGGTAACACAGTTCCCCTTTCCTGATTTGCCTGCACTGTATTGTACCTGCTGCCTGTAGTTTTGGCCCCAGCGCCTTATTTATTGTAATAGCAAAGCTAAGTATTCCCTTCTCTTTCTCTTTTATTTTTAAAGTTAGCCTATGTCCGTCTCTAGGGTCCCAACTATCACTGTACCAAAATTCATCAAAATCAGTTTAGCCATTTGGGCTTGAAGACATAACAAACAAACAAAGAAACTCACTTTTTAAATTCTGAAATAGGTCTACCTTCTCAACACAAGTTAATAAAGTAAAACTTCTCATATGTTTTAAGTATAACTTGTCCTAAAAACTTTTTTTTTACTTATACCATACAGTTATACGCAGCGCTATTGTATTATCTAGTACTAACTAGTTTTTGGAGGTCAGATTGGGAGACCCTGTATGTATAATATCGGTACTCGGTTGCATTCGGTAAGACTGAAAGCTGATCCCAATACAGATCGGAAAAGCCAAGCAGATTATGATGTTGTGTGTGCCCAATTCTGTCTCAACGTATTTCGGTCTCTGGTCTTGACTGATTAGTTTCAATATAATAACGGAATGTTTTGTTAGCATTTGTATGCTTTAAATCAATCTTTGTTGCAGTTCATGGCACGGTTTTACATCATTTTCTTGTACATCTGGGTGATAGGATCTTTGATATATGAAGTTAATTTGAGCGTGTTTTGTGAACAGTTTTACTTAGCAATGAATAACGTTCAAACATCATGCTTGATTATTCTAAAATCGGATTGTTCAGGTAACTGTATTGTAACGTATTCGTTTTTGAGAATAGAAAGTTAAATAAACAGGAACGGACAGGTAAAGTTTTCAAAACTACGAAAACTTTAGCTGTCAGGTTTTTTTTAGAAAACCTTTTATTTGATACCTACGATTTGGTGATGCTTAAAATGTAACTAGTTTGATTGAACGTTTTCTTAACTTAGAATAATAAAGTTGTAGGAGGAAGAAGTAATGCAGAAACTAGGAATAGTTTGATGCTCTCCATATTTTAATAAGTTGCTTTAAATATGTTACAGATGCTGAGAAAAGAATGTGCAAGAATATTAAACGTCTACATCGAGCAAAGTTCGAGAAAATAAACGCCTGTAGAATGTTCTACATTGATGCTACTTTTCCATTAAAAATGATTTCTTTAGTGACTTGTTACACTGTCGTTATCTTGCAGTTCGCATTTTTATAGATTTGATTTTTAATGTCTATCCAATAATAGATATTAGACCAATGTTATGCATGCCTGTGATTTGTGTAAAATTACCTTATATTATTTATTAGTTATTTATGTACTTTCAGAAGACAGGCAAAAAAACATATAAAGTTTGAGTACAAATGTACTGCATATTTCTTAAGAAATTTCTGCCAGTGAATTTGCGAAATTAGAAATAAGAATGAAATTTAGACGATAAAGTGTGAGCGTGCGAGAAAAATACGCGTGTGTGCCTTAAGTTATCCTTAACCTATTATAACTTACACATATAAGTAAATATTAATATTAACTTGTATAAATACATATTGCATTAAATAATGCCTCTAAATCGTCGTTCATAAACAAGGCGTACGCTCAATTGGCGCTTTCTTCATCGCATTGTACGCGAGCCCACTACCATGATGGGTATTTTTAAGATACTATGTTCAATTTGTATGTTGCGTGCCCGATTAAATAACACTGCAATCATTTTGTCGCATCATTTCTTGCCCGCTAACGCCAACACAATTTTTTACATAATTCCAGTAGGCCTACCATGACGTGTTAAAGCAGAACTTATTCCACTGAGGGAAAGAGATGGCGCTAGACACTCTGTATAGCTTTGTCTCTTTCCCTCAGCGGAATTAGTTCTGCATTAAGACTTCATAGTAGGGTAGCAGTTCGTAGCATGTGCCCCGACGTAAGTGCAACAGTGAAGATGGCTGTTGATAAACGAACTGATTAATTTGAGGGTTGACATAATAGGAGCGGTTTGACGCGTCAGCTTCGAACAAATTGACGGGCCTGTTGGTCTAGTGGTTAGTGACCATGACTGCTGAGCCGGAAGTCGTGGGTTCGATTCCCACCCAGGACAAACTTTTTGGGATGAGCATCATTGTTTGTTCTGTGTCTGGGTGTGATTTATCTATAATATGTATGTATTTATAAATTATATAAGTATGTATATCAGTTGTCTGGTTACCATAACACAAGCTCTGCTTAGCTTGGGATCAGATAGCCGTGTGTGAGTTGTCCCAAGATATTTATTATTTATTAAATGTGTAGACGGCTTAATGTAAACTACATAACGTTTATTGCGACTATCTACACAATGACGCCAAATGTATTTCCGTTAATAAACCAATTTATACAAGGGACTACAGACTTAAGTATATGATTTTAAAGCGCGGCAATAAGCTAATCTTTAGGTATTCGCGAAAGTAACGCTAGCTGCATACTAGGCATGGTCTGACACAAGTACACGACAGTATTGCATCGAAAGAATAGAAATAAGGTCGTAAATATTTCGGTGTTTGATTTTATTTGAATATCATGTCCGCCAAAATGTAGGTCATTTTGCAGTTTTTATTGAATATTTAAAAAAAATACAAAGCTCCGTGTTTGAGAAATTTTAGATATCTCTTAAGTCTATACAATTTTCTTTGTTATAGATATAAAAAATATGATGGTTGTCACTGAAAAAATTGAGAATTAAAATTATTTTCCTTGGTCTTTTTAAAAAAACATTTTTTCGTAGTCCTAGACCACTTTTGTAAACATATTTTGTGTAATTTTTTACTTTATGTATTGAACTATACACGGTATTTTTTTTTGGCTAGTGGAATGTACAGATACGGCTATTTTTGCGACGAAAAACTAGACGTTTTACGAAGTGTTTGCTTTGTACAACGCCTTAACTAGCTTTTGCCCGCGATATCGCTCGCGTTAAATACAGGGTAACACAGTTCGCCTTTCCTGATTTGCAGGTACCTGCTACCTCTAGTTCTAGCAGTTGCGCCTTATTGATTGTAATACCAAAGCTAAGTTTTCCCTTTTCTTCCCTCATCCTCCCTCATAACGAACTTTAAAAAAAAATTGCTTAAGTTCGTCTTCAGGGTCTCAACTATCTCTGTACCAATAAAATTCTTTAACATCGGTGTAGCCACATAGGCGTAACAAACAAACAAACTGACTTTCGCTTTTATATTATTAGTAAGGATTTCAGCCCTATTTAAATTGCTTCTTCAGCAAAACTGTATTGTTACTTATTATTAATTTTAACAGAAAATCAATATAAATATAATGCTAATAGGTTCCTATATTTTTCGTTGTTTAAATATAAATAAATAAATATCTTGGGACAACTCACACACAGCTATCAGATCCCAAGCTAAGCAGAGCTTGTGTTATGGTAACCAGATAACTGATATACATACTTATATAATTTATAAATACATACATATTATATATAAATCACACCCAGACACACAACAAACAATCATGTTCATCACACAAAGTTTGTCCTGGGTGGGAATCGAACCCACGACCTCTGGCTCAGCAGTCAGGGCCACTAACCACTTGACCAACAGGCCCGTCAAATATCTTGTCTGATAATACTGAATCACGACTGTAAGAATGATGCATTTACATAAACTTTAGACGATTTACGTATTTTTTTTAACCTATTATTTCTGGAAGAAAGTTAATGACATGGAAATATCTAATTATTATTTCTAATTTTTCAAGAGGCAATATTAAGAAAGAATACCGTAAAATACATGAATGAAGAATTTCAGCCATTTCCACTTTGTAGTAATGTTCACCTACCTTTGAAACTTTAAAGCCTGACAGTTATCTTATAAACTTTCATGTCTTAGTAAAACTTTATAATAAATTTTTGATTGGTTGGTTGTTTGTGTTTCCTTACCCATCGAAAATTACAGGGCTGACGGTGTTGTGTTATAATGTTAATATTTATAATGGACTGTCGTATAAACCGTTAAATATAACCTGCTAAGTGCGATTGGAACTTGCGCACACAAGGTTCCGTAGCACCAAACAGCTTAACATATCTGATCTACACCGTGTAATTTAAGTAGGTTAGCCACTGCGACAACACGGTTGGCGCAGTGGCTGAGCGATTTTAAATGCGCGAGTTTAAATGTTTAAATGAGCGAGTTTAAATGTTTGTAAACGCATCCACCATACAGGAGAAATTGTAGTGTGGGGCATCGTTTAAAAAAAAAAAACAAAACTTCATCAATTTTGACGGGCCTGGATTCCCACCCAGGACAAACTTTGTGTGATGAGCATGATTATTTGTTCTGTGTCTGGGTGTGATTTATATATAATATGTTTGTATTTATAAATTACTAGCGGCCCGTCCCGGCTTCGCACGGGGGGACTTAAGATTTTTTACATAGTTTTACGTTTTATTTATATTTATTCTCAGTTTTTTTTTTATTTAGAAAGTATTTACCTTTTGAAAACATTTTTCCGGACTTCATTTACTTATTTCATTTATTTAATTAATTATTTTCTTCTTAAATAGGAACCTACCTATTTTGTTGTTGTTTGTTTTGGTTGAGGTAAAAGTTTGTTTTTAAATTTCTTTATTGTTTTAAGGTTTTTTTTTGTTTTTTTTTGTTGTTTTAATGTTTTTTTGTTAAAGTTTTTTGTTTTTTTAAGGTTTTTTTTGTTGTTTTAAGGTTTTTTTTGTTGTTTTAAGGTTTTTTTTGTTAATGATTGTTAATGATTTCTTTGTTTTATGTGTTTGATCAAATTATCGTAATATTTACATTTTACTTTAAGGCTTCACTGTAAACTATGTTTGCAGTGGTATTTGTAGGTGCTAACAAAACATATTGATTTTTAGGAGATCCTACTCGAGAAAGGGCTACATATAACTGCCCATGAGAAAAGCACTCTTTTCTTAGGTCGACGCCAACAATCGAAAAAGTTTGCCCCTGTGATTTATTTATCGTAAGGGCAAACGATGTCTTCACAGGAAACTGTAACCTTTTAAAGGATATAGGTAAATCCGTCGGAATTATCGGGATTCGCGGTATGTGAGCGAGCTGTCCGGCCGCGGGCCCAGTGATGATTGTTGCTACAATCACATTGTCTCGTAATTCCCTTATCAAAAGTCTTGTGCCATTGCACATATTGGGAGGGCTTAAATTTCTCAAAAGCATGATAGGAGTACCTCCTTTTAATTTTAGTTCGTGGGGTGGCAAGCCGGCAGGGTTGAGGGAATTTAAAAATTCTTGTGGGTAGTGTACTGCATCTTCGATGTTGCACACAGTGTCAATAGATTTGTAACATTTGAAATCACCTGGTACTTTTTCCATAATCATTCTGTTTATATCATTTACGGAATCGTTTCTTGGCGACACTATCGCCCTCGAACAGAGCCAACTGAAATTTCGTTCTGTGAGATTTTCAATGTCGGGATAGATTGTGTCTATAAGAACATCTAGACTGTTAACAGTTTGAGCCAATTCATTGTCCAACGATACTTGGGAGCTATTTGCAACTGGCGATGGTAGTTTTCCATCTCCAAGTTGAAGTATTGTTTGTGAGAAATTTCCATTGTTGTCGTTACTTAAATGTGCTCTCATATTTGTGCGCAAATTTAGAGTTTTAATTGATTGCCACAAAGGTGATGATTTGAGGCACGCTTTAATAACGTCGGCGCGTGTACCTTTAGTTATAACCGGTAGTGTTTGGCGAAAGTCTCCAGCCAACACAAAGGTTACGCCTCCCATCACATTGCCTGAGTTCCTGAGGTCTTTTAATGTGCGGTTCACAGCTTCCACGTGAGCTCTATGGCTCATGGTACACTCATCCCAAATAATCAGTGAAGTGTCCTGTAAGAGCTTCCCAAGTGGACCATTTTTGCGGATTGAGCAGACACAGACAACGGTAATTTAAAGGTCGAGTGAGCAGTCTTCCCACCATTTAATAGAGTTGCAGCAATGCCAGAAGACGCGACCGCCAGTGCTTTTCTTCCAGATTGTCGTACTTTGGCTAATATTAAATTGGCAAGAAATGTTTTACCTGTTCCGCCAGGCGCGTCCAAAAAAAATAGTCTACCTTTGTTGTTGATCACACTTTCAATTATAGCATCGAACGCAATTTTTTGATCTGCCACCAACTTGGGTACATTTGAGTTGACATATACTGATAACTCGTTAACATCGTATGTAGCCGGGCCTTTTTTATGTATTTTTGAAATAGCAGGTAAGTACTTACCTAATAGGTATCTTTTGGATGAATTAATAGTCATAAGGTAACCGATTGAACAATTCAAAAGTTATCTAGAGCAAACTTTTATAAGGATTGAACCATTCATTAAAACGATTGTTATGGGTAAACTATATTTTTTTTTAAAAAAGTCTGCGTGAGCATATGTCTACATACGCTCTCGCAGACTTTTTTAAAAAGAATGTTAAGATGAACAATTCATCCATAGAGCATTTTTGTATAACTTTAACTATATGCCCAGCGCACGCCACGGAAGGCCTCAGAAACGACACTTTTCCTCCGTTTTTAAAACATTTTTGGTTACTGCTCCACAACTATAGGACCTAGCGTAATATTATATAGCCTATGTTACTTCTGAATAATGCAGCTTTCTAATGGTGAAAAAATTATTGGAATCGGTCCAGTAGTTTTTGAGTTTATTCATTACAAACATACAAAAATACAAATCTTTCCTCTTTATAATATTAAGTATAGACACTTTTCCTCCGTTTTTAAAACATTTTTGGTTACTGCTCCACAACTATAGGACCTAGCGTAATATTATATAGCCTATGTTACTTCTGAATAATGCAGCTTTCTAATGGTGAAAAAATTATTGGAATCGGTCCAGTAGTTTTTGAGTTTATTCATTACAAACATACAAAAATACAAAAATACAAATCTTTCCTCTTTATAATATTAGTATAGATATAAGTATGTATATCAGTTATCTGGTTACCATAACACAAGCTCTGCTTAGCTTGGGATCAGATAGCCGTGTGTGAGTTGTCCCAAGATATTTATTTATTTATTCATTCATCTCTTTAATGACAAATACACAATCGTAAGGTTTATTTTTATAAACATTAAAATAATATTCTTATATCTTCCAGAAAAATAATATTGTATTGAAATGTTATCCACACTTCTTACAAAACTAGAACAATTTTAATTACAAAAAATGTACTAAGTAATCAAGTGAAAATCAAATTCAAGATAATTTTGTTGAAAAGTATCTTACACAGTTAAATACATTTATATTGAAGTGCTTTTTTAAACCATCTACTGCATGTTCAGCCTTTCCTATTTTTATCCTTCTTTTTAGGGTTCCGTAGTCAACTACGAACCCTTATAGTTTCGCCATGTCTGTCTGTCCGTCCGTCCGTCCTCGCTTACTCTCTGTGACCGCTAGCACTAGAAAGCTGAAATTTGGTACCAATATGTATATAAATCACGCCGACAAAGCGGTAAAATAAAAATTGAAAAAAAAAGTTTTATTAGGGTAGCCACCCTAGTAAAGTGGGAAGTGACTTTTTTTTTAATTTCAACCCTAACGTGTGATATATTTTTGGAAAGGTACTTATAAAGGAATAGGGGTTTACCAAAAACATTTTTTGATAATGTCAATAATTTCGAAAATAATCGCTCCAAAAGTAAAAAACAAAGTGTCCCCCCTCTAACTTTTGAACCATAAGTTTAGAAAATATGAAAAATAAATATGAAAAGTAGAACTTTATAAGGACTTTCTAGGAAATCATTTTGAACTTGATTGACACAACAGTTTTTGTACAAAAAAAGACAAAAAGTTGTACAAAATAATTATATAAAAACTTAGTCCACACTAAGTTTTTTAGTATAATCGTATATGCAAGCATTTTTTTTTTAACTTCGTTTACATATTTTATTATCCTGAACGTAACTTTTTTCAAACAAAAAAAGAATTATTGAAATCGGTTCTCGCAATCCAAAATTACCACCGAAAACTTCTTGCACGTCTTTGTATTAATTAGTAACCCAATTCCCCCAGGGATGACGCTGTAGGTACTTATTACATTGGATCGGGTATTACCGAATTGTTTGGTTGGTCTCTCCTTGGCATTGGCGGTATCTTATAACTACATTAAACTTCTATTAAGAACTTGCTAAGGCAATTTAGAACAAAAGTAAAATTAATTTTTTTAACACCATCAAAATGTTAAGGTAAAAACCAGTTCATAAATGGTTCGATAGATGGCGTTGTGTAATGACGTTATTTTTTTAAAAGTCGATGTTAAGATTTTCCGTGCTTTCATGACCTACCGTGGTAAAGTAAGTTGCACTTAAATATATTCGTAATTTTATATATGAGTGCATAATCTAATTAGTCGTCGAGGTTTAAGCGCTCCCCTTTGTGTTCGCTCTAAAAACCGTCACAAGTCGGAGCGCCTGGCGCGGAGCGTGCAATGTTGCACGCTCCTCCACCTTTAAACTCATAAGTGGGAACACTTATTGTGACGAACGGGAAACTACGGAACCCTACATTGAGCGTGGCCCGACACGCTCTTGGTCGGTTTTTATAATATCACATTACTTTAGCAAAGCGGCTAAAAACGACACCAGTTTTCTCCAAATTTCATCTGTGTGGAGCCAACAGCCTGTAAGAAAATGGATGTGATAAACGGACAGACAGAAGTACAAGACAAACCTTTTTAGGGTTTGGTTTCAACTAAATAGTTACAGAACCCTTACATAGGTTTATTTTAACTAAACTGTATTGATCAACTCAATAAATAGAATGTCAATTAATTTATTTCATTCGTGTTTGCTTCTCCGACCCAAAATGACGTCTATAATAAGAAGGAAAAAACAATTGAACATAGGAACAAGCCGTCGTGCTCCAGTTCTATTAGACAATTTTGTTGACAAAAATGTTCAGTCGATGTTGCAGCCTTTTTACCTCATGCAGAATGTTTTGTTCTACCCCAAATATCGTATTACGGATAACTTTATATACCCAAACAGCATTACAGTAAAGTTGGTGTCATTAAGTGTCATGATATTTTTCATTATTTTGCGCGTTTACCGTATTTATGAGTTGCATTTCGACGATGTTATTAGAAGTTATTTAAATATGATGTACATTGTTTCCTATTTCGACTTCTTCGTGTATTCCGTTGGATTCGTCATAAATTATAGATTCAGTGTCTTAGAATCTAAAACAAATATTTCATTTGTTTTGAAAATACAAGACGTTCATAGTTTTCTTAATGAAAATAATCAACTCAAGCGTTTTATTATTTGGAATTGGATCAGTGTTATTGTTCTTCTCGCAAGTTGTGTTTTCAGTGTTATTTATTGCATAGTTACTTTTAACCTTTCTATTATAACTATTTTGAATGGGATTCCTCTGATTAATTTCGATTTAAACTATATGTACGCGTTTAGACTAATAAAGCTTCTACGTAGTAAAGTTGATTTATGGAATATCCACGCGCAACATTTGCATCAGATGGATCATATCGAAAATGAAACGTACTGCAAAAAAATGTTTGAAGCTTACATAAGTATTTTGGATTCCTATGAGCTCTACAGAAAATCTTTCCAGCATACGGTATGATTGATCATTCTATCAAACGATAAATTGACCGTCTTTGGTCTAACTGAAATAATTATGTTAATTTTATTTCAGATTGTGTTCCATAGCATTGAATTATTTTGTCGTACTATAATCAAGTTGCAAGCTGCGATTGAAGTATTCAAACTTGCTGCACTAGTTAAGCATGAATTATTTGAACATGAATTCGTAAATGTAAGTACTTAAATTTTTGTTTGTTTAAGCTGTTATTTACGTATATCTTTCGTGATTACTTGGCCTGCACCGAGTATTTATGTTTTGAAATCTGTCAACCTTCTCTGTAAATGTTAAAAAAGTAATATTTCTCATATAACTAAAAATCTTTTTTTAGAACGTATTTCCTTATCGTTGCGTTGCGAAAGGGGGTCACACGGTAAAAAATGAGACCAAAAGTTGTAACGACACTTTTGGTGATAGTTCTAATCCGCGCGGCGTGCGCGTGTTCATCTTTCTGTCTCTCTCTCTGTCTCTGAGAGCAAGCCAGTTATTTTCGTTTCGTCTTTCTATTTCGCATTGAACAGTTTGGTGTCGCGACGATTATTTTTGTTGAGTGTATACAGGTTTTTTGTACATAATAAATAACTTCGTTTCATTCGGGTGTCCCTCGACACCTATGAAGTATTTAAATCCATGACTTTTGTTTTGGTAGGTAATAAATAATACTCTACTGCTGGGTATCATTGCTGAGTACCGACCAGCTTGTGGAGGTCAGATATACAGACGCTGCAAGTAAAATATCGGTATTTAACTGTATCTGGTTGGACTGGAAGCCGACCCGTACTTGCGTCAGAAAAGCTAAGCAGATGATGATGTTGAGTGTTCCCAATTATGTCTACATGTACTCCGATCTCAGCTCATTGGTGACCAATTTCGATTTAATTATGTAATGTGTTGTATGCATTTGTAAGCGTTATATCAATTTTTGTTGCAGTTCCTGGCACGGTTCTACATCATTACCTTGTACACCTGGGTGACAGGATCTATGATGTCAGAAATTATCTTGAGCGTGTATTGTGAACAGTTCTACTTAGCATTGAATAACGTTCAAACGACATGCATGCTTATTCTGAAATCGGATTGTTCAGGTTATTTCATCCTTTTATATTCTAGAAATATTAAGTGATTAAAAAAAACATAAAAACAAACTGTTAAGTTTCAAAACTAAGAAAACTTTTATAACGCATACAAAGTATCATATCCGCCAATCGTTCTCCAATCCTTATCCTTACTAATATTATAAAAGCGAAAGTGAGTTTGTTTGTTACCTCTTCACTCTTTAATGGCTAAACCGATTGTGATGAATTTTGGTACATAGATAGTTGGGAATCAGGAGACGGACATAGGCTAATTTTTATTTTAAAAAAGTGGGATGTGAGGGAGAAAGAGGGAAGAAAAGGGAAAACTTAGCGTTGCTATTACAAATCAATAAGGCGCAAGGAGAACTATGTTACCCCAAATTTAACGCGGGCGAAGCCGCGGGCGAAAGCTTGTTTATTATAATTAAGTTGGACAAAGAAGAAATAGTTAATTAAAAAAAAATACAGAAACTAGCCAATAACTTGATTTTCTCTCCATTTTTAAATAAGTTGCTTTAAATATGTTACAGATGCTGAGAAAAGAATGTGCAAGAATATTAAACGTCTACATCGAGCAAAATTCGAGAAAATAAATGCTTGTAGAATGTTCTACATCGATGTAACTTTTCCGTTAAAAATGATTTCTTTAGTGACTTGTTATACTGTAGTTATCTTGCAGTTCGCATTTTTATAGATTTTGCATTTTGATGTCCCTCTGAAATAAGGCATTGATCGGTAGACATGCCTGTGATTTGTGTAATTACTGTATTATGCATTGATACTTATGTAATATGTATGGTTTTGTGCAATTATCCAGTTAGTGCGTTCATTGTTAAATAAATATGGATAATATTACAATAAATAAATGTACTAATAACAACGTAACAATGCGTACGCTTTAAATCTACCTTACTCGTCCGTACCCCGCTTTAGCAAGGTGAAACGTCTAGAGCAAGTGGAATTGGCCTGACTCGTTCATAAACAGTGCGCACTCTCAATTGGCACTTTCCTTACCTGCTACCCTACCATGACGTGTTAAAGCAGAACTTATTCCGCTGAGGGAAAGGGACAGAGCTATACAGGGTGTCTAGCACCATCTCTTTCACTCAGTGGAATAAGTTCTGCTTTAAGATGTCATAGTAGGCCTTCTGTACCTTCCGTCCGCGAGCCCGTTTTAACATAATATGTTTAAATTTTATGTTGTGCGATGCTGATATAACGCCACCACCATTATTTACATAATTCCAGCTCGTAGCACGTGCTCCAATCCCAGCTTGACAGTAGAGATGGCCTTCGGACAGTCATCTTGACAAATCCGTAGACGGCTGATTGAATCCTCAGTATTATAAAAGGGAAATTGAGTTTGTTTGTTTGTTACGTCTTCATGCCTAAATCGCCCAACCGATTTTGATGGATTTTGGTACAAAGATATTTGGGACCGTGGAGACGGACATAGATTAAGCCTCTTTAAAAGAATGAGATAAGGGGGAGAAACAGGGAAGAAAAGGGGAGAGAAAGATATTTTTTTCCATCATCACGCGGGTTAAAGTTAGCGTTAGCCCAAGTAACTATGCCGCGCGGACGAAGTCGCGGGTGAAAGCTATTGTAACTATATAGCATTAATTGCGACTATCAACGAGACGACATCAAATGTATTCGGTTAAGTTTGGGTTAGGTTTCGGGGGGGTCGAGATCATTATCGACAGCCGTTGGGACTTCGACCCCCCCCCCCTTTTATCGCCTGGTGCCCAAATTGATGGGCACGGCGAGCGCGCTGCTTTTCCCAACTTGGGGGCCCGAGCACCGCCTGTAGTACCGGTTGTACGTGGGGATCGTGCGATCGATGGTTTGTTTGGGGCCCGATTTGTGCGACCGACATGACAACCCGCACTATCGCCGTCGTGCGTAGACCACAGAGGGTAATGGCTGTCAGAGTCATGAGGGGGGTACTATATCGCACGATCTCCTACGAGGTGGCATGCGTACTGGCCGGATCCCTACCATGACACCTGGAGGCGAAGACCCTCGCGACGCCGCAGCAGTGGCGCAAGGAGGCCAACGACCGGGGCGAAAGGGTAGTGTAGCGGCAAATAACGCAGAACCGGTCTCAGCCGCAGTAGAGCCTCCTCCTTACACGAACCTTACCCGAACCTAACCTAAACCTAACCCGAACCTAAACCGAACCTAAACCGAACCTAACCCGAACCTAACCTAGGCTAGGCTAGGCTCGGGTGAGGTTCCTAACACCATTACTGGTGTTAGGCCATGAAGTTAATATTCTTAATGGCTATCGTATTTACCATTAAATAAAACCAGCTAAGTGCGCTTCAGACTTGCACACAGAGGGTTCCGTAGCACCAAACAACGTCTAATTTAAGTCATCTTACAACGGAGGCACTTTTCATCAGCTCAATGATTATTTTTATTCGTAAGGTTTATTTTTGAACATTTGAAAACAAAAATAACAAATTAAAATATTATATATTATTTGGATGACGTTCCTACCCAAACAATTTTAATAATATTGAATTGAAATCGCATCCACATTTATAGTATTGTATTCTCCAAATTTTATCTGCGTGGTACTAACAGCCTCGGACGTACAGATACTCAATACTCAATACTCAATACTCAATATCTTTATTGCTTTACCATAATGTGTACTTAGGTGGTAGTTTATAATAATGAGATCATTATGGACCCTGTAGGGCACAGCAAAAGGGTAGAGGAGAGGAAGCTCTGTTTTATAATAATATAGTTGCTATTTTTTACAATTATTTATAGAAATGTGTTTTCTTATATATTTTCATCTTTATTTTATTATAATTCTGCTGATTTGTATGTGTAGGTGTTACTGTGGTGGTGTGTAATTTTTTTTTTTTTTTGCATTTTAATAAGATAGAATATAACAAACCACTTCAGGGTTGCGTTTCAGGTTTATGGTTACGGAACCCTTCAATAGGTGTATTTTAACTAAACTGTATTGATCAACTCAATAAATAGATTGTCAATTAATTTATTTCATTCGTGTTTGCTTCTCCGACCCAAAATGACGTCTATAATAAGAAGGAAAAAACAATTGAACATAGGAACAAGCCGTCGTGCTTCAGTTCTGTTAGATAATTTAGTTGACAAAGATGTTCAGTCGATGTTGCTGCCTTTTTACCTCATGCAGAATGTTTTTTTCTGCCCCAAATATCGTATTACGAACAACTTTATATGCCCAAACAGCATTGCAGTAAAGTTGGTGTCATTTTGTGTCATGATATTATTCATTACTTCGCGCCTTTACCGTATCTTTAAGTTGCATTTCGACGACCTCATAAGAAATTATCTAAATATGATGTACATTGCTTCATATTGCGACTTCTTTGTGTATTCCGTCGGATTCGTCATAAGTTATAGATCAAATGTCTTAGAAACCAAAACAAATATTTCATTTGTCTTGAAAATACAAAACCTTCATAGAGTTTTTAATGACAATAATCTATTCAAGCGTTTTATTATTTGGAATTGGATCAGTGTTATTGTTATCCTCGTATTTTGTATAGTCTGTTATAATTTATTGCGTTGTTAGTTTTCGCCTTGCTTTCATATTTTTATTGTATTGGATTCCTCTGATTTATTTCGATTTAAACTATATTTACGCGGTTAGACTAATAAAGTTTCTACGTAATAAAGTTGATTTATGGAATATTCAAGTTCAACAGTTGCAACACAGGGATCATATTGAAAGTGAAACCTACTGCAAAAAGATGTTTCAAGCTTACATGAATATTTTGGATTCTTATGAGCTCTACAGAAAATCCCTCCAGCATACGGTATGACTGAACTCTGCTAAACAATAGACTGACCCTCTATGGTCTAACTGAAATGAGTTAATTTTATTTTAGATCGTGTTTCATAGCGTTGAATTATTTTGTCGTACTGTAATCAAGTTGCAAGCTTTGACTGATGTACTCAAACTTGCTGCACTAGTTAAGCAAGAAATAATTGAACCCAAACTCTTAAATGTAAGTACATACATTTTTGTTTGTTTAAGATGATCTTCCGTTACTTGGTCTGCACCTAGTATTTATTTTCCGAAATCTGTCTACCTTCTCTATAAATGTTAAAAAAAAACCTTGAGAGGTGTCAAGGGACACCCGGATAGAACGAAGTTATTATTTATTATGTACAAAAATCCTGTACACACCCAACAAAAACAATCGTCGCGACACCACACTGTTATTGAACAGTGCGAAATAGAAAAACGAAACGAAAATAACTGGCTTGCTTTCTATGAGAAAGAGAGGGACAGACAGAGAAACACGCGCACGCCACATGGCTTACAACTATAGCAAAAAGTGTTGTTATAACTTTTGGTCAAAGTTAAGCAGATGATTAAGCGTTCCCATTTTTTATGTACTCCAATCTCTGCTTATAAGTGATCAACTTTGATTTAATTATGGAATAATATGTTGTTCGCATTTGTGAACGTTATATCAATTTTTGTTGCAGTTCATGGCACGGTTTTACATCATTACCTTGTACACTTGGGTGATAGGATCATTGATGAATGAAATTATTTTGAGCGTGTCTTGTGAACAGTTCTACTTAGCAATGAATAACGTTCAGACGTCATGCGTGCTTGCTCTGAAAGCGGATTGTTCAGGTAGTTTTAAAGTTTTTTATTTGAGAGTACGAAGTTGAAGAAATTATTGAAATAGAAACAAACTGGAAATAAAAAGAAAAGTTTTCGAATAAAAAAAAGAACTATTGTTTTCTTTGCATTCTTCCTAGCAATTCTTTTTAATTGAAACCTACATTTTGGCAATGCATAAAAAGGATCTTGCCGCCCAAACAATCCTCGATATAAGCATAAAATTGGACAAGAAGAAGTAAGAAGCAAACCAAAAAATAATGCAACTAGCAATCATTTATCAAAAATACTTTTTTTCCATATTTATATAATTTGCTTAAAATATGTTACAGATGCTGAGAAAAGAATGTGCAAGAATATTAAACGTCTACATCGAGCAAAATTCGAGAAAATAAATGCTTGTAGAATGTTCTACATTGATGCTACTTTTCCGTTAAAAATGATTTCTCTAGTGACTAGTTACACTGTCGTTATCTTGCAGTTTGCATTTTTATAGATTTTGCTTTTAGATGTTCTTCCAAAAAAATTGTACCAATGTACCAACCAGGTATGCCTGTAATTTGTGTTATACTTTTATGATACATTGACAATTATAGAATAAGTATGGCTTTGTATATTTATGCAGTTGGTAAGCTTATCATTACACATAACAAAGTAACATTGAGAACGTTTTAACCTCTCAAGGACTGCCATTATTTACGTCAACTATCCGTCAAGCACCGCCGTGCGGGCTCTTATCGTAAGCGTAATCTGATTTTAAGACTTATCTTTACTACAAATACAGTTTTAAATCGGTCGGGGTTTGGTGGCACAAATTTGTGCCAGCGGGGCTTAACGGTAATACTTGTTTACTGGCAAGTTTTTGTGCGGCTGGGGCTCTAGAGGTTAAACCTACGTTATACTCAAACCAAAAGCATTTATTTCAATTAGACCATTACAGGCAAATTTAAATGTCAAGAAAGAAACTGATAAAGCTATAGTCCCGGTCACAAGGCATTAAATTATGAAAGTACTGTAGTTGCCCATTGCAAAGCGTTGATCTCCGTGGAGAAGAATGGGCAAGAAACTCCATGGACACTCTTTATATTGTATTTACATCAGTCATGTTGTGATTATACAAATATGTGAAAGCGATGTAGAAAGACGTGCGCAGTAAGAGCATCCAGAGTAAATAAATAATAAAAAGCTAAATTCAATTATAAATCGAAATAAATTTAAATTCCACCGTGGCAGCTACAGGTCTCGACTGACAATGCCCGTTTACGAACATGACGTATGGATCAGCCTCATTCCGCTCAACCATTTTGAAGAGAACTAAATGACCGGAAACACCCGCCACCATCAGCGAGACATTTAAGTGAGCATGTATTCTGTCAACCACTAGGTCATCGTCAAGTCAATATAATACATAGTACTCACACACGGGCTTACAGTTATACAAAACTAAAAATTGAATCTTACTCGTGCGCAATCCGCTTTAGGAAAAACGCGCGTCACCTGCTAAAACAGTCAGTCTGAAGTGTTCACAAATAGTTCCTTATATCATTTTGCCGTCTCCCAGTACCTTACTTAGTAGTTTTAAGGTTTCATGTCATGCTTCGTAGTTTTAAAGATATTTCTTTGAATTTGTATGTTGTGTGCCCAATTAAATAACATTACAATAATTTTGTCGCATCATTTCTTATCCGCTAATGTCACCACCATTATTTACTTAATACCAACTCTTTGCACATGCTCTGAATCCTCAAAAAAAAAAATACTGTTGAATTAACGAACGTATTAATTTAACGAATGACATACTCTGAACGGTTCGACGTTTCGGCTTCGAACAGTTATCTATTTTAATCCGTAGAATGTTAGCTACAGGTGCGTTTATGGCGATGCCTGGGCACGGTGCAGTCTGCCCGGCCATAAGGCGTCTCTGTGCTCCGCGGCACTAAACTGCAGTCTGCGCAACTGCAAGAAAGCCTACGGAGCACAGACTTGGCGAGAAGGCTTGCAAGGTCCTGCGTGGTTGCGGGTCCTGCCAGGGTAGCGGGTAGTTCGAAAGAGATACGGCGACCCTGAAACGTAAAGAAAAATAGAAGGAACATGGGTGGGTTTTAGTCAGTACAAAATGGACGTAGTTACACGATAAGGATCCAATCCACAAAACTACCAAAATTGAGTTAACTATACCAAAGAGACCGTAAAGGTCGATATTTTCGGTCAGCAAAAAGATCCCAGTGAAATACGAACACATGACATTGTCATAAACACGAGCTACCAGTCCACATGTATGGCGGGCGTTTATTATGAATCTACTGAAAAAATCCAATCCTCATGGATCATTAGTGAGAAACAATATTTATTGGTAATAGTATAAAATAAGTAATCTTAAAAGAGATCCAATTCACTTGGATGCTTTCTGATAATTATTGTTACTTCAAAAACCGATACATAGTAAATCACGTAAACGATCCAAAATACTTGAAGCCTTACTGTTGAATATAATTAATTACTTATTAAACAGTATTTAAAACCTAAAAAACAACCCAAAGCACACGAGTCACTTCTGAAATAGTTATTTGTGTTTTTATTACATTTAATTTAAACAACTGAAGGAATCCAAAGCACCCGAATCATCTAAAACAGAAAAAGATTCACATTTTTTATATAATTCTTGCAATAACTGGCAACATTCATTGTCAGTTTATCAATCGCAGTGAAACGCATTACTAATCTGTGAGTCGCAAGTGACGGGTTGCGTACGCGACGTGGTTGAATCTCTTTTAAAAACTGTGAATTGAATAACATTGTGGTAATAAACTGTGCTGAGATATAAGGAGAGCAGACCGAATTTTAAATTAATGCCTTAGGCGGATTAAAACACGACAATAATAAGTCAGGTAAGTTTCAAGGTCATTTTTGTTATTGGCTAAATAACTGCTTATAGTTTGTAAACTACGGAGAATTTTGCTTTTCAGATGATATGGATGATAGTGAGGTACCGCTTGAGGCTACAGCATGCAATAATAAAAAAAGAGCATAATTTTTCTTTTTGTAAGTATGAGAAAAAAATAAGTACCTACTTACGTGTATAAACACAGAAGAGGACTTTCACAAGGTGGTTAGAATAAGACGAAGCAAGAAGATATTGACTTCGTCAAGGATACCATAAGCTCTTTACCTAAATATGAAACACACTATCAAAGAGAACAAAGTAATGGTGTTATGTATTTAAAATTAGGAATGACAATACAAAAATATATGATATTTACTTGGAGAAATTTGGGAACGTATGTGGTAGCTCCAAGCATCCATTGTCATTGGCTGCGGTAAAACGTATATTTTATAAATATTTCAATTTACACTGCAAGTCACTAAAAAAAGATACTTGCACAAGGTGTGATGCTTTCACTAACAAAATTAAAAATTGTTCGTCAGATGAAGAGAAAGAGAAGTTAAAGCATGAAAAGGAAAGTCACCTTAAAAAAGCAGAAGAATTGAGAAAATGTATGAAAGAAGATTTAGCAAAGGCAAAAACTGACGAAGAATTTGAATGCTTGACATTCGACTTGGAGTAAACACTTCCACTTCCACGAATTCCGACCAGCATTGTTTTCTATAAAAGGCAATTGTGGTTGTATAACTGTAGCATCGACGCCGGCTCTAATGATACTGGGATTGTTATATATGACTCGAAGGTGAAGCTGGTAGAGGGGCCCAGGAAGTCGGGTCATGTTTGATCAGTTTTATAAAGAACAAACTTGACAAAAAAGTAAAAAAACTTAGTGTTATAGAGTGATTGTTGTGGCGGACAGAACCGCAATATAAAAATAGTAATGATGCTTAAGACAGTGCTAAATTCTCACCAAACTCTGAGGTCAATAACTTTCAAATACCTCGAGTCAGGTCATACTTTCCTGCCCAATGATACTGATTTCTCAAAAATTGAGAGCCAATTAAAACTTCATCAACGTATTTACACTGCCAACGAATATACGCAGGTTATTAGGAGCTGCAAAAGAAAGAACCCGCTCGAAGTTAAAAAAATGGTAAAAGAGGACTTCCTGAGCTCACAAAATATTGAAAAAAATATAGTCAACAGAAAAACTTTTACAAACAAGCAAAAAACTAATTGGTTAAAAACAAAAGTAATTTCATTAAAAAAGAGGAGAAATATATTATTTTCATGAAAAGTGAAATCAAATAAGACCAGTATTGTGAACTCAATATACAAAAAAAAATTAAAGGAAAATCTTGTGATTTTTCTGAGAGGGACTTTAGCATTTTGTGGCCTATAGGCAAAAAAAATGCTCAACCTAAACTAGAAGATCTGAGGTCAATGTTCCATTTAATTCCAAAAGATTGTTTAAACTTTTACAAGTCTCTACAGGGGGACGAAAATATAGAGGATGACCTCGAATGATTTAGTGGTCAGCCTGATTTTCATATTCAATATGAAAGTCGGGAAGAATAAGCATATTAAAATACTGATTATGCAATGAATCTCATTTTTTATCTTTTTTTTATATTGATAAGAAAAGATGTGATGAGTTCATGACGTGGTTCCTTATTGCGAAACATCATTTTATGCTGGTTTTATTGAGAATACAATTTATCAAAAAGGATCCAAACCCATATTTTTTTGAATAATATTTGAAATATCAAATTAAACTAAGTAAATTTGATTTAAAGTTAAAATATAAATAGTTTTCCTTATCTATACTAATATTATAAAGCTGAAGAGTTTGTTTGATTGTTTGTTATCTTGCAGTTCGCATTTTTACAAACTTTTTTATGATATCCGTCAAAAAGAAATTGTACTTATGTCAGGCATGCCTGTGATTTGTCTAGTTACTTTTATGATACATAGATAATAATATTATAAGTATGGTTTCGTGTTGATGCAGTTGGTTGGCTTATCATTACACATAACAACGTAACATTGAGAACGCTTTAGACCTACGTTACTTGTTCGTAACCCGCTACACCCTGCTAAAACATTCTACTTTGTTCATAAACAGTGCGCACGCCCGATTCGCGTTTTCATTATCTCATCGTTTGCCGTCTCCCAGTACCATGCTTGGTAGTTTTAAGATACTTTGTTCAATTTGTATGTTGTGTGACCGATTAAATTACATTACAATTATTCTGTCGCATCATTTCTTGTCCCCTTATACCACCACCATTATTTACTTAATTCCAACTCGTTGCACATGCTCCGAAACCTCCAAGAGTAAAAATTACTGTTGAATTAACGCATGTATTAATTTAACGGATGTTAATGATGATGATATAATATACACAAACAATCAAAAAAATATCTTCCACCACGGCTGGTCCCCGCGGAAGACTTAGACCATCACCCTCTAACAAGAACAAAAAACAAAAGGAATGAGAACAAATTATACATAGCAACTCTAAATACCAGAACTTTACGAACACCAGAATCTTTATCAGAACTCGAAGAAGCATTAAAGGAACTAAAATGGGACATTTTAGGAATCAGTGAAATGAGAAGAACAGGAGAATGCATTGAAGAGCACCAGGACTTCGTGCTATTTAACAAAGGTGACACCAAAGGACAAGGAGGGGTCGGATTCATAGTTAAAAAGCACCTAAAAGAATACATAATAGAATTCATTGGAATTAATGACCGAACTGCCATACTCAACATCAAATTACCTAGCTTCAAAAAACCATGGACAATTATCCAAGCCTATGCTCCCACGGAACAAGCAAAAGAACTTGAACATGAATCTTTTTATAATGAACTATCCCAAGCTATTATAAGTAATTACTCAAAAAACATAATTGTACTAATGGGAGATTTCAATGCTCAAGTGGGAATAAAACAATGTAAAGAAGAATATGTCTTAGGAAACTTTGGCTACGGCAAAAGAAGCAAAAATGGGCAAAGGCTGGTTGAATTCCTATTAGAACATAATCTAAACCTCCTAAATAGCTTTTTTAAGAAAAACAAAAACAACAAATGGACCTGGTCCTCTCCAGGCGGGAATCATAGAAACGAAATAGGCTATATTATAAGCAGCCACCCAAATATTTTTACGGACACATCAGTTATATCAAAATTAAACTTTAATACCGACCACCGCATGGTAAGGGCGTCTCTCAAGACTATACCACCCAAACAATCCAGAAAGTTTGCTATACATGACACACTCCCGGCATGCAACACAGAACCCAACAAAAGAATGGAGAATTCCTTGTCATCACTCAGCAGAGAACTATTAGAAACAGATGCAATAGATGTCAAAACAAGTTACAACAAATTACAAGACAACATTACATGTCAAAAAGAACAAAAAGATCACAACATAAATATAATTTAAGTAACTCAACACTACAACTTATAAATGACAGAAAAAGTTTACTTGACCACAAAGTAAGGAAACAGAACATCCAAAAAATAACTGACTTAAGCAAAAAAATCAAAGAAGGTATAAAAAAGGACAGGAAAGTCAAAAGGTTGCAAACTCTAGAAAAACATATAGCAAGGACGGGAGGGACTAGGAAAGCCCTAAAAGAACTCCGAGAATCAAACCAATGGATCCCGAAATTGAAAAACAACCAAAGAAATGTAACAGACCGAAAGAACATAAATAGAATAGCTACAAAATTCTACCGCAATCTATATTCTAACCAAGACCCCACTACACATGTAAGTCAAGAAACCCCAAATTATAATCTGCTCTTAGGGAACCCAGAACCTGACATATTACCCAGTGAAACTAGGAAAGCCTTACTCAGCCAAAAGTTAGACAAAGCACCAGGTCCTGATAAAATCACAAACGAACTACTAAGAGGAACCATAGAAGAACTGGTCCCCATTCTAACTAAAATCTTCAACGGCATCATGAGATCGGGACAGATTCCAGAACAGTGGGAGACATCCCACATCATTCTCATACATAAGAAAGGAGAAAGAGATGACATAGGGAACTAAAGACCGATAAGTCTGATGTCTAACATATATAAAATCTTTTCCAAAATAATTTTGAACCGAATAAGCAACACACTTGATGAAAACCAACCGAAGGAACAAGCTGGCTTTAGAAGAAACTTCTCCACAATAGACCACATTCACACAATCAAACAAATTATGGAAAAATACAATGAGCACAACAAACCACTATATATGGCCTTTATCGACTATTCTAAGGCGTTTGACAGCATTAGCCACACAGCCATATGGGAAAGCTTACAGAACCAAGGAATCCCGACAGTGTACATAAACACCATTAAAAACATTTACTCTAACAGTAAGGCAAGAGTACAAATGGAAACCTTGGGTGAAACATTCCAAGTAAAAAGAGGCGTCAGACAGGGCGACCCGATGTCTCCAAAGCTGTTGTCGGCGGTGCTGGAAAACATATTTCGAAAGCTAATATGGGACCAATATGGAGTAAATATAGACGGAAAAAAATTAAACCATCTTAGATTCGCTGACGATATTGTTTTGTTTGAAGAACAACCAGGGAGCTTAGAAGAAATGATACAAGAACTAAATACAGAGAGCAAAAAAGTGGGCTTATCTATGAATATAAACAAAACGAAGCTATTAACGAATTCAAACAAATACGAAATAAAAATTAACAACAACCTTGTTGAATATGTAGATGAATATATCTACTTAGGACAAATCATCTCACATACAGACACAACTATAAAAGAAATTAAAAGACGAATAGCTAACGGTTGGAAAAGATATTGGTCACTGAAAGAGATCATGAAATCCACAGATCTTAGTATTGGTATCAAAAGGAAGGTCTTCAATACCTGCATTCTCTCATGTATTACATATGGGTGTGAAACTTGGGCTCTCACAAAACACCACAGAAACATGCTGGAATACTGCCAAAGAGCTATGGAACGAAGTATGATGGGTATTAAGAAACAAGATAAGATACGAAACACTGCCATAAGAAGTAAGACAAAAGTCACAGACATACTCACTAGAATAGATGGTTTGAAGTGGAGATGGACTGGGCACATGATACGCGATAAACAAGAAAAGTGGAGCAACATCATAACTGACTGGTACCCTAGAGATGGGAAAAGAAACAAAGGAAGACAAAGCATGAGATGGGAAGACGAACTAAAGTTAACAGCAGGCTCAAAATGGAGAAGGGTTGCTAGAGACAGAGCACAATGGAAATTGTTAGAGGAGGCCTTTGCCAAGAGGCACACTGAACTCAGAGATATTTTATAATTCTATAGTTAAGAGTCAACCACAAAGTCAAAGAAACAGTTCAGGATAAGAGGCTTATTATTATTATTAATGATGATGATGTGCTATGAACGGTTCAACGCTTCAGCTTCGAACAGTCATCTAATTAAATCTGTAGACGGCTTAATGTATACTACATAGCGTTTATGTCAAATATCAACGCGACGATGCAAAATATTATTTGCTTAATAAACGGATTTCAGCAAGGCGTTTGACAGAGTATATCACAAAAGCTTAGCAACTAAATTGCGCCTGCAGCACCTCCGGATCTTTGTTGGATTGTTACGTTCGTATTTAAAGCATAGATTTTTTCCTTGTTTCCGCTAACGGTTATCAATTAAGACAGAAATGTATTTTTTCTGGTGTACCCCAGGGTTCATACCGAGGGCCAATTTTAGCCTCGGAACATAAAGGGCAATGGAAGAAACATGGGTTGGGTTTAGTCAGTACAAGTCTGACATTCCCCTTTCCCCTCCCAGAGCGGAAGAAGTTATTTCATGATTTCCGAACCCAAAAAAAAAGACTGAAAGCTCTAATAGGCGATCCATTAAACAATTTGATCCTGTAAGAAAGAAATATGAGAAGATAACTGATTACCTACTAAAGCAATATGGGTAAATTTAGAATGGGATGGTTTCGGAAGTATTAAAAGACTAGC
This sequence comes from Ochropleura leucogaster, assembly GCA_958449745.1. NCBI lineage: Eukaryota > Metazoa > Arthropoda > Insecta > Lepidoptera > Noctuidae > Ochropleura > Ochropleura leucogaster. Next base: position 3,095,869 of record OY288221.1, on the reverse strand, counting down.
TTTTGTGCGCAGCTTTGATCGCATTAAATTCAGGGTAACACAGTTCCCCTTTCCTGATTTACAGGTACCTGCTACCTGTAGTTTTTGCCCTTGCGCCTTATATTTTCTCCCCCATATCTCAAAATATTAAAAAAAATAGCATATGTCCGTCTCCAGGGTTCCAGCTATCTCTGTACCGAAATTCATCAAAATCGGTTTAGCCATTTAGGTTTGAAGACGTAAAAAACAAACAAACACACTTTTGCTTTTATTAGCAAGGATTTTTTAAAATCGGCCTACAATTGGTGACGATTTTTCCAAAACTTGTATTAAAAAAAAAACGCATTGTGTACCTCTCTTTTTTAACAGTCGGTCGAAAAGCGTTTATTAAAAAAATAAAGATAACACATTAATTACAATTAAAAATCGATAAGACATAGATTTGTGTATTGTCAAAGTCTATACAAATGCAAACTGCAGAATTACAAAAGTATAATTAGTAACTAAAGAAATCATTTTTAATGGAAATGTAGCATCAACGTAGAACATTCCAAAGACATTCATTTTGTTGAATGTTGCACGATATAAGCGTTGAATATTCTTACACATCTTTTTCTCAGCATCTGCAATTTAAAAAAAAAAAACTATTTAATATTTAAACCGGCAGTGAAAATGATTGATGTTGTTTTGATTTAGTTTTTTTCTAAAATCCTCCATTCCCCCGCCTGCCGGGGTTGCGGGTTGTTCGAAAGAGATACCGCGGCCCCAGAACGTAAAGAGCAATAGATAAAACATGAGTGGATTTTAGACAGTACAAGACTGACACACCCTCCGCTCCACCCAGAGCGGGGAAAGTTATTTAATGACTAGCTTTTGCCCGCGGCTTCGTTCGCGTTAAATTCGGGGTAACACAATTCCCCTTGCGCCTTATTGATTTGTAATAGCAACGCTAAGATTTCCGTTTTTTCCGTCTTTCTCCCTTACATCCCACTTTTTTTGAAAAAAAGTTAGCCTATGTCCGTCTCCTGGTTCGCTCACTTAGGGTTATGAAAAATAGATGTTGGCCGATTCTCAGATCTACCCGATATGTACACAAAATTTCGTTTAAATCGGTCCAGCCGTTTTGGAGGAGTATGGGAACGAAAATTGTGACACGAGAATTTTATGTATTAGATATAAATATATATAGTAAGGATTTCCAATCCGCAAAAAAAGGGTTCCGTTTAATACATTTTATTTTCGGAACCTTAAAATACTAATTTCGTCGATTAGCTAGAAATTAATATAACGTTATAATTACCTGAACAGTCTGAATTTATAATTAATGTGCATGAGATTTGAATGTTTTCCATTGCTCTGTAGAACTTTTCACAAGTCACACTTAAAACAGTGTCGTATATCAAAGACAATACCACGATGGTATACAGAGAAATTAAGGAAACCCGTATAATAAACTGCAACAAAGATTTATTGGACGCGTGAGTCTGATGGACGGAGAGCGAGAGGAAAGCCAAAGAAAAATGCATGGATTGTGTAACGAATGATATGAAGGAGAAATGAGTAAATAGAAAGAAAGAAAGAAAAAACATTTATTTGGCCCATTGCACACAAAATGAGATATACTTAAAACTAAACGATAACAACAAATACGTAATTGTGGGTCTCACGGCTGCGCCAAATAGGCCCAGAAGGGCTACTATGACATCTTATAGCAATTCTTATTCCACTGAGTGAAAGAGATGGTGCTAGACACCCTGTATAGCTCTGTCTCTTTCCCTCAGCGGAATAAGAATTGCTTTAAGAGGTCATAGTAGAGCTACAGTTCAGCGAACTGCCGAGCAGCTAGTGCCCGACACTGGTTCTCAACTGGACCTTAGACCTGATGCGACGGACGTAAAACAGTTTTATATTTAAGTGTTTCTGTGTATAAAAAAATATTTTTTAAAATCGGACGTCCCAGTAAAAAGTTATGCGTGGTCATACAAAAAAAAATGTACATGTCGAATTGAGAACCTCCTTTTTTGTCGCTTAAAAAGGTATATATTTAGCATAAATTTGTGTAAAATCATAAAAAATAAACTACTTACTTAAAAAAGATATATAGGCGATAAGTAATCAATAGCTTAAACTATACATATAAATTAAATTGATATGGGACGACATTTCTTTTGAACAAAACAAGTAATCCAAAAAATACAGTTCTCCTCTTTTGAAGTCGGTTAAAACATAAATAAGTGGTAGTATTATTCAAGAAAAAATACTTACAAATATAAAGTTACCTTCATTAACATGTGCAGCAAGTTTAAACATAACAATTATAGTTTGCAGTCTCATCAACGAGTGAAAAAAAAGCTCCATACTTTGGAACATGATCTGAAATAAAATATACGCATTTCATGATTAATTGTGCATAGGTTAAATTACTAATAGAAAAATCAGCCATACCGTATACTGGTAAGAATTCTTGTAAATCCCATAACATTCCAAAATATTTACGTAAGTTTCAAACATTCTTTTGCAGTAGTATTCATTGTCACTGCGGTTCCTCTGTTGCAAATTTTGAGCTCGAATATTCCATAACTCAACTTTATGTTTTAACAACTGCATGAGTCGGACAGCGTTAGCATTGTTTAAATAAAAGCACAGTGTGGTAACCAAACAGACACACAAGCTAGCAGATAATTTAATTTCTATATATCCATAAACAATTACGATAAAATAACTTCCAAAAATAAAGATGACAATGATCCAATTCCGAATAATAAAGCGCTTGAAAATAGTCTCCTCGTTAAGGAATCTGTTAATGTTTTGAATTTTCAAGACAAACGAAATATTTTTTTTCGTCTGCAAGACATTAATGAAATAATTTGTAACAAATCCGACGAAGTACAAGACAAAGTCAATATAGGAACTTATGTATTCCATGTTTAAATAAATTCTTATAGATTCGTTGAAATGCAAATCATAGATACGGTAACTGTACGAAATAATGAATAATATCATAACAAAAAATGACACAATCTTCGATACGACGCTGTTTGGATATATAAAGTTATCTTTGATACGATATTTAGGGCTGAACAAAATATTTTGCATCAGGTTAAAAGGTAAAAGCATCGACTGTACATCTTTGTCAACAGAGTTATCCAACAGAACTTCTGCACGATAGCCTGTTCTTTTGTGAAAATGTTTTTTTCTTCCTATTTCAGACGTCATTTCAATTTGCATATACGATCACAAATGATTTTTTGAAATTATATCCATCGATTTTATAAATACTGTTTATATCAAACAAGATGATTAATTTTTAATCGTAAATAGTGATGCATTAAGAAAATTAGTCAATATTGAAATCATCCAGTAATGTAAGAATATTTTCCAAGGAATAAAAGATTAGAAAATAACTGTAATTTATTGAAGTGTTAGCAGTTAAAATGTCATAAATATTATATTAAACGTATACCGACTTCTTCTGTACTACCCAATGTTTATTGCTGCTGGCAAAACCTCTCCTCCATAGCCTTCTATCTTTTTACAGAGTTTTCTGGCTGGTCTCTTAACAACGCATCTAATTTGTCATGTCTTTTTTCTTGGTAATTATCGGCGACAATTAATCCAAGCGCGTCTTCTGAAACCCATTACGTGACAACTCGGCACATTGGACTTGGTATTCTATAAACATAAATCACCCATTCAAATTCCAACTCAGCAGCTGTTTATTTTGCAAGTAGGTTTTCACAAAGACTTTTACACGTCTTTTTAAAAAAAAAAACTGGATGTGGTTTTGAACTACTCTGAGAAGAAACAGCCGAAACAAACCCAGAGGTCATCGTCTCTTGTAAGGTCCAGAGAAAAATGTTGGTCAACTTACATGAGCACTATGCAGATTATTGTCTGAAAATGAATTTTTCAGAAAGCACCACACAGATAGAGTGGACCTATCCAGTCAGTGCAAGCATTTGTCAGTTATCGTGTGTAGCTCTCGCATAACTCAAGAAGCTCAACGACATAAGCAATAAGGATATTTGTGTACAAAACACCATGCTACATGACTATTAATTATTCGTAATGGACTGCTTTTGACGTCTAAATATTAATAGTCTTACTAAAACTAAGCACTATTAATAAGATCGATTAAGGAATTTCATTTGTGTTTACATACCCAATTCGAAATGTTGTGTTTGATGAGAGGAAATAAACATTTGAACCAAGGAACAAGCTATCGCGCACAAGTTCCGATGGAAAACTTTGTTGACAATGATGTTCGGTCGATGTTTTTACCTTTTGACTTCATGCAAAATATTTTGATCTGCCCCAAATATCGTATCAAGAATAACTTTATACATCCAAACAGCTTCACCCTGAAGTTCGTCTCATTTTGTGTCATGATATTTTCATCCATTATTTTGTACAGTTACCGTATCTATAATCTGCATTTTGACAAAGATATAAGAACTTATTTTAATTTAATGTACATCACTTCGTACTTTGAACTGTTTATTTACTCCGTCGGATTTTTCATAAATTATAGAACCAACGTCTTAGAAACGACAACAAATATTTGGTTGGTTTTAAAAATTCAAAGCATTCACAGATTTCTCAACGATAATATTCTTTTCAAGCGTTTTATTATTTGGAATTGGATCTGTGTAGTTGTTATCTGCGGAACTTTAATTGCCAGTGTTACTTATTGCGTTTTTCGTTTTCACCTTTCTATTACCCATTTCTTGTTTTGGATTCCTCTTCTTTGTTTTGATTTAAACTATATTTGCGCTATAAGACTTTTAAAGCTACTACGTAACAAAGTTGATTTATGGAACATCCAAACGCAACATTTGCAACAAATGGATCATAGCGAAAATAAAAGTTACTGCAAAAAAATGTTTGAAGCTTACGTTAATATTTTGGATTGTTATAAGCTCTACAGAAAATCTTTCCAGTTTACGGTATGACTGATCACTTTTCTAGACGTTTGTTACATATCGGTCTTTTTTTGGTGGCATCCGGGTGCTTCCTCCCGCCCGATTATGTGCAAGAATCTCCCAAAACATTCGTGTCCGGTAGGGAGCAGTGTCAGACGTGACAGTGGTCGGTAGGTGAGGACGCCGTGCCGCCTCACGAGGCACTCCTCAAGGAGGCGATTTATCGCCACTTTTGTGGTGTGCCCTGCACGGGGTTGCGAGAATTCTTCATGCCACAGGAGTTCAGTCCGCTGAGCGGTGATTTGCTACGGCGACAGAGATTTCCGCCGGTGTAGTACTTCCGTACGCCACTCGTACAGGCGTGCAAGGACTATCGCTCCCAGGTCTCGCGGTGGCAATCCGGCAAGGAGGCTTGCCGTCTCGTCGCAGATCGTGCGGTAGCCCCGAATCAGGCTTATGGTTACCACGTTCTGGGGCGCGTTCAGTTAGTGGGCAGCACGCCGCCCCAAAGAACGCGTCCACAATGCAATGTGCTTTCATTTCCTCGTCCCGGGACAAGGAAATGAAAGCACATTGCGCTTCGGATTTGTGCAATGCCACCTTGAGACCACCAGAAGCCTCGAAATCCTCATTACGACTACAAATCAGTATATGATCAAAATGTAATGTGTAATTTTTTTTTTCAGATCGTGTTTCAAAGCATTGAGTTATTTTATCAAACTTTAGTCAACTTGCAAATTGCAATTGGTATATTCAAACTTGCTGCACTTTTTCAGCAAAAGCAACATACAAACGAATTCATAAATGTGAGTTTTAGTCGTATTTTTAATAATAGTAAGGATTATTAAATTATTTATTTAATTTAATATTAAATATGTATTTTATGTTTCGGCGCAACAACAACAGTTCGGCTATTGTTGAAATTAGAATAACTAAGTTTTACAATTTATTACCTTAAAATCCTTACTTCCTTACTAATATTATTAAAGCGAAAGTGAGTTTGTTTGTTTGTTACCTCTTCACGCTTTAATGGCTACACCGATTTTGATGAATTTTGGTACAGAGATAGTTGGGAACCAGGAGACGGACATAGGCTAATATTATTTCTAAAAAAGTGGGATGTGAAGGAGAAAGAGGGAAGAAAAGGGAAAACTTAGCGTTGCTATTACAAATCAATAAGGCGCAAGGGAAACTGTGTTACCCCGAATTTAACGCGGGCGAAAGCTAGTAAGTTCATAAACCATCAATTGATTATTATTTAAAGTGCATGCTATGTGGACATTTTTAAAATTTTATCTATAACTTTTACTGCCCATTGTTTTATGATCCATTTTAATTGAATAACAAAATTCGTATCGTTTGCAATCGTATGCTTTAAATCAATCGTTATTTATTTACCAGCTGTTGCCCGGAGCTTCGCTCGCGTTAAATTTGGCATAAGACAGTACCTGCTACCTGCAGTTGCCCTTGCGCTTTATTACGCTAAGTTTTCCCTTTTCTTCCCTCGTTCTCCCTCATATCCCAATTTTTAAAAATAGCCTCCTAGTCCTCAACTATCTCTGTGCCAAAATTCATCAAAATCGGTTTAGCCATTAATGCGTGAAGAGGTAACAAACAAACTCACTTTCGCTTTTATAATATTAGTAAGGATGTATGCACACACATACATGACAAGACATTACAATAAGAAACATTAAGAGCACAAAGGTACAACTTATTTCATTCGAAATTTCTTCCAGCAGACCGAGAGGAAAGATGGATGAGATATGTAGACACAGTGTGTGTAGAATAAAATAATAATCTTTGTTGCAGTTCCTGGCACAGTTTTACATCATTACCTTGTACACTTGGGTGACAGGATCTTTGATGTATGAAATAATTTTGAGCGCGTATTGTGAAAAGTTCTACTTAGCAATGAATAATGTTCAAACCACATGCGCGCTTATGCTGAAATCGGATTGTTCTGGTATTTTTTTCTTATTTGCCTTTAAAATGCTAATGTGGCTCTTGTGAACATTGCTTAGTATTTTAAAAAACCGGCCAAGTGTAAGTCCAAAAAAAAAGAAAATAATTCTTTTTTTGAGCCATGTTAAGGTACAGAAGGTTGATAAGTAGACAAAATTGATTTCTTATTCTGCTTTTATTTTATTTTTTTAATTAGGTACGTCTTATTTATTATTGTCACTCCATACAACCATCTTGGCAGTCTTATTTTCCTAGATGCAATCTTTTCTTCGAAATGCAGAAACTAGCTTTATGCACAAGTAAAAACTGTACAAAGGCGGACTTAATTAGGCATTTTTTACCAGTCTACCTTAGGGTGATGCAGAGATAAAACACAGTAGGTGCAATAGCAGACAAAAAAGGATATTAGAAAATAAATCTTTAAAAAGAATAATAATATATTATCAAATCCATTTTTAAATAAGTTGCTTCAAGTGTTATTATGTTGCAGATGCCGAGAAAAGAATGTGTAAGAATATTAAACGGCTACATCGAGCGACATTCGAGAAGATAAACGCCTGCAGAATGTTCTACGTTGATGCTACGTTTCCATTAAAAATGATTTCTTTAGTGACTTGTTATACTGTCGTTATCTTGCAGTTTGCTCTGTTATAGATTGTGTTTTTGATGCCTGAAATGATCTTGATATTAAACGATATTTATGTAGGTAGGGGAGATCCTTGTACCTTGGGACACCTTGTACCTTGGGACATGCTCATTGAACCAGAAATATTGCATCTAGAAAGGGTAACTAGCGACATCTAGTAACCATTTCACATAAATATTCAGGATGCAACAAGGAAAGTCGGCCATCTTGCGTCGTTGTTTAGTTGTGATATGCAGTGTGATTTTTTCGCCCGATTTTTTTTTACAATCCACTTGAATCTGTGTTAAAATCGAAATATTTAGAGCTAAGCCGTTTCATTATGATACAATTAGTTGTTATTTATATTTACAATCACTTATTTTATTTCAGTACAATAGATTTCTGTGATTTTTAAATTATAATCACACTTTGTTTTGAATATTTGAAATTTGTACCTCGGGACAGTGATTTTTTTGTACCTTGGGACATTATTTCACTACTTCAAGCACAGAAGACTGGATTCAGTGCGTCACTTGACAACTATGGGTACACGAACATTACACCTGGGCCTCAAGTCTGCTATTTTATAAAACTTAGTCATTCCAACACGATCCCACTGTCATTGTGCTAAAAGTTCGTAATCTGCTAAATTACAATGGTCGATCATTGGTCGGCCAGTGGTCTCGTAATGGAATCGTAGCAGAATGACATTGTAGTATTGCCATTATTATAAAACCCGTTGGTAGAAATGATTTTCGAAAAACTACTACCACATTTTAAAAGTTTATTCAAGCCAGATTTTATTTAATATATTTTTCCTGTCCCGATGCATTTTATGTTAACACGTTTAGTCAACTTAAAAAATATAAAATGATGATTTTAAAATGATCTACATAATGCATCCTAACCAATCCAACACAACACTGAAATTTGTCAGTTGACAATATTAGAAATGTCATTTCATAACTTTGTTTACATTTGCATCACAGTGAGCTTCGTTTTCTATTGAAATCGCCGTTTTTGACCATGAATACTGACTCTGTTGATTATCCTATACCTGACGACCACGGCTTGAATATGGATTCCGCTCTTGCTGATAATGACAACTCCCACGATAACATGGATTTGATGTCAGCACCTATCGAAGACCCGGCGGCATACAATCTGATTCGAGTTCTTCACTGCGAACTGTTGCAAGTGGATATGTACGCTGTGTAAACAAATTGTAATTTTTAACATATCAAGATTGCAAAGAAACCTTTTGGAAATTGTTGAAGTTTGATCTCTCGTAAAAACATGGGTTGGACTGTGGACATCAACAGGTACTTAACTATAACAAGTCTACAACTGTAATGATAATATGCAAATATGATTCAAACTACGATACCTTGCAAATAAATACATAATATTGTTTTTTCTTTTCCAGTCAGTTACAAGACAGTGATAGTTTGGTGTGACATGCATGTTGGACCAAAGCAGGAATAAAATCAGTCAGGAAACAAGTCAACACTCAACAGTCCACATTTTGTTATTGTTGTCCACATTCATATCTCTATTAGCTGTGGCACCTCTCTTCTAAGGCAAAGGGCATATTTGCTGAACATTGATATACCACAACGGTAAACCAAATAAGGAATGTGATTGCATATCAAATTGCAGCACAACCAGGTTAAGATAACAAACTATACTATTTTTAGAATCCAATTGAATGCAGTAAGATTGCTCTAAAATGTTAAAAGGCTAACATTATATAACTTTTTTTTTGCAGCCTGTCTGTGTGATACTCAATTTTTGACAATGTTTTAGTTTATGATGAATTAAATGTTTTCTATTAATACATTATTATTGTTTTATTTTCAACTATCTGTAATATTGAAGTAGTATATATTTAGCTTTTATATTTTATGTAGGAAGAGTTTTCAATACTTGTGTAGGGCACATAAAAATAACCTTATAGTTTGGAAACTCCAATGTTTTTCAATAATTTTCAATTAATTTTCTTTTATTACTATATTATTTGGGGGGCATACTAATATCAACATTCAATGTTGCTTGTGGGCACTCAGGGCCTTAAGTCACTATGGCGGCTTGGCATTCCTCTTTATGAGTAACACAATTTTTGTAAAACAACTCAATAATGTTTTAGCTGTCACAGTCAAATGTGATATTAACGTCAGTAAGCAACTAACGTTAACCATATAGTTCTGTACAGACCACAGAGTACATTTTATATACGGACCCCTTCAGGTACTTGACATTCAAACCTCCGCTGGCTCGGTACTGTACTGGCCCTGAAAGGGGTCGAATATTTAAGTCACACCACCTCCACGTAACGCACCGGATCAACGCAGGATGGATGAAATGGCGACAGGTCACTGGAACAACTTGTGACCCACGGATGCCCCTCAAGTTAAAGGGGAAAATATATAAGTCCGTGATTACAGTACTGTTGTACTGTATGGGTCAGAATGCTGGGCATGTAGCGGAGATGAGAATGTTGAGATGGATGTGTGGAGTGACAAGAATGGATAAAGTCAGGAATGAATATATTCGAGGAAGTTTGAAAGTTGCGCCTGTTACAGAAAAGATGAAAGGGAGTTGTTTGTCTTGGTATGGACATGTAATGAGGAGGGATGAAGGACATGTGACTAAAAGAGTAATGGATCTGAATGTTGATGGACGGAGAGCGAGAGGAAGGCCAAAGAAAAGATGGATGGATTGTGTAAGGAATGATATGAAGGAGAAAGGAGTAAATGATGCCATGACGTCTGATAGGGGAGAATGGAAGAAGAAAACGTGTTGCGCCGACCCCAAATAGAATGGGACAAGGGTAAGAAAATGATGATGGACCACCTCCTCATTATTTTTATAAATATTTTATTTTCTGGTTAAAAAATAATATGGGTGTGCATCAATTAAGATAATAGAATTAAAAACTCTTATGTAAACGTCATTAGAAGTTCTTAAGTTATTGAGCAAGACGCTTGTAAAGTCCAAGACCGTAAATTACGATCATCGCAATTTTGATGGCAGTGTAGGTCGACGCTAAAAATCATGAAAAATGTGGTTTTCGGACATGTAAATCCACTTTATAGGGCATGAATATCTTTAATAAACATTCTTTAGCTCTTCGAGAACATATTTCTCCAATCAATACTCCACAAACACGATGGATAGCAAACACTTTTTGTCAAACCGAGCTATTAAAAGCAATGACTGCACAATGACTTTGTAATGGTAGATCAATGATCAAAGGAACTGTCAAAATTTTAGCAGATTACCGCATGCGTCAGTCATTCGTTTGTCATTATGTACGAGATTACCATTCTAAGCAATTTCTTTCAATGGACTGTCAGTGACTGACCAGTGGAATGTCATAATGACGCCAGTGTATTAGTAGATTACCAAACTTGTCAAAATCAACCATTGTGCGATCAGTGATCGACCATTCTGACACTATTGTAATAGCAGACTTAGGCCCCTGTTTTGATAATTACTGTCAAAAATGCGGCCTTACGTCTAAAAATAAGCAGTAGTAATGTTTAGGAACAACTTTTGTTATTATGGTTGTTTAACTGATTATCTAATAAAAAGTGATTATATGATAATTTTTCTTATATTTTCAGTGTTTTAAACGTCTTTAACAGCTGCCCATTAATACCTAAATTATCGAGATATATAACATTTATGTCAGATGATGGAAACAAAATGTGTCCCAAGGTACAAATATTAGTGTCCCAAGGTACGAACCATGATTGTACCTTGGGACAAATTTTCTGAAATAATTAAATGCCATTTTTTTATAAATAAAGCGTAGTAAGTCGTTTGTTCCTTCACAATATTGTGATCTTATAGGCTAGTTGATAAAAATTCCAACATTCATGGTCATTGATCAATCTGATCTTAAATTATGGACATTTGAAGAAAAGTGTCCCATGGTACAAGGATCTCCCCTACTTGTAATTGTTCACGCACAGCACCGCTTCAAAGTTACTTCGTCTGTCAGCCGAGCGCCGCTTGGTTCGTATATATTTATATATATAAGTGCGTACGCTCAACTAGTTAGTGGGATAGTTTTAAGATACTCTTGTAATGAAACCAAATAACTTAGGTATCAAGAATAATATATTTAATCACTTTGTTTCCGGCACAATCATATTTATAACAATCACTAAATAACTAATAGAAAATATTACAACAGCAACAGCAATACACAAGATATGTTCGCTCTCTAATGCCTCAAGTTAGACTGACTCTCCTGTATAGGTATATTATTTTACTCTGTGGACTGACTCTTGTCTAGAGTCTCAGCCACCAACTGAATGTTCCCCCCACACTACCAGTAAGGCAACACTCAGCAGGCTATTCAACCAATCAGAGCAACGTACACAGTACCTACATGTGCTCAATGATGTACTAAAATACATTAAGACAGATTATTAACAATAAATAAATGTTTTAATTTCAACAATAAAATAAATATTTTACTTATTCTAAAAATATCAACACACTTTAAATACCTATATTTAACTAGTTTATAACTAACACGGATGTAAATAGTTTATAGCGCCATCTGTTGCTTGTGAAGAGCAGTGTTATTTTACAAAATCACTACACTCTTTTCAATGTATATATTGAGTGCTCAATTATTATTAAACGGCTACATCGAGCGACATTCCACAAATGAATGTACTTTTATTTGCTGCCACACAGCACCGCTTCAAAGTTACTTCGTTCGTCAGCCGCGCGCCGCTTGGGAAAACATTCGGGTTGCCTCGTTCAAGTACTGCGTACGCTCAACTGCGTGGCGCGACCAGTACCATGTTGGGTAGTTTTAAGATACTCTAAAGTACGGCCAACGAGAAGCGATTAAAATGTAAACAAAACCCATGCTAAAACCCCATCTAAAAAGGCCGCCCGAACGTTTGGCGAACCCGTTTTAACGTTGTCATGTTTTTGCCGGGAGAACGAGACATTACGACAAAGGCACAAGATGGAAAGAGCTAAATATTAGTTTGTAAATGCCACAGTTGTTCTTTAGGTTAATGACCTTTCGTATCGCTTTTCGTTGGCCGTACTGTATTTAATATGTATATTGTGTGCCCAATTAAAAAACATAATTATTATGCTGTCGCATCATTTCTTGCCTGCCGACGCCACCGCTATTTCAACTCGCACCACAAGTGAATTAATGATCTCATTTTTTGAACGGTCGATAAACAATGGGACGGCTCGGCCACTTAGCTAAGCTAACTCAGTCAAGCGTAAAGTTTAAATGAAAGTACGTAATTAAGCAGGATTGGCTTTTTTTGGGGATGGGATATTATCAAATAACTTCCCCCGCTTTGAGCGGAGCGGGGAGGAGCGTCAGACTTGTACTGAATAAAACCCACCAATGTTCCTTTTATTGCCTTTAACGTTCCGGGGCCGCAGTATCTTTTTCAAATTACCCGCAAACCGTCTTACCAAGAAGTATTTGTATTACCTAGTTGTTAACGGGTTGTGGAGGTCAGATAGGCAATCCCTATATGTAAAATACTGGTAGCCAGCTGAATCCGGTAAGACTGGAAGCCGACCCCAACATAGTAGGGAAAAGGCTAGGAAGATGATAATGATGGCAGAACGGAAGAAGTCCGAACGGTCTTGAAAAATAGGTGTAAAATTACCAATAATAAAAACAAAATTCTATTTCTTCCGAAAAGCGAATTTTTGTTTTTTATTTTTAAACTTTGCCCCACAACAGGAATTTCCCCTGTATTATTGCGTTTGCGTTTACAAACATTTAAATTCGCATACACAAACAGTCAGACTCGAAACAACTACCTACAGGTCATACAAATATTTATCCGTGCGGGGATCGAACCCGCGATACGCAGCGTATCGTCAAAAAAAATGCGCCAACCGTATCGTCAAAAAAAATAATCCAAATAATGTAATGTAATTTAAAGAAAATAGTTTTGTGACTATAATCTACCTCTTTGCCAAATTTCATCAAGATCCGGCATTCCAGCATAGAGCCTACGGCAGGAGGCGTTTGGCCGTCTCAGATTGAGCAGGAGCCGCTTGAAAGTAGCCCCGGCCCGCTCGAGTTTCAAAATCAAAATCAAAAGTCATTTATTCAAATTAGACTGATAATCAGCACTTTTTGAACGTCACATTACAAGAGACAGTCCCACAAAAACGCCCTGCCCTTCGCCACTTCCTAGTGTTTTAGCTGCTAAGAAGAAGTGGCGGAACAAACTCCCCAGCAACACATCTGTCTATCAGGAACCAGATTTAATACAATTTATATTATCACAAAAAAATATAAAAAAATAAGAAATTATTCATTCATTGTCACTTGTCAGCTAGCAAACACCAATTATAGATAAAAACAAAAAAAAAATACCAAAGTCTAAATAATAAATTCACCAGTCTAACGGGTGTGCCCGCTTACACGTGCAGTGAAGAAGTCACAGGTGATATAGGGATATTGGGTTTGGGAGCCAAACGTCGGAAGTGCTCCACGAAATTCCACCAGCTGTCGAGGACGATACCCAGGTGCTTCATCGTCGACCGACTGACGCTGATGCGAACTCCTCCTATCAACAGCTGGGATCCCGACGTACGGTGGCGTATTTCCGTGGCCATGAAAGACCGCATAGGTATGGCTGAGACGTTATTTTGATGTTGACAAATTAAGGCGCTGTACAAAGCAAACACTTCGTAAAACGTCTAGATTTTCGTCGTACAGCCGTATCTGTACAACAAAAATACCGTGTACAGTTCAATACATAAAGTAAAGACTTAAACAAAATCAGTTTACAAAAGTGGTGTAGTGCTACGAAAATAAAAATATTTAAAAAGACCACGAATAAGTTATTTTCGTCTTGAAATTCTCAATTTTTTCAGCGACAACCACCATTTTTTAAAAATCTATAACAAAGGTAATGTTATAGATATTTAAAGAGATATATAAAGTTATTCAAACACGGAACTGTATTTTTTTTAGGGAAAAAAAATTTCAAACACTAAGCCTCAATAAATTTAAATCTTTCATAAAACATAAACTATGTCTCAAAGCTTACTATAACATGAATCATTACCTTGAAGATAAAAAGGCTTGGGATTAAGCTGCTCCAATTTAATTTACTCAGTGAGTGTCAAAATTTGCCTTTTTTTCATTTATTTATTGTCTATTCCTTTATTTTATATACTTTGACATTAATATTTACTTTATTTTTACATTCTTTTTATTATTATGATTAGTGACATTTTATTTTCTTATTATTTTCATTTATGACATTTTATGATTTCATTATGATCTCATTAATTATTTATTTTTTATTTGTTTATTGTAAATGTGAGGACCATGTGGATCATTTCTTTTATTTACTTTGTTTTTTGACGAAGGTCTGGCAGTTTGAGTGCTATAAGCGACCTACACAAATGTCCTTTTTTTGGTATTGTTCGTCGTGTCGTTGAGCTCCTTAGGTTATGAGTCGAGCTACACGATAACTGACAAATGCTTGCACTGACTGGACAGGTCCACTCAATCTGTGTGGTGCTTTCTTAAAAAGACCATTTCAGACACTATCTGCATAGTCCTCATGTAAGTTGACCAAGATTATTTTGTCTGGACTTTAAAAGAGACTATGACCTCTGAGTTTGTTTCGGCTGTTTCTTCTCAGAGTAGTCGGGTACGAAACACCGGCCTCATCTAGTTTAAAAAAAAAATGACGTGTAAAAGTGTTTGTGAAAACCTACTTGCAAAATAAACATCATTTATCATTTATCATTTATCATTGTGTTCACCAAAAATACTGATCGTGCACCAAATATTCTTTCCTGAATGCTAAAAAAATGCGTAGGTTAAAACTGCGACCCCCTACGCCACGACCCGCCAGTAACGACTTGCATTAATAGAAAATGGATAAAGATATAACACTTTTTTATTGTAGTGCTGTCTTTTTCCTGATGCTCGTTATGACATATTTTAATTAACATATTTTGGTGCACATTCAGTATATTTGGTGCAACACAGGCAAAATTAGGTAAACGAAATGAGAATAAATTGAAGTACTTTTAAAATACCATCCTTTTTTTTATATTCAATTAGAACTGCAAAATGATCCACATTTTGGCGGACATGATATTCAAATAAAATCATATTTCGAAATATTTTCTATCTTATTTCTATTCTTTCGATGCAATACTGTCGTGTACTTGTGTCAGACCATGTCCAGTAGGCAGCTAGCCTTACTTCCGCGAATACCTAAAGATTAGCTTGTTACCGCGCCTTAATTAGTTTTTAAATTCAACGGGCATATTTTTACTTATGTTATTATTATTGTCATATTTTCAGTTGGAATTATGAAATGGCGCGGGCGGTGCCAGACAAAAAATATCTCACTAAGAACCGACAACCGTTGGGGTAAACGTGTTCTTGAGTGGAGACCGCGACTCGGCAAGCGTAGTGTAGGACGCCCTCCGACCAGGTGGGATGACGATCTAAGAAAGACTGCAGGCAGATGCTGGATGCGGCAAGCTGAAGACAGGGCGCTATGGCGCTCATTGGGGGAGGGCTATGTCCAGCAGTAGACTAATATAGCCTGATGATGATGAGACAAAAAATGCAACAACATAATAATTATGTTTTTTAATCGGGCATACAATATACACATTGAATGGAGTATATTAAAACTACCCAACATGGTTCTGGAGTCGCGCCACACATTTGAGCGTTCAAACTGTTATATATATATATATATTATACATTATATATGAACAAGGCAGCCCGAATGATTTCACAGGGTGCGCGCGGCTGACAGACGAAGTAAGTTTGAAGCGGTTCTGTGCGGCAGCAATTACAATAGTTATTTGTTATACAAGAGTGCAAAGTTGCTTTTTAACCGCGTGTTCAATTTTGATGACCGAGCAAGCGAAGGATTCAAAATTAGAATCCTGAGCGTTAGCGAGGGAATCAAAAGAGCACGAGGTGAAAAATCTTTGCACTCGAGTGCAACACGTAACTTTTCATTCCAGCTTAGCGAGGAAATGACTAAATGCAAAAAAAAAAAAACGTTTACAATCACAAGATAGGTACACTTTTATTTCAGTTTAGGTATTAATTACTACATTATGACAGGTAAGTATTACAGAATAATCTTTAAATTATAACAAAATAATAGTAAGGTATAATTAAGAAAATTTTAAAGTAACGTTGCTACAGTTATTTAAATTGAGTGTAATATTTTTGTTTGGTACTGTAATATTGGTGTTAGTCAATTGTGTACCTACTGTTTTTCGGTAAACTATCTGTCATACTTAATAGTTGTACCGATTCATCGGATTCCCTTGGCGTGAATGTTGGAGAGAGAGGGAGATGGTTAGGTGTTTCATAACGGCTTGTTTTTGATTTAGAAGGGCCAGTCCGAGGATCCGATTGAGGCTCTTTTAATGTAATGGCTCCTACGATGCCTTCACATATTTTAGACTTATTTTGGATGGAATCCTCTATGTATCCCTATACAACTGCATTGGACTTCCAGCCTCCGTGGCGCTTAAGGGACAGGAGACTAGCTCCGGAATCAGCCAAAAGTGTGGCTGAAGTTCGTCGGAAACAATGACCCGTGTAAAACAGTGGTTCTGGAAGTTCAAGAAATGTTACTATTTCTCGTGGGATACTGCCAATTTTATTAGTACCCATAGGCTGTCTAACACACTTTCCATTGCGATACTGTAGAAAAAAATGATTGATTGGAGTGTTAGGCGGGCGTAAGGCTTGATATTTCTCAACAATAGTTACGTATTCCTTGCGAATGACGAAGTTGCGGTCTCTTTTTGTCTTTGTATTACATAAATTAATTAATAGTAAGTCATCTGAATGTTTCTCAATGTTTTTGACATTAAGTTGTGTTAGTTCATTAGTTCGACCTGCTCCGCTTATTCCAATAATAAGAACAACCTGTAACGTAAAGAGTATTTTATTTGATAAATGAATAGAATTGATATGAACGCATAATTATGCCTATCAATATCTACTAAGTATACTATTTAATTGAGATTAAATAGTAAATAGTAATTATACTTAAGTTGATACTGAATGTGCAACTGACTTACTTTTGCCGCCAAATATACGGAATCGGATGCTTCGTTAAGAAACTTTTCAATATCAGATACTGTGAAAACCTTCAATTTTTTTTGGTTGATGACCAGATGAGGCTCTTTTTAAAAATGCCACTAATTTAGGATAGGTATCGATATGTGTGTCTTTTTTCATCTTTATTGTTGCTTTTAGCATCGAATACGTACTACTTGCTTTCTTGTTCTCGGATAATTCTATAAAATATGCCAGCAAAACGTTTTCTGAGAAAGATTTGGCTCCTTTTGCTAGTCGCCACATGTTGAACATATCGTACTGTTTTAAATACTTCTCGCGTGATTGTTGAGGGAGAAAGCTCATTTGCGCATTATTAACAGTTTCAGTCAAGTCTGTTGGCGGCAAACAAACTTCCTCGTCGCAAGAATCATTCATTTTAGTTTTTTCACTTGTTTTCAAGTTTCTTGTTTTTAATATAAGGTTTAACAATGACGTGAAAAAATGCCGCGTAAAGAACCGCGTACAAAGCAAATTGAAAAAACACCAAGAAGGTTCCGAGTCTGAGTTTTTAACAAATTTAAAAAAAAAATGTATGATATATTCGGCACCATAGAGGTAGCAGTAAATCGGTTTAATGTTTTTTTTAATTCACAAACTTAGTGCACACGATGTTCTAAATTCAATTTACTTTATCCTCTAGAGAATAAAAACGGCTTTTCCACTCAGATATTGAAGATTAAAAATACTCTTTCCGAGATGGTGGGATGAAAATACATTTATATATCGATTAATCTCAAGATCATTTCACACTTCAAAAACACAATCTATAACAATGCAAACTGCAAGATAACGACAGTATAACAAGTCACTAAAGAAATCATTTTTAATGGAAAAGTAGCATCAATGTAGAACATTCTGCAGGCGTTTATCTTCTCGAATGTCGCTCGATGTAGCCGTTTAATATTCTTACACATTCTTTTCTCGGCATCTGCAACATAAAAACATTTAAAGAAACTTATTTAATAATGTTTTTCATTAATTCTTGCTTGCATTTAGGAGAGATAAGACTGCTAAGAAGGATGTGTGGTGGGCCAAAAATGGATAAGGTTAGAAATGAGTGTATGTAAGTTGTAGCCTTATATACAGAACAGATGAAAGATCTTGTTAGAGGCATGTAATGAGAAGTAGTATAAATATTGATGGATGGAGAGGTACAGAAAGAATAAAGAAAAGATCGAGATTAATTGTGTGAGGAATGATATAAAGGTAGAAAGAAAGATAACATGACGATGGACAGGAGAGAATGGGAGAAAAAACGTGTTGCCTCGACCCTATACACATGTATGTGTAAGTGTTATTTGGGGTCGTTGCAACATGTTCCGAATTTGAAAATTTTAATTTAAGTGTAGAAAATTTGTCGTTACAGCCGAGCCGGATTTAACGCAAAAGCCGTCAAGCGAGAGCGTTATAGAGCCGAGAATATCAGTTACAAATTCTCAATTGAATTTAAAAACTTTTTCAATACACTTCAGAGAAATTAAATAACATAACAAAAAGTACTTTTATGTATAATTAAACAATATTTTATAATATAAAACTTTATTATGATTTAATTATATTTTGCCCCGCTCTTTGTCTACTCATATGGAAAGAAAAACATGTCATGCCTATGTTTCTCCATCCAAAAATTAAAATATTTTAGAATTTAAAACTCAAATGAATATTAATTAATGTTATTTTATATTTATTTTATAATAAATATAATTAATTTATAAATAATCATGTTTATTTGTAATATTTTGTTGAAAACTACTTTTTATTTTTAAAAATAAATATGGCCTTAGAATCAATCACCAGGTTGCTTTCAAAAAAATACTACAGGCTATACGGATTTCAGCAGTTGTTTATTGTTATTCGTAATGTAACAGAAAAAAATTAAACTCTTGTTGTGATAAATGAGAAAAAAGGCACGAGTGTGAAAATATTGCATATTGAACCTAATCGCAGTGCAATAAAAGCCAGTTTGGAGGAATTGAATTGAAAAATAAATGTATTGCACTCGTTTTCCTCTTCACAACTGGTTTATAAGGTTCCGTACATCTAAAGAAAAACTGGTAGCCTAAAAGGAATCACTTTGTTGTCAAATGAGTGGTGTGTGGGACCACTCATTTGAGTGCATGGTGTACTCAAATGAGTGGTCCCTTGGAGCTGTGAAAAAATCAACTCTCTAAGTCTATGCAGTCAGTACAACATATGGCAGATATGTTGTAAGGTTGTACGGAACCCTCGGCTCGCGAGTAGGGCTTGCTTATAGTACGGTCAACGAGAAGCGATACCAAATGTAAACAAAACCCATGCTAAAACCCCATCTAAAATGGACGTCCGAATGTTGGCGAACCCGTCTTAACGTTGTCACGTTTTTGCCGGGAGAACGAGACATTACGACAAAGGCACAAGATGGAAAGAGCTAAATATTAGATTGTCAACGCCACAGTTGTTCTTTAGGTTAATGACCTTTCGTATCGCTTCTCGTTGGCCGTACTATAGCTATTTTTACAAGAACAATATGAACATTTTAGAGGCAAATGAAACAAAAAATAAAAAAAAAATACCAGAACAATCCGATTTCAGCATAAGCACGCATGAGGTTTGAACGTTATTCATAGCTAAGTAGAACTTTTCACAATACACGCTCAAAATAACTTCATACATCAAAGATCCTATCACCCAAGTGTACAAGGAAATGATATAAAACCGTGCCAGGAACTGGAACAACAAAGAGGAATTTAACGCATATAAATGCGAGCAACACATTCTATTTTCAAATTGAAACTTTTTTTTTTTTTCTCTCATTCTGCTTCGCGGCAATCTGTTGTGCACAACAATAAGCCACTACATTGTCTGATAAATCAATATCTGTTTGTGGTTTATAGCTTGGAACGACACTTCTTAGTTGGGTGTCTCATTCCATCCTGCTAAATCTATCCTGCAATGTTGGAACACTGTGTCTTTTTAATCGTTTGTGTTGAAGGCCTTGTTCTCCACTCAGTCTGAGAGCAAGTTCATTTTTATGAGTTGCTAGTCTTCTCTGATAAGCGCTGCTATACTTTGCCATCTCCTGTTTGACAGTTGGTAATTTCAAGTCGAGGTAGATGATCTTATTACAGATGTAAAAAGGGACTTGAAAAATTGAAACTGAACACAAAATAATGGGCAGTGAACGTAATAGGTAGAATTGAAAAAAAAAATGTTTACACAGCACGTTTGGATATTTATTTATTTGTTACTTGCTGGTACTCGCGGCTTGCTGATATTCGGGTTACCTACAGTTTTTACCCTTGCGCCTTATTGATTTGTAATAGCAACGCAATTTTTATCCTTTCTCGCTTATATCTCAATCTTTTTTAAAAAAAAATGCCTATGTCCGTCTCCAGGGTCCCAACTATCTCTGTACTAAAATTCATCAAAATCGGTTAAGCCATTTTGGCGTGAAGAAGTAGAAAAACAAACAATCTCACTTTCGCTTTTATAAAATTAGTAAGGATATATTACGATACTAAAAATATATATATAAACATGTTTTAATTACATATTACATAATATATTTGTTGTATCTGATTTCAAATAAAACTGACAATGGTTACAATTAAGTAAAGTACCTAGTACTTACATATATGAATTCGCCTGTGTGTTGTTTTTGCTGAACAAGTGCAGCAATTTTAAATATTTTAATTGCAATTTGCAACTTGACTAAAGTTTGATAAAATAAATCAATGCTTTGAAACACGATCTAAAATAAAAATTACACATTACATTTTTATCAAAGACTGATCCCTAACAAACGTCTAAAAAGTTGACCAGTCATACCGTAAACTCGAAAGATTTTCTGTAGAGCTTATAACAATCCAAAATATTAACGTAAGTTTCAAACATTTTTTTGCAGTAACTTTCATTTTCGCTATGATCCATTTGTGGCAAATGTTGCGTTTGGATGTTCCATAAATCAACTTTGTTACGTAGTAGCTTTAAAAGTCTTATAGCGCAAATATAGTTTAAATCAAAACAAAGAAGAGGAATCCAATACAAGAAATGAGTACAAGAAAGGTGTAAATGAACAATGAAATAAGTAACACTGGCAATTAAAATTCCGCAGATAACAACTACACAGATCCAATTCCAAATAATAAAACGCTTGAAAAGAATATTATCGTTAAGATATCTGTGAACGCTTTGAATTTTTAAGACAAAAGCAATGTTTGTTGTCGTTTCTAAAACATTGGTTCTATAATTTATGAAAAATCCGACGGAGTAAAGGAACAGATCGAAGTACGACGTGATGTATATTATATCAAAATAATTTCTTATATTTTCGTAAAAATGCAGATTATAGATACGGTAACTGTACAAAATAATGGATGATAGTATCATGACACAAAATGAGACGAACTTCAGGGTGAAGCTGTTTGGATGTATAAAGTTATGCTTGATACGATATTTGGGGCAGATCAAAATATTTTGCATGACGTCAAAAGGTAAAAGCATCGACTGAATATCATTATCAACAAAGTTTTCCATCGGAACTTGTGCGCGATAACTTATTCCGTGGTTTAAATTATTTTTTTCTCTCATAAAACAAGACATTTCGAATTGGGTATGTGAACACAAATGAAATTCTTTAATCGATTTTATTAATAGTGCTTAGTTTTCATTAGACATATGGAACATGTCATTTCGAATTCGGTATTTGAACACAAATTATATTACATGTTGAAATTCCGTTATCGATTTTATTAATAGTGTTTAGTTTAAAAAGACGATTAATATTTAGACGCAAAAATAGTCCATTAGGAATATTAATTATTCCTATAGCATTGTGTTTTGTTTACCTCATATTAGCCTTAGAAGTGCATTTTTACTTACAAATGCAGTTTTGCGAAATCTTTCCAACTATTAATCGTGAACTGAGAGCTCTCACAAGAACACTGTGCTTTGACAAGTACCCGATTTTATGAGACATTTTGGTTATTTTTTGTCTGATTTATATATATAAATCTTTATTAATATTTTTTATACATGCTCGCGTTAAATTCGGGGTAACACAGTTCAACTTTCCTGATTTGCAGTTACCGGCTACCTGTAGTTTTTGCCCTTGCGCCTTAATTATTAATTTCTAGACTAGCGGAACAAGAGCAAGTGCCTTCTCGCAGGAGAGGATATTACAGAATCTTCAGCGATAAAAAAAAAAACTAGAGAGGTGTCAAGGGACACCAGGATGGAACGAAGTAATTATTTATTATAACAAAACCTTTATACACTTAACAAAAATAATCGTCGCGACACCACACTGTTCAATGCGAAATAGAAAGACGAAACGAAAATAACTGGCTTGCCTTCTATGAGAGAGAGAGAGTGAGAGACAGACAGAGAAACATACGTACGCCGCACGGCTTACAACTATAACAAAAACTGTCGTTACATCTTTTGATCTTAATTTTTCCTTTCGCAACGCGCGGCAAGGAACTTCGTTCCAAAAATGCTCGTCTGTATTGGAATTGCGTGTGTATTTGAATCCATGTGTGTGTTAGTGTATTCAGAATGTAAGCAACAGAGAGCCAACGTATGAAAACATTTAAGTAAATATTATAGTATCCCACACCACTTTAATTATAGTACCGCTAAAGTACTTTTTTATTACATCCATTATTTATAGTCAATTACATTATGTCATGTAACTTATTTTACCAACTTATCGTTCAGTCGCATGTTAAACTTCTACAAATATCTTGGCTTGTAACATTAACTTTTCAACATTATGATTGGCTTTAAAATAAATTTGATAGATAATGGTTTTATGATCATTTTCTTTCCTTTGTACTTCATTAAAATAATTATGTGTGAGCGACAACTTGAAATCAGTGAAATAGTAGGAAAAATTAGCAAAAAGCAAATTATGTGTGCTGTCGTCGGTAACGGTGTCTATTTTTGTTTCCTTTTGGCTACTCTTATATATAATCCTTACCAATACTTCCTTTTTAAAATGTTTTACTTATTCCTGTACATTTTATACTATTTCAACTTGGCTGCTATATGCTATATCAACTTATACAGGAACTATTCGAATATGCACCTTATATCGTCACTCCGAGAGATCATTAATTGTATCTACAGTAGCAACGACTTGAAAAAGATCAAGATTGTTTTTTGGACTTATATTTCTTTAATAATTATCCTTTGGTTAACTACTGTGACCGGTAAAATGATTTTTGATTTATACTGGACGTGGGTAAGAGCATTTTATGGTTCTGTATCCACAATATTTGATTTGGCAATGGCTTATATACTGATGGTCATTTATATTTTGTCTCGCAAACTTGAGACATGGAACAATATTGTAGAAAACATGAATTTTGATAAGTATGGCGAAGAAATTACAATAGACAGAGAAACAGACGTGAGGAATATGTATGAGGTTATAAAACAAGCCTGCCAAGCTTGGAAACTGTTGAATGAGACGTCTGGATTAAAAGTAAATAATGACTTTATTACTCATATTTTTTTATTCACTGTTGTACCTACATTTACATACAGCAATAACGCTTATTATATCCAAAAATTTCATTATGGACGTAAACTTCTTTGATTTCAGATTCTGTTCCATTTTATCTCTACGTTTATCATGTTTGTGATGTATGTTATGATGATACTAATATCTGCATATTCCAAAACGGTAAGTTTTATGTACATTTGTTACTGGTATATTTGGCCCATCAATTATACTCCAAGTGTCCTCACCCGTCCCTTGCTAGGTCCAGCCCGCGCTGCTGCCAGCAGTTCCAGCCAGCAAGTTCAAATCAGTCCACAAATTATATCACTTAGTCAATAATATCCAGCCTGTTCCTTTGCTCTCCTCCCTCAGCGACGCCCTAAGCCGTGTAGTCGCTTAAATTGTAAGTTTTTTGCCCTGGTTGGTCTTAATTTAAAGGCATCTACAGTTCCACGTTAAGCAGACGACAACCTCCTAGGTTAAACTGCGAGATGCCACTAAGAGAAAAAAAAAACTCCTGCCCGATTATTTGACTTCCATTAGCTTTTCTAGCACCAATGGCTTTATCATCAGCTTTAATAATGATGGCCAAAAACCGTGCCCAAATTTACGCACTACTAGATGACATTACTAGATTTTGACGTTTTGTTTTGACCAGGTTTAGCATCGAAAGAGCTTATTTGTTTTATGATTGTCCTTTGTCGACATTTGCTTTTGCCTTTTCAACTCTGATGATATCAGTTTTCTGTCGATGTAGCTGAATACCCGTATTTGGCATTGAGTGACTGCCTATCTGACCTCTACCGGCCAGTCTTTGTGTATATCGCTGAGATTAATAATAATGAATAATATTTTTAGATGGATACAAATACAATACTTAGCCATATATTTGGGGTAACTATGTGTGTATGCAAGTTGACAATAGTAGAGTGGACAATGTGTTACGCTTGTGAAGAATTTTATAGAGAAGCTGCAAGAGCCAGAGGCAACGTTATTTTGAAAATATCCCGAGACGGTGTGTATTTTTCATTTTTTTGCCTTAGTTCAAAACTACTAGTACACAGTCAACTAACTAGCACTTCTCTCGAATATGTAGGTAGCAATTATTCAGTCATTTTAATTTCTTGTTTACATTATCTGTAGGCCTAGAATGAGGACAGACAGGAGATGGTAAGTCAAACTCGACTTTAAACTTAAAGATTAGATTCAAACTACACTAGATAAGCATAAGTGAAAGCAGGGAAAAGAGGTCTTGGTACTGGAGAGGGATGCACATAGCAATTTTTTGTTAACTTATAATCAATGCAAAGGCCCCCAATTTCTGGCTATGTTGGCCCCACACAAGATCAGCTACCCTACTATGACGTCTTAATGCAGAACTAATTCCGCTGAGGGAAAGAGACAAAGCTATACAGGGTGTCTAGCGCCATCTCTTTCCCTTAGTGGAATAAGTTCTGCTATGCTTCACGGTAGGCCTACAGATCGTCATACCACCTGTGGCACGGTATCTCACCGGAAAGTTTTAACGTTAGACGTCTAGAGAGTGAAGATTGTTGCTCATCTTTTGGCGTGCATTAGCGCTACGTGTTCAGCCCACTTCCACTTTAGTTGAGCTGTTTTCTCTCCTACATCTGTTACCCAAAATCCAGCTGCAAGCCCCAGGGCTCCAAGCCCCAAAGCGAGTGAGTTTGTTTGTTTGTTACGTCTTCAAGCCTAAATGGCCAAACCGACTTCGATAAATTTTGGTACAGAGATAGTTGGGACCCTGGGGACGGATAAAGGCTAAAAAAACTGAGAAAAGGGGAGAAAGAGGGGAAAATGGGGAGAGAAAGATATTTTTTTTGCGATAATCACGCGGGTTTAAGTAAGCGAGCCCAAATTAACTATACCACGCGGAAGAAATCGTGGGCGGAAGTCAGTTAATTAATAAAATATTAATTTATTGTTTCAGTGAATTCAAAAAGAGTCTGGAAGAACATAAAACGAATTATGGATATAAATATAGTAAAATTAAATGCAATTGGATTTTTTACTATCGACGCAGTAACAATGATACATTTTAGTTCCGTCATTACTAGCCACATTATTGTTTTACTGCAATTCGCTTTTCTGTAACAGCACATCTCTTTCTGGGATATAAATTTCGCGACAATTTTTTTTTAATATTTTGTATTGGACCTAAGTAACTAAGTACCGTGTTTTTAATAAAGTAGTTAAGTTTATTAATTTATAAATACTTTTTCTTGTTGCATCTATTGAGAGAGTAGTAAATACTTTTCATTTGTTACATCATAAGAATAATAAAACGTTTTATATTTATATTCCTTTTGATTACTAGACTTAAAATCTCTAAAATATTAGTAATATTAGTACTCAATGCACCCTGACTAGGACA
Organism: Ochropleura leucogaster; assembly: GCA_958449745.1. Classification (NCBI taxonomy): domain Eukaryota; kingdom Metazoa; phylum Arthropoda; class Insecta; order Lepidoptera; family Noctuidae; genus Ochropleura; species Ochropleura leucogaster. The sequence goes on along the minus strand of OY288221.1, from coordinate 3,069,358 downwards.
GACAGGTTATGTTTGAAGGGGATGGTGGGGTCTAATGAGCGAGGGAAGATAAAGAATTAAGACCCCGCCATACCCTTCGCGTTAGGGTCACAATTACTCACTGCGGCTAATCGTATGAACGAACTACGAGCTGTGTGAAATACCCGCGCGTATTTTATTGTTTGGTAGTTTTTTTCGTCAAAATCTGGTTCGGTTCCAGTTGATAGAAATTAGCTAGTCTTATGTATGGGACCTAAAGTATAACTGGCGAAGTGCACCTCTACTTGATCTATCAGCATTTACAGGCGTGATATTAGGATTTAACTAACTATGACTATAAGAAGAGTATTTGAGCAAAAGATTGGTGTAATTTAGCTAAAAAGGAGCGGGGCTTGCCTAGAAGTACTAATAATTATTATAATATTAGTAAGGATTTCCTTACTAATATTATAAAAGCGAAAGTGAGTTTGTTTGTTTGTTACGTCTTCACGTAACAAACAAACACTTCACTTTTACTAAATGGCTAAACCGATTTTGATGAATTTTGATACAGAGATAGTTGGGAACTGGAGCCGTCTCCAGGGCCCAACTATAAAAAAATAACCTATAAAATAATACAAAAAAATAACCTATGTCCGTACATAGGTTATTTTTTTTAAAGATTGAGATATGAGGGAGAAAGAGGGGAAAAAACTTAGCATTGCTATTATAATAAATAAGGCGCAAGGGCAAAAACTACAGGTAGCAGGTACGTGTAAATCAGGAAAACAGAACTGTATTACCCTGAATTTAACGCAAACGAAGCCGCAGGCAAAAAAAAGCTTGTAAGTAATAAAAGGGAAATGAAACTCACAAAGATTAACACAAGAATTTTAATTTATAAAAAGTAAAACTGCAGTTGTACAATGGCGTAATGACCAACAACTCCTACCAAGTACATTGGAAGCGTAGCGTCGAAATAGAACAAGCCACACGCGGTCATCTTACTGAACGTACGACTTGACTGGAGCACTTTCTTGAAAACTTGTGCTTGACACTCTATGAAGACAAAAATAAACATTATATTCTAATGTCACATACATTATCCTACTAATATTATAAATGCGAATGTTTGTGAGGATGGATATTACTCGATGCGACTGCGATGGTTTGTTACTCTTTCACGTCAAAACGGCTGAACGGATCTTGATCAAATTTGGCACAGAGGTAGGTTATAGTCTGGAATAACACATAGGATAATCTTTATTTCTGTATCACTCGGGCAACGCCGCGGGCGCCAGCATTTCTACTTGATACTAATATTATAAGGATGGTATTTAAAAGTACTTCAATTTATTCCCATTTCGTTTACCTAATTTTGCCTGTGTTGCACCAAATATACTGAATGTGCACCAAAATATGTTAATTAAAATATGTCATAACGAGCATCAGGAAAAAGACAGCACTACAATAAAAAAGTGTTATATCTTTATCCATTTTCTATTAATGCAAGTCGTTACTGGCACTCGCCGGCCGCTGCCGCGGCACCGCTCGCTCCGCTCGCTCGGCTCGTGCGTAGGGGGTCGCAGTTCTAACCTAACCTACGCATTTTTTTAGCATTCAGAAAAGAATATTTGATGCACGATCAGTATTTTTGGTGAACACAATTTTTTTTCCCATATTATAAATGCGAATGTTTGTGAGGATGTATGGATGTTCGTTACTCTTTAACGTCAAAACGGCTGAACGGATCTTGATGAAATTGTTGGCACAGAAGTAGATTATAGTGTGGTTTAACACATGGGATAATTTTTTTTCGATATCACGCGGGTGAAGCCGCAGGCGCCAGTTAGTAGTAGTTAAGAATAAATCAACCGGAGTTGTTCAGCAGAGACACCAAAGCCACGGAACACAAAGGGTAAAAGAAGGAACATAGATGGGCTTCAGTTAGAAAAAGTCTGACACTCACCCCAGCCCCGACCGGTCGAGAGCATTTATTTTACTATATAATTTCCCTATAACTCTAATACTTATTTAATTTCGAATGCTTACTTGGATAGTTTCTGTCATTCCTAAGCTGTATACACACCGTTCTAGCTTCCTCAACAGTTATGTAGAATTTCTCACAGCAAATTCCATGTATAACAATCAGTGTTATATCTTTTATAATCCATAACAGAAGCGTTATATTTTTAAAAGTTTCCTGAAAAATTAAAGAAATTCACTGTAAGTTATCAGGAGTACTTATTATTAAATACAATTAATTAATAACCTTACATCGCGTCCCACTTCTGACGATATTCTTGGACATATAATAAAGTTGAAATGACACAGAGCGCGATGGAAAGCGCTACATGTTTGAAATAAAGTCTGCAATAGAAAGAAAAGGTATATAACTATAGCACGGCCAACGAGAAGCGATACCAAATGTAAACAAAACCCATGCTAAAACCTCATCTAAAATGGCCGCCCGAATGTTGGCGAACCCCTCTTAACGTTGTCATGTTTTTGCCGGGAGAACGAGACATTACGACAAAGGCACAAGATGGAAAGAGCTAAATATTAGATTGTCAACGTCACAGTTGTTCTTTAGGTTAACGACCTTTCGTATCGCTTCTCGTTGGCCGTACTATAGATGCGTATTGTCTGTTCATTTTAAGAACTATATTCACGCCATTGCAAATTAAACCAATATTGTAGTTCCCATAGTCAAACTAATTGCATTCTATTTAGTCCGTCTTTTAGATTTTTCAAAACAAAGGAACACGTATTTTTTATTTGTAAACTAGCTGTGCCCAGCGGTTTCACCCGCTGCTCACTTATGGGTATGAAAAATAAATGTTGGCCGATTCTCAGACCTACTCGATATGTACACAAAATTTCGTTTAAATCGGTCCAGCCGTTTCGGAGGAGTATGGGAACGAAAATTGTGACACGAGAATTTTATATATTAGACTAGCTGTGCCCAGCGGTTTCACCCGCTGCTCACTTAGGGTATGAAAAATAAATGTTGGCCGATTCTCAGACCTACCCGATATGTACACAAAATTTCGTTTAAATCGGTCCAGCCGTTTCGGAGGAGTATGGGAACGAAAATTGTGACACGATAATTTTATATATTAGACTAGCTGTGCCCAGCGGTTTCACCCGCGGCTCACTTAGGGTATGAAAAATAAATGTTGGCCGATTCTCAGACCTACCCGATATGTACACAAACTCACTTAGGGGTATGAAAAATAGATGTTGGCCGATCCTCAAACCTACTGAATATGCATATAAAATTTCATAAGAATCGCTCGAGCCGTTTTGGAGGAGTATCTAAACGAAAACTGTGACACGAGAATTTTATATATTAGATTGGACCAGAAATGACAGAGATATAGCCCATGTGTGACGTCACTAGTTGCGAGAAACTGCAGCAACGCGTGACGTTTCACGTAACATTCATGGGCTATATCTTAGTCATTTTTGATTCAATTTGCAAATAAAAAAAAAATTGAGGTGTCAAGGGACACCCGGATGGAACGAAGTTTCTATAGAAATGAAAATATCTGGTTTGCTTTCTATAAGAGAGAGAGAGAGAGAGAGAGAGAGAGAGAGACAGACAGAGAAACATGCGACGCCTCACAGCTTACAATAGCTTACTATAGCAAAAAGTGTCGTGACGACTTTTCGTAAGAATTTTTTCCGTCTAGCCCCCTTTCATAACGCGCGATAAGGAACTTCGTTCCAAAAAATTCGTGTTCCTTTGTTTTGAATAAGTTTTGCTTGCTGTTTAATTTTTGCTCCAATTTACACAAAAAAAATACGTGTCCCTTAGTTTTGAATAATCTAAAAGACGGACTCATAACAAAATAGGAAACTACCCTCTTATCATTGTAGTTTATATATTATGCCATTCTTTTTCAGATGTGAAATCATTAAATAACTCTCCTCGCCTCGGAGGGACTTTTACTGACTTAAACCCATCCATGTTCCTTCTTTTTCCCTTTGTGTTCCATAGCTGCGGTATCTCTTGAACAACCCGCAAGTCCTACGACAGAGGACAGCGACAGACCGTGTCGACGGCGCGTTAGTGTTCCACGCGCGCCTTAAAGAGATGACAGCAAAGCAGAGGGGCCTGCCAGGGCCATCGCCTGCCGGGGTTGCTGGTTGTTGCAAGTCTGACACTGCCCCTTTCTCCAGAACGGGGATGTTATTTGATGATTTCCCCTCCGCAAAAAAAAGAGCCTAAGCTCGTAGTGTCTTATATAGGTTACACAATGCCACCATCTCAGCTCACACATAGTCAATCCTTACTATTCCTTACTAATATTATAAAAGCGAAATCCTTACTAATATTATAAAAGCGAAAGTGAGTTTGTTTGTTTGTTACCTCTTCACGCTTTAATGGCTAAACCGATTGTAATGAATTTGGTACATAGATAGTTGGGAACCACGAGACGGACATAGGCTAATTTTTATTTTAAAAAAGTGGGATGTGAGGGAGAAAAAGGAAAGAAAAGGGAAAACTTAGCGTTGCTGTTACAAATTAAAAGGCGCAAGGGGAACTGTGTTACCCCAAATCTAACGCGGGCGAAGCCGCGGGCGAAAGCTAGTCATTGTTATAAGCTTAACCTCCGTAATCTCTATAAAAATACTTTAGTTTCAATATTGAAATGATTATAAGATGGTAAACTTTATAACGACAATATTATAATTAACACTTGAAATATTTACCATGTTTATTATTTGCTAGCTTTTGCCCGCGGCTCGCGTTAAATTCGGGGTAACACAGATCTCCTTGCGCCTTATCCATTTGTAATAGCAACGCTAAGTTTTCCCTTTTCTTCCCTCCCTCACATCCCACTTTTTTTAAATAAAAATTATAGCCTATGTCTGTCTCCTGGTTCCCAACTATCTCTGTACCAAAATTCATCGAAATAGGTTTAGCCATTAAAGCCTGAAGAGGTAACAAACAAACAAACAAACTCACTTTCGCTTTTATAATATTAGTAAGGATATTGAGTTTCGTTCATGTGTGATCGTTTGTAACATCGCCGAAATATCGGAAACTCAATATAAATAATAAACATGGTAAATATCCCGTTCTAAGTGTTAATTATAATATTAGTAACCATGTCAGTTAAAAGACTTTTATAGCGATAAGTTTGCGGGAAAAAATATGTTTAGCCATCTAATCTTAAGTTGATTTTCACATCTTTTTATCTGTAACATTTACACTAAAACATAAAAAGCAAAGCAAGAAACTCACATACTTACCGATACTTGGAAAATTTTATTGTGTAGATAATAAGCTTTTAAAATATTTTGGTAAATTTCAAGCAACTTTACACAACGTTCTCTACTCAAGACCTTGATTTCCTTTATCCAAACATCGAGATACATCTTCAACAATATAATTATTCGAATGACGATAACAAAGTGAACATCGACTACAGTACACATGAAGTCGCAAATATTGTCTATTAAAAGGCCGATTGTGTAAGTATCAAAACATGCAAAATACATAGCAATAAGGACAATCAGAACAACAGTAATTGTTGTGACCGAGATCCAATTCCAAATGATAAAGCTTCTTAAACTCTTACTGAAATCTATGTCCCTATGTATATTTTGCAACGTCATAATAAGCAAGACGTAGTTGTCTTTATGTAAGATGTCCAATATAAAATTCATTGTGAACCCAATGGAACTAGTGACGAAATAGGAAGCAAGGAAAAGCGAAAAACTATCGTATCTGTCTCTTATCGTGATATCTTCTGCAAAGTCCATGGTGATCATCTTCAATATACACAACGCGTTCATGATTAAGAGAACAAGAAACGCAAACGATTGATATTTTTTTCCATTTGGATATATATGGTTATTTCGTACACTGTACTTTGAAGTTAAAAATAGATAGAGTGGGTAAATGAACGCTTGCACGATTTTTTGGAATTCTTTATCCAGCCGATTGTAGTAGATTTTAGATGAAAAGGTTCTATGTTTTTCTTTCATTTTGTTCAATGTCAACTTATTGAAGTTTGCCTCGATATAAGCAATATTAAACAGCCAATTTCAATTCTGTTAGTAATTAATTTCTAGTCAGTATACAATTGTTTACACGTGATTTTCTTTTTTAAACGGGTGGCTTTTAATCTCACTTCACTAAAACAATACTGATACAAGAAATGGTGACAGGCCCTCGATGCGATTAACAGACAAAGGAAAAAGGACATTGACAGGTTGTGTTTAATATTTAAAGTTGTTAAATGAGTTTAATATGACCAACCTTCATTAAGTTGATTGAGTTTTGATCCTATCTGTTGCCTCGCAATAATTATGTCATACTTTACCATAATTACATTACCATTGGTTGCTAAGAAACCAGTCCATACTTCGATACTAATATTATACTGGTGTTTGTATTTATTACCTTTTTGCGAGAAAGAATTTGGCAAAGAAGGAGCTGTCCAACGAGTAACAGATAGATAGATAGAATATTCTTTATAATTGTTTATAATTAATTTATTCTTATTCTTTATAATTAATTAAATTGTATTCTTTATAATTAATTATTTTATTCTTTATAATTCATTTTCTTTATTTTATTATAAACACCACAAAAATTACAGGATACAACTTATAAATAGGATGACACAATGGGCGGTCGTATCGCTAAAAGCGTTCTTTTAAGACAACCTTTGGATGGATTTAACGGAGGAGTAGAGACTACTGTAGGACTACCTACAGTACTGTCTCTCCTCCTCCCCTATGGTGTTTCAATAGTAACAGACTATGGAAAAGAAAGACGAGCTTTGATGAATTTGAGCAAGAGAATGATGATGACAACCCTCAAAATGACTTTCAAATAAAATGGGTTTGCTAAGAAAAGTACGAGCAAATGTGTTTTTAATTTTAATATTAATGTGTGTAGTACAAGGAGAGGAGCTCATGGCTAAATAATAGCAGCTGCTCGTTTCGATCGTTAAGTTAAGCCGCGCTTGCCTAGGTTGGTCTGTGGATGGGTGACCACCCGTTACATACCGAGTTTCTTCCGTGCCTCAGAAAGCACGTTAAGCTGTTGGTCCCGGCTGTCATTTGTAGATCTTTGACAGTCGTTACAGACAGTTTGTGTTCCGAATGTGACAACCAGTCTTACCAAGAGGTATCGTATTACCCAGTGCTAACTGGGTTATGGGGGTCAGATAGCAGTCGCTCCATGTAAAATACTGGTATTCAGCTGCATCCGGTAAGACTGGAAGCCGACCCAATATAGTTGGAAAAAGGCTAGGCAGATGACGTGTGTGGTACAGACGCCTGCACATCAAGCTACTACAATCTGTCAGATTTCTTTGATAGATTTTCGACTTTATTTCTAAAGTATTAGGTTCAAGGTTCATTGTGAAAAAATGACAGTTTCGGGTAGCTTGACCTGCAGGCGTCTGTACAAGGATTACAGAAATGCGAACTGTAACAACACAACAATGTAATTGGTTAGAAGTGCCATCAACCGCAGTGGGTGGCAAATGTCGATGTAGAACAAGCCAAATATGCTCATCTTCTTGAACGAGGCTCGGTGCAAACGAAGAACGTTTTTATAAAGTTTCTTTTCTTCCTCTGAAAATAAAATATTATCATAACAGTAATGTCAAGCTATGAGTAAGATTATTTAAAACTATATACGCGCTTTTGCAATGCACGTGTAGCAGAATATACTTACTAATATTATAAAATCGGAAGTGAGTTTGTTTGTTACGTCTTAACGCCTTAATGGTAAAACCGATTTTGATGAATTTTAGTATACAGATACTTGGGACCCTGCAGACAGACATAGGCTACGTTTTGTCTCTTTGTGATCCCCTATTTCCCTAAAATGGGGTGTTAAAGTTTTTATGGAGCATTGCATTGAGAAAGAGGCAAAAAAAGGGAAAACTTATTTTTGCTATTACAATTAATAAGGCTTAAGGGCAAAAAGGCAGGTACCTGCAAATCAGGAAAGGGGAACTGTGTTACCCCGAATTTAACACGAGCGAAGCTGCGGGAAAAAGCTAGCATTATAATCAGCTTAAAATGCTTTAAATAACGAACGGCCATTTCTTTTGACTGCTATACTTGAGCAAATGGTTTTAATTTGAACTAGAAACTTTCCTGCATTTCCATGAAAAAGGGTTTTTTGACCGATAGACAGACAGACAGACAGATCGACAACAAAGTTATTTTATAACGGTTCCGTTTATTCCTTTTGAGGTACGGAAAGATGGAGTAAGATAACGTGTGCAGCTGCAGTTCTATTACTTAAATTTAAAATCTACTACTTTCGCCCGCGGCTTCGCCCGCGTTAAATTTGCGGTAACACAGTTTCCCTTGCGCCTTATTGATTTGTAATAGCAACGCTAAGTTTTCCCTTTTCTTCTTCTTTCTCCCTCACGCCCCACTTTTTTTAAATAAAAATTAATTTAAGGTGTCAAGGGACACCGGATGGAACGAAGTTCTCGTCGCGACACCACACTGTTCAATGCGAAATAGATTTGAAAATATCTGGCTTGCTTTCTATAAGAGAGAGAGATAGACAGACAGAGAAACATGCGACGCCGCACAGCTTACAATAGCTTACTATAGCAAAAAGTGTCGTGACAACTTTTCGTAAGATTTTTTTCCGTCTAGCCCCCTTTCACAACGCGCGATAAGGAACTTCGTTCCAATTAGCCTATGTCCGTTTCCTGGTTCCCAACTATCTCTGTACCAAAATTCATCAAAATCGGTTTAGCCAGCAAAGCCTGAAGAGGTAACAAACAAACAAACAAACTCACTTTCGCTTTTATAATATTAGTAAGGATAAGGATGTTATGTTATAACAAAGATTAATATCGGAACAATAAAAAAGTGTTTACCTTTACAATTCGATGCTAAAATTATAGAACAAGCATTTTGAGAACTTTCAACAGTTAGGTAGAACTCTTCGAGATGTAAACTGATCATTATTTGTAATGCCAAGTTTTTTATTAACCAAGCGTATAGCAATGCTTGTACAAAATGCTAGAAAAACAAAAATTTATAACATTTAATTTATATACACACAGTAGACAAAACAGGAAAAAAAAATTGAGTGCAAAGATACTCCTTATTTCTTAAGATATTTCTTAAAGCAAATTTTTAAAGGGAAAAAATTTTGTGGTCACCAAAAATACTGATCGTGCACCAAATATTCTTTCCTGAATGCTAAAAAAATGCGTAGGTTAGGTTAGGTTAAAACTGCGACCCCCTACGACCAGTAACGACTTGCATTAATAGAAAATGGATAAAGATATAACACTTTTTTATTGTAGTGCTGTCTTTTTCCTGATGCTCGTTATGACATATTTTAATTAACATATTTTGGTGCTCATTCAGTAAATTTGGTGCAACACAGGCATAATTAGGTAAACGAAATGGGAATAAATTAAAGTTCTTTTAAATACCATCCATTTTTAAAATCGAAATTTTGTGTTGCAATATTTAAAGAATCGAGCCTTCTATATTCTATTTCTTACTTAATAGTCATATAATCTATGCTCTCTCTTAAAATAAATAAATAAATAAAAATTTTTTTTTTTATTTACAGACTACATTGCCCCACATTGTGTTAGTAAATTTGTAAAATGACATCACAAGCCTAGTATTATAATTTTCTAAATGATTAAAAGTTTAATATAAAACTAGTTTATTTAATTTAATTCAAATATTTAGGTTACTTCAGTGAAGACCTACCTGAAGACTTGATTTTTCAAACATATAGTTGTAATGTATGTGTGCATAATCTGTGTGCGCCCGCTTACGACAGCGCCGTAACCTTGTAGACGTGTGAAGGACGGGCAGTCCACATTAAACTACTGTACTAGCAACACGTTGTTTTTTTATTCAAATATCTCAGTGGCGACGAGGATAAACTTATTTTAAAAATGTCGATCGGGAAGTTATCGGAGTATAATGTGAGATCGGGAAACTGGACAATGTACGTGGAACGCATGGAGATGTTTTTTAAAGTGAACAGCGTTAAGGAGGAACTTTGGTTACCTACGTTGATTGCGACGATGGGTGACGAAGCTTATGAACTGTTAAGTAATTTAACAAGTCCGGATAAACCGAGTGCAAAAACGTATACAATGGTGGTGAAAATCATGGCGGATCACTTGCAACCAAAACCGTCGTTTATGGCCGAAAGGTACCGTTTCCGTCAGAGAAGGCAAAATGCGGGTGAATCCATTTTACTATACATATCCGAACTAAAGAAAATGTCAAAATTTTGCGATTTTAAAGTTGTGTTAGAAGAGAATTTACGTGATCAGCTAGTATGTGGACTGAGAAGCGAAGCAATCAGGCAGCGACTGTTTACGGAAGAAAATCTGCAATATTCAAATGCCGTAAAAATTGCATGTACCATGGAAGCGGCGGAAAGAGATGCAGCGGCAGTGGAACACGCAGTCGGGAGCAATACCGAGCCGGGCGGGGGCGGTGATGCCACGGCCGGAGCGTTGCACGTGGTGGCCACGTCGATGCGGGGCGGCCGCGGCCGGCGAGGCCGTGGTGGCAGAGGCGGAACATGGACAGGCACGCGGAAGGGCAACGCCGACGAATTGAGAACCAGTTGTACTGCTTGTGGGGCTTCTGGCCATCAGAGTGAAGGATGTAGATACAATCGTTTTATCTGCGGTAGATGTAGGCAGAAGGGCCATCTACGTCGGGTATGTCCGATGCGGACAGGTGGCCGACAACCCCAAGATCGATACGACACCAACAACATGGCGGCGCAGGTGCGAGCGACGAGCGGAGCAGCCAGGTCCCCTGCGGACCAGTCGGGGGACGATGAACCGCCGGCGTCAGACGATGGAGACTGGGAGGCGGTAGAAGACTTCCATCAGCTTAGCTTAAATAGTTACAAACCGGTGAGCCTAACCATGTGTGTCGATGGAATCAAGTTAGGTATGGAAATTGATACGGGGTCGTTGGTGTCATGCATCAGTGGAGAAATGTATTATAAATTGTTTAAACATAGACCTTTAGAAAATTCGAATTTGGTATTTAGATTCTACGATGGTACTATAATAAAACCAATGGGGGTAATCATGCCACTAGTGACTTATAAAAATAATTCTAAACAAATGGAGTTATTTGTGATAGATGGGGGTACCACGTCATTGTTAGGCAGACAATGGCTTACAGAATTAGGTATTAAAATACCGATGTATCAAAGTATGTTGACCATGAACGCAGACCGAGCTAATTGTAATAACTCAAGTAATAAAGAATTAACCTTATTACTTCACAGATATAAGGACCTGTTTACGGATGGACTGGGCCGGTTCACGGGAGGAAAGGCTCGGTTACGAATACGCGAGGGAGCGGTGCCGGTATTTTGCCGTGCACGGCCTGTGCCGTACGCGCTGCGCGAGCGCGTTGAGGCAGAGTTGGAAGGTATGTTGCGCGCTGGTGTCATCGAGCCCGTGGAGAGCGCGGATTGGGCTACCCCACTCGTACCGGTACGTAAGGCTGATGGTGGACTCCGTATCTGTGCTGATTACAAAATAACATTAAATCCCGTTTTATTGGTAGACAAATATCCATTACCCCGCATTAATGACTTGTTAGTTAAATTAAACGGTTCGAAGATATTTACGAAAATTGATTTAACACAAGCATATAACCAAGTAGAATTGGATGACCCCGAGAATTGTACAGTTATTAATACCCACAAGGGACTTTTTAAGTATAAAAGATTAGTTTATGGCCTATCCTCGAGTCCAGGTATTTTCCAAAGAATTATGGCGAACCTACTTAACGATATTCCAAACGTAGAAGTATTTCTCGACGATATTATTATTGGATCACCCAATGTTAGGGAACATTTAGTTATACTGGACAAAGTTTTAAAGCGTTTACATAATAACGGAATGAAACTAAAACAGAATAAGTGTGTGTTTATGACTAATGAGGTGAAGTACTTAGGTTTTATTGTTTCCAACGAGGGAATTAAAGTGGACCCGGAAAAGGTAGAAGGTATCTTAAACATTCCTCGACCTGAAAATATCACTGATTTACGGGCTTTCCTAGGAACAATAAATTATTATGCGAAATTCGTCAACAACTTGAGCACTATGCTCGCGCCGCTGTATAGATTATTAGGGAAAGGAGTGACTTGGAGATGGGACATAGAATGTGAGTCAGCTTTTAAGAAAATTAAAAACGTTTTAATTAGCGCAGACGTCCTCGCTCATTATGATCCAAACAAACCGTTGTTCTTAACATGTGATGCGAGCGCGAGAGGCATAGGCGGCGTGTTGAGTCAGGCGTGCGAGCAGGATAGCAGCAGCGGCTCGGTTGGCGTGCGCGAGCGGCCGGTAGTGTATGTATCGCGCGCACTTAGCGCAGCGGAGAAACATTATTCACAAATTGAACGCGAGGCATTAGCGATTGTATTTTGCTTAGAAAAATTACACCAGTATCTATACGGTCGGCGTTTTACACTACGCACGGATCACAAACCGTTGGTTACGATTTTTGGACCTAAGCAAGGTATACCATCCATGGCCGCAAGTCGATTACAAAGATGGGCAATAAAGTTGTCAGCATATACGTATGATATTGAGTACGTTACTTCCAAGCAGAACGGGGCGGACGGCCTATCGCGATTGCCAGCTGTTTCTGCGAGTAAACAAACAAAAATTCCGGAACAGTCGTATTTACATTTCGCACAAAATGCAATGTTGTTAGACTACAATGAAATTAAAAAACAGACAAGCAGAGACCAGTTATTGGGCCGAGTTTTAACATATCTTCGCGACGAATGGCCGGCGGATAACGACATAAAATCGCTCCAACCTTATTTCAACCGCAGGAAAGAACTGTATGAGGAATTAGGCTGTGTGATGTGGGGCCATAGGGTGGTCGTGCCGGAAGTCTGTAGGGATAAGGTTCTAATTGGTTTACATGAGGCCCATATGGGCATAGTTAAAACAAAAGCTTTTGCTAGGAGCTATGTTTGGTGGCCGGGAATGGACGAAGCAATAGAAAATACGTGCCGGTGTTGCCGTGTCTGTGCTGTGGAAAGTGAGGCGCCGCCGCGACATATGCCCTGCTCTTGGCCCTGGCCAGATAGACCGTGGGCCCGTATACATGTTGATTTTTTAGGCCCCATTGCGGGGCGGATGTTTTTAGTTATGGTTGACGCTAGAACCAAGTGGCTAGAAGTTAGTCAAGTACCTAGTACAGCGGCTTCCCACACAATCAGCGTTTTAAGTGACGTGTGCGCACGTTTTGGTTTACCTAGACAAATAGTCTCGGACAACGGACCACCATTTACAAGTCATGAGTTTTCACGGTTTCTTAATGCCAATAGCATTGAACACATATTCTCCGCGCCGTATCACCCTGCTTCAAACGGGGCAGCGGAAAATGCAGTACATACGGTAAAAAGGGCGATTAAGAAAGCTATTAGGGAAAATTTAAACATACCGTTATTTATAAATAAATTTCTACTATATTATAGGAACACGGAACATTGTACAACCGGTGAAACACCGGCGTTTCTCATGTTCGGCCGTAGGTTGCGCACAAGATTCGACGCGCTGAGACCCAATAGGGACAATAAAGTGAGAGATGCTCAGTCGCGGCAAAAGCAGTATGGCGCTACTGGGGCACGTCAATTGCGTACGGGGGAAGAAGTCTGGTTGCGTCAGTATACGGGGCAAGATAAATGGGTATCAGGAAAGATAACAGAAAAGTTAGGGACCACGGATTATAAAGTAGTGGATTCGTTAGGTAGGGAAACTCATAAACATGTTGATCAGCTAAAGCAACGAATGCGGAGTTCATTAATCTGTCCTTCCAGCCCGGTTAGAGAGAAGTCAGAGACGGGGGAGGTCGTGATGGACCAGGAAACGCCCGGTCCGAGCGATCCGGCCTTCGGTGACTCAGCGGCAGCAAAGACTCAGCAGGAGTTCAGGGAACAACAGCATGTTGACGATTGTGTCGAACCGGAAACACAAACCTCCTTACGTTCCCCTGAGCCGACCCAGTCTCGTCCCCTCCGGAGATGTAGAATTAATAAGCCAACTAATTATAAGTTATGATAAGGATATTGTATTTTTTGTTTGTAGTTAGGTAAATTGTTCATAGTTATCTAAGTCAGTGTTTATGTATAATGATTAAGTATATGATCATAAATTTAGGTAAGCAAGTTATTCTTAAGTATATAATAAACGCATGTTAGAATTAAGGGTGGGGGTGTAATGTATGTGTGCATAATCTGTGTGCGCCCGCTTACGACAGCGCCGTAACCTTGTAGACGTGTGAAGGACGGGCAGTCCACATTAAACTACTGTACTAGCAACACGTTGTTTTTTTATTCAAATATCAATATAAATTACTCACTGCTTGATCTCTTTTAGAAGAAAACTTGTAAAACGCAATCAAGATTTGACAGTTAACTAATTCATGAAAGAAACATTCTGCCGTTTTGTAAAGAGTCTGAAAAAACAACAATAAAACATTGAGGAACAAGAAGTTAAAAATTTGGGGAACAAGAAATAATGTGAAAATCATTCATTTGTCCTGATATGGGTACGTTATCCTAGGCATATTAAAATGAATGCTACAAAGCTAGCAAAACGACTGATTAAGCGGTAGGTATATCAAATCAAATAAAAATATTTTTATTGCACATAGGCTTACATGGGCACTTATAAAACGTTGAGAAAAGGTGCACGGTTCGGGTTGGTCGTTTCCTATGAAGAAAAACCGGCAAGAAATTCCATATGGTTACAATTTTAAAATGATTAGGTTTTACACATTTTTGGTTTAACAATTGGAAACATCTTTTGAATACTTATATTATAAATAGGAACAGGAGAGAACGACCATGATAAGTAACTTATATTAAAAGAAACAAAACCGAGATCATTAATGTTTGTTTTGTCTGTTCTATTCACTCACTCATAACTATTAAGCGCTTCATCCTCTCCTCTAAAAACTTACTTGCTGTGCCCGACAGGGTCCATAATTGTTTCTCTTTATTTACCTACCAGCCTTGTATACATTGGGTATGGGATGCAATAAAGTATTGAGTCTCTTTTGACCGAAGATGACAATGTTGAGATAGATTTGTTAAAAGAATGGCTTTTTTTTTTTTTTTTTTTCGGATGGGAAATCATCCTATGACTTCCCCCGTTCTGGGCGGAGCGGGGGGGCATGTCAGACTTGTACTGACTAAAACCCACCCATGTTCCTTCTGTTGCCCTTTACGTTCCGAGGCCGCGGTATCTCTTTCGAACAACCCGCAACCCCGGCAGGCGGAGGCTCTGGCAAGCCCCTCTGCTTTGCTGACTCTCTTTGAATCGCGCGTGAAACACGAACGCGCCGTCGACACGGCCTGTCGTCAATCGACGGACGGACGGTGAACTACCCATTGCTCACCGCCCACAGGCCCGCATCTACGGTGGCCGGAAGTCGTCTCGCGGCGCCCGGCGCCATGGGCGTCTCCCGCGGCGGCTGGGTTGGGCAGATGTTCTCTCCCTCAGACGCCCGGCCACCTCCTTTGCTAGCATTACTGCTTCGCAGAAGGTGGTGACCGCTTCCCATTCCCTCTCGCTCCGGACCATGGCCTGAACCAGGGCCGGACGCGAGAGATCGCCGCCGCCGATCGCCTCTACGAGGGCACGGCGGTTGCTCCGCCCACGCTGGGCAGATCGCCACTGTGTGCTCCACCGTGTCCTCCGGGCGATCGTCACAATGGTGACACCCGGGCGCTTCCTCCCGCCCGATGATGTGCAGGAACCTCCCGAAACTTCCGTGTCCGGTGAGGACCTGCGTCAGGCGGTAGGTGAGGACGCCATGACGCCTCTCCAGCCACTCCTCAAAGAGGGGACTTACCGCCACTATTGTGGCGTGCCCTTAAAAGAATGGCTAAAGTAGGAAATTAAATATTAGAGGAAGTTTGATAGTTGCGCCTGAACAGAAAAATGTAAAGGTAGTCGTTTGTCTTGATGTGGACATGTAATGAAGAAGGACGAAGCACATGTCACTAAAAGAGTAATAGAAATGGATGTTGACGGTATAATGTATAATGATGCGTTTTTCTGCCCTTGTCCCTTGTAATTTGGGGTCGGCGCAATACGTTTTCTTCTTCCATTCTCCTCTATCAGACGTCACGCATCACTTACTCATTTCTCCTTCACATCATTCCTTATACAATCCATCCATCTTTTCATAAACGAATCGATGAATAAAATACTGGTAACTTATGATTACTTAATATAGCTAGAAAAGACGTGTGCCCTTAACACAGTCGATTCATACAAATTTTGTTGACTTACCGTTAATTGATAATGTTTTCTAACGACCTTGTAGCATTTTAGTATTTGGACATAGATCTGGAACATTTTTTCACAGTACTCCTCATTTTCACCACTTTCTCGTGAATTTAATACTTGTTTGTTCCACAAAGCAAGTTCTTCAGTTACGAGCCGTATTAATCGGATTGCGTAAATTGAATCAGAGTCGAGAATTAACAGAATAACCAAGGAAGAGGTTGTATACCATGGAGGATGTAGATATTTTATGTTCATATAAATGGCAGATATGATATAAAATAAGATGATTAAAACAACGTAGATCCAACTATAAATGATGAAAGTCTTGCTGCTGTTGTTGTTTTTGAGAAACCTGTGTATTTCTTGAATGGTAAGTACAAACTTAACATTCCTCTTGGTTTGAATGAAAAAGGTGGCATAGTTTATAATGAAACCGGTAGTAACGAACACCATATCAAAAGTGGAAGCAAAACATAAGAAACGTATAGTTTGGTATCGAATCATGTTTTCGTCTAGCAGTACAGAAATCAAATTATAAAATGGGCATGAAAAACAAAACACTGTAACACATAATGTTATTAACTTTTGAACACTATTGTTAGAGGTAATTAAGTCATTTTTTAATTGATATTTTGGTTGAAAAATTAGTTTTTTTAAAAGATTTATAGGAAAAAGTAAGCTTTGAACATCTTTATCGACTTTGTTTTGAGGGAATTCTTTTATTTGAATAACTGACGATAGAGACATATTATGTTCTTTTATTGTTTGCTTGAAATTGAGCAGGCGATGTGGTGCCGACGAAAATAGAAAAACAATAAATTTCAACAAATGACCAAACATCACTTAAAAGGTCGCACGATATTAGGGAAGAACAAATGTTTACTTTTACTTATGTTATTAATCAAATAGAGGTAGGAATGGACGATACATATTTAATCGGTAGATTTCGTTATTTATTAAATTGAATATACTAAGTTTTCAAGCTCATTTTGATAGTTTAAAAAAAAATATCACACACAATATCTTTCAGGTCATCGGTCTTTGTTATTTAGAGTAGAACAAACTGCAGCTGCACCAAAGTATAGTTTGTAAGAAAAACTATTAATTTCAACGGTAAAGCTGCACCAACGTAGAACATCCGACACGCATACATCTCGCTGAATCTAGCTCGATGTAGACGTTTTATATTCTTGCATAACTTCTTCTCAGCATCTATAATATTTTCAGAGGTAGTCTTAAAAATATGAGTATCCTTACTAATATTATAAAGCGAAAGTGAGTTTGTTTGTTACGTCTTCACGCCTAAATGGCTTAACCGATTTTGATGAATTTTGGTACAGTGATAATTGCGACCCTGAAGACGAACATAGGCTATTCTCTTAAAAGATTGAGGTATGAGGGAGAACGAGGGAAGAAAAGAGAAAATTTAGCATTGTTTTTACAATAAATAAGGCGCTAGGGCAAAAACTACAGGTAGCAGGTACCTGTAAATCCGGAAAAGAGAACTGTGTTACCCCGAATATAACGCAAGCGAAGCCGCGGGCAAAAGCTTGTTATATTTATGACAAATAATATTCATAATTATTTTACTAATGGAATAATTTCTGATCATTACGTTAGCGAAGCCGCAGGCTAAAACTGATAACAAAATAATAAAGTCAGCAATACCTGTGCAATTTGATGTCATAATAAGTGTGCATGTGTCCAGAATACTAGTTAGTGACATGTAAAACTTTTCACATTGTAGGTTCAATGCAACTTGCAATGCAAACGTTTTCGTTACCCAATAGCTTAACCATAGTGTCATCATGCCAAGGAAAATCTGAAAAAGAAATAATACAGATTTCGAGAACAATAATTATATCAGAGAATCCCAGATAGATTTTTAAGTTCCAAAATAAAGCTGTGCTTGGGTAGATCTTATCAACATGTAGTTTACTTTCTTGTGGTTAATAATAACTTACATAATACATTATTATCTATTTTTGCTTTCACTGTAAAAACTCTTTATTCGCTGGTTTTTTTACTCCGTTCTCACATGTATAATCTAAACATTAATCTGTATGTATCCATGTTTTTTGTAAAACATTATGATTAAAAATAGTGTCCGTCCATGGAGTTTTTTGCCCATTCTTATCCAAAGAGATCTAAGCTTCTTTGTCTTGTGATTGGGACTGTAGTAGCATTTTTTTTAGTTACCACGGTTCATTCTTAATTTATTTAGATTTTAAATTTAATTTTACATTTTTTTTACTCTGGACGCTCCTACTGTGCACGTTTTTCTACATCGTTCTCACATATTTGTATAATCTCAACATGAATGATGTACTTAAATACAATTTTGTAAAAAATATTATAATTTAAAAGAGTGTCCATGGAGTTTCTTGCCCATTCTTCTCCATAGAGATCAACGCTTTGGAATGGGCAACTACAGTACTTTCACAAGTTATTATGCCTTGTGACCGGGACTGTAGATTCATTTTGTTTCTTGACATTCAAAAGTGCCTGTAATGATCTAATTGAAATAAATGATTTGATTTTTCTTTTTGTTATTATGGCATTCAAAACTGCCTGTGATGGTTTAACTGAATAATTGCTTTTTGAGTTTAAGCAAATAATAGTTACAATTATTTTCCTAAACTCCGATTCCTCCCAATAACATAAAATCAGTTAACCTTAAATAATAATTATCTATTTTCACAAAGAACTATCAGTAACAGTATTAACTATTTACAGGTACAATTTAATATTTACTACATACATATATCTTTTATATACAGTATAATATATTTAGGTACTTACATAAAAGTTCTTACTCGAAGCGATTACAGGAAGAATATACAGCAACGTGAGAATTTGAAACAGATGTAGATAACAAAATTCTATTATGTGAAAGATGACCTGGAAATTAAATTAATAATATTCGTAAAGTTCAGTTCAACCAGTCAGAAACACGTAGATGTTTAAAAGTTTTAGAACTCACCATTTGTTCAAACAAAGATTGGTAGATGTCATAACAGTCTAATATGCCAATGTAAGACTCAAACAATTTTTTAAAATGATGCTCTCTGTCCCTACCTTCCAGGTTTTGATATTGAAGAGCATGAACATTCCAAAGATCAACCTTATCTTTCAACAGCTGAATAAATCTGATAGCATAAACCATATTTGCATCAAAACTTTGTAAAATGATGCCAGCAAATATGGCGGAAACGGGCAATTTGAGAATAATGGTGTAAATACTAAGGGTACAGATACAAAACAGTAAAATACAAAAAATTGAAATCCAGTTAACGATAGTAAATCGATTAAAACTCTTTTTATCATTGAACAATCTGTGAATATCTTGAAATTTTAAAACCAACAGAACGTTTTCATTAGTTTTGGTAAAACAGTGTGCTAAGTTCATCAAAAACCCCACATTGAATAAAATGCATTTTATGTTTTCTGCGACAAACGTTATACTAGAAGGAAGCCAGGTACCGCTAGTTATCACGTCATAGTGACAGGCATAATCGTATAGTAATAATGATACCAAAAATATTGTGGCACAAAATGCCACAAAATTCGATATACGGCCGTTTGAAGTTATAAAATTATCCTTGATGCAATATTTGGGATGTAAAAGAATATTTTGAATCAGATTTAAAGGTAGAAGCATTGACTGCACATCTTCATCGATAAAGTTATTTAGTAAAACTTCAACACGGTGACTTCTAAGATTAAATTTGTTTTTTATTTTCTTTGCCTGCATTTTGCTTCGGGTTTGTTAAAAACGAATGAGTTATATAAGTTCACGGTGATATTCTAGCAAATTCAATTACTGTTACTGATTTTCTTGATAAGGCAATCAATAACAACAAACTAATAACGACCTACATACTTATCAAAATTAATATAGCCTTTGAATGTATCAGGTTATTAATTACATCCATCAATATCAATATTTGGTTATATAATTATTTATTAGTACATGACGGGCCTGTTGGTCCAGTGGTTAGTGGCCCTGATTGCTGAGCCGGAGGTCGTGGGTTCGATTCCCACCCAGGACAAACTTTGTGTGATGAGCATGATTGTTTGTTCTGTGTCTGGGTGTGATTTATCTATAATATGTATGTATTTATAAATTATATAAGTATGTATATCAGTTGTCTGGTTACCATAACACAAGCTCTGCTTAGCTTGGGATCAGATAGCCGTGTGTGAGTTGTCCCAAGATATTTATTTATATTTATTTATTTAATTAATATTTGGTTACAAAATAAGTATAATGAGACGCAAATTACTGCACAGAATTATAAAAAAAAGCTCTAACGGCCAAGTAGAAACAATTGCAGATAATGTTTTGCAGGTATTTTTCGTTAGTAAAAAAGAGTGTGTGTACTGATTTTTAGCTCCCTACCTTGAAAACCGCGAAAAATGTCATATAAAATTTTATCTCCTCTTTTAAGGGGTTTGGGGCGGATACCCAAAGAAAATTAAGCACGATGTTTTTGTTATTGACAAATAGTCCGCGTACCAATTCTACAAATCTCCATTTTTGGGAAGTGGGGGGTGAGAAAGAAACAAAAATTAGTCTGTGTCCGTTTCTAGGGCACCAACTATCTCCTTACCAAAATTCATCAAAATCGGTTTTGCCATTTAAGCGTGAAGACGTAGGTAACAAACTCACTTTCGCTTTTGTAATATTAGTAAGGGTATTTATTCTATAACACATATTTTTCTTCGTATGCTTTTGAGTGATATTGGGAGATTTCTCTCAGTAGTAAAGAAAAATGAATACTTGATAAAAAATTGTGTGAAACACCATCATACCACAACTAAAAAGCTGAAATTAAAAGCTTTTCTCCCAAAACAATAACCGAACTGCAGTTGGTGACTTTTGTTTGATTCATAGTTTTTTTGGCACCGACATCCGGAAGTTGATTAAGTTTTACATCTTTTTAGTGATTTTCGAAATCGGCTATGTTTTTGTATTAAGCAATTTCAAAATCACAACGAGTAAAATCATTTAAATTACTGTTCAAACTCACATTCAAAATTAAGAACGTGCATTACTTTCTTTGAGATTTCTATCGAAGAGTAAGAGGGACTAAAATCATCAAAAGTGAAACTAACATAAATTAAAAATGTAATAATGAGATCACACTAGTCTTCGCGTGGTCTTCTACCCAATAAATATGAAGTTGCTCAAGAATTTGTAGACTTTACTAGTATCCCACTTAAAACTACTGAAACATTAAATTCCTCACCCTTGGTTTCCATTGATTTATTAAGAGCAAACGTTTCACCATGTCCGGTTTAGTTTTAATGTAAGCATATAAACCCCACTGTAGTCATTAAAGCTTTTAAGCAAATCAAAATCAAATTAACCGAAGATCTTTGGGGAATATCTATTAAAGTTTGTCAAGCTATTATTGAGACTATAACACGGTACTTAGCCTTAATAATTAATTTGTGGACCAAGGACTTTACTCGGACCTTATGAAATACAGTAAAGTTATACCCCTTTTCAAATCTGGGGATAGTAGAGACACCAATTACTATAGACCCGTATCCGTTTTTCCGGTTTTCAGCAAGGTAATGCTTAATCAAATTCTCAACCACCTACACACCAATAAAATCTTACGTGAAAAACAGTATGGTTTTACCAAAGGACGTTGTACGACTGACGCTTGTGTTTCCTTATTAAAACACATATTTACTGCGCGAGAAGAGGCACAGGTTGCCAAAAGAATCTTTTGTGACCTTTCAAAAGCATTTGATTGCGTTAGCCGCGAAACCCTACTCTTGAAACTTGAACATTACTGTCTAGGGAAACTTGCGCTTAGTTTAGTAAAATCATATTAAAAAAATGAAAAGCAGCAGAAAGTACAAATGATTCATTTAATGGGTTTAAATGTAAATATGGGTGTAACACAAGGATTGATATAGGGTCCCTTCCTCTTTTTAGTATAATATAGGTACTAATGATTTTATTTAAAAACTAACCTCAAATGGTGTTGTTTGCTGACGAAACCTCTTTAATAGTTAAGATAAATAGACGTGCTACAAATTATGACGAAGGGTTATATTGATGATAAAAATGCTTGGCTCAATGCTGGTCCTGTTCCACAAGCATAGGGGTAAACTTATTGATTAGTATCCGAAGTTATAGTGGAAGCTCCAGAAGATTGTAAGACTATCTTTGCTTTGTATTGACTCAATTTCCTAGTTTTGTATATGTATGGGCTTTCAGTTATACAATTGTATGTAACATGTATTATTATTCACTTGGTGAAGACCTGGTGGTTGACAGAATGTCATGCTAACTTAAATATCTCGCTGATGGTGGCGGGTGTGTCGGGTCATTTCGCTCCCTTCAAAATGGTCGAGCTGAATGGGGTTGATCCATACGTCATGTTCGTGAACGGGCGCCGTCAGTTGAGACTGGTCATATTTGAGCTGGCGCGGTTCATTTTTAATTTATTTAGATTTTAAATTGAATTTTGCTTTTATTTACTTTGGACGCTCTTACTGTGCACGTCTTTTTACATCGTTCTCACATATTGGTGTTATCTCAACATGAATTATGTAAATACGATCCACGGAGTTACTTGCTCATTCTTCTCCATAGAGATCAACGCTTTGGAATGGGCAACTACAGTACTTTCACAAGTTATTATGCCTTGTGACCGAGACTGTAGATAGATTTTGTTTCTTGACAAAAAAAAACGTTGCCTCTCACTAGCAATTTCTCCTGTATCGTGGTTGCGTTTACAAACATTTAAACTCACGTGCACAAACTGTCAGACCCGAAACAACTACCTGTAGGTCATACAAATTTTTGTTCCGTGAAGGGATTGAACCCGCGACACGCGGCGCGGGAGTCGATCGCTCAGCCACTGCTTCAACCCTGCTGTCAAAAAATTACAAAGCAAGTTTTTGTTTGTTTTAATTTTACACTTACACTTTTGCTGATAATAATACACTTATCGGCAAATTACACATTATGATTTTTACCCATTTCTGTTTTTATTTTAAACATTTTTGATTACATTATAATATCACACAAACACAGTGTTTAAGTTTCATAACCCATAGACAAGCCTTTCAACGGTAACAAATTCCGTTGCCGTGGCTGCCACTGAGAAATTCCTGATGAAAAATACAATAACATGTCACACGGGAATCGAACCCAAGATTTTGCGTTTGCGGCCAAGCAGTCAGCTGCAATTAGAGTAATACAAACTGCAGCTGCACAAAAGTATAGTTTGTAAGAAAAACTATTAATTTCAAGGGTAACGCTGCACCAACGTAGAACATCCGACACGCATACATCTCGCTGAATCTAGCTCGATGTAGACGTTTTATATTCTTGCATAACTTCTTCTCAGCATCTGTAATGTTTTCAGAGGTAGTCTTAAAAATATTAAAATATAATATTTATATCAAAATCTGTAATAAACCGACTATTTGACCGAATTTGTGGTCAGATTTTCATAATTCTTTTTTTATTGTCTTTTCAAGGTGGTCCCAAATCAATTTTATTTATATTGCTTAGGTAGTTTATGAGTTACAGCTTAAAGTATAGTTTTTGTTTATCTAAATGGAGGATCTGCTAATATCGTTAAGTATTAATGGAAATTGAATACGCGATTATATTGCGGCCATTCGACTTCAGGTTTTAATAAGAATGAAGGACCGTGCCACCATAATTTATTTTCTTTCAGATGTTGTGGATTTACCCCTCGAGAAACAAGATCCGCCGGATTAAAATGGGTAGACACGTGACGCCATTCATGCTCGCTAGTTAATTCACGAATTTCTTGTATCCGGTTACATACAAAAGTTTTTAATGTTTTTGGCTGCGAACGGATCCAACCCAACACGATCGTCGAGTCAGTCCAAAGAATACAGCGCGAGATTTTTAGCTCTTTATAACGTAAAGATTTCAAAACCTTTGTGAGCAAACGAGAACCTAGTAGCGCGCCCATTAACTCCAGACGGGGAATTGTCAATTCAGGTTTTAGAGGAGCAACTTTCCCTTTAGCACATAATAAATGACATGTGACCTTTCCCACCTTGTCGGCAGACTTAAGATACAAACAAGCGCCGTATGCAGCTAGCGATGCATCGGTGTAACAATGTATCTCTACTTCGCGCGGAGCCATACAAACAGCATGCCTGGGAATATTAATAAAAGACAATGATTCAATATTATCTAGAAATTCCAACCACTCAGCCTTAATGGAATCTGGAATGGGCTCGTCCCAACCACCTTTTAACAGCCATAATTTTTGCAGTAAGATTTTAGGAAGAATAGTTGTTGCTGACAATAAACCAAGAGGATCAAAAATCTTTGAAGACATAGAAAGTATACTTCTCTTAGTAACAGTCTGATCAGCTTTAAGAGCAGTAGAATATTTTAAAATATCAAATTGAGGAGACCACTTCAGTCCTAACACTGTTGAATCTTTACAAAACTCCTGAACTTTATTAGAAATACATAAACCATCAAATATATCAGGCGCATTACTACGAAATTTTCGTAAAGGTAAACATGCTTCTGATAATTTGCTAATAACGGCCTTGACAATGCTCTGTAACTCTCGTTTAAAGTTAGAACCAGTATTCAAATCATCGACATAAAAATCATGACGTATAACATTAGCTAAATCTGGTTGATCAACACATTCATGAGATAACTGCAGTAAACACCTCGTGCTCAAAAATGAAGCAGAACCAGTACCATATGTGACTGTGTTTAACTGGAGTGTTTTGAGTGGCTGCGTTTTACCATCTCTCCAAAGAATTAACTGCAAATGCCGTTGCGATTCGTCAACTTTGATCTGTCGGTACATCTTTTCGATGTCACCAGTGACGACGAAAGCGTGCTGACGAAATCTTAAAAGAATGGACACGAGGTCATCCTGCACCACTGGCCCCACCAGCTGAATGTCATTGAATGACTTACCCGAGCTAGTCTTACACGAAGCGTCGAAGACGACACGTAAGCGGGTTGTCTCACTATGACTCCTAATGACAGCATGGTGTGGCATGTAATAACCAAAGACAGGATGCTCAATAACAGAGAGATGTCCTAACCGCTCATACTCATCAATAAATTCTTTGTATTCTTTCTTTAATGACGGGGACCTGTCAAGCTTTCTCTCTAAATTGAAGAATCTTCTCTTAGCAATATCATAGGAATCACCTAATACTAATTCTGGTGACTCACTTAAAGGTAACTTAACTGAAAACCGACCAT
Organism: Ochropleura leucogaster; assembly: GCA_958449745.1. NCBI lineage: Eukaryota > Metazoa > Arthropoda > Insecta > Lepidoptera > Noctuidae > Ochropleura > Ochropleura leucogaster. The sequence continues at coordinate 3,043,822 of OY288221.1, read as the reverse complement.
CACACAGTCTCCTGGTGTTTTTATTAAAATGATTTTCACAAAATTCTTCAATCTTTGAGAGCATAGGCTTGTCACTAGAGGGCAGTTCTTCTACTTCCCAAAATTTGGACAAAGAATCTCTTATTTCCCTAGAAAAATTACTAAGAACCTTATGAGATTGATTCTTGCCTGTTGGGCCCGATATCAACCAACCTAACTTAGAACTTTGTAAAGTAGGCTTATTATAGCCAAGTTTAATTTGTTTTGAATTTATTAAATCCCAAAACACATCTGCTCCTAACAGCACTTGAATGTCAGAAGGATAGTAGAAACTTGGATCAGCTAACTCCACATTGCTAGGGAACTTAAACTGTGAAGAATCTATTTCAACACAAGGCAACATACTTGTAATTTTAGGTATGACCAAACAAGAAACCTTTATTTGAAAATTATTATTCAGTCTTGATCTTATTAATAGATCACAATGTTGAGTGACATTCACCTCTGCATTATTAATTCCAGCTACCCTTACAGGAGTACGCCCGGAACAAGGTAAGTTTAACTTATCCTGCAGATCCTGTGTCATGAAGGATGACTGACTACCACTATCTAGCAACGCTTTGACCAGGTAAGTAGTGTTGTTACTTAAATTAACAATTTCGACCTGTGCAGTGCATAGAAGAACCTGACCAGTCACCATAGCCGCAGACAAGGACACCGGTGAATCCACATTATTCCCTGAGGAAATAGAAGATGAAGTAAATACAACATTTTTATCACTATTATTTGGCTCCTTATGTAATAGTGAATTATGTTTCTCTTTACAGATATTACAAGGACCACGAAAACAACGAGATAGGCGATGGCCAGGGCGAAGACAGTTGACACAAAGTTTTAACTTATTTACTTCACTCAACCTGACATCAACATTCATATTTTTAAACTTTTCACACTCATAAACCTGATGTTGTTGACTGTCACAGATCACACAAGACCTTTTCTTACTAGTTGTTGTTTCACTGGAACAAACCAATGACTTAGACTGCTTAGTTTCCTTAAAGTGTATAGACTTATCAAATTTAGCAGTATCCTGTTTATTATAAACTAACGTCTCTAAAACATCTGCGCGATTACGTAAGAATTGATAAAAATCTTGTAACTTAGGTGAAATATTTAAATTGTTCCTATGTTCTTCCCATTTGCAACTAGTGGCGCCATCTAGTTTCGAGGTCATTAAGTAAATAATTAGTGAGTCCCAATGATCTGTAGGCTCATCTAATGTACTTAAAGCTTGTAAATTTTTTGTAAAATAATCTAGCATAAAACGCAATGACTTATGGGACTCCTTAGCAATAGGGTCAAAACAAAATAATGACTTTAAATGGTGATTTACCAGAAGTCTTTTGTTATCATACCTACTGCATAAAAGTTCCCAAGCTGCAACATAACCAGATGATGTAAACTCAATTGATTTAATTACCACAGCAGCGCTCCCCTGCAACGCTGAACGTAAATAATGAAATTTATTAATGTTAGGGATTGACTCATTTTTATTCACTAAAGAATCAAATGTATCCCGAAACTCTAACCATTTCAAAAAGTTACCGTCGAAAGAAGGGAGACTAATGGTAGGCAATTTAATATTAAATTTACTATGACCGGAACTGCTACATGAATGACTAACGTTATCCTGATTGTCCGCCTTTTGAACCCTAGAAAAAGCCTCAATAATATTATGAGATTGAGATATTAAAGAACAAAACTTATTTTCAATTAATTCTCTCTCTTGAAGTTGTGCCTCTAAATTTACATCTAATTTTTCAATTTCATCTTGAACTTTGTCAAATTGAACGAACAACTCTTGACACCTATTTAATTTTAATTGAAATTCATCAACTTGCAGCTTATTCATATCTGTTGGTGCAACAACAGCTAACAATCCTACATACTTATTGAATGTGGTCAACCTTGCCTTTATATTACCTCGGATTTGAACTAAACCTTTTAAATCCGACATTATAATAAACTATGTGCGAACAAACAACAAGCACAAACAGAAACCTCGAGTGGAAATTATGGAAACAGTTAACAAACCGTGTCGCTGTCAGGTAGCAAACCTAACAGCAAACTGGTGCACCGTCTGTCAGCAGATTCCGATGTGCAGTGAAGAGATGCACGATGTCACCCGATGCCTCGTCTCGTAGGCTCGTGACAGACGCCCGATGGGATCCCGTAGGCCGGCAAAGTCGCGAACGCTGAAATGGTCGGCAAAACCAGCTGAAGTATGTGTCATGCAAGCATAGAAATGTGCTAAATGCAGGAGAGAATGCAAGTTATTGGAGTAGCAGGAGCGTAGCTTCCGTAAATTTGCGAACAAACTTGCTGTGAAAAGTAGGTACCCCACCCAATTACAGGCAAATGCAAATTATAATTACCTAGGTACACTATTTATTACTAATATGGATTTGACCACAAATTAAAACAAAATGCAAACAAAACAACACGGAAAACACACCGAAGTGTAGCAAAATACGGAGTTCCTTTATTGATAATTTGAATTATTATTACGAACTTTCGAGAAAATATGCACATTCAAACAATGACTTGCGACGAAATAAACGTGACAGACACGTACCTAGTATCAAAATTATTCGTCGTATTTTTATGGGTTACTTTACCAGGCAAACCAAAAACCATCACACCACAATATAAAGCTTCAGGCAGGCAACATTATATGTCTATTGGCAGCATATTTTGATTTATTTACAGGCAGGCGACAATCGGAGCACGTTGCAAGCGCATTTAAAGGCGGCTTTTTTCTGATCACGTCGGGGTCACCAATGTTCACGACGAAGACCCGCAGCACTCGCAGCAAATAAAACTCTTCAATATATAATTGCTTTTACTGGCGACTATTGCACTTTACATGTATGAATACACCGTTTCGATCAGTAATTATCACAAATAATTGAATGCTATGAAAATACGCGTGTGCGCGCTGTTTCGATCCCAGTCATTCTCTCATCCTTGGCGTCCCGCTAGGCGGCGCTGGCGAAGCTCGCCGTTCGGATACGCACAGCGAAGAAATCAACATTAAAGATAAGATTTGACACGCGATAAAAATTGTGCAAGATATCATCATACCATAACTAAAGATGCTGAATTAAAAAAGATTTTTGCGAAAAAAATAAACCGACTTCCAAAAAGAAAAAAACTAAAAAGTGCAAAATAACCTTCCTTTTAGAAGTCATTGGCAAAAAAGTTTAAAACTGGGTAATTGGATACCCTTTGATAAGAGTGATTGACAGACTTTCGGCACACTGACTACCTGTAACGACTTTCTTCTGGACCCAGCTTACTTTACGCAAGTCATTATTATTTTACGAATAGAATAATTTCTGATCATTACGTAAGCAAAGCCACAGGCTAAAACTAATAACAAAATAATAAGGTCAGCAATACCTGTACAATTTGATGTCATAATAAGTGTGCATGTGTCCAGAACACTAGTTAGTGACATGTAAAACTTTTCGCATTGTAGGTTCAATGCAACTTGCAATGCAAACGTTTTCGTTACCCAATAGCTTAACCATAGTGTTATCATGCTAACGAAAACCTGAAAAAAAAATGTGTTACAGACCGGTTATTCATGACGCCGGATTGATTTTAAATTTTCCAAAAAACACTTCGTTTTTGGATTTGTCATTTTTTAATTTTTATTTTATTTATTTATATTATCAGCGACACGTAACTTATTTTTTAGAAATTAATATTAAATTTATAACTAATTATAAATTATATTTTTTTTCCTTGCACGGTAAAAGTTGTATTGTATGTATCCATGACTTTTTAAAATACTATGATTTTAAATATTGTCCATGGTGTTTCTTGCCCAATCTTCTCCATGGAGATCTACGCTTTGGAATGGGCAACTTCAGTACTTTCACAAGTTATTATGTCTTGTGACTGGGACTGTAGTAGCATTTTTATTGTTTGTCATGACATTAAAAAGTATCTGTAATGGTCTAATTGAATAAATGCTTTGAGTTTGAATTTAGGCAATCCTTACTAATATTATAAAAGCGAAAGTGAGTTTGTTATTTCTTCACGCTTTAATGGGTACACCGATTTTGATGAATTTTGGTATAGAGATAGTTGGGAACCAGGAGACGGTTCGGAGAGTATTTTTATTTAAAAAAACTGGGATGCGAGGCAGAAAGAAGGAAGAAAAGGGAAATCTTAGCGTTGCTATTACAAATCAATAAGGCGCAAGGGGAACTGTGTTACCCCGAATTTAACGCGAGCGAAGCCGCGGGCAAGAGCTAGTAAATTTATAATTGTACTAATTCCGATCTCTCGCAATAACATAAAATCAGTTAACCTTAAAAAATAAGTTATCTATTTTCACAAAAAACTAGTAGTCACAGTTTTCATATTTACAGGTACAACATAATATCTACAATATATTATATATTTATGTACAGCACAATATTTACAGGTACTTACATAAAATGACTTAGTCGAAGCAATTACAGGAAGAAGATACAGCAGTGAGAGAATTTGAGTAAGATATTGATAACAAAATTCTATTATATGAAAGACGATCTGGAAATTAAAATAATAATATTTGTAGAATTTGGTTAATTACAAAAAAAAATGATTATTTTATTTCAATAACATAGAAATACTTTTACATGTCATCATCATCTGCCTAGCCTTTTCCCAACTATGTTGGGGTCGGCTTCCAGTCTAACCGGATGCAGCTGAATATCAGTATTTTACATGGAGCGACTGCCTATCTGACCTCCACAACCCAGTTAACACTAGGTAATACGATACCCCTTGGTAAGACTGGTTAACTTGACAGAAATACTTTTACATGTGATTTTTGGAATTTCCATTTAAGTGAAAATACACTTGTGTTAGAAAATTCCGCTCTTCCAGTAGTTACTCTACATATTAGAGTTATTGAAGGATATATCATTTTAGAAAATAATATAATGAAGGGGTTATATCGCAAAAATATAAATAAAAACTAAAATAAAATAAGCTAAGCAAAGTATAAATTAAAAGTTAAAAAAAACGAGCTGTAGTGTTATAGATCTGTGAGTGTAAGTGCTAGTGGGTGTATTTAACGATAGTTACATATACTATATGATGTAAATAATATTAATAGTTTAATCACTACAACTAGTTGGAAACATGAACATGTTAAAAACTTTTCGAACTCACCATTTGTTCAAACAAAGATTTGTAGATGTCATAACAGTCCAATATAAGACTGACACATTTTTTTAAAATGATGCTCTCTGACCCTACCCTCCTGGTTTTGATATTGAAGAGCATGGACATTCCAAAGATCAACCTTATCTTTTAACAGCTGAATAGTTCTGATAGCATAAACCATATTGACATCAAATCTTAGTAAAACAACGCCACCAAATATGGTGGAAATTGGTAATTTGAGAAACATGGTATAAATACTAAGGGTACCGACACAAAGCAGTAAAATACAAATAACTGAAATCCAGTTAACGATAGTAAATCGTTTAAAACTCGTTTTATCATTGAACAATCTGTGAATATCTTGAAATTTTATAACGAACAGAACGTTTTCATTACTTTTGGTAACACAGTGTACTAAGTTCATCAAAAACCCCATATTAATTATAGTGTCATATAAGATGGTTGTGATATACGCAATACTATATGGAATCCAGGGACTGATCGTGGACAGGGCATAATCATATATCATTATCGATAACAAAAATATAGTGGCACAAAATGACACAAAATTCGATATACGGCCGTTTGAAGTTATAAAATTATCCTTGATACAGTATTTGGGATATAAAAGAATATTTTGCATCAAATTTAAAGGTAGAAGCATTGACTGCACATCTTCGTCGACAAAGTTATTTAGTAAAACTTCAACACGATGACTTCTAAGATTAAATTTGTTTTTAATTTTCCTTGCCTGCATTTTGTTTCGGGTTTGTTAAAAACGAATGAGTTATATTTGTTCACGGCGTTATTCTAGCTAATTCAATTACTGTTGATGATTTTCTCGATAAGGCAATCGATAATGACCAACGAATAATGACTTCCCTACTTAGTAAAATTAATATAGCCTTTGAATATAACAGGTAAATAGTTACATCTATGAATGTCTATTTGCAAATAAAGTAAACGTACTGAAACGCAAATCCATGGAATTATTGCATTAGAAATATTATGAAGCGCAAGTTCGATCGTGTGTGGAGTACTGTTCTCATCTCTGGGACGGATCCGCCAAATACCAGCTTGAAGCGCTAGAGTCTATAGAGAAACGAGCCAAGAGGCTCATCGGCAACGACGCGCTGGTTGAGTCAAAGCTCCAGAGCCTGGAGCATCGCCGACGCGTTGCCAGCCTTTCGGTTTTCTATCGGTTACATTTCGGAGAGTGTGCGATGGAATTGCACAGCCTAATTCCGCCAAGCCCGTTCCATCATAGGACTACAAGACGTACGGCGATGCGCCACCGTTACATGGTAGACATCCCACCCACACGCACTAAACGGTTTGGGAATACTTTCATTGTGCGTACTGCTAAGGAGTGGAATTCCCTGCCGGAGTCTGTATTTCCTGATAGCTATAACCTGGGGGTCTTCAAGTCAAGACTGAATAGGTTATTTCTAGGTAAGCGTGCTTCATCGTCGACCACATCATCACTTACCATCAGGTGAGATAGTGGTCAAACGCGAGCCTATCACTAATAAAGAAAAAAAAAATGAGACTCACTAATAGCTACAATGGCAAGGTAGAAATAATGTAAAATACCTTCATAAAAAAAATATCACAAAAGAAATACAAAACTTTCAAACAACCCGCAGCCCCGGCAGGTAGCCTCAACCAGGGCCGAATGCGAGTGGTCGCCGGAGCCTTTACCGGGACAAAGCGGTGCTTCAACCAAGCGGGGCAGATTGCCACAGTATTTTCCATCGTGTCATCCGGGCGTTCGTCACAATGGTGACACCCGGTCGTTTTCAACCACTCGATTAAGTGCAGGAACCACCTGAAAGTGACTTAAGTACGTTGTAGACAGTTGTAGTACACTGCGCCTTTCGGTGTTTCAAGGGTGCCTAGGTTGCTGTATTAAATAAAATTTTGATCGTCACAGAATACTTTCTTTGTCCATACGTCTCTTTTAACTGTCAACCTTTGACGGCACGGTTAGCGCAGTGACTGAGCGATCGGCTGCTGATTGTGTGTTCGACAAACATTTGTATGGCCTACAAATAGTTGTTTCGGGTCTGGCTGTTTGTGTATGTGAGTTGAAATGTTTGTAAACGCACCCACGATACGGAAAAAAAATATAGTGACGTTTGTTTTTAAAACATAAATCTTTAAATCACCTACTTTATAACAATCTCGTTTTATACCACATCCATTTCGCTTCGATTATTTGTTCTTCTGTTAAAAAAGGTTGTTAGTATTTGAAGCTTCTGACTGTTAAAGATCTACAAGTAACAGCCGGGACAGAGGGCTTAGCGTGTGAGAAAACTAGGTATGTGCTCAGTGGCTGGGTGGTCACCCATCTACAGACAGACCCTGGCAAGCGCGGTTGAACCTGAACATTGATACAAGTGGTTAAAAAAAAATCAATGGTAATACTACTGTTTTTTTTTTTCTTTTAGACACAATAGCTTTATTGAAATTAAAAGTAACAAGATTCACGTGACTAGAAATACTGTATTAGTCTGGGTTGCTATCATCATCTGCCTAGCGTTTTCCGAATTATGTTGGGGTCGGCTTCCAGTCTTATCGGATGCAGCTGAATACCAGTATTTTACGTGGAGCGACTGCCTATCTGACCTCCATAACCCAGTTAATACTGGGTAATACGATACCTCTTGGTAAGACTGGTCGTCAGACTTTCGGGACGCTGACTATCTGTAACGACTGTCAAGATATATAAATGACAGCTTGGACCAACAGCTTAACGTGTTTTCCGAGGCACGGAGGAAACTCGGTATGTAACGAGTGGTCACGTATTCACAGACCAACCTAGGCAAGCGCGACTTAACCTAAAGATCGACCTGAGCGGCTGCTATTATTTGTTTGCGATCTAAGGGCTAAATTAGTCTGAATAATTAAAAAACTGTGTCTAGGATATTAGGTTTATTTTTGTTCAGGAAACCAAAAGTTAAAGCTGTCCAAAATAAGCATGATGCTGCTGTTAAGAAAAAATATATACAGGGTGGAATTACCGAAACGAAGTCGGTGACTTTTGTTTAATTCATAGTATTTTTGCCACCGACTTACGGAAGTAAAATAAGTTTTACATCTTTTTAATGGCTTTTGGAAGTCGGTTATGTTTTTGTATCAAACAATTTCGAAACTATGACGGTAAGAGACACCGCCACGACAACCCCACCCCTGGACACTGGACCCGCCGTCGTGACGGCTCTCACGCGCATGATGGCGTCCACCGTCGAGTGCCCCTAATTCTTACTAACACAGTTACTTTATTTTTGTTTGTTTTAATTGTCACTTACACTTGTGCTGTTAATAACACACATATCGACTAATTACATATTATATTTATATGATTTTTACTCATTTTTTGTTTTTATTTTAAACATTTCCAAGACCAACCAATTCAGCTTCAATTAGAGTAATACAAACTGCAGCTGCACCAAAGTATAGTTTGTAAGAAAAACTATTAATTTCAAAGGTAAGGCTGCACCAACGTAGAACATCCGACACGCATACATCTCGCTGAATCTAGCTCGATGTAGACGTTTTATATTCTTGCATAACTTCTTCTCAGCATCTGTAATGTTTTCAGAGGTAGTCTTAAAAATATTGTAATATAATATTTATATCAAAATCTGTAATTAACCGACTGTTTGACCCTCAAATTTTCATATTTTTATTTCTTTGTCTGAAAGCGTATTTTTTCAAGGTGGTCCCAAATCAATTTTCTTCATAGTGCTTAGGTAGTTTATGAGTTACCGCCTATAAATCATATTTTTTTGTATGTCTAAATGGAGGATATGCTAATATCTTTAAGTATTTGGAAATTGAATTCGTGTAAAATATCATCAAACCAAAACTAAAGACACTGAATTAAAAAAAAAAGTATGTGTGTCAGCTCCGACGCACGACTGGAGTTTACTCCTTAAGGTTGCACTAGTCGATATTTTTTCCATACAAAGGGGAATGCCCATCTCCCATACAAAAATATGCCTGAAATAGACAAGAATGAAATCAACGCCAAATTATCCTTCAAATCGAACGAAACTCAATGACAATTTCAATAATTATCTAAAACTAGGGAGTACATTGTTTAGAATATGTTTGCTAAAAGATAGGTTATGTCTCAATGTTACTAAAGGATTGAAAAAATAATTCAACACAAATCATTTTATTACTTTATTCATCATTATATACTTTATTTTTTTATTCATCATTGTAAACAAAACCAGCAAAATATAATACTTACAAGTTGCGGTGTTGTCCATTGCTGTATTAAACAACGTACTTCATCATTTTGCATTGACAAAGGATTACGTCTCATTCGTGTTATATCGAGATAACAATTAATGCAATGAACAGAATCCATTTTTGTAAAAAAATGGGGGACAAGTCCAAAACACATATATTATAGTAGGTTCAAAGTCCGTGTTCAAAAAGCCAAGTCGTCGTGTTAAGCGGGTCCAATTTCAGTCCGGGTTCAAAAATAGGTATCATGTACAGATGGAACATCAAAATCCTTGATATGGCCAAAGTCGTCGTAAAATATCATAAATAATGAATGCAAGCAAAACAATGAATTATATGATGAAAAAATTATACGTCAAAACATCATTATCGCAAGGTTTTGTCAAACGGTAAAGGCAAAGGACACATCTCATACTGCCTAGGTTATTTTCTTGTTTGTAGTTTTAAAAAATAATTTGATTTTATGTATTTTGATTGGCATACTTAGATTATGAGATTTATAAAATATGTTTTTATAATTAATTATGAAGCTACTTTACGGTTTGCTGATTGATTGTTGTTGGATGGTCTAACAAAGATCACAGACTACAGACGGTAAATAGTGGTAATGTCAAATATGAGTGTTCTTGAATGTCATTAAAGAACTGTGCTAAGACGGAAATCGAAATAAATACTGAAAAAATAATCACCTTTATACCCTACCTAAACGAACTGAAGAATAAATTGATGACTTGTAGTTTATTCGAAATAGAATTTATCACTATTGGGAGTTGCTGTTCAATTCAGGCATTTTCTTGGCATTCCCCTTTCGGGGGGGTATTGCTTCACCATTTGAATACATCCAATAAAAAACATGATATCGTTGTATCTTACTATTAAATTTGTTTGTACGAGAACAGAAAAAAATTATAAAATACCAGTAAAAAGTTATGAGCCAACAAAATTTCGTTTTTCTTGATAATTTTAACGCAACTTCGGATGTGAAAAAGTATCAAAAATTTAGTAAAATTTAAAAAAGTAATTCGGTACCGACACAGTTCAATTGCCGAAGAGTTTAATAAAATTTATATAAAATTGATTCATGCATTGGTTTTTCCATAAAACCCCATCTTTCAAAGCACTAATCGAAACTTTTTACGCGCTCATGTTGCTATGAATTATAGTGCTGTTCACTCAGAAAATGTCCCCCCTGGCGGCACGGGAGGCAGGGGCTTACGCACACAATATAAACGCACTTTCGTGCAATCTAATGTCATATCAGTTCGAATTAGTATTAGTGTGCGTGCGAACAAGACGATGTGCGTACAGATTAGCGGGTAACTGCTCATCACTGATACCATCTCTGTCGCTCACGATGCCAAATGAGACAGTGCGCTTTTTGGCCACGCCCTTCAGTGAGTTCGAGCCCGCGACTAGTTCACTCTTAAGTACGAGTATCTAACCATACGCAAAAAGAGTTTATTAAACTGAAAAAAGATTAATATCATTATGAAAGGGTAAATTCACAAATTAATGAAAAACAAGCCCAACAATATAAATACATCGACACTGATAGAAACAAACAAGCCCAATAACATTTAGTATATAGGTATAGTCGCCTATACAGCATACCATATGTACGTCTTAATAGACTCACAGCCAAATTAGAAAGTTGCGCACTAAAGGTGCGCACCAAAAACGTGACACATTTTCGTTACTTTAGTAGGTTTTACCCCTCGGATTTTTCTCATACCGGGCGCCTTATATATGAAAATCAATTTTTAAGGAGTAAACTCCAAAAACTAATAAGTGCAAAAAAGTTTAATACTGGGTAATTCTGGTAAGGTAAGAGTAGTTGTCAGATTTTCGGCACACTGACTACCTATAACGACTTTCTTTTGGACCCAACTTGGGTCCAGAAGAAAGTCGTTAAGACTGGTCATCGTTATTTTACTAATGGAATAATTTCTGATCATTACGTAAGCGAAGCCAGAGGCTAAAGCTAATAACAAAATAATAAAGTCAGCAATACCTGTGCAATTTGATGTCATAATTAGTGTGCATGTGTCCAAAACACTAGTTAGTGACATGTAAAACTTTTCGCATTGTAGGTTCAATGCAACTTGCAATGCAAACGTTTTCGTTACACAATAGCTTAACCATAGTGTCATCATGCTAACGTAAACCTGAAACAAATACAAATCAATGAATCCTAGATTGATTTTATAAGTCCCAAAATAAAGGTGTGTTTTTTGCGTTGATATTATCATTCATATGTACATTCTTGTATTCATTAATAAATAAATTTATAACTTATTATAAACTAGCTTTTGCCCGCGGCTTCGCTCGCGTTAAATTCGGTAGCGCCTTATTGATTTGTAATAGCAACGCTAAGTTTTCCTGTTTCGTCAATCTTTATCCCTCATAACCAACTCTTTTTTTTAAAAAAAAATAGCCTATGTCCGTCTCCTGGTTCCCAACTATCTCTGTACAAAAATTCATTAAAATCGGTTCAGCCATTAAAGCGTGAAGAGGTAATTAAAAGTTTTTATTTAAAAAAAGTGGGATGTGAGGGAGAAAGTGGGAAGAAAAGGGAAAACTTAGCGTTGCTATTACAAATCAAATTTAACGCAGGCAAAGCTGCGGGCGCAAGCTAGTATAATATAATATTTCTATATTTAGCGGAGAGGATGCCAGCAAATGAAATGATGGATGTCTTAGCCGAATTTCAATTACAAAAAAAATATTTAATAATTTATTAAGGATCTCCAACAAAAGATGTACACAGATAATTTATAACAGATACACACGATACAAAATATACCATGAGCGAGCGTGAGAGTGTTTCGCGCCTATTCCTTCGTGACGTGCGCGTGACCTGTCGTCAACTGAATTCGCGCGGGCACGTATCGACTGGCCGCACGGGCGAGGCGCGCGGGGCGCGAGGTTATGCCGCGAGCGTCTGAGGTACCTAGCGCTTACCTACGCGGCGTTACATATATAATTATAGACAGTACAATATTTACAGGTACTTACATAAAAGGAGTTACTCGAAGCTATCACAGGAAGAAAATACAGCAACGTGAGAATTTGAAAGAGATATTGATAACAAAACTTTACTATATGAAAGACAATCTGGAAATAAAATAAACAATATTCGTAAAGTTTAATCAGTTCAACCAGTCGGAAACACGTACATGGTTGAAGTTTTATCTACTCACCATTTTTTCAAACAAAGATTTGTAGATGTCATAACAGTCCAATATATCAATATAAGACTGACACATTTTTTTAAAATGATGCTCTCTGTCCCTACCCTCCTGGTTTTGATATTGAAGAGCATGAACATTCCAAAGATCAACCTTATCTTTTAACAGCTGAATAATTCTGATAGCATAAACCATATTTCCATCAAAACTTATTAAAATAACGCCAGTAAATATGCTGGATATAGGTAATTTGAGAATCATGCCATAAGTACTAATGGCACTGATACAAAACAGTAAAATACAAATAACTGAAATCCAGTTAACAATGATAAAGCCATTAAAACAAGTTTTATCTTTAAACAATCTGTGAATATCTTGAAATTTTATAACAAACAGAACGTTTTCATTACTTTTGGTAACACAGTGTACTAAATTGATCAAAAACCCCATATTGTCAATAATGCAATTTATGTTGTGTGCAATAGACGCTCTACTAAAAAAAATCCAGGAACCGGCCGCTGACAACTCATAATCGTATAGTATTATCGATACCAAAAATATCGTGGCACAAAATGACAAAAAATTCGATATACGGCCGTTTGAAGTAATAAAATTATCCTTGATACAATATTTGGGATATAAAAGAATATTTTGCATCAAATTTAAAGGTAGAAGCATTGACTGCACATCTTCGTCAACAAAGTTATTTAGTAAAACTTCAACACGATGACTTTTAAGATTAAACTTATTTTTTATTTTCCTTGCCTGCATTTTGTTTCGGATTTGTTAAACACGAATGAATTATGTTCGTTCACGGCGTTACTCTAGCTAATTCAATTACTGTTGATGATTTTTTCGATAAGGCAATCGATAACGACCAACGAATAATGACTTCCCATACTTAGTAAAATGAATATAGACTTTGAATATAACAAGTCATAAATTACATCTATCATGTATGCTTATTTGTTAACAAAATTAACATAACAAAACACAAATTGCAGCACAGAACAATTATATTAGAAACGTTATGAAATTCACTCCAATGGCAAAGTAGATGCAACATAAATCATCTCTTTTTAAAAGACTTAAAAAAAAACAAGAATGTTCTTTATTTATCATTTTCCTACCCTTGTCCTATTCTATTTGGGGTCACCGCAACAGGTTTTGTTTTCTTCTTCCATTCTTCCCTACCAGACGCCGCGTTATCATATACTCCTACCTACCAACCTTTCTCCTTCATATCATTCCTTGCACAATCCACCTATGTTTTCTTTGGCCTTCCTCTCGCTCTCCGTCTTTCAACATTCAGATCTATCACTCTTTTTACTTGTGCTAAAAAGTAAGGAAGTTCTCAATTCGACTGTGTTTTTTTTGTACCTCTGTTACGCGATTTCTCTGCCGAGGGCCGATTTTCAAAATTCTTTTATGATCGAAATAGATAAAATTCTTATGCAACACTTTCAGGAGTTCAGCCTGAAAGTGTTGCATAAGAATTTTATCTATATTGCTTGGAGAATTTATGGGTTATCTTTTACTGGCATTAAATAATTAAACTCAATAAGACTTTGTGTGAGATACCATCATAACAAAAAACTTAAAACAAAAGGCTTAAATAAGAGACCTACAAACAACACAGAGCCCTCTGCTACTTTTGTTTGATTAGGTAATCGATTTTTTTCCACCGACTTCCAGAAGCAAATATATTTTTTTCATATTTTTAGTAATTTTTGAAAGTCGGTTAAGTTTTATATTAAAAAATTTCTCTGTCGATCAAGTATTTCAATCTACCTTTAAAATTGCAAATTGTTCAGTTTTGTCTTTCATTATGTAGACAAAAGGAACAGAACAAATATCGTGCGACACTATGATAAAAAATTCTATGGACCACTGCCGGATGTTTGTACTATATGTTAATTAATGTAAATTTTTTGAGTGCAAGCAATATTTTGGAAAGAATCAATATCGTACCACACAATGTTACAAAATCTTATGTTTGCACTTTCGTTGACGATTTTGTTTCATTGTGTGGCACGATGTTGTCTATAACGATAATGATATAAACAAAATTTTATTAAAATGTTAGTATTTTAAAGGTGCTGATAATGAAACAAGAAGTTTTACGACATTAGTCTTTATTACTTGAATTTGTAAGTTAACTAAGAATATCAGGCAAAGACGAAATAACAACCATAGAAGACACTCTTAGCGTAAATAATGTACTAGTTTAAAAATGTGTTCAAACAATTAAATTATTTGTATTAAAACATAGAAAATAAATTACAAAAAAGCAAATTGCAATAGGACAACAGTATAGTGAGAAACAAGAGCCATCAGATGTAATGGATGACAAACATCTATGTAGAACATGCCACAAACACTCATCTTGCTGAATGACGCACGGTGCACCCGCAGGATATTCTTACATAATTTCTTTTGTTCACGTCCTATCGACAAAGAAACAAGAGTAATAAAACGTTAGCATGTACTAAAAATGGGGAACTATATTTTTTGTCACCAAAATTTTTATTTGTCATCAAGTTGTATCACCTAATAAATAGATCTATCGCCACGAAATATTTTCGTTCTCAGATAAACAAAGAATGTTCCCAGGTATGAATTACCAAATTATTGTTAATATAATTTGTAAAATATGAGATGGATTACCAATAAAATTGTAGTGCATTACATGAATATAAACTTCGTTCTTATAATAACAGTTTTATTACTTAAATAATAGCTTGGTGCTCAGAATGGTAGATCTGTCACCAAATAAATCGATAAATCGTTCCCTGACTGCGACTCCTTTTTATTTGTTATTTTGTCAACAATACAGTAGTTACATTTTATTTCGTTCAGTTATTAAAATAATGTATTCGTTACCAATTTAATACATCGGTTTATAATTTTAATGAGAATATGTCCAAAGGGAAGAGGAAGGGAAGGGAGACAAATTGGCGCGCTTTCGGGCCTCAACGAGGAGTGTGTAACGATTGACATAATAACAAAATATCTGACGTTCACTTGACATAATTTTAGTTGACATAATTTTAGTTGACATAATTTTGTTTAACAAAACGATCAGTTGACATAATGAATTATTGATATGATTTACCTAATTTCATATGATATAATGAACATTTCCTATAATGCACATTTTACATAATATTCGTTTAGCATAATATTATTCATTTACTATAATATTCATAATCTCATAGTTAATATTCATAGTTTAAACAAAAAGCGAATCGATAATATTCTTAAAAAAAAGAATACACTGAAATTTATTAAATAAATATTGTATTAAATTAAGTTTGTTTTTTTTTCACTTTATATCCTATACACCTGCCACCCTCAACTATTGTCATATATTACCAGGAGAAACTGGATGCAATCTGGAGTTTAGGGCACCCCGACTCGGATAGGTTAGGTTAGAAGGGGATGCCAAAAAATAACCACGAAAGGGATGCCTTTCGTGGTTATTTTTTTATAAACCACCCAGAAGTAGGAGCCCCACGAAGCGGGCGTCCGTCGACCAAGCCCACCCTCGACCATGCATAGAATATTTTAAGGTTTGGTTAAGTGCCATTTGAGTTAGGCTAGAACTGTGCCCATTAAACATGAATTTTAGGTCAAATGAACGTTATATTAAATGTTATTATGTTAAATGAATATTATATGATATGAAACATTAGGTCATATGAATTTATGTCATCTGGTATTATGTCAAATGAAAATAATAATAAATATCTTGGGACAGTTAACACACGGCTATCTGATCCCAAGCTAAGCAGAGCTTGTGTTATGGTAACCAGACAACTGATATACATACTTATATAATTTATAAATACATACATATTATAGATAAATCACACCCAGACACAGAACAAACAATCATGCTCATCACACAAAGTTTGTCCTGGGTGGGAATCGAACCCACGACCTCCGGCTCAGCAGTCAGGGCCACTAACCACTAGACCAACAGGCCCGTCAAAAAATTATGTCATATGAACGTTAGTTCAAGTGAAATTAGAGCATTTGTTATTATTCCAAACATTACACACCCCTCAACGAGTGAGTTGGTTGTAGGTACGATCATACTAAAAATTTACTTATTGGCCAGAAGATAAAAAGGGGGCGCCCTTCAAAATCCAAACCAGCGCTGATTATTCAGTGATTGTTATTTTTAACAATAAATATTGATTATTTTGACTTTAATTAAGTGTTTTATTTACTATTCAGCTAGAAATTCAATTTAAATATATTTGTACTACCTGTGGAAATTATGACCCTTGGGGGTGGCACATAGCCAGTTAAGTAGTAGACTCTTTTGGTTGAAAGGATGATGACGACCACTCTACATTTTTAGACCTTCGTGAAATTTTCTAGTGATATAATATATGATTTATTGGTGATCTCTTTAAATTAGTTTGCTTAAATACTATTAGGACAAACCTATTATAATACATACAAAACCATTTATTTGGTACTTGACCCCATATCTCCATGATTTTCGGTAATTTATAGTGGAATTGATTTTATATTGTTTGGTGACTACATTTTGGTGACAAATCTACTATTTTGAGGGCAAACCCTATTATTTAAAAAACACAAAATGAATTAAATTGGTGACAGCTTAAATCATAACCCTAAAAATGTCCTAACTAATGTAAATATTTTGTTCATTTTATTCATTGCATTTGTTTCTTGTGAATGTGGAGATTTTTTGACTTTGTTCAAGTTAAGCAGTGTAGTGTGGCATACGAAACTGATTTTATAAATATAATTTTGGACACTCTTACTGTGCACGTTTTTCTACATCGTTCTCACATATTTGTATAATCTCAACATGAATGATGTAAATATGATTTTGTAAAAATATTATAATGAGTGTCCATTGAGTTTTTTGTCCATTCTTCTTGATAGAGATCAAAGCTTTGGAATGGGCAACTACAGTACTTTAGTACTTTCTTCACAAGTTATTGGGCTTTGTGACCGGGACTGTAGATTCATTTTGTTTCATGACATTCAAAAGTGCCTGTAATGGTCTAATTGATTGATTTGATTTGATAAAGTTAAAACAGCTTAATCGACTGTAAATTGAAAAAAATATTACCTGTACAATTAGAAGCCAAAATGAATTCACATGAATCCTGTGCACTCATCACAGCTTGATAAAGGGCCTCTAACTGCAGACTCAGTGAGATTTGCAAAATCCAGTTTTTGAGTATCCAGAAAATAATGAATATTGACATCGAAGGATTTTCATGCTACAAATAATTAAAACATATTGTAAACATTTTCAGGATGGAACAGCACTCAAGGAAGGCGTACGTATTTACAGCAGCAGATTGAACAAGGCTTTTTTACATTAACTACTAGCTTTCGCCCGCGGCTTCTCCCGCGTTAAATTTGGGGTAACACAGTTTCCCTTGCGCCTTATTGATTTGTAATAGCAACGCTAAGTTTTCCCTTTTCTTCCCTCTTTCTCCCTCACATCCCACTTTTTTTAAATAAAAATTAGCCTATGACCGTCTCCTGGTTCCCAACTATCTATGTACCAAAATTCATCACAATCGGTTTAGCCATTAACGCATGAAGAGGTAACAAACAAACTCACTTTCGCTTTTATAATATTATATAAGTAAGGAAAGTAACGATTAGCTTATGCCCGTAGCTTCGCTCGCGTAAAATTCGGGGTAACACAGTTTTCCTTTCACTTTCCTGATTTAAATTTTTTTTCGTTGGTAAACAGTCCCTTTTGTAAGGGGTTGAAGGCAGATTTACAAAACAAATGTGCTCGTTGTTTTTGTTAGTGACAAATAGTCCGCAAATCAATTTTTAGCTTCCTACCTTGAAAATTATTGCGGAATGCTCTATTCAAACTTTCACCTTCTATTTTAGAGAAGTGGAGGTTTAAAAAGAGACAAAATGTAGCCTATATCCGTCTCCAGCGTCTCAACTGCACAAAAATTATCAAAATCGGTTTTGCCATTTAGGTGTGAAGACATACAAACAAACTCACTTTTGCTTTTATAATGGATATTAGTAAGTAGGGATGTAAACCTCTAACTCGATTATAATCTTAGTTTAGTAAACTAGACATTATGTATTCCATTGACTATTTCAAATAACTCACTAACTTATTGATTTAAATGACTGTGTTGACAGTTTAATGAGTCTTTATTAATACTTATAACTAGAACTTCTGCGATCGACTGCTGTGCTGTGTGTCGCGGGTTCGATCCCCGCACGTAACAAATATTTGTATGACCTACAGGTAGTTGTTTTGGGTCTGGTTGTTCGTGTATGTGTGTTTGAATGTTTGTCACCCACGAAACAGGAGGAATTAGGAATTCCTCCTGTGTCGTGGGTGATGGGCAACGTTTTCTTCAGAAAAAAACGGCTTTATTTTTGACGACGTAGACTTAGAGGGGTTACATACTTAAGTATAATATGGTTTCAATCTCAACTCGATACTTCCACGCGTTTTCAAGATAAAAGCTATTGACAGACAGACAGACAGCAAAGTAACCCTGTGAGGGTACCGTTTTATTTCTTTCGAGGCATTAAACAGAACTGAGGATATTTCGTTATTTTTCTACCGTGATGTTGGTAATATGGGCACACGTCTATGAGAAATATATCTGTCTTTGGTTTAAATACATACTACTACGACTCTATGCGTTTGGTATAGCGATTAAAATACATTAAAAAAACTTCGTCGCCTTGCAACCACGGTTGCGCGAAGCAAAACTGACAACTTTTTCTTTGCAACTGTGCTTGCGAGAAGCAATCGAGCGGTTAACAAAAACTAAATGAAAGATTATCTCACCGTGTTAGTTTGTAGCTCATATTTACAGAACTCGATCATAATTTGAATATGAATCAAACCTTGGCAGAGGGTTTCTACGGTTTTGTAAAGGATCTGGAAAATACAGAAATAGACTTTAGTTTTACCACCATACAGTTCAAATTCAGATTTGTTAAGTTTCTCAGTCGTTTTGTGCTTGCCTTTACAATGCATTCTAATTCTGGCATGAGTCGTAACTCAATGCAGAAAGTTAGTCAGTGAAAGAACAAATACAATATAAAATTAGTTTTAATAACTGAAACCCGACTACTTAAAAATCACACTACAAAAAGTATGAAACAAGAAAATTATCTCATCTGATATTATTGTTTTGTTGTTATTTGATATTTATATTGGTTTAGTTAAAAATAATTATACATCAAATGATAGTCAAAATAATAAATTTTGGTGAAAATATGAAAAGACTTTCTTGTTCCACACTATTTGAGCATTTTCTTTGTCTTGGTATGGACATGTAATGAGGAGGGACGAAGGTCATGTCACTAAAAGAGTGATGTTGATGGATAGAGAGGTCTTCCTCTCTCCATTTCTTCCTCCTCTCCATTTCTTTCTCCTTCTTTCCTTCCTCTTGTAAGGCCGAAGAAAAGATGAATGGATTGTGTAAGAAATGGTATGGAGGAAAAAGGAGTAAATGATGCCGTAACGTCTGACAGAGGAGAATGGAAGAAGAAAACGTGTTGCGCCGGACCCAAATAGAATTGGGCAAGGGCAGGACAATGATGACACTTTTCAGTTCGCGATCTTTTAGTACTCGAGTATTTAGGTAGTTATGACGAATCAATACACCGTTGACAAAGAAATTCGACTGATAGGCAAAACCATCCTTCCAACGGTCACAATTTTTTGCGTTACGTGTGGGAATGGGACTAAAATAAAATGTTGGACCGACCACATAACACATTACATAAAAGGAAAGGAAGTTGATGATGATAAATTGTAAATGCGAATGTTTTTGAGAACGTATGGATGTTTGTTACTCTTTCACGTCAAAACGGCTGAACGGATCTTGATGAAGGCAGAGAGGTGGATTATGGTCTGGAATAAAGCTTCTTAAGTAATAATAATAAAAGCCTTTATTTCAGACAAAAAAGAGTTTTTTTTATGCTTTATATAGTGGACTCTGTTGAGTCAATCACATCGACAACTTCGTCTGTTTGCCCAACTTTGGCAAAGGCCTCCTCCATTTCTTTCCACTCTGCTCGGTTTAGAGCTTTCCTTGTCCATAGTTTTCCTTCCCACCTTCGGATCTACTAATATTATAAATAGGAATATTTCTGCGAATGTATGGATGTTTGTTACTCTTTCAGGTCAAAACGGCTGAACGGCTAGCCAGCTAGTTGATGATAATGAATATGATTATGATAACCAATCCTATGAAAGATCTTTAAATATCACAATTTACTTACTGATATTTGATAAACGTTGGTGACAATTTTATAGCACTTCAATATTTGGACATAGGCTTCAAACATTCTTGTAATATCTAGTTCATTGCAATCATTGTTACGAATAAACAATAAATGAACATTCCATAGATCAACTTTGTCAGTCAAAAGCCTAATTAATCTTACTGCGTAAACTAAATTTGAATCAAGAGTTATCATAACAGCTAAGTAAAACAGAACATTCAAAGGAGGCTTGAGAAAACAAAAGTAGTCATAAGAAACGATGACGATGTAAAATCCAAAGATGGAGGCTACGGTCATCCAACTTCTGATTATAAAGCGTTTGAGACTAGCTTCATTAGAGAGGAATCTGTGCACCTCTTGAAAGTGTAAAACAAACAAAACACTTGTTTTAGACTGAAAGTAGTTGACCATAAAGTTTAAAATGAATCCCGCACACTTAAAACTGAAGTCGAAGAAGGATGCAAAATTCAGGAATGAAATTGAACTGTATCGTCTAAAATTGTCATCAAGGATTATTTCAGCGACACGATGAATGGACGTTGTAATGAAGACTACGACACCACAAATTAATATGATCTTATTAAACCAGTTATTGGGATTTATATAATTGTTATTGATGCGATATATTGGGTTAAGCATAACAATTTGCATGAAATTTAAAGGTAGAATAATTCGTTGAACTTCTTTATCGATTTGGTTATTTGAATCGATTTCATCACTTATTCCAATTTCGTTGTCAATATTCCTGTTAGGATAATCCATTTTGTGTAAAATTCTTTGTATGACTAAACTAAAAATGACTTAGATAATTTTTGTTGAAACCTTGAGGCGTTCGTTTTCAACACTTCACTAAGTTATTATTTTTGTTATTATTTCATTAACTTAACGGCACGATTTTCATTACTTTGAGGCCTTGACTTATTCTCTCTACTTGACTTTACCCGTTAGTGTAGTGGTCGCAAAAGCGACTGCTAAGCTTAATGTCGTGGGTTTGGTTCACAGGACTGGCAAACCATCACTGGGATTTTTCAACGGAAATGTATTAGTAGCAGCCAAAGTGTCTGGATTTATGATTCCTCGTGCTCTACCACACGGTGTGTTTGGTTATCTGTTACTTGTTGTACCGATACTTGGAGAACGTATAATTTATTTTGACGATAGCACGGGTTTAAATGTTTGTCTCACCCAAGTCACGACAATCATTTTGTTTTTCATTTGGTTGATGTTTCATTTTTTCAAAACGTTGTTTGTTTGTTTGTTACATCTTCACGCTTTAATGGCTAAATCGATTTCGATAAATTTTGATACAGAGGTAGTTGGGAACCAGGAGACGGACATAGGCTGATATATATTTTTTTAAATGTGGGATGTGAGGGGGAAAGAGGGAAGAAAAGGGAAACCTTAGCGTTGTTATTACAAATCAATAAGGTGCCAGGTGAACTGTGTTACCCCTGAATGTAACCCGAGCGAAGCCGCGGGCAAAAGCTAGTACGTTAATAAAATCCAAATAACGAAATATCTACACTATATCTACATAAAAATATTTGGATTTTAATAAACATACCCCTTTTTACGGATGGGAAATTATCAAATAACTTCGCCCGCTCCGCCCAGAGCAGGGAAGTTATTTGATGACTGACCAAGTGAGTGTCAGACTTGTACTGACTAAAATCCACCCATGTTCCTTCTATTGCCTTAAATTCACCGCTGTAGGCGGAGCGAGAGGAGGTACAGATTTTTATTGACCACCCATCCATGTGTTTGCTAGCTGACAAGTGACACTGAATGAATAATTTCTTATTTTTTTTTAATATAATTTCTTGTGATAAACGGAATTGTATAAAATCTGGTTCTTCTAATGTTGCTGTTGCTGGGGAGTTTGTTCCCCCACTTCTTCTTTCCAGCTAAAACACTAAGAAGTGGCGAAGGGCAGGGCGTTTTTGTGGGACTGTCTCTTGTAACGTAACGACGTTCAAAAAGTGCTGATTATCAGCCTAATTTGAATAAATGACTTTTGACTTAGATTTCATTCTTTTGCCTTTTGTGTTCTGGGGCCGCGATTTCTTTTTCGAACAACCTGCAACCCCGGTGGCAGGCAGAAGCCTAGAAAATAACTTGCTTGACCAAATTGTAAACTACTTGACAAGTTAAGTTGGTCTGCAGACTTAAAAACTGGTCTTAACTTTCAATTTGTCGATCCAAATACAAGGGGCATAAACATAACTATTAAATGTACCTGTGTTATTTCACGTTCTCTGTTGCCTCATTGAACGTTCTCGAGATGTGGACAGACAGACACTTGGAAAACAAAGTGATCCTATAAGGGTTCCGTATTTATTTATTTTGAGGTACAGAAGTCCCAAAAGGTCTTATTTACTTACAGTACGGCCAACGAGAAGCGATACCAAATGTAAACAAAACCCATGCTAAAACCCCATCTAAAATGGCCGCCCAAATGTTGGCGAACCCGTCTTAACGTTGTCATGTTTTTGCCGGGAGAACGAGACATTACGACAAAGGCACAAGATAGAAAGACCTAATATTAGATTGTAAACGCCACAGTTGTTCTTTAGGTTAATGACGTTTCGTATCGCTGCTAGTTGGCCTAAGTGTATATTGAAAGCAGAACAGAAGAAAAAAAAGTCTATGACGTTGTACAAAAAAAAAAGGGGTGTGTGTACTTATGTACACGCGTTAGAAGTTATACTTCTTTGGTGTAAAGAAAAAAAACTTTGGTAACCCATCCATTTCCAAACCTTGGTGAGAGTTGCTTAACCAGGCTCCGTGTGCTAACCCATCCATTTCCAAACCTCGGCAAGGGTTGCTTAACCTGTCCCCGTGTGGTAACTCATCCATTTCCAAACCTTGGCAAAGGTTGCTTAACCTGGCCCCCTGTGGTTACCCATCCATTTCCAAACCTTGGTGAGGGTTGCTTAACCTGGCTTTGTGTGGTAACCCATCCATTTCCAAACCT
Source organism: Ochropleura leucogaster (assembly GCA_958449745.1). Taxonomy (NCBI): domain Eukaryota; kingdom Metazoa; phylum Arthropoda; class Insecta; order Lepidoptera; family Noctuidae; genus Ochropleura; species Ochropleura leucogaster. Next base: position 3,019,912 of record OY288221.1, on the reverse strand, counting down.
CCGCAAGGGTTGCTTAACCTGTCCCCTTGTCACGTGTGGTAACCCATCCATTTCTAAACCTTGGTAAAAGGTTGCTTAACCAGTCCCCGTGTGATAATCCATCCATTTCCAAACCTTGGCAAAGGTTGCTTAACCTGGCCCCCTGTGGTTACCCATCCATTTCTAAACCTCGGCAAGGGTAGCTTGGAATGTGAAATTGATTTAAAAGCTATGCAATAGCTTAATAAAAACACCAAAAGAATATATATTATTTATTATGAAACACGTGTTCTAAATATAAAATACTAGAATATACAACATGAACATAGTTACTAGAACACCTATAACTAACTTCACGATGTCGCTGTGCGCGCGCAAATCACTCTCATCATTTTTCTCCATCGCGCCAAAAGAAGTATAACTTCAACAAATCTTTTTAATGGTATTTATTCAAATAAATTCAGGATTACAGAAAAGCAAACTGCAGCAATACAAAAGTATAATGAAGAAGTAGCGCTATTACTTTTGATAATAAAGTAGCGTCAACGTAAAATATCCGGCAGGCATGCACCTTGTTGAATCTGACTCGATTCAGACGCTTCAGATTCTTGCACAACTTCCTATTGGTATCTGAAATTTTTGCAAATAAATGTTTTAATGTTAGTCAAAGCACTGGCACTGATATAAACTAAAATAATTTTCTTTTAAAAAAAAAAAAAAAACTTTGCCCCACACTAGGAATTTCTCCTGTATCGCGGGTGCGTTTACAAACATTTAAACTCACATACACAAACAACTATCTGCAGGTCACACAAATATTTATTCCGTGCGGGAATCGAACCCTGGACACGCAGCGCAGTCGATCGCTTGGCCATTGCGCCAACCGTGTCGTCAAATTCTATTTAATAGTTTAAGAAACTAAAATACACGCTTTTAGAACACACTAAAAATTACAAATGAAAATCCACCAATTTGGATATCCCGGGATTACGGGTTGTTCGAAAGAGATACCGCGGCCCCGGAACATAAAGGGCAATAGAAGGAACATGGGTGGTTTTTACTCCGTACAACTCTAAGACCCACCCAGAGCGGGAGAAGTTATTTGAAGATGGCCCATGTCCCATGTCCAGTCATTGGTATACTGATTTGAATTATTTAAAAGGTGGGTCATAAATGATTTCTAGGAAACTTATTAACCTTAAAATGGGTGTTAATTATTGGGGAATAGGTTTTTAAACGCAATGAGTGATTATGTTTGCCTTACTGATGACGGATAAACGGACAGCCTGGACCGTGAATGACTGGTCATAAAGTTTGATGGAATGTGCAGGCATCAAAAAAATCTAATATGCAGGTATACAAACTTAAAACGTTATTTGAGATAAGAGGGAAACGTGGGATTAAACGGAATACTGTTATGTTATGTTAAAATTACGCATTACGGTGACCATTTTGAACATAACCATAGTTGCGCATACCAAATACGAATCTGATACAAAAATATTGGAACCACTCAAGTTTATTTTGACGGGCCTGTTGGTCTAGTGGTTAGTGACCCTGACTGCTGAGCCAGAGGTCGTGGGTTCGATTCCCACCCAGGACAAACTTTGTGTGATGAGCATGATTGTTTGTTCTGTGTCTGGGTGTGTTTTATCTATAATATGTATGTATTTATAAATTATATAAGTATGTACATCAGTTGTCTGGTTACCATAACACAAGCTCTGCTTAGCTTGGGATCAGATAGCCGTGTGTGAGTTGTCCCAAGATATTTATTTATTATCTATATTTATTATTCAACTGCGCTACTATGAGATCTAGATAAACTAAGATTGAAGTGTTTTCTTTTTGGAAGTTTGTTATGTTTTCTACTAAAAAAAGGTTTTTGTTCATTTTATTCGGTTACATCATCATCTGCCTAGCCTTTTCCCAATTATGTTGGGGTCGGCTTCGAGTCTTACCGGATGCAGCCGAATACCAGTATTTTACATGGAGTGACTGCCTATCTGACCTCCATAGCCCAGTTAGTACTGGGTAATACGATACCTCTTGGTAGGACTGGTTGTCAGGCTTTCGAGACAGACTATCTGTAACGACTGTCAAAGATCTACAAATGACAGCCGGGACCAACAGCTTAACGTGCTGCCAGAGGCACGGAGGTAACTCGGTATGTAACAGGTGGTCACCCATCCACAGATCGACCTGAGCGGCTGCTATTATTTAGCCACGAGTACCTACTCTCTTATTCGGTTACATAAAATAAACAAAAGTTTCATCGTAAGATGACATTTTGACCAAAAAAATTGTGTTTATAAAATAAGGTAGATATAGGTACCTGAACAAGAGGAGCTCAAGAGTTTTGCAAATGAATCTTGAATATCATTTATGGACGCGTAGAACCTCTCACACTGTATGTTCAAGGCAATTTGCAACGTCAAAGATTTAATGATCCAAAATACAGACCACACCAAAGAAAGGCTCACGTAATTCTAAAAAAAAATAGGGTTTAGTGCAATAGGGTAGCTTCCGGGGTCAAAAATAAGGGACACGTATTTTAAGATATTGTCCATTAAAGTTACGTGTGACGTCACTCGTTTCGAAAAAATGCAGCAACGCGTGGCGTCACACGTAACTGTAATCCAAACTATAATATTATAAATGCGAAAGTAACTCTGTCTTTCTGTCTGTCTGTCTTTTCTTCACGCCTAAACTACTGAACCGATTTGTGTGAAATTTGGTACAGACATAGTTTGGAACTTGAGAAAGGACATAGGATAGTTTTTATTATAAAAAATAAAAATAAAATTTATTCCGGACACACAGCGCCATCTATTGGTCAGAAGTCGGCATCAATTCAGTACTATAAAATAAATGTTGAGTTGTTAATATGCTCCGTGCTGCCGGAAGTCACTATTCCACGCGAACGGAGTCGCGAGCAAAAGCTAGTGGGATATAACTTTGTCATTTTTATTCTAATTCACAAATAAAAAAATATGTGTAGTTTATTTTTGAATAATCTAAAAGACGGACTAATATTTTTTTTACTAGCTACTCTGCCAATCATAATGACAGCCCGCGAATGGTTCGTAGGGTAGTCATGAAACCTGAAATAAGCGGCAAAACTTCTAAAAGAGTGGCATTAGTGTTTTAGAAGGTACGGTATGATCGATCCAGTCATATTTGGACCCATAAGAAAACCATGGTCTCATCTGTCTAGTCATCAAACAAGATGCAGCTGAATATAAAACTCCAGCTGGGCCCGCGTGATATCGAAAACAAAAATTGTGTCATATAATTCGTTTACAATATTTGTGTTCGGTACCTTGTTTTAGACAATTAATGCTTGTGGAAGACTCCGATCCTCCTTATTTTGTAAAACGTGATTATTAACACAGAAACCAAGAAATAAAAAGTATCCTATATAAGATAATAGTATAGTATAATCTACCTATTAACAGATTACGGGCGATATGACGTCGGGAAAGGGGTGGGGGGGGGTTAAGGGTAAAAAATGGTTATTCTCGATTTCCGGCAAAATTAAAAGTCCAATCGAAAAAAGTCAAAGGACAAAGTTGTACCTAGGTAATAAAAAGATTTAAAACTTTTGCATTCACACTTTTTTCACATAACCTCGAAATATATGTGAAAGATTCAAAAAACCAAGTTTTTGGTTTTTTATTTTTATCTTTTACTTTTTTTTATTTAATTAAAAATATGAAATTTATGTCTAGAGATGATTCTAAGTTACAAAATTATGAGTTTTGAATGTATGTCAAATGAGAGCTATCCGTTGTTAAGCAAAATAAAATTATGACATAAAATATACGTATAATAAAACAATTCAAGGATCTATTTGTACACAGTTTTTAGCTGCTAAATCTTAATGTCTTAATGTCATTCAATGGCACCCTAACCACGGCCTTTGAACGACTAAGTCGAAGATGACTTACATAAGAATGCAGTGTAGACGTTCTTAATACATCTATAAGTATTTGCACGGCTGCCAAATAGCGGCAGAAGAACTCAGTAGTATGAATTAATATCTGAAAATAAAGTTTTTAGTTTAGAATTTGATCGCACCGGATCAACGCAGGATGGATGAAATGGCGACTGGTGACTGGAACAACTTGGGATCTATGGATGCCACTCAAGTTAAAGGGGAAAAGAAGGCAGAAAAGGAGGAAAAGAAGGAGCAAAAGAAGAGTCAAAAGGTGGATAAAAAACGATTGCATGTAGCGAAGATGAGGTGGTTGACATGGTATGATAGAGAAGTGATAAGAATGGATAAGGTAACGAATGAGTATATTAGAGGAATTTTGAAAGATGCGCCTGTTACAGAAAAATTGAAAGGGAGTCGTTTGTCTTGGTATGGACATGTACATGGACGTAAGGAGGGACGAAACACACTATGAATGGACAGGGAGAGGAAGGCCAAAGAAAAGATGCAAGGGTTGTGAAAGAAATGATATGACAGAGAAAAGAGTAAATGATGCCAAGACGTCTGACAAGGGAGAATGGAATAATAAAACGTGATGCGCCGACGCCAAATAGAATAGGAAAAAAGCAGAAAAATGATGATGAGTTAGAATTTAATGCCTGATCACAAAATCAAACTGCTTCATTTACTCACACTGTACTTGAATGAAACCTTGACGATGTCATAGCAGTCTAATATATTAACGCAACTCTGGAAATATCTTCTACAGTAATCCTCCCGGTACATACACTGAACATTTCTCGCATGATAATTCCATAGATCAACCTTATCTTTTAACAAGCAAATAAGTCTGGTAGCGTAGACGATGTTCGCATCAGAATTCATTAAAATTACAAACGTTATTATTGTTAAGTAAAATTGGAATTGTCCTACCGTGTATATTATGAGAGCACCTATGGCGTGCCAGACTATTAGTAAAGAGAAAGAGATCCAGTTACCAATGATAAAGTAATTGAAGTTTTTCTCGTTGTTCAAATTTCTATGAATATACTGGAATTTTAAAACGAATGACATGTTCCGATTTGTGCCATAAACGAATATCATAAAGTTCATAACTACTATGAAGAAGAGCCAGAAAATTTCAAATGTAAATGAATAGCACGCTGTTGCACTGAATTCCCATTGTGGCAACAATTTTACAAAAATATCGCTGTTACCGTAACACAATAGCATGGACACAAATGATGTAGTTGCACAAAGTGATATTAAATTTGATAGACGATTGTTTGGAGTAATCAAATTGTTCTTAATACAATACATTGGGCAAAACTGAAAAAACCGCATCAAATTCAGAGGTCGAAGAATCGACTGCACATCTTTGTCGATGATGTTATTTGATAAGCTTTTAACCCGATGACTTTTTAGATAAGAAATTATTTCTCTTGTAACTGACTTCATTGTATGAAGATTGTGGGTTAGACCTGTTGAGACTTGCTCTGTTGAGGAATGACAAAAGCAAAGAGCCTTGTACTTAGCAGTAGATAGAACAGAGGTACTTATAATGATGATGGTGGTTCTATTAACCTAATAGATTTTGTTCATACCCCAATGAAAGATAAGTTTAGTAACAATAGAAATTCAACGGAAAAATACGTCTAATAAATAAAATTTAATTAAAGCTTATTTTCATGGTACAGGCAACCCCAAGTCTGTAGTTATATTTAAACCTTGAGTTGAGCTAGCGTAGTACAGAGTTTCAAACAAATTCGAGGCTGATTATACTGGTCTTGTACTATTGAAATACTCTTTACTGCATATTGAACCAAACCATATAACTGACTACCTAGCATTCATGATCATTATTACTGACAGGTTAATTAATGACCAAATGTCAAATAATATTGATGATGGAAATGTTGATAATGTGAAAGAATAATTCCTAAAGATATTATCATATGAAAGACTTGGATTTTTTTAATGTTAGAGATTTCAACTGAAATAATATACTGATGGACCTACCAGGGCCACCGCCCTGGGGCCTTAGTCTGCTATTACAATAGTGTCAGAATGTTCGATCACTGATCGCATAATGGTTGATTTTGACAAGTTTAGTAAAGTAGATTACAAAACTTGTCAAAATTAATGAATGTTCGATCACTGATCGCATAATGGTTGATTTTGACAAGTTTAGTAAAGTAGATTACCAAACTTGTCAAAATTAACCATTATGCGATCAGTGATCGAACATTCTGACACTATTGTAATAGCAGACTAAGGCCCCTGGCGGTGTTGCGGTTTGTTCAAGAGAGATACCGCAGCCCCGGCACATAAAGAGCAGAAGAAGGAACAGTGTGGGTTTTAGTCAGAAATAGTCTGCTGACACCCTCCCTCTCCTCTCCACCTAGACCGGGGGAAATTATGTGATTATTTTCCATCTGTGAAAGAAAAGTGCCCCCGAAAAGTATCGGCAAATTTATACAATAGTAAAACTGGCCGAATGTATGTGAAAGAAAGATAACCAGATCATTTGGCACAAGCCATAAATGCACACAGTAATAAAAATAATAAAATTTAATTATTGTGTGTCTCACGACTGCGCCAAATAGGTCCAGTTTAGCAAACTGCCGAGCAGCTAGTGCTCGACACTGGTTTTCAACTGGACCAGTAGGTCTACTATGACGTCTTAAAGCAGAACTTATTCCACTGAGTGAAAGAGATGGTGCTAGACACCCAGTATAGCTCTGTCTCTTTCCCTCAGCGGAAAAAGCTCTGCTTTAAGACGTCATAGTAGGGTAGCTGATATAGTAATGTAGTGTGTACTATACACTATACTTCTGTTTAACATTTGACAGTATTTGTTTCTGGAAATTTGTAATTTTTTTGGCAATGTATTAGTCATTTGGACAGCGAAACTGTCCTATTAAAAAAACATTATTATGAATAGTATTTATTAAAAATAAATAAATAAATCAGACAAGATCACAGTAAAGCAAACTGCAACAGGACAACAGTGTAGTGCGTTAAAAGTACCAGGAGACGTAATGGATGACAAATTTCTATGTAGAACAGGCCATAAACACTCATCTTGATGAATGACGCACGGTGCAGCCGCAGGATATTCTTACATAATTTTTTTTGTTCATCTGTCGACAAATAAATCCTTACTAATATTATAAAAGCGAAAGTGAGTTTGTTTGTTTGTTTGTTACCTCTTCACGCTTTAATGGCTAAACCGATTTTGATGAATTTTGGTACAGAGATAGTTAGGGACCAGGAGACGGGCATAGGCTATTTTTCATATGCTATATTTCATGGATAAGAGGGAGAAAGAGGGACGAAACGGGAAAACTTAGGGTTGCTATTACAAACCAATAAGGCGCTACCGAATTTAACGCGAGCGAAGCTGCGGGCAAAAGCTAGTAAGAGTATAAACAAGTAGGTAGCAAAAAAGTACTAACTAACGTAACGTAACTATTTTCTAAATAATTATTCATTTACGACAAGGTTGGCGCAGTGGCTAAGCAAATTCCAAATAAAAAGTTATTTATTCAAATTCGCCACTATCTAGTGTTTTAGCTGGGAAGAAGAAGTGGTGGAACAAACTCTCCAGCAACACATCTGTCTGTCAGGTTCAGCGAACGACTGCCGCCCTGATTGTCGCGGGTTCGATTCGCGCACAGAACTTATATTTGTATAGCCTACAGATAGTTGTTCCGGGTTGGCTGTTGATGTATGTGAGTTTAAATGTTTGTAAATGCACCCACAATATAGGAGAAATTCCTAGACAGCGTCACGCAACGCAATAGTCGATCGCTCAGCCACTGTGCCAACCGGTCGTCAAATTTATTTGTTTGATGTAATATTATTGTATTTGTCTGACATTATTCTATTTCATTAAAATTGGATTGCATGTGTTTTGTGTTACCTAAAATGAGTCGTTTTGTTACTTGAAAGAAATGAATAAATAAAAAGATTATTATCATTATGAAAGGGTAAATTCACATTCAAAAATATAAATACATCGACACTGATAGAAACAAACAAGCCCAATAACATTTAGTATATAGGTGTAGTGTCCTATATACAGCATACCATATGTACGTCTTAATACACTCACAACCAAATTACAAAGTTGCGCACCAAAAACGTGACACAATTTCGTTACTTTAGTAGGTTTTACCCCTCGGATTTTTCTTATACCGGGCGCCTTATATATGAAAATCGATTCATAAGGAGTAAACTCCAATAAATGAAGTAAGCAGTACCTTTGTGCTCTTCTGTCTTTATGTAATGTCCCGCCATGATTTGTGTGTGCATAAATAAATAATAATCAAGATGGTATAAACGTTGTTCACCTGTACACTCGGGCGTTACAATTGATTCTTCACAAGAATTTTGTGCATACTTCAAAGCATCATAAAATTCCTGAAACTGCAGGCTAAGAAATATTTGCATTGTCAAATTCTTCATCATCCAGGTAAAAAACAATATTGGCAAATAAGGGTTTGGGTTGGCATGCTGGAAATTAGAATTAAAAGAAATTATATAAAAAAATATTAGTCGCAATTACGACAAGCACACAAAATAATAAAAAAAAACATTGAACATACAATGCATTAAAACATTCATAAATATAAGAACATAAAATTATAAAAAAAACTTTTTTGTAAAAAATAAAACCGACTTCCAAAAAAAAATTGTGACTTGTTGGTTTTGTTGACGTTTTTCCCACCGCCTTTTATAAGCTTATATGACACTAGCTTTTGCCCGTGGCTTCGCTCGCGTTAAATTCGGGGTAACACAGTTCCCCTTATGCCTTATTGATTTGTAATAGCAACGCTAAATTTTTCCTTTTCTTCCCTTTTTCTTCCCCACATCCCACTTTTTTAAAAATAATATTAGCCTATGTCCGTCTCCTGGTTCCCAACTATCTCTTCATCAAAATAGGTTAAGCCATTAAAGCGTGAAGAGGTAACAAACAAACAAACAAACAATCTCACTTTCGCTTTTATAATATTAGTAAGGATTATAACAGTTAAATCAAAAATGTATTTATAAATAAAACATTTTTGATTAAACTGTTATTAAGTGTTTTGCTATAACTTGTCACTTAGCTTATACCCTTTTCTTTTATACGACTTACCTCTCCATATTCGTAATTATATTTACCGATTTTTATCACCACTTCAATGTTAACTAAACCTTGAAAAAAGGCTTCTATAATTCGATACAAAATCTGAAAACAGGATTATACATGTAACTAAAAGCATCATCAAATATTTAATTTGCATAATTAGTTATTTTTAGTTACACCAATATAAATATTAACAGATAAAATAATAATAAACAAAGCAATAGTGGCCAAGTGTGAGTCGGACCGAGGTTTCCTAACAAACTTGCTATATAAACAATGACATAAATATTTTTATGGCCTACAGATAGTTGTTTCGGGTCTGGCTGTTTGTGAGTTTAAATATTTGTAAACGCATCACGATACAGGAGTCGATCCTAGTGTAAAGCAACGTTTAAAAAAACCATTATCACTCACCGGTAATTGATATTGTTTGGAAATAATCTGATAGCATTTTAATATTTGGACATAGGCTTGAAACAATCTCTTGATTTGTTGTTTGTTACATCCATTTTGCCGAAACAATAGTAACTGGTCATTCCAAAGTACGATTTTATCGGTCAATAACTTAGCTGACCTGATAACGTAGACAAGATTGGAATCCAAAGCCATGAGAAACAGGAAATTTACCAGGGTATTCCATGGAGGTTTGAGCAAGACTAGGAAGATGTAGATAGTCATACCAATGTAGAAACCACAGGTAACTCCAACACTCAACCAACTTCTAACGATAAAACGTTTGAGAAAAACTTCATCGTTAAAAAACCTGTGCACTTCTTGAAAGTGCAAAACGAAAGAAACACTTCTCTTTGAATGTAAAAAGTTGATGACAACGTTCATGAAAAATCCCGTACATCGAAAGATGAAGTCGAAAAAGGATGCGAAGATCAAAAAATGTATTGTACTATATCGCCGGATATTTTCATCGAATAATATTTCTATAATACGATATACGTATGATGTTAAGAATGTGATTGTTCCACCTAATATCATGAACTTGTTAAGATGATCATTTGAATATATTAAGTTGTTCTTGATCCGGTACTTCGGATTAAGCACAAGATTTTGCAGTGTATTTAAGGGAAGCAAAATTCTTTGAACGTCTTCATCGAGATCGTTTTGATAACTAGAATTGTCGTTAATTCTGATTTTATTTTCAACATGTCTTTTTAGAGTCTTCATTGTTAATAATGAAATCTTTTTCTTTACGTGTCGATGAAACTCATAATTATATTGTTATGTTCGATTCGTATTAACTCACCTACACCGGTCTAATAAATGAAATGTTAGAGTAAGCAGTACATATTTATTTAAACATTCAACCTGTCATTGTATTTTAATGGTAATGAAATTGTTTCCTCAAATTAATTTATTATATACATCGAAAAACAGAGTTGTATTTACTTACAAGCTTTCGCCCACGGCTTCGCTCGCGTTAAAATTCGAGGTAACACAGTTGCCCTTGCGCCTTATCGATTTGTAATAGCAACGCTAAGTTTTCCCTTTTCTTCCCTCTTGCTCCCTCACATCCCAGTTTTTTTAAATAAAAAATAGCCCATGTCCGACTCCTAGTTTCCAACTATCTCTGTACCAAAATTCATCAAAATCAGTTTAGCCATTAAAGCGTGAAGAGGTAACAAACAAATAAACAAACAAACACACTATCGCTATTCATCAAATTCAGTGTAGCCATTAAAGCGTGAAGAGGTTACAAACAAACAAACAAACTCACATTCGCTTTTATAATATTAGTAAGGATATGTTAGGTATTTAAGTAAGTAAAAAGAAAGTTTTTCATGTATTATACAATTTCTCTTTACGTCAGTCATTCACTTAAGTTTTTTTTTACAATAAACGCGTTATTAGGCCAAAAAAAAAGAGCAGAGCGGCCTGCCACAGCCACGTCCGCCTGTCGGGGTTACGGGTTGTTCGAAATACCGCGACCTCGGAATATAAAGTTAGAAAGATGGAACATGGGTTTAGTCAATACAAGTATGACACTCCACCCTAAGCGAGGATTTGATGATATACCAGCCTTGCAAAAATGGTCATAAATAGATGTGTATGAAAAGGGTTTTCCCATAATTTGTTCAGCGATTCAAAACGTACAGCGCACCTTCAACAGCTAACAACTCTAGCTGACCAATCCCTTCGCCAGAATGGTACACTGAAATGTCTCCCTTCAGAACCATGACAGACAGCTTCTTAGGGGTTAGGGCCACAAACTAAAATGTATTTCTTGAAGGTATCACCAGATTTCTAAGTCATACAAATTCTTTAGAATATAAGTGAGTGTGCGCCAAAATTATTTTTTTCCAAAAATTACGATGTAAAATCGTTTTGACGTCTTTTCATCAAGCCTTACAATAGCTGACTTGGAAAACTTTATCTAGACACGCGGTAGTGTGTCAAGCCAAGTTTAAGTAATAAAACTGGTGAACACTGAACTGGCGAGCCCTGTATAGTATACAGGGCTCGCCAGTTCAGTGCCACTTTTGAGCCCTTCTTAATTCAAAGTCTATTTCATATAAACGTGTCAAATTTTGTCCCTCCTGAACTATGTTTATAACAATATCCTTACTAATATTGTAAAAGCGAAAGTGAGTTTGTTTTTATGTTTGTATGTTACCTTGTCACGCCATTTTTTAAATAGTGGGATATGAGGGAGAAAGAAAGAAAGGGAAGAATAGGGAAAACTTAGCTTTGATATTACATATCAAATAAGGCGCAAGGGCAATAACTGCAGGTAGCAAATCAGGAAAGGAGAACTGTCTTACCCCGAATTTAAAGCTTGTAAAATATAATTTCTTCTTAAAAGTTAGGAAAATATATTGAAGCTTAAGGTCTGATTTGGCTAGTTTTGCATAGAGTTTTTCAGAAATGCGATTATGACCAGCTGTATAAACTTGAAGAAAGAGAAAGAGGAGGAGCAGCTAGTGGAGCTTTGTGGTTTCTGCTTCGACAAATGAGGAAAGGGTGACTAAAATATATATTTAAAAAAAAGTGAAGTTAGTATGGCCTCATTCAGAAGACAGAACTCCTCGATACGGCCCGCGTTGTGAGGAGGTTCCCGTCTACCAACGGTAGCTTGGGCCCTGCTCTCGATACCAGCGGAAACTTATGATCATATTTTCAAATGTTTTTTTTTAATGTTTAAAGTGTGAAAAATAAATAAAGATCACAATTTATGTTAAGAATATGTTTTTTATTGAAACTAGTATTACAAAAATGCAAATTGCAGTAGCACAAACGTATAGTTAGCAAGAAGAATTAAAATACTTGGTAGTAAACGAGCATCAACGTAGAACATCCGATAGGCGTTTAGCTTATAGAATTTCGTTCGGTGTAGGCGTTTCAAATTCTTGTAATATCTCTTCTCAACACCTGCAATGAAAACAGATATGTAACACGACGCCTTACGCCATCTATCGGACTTTGGCCACAACACTACGCCACCCAAGTTAATCAAACCACAAACAGGATCAATAAAACGATAACATGAATAGATTACTAGCGACATCCATCATCGAACGTGTGAAATGTACGTGACGTCAGCGAGTTACCACTACATACAAGCATGGAATGTTGAAGATACACACTAAGATGTAGAACCGCCTATATAAATCGGTACCAAATGAAGAAACCTCGTCACCCCACCCGTCCCGTGCAAGAGCCAGCCCGCGCTGCTGAGCCAGTAAGTTAAAATAGTCCCTAAATAATATCACTCAGATTCAGCCTGTCCCTTGCTGTCCCTCAGCGACGCCCTAAGCCGAGGCTCGTACCCCACAGGGGGTGCCCTTAGCGTGTAGTCGCTTAGTTTGTAAGTTTTTACCATGGCTGGAGGTCTTAATTTTTAAGGCACCCACAGGATTCGCCCGGTTAAGCAGACGACAACCTCCTTGGTTGAACTGCGAGATGCCATTTATAAAAAAAAGGAACCTCGTCACTCGCTACTTAGCAAACACAGTGGTCGATAGCCCCGCAGTCACTACTGTTGTCTTAAGCTTGACCTAAGCGAAGGCCCCGTCGCCCTCAGGAACAGCCGAGCTAGGAGGTTAAGGGATAGGATAGCCCCGCAGTCCATCCCTAGGACCACTAATAGGTTTCACATCAGTCTAACTTTGTTGCTAAAAACTCTGTCAAGTGTATGAGTGTTTGTAAATAAACCCTATCTGTCATCCAACGTTGGTTTCATTCCATCGCCACCATTACAGATATTATATATTTTTAAAATTGTCATGTCGTATTTTGTGTACGTGCTAAACTGCTAATGTTTCGTATTCATTATTTATTAATTTCTAAGTTGGCAATCGAATGCAGTGTTTTGGAACTTCCGCCACTATTGTAGGGTTTCCAACCAATTAGCAAAGAGAAAAGAAACGTTCATACGTTTTGGCCAATCACGGCTCGCCATCGCGAACCTCTAGCGCCATTTCTTTTATTTTTTTGCGAAAAAAAGAGCAAACCAAGCCGCCGTCGTCCACGCGCGTGCTCTCGACAAAAAATACAAATGTTCAAAATTTAGAACTTTCTCATCTTCCTAAGAACTTTAAATGTGTTTGTGAAGTGGTGCTTCAAGACTACTGCGAAGAACAAAGCAAGCGGGAGCTCCCAAGCTATTCCTGGACCAGATCGTACATGGCTAAGAGGTAGGGGACCCTTTTTACTTTAGTTGTGGATGTCTGGAGCGTTTTCTTAGCGCTGCCCCCAAATGTGCTGAGGAAAAAGCCTTCCCGATACAGCTAAACTAAGCTGTTCATTACATTTGAAGATCAAAAACACTTTTCTCTCATTCAATTGAGAATCAGCTCTTATCAAGCGGTTGTGTGTCGCAACAAAGGCGCGAAAATTCTACAAAACATCGACGAATTTATGTGTAAACGAAAAATTTACCGTTAAACCGATAGCTATACCGTATTAAATTCCCCCGTGGGTATTTAAGACATTTGTGCCATTATTTATTATGTTCCCCCATAGGAACTTAACGACATTTTAAAGGATTAAACTTTAAATTACTAAAGGATGTTTCCGAAAACATTCCGACTTTCGATTATTTTTGTAATTTCAGCGGGGGAGATAAAGTTGAAAAAACTACCCAAATAAACAGCAGTCACTTAATGTTGTTAAGATAGACCTCTTACCTGTATAATTCCAAGTCAAAATACGTGCGCATGAATCTTGAACATTATTTATCGACCCGTAAAACTTCTCAAAATACAGGTTCAAAGCGGTGAGCAATACCAAAGTCTTCACGACCCAGGAGCCTAACCACAGTGACATAAAAATGTCATATGCTGCAAGTAATAGAATTTCAAAATTTATAGCTTTATTTCTTTTTTTTTATTATCTAAACCCATTTTTGGTTTACTCCCAACGGCCACCACTAACCACAACTGGTTTTAGTGGTGGCCGTTGGGAGTATACCACATTATTTAACGAGAAACATAAAACTGTACTCAAGCTTCATGCGTGGCCCCGGGCGTCGACAGCCGCGAGACGATTCGCGGCCACCGTAGATACGGGCCTGTCGGGTCGGTGAGCAATGGTTAGCTCACCGTCCGTCAGTTTATTGACGGCAGGCCGTGTCGACGGTGTGAGCAGAGGGGCCTGCCAGAAAAACCGCCTGCTGGGGTTGCGAGTTGTTAAAGGGCAAAAGAAAGAACATGGGTTGGTTTTAGTTAGTACAAGTCTTATACTCATCCCCCCCTCCCCCCCGCTCCAGAGCGGAGAAAGGTATTTGATGATTTCCCATCCGCAAAATACGCTACATTCGTGGGTATTGCTTTTAACGTGTCGAATTATAAATAAATAAATATCTTGGGACAACTCACACACGGCTATCTGATCCCAAGCTAAGCAGAGCTTGTGTTATGGTAACCAGACAACTGATATACATACTTATATAATTTATAAATACATAATATTGTAGATAAATCCCACCCAGACACAGAACAAACAATCATGCTCATCACACAAAGTTTGTCCTGGGTGGGAATCGAACCCACGACCTCCGGCTCAGCAGTCAGGGCCACTAACCACTAGACCAACAGACCTTTCAATTTCAAATTAATTTAATTATGTTAAACAGGAACACCATGAACTTGTCGGTAACATTACGTCAATCCAACAAATTTCTGACTCCTCATTATCGCTGAGAGAAAGAACCATTTTTTTGCGAATGGAAAGTTATTAAATAACTTGTCCCGCTTTGGTCGGAGCGGGGGGGGGGGGGGAATGTCAGACTTTAACTGTTGTTAACCCAGCAATATTTTGTAAGCATCGCAGTCGACAGGATATACCCAGATGGCTGGTAGCATTACCGCGGTAGATGACAATGCTATTTTTTTGTGCAAAAAACAGGCCAGCCCTCTGTTTATATTTTATTCAATTATTGGACCACAAATTCTATTTTGATGATGTATAAATAAGTACTTACATGAAATTTTCCTTGTAAAGCAGCATATTTGAAATGTTCAATTAATATCTGAATGCTTACAAGATGCTGGTACATAAAGATTATAGTATGAAACACGATCTGGAAAGATTTAAGTTAGAATAAACTTATAGTTTACAATATCTATCGTATTGGTAAGTTTTATAACTTACTACGTATTGGAAAGAAGCCTTGTAGATGTCATAGCAGTTCAGTATATCAACGTAAGCCAGAAACATGTTTTTGCAATGACTCTCTCTGTCTCTGCCCACCATAATTTGACATCGAAGAGCTTGAATATTCCATTGATCAACTTTAACTTTTAACAGTTGAATAAGTTTGATTGCATATACAATGTTTGTGTCCAAACTAGAAATTATTAAGATGCAACCAAATTTGTAAACGCTTTGATTAAAAATAAACCAAGAAAAACTGGTAAATCCAGTATACACTATAAAAAGAATGAAAACAGTAAACCAGTTACCGAAACGGGAGAGTGAAATACTGTTCTCCTTAGTTAGAAATCTGTGAACGTCTTGAAAGTTTAAGACGAACGTAACATTTTTATTAGTATGGATAATGCAGAGTACAAACTCTATTATTAATTCTACATTGAACAGAACAAAATAAATTTGAATGGTAATTATTGTTAAAGAACTGAAAACAGTCGTTACATCGTTGGCGATTGTCTCGAAGTAAATGCTATATAAATATATCAATGTTAATAATATCGTGCCACAAAGTGACACAAAATTTGAAAGTCGGCTGTTGGGTGTTATATAATTATTTTTAATACGATACTTTGGACAAAATCTAAGAGATTGCAACAAATTAAAAGGAAAAAGCATCGACTGCACATCTTTGTCGACGATATTGTTAAATAAAACAACCACACGATTACTTTTGAAATATTGAAATGCTTTTCTTTTCAGAGAATTCATTTTATTTTAGTTTTCGAAATATAATATATTTGTATTGCAATAGAACAAAGAGTAGCAAAGAACGGTAATACATGAAAGTAGAGGTAGAGGAACAATCTAATAAAGTGAATTACCGTTATAGTCAAACAAAAGTAAATTAAGTGATGAATATCTTCGAGTTGAATTTACTTAATAGAAAAAATACCATCACGTTCTTCTAGTTGACAAACAATGAATCATATTTTCATCAAAAACTGAAGGACGCAATCTGTAATGTTATTTTCATTTAAAATCTTGTAAATGTTGTTCTAGGTACAGACGCCAGCAGGTCAAGCTACCCGAAACTGTAATTTTTTCCCAATGAACCTTGAACCTAATACTTTAGATATAAAGTCGAAAATCTATCACAGAAATTTGACAGATTGTAGTAGCTTGATGTGCAGGCGTCTGTACATTACATAACGTGATTACAAGAAAGCAAACTGTAATAACACAATGGTGTAGTGAGTAAGAATTGCCATCAAACGAGAAGGATAACCAACATCAACGTAGAACAGGCCACATGCAGACATTTTGCTGAATGAAGAATGATCCAGCCTCATAAATTTTTGGCATAACTGCCTTTCATCATGTGTAAAACTAAATTATATTGCTATACGCTAGCTGTCGCTGCTGACCCCCGTCGGGGGGAGCGGGGGCGGTACCGGGGGTCATTCAAGCCCCCTTTGCCGCGGTAGCTCACCGGTCGCGCACACTGTTCGGGACGTATTTGGGGCGGTCACCTGGACCTGTAGAAGGATTGAGTGGCTGGCCGGCAGGCTGTGAGTGTGGATGCAGTGTGTGTTACCGCAGGGGCGCTACAGCGCTGTAAGACAGCGACTGCTTGTTTCACGACACCACCGGCGGTCAGTCCCCGCCAGGTGAGACCCCCGGTTGCCCGAGGGAAGCCCAGCGGAGGACGACCAGCAACGAGAGAAGCCAACTCGGTGCTCCCACGGTTGGGAAAATTACATTACGTTGTTGTAGCGTATAATAAATACCGACATGCTTAGTGGTAGGGTGAGTGGTGGTGGGGATGCGGTCAGGCATATTGCTGCACAGACCGCACACTCGCTTCTGGTCCGCCGTGCTAGTAAGGCGTGCTTATTGGCTACAAACTGTTATTTAATTTAACGTACCTAACACCCTAATAGTGTAACCTGTACAGTTGTGAAGAGGTCAGCATCCCAAATTATTTGAGTTCAGTTTATCACGATTTTCCATAAATAAATAAATAAATATCTTGGGACAACTCACACACGGCTATCTGATCCCAAGCTAAGCAGAGCTTGTGTTATGGTAACCAGACAACTGATATACATACTTATATAATTTATTAATACATACATATTATAGATAAATCACACCCAGACACAGAACAAACAATCATGCTCATCACACAAAGTTTGTCCTGGGTGGGAATCGAACCCACGACCTCCGGCTCAGCAGTCAGGGCCACTAACCACTAGACCAACAGGCCCGTCCATACTCCTTTTCCTCGTCATTTCAGCAGACATCTCCTTTTTTGCCTTATTATCGTTCACATAGTCAATCCATCGTTTCTTTGATGGATTGACTATGTGAACCTTTCTCTCTTACTTTCCTCTTCACATTTTTCTTATTCCTATGTTGTGTTATATGCATTTACTTAACTAACCGACAAGCCTTTATACTGTCATGGTTACTTACACTATAATTAACACTTGAAACAGTATATTTACCATGTTTGTTTTTTGTTTCGAGTTTCTGGTATTTAGGCGATGTTCCAAACGCAATGATCACAGATGAAATGAAGTTATTGCGGGTTGATGTTCATGAGCAGACAAAACGATCTACCCTCTTTCTTATTCGTTTTTTTTGCGTTCGTTACCACTATCACCGGTTCTCACAACTCGATTTCGTTCTCGACACTTAGCCGGATTAAACTCACTGTATCCAGTCGCGATAATTTTTCATTACTTTTTGGGATTTTACACAATTACACGTGTGTTAGACATGCTGTTTTATATGGATCAGAATTTTGGCTGTGATTAGATTATTAAGGGGAATGTATGGTGTTACGAAAAAAAGAAAGAAAAAATATTTACAAAAGCTGCGGCCGGGGAACTTAAAAAGACCAATTTAGATTTTAAAACTGATTTAATATAAGTGTTAAAACATTACAATAAAAGAACTTACTAAACCTATGACTTCATTCGATGTTGGAATGGAAGTGGCCCACCTCGTGTGGCGGCGGCGCGCGCGATTTGACCGCTGAGTCGCTGTCGTGTTGCTGATAGTGCATTTTACTTATTTGCTGCACTAAACGTATTACGCCGATCCCAAACAGAGTGGGATCAACATGTTGATGTTGATGACTTATTTGCTGCACTAAATCGAGGTCGTCCTTAGTCAGCGCTTTTGATGTACTACGCTTACGTAAGCACTACAAATAACAAAATAAAAAAACATTAAACATGTAAACCATCACAAACATTTATTTTCAGCTTTCACGTTATGACTGCTACAGGTAGGTACAGACGCCTGCACATCAAGCTACTACAATCTGTCAGATTTCTTTGATAGATTTTCGACTTTATTTCTAAAATATAAGGTCCAAGGTTCTTTGGGGAAAATTGACAGTTTCGGGTAGCTTGACCTGCAGGCGTCTGTACAAAGGTAATGATTAATCATTGCCTTGAAGATAAAAAGGCTTTTTTTTTTTTTTCGTGTAGGATATCATCCAATGACTTCCCCCGCTCTGGGCGGAGCGGGGGGCATGTCAGACTTATACTGACTAAAACCCACCCATGTTCCTTCTGTTGCCCTTTACGTTCCGAGGCCGCGCTCTTTCGAACAACCCGCAACCCCGGCAGGCGGAGGCTCTGGCAAGCCCCTCTGCTTTGCTGACTCTCTTTGAGGCGCGTGTGAAACACGAACGCGCCGTCGACACGGCCTGTAGTCAATCGACGGACGGACGGTGAACTACCCATTGCTCACCGCCCACAGGCCCGCATACACGGTGGCCGGAAGTCGTCTCGCGGCGCCCGGCGCCATGGGCGTCTCCCGCGGCGGCTGGGTTGGGCAGATCTTCTCTCCCTCAAACGCCCGGCCACCTCCTTTGCTAGCATTACTGCTTCGCAGAAGGTGGTGACCGCTTCCCATTCCCTCTCGCTCCGGACCATGGCCTGAACCAGGGCCGGACGCGAGAGATCGCCGCTGCCGATCGCCTCTACGAGGGCACGGCGGTGCTCCGCCCAAGCTGGGCAGATCGCCACTGTGTGCTCCACCGTGTCCTTCGGGCAGATAAAAAGGCTTGGGATTGTTAGGCTGCTCCAATTTAATTTACTCAGTGAGTGTCAACAATTTTCTTGTTATCATTGATTTATTGTTTAGTTCTTTATTTTATACACTTTCCCCCGAATACTGAAACGTCACTCAAAATTTAAGTCCCACTTAAGTTTAACAGAGACTCAGAAGTGACGTTTGACCAAACAAAATCTAAAGTTTAAGAGCTGCTCAAATGTTAAGCAGCCCTCACATTTTGAGTGACGTTTCAGTATTCGGGGGTTTGACATTTAATAATTTGACCTTAATATTCACTTTGTTTAATATTTTACAATTTATTATTTACTTTTGCATATTATTATTTTTATTGTGACATTTTATGATTTCATTATGATTTTTAGTTTTTTGTTTGATTATTATAATTGTGAATGTGAGTACCGTGCGGATTATTATTTTTATTTACTTTGTTTGTTTTGACGATTGTCTGGCAGTTTAAGTATCTACTATAAGCGACCTACACAAATGTCTTTTTTTTGGTATTGTTCATCGTGTCGTTGAGTTCCTTGGGTTATGATTCGAGCTACACGTTAACTGATAAATGCTTGCACTGACTGGACAGGTCAACTCAATATGCATACACTAATCTGCATAGTCCTCATGTAATTTGAAAGGCACCGGTTCACCTGAAGTGATGCTGTGACCGCGCTCTCTCCGCCCTCTGTCTCGAAAACGGTGAACCGTACAAAAAAAGAAATTTAACAGTATTTGTAGAGAATTTTGTATTCTACAATATTGATCTTTAACCAAGAAATTTGAAGGTATATATGTAAGTTTTAAGACAACTTTTAGGGTGTCAATATACAAGTATTTACGGACTCACAGCTGGGTATCTCGAATTCCGAGATTCTTACCTTATTTAAGCTTAAATGACTGGACTAAAGATTTTTGGATGGGCCTTATAAGAGGCCTATGACCTCTGAGTTTGTTTCGGCATCTGTGTGAACGATGATATGGCAAAAAAAGAGATGTCTGGTAATATGACAAAAAAAGGAGTATTCATTAAAATAATTTGGGATAGGGGGGGGCATAAGAATGACCTCTTCACAACATAATATTGTGTTTTTTTTTGCAGATGATTAAATGCCGTTATTTAAAAATGTACTTCGTCTGCATCATGCGTCATTCAGCAAGATGTCTGCATATGACCTGTTCTTCATTGATGGTGATCATCCTTTTCATTTGATGGCAATTCTTACTCACTACACTATTGTGTTACTACAGTTTGTTTTCTTGTGTCTATGTTTTTTAAAGTACAGACGCCAGCGGGTCAAGCTACCCGAAACTGTCAATTTTTCCCAATGAACCTTGAACCTAATACTATAGAAATAAAGTCGAAAATCTATCAAAGAAATCTGACAGATTGTAGTAGCTTGATGTGCAGGCGTCTGTACCTAGAAATACGTATTACTATCATAGGTCGGAGTAGGTAGATTGATTTAAGGTCATTGGCGTCAAACGTGGAGGATAATATGGGTATACCTCCAAAATACCGGAACTTCATAGTTATTGTGATATTTGTTCCGGACTTTTGAAATAAGCACGAATTTGACTGATTTAGAAATTTGAGAATTTGTCTTTATGGTGAAAAACGTATGTATAATATCAATATACGCTGCCAATAATAGTGAGCTAGTAGCTAATATGCTATTTTCATTAATCATTTTGTATAATAATTATACAAAATTATTAATGAAAACAACAGTGGGTATAATTTGCGTCCTCAAGTTTAATTTGTCAACTTCAAGACCGTCTTGATATTTTTTCCATTAATTAAATTCAACAAGAAGATATTCATCAGTAAAATTATATAGTTTTTGTTTGATTATTACGCTGGAAATATATTTGTAATTCACTTTATTAGATTCTTATGCGTTGGTTACTTTTATGTAATTTATTTTCATGAATTACCGTTATTTGCTACTCTTTGTTCTGTTGTGATACAAGAATATTATATTTCGAAAAATAAAATGAATACTCTGAAAAGAAAAGCACTTCATTATTTCAAAAGTAATCGTGTGGATGTTTTAATCAACAATTTCGTCGACAAAGATGTGCAGTCGATGCTTCTTCCTTTTAATTTGTTGCAATCTCTTAAATTTTGTCCAAAGTATCGTATTAAGAATAATTATATAACACCCAACAGCCGGCTTTCAAATTTTGTGTCACTTTGTGGCACCATAATATTTATTTTGATATTATTTTATAATATTTACTTCGAGACAATCAGTAACGGTCAAAAGTGGGCTTTTAGTTATCTAATATTAATTACTACGCAATTTGATTGTGTATTATTCAGTTTGGAATTAATAATAGAGTTTGTACTCTGCATTATCCATACTAAAAAACATGTTACGTTCGTCTTAAACTTTCAAGACGTTCACAGATTTCTAACTAAGGAGAACAGTATTTCACTCTCTCGTTTCGGTAGCTGGTTTGTTGTTTTCATCCTTATTATAGTGTATACTGGATTTGCCAGTCTTTCTTGCATCATTTCTAATCAAACCGTACGTGCATTTGTATCTATTCTTATAATGTCTAGTTTGGACATAAACATCGTTTATGCAATCAGGCTTATTCAGCTGTTAAAAGTTGAAGTTGATCAATGGAATATTCAAGCTCTTCGATGTCTCAATGACTCTCTCTGTCTCTGCCCACCATAATTTGACAAAATTATGGTGGGCAGAGACAGAGAGAGTCATTGCAAAAACATGTTTCTGGCTTACGTTGATATATTGAACTGCTATGACATCTACAAGGCTTCTTTCCAACACGTAGTAAGTTGTAAAACCTACCGATATGATAAAAATTTTAAAATATAACTATATTATAACTTAAATATTTCCAGATCGTGTTTCATACTATAACCTTTATCTATCACTATCTTGTAAGCATTCAGATAATTATTGAAAATTCCAAATATGCTGCATTACATTCAGAATTTTACGTAAGTACTAATTAAAAAATGATTAGAAAACAATTTTGGATTCAATAATTGGGTGAAAAATAATCCTTTTTTTTTTGGTTTGAGAAATCATCAAATAACTTCCCTCGCTGTGTGCAGTCAGTGTCAGACTTGTACTGACTAAAACCCACCCATGTTCCTTCTATTGCACTTTACGTTCCGGGGCCGCGGTATCTCTTTCGAACAACCCGCAACCCCGCAAAAATTCTCCTAACAAAGCCAAAGTCCAGTAGTTTTGGAGGATTGGAGGTGATAGTTCCAACATATTCACAACTTGAATTATTCGAACCAAAAAGTAGTGGAACGGGAGGAAATGTCTGACTTTTATTGACTTAAACCCACCCATGTTCCTTCTTTTGCCCTTTATGATTCGGAGTTGCGGAATCTCTTTGGAAAACCCGGCAGGCAGTGGCCCTGGCAGTTCTCTCTGCTTTACTGACATCTCTTTGAGGCGCACGTGGAACATAAAGACCGTGTCAACTGCGGTTGACACGGTCTATCGTCACTAGACGGATGGATGGTGAGCTACCTATAGCTCACCGTCCACAGACCCGCATCTACGGTAGCTTTGTTATTTTGTGGCGCCCGACGCCCGGACCGTCTCCCGAAGCCACTGAGTTGGTTTGAGGTTCTCTTCTACAAACGTCCGGCCAACTCTTACGCTAGAAAACTGCTTCACCAAAGGGGTGATTTCTTCTCACTCCGGCCCATGGGCTGAACCTATGCTGAACCTGAGAGATCACCTCCACGAGGAAACAGAGGTGTTCCGCTAAAGCTGGACAGACCACCGCAGTGTGCTCCTCCGTGAGCTTCGGGCGGTCGTCACAGTGATGACACCCGGGCGCTTCGTCGCCCACAGGAACCTACCGAAACTTCCGTGTGCTTTCCACCCGCTCTTAAAGAACAGCCTTATGACGGCGTACTCTGCCTTTATGGTTGGAAAAATCGGTCTCTCCATGCCACCTTAAGATTGCACCGGAGGTCTGCCCGCTAAGAGACGATGTAGTGCTTTAGCACCCTACTTGCACAGACTGTGCTGCCCAATGAAGCGGTTTGCAAAGACTCTTCCAAAGAGCTTGCTCACTAGGGGCTTCCGAGTAAGAACCAGGTTTTCCGTTCTCCGACGAAGTGGGCACTGTCCCTTTTCCAGGAGCCTTTTCAGTACAGGCCCGAGTGCCTCCATTGCCAGAGCCCAAGCTTTGCCGTGCATACCATCAGGTCCTGGACCGGTATTTTTGGCTTTCAGCTTGCTTACTGCCACTCTTAGGTCTACCCCAGTCACCTCCGGGGCATCGTCGTCGTCGTGGTCCCCTACGGGCACAGCATTGGCCGAAGTTTGTGGTTTATTCAGCTCGTATCAAATAGCTTAGACAATGTTGATTGACAGTCAGAAATGACTTGGATTTTCATGAAGCTACCGGCAAATTTACAATAATCATGATGAGATGTTTATAATCCAATGTTCGGATTGCTTGCGTGTAGTTTAATGTTTTGTATTAAAAACTTTTAATCATGCAATAATGCCACCAGAAATGATGCTATAAATTTTGTCATTTTTTTTGTTTCAGCATTTGACATTTTTAATTTCCCTCTGGTTGGGTACCTGGATAATGAAGTCTTTGATTTTGCTCATCACTTTGAACTTGTATTTTGAGAAGTTTTACGGGTCAATAAATAATGTTCAAGATTCATGCGCACGTATTTTGACTTGGAATTATACAGGTAAGAAGTCAATCTTAACAAAATAGAACACTCAGTGACTGCTGTTATTTTGGGGAGTTTATTTCAACATTTCATAATAATAAAAATAATCGACAGGCGGAATATTTTCGGAAACTCTTTAGTAACTGACGGCACGGTTGGCGCAGTGGCTGAGCAATCGTGGTTCAATTCCCGCATTGATCAAATATTTGTTTGACCTGCAGGTAGTTTCTTCGGGTCTGGCTATTTGTATAAGTGAGTTTAAATGTTTGTAGGTAAACGCACCCACGATACAGGGGAAATTCCTAGTGTGGGACAAATATAAAAAAAATATCAAGTTTAATAATGGCTGATTCTCAATTAAATAAGACAAGAGTTTTAAACTCCAAATGTAATAAACAGCTTAGTGTGGCAGTTAAGTATATTCACAAACTAAGACTACATATTTTGAGATAAGCCAAACGCATATATTTTTGGCCACCACGACTGCTTCGTTGGTGTAGTGGTCACAGGCGTGACTACTGATAAAGAGGTGCTGGTTTCTATACCCGGGTCGAGCAAAGTGCTTTTCCAGTAAAGGGCTTTCCCATCAAGAGTTTATCTAAGGCAGCCACAGTGACTTAATTCTAGCTCAGTTGACGACAATATGCTAGCGCGCTAAAACATGTGACTTAAATATCTATCAAAATGTTGGTACCCCATGATGTGTCTCTGAAGTGCCTCTGCTTACGGGGATTACAGTATTATTATTTGCACACAATGTTTCGCATTGGTCAACTTTCTTACTTGGAAGAGTTGCAATGTCTGACAAACAATCCAATACCATAACGACATCCCCAAATATTTATTATCTGTTTTCATTACAGGTGTCGAAAAGAGGTTTTACAAGAATTTGAAGCGCCTTCACCGAACGAGTTTCTATAAGCTAAACGCCTATCAGGTGTTCTACGTTGATGCTTGTTTAATACCAAGTATTATAGCTCTACTTGCTAACTATACGTTTGTTCTACTGCAGTTTGCATTTTTGTAATTCTAGTACTAATAAAAAAAAAATTAAATTATTATCGTCGTTATTTTTTACATTCGCTGCTTCAATTTATGTAACTATCTTTGTAACATCTTTTTTTTTGGGTGGGAAATCATCAATCAACTTCTCCCGATCTGGACCGGGGGGGAGTGTCAGACTTGTATTGGCTAAAACCCATTCATGTTCCTTCTATTGCCCTTTTTATCCGGGGCCGCGGTATCCCTTTCGAACAACCTGCAACCCCGACAGGCCCCTCTGCTTTGCTGACATCAGTCTATCTCTTTTAGGCGCGCGTGAAACACTAACGTCCCAACTTTTTCTGTACAAAAATTCATGAAAATCGGTTTAGCCATTTAGTCGTGGGGACGTAACAAACAAACAAACATACATACAAACTAACTCACTTTCAAATTTAAAATATTAGTAAGGATTTGATGCGACTATAATTTGGTTCACTATTATAATAGGGATAACAGAATGGTTCGCACGTTTTGACAATAGAAATAAAGTATTTAAAAAAAAAAAAATTTTTCAAAATACTATGATTAAATCTAATTTATTTTTCAAAATATTATTATTACTTAAATGTAATTTATTTAAAAAAATGCTATTATGAAATTTAATTTATTTAAAAAAAAGTCTTGATTAAAACCTATTTACCCTTTTTTGATCATCAATAACGTGACAATTCCAAGGCCTACCAACTAATGAAATAGGTAGGTAGATCAAACATATGAGACATTATGTGAAGCTATGTGTTATGTAGCTTAACCTTAAAAAAAGTAATTCTGTTACTTTGACACGGTCATTCAATTAATTCAGACCTCTGAGAGTATCAAAACCTACTGGATGTAGAAAGTAAAAAAGTAGTATAAACAATAAATAAAATATGAATTTAGATACAATGAAGACACTAAAAGAAAAAATTGTTTACAAATTTAATAACAGTACTCAAGTGGAATTTTTAGACAAAAACTTCGTTGACAAAGATGTTCAGTCAGTGTTAATGCCTTTGAATGTGTTGCAAACTGTTCAGTGTTGTCCAAAATATCGTATAAAAGATAATTTTATATCTCACAACAGTCGTCTATCGAATTTTGTTACTCTGTGTGGCACGATGTCTTTCATTTTATATTTATTATATGGCGTCTACGTTGCTTTTACCGACGCTTTTTCAAGTAGTAGTTTTATTTTTGTCATAAGGATCTGCGATATTTTAGTAAATATCACAGGATTATTAATGAATTTTATTCTTAGGAATTTGTTTGCCACTGAAAATATTTCTTTCGTTTTAAAATTTCAAGAAGTTCACAGACAACTAAATAATGAAAAAAATATATACTTATCAGTCATTCGTAACTGGTTTGCTGTCGCTTCTCTCGTATTTATCAGTATCATCTCTGTAATTATTTTTTGCAGTGTCTTGGGCACAAATTTTTGGTTTATATTGAATGGAATAATTTTATTAGGGTTTGATGTAAACATCCTTTATGCTATCAGACTTATCCAACTGTTAAAGGAAAAAGTTGACCTTTGGAATATTAGAGTTCTCCAATTTCAAAATTTGAATAATATGGAGAAAGAGAGTCTTTGTAAACGAATGTTTAAGTCTTACGTTCTTATATTGGACTGCTACGACATCTACAGGGTTTATTTTCAAGTAACGGTATGGTAATCCTTACTTCCTTAGTATTTATATATTTTAATATTATAAGAGCGAAAGTGAGTTTGTTTGTTTGTTATATCTTCAATGCACACACACAATACAATTATTTTTTTTCCTAAATGGAAAAACCGATTTTGGTTAATTTTGGTACAGAGATAGTTAGTAGTGTAAAAAGGTGAGAGAAGGTTTTTTTTCGATCATCGCGCGGTTTAAAGATAGCGTTAGTCCAAAGTTACTGCGAAGTCCCGGGCGGAAGCTAATATACAATAATCACAATATTCTTATTCATAAAATAAAGATTCTTCCGTTGTATGAAATATTTACCTGTCTGAAAAGTACTTAGTTTGATGATTTTTTTAACAAAAAAAATAAACATCTAATATGTCTTACACCTTTTTATTTTTAGATTCTGTTTCACGTCGTAGTGTTTTCGTACAACTATCTAACCAGAATTCAATATTTCATTGATATATCAAAAGCATTAATAGTTAGTAATAACTTAAGTGTGAGTATGTACATTTTTACTTACAAAATATGATTTAAATAAAAAAACATAATTATATATATATATTTGACGGGCCTGTTGGTCTAGTGGTTAGTGGCCCTGACTGCTGAGCCGGAGGTCGTGGGTTCGATTCCCACCCAGGACAAACTCTGTGTGATGAGCATGATTGTTTGTTCTGTCTGGGTGTGATTTATCTATAATAGGTATGTATGTATTTATAAATTATATAATTATGTATATCAGTTGTCTGGTTACCATAACACAAGCTCTGCTTAGCTTGGGATCAGATAGCCGTGTGTGAGTTGTCCCAAGACATTTTTTTTTAATGTATTTTATATTGCTTAATGATTTTTATTATTTTTAACTTATGTGATATTACATCTCGGGATCCTGGAACTGGATATTTGGTGTAGCATGGGTCAAAGTAGATTTGAAAAACCACTAGTCCCTTTTCATGTGGCTTCAGCCGATTATTATCTATACTAATATTATAAAGCTGAAGAGTTTGTTTGTTTGTTTGTTTGTTTGTTTGAACGCGCTAATTTCAGGGACTACTGGTTGGAATTGGAAAATTCTTTTAGTGTTGTTAGTCCATTTCTTGAGGAAGGCTATAGGCTATATAACATCACGCTACGACCAACAGGTGCTGAGCAGCGTGGGTGAAACCGCGTGGAACAGCTAGTATCCCTATATTTATTTATGAATTGCAAATACAGCTTACTCCTAACTAGTGTGTTACTTTTGCAAAACATCGATACAAGATAAAGGGTAATGGATTTTAGTTCTTAGTAGACTGTTGGTTATCAAAAAAATAGGAAAGAATTATGCTGTAGCTCTTTCCTTAAGTGGTTGGTGTTTAAAAATATTTTTTCCTGAAAAAACATTTAGAAAGAAAGAAAGAAAACATATTTATTAGTCGCAATTACGACGAGCACACAAAATAACAAAAAAATACATATGGAACAAGATAACAATAAAATTGCTTGCACACCGTGATTGTGACAAGTATGTCATCACTTACCATGAAACAGTTCTATTTAATTGATTTAATCTGTGCAGGTAACCGTGGTCATAACTTTCTGGATTACCTATTTGACTGTGAAATCATCAGCATTGCTTATTGCATTAGGTCTACAATGTGAGAAATTCTACATTGCAATGAATGATCTTCAAGATACATGTGCATGTATACTGAAGTTAAATTGTACAGGTATATAAATCATAATTTTATTGATGATAAAACAAACTTGAATTGTTAATTTTTCACCATATCAGTCATCGACCATAATTTTGAATTTAACTTATGCTAAATAGTTTTGGAACGAAGTTCCTTATAGCGCGTTGTGAAAGGGGGCTAGACGGAAAAAATTCTTACGAAAAGTTGTCACGGTACTTTTTGCTATTGTAAGCTGTGCGGCGTCGCATGTTTCTCTGTCTGTCTTTCTGTCTGTCTGTCTGTCTCTCTCTCTCTGATAGAACGCAAGCCAGATATTTTCATTTCTATAGGAACTTCGTTCCATCCGGGTGTCCTAATTTCTCCTAACACCTCTAATTTCTTTTTCTATTTTATGTGGAGTGATTCTCAAGTTATTTTTTTATCAATCGAAGACCATTAGTTATATTCAACGGGCTATTCCAATTTATAGTAAAAAATAATGACCCTAAAATTGGCGTCAGTTCCAATTTTTTATAGGAACAAGTTATTCCAAGATTTGTCTGGCTTTTGCCAGTGATTGTGAAATAGTGATGGACCCAAATAAGTGCCCTAAGGCACTCCCCAGATGATTTAAACTAAACAAAACTACATAGCTACTACTAAACTACAATTAAAATTCATCTACAAGACAAAACTTAAAAGAACTAGTTACAACACTACATCGTGCCGGGCCATGTGTTGATTTTTGAAACATTGGTTTGATATTGGTGTTAAATGCCTTGGAAAGATTTTTTATTATACGCCAAGTACTTAAATAAGTTATATTAAGGCCATACCCTACGCAAATTGACTACGCAACCTTGAGCATTCGCTTCCCTCTTTTCCGCGCAGGAGTGAGTGAGTGAGAGCAGTAGTGAACAATGCCTATTTTTTGGAATAAAATCTATATAAAATTAAATATTGGGTTTTTGGAAAAAAAAAATTTACCAAAATCAGTGTCAGTAGCAAAATTAAACAATGTTTACTTTACGAGGAGACTGATGCATGTTATTGATATTTTTTCTTATTTCTGGGGCTTTGTTGTAAGGAAATTTACTAAGTAATGACTAAATAAAAATAAAAACTAAATCTACAATAATGGAATCAAGATTATAATAAAAATTAATGTATTGGTTTGTTTTTTTAGTTCATTTTAAATAACAAGTAGGTAGCTCTAGAAAACTGTACAAAAACGGCTTGAGCGGCGTTTTGGTCGGGGTGGCGCCTTAAAACGCATTTTTTTATTATTACAGATGGCATGAAAAAGTTATGCAAGAATATAAAGCGCTCGCAACGTGCAAGATACTCCAAGTTACATCCCTGCCAGACTTTCTATGTTAATGCTAATTTACTATTACAAATATTAGCATTTCTTTCCCACTATACTTTTGTATTGTTACAATTTGAATATTTGTAATTCAATTTAAGTTTATCCTTCATTCATGCACATTTACATATCGTAACCATGCAAGTTTGTTTTTTCGTTTTGTGTGAGTTAATTTTGAATTTTTCCAAATTTTGATGGAAGTTCGTCACTTTTGCCAATGAAAACGCTTGCTATTGTTGTATCTTATATTTTTTTTTATTAAAAATTAAATTTACTTTCGAGTTTTAATTTATCCCCAACCAATAAAAACAAATTAATTTCTTACTAATATTATAAAAGCGAAGTGAGTTTGTTTGTTTGTTACGTCTTCCCGCCTAAATGGCTTAACCGATTTTGTTGAATTTTGGTACAGAGATATTTGGGACCATAGAAAGATATTTGGGACATAGGCTAAAAAAAGTGAGAAAAGGGCGAGAAAGAGGGAAAAAGGTGATAGAAAGATATTTTATTTTCAATCATCACGCGGGTTAAAGTTAGCTTTAGCCCAAAGTAACTATGGCTCGTGGAAGAAGTCGCGGGCCAAGTAACACATAAATACCAGTAAACGTAACTATATCGTTAGTTTCTAGATGTTCTTCACACTCCACACTTCACTCCAATCTCCGGCTTTCGTACTTCTAGATACTTTGATTTTAAAATAGGTATTAATAGTAGTAGTTACCCACATTTGGATGGACCATTTTGAAGGATTTGCTATTTCCACTGCATCTACATCAATTAAACTTTGGAAAAGGTACGTTGATGACGTCTTTGCTATTATATTTAACAAGAGCTAGAAGTAAGCTTGGCACATCTAAACAGCATACATAGTAAAATAAGTTCACCCATGAGATGGAAAAAAGGGAGATTTTCCTTCTTGGATGTAGAAATATAAGTTCGAGCTGATGGTTCTTTGGGTCACTCTGTCTACAAAATATCAACTCACACAGATCGTTATTTACACTTCTCACCACCATTTCAGACAGCTGAACTCTGTAGTGACCTCACTTACTAACCGCGCGTGTGATCTTTGTAATGAGGAACATTTGCGTGCAGAGTTAGCGCATGTGTAAAACGTCGGCGAAGACGAGAAACCTTTTTAAACCACCGGAAGTGCGAGGCATAGAGGCAGCATTTTTGCCATATGTGAAGGGAGTGACAGATAAGACTGCAAACATTCTTCGGAATTCTCAAGAAAGTATAACAGACGCTGCGTTCGCCGAAGAACATTTTTCCGTTGGAAAAGCCCGGTGTTAATGAAATATTAGGTAGAGTAAACTGTAGCTGTTTAATATCACACATCGGTTATACGAAACGTACTGTGGCTTGGTGTTCTAAATACATAAGTAATAGATACTCAAAAAGTCAGTCATAATTATTTCTAGAGTATCATTATTTCTTACTGCCCTTAACCGCTAGAGCCCAGCGGCACAAAAACGTGCCAGTAAACAAGTATTACCGTTGAGCCCCGCTGGCACAGATTTGTGCCACCAAACCCCGACCAATTTAAAACTGTATTTGTAGTAAAGATAAATCTAAAAAACAGATTACGCTTACGATAAGAGCCCGCCCGGCGGTGCTTGACGGATATTTGACGTAAATAATTTCGGTTCTTGAGAGGTTAAGCAGGATCGAACCACTTAATTGAGTAACATAACCCTCAAGTCATTTCGACATAACGCCAATATATTCCTAGACTGGTAAGAGAAGCAAAGATTACTAAATATAGGAATTTCGACCGAGATGATGTCTTTCTACTATTAAGAGCCTGGAATGCAGTAGTTCAATTGTGTAAAAACCCAAAAATTTGTTAAAAGAGATAGCGACCTGATACAGTGAGTTTTGTGTATCGAAAACAAAATCCAGTTGAGTGTCGAGATTAAAATCAAATTATGGCTGACAGTGTCAGTGGTACCAAACGTAATAAAAAGGAAGAGTAGGTCGTTTTGTCCGAACATAAACAGGACACGAATTGCAACATCGCCGAATTAGGGGAACCTCGAAACTAATAACAAACATGGTAAATATCCCGTTTCAAGTGTTAATAATAAAACCAGACAGTAATTTGATTACTATTGTCGAAATTAATCTTGGTCATACAATCTATTGATTGAGTTTATGAGTTCGTTCTTGCAGTAACGTCGTGTAGTCACACTGTAATAAAAAATGTCCAGACAATTCTAGACACAGATATGTTCAAAAAACCAGATGAAATGCAGTTTTTAAAAAGAAAACTAAAAAACCACCGCGTGGAAGTTTTGTCAAATAATTTCCTTGACAAAGACATGCAGTCAATGCTGCGCCCTTTGAATTTGTCACAAACAATTCAGTTTTGTCCAAAATATCGCATTAAAAATAATCTCATAACCCCAAACAGTCGTCTGTCTCAATTGGTGACATTGTTAGGCAAAATATTGATAATCTCAACATTGATTCTCGATCTGTACTACGTTCATGCTGACTTAGATCCATGGGACTCTACTGGTTTACTTTTTGTAATTAGCAATATTGATTTTGTGTTTTATTGTATTGGATTCTTGGTAAACTTTTTGCTCAGTGTTCGACAAACAAAAGAAAATGTGTCGTACGTCTTAAAAATTCAAGACATTCACAGATTGTTGAATAACAAAAAGTCTTTCAAACGTTACGTCATCGGTAACTGGGTTGCTGTTACATTGATCTTATGTCTGTTTTTTAGTTCTGTCATCTTTTTTTACACAATACTGGAATTTAGTCTTTGCAGATTATTTTGTAAGACATTTTTGTTCGCTTTCGACACAAACATAATTTATGCTATCAGACTCATGAAGCTGTTAAAAGATAAAGTTGATCTTTGGAATATTCGAGCTGCTCAATTTCATACCAAAGAGGAAAGAGCCAAAAAGGATTACTGTGAACAATTGTATCAGGCTTACGTTAATATATTGGGCTGCTATGACACTTACAGGGTTACTTTTCAACAAATGGTAAGTGAGGAGCAGGCGTTTGACGTTTCTAGGCCTTGTAGATCTCTAGATACTTGTTTACCGTTGTTAGCTTTTATCTTTTACGTTTTGCAAAATTAAGCAATGATTTATAGTCGAACCTACTCTGTCTTCCGATACGTAACCCTCTCATCATCATCATCATCAGCATCATTTTCCTACCCTTTTCTCATTCTATTTAGAGTCGGCGCAACCCAATTTTTTTCTCCCATTCTATCCTATCAGAGGTGACGGCAACATTGAATTCTTTCTCCTTCATATCATTCCTAACACAATCTATCCATCCTTTCCTTAGGCTTCTTTTCGCTCTCCTTCTTTCAACATTCAGATCCATCACTCTTTTGTGCTTCGTCCCTCCTCATTACATGCCCATACCAAGACAAACGACTCCCTTTAAATTTTTCTGTAACAGAAGCCAACTTTCAAACCTTAACTATGGTTTTAATAAAATACTCGATGCCTACACACGTTCCCGAGATAAGGGTTTGGAATAAGGGTTTTGACAGACAGATAGACGGATGACAACAAAGTGATCCAATGAGGGTTTCATTTTTTCCTTTAGTGGTACGTCACTCTAAAAAAGATACCTTATTTAAAACCTGTTTTGTTTCAGATTCTGTTCCATACAACCGAATTTTTTTATCACTACCTCGTTAAAATTCAAATTTATATTGCATTTTTGATGATTTTAATAAAAAACAACTTCTATGTAAGTAATTCACAACTTCATAAATTTTATTTTTGATTTAACTATTACTTTGATTTGCTTTTTAATCTTTGGAAGACATAAATAAAATGTAAGTTAGATATAAAGGGACGATACTAGCTCCTGTAATACAGTGTACACTAACGCAGGCGCTAGGGAATTCATTATATGTTTGTATAATTAATGCCAATAAAGATTATAATTACGTTATTTAATGAGTCCCAACTATTTTTAAAGTCTTACCAAATGAAACTGAATTTTATTTGCAGTGGCTGTTTATCTAACCTCCAAAACTTAGGTTCTCGTAGTACTGTGTTGACTGAAGATACCCCCTGGTAAGACTGGTCTGACACCCCTCGCTCCGCCCAGAGCGGGGGAAGTTATTTGATGATTTCCCATCCGCATAAAAAAAGCGTCACTACCTACAGAAACGACTGTCAAAGATTTACAAATATTAGCCGGGAAACTGCTTTCCAAGGTAGAAAAGAAACTTGACATTGTGTGGTTATTTGACCATAGACCTACCTAGATAAGCATGGCTTAAGCTAAAGATTGACCAGAGCAACCACGACCTGCGACAATGTCCTGAAATACAATTTTAAGTAAGGAATGACTATATTAGAGGAAGTTTGAAAGTTGCGCCTGTTACAGAAAAATTAGAAGGGAGTCGTCTGTCTTGGTATGGGCATGTAATGAGGAGTGACAAAGCACATGTGACTAAAAGAGTGATGGATCTGAATGTTGAAGGACGGAGAGCGAGAGGAAAGCCAAAGAAAAGATGAATGGATTGTGTAAGGAATGATATTATGAAGGAGAAAGGAGTTAATGATGCCGTGACGTCTGATAGAGGAGAATGGAAAAAGAATACAAGTTGCGTCGACCGCAACTATGATGGGATAAGGGCAGGAAAATGATGATGGTGCTGATGATATTATTTTTCTAATTTTGCATTAACCTTTTTTTTACAGTATTTGATTATAATCACAACTCTCTGGACAAGCTTGTGGCTGATAAAATCATTAGCATTGCAAATTGCATTGAGTTTGCATAGTCAGAAGTTCTACATAGCTATGAATAATGTTCAAGATTCATGCGCACGTATATTGAATTCAAATTGTACAGGTATGTTAATTTATCTTCAGCATCATAATTATGTCTGGCCTTCCACACAATAATGAAGTCGGCTTCTAGTCTTACCAGATTCACCTGAGCACCAGTATTTTACATTGTGATAATTAAACTAAGATAGAGCAGATAGGCAGTCATCTGATCTATCTTAGTTTAATTATCACAATTATTGAGGTTATTATTTAACATTAGGTTGTTTAGCGGTGTCACACCTTAGTTTCTTCTTCAGTACAAGAGACAAAACAAAATCATAGTTTCATATTGCTTTGTGACAAAAGTACTTTTTGGTCAGTTATTTAATTTCTCCGTTAGTATATTGCGTCGTTTGATTCACCGGAGAATTTGTCAGTGCTGTTCTTGGCTCACTAACACCCACGCCTGGCGGCTCGGTTGTTAAATCCGCCTCGGCGGCAGTGAGAAAGTTTCCTCATTTGAATCAAAATGTACTATTAATTATTGCGTTGCCGTAATTGTATCATTTCTGAAGGCTTACATTTTTAAGCATACTTTGAAGGCGATGAAATAAAATTGGATGAATAAGTAACATTTTGGGAATAATTTGATCGTTTCCCAATACTGTTTTAACAGAGTATCTTATTTGTTTGTAGGTTACCTTTTGCAAGTTGATCGGATTGTTATAAATTTTACCTACAAAAATATAAATTAACCTGGTAAATGATATAATCCATAATTATATTTTACGCTGATTACTCAAGGGGGATAAACTATATTGCAATACGAGTTGCGAGTAAAAGCTTGAATACCATTTGAACGGGGTCCAAACGAACGTGGTATTACGAAAGAACACAAGATCTCAAGCTAACAAAATTGCTTTATTTTCCTCAAAATCTCGAAGAAGTGAGATTTTTATATGCATTATTTCTTTTGCGAATGGCAAAATAATCAAATAATTTCCCCCGCTCTTGGCGGAGCGAGGGCGAGTATCAGACTTGTACTGACTAAAACCTACCCATGTTCCTTCTTCTGCCCTTTATGTAGCGGGGCCGCGGTATCTCTTTCGAATAACTCGCAACCTTTGACGCTAATTTTGACGAGCCTGTTGGTTTAGTGGTTAGTGGCCCTGAATGCTGAGCCGGAGATCGTGGGTTCGATTCCCACCCAGGACAAACTTTGTGTGATGAGCATGATTGTTTGTTCTGTGTCTGGGTGTGATTTATCTATAATATGTATGCATTTATGAACTATATAAGTATGTATATCAGTTGTCTGGTTACCATAACACAAGCTCTGCTTAGCTTGGGATCAGATAGCCGTGTGTGAGTTGTCCCAAAATTTATTATTTATTTTATTATTTAACCCTGTATGTCCTGTCTAAATCTTCCACTGTCTCCGCGATATCCTCCCCGTTTGAGATGTGTGATGATATGATTTCGAAGTTAAGCATATGCTGTTACAAACTTAACTTAACTTTTTTTAACTTTTAGATCTGACATTAAAATAGGTTATATCTAATAGATTCTATTTAATCATTCCAGATTTTGAAAGGAGGTTTTGCAAGAATATTAAACGACAACATCGCGCAAAGTTTGATAAGCTGGTTGCCTGTCGGATGTTCTACATTGATGCAGCTTTCCCGTTCAAATTGATAGCGATACTTGCAAACTATACATTTGTGTTGCTACAGTTTGCGCTTCTGAAATCTTAAATCTATCTATTCTATTTGTAGCAAACTTCAACGATTTGCTCACTAAAAAATTACAAATAGTATTTCGTACTGTGAGTTTGTCTTTTACAGCAGAATGATAAAATGTCGAAGCAAAAACTATATTTAAAATTACGATAAGATTACGTTTTTTTTTTTTCGGGTGGGAAATCATCCAATGACTTCCCCCGCTCTGGGCGGAGCGGGGGGGCATGTCAGACTTGTACTGACTAAAACCCACCCATGTTCCTTCTATTGCCCTTTATGTTCCGAGGCCGCAGTATCTCTTTCGAACAACCCGCAACCCCGGCAGAAGATTACGTTTAATATTTAAAATTACATACTTATGAGACTTTGTTGTGTCTTGTTGAGACTCCATATTCTATTCTTTAACTAACATGGAATAGGGTAGTTTCTAGGGTCAAAGTAAATAATTAATAAACATTCTATTTAAAGTTACGTGTGACGTTACTCGTTGTGAAAAACTGCAACAACGCGTGACGTCACACGTAACTGTAGTGGGCAATAACTTTGTAATTTTAATTCTAATTTACAAAAATGTCCCTTGATTTTGAATAATCTAAAAGACTCTATTCCATTTATGGAAACTAGCGTTTTCTGTTCTCATATTTGTATAATCTCAACACGAATGATGTAAATAACGAATTTAGCGGGGAAGGATGCCACAAATGAAAGTCTTAGCCGAATTTCAATTAAAGTAAACAGTTTATTCGTAACAGACACACACGATACATAATATATTTACTATGAGCGAGCGAGAGCCGCAGAGATATAGTGTTTTCGCGCGTTCTTTCGTGACGTGCGCGTGACCCGTCGTCAACTGAACTGTCGCGGGCGCGGGGCGCGTGCGGTGAGCCGCGCGGGGCGCGGGGTATGCCGCGAGCGTCTGAGGTACCTACTTACCTAGCGCTTACCTACGCGGCGTTACAGTCTCCCCCTCTAACCTGACTCTTGCGTCCTCGCGGTCGGGGTAGCCTTCCGAGGCCTCCCCCTTCAACGTTTCTCTTGTACAGGTTCGGTTGGGATGCGGCCAACAAAAGGCGTTAGCACTGAGCAATGATATTTTCCTAACACTGTACCATCTCTAAAACGTTCTAATACGTAAGCAG
Organism: Ochropleura leucogaster; assembly: GCA_958449745.1. Lineage (NCBI taxonomy): Eukaryota > Metazoa > Arthropoda > Insecta > Lepidoptera > Noctuidae > Ochropleura > Ochropleura leucogaster. The sequence goes on along the minus strand of OY288221.1, from coordinate 2,982,113 downwards.
TTGGGCTAGCAATAGCTTGCACACGATATGGGCCGTCGCGGCGTGGAATGAACTTGGGCGTTTGACCTTTATTGGTGTCATTTAAGCCCTGCGTTTTCAGGAGAACCAAATCTCCAACCTTATAGTCTGGAGCTGGGCGACGATGTTCATCAGCATACTGTTTATGTACCTTTTGGGCAGCTTCGTGGACATCACGAGCGTCGACGAGCACCGAGGAAACCTTTTTCAGGTAAGTAGTGATGTCACCTATGTAATTATCGTTATCGATAATGTTACGCATTTCTGATAAGACGTCAGCAGGTGCACGCATTTCTCGTGCACAACTTAGGTAGGCGGGCGAGTAACCTGTACCCGATGTGACTGCTGAGTTCATGGCGAATCGTATGGAAGGCAAGTGAATATCCCAAGTTGCGTGATCTTTACCTACCAGGATCGCCAGCTGTGGTTTGAGGTCGCGGTTCTTCCTCTCGACCGGATTCGCTTCGGGGTGATAGTAGCAGGTAAGTGACTGTATAATACCCATAGCATGGCAAGTCTGCTGCATGACTTCACTGATGAACTGGACACCATTATCACTAACGAGCCGCCGAGGGACACCATACCTCAAGAATACTTCCGAGACCAGAACCTTTGCACATTCTTCGCTTGTAGCTTTTGTGAGAGCAAACGACTCTACCCAACGAGTGCAGGTATCTTCGATTATCAATATCCACTTATTACCTGTGGCAGTCTCGGGAAGTGGTCCGAAGAGATCCACGGACAAAACTTCAAATCGACGCGCCGAAGCAGGCGTCTGCAATAATCCACCTGGTTTCCTAGTGTCAGCCTTATATTTTTGACACTGTGCACAGTTTTTAACATACTGCGTAACATACGAACGCATCCCAGGCCAGTAATACTTACTAGTTAAGCGTTGCAAAGTACGCTCCGCACCCAGATGACCGGCAGTTGGTGCGTCGTGGTAGTCTGTCAAGACTTTCATGCGCTCTTGTTCTGGAACTACCAGACTGGCGTCATCATTAACTTCGTTCTCAGGTCCATAACGGTAAAGCACACCTTCGGCAAGTACGTACCCTTTATCGGCCCATGGTCTCCCCCTGAACGGATCGTCGGACTCCAGTGCTTCGACGATTTTACGCACCTCGGGGTCTAACATCTGGCCCTCTCGGACATCTCTGGGCCGGTGTGATGGCATGTCAGCGACGGCGTAACACAAGTCACACTCGGAACCTTCAGTGCACGCGGGACGCGACAGCGTGTCAGTTAGAACGTTTGCTTTACCTGGTGTATATTCAATTTTGAGATTATACTCTTGGAGGGTGAGTGCCCATCGAGCTAATTGCCCGCTTGGCGATTTCATGCTCATTAGCCATCTGAGTGGCTGATGGTCGGACCTTACAACCACTTCCGCTCCGTCAATGTACCCCCGAAACTTTGAGACCGCCCACACAACAGCTAAGGCCTCTCTTTCGGTCGTGCTATAGTTTTTCTCAGCCGCAGTTAGCAGTCTGCTGGCGTATTCGATTGGGCGCTCATCGCTTCCCTCCCCCTGGAGGAGAGCTGCCCCGAGAGCATACCCACTGCTGTCAGTTCTGAGGACAAAAGGAATTGTCGCATCAGCCTGACGCAAGATAGGGGCCGTCGACAACAGCTGTTTGATTTGTTCAAAAGCTTTCTGCTGCTCAGTACCCCATTGCCATGTACTTGCCTTCTTCAACAACGTCGTTAATGGTTTAGCGACCTCTGCATAACTAGGTATGAATCGCCTAAACCAACTGGAGGTTTGAAGGAAACACTTAAGGTGTTTTATGTTCTTAGGGGTCGGCATATCCACAATTGCCGAAGTTTTGCCAGGGTCCACGTGTATGCCACCTGGCATGATAATGTGGCCGAGGTATTTAACTGATTCCTTGGCAAAATGGCTTTTCTCACGGTTGACTCGCAAGTCAAACATTGCGAGTCGGTCGAATACAGCCTTGAGATCTTCGAGGTGTCTCTCGAATGACTCGTCCGACAAGACCAAGAGATCATCCAAATACGCCTCCAAAGTGACTCCTGGTAAATTAGACTTAAACCGGTCGATCAGCCGCTGGAAAGTAGCACCAGAATTACGCAACCCCATGGGCATACGTTTGAACCTGTAAGTGCCTAGCGGCGTCGTAAACGCGGTCTTGTCTCTGTCATCAGGATCTACGCTTACCTGAAAATACCCTGCCCTGAGATCTAGGCTGGTCATGTACTTCGAGGTTTTAGCAGAATGCAAAAGGTCTTCGATCCTAGGGAGCGGATAACGGTCGGGCTCGGTGACTGCGTTGAGCTTCCGATAGTCAACGCATACCCTGAAACCGCCGTTCTTCTTCTTTACAAGAACGACGTTCGACGCCCATTGAGACTCGCACTCTTCTATGACGTTGGCACGGATCATCTCGTGCAATTCCTTCTCGAGTGTTTCCCGCTTAGGCGGAGATAACCTATATGGCGGCGATGCTAATGGCTCTTGATTCGGCTTTACCTTAATATGGTGAGTAGCAAACTCCGTAGCTGGCCGTTCGCGCGCAAACCGCGGCGCGTGCTTGCTGATGAAGCGGTTGAGTGTGTCCCGCTGCTCGTCAGTCAGATTGGGACCTACATCCGGACGTAAATGCAGCTCGGCAAAATCGGCTCGTGTTTGTACTTGACTAATTGTGTTAAGGGTGTAGGTATTTACGAAATCATAAAAACGACCAGGATCATCTCTAAATGACCACTTACCCTGGGCAACGTCCAATATCATATCTGCCCTTGACAGAAAATCAACCCCAAGTAAGGTCTGCGTATCACTGTCTGGTAACACTAAAAAGTCGCAAGATACTATACGGCCCTCAACTGACACAGGTACCTTGGCGGTTAGCAGGTCCATAGAATTTCGAGACCCGTCAGCTAACCGTACTATACGTTTGGTGTCATTAAATTCGACACCCGAATCTAGCAAAATCCGATACAATAAAGGGCTCACTAAACTGTGGGTAGCACCCGTGTCTACAACGGCTACCCCATTACGACCCATGACATCGATGCTCACCATCGGGTGTGCTATGTGCGATTCTATGTTAGCCCGACGTACATACCTATCAGAACAACTACCCGTTTCGGAGTCACTAAGAAAAGTGGCGCTATTGAACGACGGTTTGTCGTCTTTCTTAGTCGACGTTGATGCTGGATTGCAAACATCACATTTAGAGCGAACTACACCCGGTTGACCGCATCCGTAACACCGTATCGAGTTGCTAACCTTAGACTCTATTTTATTTGACTTCCGGCAATCAGTTGAAACGTGGCCGTATGCCTTACATAGCGAACACCGAACGCGAGAACGTTTCGAGTTTTCGTTCGAGTTTGAAGTGACTTTCGCACCGGTAGTTGCGCTCGAACTCGTAGTAACGCTAGGCTCAGGCGACTTCGTGTCGCGCGGCGTAGGTATATTCGAATTTACAAGCGCGGGAGTTAATGTCGACCCTTTAATCTCGGCGATGGAGTCTTCTGTGAGTCTCGCTCTCTCTAACAATCGATCTACATCATTAGGTACACTTTCTCACGACAATCGTTTACGAATACGACGATGCAATAAACCGTAAATAATATCGACTTGCATCGCAGTCGGGACACTGTATGGCAACTTTACTAACAGAGACCGTAGTCGTGACACAAACACATCAGCACGTTCACTTTCGTGCTGTTCACTAGCAAACATTTCACGCAATACCTTGTAGCCTGGTTGCTGGACGCCGTAGGTAGCGCGCAGACGCGCCAGCTCGTCTGGCCACGTGGCGACGCCGGCGCGGGCGCCTCGCCACCACACTGCCGCGTCGCTTGTCAGCAACATGGATAGGCCCCGTAACGCGTGCTCATCGGACACGTCGGTGCACTCTTTAAATACCTCTACTCCGTCGATGAACGCCTCCAGTACGTCGGGGTCGCGTGACCGGCCGTCGAATCTCGCGATGCACTTAGCAAAGTTGCCGCCGGGCGCGGCAGCAGCATTCCCGTCGACTGTTGGGGTAGACGCCGTCGGTGTAGACGCAAGCGGGTTCCACTGGCTATTGTTGTGTAGCGAACGCAGGGTTTCAACTAAGGTGCGGTTGGTTTCCGCCTGCGTTCGAGCAAATGTTTCCATGATGGTCGTCAGTAGTCTCTCGGTATCGAAAGCGTGGGGCGCTCCAGTACGGGCCCCGTCAGGAGTTGATATAGGAGAGGCGCCCTCCCGGGCGCGCATCTCCGAGGTCACGTCGTCGTCGGCCGCGGCGAGCACGTGTGTAGGAGAGGCGCCGCCTCGGGCGCGCGTCTCCTGTGATTTTGCCGCCAATTTGACGCTTTCATCACTACTGCTGTGGTCGCACGTGTGTTCTTCCGGCTCGCGGTCCAAGACCGCGGGATTAGCTCGAGTCAATCTCGGCATGACAAGCACTTATCGTTTTGGCACTGAGTTCACAAGTTCACTAGTAGGTAGGTAACTTGGCTGCAAGTTGGGCGACACTTTAGCGGGGAAGGATGCCACAAATGAAAGTCTTAGCCGAATTTCAATTAAAGTAAACAGTTTATTCGTAACAGACACACACGATACATAATATATTTACTATGAGCGAGCGAGAGCCGCAGAGATATAGTGTTTTCGCGCGTTCTTTCGTGACGTGCGCGTGACCCGTCGTCAACTGAGTGCCTAGTGCGAGTTTAACAAAATTTTGCGAATGACTTTACTGTCGCGTTTAGCGAGCGAACTTCAAACGCTCCGAGAACAGTATTTGAGCGAGTGTAAGTTGGCATCTGGCAAACCACTAGAACCGCGTTTGTTCACCGTGAGCAGCGTTTATTATTTTTCTTAGGTTGGTGTCACGTTCGCGTCGTGAGATAAACCTACCAAATGTAGAATGATATCATTCAAGTATTTAATTGTAACAGGAGCGCCTGTCTATCCAAATTGTCGAGGTTACCACGTCTTTGTTTGACACTGGTTCGAAAGGAGTTGTTATTGTTTAGTTTTTATTAAGCAAATATTTAATATGATGATGATAAAAATTTGATATGATCGTAACATTTATGGAGCATTAAGTGGAATTTAAATAATTTTATGCTTAGCGTACTTATGTATGTGAACTTTGTAATCAAGTAGTTTAATGCTTTTTTAGGCATGGAGACATTAGCTAACCATCCTCTCATGAAGAGGTAAAATAACAACATTAAAGTATTGGGAAGACTTGGTATATACCTATATGACTTCTTCTATATACACACTGCACATTTTTGTGATATGTGCTTTGCAACTCCTACTGGCCTTTGATAGGAACCAGTGGCAAAAAAGAATAAAGCAGTGAGCACCTGCAAATGAAAGGGGAGGAAAGTTTTTTAAACCATGTAGTTTTGTTTTTAGAAATTGCATTACAATTAACATTTCCCTGCGGAGTTTACATACTGTGCACATAAACACTGTAATAACTCGGACCATGGGCATTGTACGGTCTCATCGCCGTAACTCGGTAGCTATCAACAACTAAGAGAAATAATCGCCTTCCACCGTTGTAACTTACATTAACTTAAATATACTCAACTTGTGTATTTTAGTGGAAAAGTGTTTCTCTATACTAACTCAACTTAAAAATCTTCACGACAAATCAGTGTACGGAGTTAACTACTTACAACCCGTACATTTATGGTCCTTCGAGCCCTTGGTATTTTGTGTGTTTGTGTCTTTGATACGGTAGCGAATCGGTTCAATTGGTCTCCCACGAGCGGGTCGCCCCAGTCGGATTGAGAAGGCGCATATACCTGATCAGAGTACAGGCATATTGAATACTGGAAGAAACTTAAATAACTAGAAGAATCTTCAACTACTGGAAGAACTTTCAACTAACTACTAGAAGAACTTCAACAACTAGAAGAATCTTCAACTACTGGAAGAACTTTCAACTAACTACTAGAAGAACTTCAACAACTAGAAGCTCTTCAACCACTGGAACCAACTACACCAGCACAGCATTCGTCAACTGGAAGAACCTTCCGTAATCAAGATGAATAAGCTGTCACTACAATCAGCTTGTTTTGAAAACATCAAAACATTATGCAACAACTATAACAAGGATACCAAAACAAGAAAAACTAAGGAATATTTGAGCAAGCGGCTGTCGTCTTTAGAAGCTCAATGGGTGGATTTTAACTCACGACATGCACTACTGTCGCAAGAAATCGAAGATAAAAACATCAACTATTTTATGGACGATGTCTACGGTAAGACAAAAATCATGTACGAAACAACTAAAGCCGACATGGTAAAACTCTTGCAAGCTACTGAGGAGAATGTGAAATTTGACCTATCAGACTTGTCGGCGGGAGAATCTGATGAGAAGACAAAGACTTTACTGACTCAACAGGAATGTAACTTTAAGGCCCTTGATCGAGCTATGGGTAAAATTGATTTTGACAACTTAAGTGAAAAATGGGAACTTGACGATTACTTGTCAATCTTGAAGTCGAAGTGGGAGCGTATTGACAGCACTCATTGGGAACTAGAAGCTTTACTAAAAGGCTCGAAAAACACGTACCATGAAATGTTCAACAGCATGGAAGCCAAATATGATGAAGCGAGGAAACGACTGAAAAGCAAGATGTGGTCCACCGCTCATCATCAACAATCAGCACCAAGAATCGAGATTCCAGAGTTTTCGGGCCACTACAACAAATGGATATCTTTTAAAGATCTTTTCCTTGAAACGATTCATAAAAACCCGACATTAAATAAGGCTCAAAAAATGCAACATCTAAAAACCAAGCTGAAAGGTGAAGCAGAAAGACTGGTGCAACACTTGAGCATCAGCGCCGACAATTACTCTTCATGTTGGGCGATACTGACTCAACGTTACGACAACCGTCGACTACAGTTCTCATCCTTTATGAACACAATGCTGCAGTTGCCTGTAATACATAAGCCAGACGCTTATAACTTGAAGAAGCTGCATGACGTAACAACGGAATGTCTGAACGGCCTAACAAACATTGGCTTTGACATAACTAGTTGGGACCCCATGATTGTGCACTTGATGGCACAAAAACTAGACTGTGGGACCTACAATGAGTACATAAAGAGTTTGCATGATAATAGAGAAGTGCCAACACTGCAAGAATTTCTGGTGTTCTTGGAAAATCAGTTCACGGCGTTTGAAACCATGAAGAGTTCCAAGAAAGACTCACAGAGCTCAGAGAAGGCAGCTGGGACTGAAAAACATGTTTCTCGAAATTACGAGCATAAGAAATGGCATCCGAAAACTTACCACACTTCATACGGGCAATGCCCTCTTTGCAAAAACAATCATGTTTTGATGCAATGTCCGCAGTTTATTGACTCGGATACAAAGCAACGAAACAGCACAGTTGCGAAATTGCGTCTATGCAAAAACTGTCTGTTTCGACACGAAAACGAAACTTGCAATTCTGCGAAAACTTGTAAAGAATGCAATATGAAGCATCATACGCTATTGCATTATAGGAAATTTAATAACAAAACAACAAACTCAACGAGTACTGAAAACCAACGTTCAGGTCAACGACCATCGAAAGAAGCTGAAACACCGAGTTCCAATCATCTATCTGCCAACGAGATGGAAGTTTTATTCACAACTGTCCAAGTTAAGGTCATGACAATAGATGGGACTTACATAAACCTTCGTGCGCTTGTAGATCAGGGCTCACAAGTCAACCTGATTACTGAAAATGCAGCACAACTTCTGAGACTACCAAGGAACAAACTAACTGCGAAGATATCAGGAGTTGGATCTGTCTCAGGCGACTGTAAGGGACGACTAAGCGTAACATGCAAATCAATCCATTCGGAGTATACTTTCAACGCTGAAGCTTTGATTATGAAGAAATTAATCAACAAACTGCCGAACAACACATTTGAACGACCAGATTGGTCCTATTTGAAAAACTTAAAACTAGCAGACCCTGAATTTAATATTTCAAGGTCTGTTGACATTCTATTTGGAGCTGACGTTTATGCCGAAATTATCCAGGACGGAATACTAAAAGGCACCCCAAGGTCACCCGTTGCGCAACAGACACAACTGGGATGGATTTTGTGTGGAAAACTAGAAACTTTTAATTGTAACGTCACCCTCTTAGACTTGACTGAAATAACAAAATTTTGGGAGAGTGAAGATGTCACTATAAAAAACGCTGATCGAGCACAAGAGGATCAGTGTGAAACTTACTATAAGGAAACGACTCGCCGTGATTCAGATGGAAGATACATTGTGAAGATGCCCTTACGTCCGGATTATCAAAATAAGATCGGAACATCGAAAACTATCGCAGTATCACAATTGCTACAGCTGGAAAGAAAGTTTCAAAGAAATGGTAGACTTGAGCTTTTATACAAAAACTTCCTTAAGGAATATCTAGAGTTGGGCCATATGAAACTAGCAAATCCTATTCCTTCTTCAACTACTGAATGTTTCTTACCACACCACGGAGTACTTCGAGAAGAGTCTACTACTACAAAACTCAGAGTCGTCTTCAATGCATCTCAGAAAACTAAAACGGGATACAGCCTGAACAGCCTACAAGAAAAAGGCCCCAACCTACAAAAAGATATCCAAGAACTTATCATAAAATGGAGAACTTACAAATACGTGTTTACAGCTGACATCGAAAAAATGTACCGATGCATTTGGCTGTCTGAGGAACAACAACAATTGCAAAAAATTGTTTGGCGACCTACTACGTTAGATAAACTGCAAGAGTATCAACTTTGTACTGTTACTTACGGCACTAAGTCCGCACCGTGGTTAGCCATGAGAACGATCAAACAACTTGCCTATGATGATGGTTACAAATACCCCATGGCTGCCAAAGTACTACTAAACGAAGCATACGTCGATGACGTCATCAGCGGCCACAACTCACTGAATGCGGCCCAAGAACTCCAAACATCGCTTATCGAAATGTTAAAAGGAGCCGGGATGAACTTACGCAAGTGGTCCAGTAACGAACCAACATTGTTAAAAAACTTAAGGGATGATCAGATTTCAAGCAAAATTACTTTTGATTTCAAGCAGGAAGAATCAATGAAAACTCTCGGACTTGGTTGGAATCCGCAGGCCGACACATTTGTGTTTAACTGGAAATTTGAAGAAAAGTATCGACCGGAAATAACCAAACGGCGGCTGCTTTCTGAAATTTCACAACTTTACGACCCACTGGGTTGGCTATCGCCAATAACTATCGCAGCGAAAATTATATTTCAAGAAGTGTGGGTCAACAAACTTGATTGGGATGATCAGTTACCATCGCATATAGCAGATAAATGGCTGAAACTGAGAGCTGACATACCCAACGTAAAATACATAAATATCAAGCGCTGGGTCGGTTCAAAGGAGCAGAAGATCGAACTATATGGATTCTGCGACGCCAGTGAGAAAGCTTACTCCTGCGTGGTTTACAGCTGCGTCAGAGACGAACAAGACAAGGCAAAGATAACATTACTTGCTGCTAAAACAAGAGTAGCGCCGTTATCAACAATCACATTACCAAAACTTGAACTATGCGGCGCACTTTTACTTTCGCAACTCATCGTAAAAATCAAAGAAGCGCTGAATGAGTTCGAAATCACTACGACTGTTTGGTGTGATTCTCAAGTGGTCTTGGCATGGATACAGGGGGACACATCTAAGAGAGAAAAATACGTTGCCAATCGAGTTGCAAAAATTCGACAATGCATACCAACAGAGCAATGGCACTATGTGAAGTCTCAAGATAACCCCGCAGACTGTGCATCAAGAGGATTGCTACCAACAAAGCTAAAAACATTCAACTTGTGGTGGCAAGGCCCTACATTCCTGACTACACTACAAGAACAAAGTCGTGAAGAAAACTTATCATGCACATTTACGACTAACTTAGGCAGCGAATGCCAAGCGAAAATGAACGCTAAAAACAATTCAACTTATAATTGTATTCATAACTTATTAACTAATTGCAGTTCGTTGACCAAAGCAATCAGAATTGTAGCATGGATACAACGATTTATCGGAAACGCACGTAACAGCAAAAAACGTGACACCGGATGCCTGAGTTTATGCGAATTAAACAATTCTGAGGAACAAATAATAAAATATGTTCAACAAACGGAACTTACGCAAGAATATAAACAACTAATGAAGAAAGAAAATATTTCATCAAAATTCAATATTTATAAACTTAGACCATATTTAGACAACAACGGCATAATCCGAGTTGGGGGTCGACTGAACTACTCCAGTTTGCCTTTTGAAATGAAGAATCCAATTATTCTACCTAAGAGTGGACGACTTACTGACCTTGTGATACAAAAAGCTCACCTCACGACTTTACACGGAGGAGCCAGACTAACTTTAGCGTATATTCGTCAACAATACTGGATCGTTGGCGGCAATAGAGCTGTGAAAGCTGAACTACGGCGCTGTGTGCGCTGTCACCGCCACAGGCCATCGGATTTCAATCAACTAATGGGAGAACTTCCACCACAACGAGTAACACCTTCGCGACCGTTCACCCACACCGGAGTTGACTTCACAGGACACGTCGAAGTCAAGCTCAACAAAGGAAGAGGAGTGCGTACTTCTAAGGGATACATATGCATATTCGTTTGCATGGTAACAAAGGCTGTGCACATCGAACTTGCATCGGACTTAAGTACTGAAACTTTCATAGCAGCCTTTCAGAGAATGTGCTCCAGGCGTGGTACACCAAGTCACGTCTACTCAGACTGTGGGACGAACTTCATCGGCGCATCAAGGTTGCTGCAGAAAGAATTTGAAGACTTCAAGCAAATCTTGTCACCTGACTTCTTCAACAACATTGCAGACATGGGAGTGCAATGGCATTTTAATGCGCCAGCCTGGCCGACTGCTGGTGGACTATGGGAAGCAGCGGTCAAATCGATGAAGTATCACCTTCGTCGAGTACTAGGAGACCAAAAACTGACGTATGAAGAATTCACTACTCTTCTTGCGAAGATAGAGGCGTGCATGAACTCCAGGCCGCTCTGCCAACTCACTGAAGACCCCGAAGAATTTTATAATTACCTGACACCAGGCCACTTTCTAACGGGGGGACCAACAATGTCTTTACCACGTACTGACTATACTGACGAAAACAAAATAAATCTAAGAAAACGATGGCAATTAACGGAACACATGCACCAACAGTTTTGGAAGACTTGGTCAAGCGAATATCTTTCTCAACTACAAACACGCAGTAAATGGAATAACCCAAGGAAAAACCTAAACGAGGGGGACATCGTATTAATCCGGGATAACAATTTGCCCCCAGGAAAATGGGCTATGGGGCGGGTGCTAAAACTTCACCCTGGAGCGGACGGATATGTCCGAGTGACAACCCTAAAAACTCAAACTGGTGTCATCAAACGACCCATTGTAAAACTATCAATTCTACCCATCGATACTACGAGCAACAAAGGTGATGAAGAATGCAAAACAGATTTACAAAATGCTGAGACATCGGTAAAACCCTCCACAACAAAACCAACTACGAAAAAATGTCTTACAAACATTTTAATGTCTCTTTTCACAATCTTAATACTTGTGAACGGATCATACGGTTCACAACAAAGGTCAGGCACTCAAATTACTAACTTGGAACCTGAGAGACCGATTTACTACGACACCGTTGGCAAGGTTGAACTGATTCACGATGAATGGACTTTGCTTACCTACTACAACTTAACTAACTACTGGCACGGCATTCAACATATTGAAAATTACATCAACGGAGTATATGGCCTTTGCGAGAATATTCACCAAAGCTACTGCAAACCAACAATCGATCAACTTTCCCACGAGATGGAATTACTCAACTTCTACAATACAATCCTGCTGGCTCCTCACAAGCAGTTATCTTCGCGCAAGAAGCGCGGTTTGATTGACGGAGTGGGCATGATAGCAAACAGCTTATTCGGCGTTCTAGACCAAAAATTTGCTGAAAAATACCATAAAGACATTGAAGCGATACAACAAAACGAAAACTATTTACGTGAACTTGCAAAAAATCAAACGTCGATTATGCAACTGCAAAATGACGTATTGAAGAAAAATGACGCTAACATCGAGCTTCAGTGTAAAATGATAGAAAAATTCATGGAAGAAACTAAGACGAACCTAGCCAGTATAGAAACAGAAATACAGATATCGATGGCAACAAGTTACTTCAACTCTGCTGCGCTCACAGCATCTCTACTGCTACACAATCTCAAAGAAATTCAAACCATGCTCCTGAATACTCTCACTAATGTATACAGTGGGCATATGGACGTGCACTTGATATCACCAGTCAATCTTGTAAAACAACTGGAAGACATAGCTGGCAGATTACCGAGAACACTGTCATTGCCGACAGAAAATATCAAAGAAGATATCAAGGAACTTTACAAGTTGTTATACGTGAAAGCGCGAATAACAATGAACTACTTTATGTTCGAAGTTCACATTCCTTTAATTTCGGATGTGGAGTTCACCTACTATCGGGCCATCGCTATACCATTCAAGAGAGACTCGAATTACAAACAGATGCAGTTAGCTTCGCAATACATTGCCGTAAACTTTGAGAAGAATTCTTATATCTCACTAAAAGATGAAGATGTCAAGTTATGTATCAAAAGACAAAAACATAACTTCATTTGTAACGCAAACATGCCAGTCTTCAACTTACATAACAAAAATGCGCCGTGCGAAGCAAAACTCCTGGGTCACCGTACTACGACGAGCGTCGAGCACGTCACCGTGTGACGTACACAGCGTGTCATGCGAGGAGGAATGGATAAAGTTACAAGAATCAAACAGCTGGCTTGTTGTTTGTTGCGGAAGGTGCGAATTACGTACAGTTTGTAATAACGACGTAATATCGCAAACAATCACATCGACGGCTATAGTTACTTTGAGTCAAGGATGCGTACTGCGATCAAAAGATCTCACCATCACTTCATACAATCAGTACAACAGCAACCTCAACGTGAACTATGACATGCACGTACCGAACCTGAATTCGCCGATAAACAACATTGTTAACGTGACACTACATAACACGCCACATGAACTGTTCCGCCTCAAGAAAAACGACTTCGCGGAAATTGACAAAAAGCTGCGGTTCCAAGAAGACCACGAGCCTAAACTACCATCCACTATCACAGACCATGACGTACATCAATATGTAATTTGTTATCTTTTACTAACAATTGCTGTCATCACTTTCCTGTGGATAATAATAAGGAAATACTGCAGAGTGCTCAGAACCCAACTTCCAAGGAAGAAAAATAAAAAGCCTACGCATGAAGATATCGAGCTTCAACCAATGGGATCTCGACAACAGACTGCCAGAGAAGACAACCAACGGTCGCCCATAGACGGCTGCGATGTTCAACGTCAAGGACATCACGACAACATTGCTTTTACTTTTAATTAATTCATTTGACTTATATTGTACATTTATCTTTACTACTTTACTTTATTCTTTGACTTTGTAAAGGCGTTTCTTTCTCTCTCTCTCTCTACTCATCTTTGCTTCTTTAAGGGGTTGCCAATATGTACGGTCTCATCGCCGTACATTTTTATTGCTTACTCGTCAACCTACTTTCGGCCAACGATGCGCCTCATACTGTCGCATAATAAAATAACATGACGGACGAATTCCAATGTAGTGAACTTATAACTCGGTAGCTATCAACAACTAAGAGAAATAATCGCCTTCCACCGTTGTAACTTACATTAACTTAAATATACTCAACTTGTGTATTTTAGTGGAAAGGTGTTTCTCTATACTAACTCAACTTAAAAATCTTCACGACAAATCAGTGTACGGAGTGAACTACTTACAACCCGTACAGGCATATTCTTGACAGGCTTTATTCTGACATTGTGATTGCCTTTCAAGAGTCGGCAATGGCGGCAGCGACAGTTCGGGGTGGTACTCGTGCAGGAGGGGGTAGGAGTGGCCCACGCATTGCTGGGTGGAATAAGCATGTCAGCGAGGCCCACCGGGTGGCTAGGTCGAAGTTTATAGAGTGGGCGATGTGTGGTAAGCCAAGGTCTGGCTGTGTATATGACGAAATGTTCCAAAGTCGTAAAATATTCAAGTCTAGACTTAAATGGTGCCAAAACCATCAGGATCAAATAAAAATGGATGCCCTCGCTGAAAAACACAGGAAAGGCCATTTTCGTAGCTTTTGGAAGGGCACCAACAAATTAAACGCTCGACCTGGACTACCAGTCAGTGTCGAGGGTGTGAGTGACCCTAGGGATGTTGCCAATATCTTTAGGGACCATTTCCGCGTACTATCCCCACGGGGTCCAGCGGAGGTGGTGCTCGATGTTGAGATACCTGACGAAGACGGGGGGTCTTGCTTCATTGCCAAAGATGTGGCTAAGGCTTTAAATAACATATCTAAGGGCAAGTCCCCTGGACACGATGGCCTCAGCATTGAGCATTTAGTTCACGCTGGCCCACATGTAAATAGGGTACTAGCAATGTTCTACACACTATGCGCGAGCCATTCCTATCTGCCACCTGACTTCATGAAAACCGTAGTAGTCCCGGTAGTGAAAAATAAAACAGGAGATGTTGCCGACAAAAGCAACTACAGGCCGATTTCTCTTGCAACAATTATTGCAAAAGTGTTTGACGGTTTGCTTAATACACAGTTAGACAAGTACCTGGACCTGCACGATAATCAGTTTGGGTTTCGACCTTGACTGTCTACTGAGAGTGCGATACTGTGTCTTAAGCATACCGTCAGATACTACACAGATCGAAAGACGCCTGTGCACGCTTGCTTCCTCGACCTGTCTAAGGCTTTTGACCTGGTGGCATACGACATCCTGTGGGCTAAACTCGAGGGAATAAACCTACCACGTAAACTTATTAACGTTTTTAAATACTGGTACAGCCATCAGGTCAACAGCGTTAAGTGGGCGGGTGCAATGTCGGAGCCGTATCGGCTGCAGTGCGGGGTGAGGCAGGGGGGGTTTACTTCCCCGTCCCTCTTTAACCTGTACATGAATGCCTTGATCGTCGCGCTGAGCAGCCAGCATGTCGGCTGCCATGTAGGTGGAATCTGTATTAATAATATCAGTTACGCAGACGATATGGTGCTGCTGAGCGCGTCGGTCTGTGGCCTCAGAAAGCTGGTACGGACATGTGAGGAGTATGCCCTTGGTCATGGGTTAAAATATAATGTGACCAAAAGTCAATGCATGGTCTTTGAGGCCGGTACGAAACAGTTACAAAATTGTCCACCAGTTTTTCTAAACGGTGTTCCACTGGAAAGGGTGGGGCAATTTAAATACCTAGGCCATGTAGTCACAACCGACCTCAAGGACAATGCCGACATGGAGCGGGAACGGAGGGCCTTGTCGGTGAGGGCGAACATGCTCGCGCGCAGGTTTGCGCGCTGTTCAGGGGAGGTGAAGATAGCGCTCTTCAGGGCATATTGCACGTCCCTTTACACGTGCAGCCTGTGGGCGAGGTACACGCGTGCATCATACGGGGCCCTCCGCGTCCAGTTCAACAACGCGTTTAGGGCAGTATTGGCGCTGCCTCGCTACTGCAGCGCCTCAGGTATGTTCGCGGAGGCGCGCACTGACTGTTTTTACGCGACCATGCGAAAGCGGGGCGCGTCGTTGGTGCGTAGGGTGTGGGGCAGCTCTAATGCTGTCCTGGCGATGATTGCGGACCGAATGGACTGCCTATATATACGGCACTGCTGTGATAGGCATGTTGCCGTCAGCAGGGCCGGTTAACGTATCTATCTTATATATTGTGTTTGTTGTTTATATATCTGTATCTGTATTTGTGTGTTCCCCTACTATGAGCCAATGTTGCTTGCAATAAATGTATTTTATTTATTATTTATTTTATTAATTGATACATATTTTATGTTCCAAGGGTTTCCTTGGAAGACAAAGGACAAGAACTTAAAAAGTTTCTTCGAAAATGGAAATCTCTCTATTTTTCTCTCTAAATTTCCTCCCCGTTAGGTGTATCAGATATTAGATATTATATCTCGTGCCTTAGCGGCCGTAAACATCCTCAAAGCGAAGAAAAACTGTCCTGCCATATCTCTCTATTTACACTAAATAAAAATTAAATAATTGTTATAAAAGTATCGTATAACTTCACTCTCACTACAAAAATCTCAGTGAGAACTTTTTAGTCACCTTCGATCGCGTTTGCGTTTATTTATTACTCGATCTGTCAAAATCTGAAACTCGCACTCGCACAATGGATGAAATTAACCAATCACGTGCGCTAACGCCTTCACTTGTGAGTGCGAGCGATTCTATTACGAAGGCATTGTAAACTGACACTCACTAATTCCGGTTCCATTTTTTGACACCAGACGGCGCTGTTTCTATTCCATACAAATCTTAGTAAACGCGCTCACGTTCGAATCGGTAAAAAAACTCACACTAGGCACTCTGAACTGTCGCGGCAGCGGGGCGCGTGCAGTGAGCCGCGCGGGGCGCGGGGCGCGGGGTATGCCGCGAGCGTCTGAGGTACCTCCTTACCTAGCGCTTACCTACGCGGCGTTACACGAATGATTTTGAAATAATATTCTAATCTAGAAGAGTGTCCATGCAGTTTCTTGCCCATTCTTCTCCATAGAGATCAACGCTTTGGAATGGGCCACTACAGTACTTTCACAAGGTATTATGTCTTGTGACCGGGACTGTAACTTCAACATTGTATTTTTTTGACATTCAAAAGTGCCTGTAATGGTCTAATTGAAATAAATTATTTGATTTGATTTGAATAAATTTGTATTTGATTTGAATAGATTTTTATTTGATTTGATTTGGATAGATGAAATTAAGGCTTTTATTTTATTTCAACGTCTTGCTGTTAACCTCATGTTAGAAAAGTGAATCTCATTTTCTGTAACATCATAATTTTTCATCTCATTTCCCCTTCAGCCGCCACGCTATTAATTTCTGATTTTTAGTTTTCCATACCTCAAAAAGAAAAGCCTTTCTAAGATCACTTTGTTGTCCGTCTATATGTCAAACCCTTTATCTCGAGAACACCGTCGATCGAGTTGAAATTATAAGCATACTAGCTTTTGCCCGCGGCTTCGCTCGCGTTAAATTCGGGGTAACACAGTTCCCCTTGCACCTTATTGATTTGTAATAGCAACGCTAAGTTTTCCTTTTTCTTCCCTCTTTCTCCTTCACATTCCACTTTTGTTTCCAAAAAATCTTAGCCTATGTCCGTCTCCTGGTTCCCAACTATATCTGTACAAAAATTCATCAAAATTAGTGTAGCCATTAAAGCGTGAAGAGGAAACAAACAAATTAACAAACTCACTTTCGCTTTTATAATATTAAGTAAGGATTATTTATATAGAATAATAGAAAACTCCAATACACAGCTGCATACCTTATATGTTTATTGATCTAGATTTAAAGCATCTAGTAACTGTCGTCACGTCGTAGATAATCAGATTGCTTCAACCCAACGAGTAATGATGTGTAATTGTGATCAGATAAGTCCAATAAACTAGAATCTACAAATTATTTTGAACATTTTGATTCATTTGTGTCCACGTAGCTTCAACTTTAACATGAATTCACTGAAAATGAAACTACGTTCCATATTTGAAAATCATCCTAAAGAAGAGTTTCTAAATACTTAAGTTCATAGACAAAGATATACAATCGATGCTTCTACCTTTGAATTTGATGAAATATTTTTTGTTTTGTCCAAAATATTGTATTAAGAATAATTTAATAAGTCCAAACACAAATCAATCTAAGTTTGTGTCTGTGTGTGGTACGACATTTATTATAGCAATATTATTTTGTTATACTTACTTCAGAAGTTCCGCATTTACGATGACAAATTTCACAGGTTTGAAGATAGCCTCCAAAATATTCAACTTTTGCTTATTCACTGCGTGGTTTGTAAATAACTGTTTTTGCAGTATTTACGAAACGAAAGAAAACGTGTTATTTATTTTAAAACTTCAAGACATTCATTTAATTATTTGGTGTTAACAACTAATGAAATGGACGTCGTGTATGCTATCAGAATGATTCTGGTGTTACAAGACAAAGTTGATCTCTGGAATATTAAAGTTCTTCAATGCCAAAGCCTGGATGATAGAGACGAAAAAAAACATTGTCAAACAATGTTTCAGACTTTTGTTAATTTAATGGACTGCTATGATATGTACAAGATGTCATTTCAACGAATGGTTAGTTCAACAGCGTCTGTTTTTTTTGCGGGTGGGAAATCATCCAATGACTTCCCCCGCTCTGGGCGGAGCGTGTCAGACTTGTACTGACTAAAACCCACCCATGTTCCTTCTATTTACGTTCCGGGGCCGCGGTATTTCTTTCGAACAACCCGCAACTCCGGCAGGCGGAGGCTCTGGCAAGCCCCTCTGCTTTGCTGACTCTCTTTGAGGCGCGCGTGAAACACGAACGAGCCGTCGACACGGCCTGTTTTCAATCGACGGATGGACGGTGAACTACCCATTGCTCACCGTCCACAGGCCCGCATCTACGGTGGCCGGGAGTCGTCTCGCGGCGCCCGGCGCCATGGGCGTCTCCCGCGCCGGCTGTGTTGGGCAGATGTTCTCTCCCTCAAACGCCCGGCCACCTCCTTCGCTAGCATTACTGCTTCGCAGAAGGTGGTGACCGCTTCCCATTCCCTCTCGCTCCGGACCATGGCCTGAACCAGGGCCGGACGCGAGAGATCGCCGCCGCCGATCGCCTCTACGAGGGCACGGCGGTGCTCCGCCCAAGCTGGGGTGATCTCCACTGTGTGCTCCACCGTGTCCTCCGGGCGATCGTCACAATGGTGACACCCGGGCGCTTCCTCCCGCCCAATGATGTGCAGGAACCTCCCGAAACTTCCGTGTCCGGTGAGGACCTGCGTGAGGCGGTAGGTGAAGACGCCATGATGCCTCTCCAGCCACTCCTCAAAGGGGGGACTTACCGCCAGTATTGTAACGTGCCCACAGTGTCTGCTTTGAATGCTTTTTTTCGATGGTAAATCATTAAATATTTTCTCCCGCTTTAAGTGAAGCGGGCTGTAGTGTCAGACTGTTACTGACCAAAAGTCATCCATGTTCCTTTTTTTGCCCTTTTTGTTCTGGGGCCACGTCCTTTCAAACAACCCGCAATCCAAAGCAGAGGTGAACTCTTTGAGGTGGGCGTGGTTCACGAAAGCGCCGTCGACATTGATCTATTAATAGATGTGGTGGCATTATTAATACATTAGGTACTATTTTATCCAGGCTGTTTTTCAAACTATCCGGATCTTTTATAGCTATCTCATCAACGTTCAGTCGTTTATCGATGAAATACAATTTATTGTGTCAACTGGCTGCCGCTACGTAAGTATCCATTTAAAATGGATTTCGCTTACGCGGGTTTTTTCATTTCAGCATGTCAGTGTGAATATTTGCAGGACTAACTGGACCAAATCGGTCGCATATAATACACATTTACAACTAACATTGCACAATGTTTAACCAAAGCTCTAAATTCCAGGATAACCTGACCACCCTTGCATTGTTAAATTTTTTCTGCTTTTTGTCGCCTCACGCGGCCGCGTACTTACTTCAGTAGAATTTAATAAACTAGCTTCCGCCCGTGACTTTGGGCTAACGTAAACTTTAACCCGTGATGATCGAAAAAAATATCTTTCTCTCTCCTGTTCTTCCCTCTTTCTCCCCCTTTTCTCACTTTGTTTAGCCTATGTCCGTTTCTAGGGTCAGAACTATCTCATAATAGCAATGCTAAGTTTTCCTTTTTCTTCGCTCTTTCTCCCTTATATCTCAATTTTTTTTCCAAAGAATAGCCTATGTCCGTCTCCAGGGTTCCAACTATCTCTGTACCAAATTCATCAAAATCGGTTTGGCCATTTAGGCGTTAAGACGTAACAAACAAACAAACTCACTTTCACTTTTATAATATTAGTAAAGATTCATTGTATTTTGTCCACAGGATCTGCTTTTTTTAAGATCAATGTTTTTCTGTTTTTGGATACTGAAACCTTTGGAATTTCTAATTGTATTCAGTGTATACTGTGAAAAGTACTACATAGCTATGAACCGTATTCATGATTCATGCGCTATTGTTTTAAATTCCAATTGCACAGGTATGTTTTTTTTTTAATAATTATCTTAAACAACCATTTCTAAAGTTACTGCGGCAGCTGGAGGCCACAGTGGTTCGATGCAACTTAAATAAGCGTTTTCCAATAAAGTATTTCGATTTAGTTTAGTTTATTGATCTGTTATTCTATACATAGAAATAATTAAAAAAACAGTTATCAATCTAATATATAAAATTCTCGTGTCACAGTTTTCGTTCTCATACTCCTCCGAAACGGCTGGACCGATTTAAACGAAATTTTGTGTACATATCAGGTAGGTCTGAGAATCGGCCAACATCTATTTTTCATACCCCTAAGTGGGCAGCGGGTGAAACCGCTGGGCACAGCATAAAATTTTCAATAAAAACTTGAAGAATTGAGTACAAAACTCAGCGACATAGTAGGCAATTACTTTTTTACATCCCCACGCAATACGGCACAAATAAATAATTTGACGGCACGGTTGGCGCAGTGGCTGAGCGATCGACTGCTGCGCTGCGTGTTACCAACTGCACTCTTGAGACCGTCATAGTTCTAATATCGATACAAATATTGAATTTGAAATGCTACTATGACATCTTATAGCAATTCTTATTCCACTGAGTGAAAGAGATGGTGCTAGACACCCTGTATAGCTCTGTCCCTTTGCCTCAGCGGAATAAGAATTGCTTTAAGAGGTCATAGTAGGGTAGCTGTTCTCATTTTTCGAATTTACAGATGTCAAGAAGAGGTTGTGTATGAATGTCAAACGTTTACTCAGAGCGAAATTCGAGAAGATGTTTCCCTGTCGTATATTCTACGTTGATGTTATTTTATCGTTGCAAATTATAACGACACTTGTAAACTATACTTTTGTGATATTACAATTTGCATTTCTGTAGTTTTGTTACTCTTGAATAATAAATTTTATAAAACGAAGGAAGAGTTATTTCTTTTTGGACTTATGTTTCTTTTTTATTTCTTACTTCAAGGATGTTTCTAAAATTAGCCGCATATCCTGATGAAATAAGCAGACGTTGGTAAGAAGAATTTGGGATAGGGCGAGTTACAAGGACGAAGGACTTCATATTATTATATTTTGTATCTATTTTATTTGGTTACCTACGATGCTCAAGACCTGATCGCTCTCTGAAGTTTTGCCTTCGAGTTCGTTAAAGAACAATCAAACGCAGAATTTCCGGTGTCAAAAAACTACGCTGTGTTCAAAACGGGTATAGTGGACGTTGGCAAAAAGCACATAAGGTTAAAATTAAATTGTATGGGTCGCGACATGCATGTTCAACGCAAAAGTCTCCACACGATGGGTGCTAGAAAATGGACGGCACCGCCGTCCATAGGAATGATTTGGGAGTGCCCAAAAAAGATCTCATGATAGAAATTGGGGTGCGCCTTTTTTTTGGAGTAGGAAAACATTAAATAACTTCCCTCGCTCTGTGCGGAGCGGGGGGAGTGTCAGACTTTTACTGACTAAAACCCACTCATGTTCCTTCCCATTGCCTTTTAAGTTCCGGGGCCGCTATATCTCTTTCGATCAACCCGCAACCCTGGCAGGCGGAGGCTCTGGCACTTGGGGTGCGCCTTTGCCTATTAATGAGACAGCAGAGGCAGAAAAATAAACAGCTGACTTTGGATTTATTTATCCTCTAAGGCAGGTTGAGCATAGCTCTAAAATAAAAAAATAAATTGTATTTATTTGAAACAGAATTTATAATTTTGTTTAATGAGGCCGCCAGGTGACTTTCTAGATAGAAATAGTAGTTCTACGATCAAACAGTAAGGTCTATTTTTGATGAGCATTACACGTTTATGTATTGTGAGTACTTGATGGACTTTCCATACTTTGGTAAAACTGGGTATATTCCCAGAACGAATAGACATCGATGAACCAAGAGATACCAGTACATTTTCAATCCTGTTAAAAAAACTCGAAGAAAAAGGAAGTGAGAAGCGAATAAAAACTAAACAACGGAGAGTCACGTACCTAAGTTTTTAAGTAATTACTTATGAAAAGTTAATTCCGTTGATGTTCCTACTTTTTAATTGAAAGCAATAACGTAATGACGTGTCCTATAAAAAACATTAAACTGATAGCATTTTTATTATTCGTTTAATAAATTGTAATAGTGTTTCCTTAAGAATACACACATACACTGTCATATACTTATCACAGTGAATCTAACACTGAACAGAACAATGGAGACTTTGAACAACAATATATATATAGATACAGAATTTGAAATAAGAGTTAATGAAATTAACAATCAAGTAGACAAAGATGTTCAACAAATATTCTTGCCTCTGGATTTGATGCAAATTCTACTGCTCAATCCCAAATATCGAATCAAGAACAATTTTATAAATCCAAATAACGGTTTCAATAAGTTCCTAATAATAAGCGGTGTGGTAATATTTTTAACAGTATTCATACATCATATCCTGGATATATTGCTCGATGAAAATGTCATTAAATACTCTTCGATCAAATTCTTGATATTCGCATCAATTTTTGACGTCACTTCCAAATGTTCAGGTTTTATCATGAACATGATTATTAACTTCATTTATTCTAAGAAGTGTGTGCTATTTGTTTTGTACTTTCAAGATGTGCATAGATTTATAAATAATTCCGTTGGTCTTAATCGTTTTATCATTATGTCTTGGATGAGTGTGGCTGCAATCTTCACGTTTTTTATTTCCATTGTGGTCTATAATAACTTGTCATTCTATAAGCCGCCGTGGAATTCTGTCTTATACCAATTGATAATGCTGACTTTGGAATCAAACTTGATTTGCGCAATAAGACATATGAAGTTATTGTCGAATAAAGTTGAACTATGGAATATTCAGTTATTACTGATGGGAAAGAACGGCTGCAGTAAAGTACAGACAGCAAAAATGTTTCAAGCTTATCGTCACATTATAAAGTGCTACAAGTTCATCAAAACCATTTATCAACTACCAGTAAGAATAATATGTTTAATTTTATGGTATTTCATAATTTAAAGATATTTTTAGTTATATCTTTAACGGCTAAAGATGGGTGTATAAATGTACAGACGCCTGCAGATCGAGCTACCCGAAACTGTCAATTTTTCCCAATGAACCTTGTACCTAATACTTTAGAAATAAAGTCGAAAATCAATCAAAGAAATCTGACAGATTGTAGTAGCTTGATGTGCAGGCGTCTGTACATAAGATTTATTTAACACACCCTTTTCACTGATGATTTGTGTAATAAACTTCTCTTATAATCATTTACAGATCATATACAGTACTACATTTGTCTTCTTTCAAACTCTGATAAATGTTCAAGTTATAATTGAATTCTGCAAAATAGAGTTTGCTGCTAAGACGGTAAGTTGAGCACCAGCTAGAGAACATTTAACGACCTCATAAGTAATATTGTTATTAATTGAAACTCACACAGATATAAATTAAAATAACTTTCTCTAAGTTATAAAGGAGAAATAATAATTTTATTTATTCTTTCCAGCATGCGAATCCTCTTATGTCGATTGTAATCATGTTTGGTGTTTTGAAAAGTTGCGTCTTACAAATCTTACTCGGTCTGCAGCTCGAAGAATTTTATGAGACTGTTAAATGTGCTCAAGATTCATGTGAAATTATTTTAGCATCAGACTGCACAGGTGAACGATTTTTTGTATTTTTGAAGCATTATACAGGGTGGAATTTTGTAATACCACCTGAAGGGGAAGTAGTTTTAATACTTTAGATAGAATGTTTTACTCAAAGAAATTTTTTCTTTATTTTTGAAAAGAAAGAAAACGGCATTAAAAGTATTTTTAAAAAATCGCTTGCCGCACACGGTAATCGAACCGACTAAAATCTGTAAAAGTTGCACCCTGTACTTTTATTGCATCGATCGTTAAGGATAAAATCTCGCCTACAAATAGTTGTTCCGGGTCTGGTTGTTTGTGCATGTGAGATTAAACTTTTTTTTTTTTTTTAATAAAGACTAGTTCACAGATTTTCGGAACATTAACTACTTGTTTCGACTGTCAAAGATCTACAAATGACAACCGGGACCAACAGTTTAACGTGCTTTCTGGGGCACGGAGGAAACACGCTTTGTAACGGGTGGTCGCCCATCCACAGATCAACCTAGGCAAGCGCGGTTTAAATGGTTTATGCCACGAGCTCCTCTACTGTTAGTGACTATCCCATTATGAAACCTATTGAAGTTTTTTTTTAAACTTTGCCGTACACTAGAAATTTCTCCTGTATCGTGGGTGTGTTACAAACATTTAAATTCACATACACTTACAGCCAGACCCGAAACAACTACCCGTAGGACATACAAATATTTGTTCCGTGCGGGAATCTAACCCGTGAATCGCAGCGCAGCAGTCAATCGCTCAACCACTCCGCCAACCAAGCCGTCAAAAAAAATCATGGCTCTATTTATCTTTTACAGATGATCAGAAGAAGTTATGCAAAAACATTCAGCGCCTGCATCGCGTATCATTCAGCAAGTTGACTCCATGTGGCCTTTTCTGCTTAGATGTTTGTTATCCATTAAGATTTCTATCAATTATCACTCATTATAC
The DNA here is from genome assembly GCA_958449745.1 of Ochropleura leucogaster. Classification (NCBI taxonomy): domain Eukaryota; kingdom Metazoa; phylum Arthropoda; class Insecta; order Lepidoptera; family Noctuidae; genus Ochropleura; species Ochropleura leucogaster. The sequence goes on along the minus strand of OY288221.1, from coordinate 2,957,367 downwards.
GATTGTACTGTTACAGTTTGCTTTGCTTTAAGTTTTAACATTATCTGCCAAGCATAGCTCCACTGGAGGTGCAGTGCCTCCGGCATGTTCGCCGAGTATAACGCGGATGGTTTCCAGGCTGTGCTTCGCAAAAGGACGGCCTGCCTGTAGTGTCGGCTAAAGGGTATAACCAACAGGCTTCTGAGTGCATTGTCGGACATAGTGGACAGCCAAATCCTGAGGCAGTGGTCGCTCATGCATGTCCAACATATTGATTGTTTTAAATTGTGCTAATATAGTTTTTAAGTTTCTTCTACTAACATAATTAGAACGAATAGTTTTGTGTACTTAATTTTTTTTTTTTTTTTAGTAGAATATTTGTACTCTATCACAATGTTGTCATATTTTACCCAAAGGTTGACTGGTAGAAAATACCTTATGGCATTAAGTCCGCCTATGTACCACTATTGTATATGAAGTTTAAATCAATAATTATTATTATATGGACTTGTTATGTGCCTGGTCTGATATAAATAATTTTAATTTCATAGTCCCAACTACATTAGGGTTGGCTTTCAGCCTGACTAGGTCTCCACCAGGTTAGCCAACCCCAGCTCAGTTGTCTGAGTGCCTGTATTCCACATGGATTCCGCTTCTCTGACTTCCAGCTACCCAAACATTTACTTGGTAACACGATACTGTAGTCACTTGATACTACTACTTTAAATAAAGCGCAAAATATTTTAAGGATTATAATTTAATTAATATTTTAATTTACATATCACACTTCTTATATCAAACCTACCATTTTTTTCTATTCTATTCTCAATTTAAAACGACCTGAGTATTAGAACGTTATGCTATATCAGCCAGCATTGCTTAGGTTATAAAACCTCTTACAATACTCTTTGGATGACTGGAATGTAAAACTTAAAAGCTTCTCTTTTATGTGTGTGTTCTTTATTCAAATAAATTGTATTAATATTATGAGACTGATGTGTTCCACTGCAGGGCAAAGTCTCTCTTCTCTTTTCTCATTGTTTTTGTCATAAGCTATTTGTGTGCAATCCTTTTGGTAAGAGAAAGAAAGAAAGAAAATCTTTTATTTGGGACTCGCACATAACAATTAAACAGTAACAAAATGAAATAAAATAGTACAAACAAGGTTCTTGTCTGTGTGAGGCCAAAAAGGTCCCTGTGTCAGCATAAGCTGCGATATTTTAGAATCAAAATATCACAGCGCTGGTATTCTGACAGGGCCAGTTTTCAGAGAGAAGAAGAGTTCAGCTCGTCGCGACATCTCCTTTTGGGAGATCCCGCATTGCCGGGTTCTGTCGTTCGGAACCTAATCTTGATGACGTGACATGTAGCTGGTGTAGCAAGCCCATGTTCCATTGTGTGGCTCTAGAAATAACACAATTTGACAAAGAAAACTCTTTAGACTTAAAGATATACTACGACGACTATACTTTTTAACCGATTTAAAAAAGGAGGAAGTTCTCAGTTCGACCGTATTTTCTGTTTAGTTTATTTGATACGCGATTTCTCTGTCAATGCTGCGTCTATTAACGAAACTTCTTTTAATATTTGAAAGAATATACTTAAAAAAGGGGTCCCATATAGATTTCATACGTATTGCTTCGATAGTTAATAAGTTACTTCTATTTATTAACATTCTTTTTATTTGTTTTTTGGAAGTAGTTTTGCCAAATAGTTTTATTTTTTTTTGTACCGGTGCAGTTGGCATTTCTGTAAGAATCATGGCATTGTTTGTAAATAAACGTTTGTTCTAATTAAATCTACAACATATTTTATTTAACTGAATGCTACCCTTGACGCTATGGTCAGATATATTAGGCGGAAAAATGTCTCCAAAATATGGCTTTCGCTTAGCGTATTTGACGATTGCAGGTAAGATATAATAACCTGGACTATATGCATGCTATTTTGTCATCATCTGCCTAGCCTTTTCCCAACTATGTTGGGGTCGGCTTCCAGTCTAACCGGATGCAGCTGAATATCAGTATTTTACATGGAGCGACTGCCTATCTGACCTCCACAACCCAGTTAGTACTGGGTAATACGATACCTCTTGGTAACACTGGTTATCAGACTTTCGGAACACTGACTATCTGTAACGACTGTTAAAGATCTTTAAATGACAGCCGGGACCAACAGCTTAACGTGCTTTCCGAGGCACGGAGAAAACTCGGTATGTAACGGGTGGTCACCCATCCACAGACCAACCTAGGCAAGCGCGGCTTAACCTAAAGATCGACCCGAGCGGCTGCTATTATTTAGCCACGAGCTCCTCATGCTATTTTGTGCGGACGGAAAATCCTCAAATAACTTCACCCACTCGCGGAGCTGGGGAGGGGGAGCGTCAGACTTGTCTTGACTATAACCCACCCATGTTCCTCCTTTTGTCCTTTTTGTTCCGGGACCGCAATATCTCTTTCGAAGAACCTGGCAGGGTGGCCCTAGCAGGCTCACCTGCTTTGCTGTCAAGTCTTTGCGGCGCGCAAGGAACACTAAGAATCCGTTCACACAGACCGGCTTGGAGAGGAGAGCAGATTCTTATCACGTTAAAAACAGAGTTTTTAGAATTTGTAGTAAGGTTTATTTTTGCATGTGCACGGCTTTTGTCATTAAGAATGCTTGAAAGCGCTTGGTGTGAAATAATAAGAGGAGGTGACCGGCTCCGATCGCGTTCTTTTTCTCGATCGTGCATCGGTTTGGCTCCGATTGCATGCTCTTTAACGCTCGCGCAGCCGATCGGTTCCGATCGCGTTCTCTTTCTCGCTCGCGCTGTCGCTTCCAGCCGGTATATGTGAAATAGTTGGCGGCTCCGCTCGACTAACTCCAAGCGTATACGATCCGGTCTGTGTGAAAAGAAAACTGCGTGCCGATGCTCTCTGAGCCGGTTCGTATAGGACCCTAACGCGTCGTCGACGGCGCGCGAGCTACCCATTGCTAACATCCACAGACCCTCATCTACGGCTACATCTATGACTAGGAGTGGTGTCGCGGCGCCCGTCGCCCGGAACATCTACCAGGGCGGCTGGATTGGCTTGAAGTTCTCTCCTTCAAACACGAAATGCAGGCTTGTGTTACAAGGCTTAAGATATTGGTATAATAATAAGTCGAACAGTGTCGGTTAAGAAGAAAGTTCTCAAGCAAAGTCTAATGATTATAAATATTAGTATTTTATACACTAAATAAGCATGCGTTTGGCCGCAACTTACTTATGTAAATAATGATCGGAATCTAAAAACAGAGAAATCGGCAGTGAATTCCTTTCCGGAACTTTTTAATCTTAACTTAATTGACTTGATTCAGGAGATGAGAAAGGCAATAGTAGGGCACAGGCTGTGCGGTCGTCATACTGATGATTTGGTTCAATCAAGGGTTTCAGAAAACTGTGAAACACTAATCAACATATTAAGATGATGTAGTTTTTGATGATGCCAAATAAAAATAAATTCATCCTTACCAATATTATAAAAGCGAATGTGAGTTTGTTTGTTTGTTTATTTGTTTGTTACCCCTTCACGCTTTAACCCTTAATTTGATTATGTTCACTGTGATAAACATTCATCAAAAAAAAATATTGAGCGATTTTTATCGACTTTTTTTCAGTGTTAATTTTAGTTATATCAAATTTAAAGTGTATTTATTAATACAAAAAATAATTCTACAAACGGAAACATCATTCATCTGTCATTATCGAGACAAGATGTCAGCGAGTCGCGGGCACTCGATTCTTCTGAAGGTAAATATTTTTTTTTATATGTTTTACTTTACTAAGCTAACTTTTTTATGGTTTATATTTACTAAACAATGTTTATGCTTTGATTTGGAATGGGTTTTACGTAATGTTTTGTGTTTTTGATAACCTTTTTTCGCAGGCAAACTTGGTTGTTCATCACAGTGAACACTGCCAATTACTCAAACAAGTACTGTGAAATTGACATGTTCATTGTGATGAACATTGCCAAATTAGGTATAACTTTTATTCACAAATAATATGCTTTATGTGGTGGGCTTCTATTTGGATTATGCGTTTTTTATTGCTTGTTAACAGAATAAGATACATGACCGCACGCATAGAATACTAGCACTTATCCTATCGAGCATGCACCATCCAATACTAGTGGTAAATCTGAATATAACAGTGATAACGAATTACAGCAACCTTCTCCAAGCCCTGTTTCATCTTCTGCGCAAAATATTTTTGTCCTGGTATAAGTGATATGATTTCGTTTTATATGCAGGCGAAGATGCAGAAACTTATGAGAACGAAAGGATCGTTCACATAAGTTAACAGAGCAGTAATCTTCACTTGGGTTTGGAGCACAAATGGTTATAGCCTTGACTCAGACTATACATACAAAAAAAAACAGCAAATATATTTTGTCATAATTCTTCTCATTGCTAGAGCTTTTTTACATTTTACCTATGGAAAAAAAGAATGGTGTCTTTGGACTTGGTTCGATACGTAGCAACCGGATTAGAGGAGCTGAAAAGTTTTTACCAGATGAAAAGTTGATGAAGAAAAAACAGAGGAGAGCGTTTTCACAAGTTGTGTGTGATGAAAGCAAATTAGTTATTGTACCTGTAACTCCTAAAAGCTCATTTGTTGAATTTGAACCAGTGCAAAAATAAAATGGTATTGCAAAGAACAGACGTTGATTGTCCGCAAATAGTTCGCGAGTACAATAAACATTTGTGGGGTGTAGACCTGGCTGATATTATATAAAGTTCCATTCTAAACTAGAGGATGATTCTATTAAGTCAATCTTAGGAATATTTTGTCAAATTCTAGACGTATGTGTAAATAATGATTAGCTATTTGTATACAAGTGACTGTAATAGAAGTCAACGAAAAACTTAGTCAGTTTTCCGATATGAGATTTACTTAAGTTTAATAGAAAATAGATCTAAGTATACCTCGTGAGAACATGCAAAAATATAAAATTATAAACCCAAAATCAGCCAGGCCTACAAGCCCCATCAGATTCTAATATTTTCAAGGCATTTTCCATTTTCCAGCATGAAGAAAACATGGGGCGATGCAACTTTTACCAAACAAATACAACTGTATATTATTTAAAATGCTGAGACTTTGTTTTGTTGATACTCGCAATTGTATTTTATATTTCCATAATAAATAATTAGATTTATTGATACATTTAATGTTTTTATTTTACCTGATTAAATAACACTAATTTGACAACGTTTACCACAGTGAACATTACAAATGACTTGTTGTCCTCAACGTATTTCGCAGTGTTCACTGTGATGAACGTTGATTTCCTGAAAATCTGTTAGGAAAATATTTTTTTGTCTATTTTTCCTAAGTTGTATTTAACCCAAGGGTTTCAGATATATGTCTTATTTCACAAAAAATAACAACTCGGATCTCTGCCAAATTAAGGGTTAATGGCTAAACCGATTTTGATGAATTTTGGTACAGAGATAGTTAAGAACTAGGAAACGGACATAGGCTAATATTTTTTTTGAAAAAAGTGGGATGTCAGGGAGAAAGAAGGAAAGGGAAAACTTGGCGTTGCTATTACAAATCAATAAGGCGCAAGAGGAACTGTGTTACCCCGAATTTAACGCGAGCGAAGCCGCGGGCAAAAGCTAGTTTGATATAAATTATTTGTGACGATGATAAATGGTTTATGAATGATAAGAAGTGGACTGGATAATTGTTGTAAGTTTCAAAATAAACTATGTCTTTGATAAATTGCCATCAGTTACTTTGGTAGGCATTTGTTAAAAGAAATTATATAATCCATAAGAAAGCGAGTTTCCCCCTTAGTTAAACGTCACGCCAGTGAAATGGGTGTTAAAGAATTTTACGATAAGTTATTCAAGAAAAAAACCTATCCATATCATTACAATATTAATAGTTTTAAAATTGTTTTCAATCACGTAGTTGACAAAGATTTGCAGTCAATGCTTTTTCCTTTGAATTTATTGCAAATCATTAACTTCCTACCCAAATACTCGATTCAACATAACTTTATAACTACAAACGGTCTCAAGACCAAGATTCTATCATTTTGTGGGACAATATTGCACATAATTCCGTTTACAACACGTGCGTTTCTCAAAATGAATAGTGTCATGCCTATTGACAAAATTTTCAATGTTTTTATACATTTAGCTTTTGGCTTGGATTTCTTTTTCTATTGTCTTTGTTTTATCTTAATGTATATTTTCAACAATATTCACGGGAAAATGAATGTGACATTTGTCCTCGCTTTTCAAGAATTACATAGATTCCTCAACAATAAAAACGCCATCAAAACCTTTGTCAAATGGAACTGGATTGCGGTTATTCTGATTTTAGTTCACACTTTAGAAATTATAACCGCAAATATTTATTTTGAGTTACCATGGATGTTTCATATTTGTTGTTTAATAATAGTTTCCTTTGATGTTCATATGGTATATGCAATTAGACTCATTAGCTGTTTAGACACTTATGTTGCTCTAACACAGGAACAAATTTTTAAACCTCAGAATAATAGTAACGAAAATAATCATTTTAGCAAGTATCGTGCTTACTCTCTAATATTGGAATGTTACAATGCATTTAAAATACCTTGTCAGCCTTTGGTAAGTGACTTTTTTTGTATTATTTTTGCCAATGTAAAATCTTCAAATAGCTCATTCATTTAAAAAAAAAATAGAAAAAGAGTAATGACAACCATCCGTGATAATAATAATAACTAATACATTTTATAACTAATAATTACTATAATAATAATCTGGCAACACTTTAAGTGACAAATACTTCAATTTCTCTTCCTGATATTTTATTCTTGTTTTTATTCAAAACATTATTTTTAACAGTTTTTACAAATACTTACATCTAAAGTTGCAATAGCTGACCCTCATTTATCGATTTTTAGTGCAAAATGATTTTAATTTTCTCAAATAGAGTCAAAAAGAAAAAATATGACATGAGTGACAAATGTCATTTGTAAAATCAAAAACATGATGAAATGAAGATAAAAAGAAAATGTTGACCAGATCAGCTCACGCCAGAAGCGCACGCCATCCACCTCCGGGCTCGTCGCTCAGCTCCGCCTCGCCGCCGCCGGAATCCAGCCTCGTCGTGAGTGCTGTGACACCGGCCGTGGCAGTTGCGTCGAGCTCGAGCGACGAGTATTTTTCCCCGCCCACGACGCCACCACCAGTTCGTCGACGAGGAAGACGCCGGCCGCCGGACGGTTTAGGACCTCGGGGCCCACCGGCCTCTGATAGGGTCCCAGCTCCCGGTGGAAGTGTGCAGCGCATGCGATGGACTCAATCCATCAATGAAAACGTCATGCGCTCATACTATGGGGCTACAGAGGGAGGAAACAACCTGACCGCGTACCGTGTTCGGATGCTCTCTCTGTTTCAGGTGCTTGAGCCAGCTGTCAACGTGTCGGCGCAACGACTGTCGGATCAGGTGCGGGTTATCCAGCGTAATCGTATGTTGGATGACACCGTACTTGATCGCTTACGAACTGAAATGCAGAGTAGCCAAGTCATTACCTCTTCGTCGCAGGCTGTGGTACCACCACAGCCCCACCAACTAGTTAATCGCGTTAACGAGGTAAGTAATGACATGGCTACTAATGTAAGTACCCAGTGCAGTGAGGAAATGAGGAGTACTTTGGAGGGTGCGATTCGAGAATATCGGTACATGTCGCCCGAACTTAGACCACGCTTACCTCGTTTGCCCATGCATAATAAAAATAGGGCGCTAGTGGCTGCTCTGGATTCGCAGTTGTCAAGCTATTTTGACAGCTGCGAGAACCTCACTGATGCTCACTCAATCCTGTATTGTGCGGCTGTAGCGGTGTGTCGTGTAGCTCACGTCAAATTTCCTGATGACAGAGCTACACGACTGAAACTAGCTATACCATTTTGGCAGTGCAGGATTGAGCGGCGTATTGGTGTGGCCAGAGCACTCATTGGCAAACTAACCTGTTTCAGGGAGGGTAACACACGACCTCGAGTGATGCGCTTTGTGAGGCGGGCATTTGTAGGGACTGATATAAGTCCTCCAGACTATATGTCCCGCATCACAGAGCGCATCGACTTCCTGAAACAGAAAGTGTATGCATGGGCAAACCGTATTCGTAGGTATAAGCGGCGGGTGGAACGGTACACTCAGAATCGCACATTCCAAAGTGATGAAAGGTGGGTGTATAGAGCATGGGAGCGACCGGACCAAGGTGTGTCTGGCACGCGCCTACCGGATGATGACGCCATGTGTTTGTTTTGGCGCAGCATCTGGTCGGTGCCTGTCAGTCATACCGAAGGTGAATGGACTCGGGAAGTCGAACGAGCATGCGATCCAATACCAGAAATGGGGGCCCTAACAATCAGCCCCCAAGATGTAGCTTGTGCGGTCCGTCCGTTGCCTAATTGGAAGTCTCCAGGGCCGGACGGACTGCACAACTTCTGGATAAAGTGGTTCCAGAGGTCGCACGTTCGTTTGGCGGCCCTATTCCAGACGGCCTTAGAGTCAGGGTCGTTACCTATGTTTCTGACAACTGGTATAACCCACCTGCTCCATAAATCGGGTAGTACGGCGGAACCCAAAAATTATAGACCAATTACGTGTCTTCCGACACTTTATAAAGTTCTTACATCCATTTTGAGATCTAAAATTACTAAACACATTGATGACAATTCAATCATGTCTGCTTCTCAAAATGGATGTAGGAACGGGTCCCGCGGTACTAAGGAGCTGCTCCTCATTGATATGGCCATTAGTCAACAGGTTCGCCGTTCTCGAAGGCATCTGTCGACATGTTGGATAGACTATAAGAAGGCCTATGACTCCGTGCCACATACATGGCTCATGAGGGTGCTAGAGTTGTATAAAGTTGATGCAACTCTGCGCACCTTTCTGATCTCGTGTATGAGGCAATGGAGTACAGTCCTTCGCTATCCAGGATGTCGGCAGATTCAGAGAAATAGTGAACCGATAAAGATAGAGCGAGGTATATTCCAGGGCGATAGTTTGAGTCCACTTTGGTTCTGCTTAGCCCTGAATCCTCTAAGCACGCTGCTGGAGAATTCAGGTCTGGGCTATCGATTGAGGAGAGGTGGTCAGGTTATATCTCACCTTCTTTACATGGATGACCTGAAACTCTTTGCCCCCAACGATTTGCAGCTGATGGAGCTACTGAAGGTAACTGAAACTTTCAGTAGCGCCATCAGGATGGAATTTGGTGTGGACAAATGTGCGGTCATGCATGTAAAGCGAGGGGAAATTGTGGAATCTGTGGGAACCCAGCTCTCAGATTCCATAAACCTTAGATCCCTCTCAGCAACCGAAACCTACAAGTATTTGGGGATGTCGGAAGCGCTGGGCATCAATGTTGCTGACATGAAGCAATCGTTGAAGGAGCGCTTCTTTGGCCGCCTGAAAAAAGTATTTAATAGTCTTTTATCAGGCGGAAACAAGGTGCGTGCTTTCAACGGTTGGGTCATGCCGGTTTTGATGTACTCTTTCGGCATACTCAAATGGACTCAAACAGAACTGGACGCCCTGGATAGGAAGGTCCGTACATTGTTAACGGCATTTCGTATGCATCACCCACGTTCTTCGGTCATGAGATTGTATATCCCTCGGAGTTGTGGGGGTCGAGGCTTTTTAAACGCCAAGACTCTCCACAATCGCGAGATATGCAGTCTCAGGGAATATTTTCTAGAATCAGACGTGGGAATGCAGCGAGATGTGGGTGCAGTGGACAAAGGCCTCACCCCGCTCTCCTTGGCTAAAGAGAACTGGCGCAAACCTGTAGTGCTTGACACTAACGATCGCAAGGAAGTATGGCAGAGTAAGGAGCTTCACGGACGCTTTTTCCGGGCCCTACATGGACCCGATGTAGATCAATCAGCGTCCGTAGCTTGGCTACGTTTCGGGGACCTCTTTGGAGAAACCGAAGGTTTTGTCTGTGCAATTATGGATGAAGTTATGATGACGAATAACTACCGGAGATTTATTGTGAAGGATGGTACGGTTGACATATGTCGGGCATGCCACCGTCCGGGTGAATCAATTCGACACATTATCTCCGGGTGTTCTCGTCTAGCTAGCGGAGAGTACTTGCATAGACACAACCTTGTAGCCAGGATTATCCATCAGCAACTTGCTCTAAAGTACAACCTTGTGGAATCGGAAGTGCCGTACTACAGGTATGAGCCCGACCCAGTTCTTGAACATGGCAATATCACATTGTACTGGGATCGCTCCATCATCACTGACAGGACTATTGTTGCTAACAAGCCTGATATAGTGGTGGTGGATCGATCAGAGCGGCGCGCAATGATTGTTGACATAACAGTCCCGCATGATGAGAACCTCGTGAAAGCCGAGAAAGATAAGCAAATCAAGTATATTGACTTGGCTCGCGAGGTTGTCGACATGTGGGACGTGGACTCAGCAATCATTGTGCCGATAGTCGTTACAGCCAATGGCTTAATTGCTAAGAGCCTCGACCAACACCTGAGAAGGCTCTCATTAGGCAGCTGGATCAAGGGCTTGATACAGAAAGCGGTACTCCTGGACACGGCTCGTATTGTTAGGAGGTTCCTTTCTCTGGAGCCCTGACCGCCGGTAGCTTGGATCCTGTTCCCGATACCGGTGGGCTACTATTTTTATATTTTTAAATGTTTTTTTTTTTTTTTTGTTTAAGAAATATTTAAAAATGTAATTTTATGTAAAGAAATCAATAAATGGACGAAAAATAACTAATAATATCTGCCAATGGCTTAATTGCCAAGAGCCTCGACCAATACCTGAGGAGGCTCTCGTTAGGCAGCTGGATCAAGGGCTTGATACAGAAAGCGGTACTCCTGGACACGGCTCGTATTGTTAGGAGGTTCCTTTCTCTGGAGGGTAGCTTGGACCCTGTTCCCGATACCGGTGGGCTACTATTTTTATATTTTTAAATGTTTTTCTTTTATGATTTTAAGAAATATTTAAAAATGTAATTATATGTATGTAAAAATAAATAAATGTACGAAAAGATAACTAAGAAATTTACCTGACATAGTGGTGATAGATCGATCAGCGTAATGATAATCGATGTTACCATCACACATGACGAGAACCTCGTGAAAACTGAGAAAGAAAAACAACTAAAATATCTCGACTTGGCACACGAGGTTGTCGATATGTGGAATGTGAACTCGGCTGTCATTGTTCGTGGGTGCGTTTACAAACATTTAAACTCACACTCATAAACAGAAAGACTTGGAAGAACTATCTGTAGGCCATACAAATAATTGTTCTCTGCATTGAATCTGGCATTCCGCCCACTCTGCCCAAGCAAAAAAAAAGCCTTACTGCTTTGATTTCATCACGTTGTTTTCCTTTACTGAAGCAATTGATAATTCTACAATACGCAAATGAATTTAAAAATCAGATATGCTTGTCTCTGGTTCGAACTCGAGATCTGTGACATGGCAGTCTGTCGGTCACACCACTAGGCTATTACTGCTGACTGAGGATTAAATTTATGGGCAGTATTTAGAAACAAATCCCACTTCTGAAACCCGGTCGTGAAACCGCATTTGAGATATCGATAAACAAATATTGAAACCCGGTTTTAAACTAAATTTTTAAGTGATCACTGCTGATTAATATACCAGCTCTATCGTTAAGATGGTTTCAAAACATGATGGTAGCTGCTCGTTAAAATCACGTTTGACAGTTGGTTGACTTTGGTGCTGCTGTTTATATTTTAGTAAATTATCCGATTGCCCTTTTTCGAATCCTTCATCCATTTTATTAATCAAATAATATTTACTATTATTATACTATTAACTTAATACGCGAACGAAAACCAACCAAACAAAACACTGCGCAAGCTATTACACGTAGGTACTATAACCGCTGGCGACTTGATACTAAGCAAGTCGTGGCCCACGCAGCGCGTTGTGAAATGACGTCACAAGCGGCCACGTGGCTGTTAGTGGGACTCGATATTTTTTGAAACTTTGAATGCCTATAAAATCAAAACTAGAAAGTTTTTTTGAATACAACAAAAATCTAGTGTTGGCTTTACTGTGACATTTCAAGCGAATTTGTATACCTAGTAAAATTCTTATTGCCTTCTTCAACAACACGTATAAAAGAAAAACAGACTAATATTCATTAAGAATCCTTGAGTCATTGTATTTGATAAATTACCTTTGTATCGTACGTTAGATCGAGATAATGTGAGGGATTGTTTTAATGAGACACATACAAATTACAATAAGCCTTTCCTTAGCAACCATAGGTTTCGATCGGACGTTACTGTAATGAGTCTCAAAAAGTTCTACAATAAGTTGTTTAAGAATAAAAACCATCGGATCGGTAACCATAATCGAGTAAAAATCATACATCATCATGTAGTAGACAAAAATGTGCAGTCTATGTTTTATCCTTTAAACCTAATGCAAACTATAATATTCTCAAACAAATACTTCTTCAAATGTGACTTTATAAGATTAAGTCAGCCCAAAACCAAAATAATATCATTTTGTATGACAATATTCCTCATTGCTATATTTATGTTCCGTGCAATTACCTCCTTCGGAATACATAAACATAATCTTTTTTGGCTCTGCCTCATTGTCTTGGATTTCTTCTATTATCCAGTTGTTTTAATCACCGTCTATATTCTCAACATTGCGCACGCAAAAATCAATATAAAAATCGTCCTTATTATTCAAAAACTTCAGAGACTCTTAAAAAAATCGGACATCGTCAAGGGCGTTACAAATTGGAATTGGATTGCAGTTATACTAATTTTCGTCTTAAATTTTATTAATCTTTTAAATGCCCTTCTTCTTTGGGCACCTTGGTTTTTTATTGCTTCTAACTTTGTTGGATTTTATTTAGACACAAATATGATTTATGCAATTAGGATCATTAGCTGCCTTGAAACTTACGTTGTTCTTAGTAATAAACAACTTTTCAAGCCCCAGAATCATAATAATGACGATAAACGCATTTGCAAGTTCTATGTGTACAATACAATATTGAAATGTTTTAATGATTTGAAAATATCTTATGAGCTTTATGTGAGTATAGTTTTTTTTTCCTTTAATTATTTTCTATTACAGTTTTGTCTTCAGTTTCAACTCCATAAATTATGTAGTCCCTTATTAAAAATCATTCAACCACATTGGTTTATAGATTATTGACCAATCATGGCTTTTTTTTTTCGGGTGGGAAATCATCTAATGACTTGCCCCGCTCTAGGTGGAGCGGGGGGGCATGTCAGAATTTTACTGACTAAAACCTACCCATGTTCCTACTATTGCCCTTTACGTTCTGGGGCCGCGGTATCTCTTTCGAACAACCTGCAACCCCGGCAGGCGGAGGCTCTGGCAAGCCCCTCTGCTTTGCTGACAACTCTTTGAGGAACACGCCGCAAACACGGCCTGTCGTCAATAGACCGACGGACGTCGAGCTACCCATTGCTCACCGTCCACAGGTGCGTCTACGGTGCCCGAGAGCCGTCTCACGGCGCCCGACAGCCGGGGCGTCTCTCGCGGCGGCTGGGTTGGTTTGAAGTTCTCTCCCTCAAACGCCCGGCCTCCTCCGTCCCTAGCATGACTGATTCACAAAAGGAGGTGACCGGTTCCCATTCCCTCTCGCTCCGGCGTATAGTGGCGGTCTGCCCAGCTTGGGCCCACCGTGACCTCCATCACGGCGGGCCAAGCTGGGCACTCCACCATGTCCTCCGGACAATCGTCACAGGCATTGCCTCCTGCCCGATTATGTGCAGGAACCTCCCAAAATTTCCGTGTCCGGTGAGGCGCCTCTCCAGACACACCTCAAAGAGGGGACTTACCGCCACTATCGTGCCGTGCCCTCTGTCAAAGCCTCTTTATCTCGGAAACGTGTGAAGGAATCAAGTTGAAATTAAAACCATATACTCAACTTGGTGGTCCCTTTGTATTGTAAAATCAACCCGCTCGCGTTGAATTCGGGAAAATAAAGTTCCCCTTTCCTGATTCACAGGTTCCTGCTACCTGTAGTTTTTGCCCTTGCGCCTTATTTATTGTAGTAGCAATGCTAAGTTTTCCCCTTTCTTCCCTCTTTCTGCCTCAAATCTCAATTTTTTCATGAATTTTGAAACAGAGATAGTCAACTATCTTCATCAAAAAATTCATCAAAATCGGTTTAACCTTCGGTGCGCGAGTCTGACTCGCTCTTGGCCGTTTTTAGGGTTCCGTAGTCAACTAGGAACCCTTATAGTTTCGCCATGTCTGTCTGTCCGTCCGTCCGTCCGTCCGTCCGTCCGTCCTCGCTTAATCTCTGCGACCGTTAGCACTAGAAAGCTGAAATTTGGTACCAATATGTATATCAATCACGCCGACAAAGTGGTAAAATAAAAATTTGAAAAAAATGTTTTATTAGGGTAGCCACCCTATATGTAAAGTGGGAAGTGATTTTTTTTTAATTTCAACCCTAACGTGTGATATATTGTTGGGAAGGTATTTAAAAATGAATAGGGGTTTACTAAGATCATTTTTTGATAATGTCAATAATTTTGGAAATAATCGCTCCAAAAGTAAAAAACAATGTGCCCCCCCCCCTCTAACTTTGATCCATAAGTTTAGAAAATATGAAAAAAATCTGAAAAGTAGAACTTTATAAGGACTTTCTATGAAAATCATTTTGAACTTGATTGACACAACAGTTTTTGTACAAAAAAGACAAAAAGTTGTACAAAATAATTTCTGGACTAAGTTTGTGGTATAATCGTATATGCAAGCATTTTTTGTAACTTTGTTGTAAAAAAAAGAATTATTGAAATCTGTTCTCGCAATCCAAAATTATCACCGAAATTGCACGTCTTTGTATTAATTAGTAACCCAATTCCCCGAGAGATGGCGCTGTAGGTACTTATTACATTGGATCGGGTTTTACCGAATTGTTCGGTTGGCTTCATAACTGGGAACACTTATTGTGACGGACGGGAAACTACGGAACCCTACACTGAGCGTGGCCCGACACGCTCTTGGCCGTTTTTTTTAGTTAATAGAGTTTCTATAAAACCTTTTTTGTTACAGGTGTTGCTTCACGTGCTTGAGACATGTATTCACGCATTGGTTGATGTTCAATTTGTAATTACGGTAGCAAATAACGAAAGTGTAAGTATTTTATCCCTATACGAGTAAGGATTTTTATGCAGAAGTTGTTGATGACCTTTTTAATAAATGAATGAATCCCGCTAGTTATTATTAACTGTGTTTATTGTTTCAGTATATTCCAGTGTTATTTTTTTTTAATCTTCAATGTATCTTTAAGAATCTGTATTTGCAAATGCTGTTCAGCTGTCGTTGTGAGATGTTCTACTCAGCTCTAAACTCATTTCAAGATTCCTGTACACTTACTTTGAGTTCAAATTGTTCCGGTAACTATGTTTAAGTCGATTTTATCTATTTGTTGACGATGTTTTGTAGACATCATAATTCCTTACCACGTCACTGACTTGTAAGTCATGAAATGAAAACGTATATTCGTGTAGTTATGTGACTGATAAGTTTTTTCTTAATGTTGGTACAATTGCCTTTTATAATACAAGTGACCCTAGTTTAAGAGGCCGAGTTAATAAATTGAGTATACAGAATTCATATAATAAACTTGTTAAAGTATATCGACTTGGCTCACGAGGTTATCGACATATTGTGGGATCAGCGATCATTGTGGCGATAGTCATATCTGCCAATGGCTAAATTGCCGAGAGCGTCGACCAAGACGGCTGCCTGGAACCCTGACCGCCGGTAGCTTGGACCCTGTTCCCTATAACGGCCTATTTTTTGTATATTTTAATGTTTTTTTTTTACTTTGCTTTTAGTAAGAAATATTTAAAAGAGTAATTTGTAATGTAATGAAATTAACGAAAACTTGCATAACAACCAACAAACGACTTGAAGTTCATATTGTGGCGCGATTTCAAACTTTAGACCCTTTTTGGGTGGGAAATCATCAAATAACTTCGCCCGCTCTCGGCGGAGTGGGGGTGCGTGTCAGATTTTTACTGACTAAAACCCCCCCATGTTCCTTCTATTGCCCTTTACGTTCAACCCGCAACCCAGGCGGAGGCCCTGGAAAGCCCCTCTGCTTTGCTGACATCTCTTTGAGGCGCGTGAAACACGAACGTGCCGAACTTTTGACCCTCAAAGGTAATTAGAGTAAAATTTTATGAATAACTCAAGATTTATTAAATTTCAGATGAAGAAAAGAAGATATGCAGAAATATTCAACGTTTACATGAAACGAATTTCAGCAAGGTTGAGTTATGTGGGCTGGCGTCCGTCGACGCTACGCTGCCTCTTGCGTTGCTGGGACTACTCACCAACTACACTGTTGTGCTTTTGCAGTTTACATTCCTGAAAACTTAGGATTAATTGTAAATTAAATATTTTATGGATGTCTTAAGAGTTTTACTCCTCCAAAAGATTTTAGGATAAATTTCGTTGCGGGATCCAACGCATCTAATTATTAAATTGTTTTTCTGGCATTTAGTTGAGCTTCACTGTTTTGTCTCATATCTGGTGGTTGTTTTTGTTGATTCTGGTGTTGGGCGTGTTCCCCTGTGTTGGGAGATTCTTAAATTACAAGGGACGTCTTTATTTTGGTTCCACAATACTTCGTTATATTTAACTACGAACGAGGTATGTGTAGAGGTAAGGCGGTGTACTGTAAGCGACTGGCGAGCCGTCCGCTCGCGTCCCCATATAACACCAAAAATGCAACTCAGCAAATTGCGGTTACCAAGGCGCTACACTGGCATTCAGGAAAAGTAGCAATGAAGAAAATTATGGCAAGCCAATCCCAAAACAATGCTTTTATGGTAAAAAAGTAAAAAAAAACTACTATGGGATCGTTTTGGTGTTTGTCTGTCTGTCTGTCAGGACCCTTTATTACGGAAACGCATGGCATAAAAGCGAAAGTGAGTTTGTTTGTTTGTTACGTCTTCACGCCTTCATGGCTAAACCGATTTTGATGAATTTTGGTACAGAGATAGTTGGGACCCTGGAGACGGACATACGCTAACTATTTTTTTAAAAGTAAGAAATGAGGGAGAAAGAGGGAAACAAAGGGAAAACTTAGCTTTGCTATTACAATAAATAAAACACTAGGGAAAAAACTACAAGCAGTAGGTACCTGCAAATCAGGAAAGGGGTTACCCCGAATTAAACGCGAGCGAAGCCGCGGGCAAAAGCTAGTTTGAAATAAAAACATAATATTGAAGTATGGAATACCTAAAATGTGAAAAAAAATCAACCCTCTAAGTCAACACAATCAAAAGACATGGCAGTTTATGTCGCAAGATTTAAATACGTGACTTGGAAACCTTGGTGGAAGTCCAACTTGCATTTGGCTAGTTTTTTTTTATTTTTTTTTATTTTATAGCCGTTTAGCAACGAAGTACTCAACAGTGGGTTGTTTTGATTAGCCTTCTCCGTCTCAAGCTTCCTTAATTCTCTTTGAATTTTGATATATTCGGAAAACTTGCTAAATAAAACTAGATCTTGTTTTAGGCACAAACTAGAATGTAAGAGGAAATTAAATTAAACAGCAAGAATTATATGAAACTAGCTCTCGCCCACGGCTTAGCCCGCGTGAAATCGTTAAAAAATGTATCCTATGTGTAATTCCAGACCATAATCTACCTCTTTGCTAAATTACATCTTGATCCGTTTAAACGTTTTGGCGTGAAAGAGTAACAAACATCCATACAACCATCCATACAACCATCCATCCTAACAAACATTCGCATTTATAATATTAGTAGCAAGTAGGAATGACGCATGCCTAAACTGTTGTTTGTTCTAATTTCAACCTTAGTGTCGACGCCAACGCCATCCAACGGACTGAGTCCGCACCTCAAGCTGTAGTGTTGAGTGTGAAGCGATAGATGGCGTGCGCGTCAATAATTAAATCAATTTTCATAGACTAAATTCCATAGTGTTCTGTCTTTAAAATTTTAAAAACTTTCTTCTTCGACACAAAATACCCTTTTAAGTTGTAAAATCTACAAGTTTTAGCAATAAACGAATTATAAACCGTTCGCCTACAATTTTCATTGAAGAGGACCCAGGAAACCCCCGTAGCTCAAACATTGGACCTTCGGAGCCGGATCGATAGCTGAAGATTGGACCTGGAAGCGGACTACCTTACTAAGAGCGAGTTAGAAATCTTGGACAGGAGTCTGGAGCAGCCTTGGCGAGTTCACGAGAAGGACGTCATTCAAATACGCGACGACGAATGCGTTGACCTCCTCTGCACATCGTGAATACGGCTTCAGCAGCTCAACGGTCAGGTTTTCCTTCCCATATCCTCCTTCCCTTTGTAGCGAATCTGTGTTAAAACCGTGCTGTTTTATAATTACAGTATATTGAATGCTTGCTGAGTAGGTGAGGAACCTGTGGTTGCTCATAGCTGCAGGTGCTACCAGTAATTACCGAAGTGGAAACCGTGAGTACCTTTTCTTTCTTTTCAGTAAGCCTTTAAAATGTTTGGTGAAGATAAATTGTTATCAGTTTCTCCTACAAATAACCTTTCTGATCTCAAAAAGCAACGGGGTATTGTCAAAGGTAGATTAACCAATTTTAAAAAGTTTTTAGACCAATTTCAAGATGTCATACCTTCTGAAATACAAAATAAAGAGATTCAATTCCGCATGCAAGCATGTAAAGAATTCTTTAAAACTTTCAATGACATCCAAGGTAAAATTGAGTTACTCTCACCTGAGACAGATATTGCTTCTAACAGTGAATATGTAGAATCTGTGGAATTAATATATTTCAATTCCTTAGCTATTGCTGGGAGTTTAGTTGACAGTGAAAAGACTGGTAACAATGTTAGCGATACAAAATATTCATCCCGGGCAAACATCAAGTTGCCTGAGATTAAGCTGCCTACTTTTGATGGATCGTATGATCAGTGGCTAGAATATAAGAATTCATATATTACCATGATCCACACACGTTCAGATTTGGATCCAATTCAAAGGTTTCATTATTTAAGATCTTCACTCAGTGGTACAGCATTGCATGTTATAAGTGCATTAGAGTTTACAGCTTCCAATTATTTACATGCGTGGGAGTTACTAGAAAATAGATTTCACAATACTAGACTCTTAGTACATAACCATTTAAAATCTCTATTTTTTATGACGGCTTTGAAACAGGAATCAGCTTTGCAAATAAGGAAATTAATAGATAGTGTTTTGCGTAACCTACGTGCATTAAATACTTTACAAGAACCCACAGAGTCATGGGACACACTAATTATCTATTTGATTGTGTCAAAATTAGATATCAATACTGAGCGTGATTGGGAAAAGCACAAAGGTTCTTTAATAACTGACTCCGGGTTTAAATTGAAGTTGGATGATTTGCTTACATTTTTAAGGAATAAAGCCGATATATTAGAAATGATTCATGCTAATCACAGTACTTCTTCTTCTAATAAATCACACATTAAACCGGTTGGGTCTGAGACGAGGAACACTCAACACAAACCTAACCATACAACACATAGTTGTGTAGTTACAAATACAACAAGTACTAATAGTTCTAAGGGCAAGTCATCCAACAATAATTCTAACAAAAATAGCCGTAGTAACTGTCCATCTTGTAACGGTAAACATCCTTTATATGCGTGTTATATGTTCCTAAATTTATCAATAAAGGAAAGAAACAAATTCGTTGAAGATAAACAAATATGTCTTAACTGTTTACGTTCAACTCATTCATTAGCGGACTGTCGATTTGGTCCGTGTCAAATTTGCGAACGTAAACACAACTCTTTGCTTCACATTACCGGTTCCGACAATAATGCGAGTGTGCGTAGCGAGAACACAGCTGATCGTAGTGTGTCTCATCAAGCTAGCACGTCGACCGCGTTGCATTCCTTTACTTTAAATTGTGATTCGAATACATTACAGGTAGGATGCGCCGGCGACAATATCGTTGGACAAGGTGCTCTGCAATCGGTATTGCTCTGCACAGCGTTAGTGGAGTTAATCGATAATAATAAACGAGTTCATACAGCCCGAGCGCTGTTAGATAATGGAAGTCAGCATAGTTTCATTACGGATAAACTACGCCGACAACTCAATGCGTCTACTATACAGTCCACTATACATATATCGGGCGTCGCACAGTCTGTGACGCAATCACATGAATCGTGTGACGTTATTATGCGTTCTAAATTATGCGATTACAGTACTAGAGTTAAATGTTTTGTCTTGCAGCGTATCACTAGCAGGTTACCCGCGACTAACATTGATACTCAGCTTATACGTATACCGAATAATATCCAGCTTGCAGATCCCACATATCACGTTCCTTCGGAAATCGATTTGTTGATAGGTTCGGATCTCTTCTGGGATCTATTGCACGAGAATAGAATTCGATTAATTAACGGGCCTTATTTACAAAATTCTAAGTTAGGATGGTTATTAGCCGGCCCTATTCACTCTAAAAATATTTGTGTTGATAAAATTCATTGTAATTTTAATCAAACGTTAAGTGACCAACTTCAGCGGTTTTGGGAAATAGAAGATGTTCAACAGTCGAGCAACGTACTTACTCGCGACGAACAATTGTGCGAGGACTTGTTTATTACCACCACCAAGCGCGAGGCTGATGGTAGGTTTTCCGTACGGATGCCGCTGAAGGAGTCACCTAGTGCGTTAGGCGATTCATATGCCATGGCCAAAAATAGATTTTTGTCATTAGAACGTAAATTAGAGCGTTCTCCCGATTATAAACGGTTATACTGCGATTTTATGCGGGAATACGAGAACTTAGGTCATATGACGCGGGTCGATAAATATGATAATAATAATTATTTCTTGCCGCACCACGGGGTGCTCAGAGAAAGTAGTACCACTACAAAATTGCGGGTGGTTTTTGATGCTAGTGCTCCGACTACATCAAATAAGTCGCTTAACGACATTCAGTGGTCCGGACCGGCACTTCAAAATGATATATTTTCTATACTGTTGCGATTTCGACAGTATAAGTACGTAGCTTGTGCAGACGTAGAAAAGTTTTTTAGACAGACTTTAATTCAACCGGATCAGCGATCGCTGCAACTTATTTTATGGCGGGAAAAACCGGTGGACCCTCTGCGTGTTTATCAACTCAATACGGTAACATACGGAACGGCATCAGCGCCCTACCTAAGCATGCGGTGCATTCGGCAACTAGCGAAAGAAAGTAAAGATGAAGCAGTGTCGCGTGTTATTACCGAGGACATGTTTGTCGACGATTTAATTTTCGGATGTAATAGTCATGAAGAGTTATTGTCAATGTGTACACGTATATCGCAAGTGTTACAATCGGGTTGTTTTTCACTTCGTAAATGGACGTTCAACTCTGAGGTGACTCGTAACGCGCCGGTTGATTTGTTCACGGGTGAACATACACAAAACAAAACACTCGGCATAGGTTGGCAAAACGATTCAGATGAATTATATTATGTCACTAAAGTTGACGAACAGTCTGCGACCAAACTAACTAAACGCATAATGTTATCAACAGTTTCACAGATATATGACCCATTAGGTCTACTTTCCCCTGTAGTTATAATTGCAAAAATATTACTGCAGAAATTATGGCTTAGTAAATTAGATTGGGATACACCGGTGCCACTAGATATTGCTGTGACGTGGAATAATTTTATAAATAAATTGCAGAACTTAAATCAATTAAAAATTCCTCGTCGTGCATTGAGCGACCACGATCAGCACAAGGAACTTCATATCTTTTCTGATTCATCACAAGACGCGTACGGTGCATGTGCGTATATACGTACATATAGCGATGATTCGAAATGTTCCGTTCAACTATTGTGTGCTAAAAGCAAAGTAGCACCATTAAAGGCGCTCAGTATACCGCGTCTTGAGCTTTGCGGGGCGTTAATAGGCGCTAGACTATATAAAAAGATTATCGATTCACTGAGAATGGTGTTTACGAAAACTTATTTCTGGACAGATTCGACTATAGTTATTGGTTGGGTTCGAATGTCTCCACATCTTTTGAAAACGTTTGTTCAAAATCGTGTTACCGAAATAAACGAACTCACAGGTGACTCGATTTGGCTCCATGTTGCGAGCAAAGATAACCCAGCTGACTTACTGTCCAGAGGATTAAGTCTGGAATTATTAATTAATAATAACTTATGGTGGAACGGACCGGCCTATTTACAAACGCATGATAATACATTTTACGCAAATAGTGAAGTTCACGACTCTTCTCGGGAAATTATTAATTTACCTGAATCGAAAACAAATCAAGTGTTTAATTTCGTAAGTACGTCCGAGAACGTTTCAATTAAATTCAGCGAATTTTCGTCATTCAATGAAATGAAGCGGGTAGGTGCGTATGCACTACGATTCATAACATATTTACAGAATTTAATTGTTGAGCGACGGTCTGCGCGTAGTGACGTAGTACAACAAACCGATACGTTATCTGTTTCTGAACTTGCCGCGTCGCAACGTATGTTTGTTATATTGTCACAAAAACTTTCATTTCCTGAAGTTTACGATAAACTTATGAATAAATTGCCTTTAAACGTAAATAGTAAGGAAAATAGTCGTATATCCGGGCTAAATGTTTTCATGGATAATCACAATATCATTCGAGTGGGCGGACGACTTTCGAATTCTTCCACTTTTGATTATAATAAGAAGCATCCTATTTTGTTGTGCAGTAGACACGAGTTCACGATTTTATTGGTTAGACATGAACATAAACGGTTACTCCACGCTGGTCCCCAACTTCTTTTGTCTAATTTACGTGAATGCTGGTGGCCATTGAGTGCAAGAAATTTAGTCCGTAGAATAGTTAATGAATGTTTTATATGTACTCGACATAAAGGTAAAACTTTAAATCCTATAATGGGCAACTTGCCGCCTGAACGTCTGGATCCTGGATTCCCGTTTAGTCGAACGGGTGTGGATTATGCTGGGCCAGTCTACATATTGAATCGAAAGGGGAGAGGCAGTCGTTTAACTAAAGCATATATTAGTCTTTTTGTTTGTTTCCTCACTCGTGCGGTTCACTTGGAACTTGTTACCAGTCTTTCTGCTGACGACTATATTTTAGCGCTTAAGCGTTTTATTAGCAGAAGGGGCAAACCCAATGCTATTTACTCCGATAATGGTAGGAATTTTGTCGGAGCAGAAAAAGAATTTAAGCAAAGTTTAGAAAATAATTTTCAACGTCTTAAAGATTTCGCTGCCGTAGACGGCATCGAGTTTCATTTTATTCCCCCCTATTCACCACATTTTGGAGGCTTGTGGGAAAGTGGGATAAGGTCTTGCAAACACCACATAAAACGTGTGTTAGGTAATGCCAACTTGACCTACGAGGAGTTCAGCACGGTTTTGGCACAGATAGAAGCTGTCCTGAATTCCCGTCCCCTCTCTCCTCTATCAGCAGACCCTCACGACCTGACCCCACTGACTCCGAGTCACTTTTTCATCGGTCGGCCTCTCACTGCACCGCCCACTGAAGACTTAGCAGACGTAGCGACATCACGCTTGGATCGTTATCGTCGCATAGAGCAATTACGTCAACACTTCTGGCAGCGTTGGTCCAAAGAGTACGTGGTGGAACTGCAACAGAGGACCAAGTGGAAGGGGAACAAGGACGACATCGCCCTAGACAGTTTAGTCCTGATCAAAGAGGATGGACTGCCGCCTCTCCATTGGAGCTTGGGACGCGTTATCAAGGTGTTCCCAGGCACAGATGGAATTTCACGAGTAGCTGACATACGTACTGCAACTGGAACAACGCGAAGGGCATTTTCCAAGATATGTCCACTCCCTCGCCAGCCTGAGGACAACAACACCATCGGCGCTTGATTCTCCAACCTTCTTGGAAGCTGGTGCTTCCAACGCCGGGGCCATGTCGACGCCAACGCCATCCAACGGACTGAGTCCGCACCTCAAGCTGTAGTGTTGAGTGTGAAGCGATAGATGGCGTGCGCGTCAGTAATTAAATCAATTTTCATAGACTAAATTCCATAGTGTTCTGTCTTTAAAATTTTAAAACTTTTTTCTTCAACGCTCTTTTTTGCCAACTTGAAACGATCAACGGACACGTTTTTTCTTCTTCGACACAAAATACCCTTTTAAGTTGTAAAATCTACAAGTTTTAGCAATAAACGAATTATAAACCGTTCGCCTACAATTTTCATTGAAGAGGACCCAGGAAACCCCCGTAGCTCAAACACTTAGTGTTATTTTCTTAACCATGAGCACGTTTCCTCATAACAAGGTCTTTACAGTACCTACAACAACAAATAATCAATATCTTTATGTCAAAGTAACAGAGAGCTTTTTACTTTATTAAAACGAGTACAAATAACACAATTATCAAAATGCACTATCATTGAAGGACAGTCAATTGTTTAGCATTCTACGCTCCGGTTGTCAAACTGAATAATATGAATACACAAATCCATATAGATCCGATTACGAACAATTTCTTGGATAAAGGATTTCAAAATGTGCTCCTTCCTGTACAATGTTTACAGCACATTACTTTCACATCAAGTTTCTCCATTAAGTACAATTGTATTAGACCCCATCGTGTCTCGTACTACATATTTTCTTTCATTGGTCTTCTTGGAATTATAATGTTTCACTTTTCAAATTTTATATCTGTTGAGCATGACGGTAGTCCTTTTATCATCGTCTTTATCAAAGTCAATGTGATCTTGTTGGTGATTCCTTTTGCTATCTTTTATTTTCTTAACATCGTCCGAAGACAGGATCACGTTCTTGTTATTCTAAAAATTCAAAAAGCTTTTAGAATAATCAATTACAAAGAGTACAAAAGAAATATAAGGAGAGGTTGGCGTAACGTTCTGCAACATCTTCTTGGATATATTGTTTGTGTGCTACTAACCCAAGACATTAAAATAGCAATATATTTTTACACTTTGATTTATTTAGATGTAAACTTTACATATGGTGTTTTCATTGTCGATTTAATAAAAGAGGGAATTGTATCGTGGATTGCTGAAATCGAGTACTATAGTAAACTGAGCTTGGATCTAGAAGAAGATACATACAATGATAAGTTGAGAAAACTTCTCGAAGCTTACGTTAATTTAATGGAAGCATATGAAATTTTCAAAAGAATATTTAAGATTACGGTAATCAAGTGTTACCTAATTGTGTGTTTTCTAGTGTGCTACAATGTTTCTAGAATTGCCACGTCTGTTACATTTTATTTCTAGAATATAATCTGATGCGATATATCTTTTATTTACAGACTTTATTTCAAGCATTGGACACATTTTTTCATAGTCTACTGTACCTTCAAACATTTATAGAAATAATAATGACAGGCGTAAGTCATTTTGGCACGGTAAGCATAGAAATAATAATTATATCACTATCACTACACATTTAAAAAAAAGTCGAGTCGTGTTTGTTTCAATGCAACAATCTCAAAAACTACTGGACGATTTTTTATACAGTTCACCAATGGACAGAGTGATTTATGAGGAGGGTTTAGGTGTATAATTTATTAAAAAAAAATGTTTTATAAAGTTAAACTATAGTGATGATAAAACGGTACGAATATTAGCATTCACTTCTTCTTTTTAAAGTTTTTTTTGGTGTTTGTTAATCTGTAACCCCCGAATACTGAAACGTCACTCAAAATTTAAGTCCCACTTAAATTTAACAGAGAGTCTCTGTTAAATTTAAGTCAAACGTCACTTCTGAGTCTCTGTCAGAGACTCAAAAGTGACGTTTGACCATACAAAATCTAAAGTTTAAGAGCTGCTCAAATGTTAAGCAGCCCTCACATTTGAGTGACTTTCAGTATTTGGGGGTTAGTCTCCCATGTTAGATGTGACTAACTGTCTTTCTGTCAAATCTATTCTTACACAATCACTTGAGTATTATCTTTTTTGGCTTAGTTTAATCAGTCTTTCTTACATACTTTTAATTTCAGTGGGACAACAGCTCTTTCTTAGTGGTCTCGGTGCTCTGGGCAGTTAAAAATGTAGGTTTTGTCAGTATGTTCAGCTTCTACTGCGAGACATTCTATATAAGTGTATCAGAGGCAAACGCTACTTGCAGTAAGTTGCTGAGAAGTCTTCAAAGTACTGGTAAGGTGAAGTTTATGCTACAGGAATTAATTATTGACTTAAATAAAAAAAACGGGCGATGGGAGTCGAAATCTCACACCGAAGGTTCCGTAATGGGGTTGTGGGTTGTTCGAAAGAGATACCGCGGCCCCGGAACGTAAAGGGCAATAGAAGGAATATGGGTGGGTTTTAGTCAATAAAGTCTGACACGCCCCCCCGCCCCCGCTCCGCCCAGAGCTGGGGAAGTTATTTGGTGATTTCCCACCCCAAAAAAAAGAGTTCGGTAATTATAATTTTTCATTAAGATATTTAGATCAATATGAAATAGTATCTTTCTGGTAAAAAAGAATTTTAGTTTTTTTTTATTTATTATTTACTGTCATTTTATTTTGTTTATCACTATTTGTACGCCTTCACAGCAAAACGTAGCGCATAAGCATAAGACCTTTATGTAAATACCTAGGTATGTTTCACAAATAAAAATCTGATTCTGATACCGTACGAATTTGCGACTTAAACGGCCATATCTTATGACTACGAAGGAGCTCGTGGCTAAATAATAGTAGCCGCTCGGGTCCATCTTAAGGTTAAGCCGCGCTTGCCTACGTGGGTCTGTGGATGGGTGACCACCCGTTACATACCGAGTTTCCTCCGTGCCTCGGAAAGCACGCTAAGCCGTTGGTCCCGGCTGTCATTTGTAGATCTTTGACAGTCGTTGCATGTAGTCAGTGTTCCGAAAGTCTGACAACCAGTCTTACCAAGAGGTATCGTATTACCCAGTATTAACTGGGTTGTGGAGGTCAGATAGGCAGTCGCTCCATGTAAAATACTGATATTCAGCTGCATCCGGTTAGAGTGGAAGCCGACCCCAACATAGTTGGGAAAAGGCTAGGCAGATGATGATCTTATGACTACGAAAACTTAGAGGGTTGAATTTCAGCTTCAGCGGACCACAGACTTGAGTATATGGTTTTCTTTCAATGCTACTCATTCCCGAGATAAAGGGTCTTGACAGAGAGATAGACAGAAGTGATCCTATCCCTTATGGGTTCCGTATTTTTCGATTGAGATACGGTACCCTAAAAAGACATTGTAAACTTACGCTAATATTTTGACGAACAATCAATTGTCTAGGACTGCTAGCCTACCATGACGTATTAAAACAGAACTTATGCCACTGAGGGTAAGAGACAGAGCTATACAGGATGTCTAGCACCATCTCTTTCTCATACAGGAATAAGTACTGGCACTATAAGATGTCATGGTAACCGTTCTGATCCTTTAGATATCGTCTTTTCCAGAATTTTTTTTTTTTGGCTGGAACGATTTGTTTTTTTTTTGTTAGTCTATGTTACTATTGTTTTTTTTTATTTCAGTGGAAGCAAAGAGGCTTTGTAAGAACGTACTTCGTGTGAACCGTGCAGACTTTCAAAAGATGACAGCTTGTCGGGTCTTCACCATCGATGGACGTCTACCTTACGCGTTTAATAGTCTATTCATAGAGTATTTTATTGTAATACTGCAGTTTGCTTTCTTTTCATTATTTAAAAGGTTCAAGGAAATTATGATTTTACTTGCAGAGGAAATTGAAAAACATAAAAATGCGACGTACGTAACCACGTACGATTAAGTTTTTGCTACTGTTGTTTTAATCGATCAAGTGTACTGACCCATATTTACGATATATATATAACTAGTTTTTGCCCGCGGCTTCGCTCGCGTTAAATTCAGTAGTGCCTTATAGATTTGTAATAGCAACGCTAAGTTTTCCCTTTTCTTCCCTCTTTCTCCCTCACATCCCATAGCCCATGTCCGTCTCCTGGTTCCACACTATCTCTGTACCAAAATTCATCAAAATCGGTGTAGCCATTAAAGCCTGAAGAGGTCACAAACAAACAAACTCACTTTCGCTATTATAATATTAGTAAGGATTGTATACATTTACGGTACAAAAAATCTTTATTTCTCAAAGATTAAAACACACTTACGAGGAGAAATAAAATATGAAACAAAACTTAAATAATTACGAGTACAGATGCTCATAGATGGTATTCTTGCAAAATATTTTTTTGGTTGTGTAGGTAATCCTTACTCCTTACTAATAATAAAAGCGAAAGTGAGTTTATTTGTTTGTTACGTCTTCACGCCTTAATGGCTAAGCCGATTTTGATGAATTTTAGTACAGAGGTAGTTGTGACCCTGGACATAGGACATAGTTTTTTAAAAAACATAGTTGGATATGAAGGAGAAAGAGGGAATGAAAGGTTTTTTATTAGAATTAATAAGGCGCAAGGGAAAAAACTACAGGTATCTGCAAATCAGGAAAGGGAAACTGTGTTACCCCGAATTTAATGCAAGCGAAGCCGCGGCCAAAGGCTAGTTTCAAATAACTTTGTCATTCGTGTCACGAATACGGGCGAAAGTTTTTAAGCAGATAAAAGACTCGGTTTACATGGAGAACAATTATAATATTGGAAACAGACAGTTTTACTTCTTTTGGAAAGCCTTTGAGAATGTTGCGGGTTGTTCGAAAGAGATACCGCCGCCCCGGAACGTAAAGGGCAATAGAAGGAAAATGGGTGGGTTTTCGTCAGTACAAGTCTGACATGAAAGCGGGGGAAGTCATTGGATGATTTCCCACCCGAAAAAAAAAAAACCTTTGAGAATGTGTTATTTTAAAAACTTTTCGAATTTAAATATCGACTTAGTATCTACGACTGTTATTCCCGAAGAGTTAGGCAAAGAGAAATGAATAGGAAGTGGTCAGTTTCTTCTGCGAAGTAGTTATGCTAGCAAACGCCCTGCCACCTGGGCCGGGCGTTTGAGGGACCTGGAACCCAGGAACCTCAAACCAACCCAACCACCGCGCGAGACGACTCCCGGCCACCGTAGATACACCGTAGTAGTCTGTGGATAGTGAGCAACGGGTAGCTCATCCGTTTATCCAGTGACGACAAGCCTTGGCGACGGTGCGTTAGTGTTCGCGCGCCTCAAAAAGACCTCAGCAAAGCAGAGGGGCCTGCCATTGCCACCAGCCGGGGTTGCGGGTTGTTTGAAAGAGATACCGTGGCCCCAGAACATCCTTATCCTTACTAATATTATAATAGCGAAAGTGAGTTTGTTTGTTTGTTTGTTACCTCTTCACGCTTTAATGGCTAAACCGATTTTGATGAATTTTGGTACAGAGATAGTTGGGAACCAGGAGACGGACATAGGCTAATATTTTTTTGGAGAAAGAGGGAAGAAAAGGGAAAACTTTGCGTTGCTGTTACTAATCAATAAGGCTATAGAAATCGCTACACCATGCCGTGGAAGGTCGGATGGTATGCCATTGTCCGTTTGTGCAAGAAACCAGCAAGCTTTGACAATAGGGTAGGTGACACCACCAATCAATTGACATACTTTTTATCAGCTGTCAAAACGCGCTTCCCCCATAGATTTTGTATGAGACTCGCAACCGATGACGTCACTAAGTTGTCAAGTCAATGATGCAATTATTTATTGATTTAAAAGCAACTAAAAATCGAATTTTAAAGTTATTTTGAAATGAATGGAGTTGTCAGGTCTAGAATAAGGTGTTCTTTCAGAAAAATTGTGTTTTTAACGAATCAACGAATCTGTTACTCAGAAATTCTTGATGGAAACACTCATCCATGTATCCGACTTTTTTTGCGGATATCATCAAATAACTTCCCTGCTCTGGGCGAAGCGGGGCGAAGTGTCAGACTTTTACTGGCTAAAACTCATGATCTGTTTTTGCCCTTTATCCCCCGGGGCCGCGGTATCTTTTTCAAACAACCCGCAACCTCAGAATTTTTCCGACCTGAGAATTGAACCCAGGACCTTTTGCATGGGACTTGAACCAAACTGGTGTAGGTACTAAAATAGGTGTACTAATACTATCTCTGCGTAGCCCTTCAGTGCTAACTGTCGTGATGTTAAACTTTGTTAATTAATATTACCCGAAATGTACTTCGTAGCTTTTACTATTATTAAATACTTAAATTAAATGTCATGTCAATCAATTTCAAACTACATCTATATTTTAGTCAATATTTCACGAGTTGGCGTATTCACGTTGCAGACTAAATAATTTCATATTAAAATACTAGTTGAAGACAACAGAACACTATGGTTCCAAATTTAAATGTAAATGAAAAAGTTTTTAATAGTCATCGATTGGAAAAGGACATCAAAAGAATATTTTACGCTTTTAACATTTTGCTCATCCCTCTGTTGACACCCAAATTCAATTTCCAAAACAATAATGTTACTCCAATCGGAAAGAAGTCCATTATAACATGGTTCCTTCTCGTCTTTGTTATAGTTTGTATCAGTTCATATCGTTTTTCTTTAATCAATTCTGACCGTTACCATAGTAACGAATGTTTTTTGCTTACCTTTTTGAACTTCAGCTACTCTGCCTTTTGCTGTTTCTGTTTCGTGATGTTCTTCTTTGTTGAATTATGGAATCGTCATAACAACTTCTTTCTCATCGTTATGTTCCAAATCATTCACAAGAGCATCGATTTCAGTAAGAACATCAGGAGTTTCGTCATTTGGAATTGGATCTCAGTATTTACTGTTTCGTGCAGCAGTATCTTCATCTTTTCAATATATTATATAGGAATCAATGAACTTGTTCTAATAGATTTTATTTCTGACTTTGTTTTTTTAACGTTTGATATTAATCTGGTCTATGCTATTCGTGTAATAATATTGTTAACAAAATATTTGGAGGAGTGGATCAAATGTATTTTGAAGTTCCATCAAGAGCAGGGAAATGTAACGAAACTATTTGATACTTACCAGAATATCATAAAAACGTACAATTTGTATAAGAGGCTTTTTGAAGTACTGGTAAGTTTAATGCATTGATAAATAACTCAATCAATAGGGTAGTTGACACAACCAATCAATTGATATACTTTTTATGAACTGTCAAAACGCGCTTCCCCCATAGATTTTGTATGAGACTCGCAACCGATGACGTCACTAAGTTGTCAAGTCAATGATGCAACTATTTATTGATTTAAAAGCAACTAAAAATCGAATTTTAAAGTTATTTTGAAATGAATGGAGTTCTCAGGTCTAGAGTAAGGTGTTCTTTCAGAAAAAATGTGTTTTCAAATTATTGGTTAATGGTGTCAACTACCCAATTCGTTCCCTGTACTGCAATAGCTGGTGAAGAAGTCAGATTTTAGAAAATTTGAAATCACTTAGTATTCAATTTTGGAACATTTGAAATACTAAACTTTTTTTTCTATTGATTGTCTATAACTAATGTACAGAAAAATAAATGTGACTATTTATACTAATATTATAAAGCTGAAGAGTTTGTTTGTTTGTTTGTTTGAACGCGCTAATCTCAGGGACTACTGGTTGGAATTGGAAAATTATTTTAGTGTTGGATAGTCCATTTCTTGAGGAAGGCTATAGGCTATATAACATCACGCTACGACCAACAGGTGCTGAGCAGCGTGGGTGAAACCGCGTGGAACAGCGAGTACCAGAATAATAAGACGTTTGGGTCAAACTTTATTCACAGGTTTTATTTTATTCCATGGATTCATTTATCCGAACTTTGGTATACTGGGAGAACAGTCTGCAAATGCTTGGATTAGGAATGGATGTGCGAGAAACGGTAATTTATATAAGGAACTGATTTTTGAATTAGGGATCCTTTCCCATAGTGTGTTTTACTGAGACTCGGGTTTCTGTCTGTTTACACGTCTGTGTAATCTGTCTAGACTTAAGTTTTTTTTTTTTTATAAAACAAAAAAAACGTTAGGAATTTCTCATGTATCGTGGGTGTGTATACAAACATTTAAACTCACATACGCAAACAGCCAGACCCGAAACAAGTACCTGTAGGTCATAAAAATATTTGTTCGGTGCGGGAATCGGACCCGCGACACGCAGCGCAGCAGTCAATCGCTCAGCCACTGTGCCAACCGATTATAATAGTTTAATTCTATTAGACTTTTTTGAACAATTAACGAGAATACCATCCGAGGCATACCGCTAGTTCCTTATCTGTCTGCCGCAACTCAAAGAACAGAATAAAGAACCCGTCTCAGGGTTTTATTAGAATGTATACGAAGACGCCTTTGCGCAAAAGTGGGACAAATAAGGATAATGACAAAAGAAATGCACAGATTGTAAAAAGAGGCTTTTGCCTCGCAGTGGTTTGATATGGGCTAACAGTAACAGCAAATGCAACCTGTTTTTTTTTACAGAGCATGCATTATTATGGCCACTATAATAATGTTTTTGAATAATATGTAGTATTAATATTGTATTGTGGTGCAGGATCCTACCCTGAACTGCTGAATGGTTAAAAAAAAACAAAAATCATTTATTCAGACTAGGCTGGATCAGTACTTTTTGAATTCATTCATTACACAAGTCAGAACACTATCATTCATTACAAAAATCAAAATCATTTATTTCAATTAGACCATTACAGGCACTTTTGAATGTCAAAAAAAAAAACAAAATTGGTATTAAAGCTACAGTCCCGGTCACAAGACATAATAACTTGTAAAAGTACTGTAGTAGCCCATTCCAAAGCGTTGATCTCTATGGAGAAGAATGAGCAAGAAACTCCATGGACACTCTTTTAAATTAAAATATTATTACAAAATCGTATTTACATCATTCGTGTTGAGATTATACAAATATGTGAGAACGATGTCGAAAGACGTACACAGTAAGAGCGTCCAGAAAGTCCAAAGGGACAGTCTTACACAAGACGGTCCTAAAAACAAAATATAATAAGCAACGTAAACGCCCTAACTCTAGATAAACTCAGTCGAGAGATGAATTATTTTTTTGCAATCCGCATCACAAGTTGATGTAGACCATGATTCCTCTAATTCCTTTAAGACCCAAATACTACAGTCTCATAATCAATCTCCTAAGGACTTGCAGTATTAGTAATAAGCTACCTACATCTGGCAACATGCCTCCCCAAATTGCATTCTATTGTTTTTTATTTTATAATTTAATTTTAATCTCATTTGTTTTTGTAACAAGTGTCGTTTTTTTTGCCAGCTAATAAACCCTAATGAAATTGATTTTTTTGTTGTATTTTTTTATTATAAATACATAATTTTATTGCTATTACTCATTACATAAAAATGCTGGTTATCCTGTAATTGGCCACTGTTTAAGTCTAATACTTTAATTTTTATTTTTATCATATTTTTGTCCAATACAATAATTTTTATTTTTTAAGATATTTTTATGCAGAGGTGACCTTTTTAACCCGACCGCGCATCGCAAAGGAGGGTAATTAATAAATAATAATAAGCAACGTATTTAATTTATCTTATTTCTTTTAGTTTGCTGTAAGCATCATAACTTTCAGTTTTCTCACAAAGAACATGACTCTCCTTACACTACTTAATATAAAATGCGAAAAATTTTACATGAAAATCGAGGAAGCTGAGACCGCGTGTATTCAGCTTATGAAGAATCTGGAATGTCCCAGTAAGTGATTCAAGTCACGGTACACTGTAGAAATCTACTTATATATGGTGAAAAAAAAACCCAAAAGAAAACCCTTTTTTACTAACGCTGTGAAATCATCAAACTGGGGAATGTCACACTTCTACTGACCAAAATCCACCCATGCGTTTTTACCCTTAATATTTCGGGGCTTCGGTAACTGTTTCGAACAACCCGTAACCCCGGGTGGGTTAATGGACCATTCACAAAGCCTTTATGCGAATCCTACTAATATTATAAATGCGAATGTTTGTGTGTATAGATGGATGGATGTATGGATGTTTGTTACTGTTTCACGTCAAAACGAATCTTGATAACATTTGGAGTAACACATAGGATACTTTTTTTTTCTATCATCCAGCGGGCGAAGCCGCCGGCGCCAGCTAGTAATATAATATTTCTGGAAAACGACTCACTTTTTAAGTGTGAAAAATTAAGATAAGTTTTGCGGTAAAATTAAAACATCAAATTTATGAATGCATTGATCTACATACAGTTAAGTCATTGACTAGAATAGGGTAGTTGACACCACCAATCAATTGATATACTTCTAACGAGCTGTCAAAACGCGCTTCCCCCATAGATTTTGTATGAGACTCGCAACCGATGACGTCACTAAGTTGTCAAGTCAATGATGCAACGATTTATTGATTTAAAAGCAACTAAAAATCGAATTTTAAAGTAATTTTAAAATGGATGGTGTTCTCAGGTCTAGAATAAGGTGTTCTTTCAGAAAAACTGTGTTTTTAAATTATTGGTTAATGGTGTCAACTACCCAATTAACAAAAACATACTTATGAAATAGTAAAAAAATACTTATGAAATAATTAGAACTTTGACCTCCAAAAAAACGTAACTAAAAGGTTCTACAACAAAAATACAAACAACTAAATCTTTACAGAAAGCCAAGTAAATCTATGCAAGAAAGTATTACAAGCAAATAAAATGTTCTGTAAGATGACTGCGTGTGGCTTGTTCTACATAGACGCTACACTACCATTTACTTTTATAGGACTTATTAGTAATTACTTAATAGTACTACTACAATTTGTTCTTTTGTAAAATATCTGTGTGTTTATTGTAATTATGTTTGACTTTGTAATACATAATAAACACTGTTTCTATGTATTTGAGAGTTTCTTTATTTCGTTCTTTTCTTACATAGTTTAAAACATTCTTTACAAAAAACAAAAACGTGGAAAATAACTTTACTTCCAGAAAAAAGTAACTCTTTTGACAGCAATTTTAGTAGTGGTATAAAAAATATGTATTACTAGCTTTTGCCCGCGGCTTCGTTCGCGGTAAATTTGAGGTAAGACAGTTCCCGGTGCGCCTTATTGATTTGTAATAGCAACGCTAAGTTTTCCCTCTTCTTCCCTCTTTCTCCCTCACATCCCAATTTTTTTTAAATTACCCGCCTCCTGGTTCCCAAATTCATCAAAATCGGTTCAGCCATTAAAGCGTGAAGAGATAACAAACAAACAAACTCACTTTCGCTTTAATAATATTAGTTAGGATAATATGCCCCGCCCAAGTTGGGCAGATCGCCAGTTTATCCATTATCGTGTCCACTGGGCGATTGTCACATTAGTGACACCCGGGCGTTTCCTCCCGCCCGATTATGTGCAAGAACCTCCCGAAGGTTCCGTGTCCCGTGAGGACCTTCGTCAGGCGGTAGGTGAGGATGCCATGGTGGAGGTGCGTGCCTTGGGCATGCATTACACCTATTGTTTTTAACAAATTGCCAATTAATATTAAGTAAAAGCCCTAACAAAAATTTTAGAATCTCCTGCCATCGTATCTGATAGAGAAATGTTACTTTGATACTCTGTTACCGATTTTATAAATTAATGAATTGTAACATTTTCTCCATCTTACCTCATTTATCCTACTAATATTATAAATGCGAATGTTTGTGCGGATGTATGAATGTATGGATGTTTGTTATTCCTTCACGTCAAAACGGCTGAACGGATCTCGACGAAATTTGGCACAGAGGTAGATTATAGTTTGGAATAACACATAGGATACTTTTTATGATATATCAAACACATCTGCAAATTAAGAAAGGGGAACTGTGTTAACCAAAATTTAACGCGAGTAAGGCCGCGGGAAAAAGCTAGTATACAAATAAAAGAATTATCTTATCATATCTTATATCTATAACTGCAGTCCAACGGTCACACCACTAGACTAGTAGGCTATCACTTATTTTTAAATAGTCCTTAATTATAAATCAAAGGAATCTAACATGAATACTTTAGATGAATTTATTGGCATAAATATTGTACAGCTTATAATCACATGTTTCTAAACTAAACTGCTTGCACCTGTTGAGGCCAAAGTTTACCTGTAGTACCTACACATTGCGGCACATCCAGCTATACCTTTCCAGTATAACGTGGGCTCCTTTTGTATTTATTTCCCATACAGTTAAAGATCAGCTTAAAGTGGTTAAATTGCTTGTTTGGTTGATATTTTATAAGTCACTTAATTTCGTTTTCTCTCTCTCTATCCATGCTGACACAGCAAACTGCAGTATCACGATAGTATTTTCCAACAGTAAACTAATAAACTTCTGAGGTAGACGTCCGTCGATCGTGAAGATCCGACAAGCAGTCATTTTGTTGCAGGCTACACGGTTTAGCCGCAGCACGTTCTTGCAAAGTCTCTTAGCTTCCTCTGAAATAGAAATAAATCAATATTTATGCAATAAAGTGCGAAATCATCGGAACGCGCGTCCAACAATTATACTAGCTATGTCCAGCGGTTTCACTCGCTGCTCAGCTCTTTTTCTGGGGAGAGGTTTGAAAGTTAGATGGTAACCGATTCTCAGACTTACTGAATATGCATAAAAAAATAATAAGAATCGGTCGAGCCGTTATGGGACCGAACATTGTGACACGAGAATTTTATAGTTTAGATTAAAAAAAAACAGAGACATCTTCACACTAAACCAAATAATGCCAAAAGGGTCTCAACTTAGCATAATACTAGATGGTGACACAAAGCCACCATCTGGCGCTGATTTTCAGCTGAAGTCCAGGAATGCCATCGCCACAGCCTGTTTTTTTTATTAGAAACTGTCTCAGTGATAGTGGATCCTTCTCTATCCAGAAGGAGAGAAAGGCCAAAGAAACGATGGATGGAAAGGGAGAGGAAAGCCAAAAAAGATGAGTGGATTGTGTATGTAATGATATAAAAGAGAAAAGAGGAAATGTTGCCGTGACGTCTGACAAGGGAGAATGGAAAAAGAAAACATGTTGCGCCGACCGCTAATAGATTGAGACAAGGGTAGTAAAATTATGGGAAACTGTCCCTCTAAGTTATTGGACTATACTTACCAGTACATTGGAGATTTCTAAGTAACTTACAGCAAACTGCGTCTACTTCAGATACACATATGTAGAATCTTTCACAATACAAACTAAATATGGTGACGAATGCTATATTTTTTAAAGCCCAAAGTATAAGGACCTGTTCAAATGTTTTAACTTCATACTGCAAGATAAAAACATAAAATAAAATTTTAAAAAAAATATTGAACATATTTCTTTATGGATGTAGCGGGAGAGGAAACCCAAAGCACTAATGAATAGATTGTGTGAAAAATCCTTTGTTATGATATTAAAGAAACCGGTAAGTGCGAGTTGGCCTCGCACACCGAGGATCCCGCACAAAATTGCGACATAAACGGTCATATCTTTTGATTGACAACTTCAAGGGCCTACAGACTTGAGTATATGGTTTTAATTTCAACTTGATACCTTCCCGCGAGATAAATGGTTGTGACAAACAGACAGATAGACAGACAGGTGGACAGCAAAGTCATCCAATAAGGGTCCCGTTTGTTTGAGATATGGGACCCTAAAAGGAGTTAATTACAGCATGAAAACTAAACAAGAGCGAATGGTAAAAAAACACGTAATGTGGTAATTTGGGATAGTGCAGTAAATTGACGATGATGTTTCTACAAGATGTGCAAAAGAAAATATTTATTAAACGTTCACCGTCCCAAAATATGTTTCTCCTGCTTTTAAACCTTCTAGTAATATTTGAAAGTACAATAAACTATGGAAGAATGTGTCGGATGCTTGAAATAGGATCTGTAAATAAAACACGTTTTTTATTAGTTAGAAAAATAAAAAAGCTAAATAACGCGATGAAAAGACACTTGAACAAAATTATCTTACCGAAAACTTAAATATGTACTTAAAAATATCAAACGCTTCCATGAAATTGACGTATGATTGAAAAAGCTTGTTCAATTTATCGTTGTATTTTTCTCCTTCAAACTCTGAACTTAATTTACTATAGTACTCGACTTCAGAGATCCAAGAAAATTATACCATCTCTAATCAAGGCAATTATAGAAACCCCATAAGTTAATTTTATATCAAAGTAAAGCAGAGTGTAAAAATATATTGCTATTGATAAACTACGAGTGATGGCAACACTAATAACAAAGTCAACACTATGACGCACAATTCCAGTCCAATTTCTGATGATAGTTTTTTTGTAAGCATTAAAATTGCTTAATCTAAAAGCCTTTTGGATCTTCAAAATCAATTGGACATGGTTTTCTCTTAAAATTATATTGAGGCAGTAAAAAGAAATGAAAGGAATCAAAAACAAGAAGAAATTTAATTTTAGAGAGACAATGATAAATTGGTTGTCAGTTTTATCCAAACTTTTGGTCATGAAAACTGAAAAAATATGGAAACTTATAAACAAAAGAGAACCAATGAATGAAAAGATATAGTAGGAAACACGGTGAGGCCGTATACAGTTGTACTCAATAGAGAAAGAAGACAAGAACACCATGTGCTGAAAGCAACGAAACGGGAAGAGTAACTTTTGAAAATTTTTGTCCAAAAAATTATTTGTAATAGGGTCGATACAAATCTGCGTCTTCATGTTTTATAGTCGATACACCCGTGTTGAGTTCTGAAGAACGAAACAGTTTGTAAGAATTACGAAATAATTTTGTTTAATAATTCATTGATTGGCGAAGTAATTGTTTGATTCCATTTAATCATCTAAAAGGGTATCGTTTAGTTTGTCAACACCATAACTTCTGTATTGTTTGGACAACAGCTACCCTACCATGACGTGTTAAAGCAGAACTTATTCCGCTGAGGGAAAGAGACAGAGCTATACAGGGTGTCTAGCACCATTTCTTTCACTCAGTGAAATAAGTTCTGCTTTAAGATGTCATAGTAGGCCTACAGAAGTATTGATCTATTTTATTTATAGCCAAGTTTTCATTTAATTAAAAATGCAAGTCTTGGTTAAAAAAATAGTAAAACTGTTATACACAGTAAAAATAGGCTAACTATATGCGATATAAGATTGGAGCTCGTGGCTAAATAATAGCAGCCGCTC
This sequence comes from Ochropleura leucogaster, assembly GCA_958449745.1. Classification (NCBI taxonomy): domain Eukaryota; kingdom Metazoa; phylum Arthropoda; class Insecta; order Lepidoptera; family Noctuidae; genus Ochropleura; species Ochropleura leucogaster. The sequence goes on along the minus strand of OY288221.1, from coordinate 2,918,330 downwards.
GGGTCGATCTTTAGGTTAAGCCGCGCTTGCCTAGGCTGGTCTGTGGATGGGTGACCACCCGTTACATACCGAGTTTCCTCCGTGCCTCGGAAAGTACGTTAAGCTGTTGGTCCCGGCTGTCATTTAAAAATCTTTGACAGTCGTTACAGATAGTCAGTGTTCCGAAAGTCTGACAACCAGTCTTACCAAGGGGTATCGTATTACCCAGTACTATCTGGGTTGTGGAGGTCAGATGGGCAGTCGCTCCATGTAAAATACAGATATTCAGCTGCATCCGGTTAGACTGGAAGCCGATCCCAACATAGTTGGGAAAAGGCTAGGCAGATGATGATGCGATATAAGATTGGATATGTGATCAATCCAAGTAAAGATATATCCAATTAACAAATTCATATCTAGACCGAAGTGACCTTATGGAGCGAGATTATGTTGGGGATTGGGATAGATAGGTTTTTCCAACAAAAGCGTAACAACCTTGTAAGTTTCCAAGTAAATGTTTTTTATTGTTTAAATAGCTTTATAGGTCAAAAGAAATTGGTTTTGCCTGTTTCGTGCAGATAAAATTCGTTTTGACTGGTGTACACTTACGACTGTGACATGGTATACTCGTGTCTTTAATTCATCAAGTATAGTACGGCCAACGAGAAGCGATACCAAATGTAAACAAAACCCATGCTAAAACCCCATCTAAAATGGCCGCCCGAATGTTGGCGAACCCGTCTTAACGTTGTCATGTTTTTGCCGGGAGAACGAGACATTACGACAAAGGCACAAGATGGAAAGAGCTAAATATTAGATTGTCAACGCCATAGTTGTTTTTTAGGTTAATGACCTTTCGTATCGCTTCTCGTTGGCCGTACTATAGTTTGAATATCATTCATGGCTAAACAAGTTTAAAATTAAAACCGGCCAATAACCAGTCAGACCCGCGTACCAAGGGTTCCGTAAAAAATTGCGACCTAATCAGCCATAACTTTTGACTGCGATAATGTAAAGGGTTGTTTTTTTTACAGAACAAAAAGACCACAAAGTTAAGTATAGGGTTTTAATTTCAACGTGATACCTCCACGCGTTCCCGAGATAAAGGTTCTTGACAGACAGACGGGCATCAAAGTGATCCAATAAGGGTTTCGGTTTTTCTTTTTGAGGTACGGAACCCTAAAATATTGCCATTAAAAAAGGCGCACAAAATATTATATCCCAAAATAATAATTTACCATGTGTTTTTTTATTATAAATGAATATTTATAAGATATAAGTGTATAAAAAATATGTACATTATAAATAAAAAAACAAAAATTTAAAACGTTTTTTATTTTAATATTTAAAAATTATATTTTTGGAATGATATAATGGCAAATTGAAGCATCAGGCACATATATTGCAGTATCAGATGGTTAAAATTTTGGGGTAGACACCCATCGACCGTGAAGACCCGACAAGCAGTCATTTTTTGGAAGTCTGTCCGAGACACGCGAAGCACGTTCTTGCAAACTCTTTTGGCTTCAACTGTAATAGAAAACAAAGAACTATTTTTATTTTATCACTAGCTTTTGTCCGCGGCTTCACTCGCGTTAAATTCGGGGTAACACAGTTCCTCGTGCGCCTTATTGATTTGTAATATCAACGCTAAGTTTAACCTAAAGAGCAATAGAAGGACCATGGGTGGGTTTGAGGCTCGGCGCCCATTATTGGCATCGGCACGACTGAGGATTTTAGGTGGCAAATAGCAATATAAATTAACAAAATTTCAATAAAGTAGAAATTTCCATTATATATGGTCGTAATAACAAAAATACCGCTTCGGTATGCTTGAGGCTGCTGTATCGGCAGCCTTAAAAATGCTTCGGAATGCTTCGGCATCCTTCGGTACGCCGCCGGCGCCGACGCAACACTCGGGGATAGTTTGCCCTGCGGGGCGAGGGGAGCCATCCGCCATTTGTATCATTTGACTCACACACCACACTATATGAGACGCGGTAATACATTATGAGACGCTTCGGAAAGCTACAGGACGGTGCGGAATGCTTAAAGACGCCTCGTCATCCCTAAGAACGTTGCAGCATGCCAAAGCATAATTTCCGACAGTGTGCGCTTGCATGTAGGATACAGAAGGATTATTTTCCTTGCCGATGCCGATAATGGGCGCCGGGCCTTAGTCAGTATAAGTTTAACACTTCGCCCGCTTCGCTCAAAGCAGTTAAGTTATTTGAAGATTTTCCAACCGCAAAAAATAAATGGATCTAGTCTTACCAGTACTTTGAATACTTCTCATCAATCTATAGCAAGCATCATCTGCTTCAGAGATAGACGTGTAGAATTTCTCGCAGTGTGAACTGAATTTAGTTACAAATGCAATATTCTTCATTACCCAAAGAATTGTCACCGTAAAAAACGTCTGTACTTCATACTACAAAAAAAAAAAAAAACTTTATGCACAAGTAAAAACTGTACAAAGGCGGACTTAATGCCTTAGGCATTTTCTACCAGTCTACCTTAGAGTGATGCAGAGACAAAACACAGTAGGTGCGATTGCAGAAAAGAGGATATTAGAAAATAATATATAAATAACTATAAAATATATATATATATATATATATATATGTATATATACATTCAACAAAATTACATAAAGTTATGAGACCGTAACAAGACAACAACCACAACTTAAACACATTATAAATATATTCACGAGCTTCCTTTTTGTAAACGGACTGGTAACCATCCTGATATTCTGAGAGAGCTCATTCCACAGAAAGACTGTCTGGACGAAGAAAGCAGATTTGATAAAACCAGAGCGGTGAGAAAGACATCGAAGAAGACGATTATTGGCGGACCGAAGAAAAAAAAATGTAATTCCATTTTTTGCTAAATTGTTCTGCTCAAGGTAGATAATTAATTTAATAGATCATCACGACACAGCAGTATAATATAAAAAAAAAAAAACAAAACTATTGTGCTTACCGCTCCATAGTGAGATTCACCCGATCTTGTTAGTTCTATCAAAGTTTGAAGGTACAGTAAACTCAAGAAAAATGTGTCTATTCCATGAAATAAAACCTTAAAAATAGAAAACATTGAAAAAATACAGTCAGTAACTAAGAAGTTATAATACCTGAATTTAACGAGAATAATATTGTCCATTTAACACATTTTATTTCATTAAGCTAGCATTCTTAGTTTCCGCAATTTATATAGGTACCTTTAGGTGACGATTTCGCTTTCGAGTGTACTTTTATATGTACCAATTAAGTATACAATTTAAATAGTTTCAAATTTTCGATAAACACATAACAAAACTTATTTATGACTTACCACAAACTTGAATACTTTTTTAAAAACAGCATATGCTTCCATTAAATGGATGTATGCATGAAAAAGCTTTTTCATTTTATCATCATATTTGTCGTCTTCTAACTCCAAACTGAGAATACTGTAATACTCAACTTCAGAGATCCACGAAATAATACCATCAGTTATCATACCAATTACAGAAACGGCATAAGTAAAGTTTACATCAAAATAAATTAAAGAGTAAAAATATACTGCTAATTTCAAATCTCGGGTCAAAGCAACACCGATAACAAAAAAAATAAAATGGCGTACGAATCCAATCCAGTTCTTTTTGATAGACTTCTTGTAGTGTTTATAATTGATTAATCTGAAAGCCTTTTGAATCTCTAAAATCATTTGAACATGCTCTTTTCTATGGATAACGTTAAGTATGAAGAACAAAACAAAAGGAATCACTATAAAGATGACATGGATTTTTATAAAGACGACGAGAAATTGATTGAATACTCCTTCGAATTCCCTTGCTAAGAGATTTTTTATGTGAAAAATTATAAATCCAAGAGTACCAATGAGAGACAAGATATAGTAGGACACACGGTGAGGTCGAATACAATTGTACTGTATCGAGAACCTTGATATAAATAATATGTGCTGTAGACACCGAAATGGAAGAAGAGTTTTTTGAAAACTTTTATCCAGGAAGTTGTTGGTAATAGGGTTTATATTGATCTGTGTCTTCATAACTAATGCACTTGTACAACCGGAATGAGTAATACAACTGAACTGTCATTAATTTTATGGAAAACTTCGTCTAATCATACTTTACATTATAATCAACTCAAAAAGACATGGCTTGCGTCGTCACAACTTCAATGTACTAATTAATATTCATGACAAAAATAATAGTGGTATTGCTACTGTTTCAGTAGAAATAATAATTAAAGAAATGAAGTAAGTCAAAGTTCATTTCTACTTCCTTTATTGTTTTAGTTTTTTTTTATTATTATTTGATAAAAAATATTTAATGTAGGTATCATTATACCATCTTTATAACTAAAAATGCTGCAATTAAATACTTTAAAAAAAAAATTAAAATGACAAAAAAAACTTCCATAAAAAAATAAGTGTAAAATAACTTTACTTCCGGTAGTCGGTGGCAAAAAAGACAATGAAATAAAAAAAGTCACCGACTTCCGACTTCCGAAAGTAAAATTAAATTCTTCTTTTTTTGGAAGTCGGTTTTATTTTTTTACCAAAAGCTTTTAGAATAGAATAGAATATGTCTTTAATTGCTAAGAATGTAGGTAACATAAAAATAAGATGGTAAGTTACATAATTTAGATCCATATACATTCTGCCTTATTAGCATGCAAATATATTTTCTACGTTTTGTGTTATTTTCGAGATTCAGAGAGCTCCTCTGAGTCTCTGACTAAATAATAGCAGTCGCTCGGATCAATCTTTAAGTTAAGCCTCGCTTGCCTAGTTTGGTCTGTGCATGGGTTACCACTCGTTACATACCGAGTTTCCCCCGCACCTTGAAAAGCACTTAAAGCTGTTGGTTGATGGACCTGCAGGTAGTTGTTCTGAGTCTGGCAGTAAAATCATCATATAACTTCCCCCCGCTCTAGACGGTGAGACGAGGGGGAGTGTCGGATTATTGCTGACTAAAACCTGGCTGGGTTTGTTCTTTCGTTTGCTCTTTATGTTCCGGGACCGCGGTATCTCTTTCAAACAACCAGCAACCCCGCAGTCCCTTTGTCTCCCCTTATTCCGACTAAATAAAACTACTGAATCTGGCATTTACCAATATCGAACGCGTTTACACCATCAACATAAACTGGACGTCGCTCTTGGTAAGACGCATTTCATGCTTGCAAATAATTTTTGCTCGGCTCCGCTTGTATAACTTACTAATATTATAAAAGCAAAAGTGAGTTTGTTTGTTCGTTACTTCTTCACGATTTAATGGCTAAACTGATTTTGGTACAGAGATAGTTGGGAACCAGGAGACGGACATAGGCTAACTTTTTTCAATAAAAGTGGGATGTGAGGGAGAAAGAGGGAAAAAAAGGGAAAACTTACGTTGTTTATACAAATCAATAAGGCGCAAAGGGAACTGTGTTACCCCGAATTTAACGCGAGCTAAGCCGTGGGCAAAAGCTAGTTCAATAATATTTCAAAGCCATTAAAAGCAGTTATTGAAATGACTACATGAAATGAGTACAGGTCTGACTTATTATGCAGTGGTTCTCTGAAATCATAACAGCCGTGTTGATCTCTCTGCAAAATCTAATGCTTAACTGGTCCAACCAGATAATTTGACCCTTAAAAACCCACTGTGGGTGGAGCGGGGGGCAGAGTCAGACTTTTACTGACTTAAATCAACCAATGTTCGTCCTTTATGTTCTGGGGCCGCGGTATCTCTTTTGAACCCTTGACCCGGGCAAGCGCTGGCCCTGGTAGGCCCCTCTGACTCTGAAATACCATACTTCAAGTTCTTGTCTCTCAGTCATCTATATATTCACTTAGACAAAGATCATGTCAAAAGATTATTTTATGTAAAAAAGAAATTAATCTTCTTCGTCAAAATAATGTAATAGTTAATCAATTACTATACACGCTTACTTTTTTATCGTTTTAATCCCGTGGAGGGTCGAACCAGTGCATGAAACACTATCGATTTGTAAAGATAAAATTAAAAAATAAAATAGTTTTTTTTAATAACTCGAATTAATTTACGCATGAGTGAATAAATAATGCGAACCATTAGTAGGCAGATTTCGATAATAACATTAATGATGCGTTCGCCTAGTCAACGTGGACTCACAAAAAATAGCCAATGCTAGACCAAACCCCGCCCACAAACCCCATTTGATTGGTAATACGAAAGGCGCGCGCCCGCGCACCCCGCGCGCTTAGGGCAGCGCAGGAGTGGTGACATGTCAAGGAATAATTCAAATTCAGTTACTCTAAGACGTTATCGGTGTGTTGTTGCGCAAAAATAATGACGTCTCGGAATTACGAGTACTCCAACCTGGAGTTCGTTGCCATGGTGCAATTTTACGCAATCGCGGGTTTTGATGCGCAGGCAGCTCGACGTCTCTACGGTGAACCAAACCACTTGCAATCTTTGCGACTGCGTGGTATACCTAACCCGCAAATTCCGTCTGGGCAGACAATTGTAGCGGCTACGCAGCGTTTGTTAGACCACGGACAATTCCGGACACCTTCACACGCCCAGGGCCGCGGTCGCCAACCAGTCTACAGACCTGAACTAGACGAAGAAATTCTCGAGTACTTTGAACGAGATCCCAGGCGTAGTACAAATATGGCTTCAATTAGCTTTAACGTAAGTCAATACTACGTCTGGAAGCTCTTAAATACAGAAGGACTCCACCCGTACCACTTTAGAAAAGTGCACGCCCTCCATGAGAACGACGGGACGGCTCGAGTCGCATTATGCCAGTGGATATTAAATAATCGCGAAGTTAACATTCTGTGGACGGACGAATCGACTTTTACGCGGGTAGGACTATTCAATCAAAGAAATGAACATTTTTGGGCATTTAATAATCCACACGTGATTAGTGAGTGCAGACATCAAGTGCGTTTCAGCGTTAATGTGTGGGCTGGCATCATAAATGATACAATTATCGGCCCGTATTTTATCGAAGGAAATTTGACCGGTGGGACATACCTAAACATGCTGCAAAGTGTAATTCCAGAATTAATGGAAGACATTCCACTGGCTTATTTAGATAATTTGTATTATCAACAAGACGGTTGTCCAGCACATTACGAGCGTAATGTACGTAATCATTTAAATTCCGTGTTTGGAGATCACTGGATTGGACGGGGTGGTCCAGTTGCATGGCCAGCAAGGAGTCCGGACCTGACCCCACTGGATTTTTATTTGTGGAGTGAAGTGAAGCGGTTAGTGTACAAAAACGAACATCAAACTCGTGAACAAATGAAACGCGCGATAGAGGACGCATTCGAAATTTTAAAAAGTGACAGGGACACGTTAATGAAATTAAAAGACAATTTAATTAAACGTGCAAGATTGTGTATCCAAAGGAATGGACTCCACTTTGAACAATTATTACGATATCGTGAAGTTTAACTAACTAATAACTTTTTTTAATCGTTGTAAATAATTTTGATTAGGTACCTACAATTGGAACATTTTTTAAGTGTCGCTAAGTGCAAAGGTGATTTAGGTAAGTAACAAAACTTTTTTAAATCATGTAATTAGAACTTTTTCTTTTTTAATTAATTGTACATAATTTTGATTCCACATTTTTAAATACGTCATAACTAGCAGGCCATTAGAGATTTATTTTTACATGTAACCTACCGCTTTTAGCATAACTATTTTAAATTAGGTAGCTTAGGCAGCAATGCAGCAAAGCATTTATGTTGGTCCTAAGCCCGTAAAAGTATGAAGGAAAATTTAGAATCATTTAATTTGTTTACGTGAACATCAGCTGAGCGAGTCAATAACCTTTAGCCTGTTCGGGCAGTGTAGGTACGCAACGGCCGACAACGACGTAGGTTAGGTAACTATCTCGTGGCGCTACTATTTATTTCGTGCATTTTGCGAGTATGAGTATGACCTTATTTATCACTTGCTATTTTTTTTATTTTAAAAGTTACAACGCTGTACAAGCTTTTGATGAATAGTATTTTGTAAGTGAAACCAACGGCCCAAACGATTAAAACGATCAAAAAGTAAGCGTGTATAATGTGGTCTACCCTTTCAAATTGATTAGGTTAAAAAAGACAAAAAAAGTACTCTGAGAAAAGAACAAACAAAAAAGGGAATTCCATATTGAAATACGCGTTGGATTTGTTGAGTGAATAAAGAATAAAATGGTGGCCAGTCAAAAAATTACCGATACTAACAATTTCCTCGATAGAGGGTTTCAAACCATGCTCTTACCGTTTCAGTGCATGCAACACATATTCTTCCTATCAAGTTTCTCCATCAAATATAATTGTATAAGAACGCCTACAGTCAATTATTTTGTGGTGTCGTTCATTGGGACTCTTGGCTTTATCGTCTTTAATACGTTGTCGTACATTATTAAAAGATTTTCTGATGGCAACACTTCGATAATCAAAACCTTTAATATACTAAACCACCTAATATTAGTATTCAATTATTGTATGTTTTATTGCACTAACGTTATAAAAAGGAAGGATAACGTTCAAATGATTTTAAAGATCCAGAGCGCTCTTAGAGTAATCTATTACAAAGACTACAGCACGATAACTATTTGGAACTGGATCAACGTTTTGTTGCATTTTGTTATATATTTTATTTTAGTGACTTTCACACACAGTTTGTGGGCCTCATTTTTCTTTTATTCTTTGTTTTACTTTAATGTGAACACAATATACGTTTTAAGAATGATTGCTTTGATAAGAAATGGAATTAAAACCTGGATCATTGAGGTCAAGTACTACGGTAAATTAAGCTCTCAGCTTGAGGAACAGAAATATGATGATAACTTGAAAAAACTTTTCCAAGCGTACGTAGATCTCTTGGACGCGTTTGATATTCTTAAAGACATTTTTCAATATTCGGTAAGAATAAATCTTTGCCATTTCCCATTAAGTTATTACCATTCATGTTTTGGGCGATTTTGCTAACTACCTGTTTGCAAAACATGAATAGTTAACCCCCTTATTGCATACTAGCCGGCGACCGCGGTTTCGCACGCGTCATATCTAAAAAAAAGTATATTGTGTTATTCCAGAACATAATCTACCTCTGTGCCAAATTTCACCAAAATCAGTTCTGCCGTTTTGATGTGAAAGAGTAACAACATCCATATATGTTTACATCCATCCTCAAAAACATTCGTATTTATAATATGCTAGCTTTTGCCCGCGGCTTCGCTCGCGTTAAATTCGGTAGCGCCTTATTGATTTGTAATAGCAACGCTAAGTTTTCCCGTTTCTTCCCTCTTTCTCACTCATATCCCACTCTTTTTTTTTTTTTAAAAATGCCCATGTCCGTCTCCTGGTTCCCAACTATCTCTGTACCAAAATTCATCAAATCGGTTTAGCCATTTAGGTGTGAAGAGGTAACAAACAAAGAAACAAACTCACTTTCGGTTTTTATAATATTAGTAAGGATTAGTAGGATTTAAACAAAATGGTGTATGTAATAATTTTATTTTCAGATGATGATACAAGTTGTAGAAACTTTATTCAATGTGTTATTAGCTCTGCAAATGGCAATAGAAAATTTACTAACTAAGCGTACTTTTGTAAGTTTTTGATATTATCATAATTCTAAGGCCCTAGTGAAAAAGGATGTAAATCCAAAAGTGCAATTTAACAGAAAACCTCCTTTCACGTTTAAACAGATGATGATTTATAGTTAACTAGCTTTCGCCCACGGCTTCGCCCGCGTTAAATTTGGGGTAACACATTTCCCCTTGCGCCTTATTGATTTGTAATTAGCAACGCTAAGTTTTCCCTTTTCTTTCCTCTTTCTCCCTCACATCCCACTTTTTTCAAAAAAATATTAGCCTATGTCCGTCTCCTGGTTCCCAACTACCTCTGTACCAAAATTCATCAAAATCGGTTTAGCCGTTAAAGCGTGAAGAGGTAACAAATAAACAAACAAACAAACTCACTTTCGCTTTTATAATATTATATTATATTATATTATAGTAAGGACTAACTTTCGCCCGCGGTTTCGCCCGCTTTAAAAAATCAAAATCAAAAGTCATTTATTCAAATTAGGCTTTCTGCACTTTTTGAACGTCACATTACAAGAGACAGTCCCACAAAAACGCCCTGCCCTTCGCCACTTCCTAGTGTTTTAGCTGTGAAGAAGAAGTGGCGGAACAAACTCCCCAGCAACACATCTGTCTGTCAGGTTAGAAGAACCAAATTTGGAGTAATACAGTTCCCCTTGCGCCTTTTTGATTTGTAATAGCAACACTAAGTTTTCCCTTTTCTTTCCACTTTCTCCCTCACGTCCCACTTTTTTTAAAATAAAAATTAGCCTATATCCGTCTCCTGGTTCTCAACTATTAAAGCCATTAAAGCGTGAAGAGGTAACAAACAAACTCACTTTCGCTTTTATAATAATTATTAGTAAAGAAGGATTTAAAAAAAAACATTGCCCCACACTAGGAATTTCTCCTGTATTGTGAGTGCGTTTACAAACATTTAAACTCACATCCACAAACAGCCAGTCCCGAAACAACGATCTGTAGGTCATACAAATATTTAGCTAGCTAGGTGTCGCAGTCAAACGCTTAGCCATTGCGGCAACCGTGTCGTCGTGAGTATATAGTAATCATTTCAACTTAATACCTCCACGCATTCCTGAGATAAAGGGTCTGGACTGGACACCCATGTTCTCTCTTTTGCCCTTTATATTCCGGGGCCACGGTATTTCTTTCGAACAACCCGCAATCCCAGACGGTGCGCATTCTTTGGCGCGTCGCCCACACGAAATTTGTAAAGAAAATCTCGTTGCGGCGTGCCTCTTATGTGCCTGCGCCTCAACTGTTGGTGGTGTGGGCGACGCGCCTTACAGCACCAACCGGTCAATATAGTCAGCAAAAAAAAAACCATTTGTTTATTCTAATTTTCAGCCACCCATAGAATCTGTACAAATAGCCATGCAGATTTGGTTTTTTAAGAATGTAATGTGCATTATAATGCTCAGTATTAGCTGTGAAAAGTTTTACATGACTGTTTATGACGCTGACGGTGTCTGCAGTGAACTGTTACAGTCTATTCAGAATACTGGTGAGATTAAATCATTTATTACTACAGTAGACTATAAGTTTCTGGCCAACATTTTTCAACTTTCAGAAATATAATAAACTAGCTTTTGCCCGCAGCTTCGCTTGCGTTTTATTCGGGGTAACACAGTTGCCCTTTCCTGATTTGCAGGTACCTGTTACTTGTAGTTTTTGCCCTTGCGCCTTATTGATTTATAATAGCAACGCTAACTTTTCCCTTTTCTTCCCTCTTTCTTTCTCATTTCTCACTTAAATAAAAATAGCCTATGTCCGTCTTCAGGGTCTCAACTAACTCTGTACCAATTTTTTTTGAAATTGGTTTAGCCATTAAGGCGTATCCATTATGTACCCATTATGTCGTATCGTATCGTCATAACAGCTGTCATAACGAGCCAGCAACAACCAATCCGCAGGTACACACGCCGGCACATCAACCTATACTATTTTAACTTTATCTCTCTACTGCGGTGTGCGATCCGTAGTAGAGAAATCAGGTTATAATAGTTTAGAATAGGTTGACCTGCCGTCGTATGTACAAAGTCCCGCAGGGGAGGAACCTGATGAGGCAAATCTGCAATCAACATCATCTGCAGCCGCAGAGGTATTGTCCGATCCGGTTTCAAGGAATTCTGACCGGCTATTAAGAAACAATCCCAGGGTAGATTAAAAACTAACTATCATTTCCTTGCCTTATTTGACCAAATGAAAACTCACTTACTTTGTGTGATGAGCATGATTGTTTGTTCTGTGTCTGGGTGATTGATGATTTATCTATAATATGTATATATTTATAAATTATAGAAGTATGTATATCAGTTGTCTGGTTACCATAACACAAGCTCTGCTTAGCTTGGGATCAGATAGCCGTGTGTGAGTTGTGCCAAGATATTTATTATTTATTAAATATGGTCAAATAAGGCAAGGAAATGTACAATGGTAAATGTGTACATGGGTTGCGCTCCTGCGCTGCCCTAACCTACGAATAAACCAGTGTGCTTTTAGCTGTCAGTAGTTTCACTTGTGTCCCTACGTACCTACACTTACAGTGATGTACGAGAAATATCCTTTTTTTTCAGTCGAAGCAAAGGCGCTTTGTAAGAACGTGCAGCGACTGAATCGTGCAGCCTTCCACGAGATGTCAGCTTGTCAGATGTTCACCATCAATGGACGGCTGCCTCAGAATTTTGCTTACCTTATGTTGGAGTATTATTTTGTGATATTGCAATTTGCTCTTATGCGATGGTTGAAACTAAAGAACCTACCTTGAAAATTGAAAAGGAATAAGTAACGATATAGTCATTTTAGTTATATTCAATGCGTGTTTTAGGGTGAATCAAATGGTTTTATTCAGCATTCGTAGTTGCGCACACTCGATGATAGGCTTTACCTGACCCACTCAAAATTAGACGAATTTGAATCTTCTGCAGTTAAGAGTGTATTTTCACGTACGAGCTTATAGAATTAGAATTATTTGTTTAAGGTAGGCAATATTATAAAAGCGAAAGTGAGTTTGTTTGTTACCTCTGCAGGCTTTAATGGCTAAACCGATTTTGATGAATTTTGGTACAAAGATAGTTGGGAACCAGGAGACGGACATAGGCTAATTTTTATTTAAAAAAAGTGGGATATGAGGGAGAACGAGGGAAGAAAAGGGAAAACTTAGCGTTGCTATAACAAATCAATCAGGCGCAAGAGCAAAAACTGCAGGTCTGCTTGATGTGTTATACCGAATTTAACGCGAGCGAAACCGCGGGTGAAAGCTAGTGGTTTTTATAAATTAACTAGCTTTCGCCCGCGGCTTCGCCCGCTTTAAATTTGGGGTAATACAGTTCCCTTTGCGCCTTATTGATTTGTAATAGCAACGCTAAGTTTTCCCTTTTCTTCCCTCTTTCTCCCGCACATCCCACTTTTTTTAAATAAAAATAGCCTTTGTCCGTCTCCTGGTTCCCAACTATCTCTGTACCGAAATTCATCAAAATCGGTTTTCAAATCAAATCAAATCATTTATTTCAATTAGACCATTACAGGCACTTTTGAATGTCAAGAAACAAAATGAATCTACAGTCCCGGTCACAAGGCATAATAACTTGTGAAAGTACTGCAGTTGCCCATTCCAAAGCGTTGATCTCTATGGAGAAGAATGGGCAAGAAACTCCATGGACACTCTTTTAAATTCTAATATTTTTACAAAATAGTATTTACATCATTCGTGTTGAGATTATACAAATATGTGAGAACGATGTAGAAAGACGTGCTTAGTAAGAGCGTCCAGAGTAAATAAAAAACAAAATTCAATTTAAATCTAAATAAAATAAAAATGACCGTGGTAGTTAAAAAATGACCAGTCCCAACTGACAGCGCCCGTTCACGAACATGACGTATGGATCAGCCCCATTCATCTCGACCATTTTGAAGGGAGCTAAATGACCCGACACACCCGCCACCATCAGCGAGACATTTAAGTGAGCATGACACTATTAACCACCAGGGCTTCGTCAAGTCAATGATAATACATAGCACTCACATATGGGCTTAATAATTATACAATACTAGAGAATTGATTCTATACATTGCAAAGATAGTCTTACAATCTTCTGCAGCGTCCATTATAGCTTCGGATACTTAGTAATGAGTTTATCCCTATGCTTGAGGAGCAGGACCAGCATTGAGCCAAGCATTTTTATCATCAATATAATCCCCCAACTTATAATATGCTTGCCTACATAGTGTGCGTTTAATACAAGATTTAAATTTCGTTTCATTCAGTTGAAGAATGTGGGGAGGTATTTTATTGTAGCATTTCAAACAGTACCCCATGAAAGATGAGTCTACTTTAGCTAACCTGAAACCTGGTTGAACTAATTGGTCCCTATTTCTAGTATTATAATTGTGTCTGTCACCTCTTTTACTAAAAAGATGCGAGTTTTTCCTGACATACATGATGTTTTCATAAATATATTGACAAGGTACTGTCATGATGTTAATATCCTTAAACTGTTCCCTTAAATAATCTTATTTCGTTTAGCCATTAAAGCGTGAAGAGGTAACAAACAAACAAACAAACTCACTTTCGCTTTTATAATATTATTATAAGTAAGGATTCAATAGGAATACCCGAAAAATTAATTTAAATAATTAATATTGATTCGTCTTCGTGCAAATATTGTAATGGATTAATACCAGCGTTTAATAAATTATTACTTATCGATTAATGTTTCATTTCTTTTTCTTGGTTGCCTCTGTAAGTGATGGTTTTAAAAATGAAAATATTCCGTGATGTCCGACAAAATAATCCTGAGAATTTCATTTTAAACAAGTTTGTGGATGAAGACGTGCAATCAATACTTTTACCTTTGAATCTGATGGAATATGCAATGTTTTGTCCTAAATATCGCATTCGCAATAATGTAATAAAACCAAATACTTTTGTTACCAATTTGATTTCATTAATTGGGATACTTTTATTTGTTATTATAAATGTATATTACTCTTGCGAGCTATTTATTCAGAACTCTCAAGAAAATAATTCAGTTTTTCAGGATTTCATAGGAATCATGCGTTATTTTTCAGATACTGTATTTTACTGTGTTGGATTTATTTTGAATTTCGTATTAGGGCTAATTAATTCAAAAAATAACATCAATTTCGTCCTTAAATTTCAACAAATGCATAAATTTCTCAACAACGAAAGCTCCACCAAAAGTTTAATAATTGGGAATTGGATTATAATAACTCTATTTCCATTAATCTATATCTTTACTTACACTTATTTCTGTATAAGATTACGTTTACCAATATTTATTTTTTATTGCATGTATGTTCTTATCTTTTTGAATTGTAATGTAATATACGCCACTCGTGTTATAAAATTACTTGAAGATAAACTTGTTTTGTGGAATAATCAAGCTTTAAATTTACAAAATATTGAGGAAATGCTCAGACCAACATACTGTGCAAAAGTATTTGATGCTTACGTTACAATATTAGATTGCTATAACATCAGTAAATCTTGTTTTCAATCACAGGTGAGTACTATCTAAACTATAATAAATTAAAACTTATAATTTATAATTAAAACTTATAATTAAAACTTATAACTAAATTATATTAATTAAATCTATAAATTGGTTTGTCCTCTACAATAATAAAAATAAAATGATTATGTTATTGTTACAATAAACAATGTTTATTTGTTACGCCTTCACGCCTAAATGGCTAAACCGATTCTGATTAATTTTGGTACAGAGATAGATGAGACCCTGGAAACGCACGTAGGCTATTTAAAAAAAACATTTGAGGAATGAGGGAGAAAGAGGGAAGAAAAGGGAAAACTTAGCTTTACATTACAATCAATAAGGCGCAAGGGCAAAAACTAAAGGTAGCATACCAAATCCAGTTAAACCAAATGATGCTACCAGTATTTTTTTTCAAAAGTATTGTATTTTATTTTGCCCGTGGCTTCGCTCGCGTTAAATTCGGGGCAACACAGTTCCCTTTTCCTGATTTGCAAGTACCTGCCACCTGTAGTTTTTGCTTATTTATTGTAATAGCAATCCTGAGTTTTCCCTTTTCTTCCCTTTTTCTCCCTTATTTCTCACGTTTTTTTTAAGTTATTCTATGCCCGTCTCCGGGTTCCCAACTACCTCTGTACCAAAATTCATCAAAATCGTTGTAGCCATTAAGGCCTGAAGACGTATTACATTATATTAGTAAGGAAGCAAGACAGGATGCATTGTCTCTTTCAGATACTTTATCATATATTCGCTGCCTTATTACACTCTCTGGGTTACATACAAATGGCGATTGGAGAATGGAAAGATGGTCACTTTGGAAATATGGTAAGAAGCTATATATACTATCAGTGACACGAATGTAAAATAAATAAAATAAATGTCTTGGGACAACTCACACACGGCTATCTGATCCCAAGCTAAGCAGAGCTTGTGTTATGGTAACCAGACAACTGATATATATACTTATATAATTTATAAATATATACATATTATAGATAAATCACACCCAGACACAGAACAAACAATCATGCTCATCACACAAAGTTTGTCCTGGGTGGGAATCGAACCCGCGACCTCCGACTCAGCAGTCAGGGCCACTAACCACTGGACCAACAGGCCCGTCGTGTGGCCTGGTGCTTGTGTGAATGTCATGCTCTTAAATGTCCCGCTGATGGTGGCGGGTTTGTCGAGTCATTTAATTCCCTTGAATATGGTTGAGCTAAATGGGGCTTAATCATGCGTCATGTTCGTGAACAGGCGCTGTCAGTTAGGACTGGTCATCGCGTAGTTACCGCGGTTTATTTTTAATTATTACGATTTTAAATTGAAATTTGTTTTTTTATTTACTCTGGATGCTCTTACAGTGCACGTCTACATCTTGACATGAATGATGTACCTACATATTATTTTGTAAAATGTCATGATTAAAAAGAGTGTCTATGAAGCGCTTTGAAATGGGCAACTACAGTACTTTCACAAGTTATTATGACTTGTGACTGGGACTGTAGCTGCTATTTGTTTTTGACATTCAAAAGTGCCTGTAACTGTCTGATTGAAATGAATGCTTTCAGTTTGAGTTGAGATTGAAGTATGATATTAACTCCCGAATACTGAAACGTCACTCAAAATGTGAGGGTTGCTTAACATTTGAGCAGCTCTTAAACTTTAGATTTTGTATGGTCAAACGTCACTTCTGAGTCTCTGTTAAACTTAAGTGGGACTTAAATTTTGATTGACGTTTCAGTATTCGGGGGTAAGTCAGTTATTTTATTGATAGCTCTTTTGTGGATCGTTTGCCAATTATTAACAAAAAAACCCTCATACGAATCTATGAGGGTTTTTTCCTTCCTGTCCGCATTTCTAGCTATTAGTTAGTCCGTATGTCACAGCACAAAGTTGGATCCCCAAACTAGATGTTAATCACTTATCTGTGAATGAGGGGTTTTTAAATTCTTTTGTAAATTTACCTTACTCTTTATAATGCCACTTAACTTTCGACTTCCGGATGTAATTTTTCACTTTTTTTGAAGTTTTTTTTCATCATCTTTAGTTATGTTAGAAGGATAACTCACACATTTTTGATTGAGTATTCATTTTTCATTGTCACTAAAGATATTAGCAAATCATCCATAACGACAAAAAAAAAGCGGTCGAACAAACAACCTCCTTCTTTTTTAAATTCGGTTAAAAATAAGTTTGTTGTAGGATGAGGGAACTATTGCCTCAATACCTTTAATAATATGGGTGTTAAAGGATATGACGTGTCAAACCTTACTTAACCGGCAATGCGAGAAATTCTACTCAGCACTCAAGCGTGTTCAAGAGACTTGCGCAATCATTTTGATGTTACATTGTTCAGGTAATTTTAAAACTTTTGTTAATTGTATCATCAAGTAAAAACATTTTTCCCAAAAATAAAATGTTGCATTAAATTCGAACGAGGAATCTTTGTCATTGCGGCCAAAGCGGATTTAAGGCGAGGGTGTTATAGAGCCGAGAACAACAGTGACTAATTTTCACGTGAATTTAACAACGTTTTTCCATACACTTATGAAAAAATGAGATAAAATTAGACTAATATTAAAATAAAAATTATATATATTGTAGGAGATGAACCATATTACTCATCATCAAGCCTATAAAAGCGCGCGCCGCCAGGAACGCGTCTCTCTTCGTTCATCAACCATCATAGCGCGCGGACCTATTTGACGTGAGGTGTCATCTGTATCGTGAGAATACTTTTCTAAGTTACTGATTGTTTATTAGTTGCCATTATTTACATTGTTGTGTATTAGCATGTAAGTTTTGATCCTGTTTCTTAATTTGTAAACATCTATTAAAATAAAACTGAAGTCCTATAAAGTTTAGGTTATGTGTCGTAATATTTTTTTAAATTGAAATTCCACGTCCGATCTTATATCAGAAGTGGGATCTCAATCCTAAGCCCACAAGCCGCTCAGATTATTGCGAGTATTTTCTAAATTTGAAAAATAAAAAAAAAAAACTTAAGGAACAGATTCAAAACTACCCTCTTTTGTGTTTTTATTTTATTTTGTTCTGAGTTGACCGTTCTTTGAATCAACTATGCCGAGAACACATAGCTCGCGAAGTAGATCACGTAGCAGGTCACACCGACGTCATCGTAAACGTCACGAGCCTCGAGAATCGTCTCGAAGCAAATCTCGTGTACGCTGCCGATCGCGATCTCGGTTCCGATCTCATTCGCGACCTCGGTACCAATCCTTGCCGCGATCCCGGTCTCAATCCCGGTCTCGAACACCGTCTGTAGTATCACGCAAACGACCGGAATCAAAGGATCCTAAAACACGTAAAACCGTCAATAAAACGTTAGACACTATCCTAACGCGATTAGAAGCCATAGAGAATAATTTTACAACTACCCCCATACCACGTTCCGAAATTTCAACTCCTTCCGCCGCTCAGACAATTGTTGACGCGATTCAAGCTATAAATCCAATACGATCGCATAACTATTACATCTCCAACTTCGACCCATCGATTCATGATATCGATGCGTGGTGCGAGGAGGTCGACCGCGCTCAGCTAACAAACCGTTGGAACGACAAGGAATGCCTGTCTCGCGTGGCGGGTTGCCTGAGAGGTGATGCCAAAACCTGGCTAAATGAATGGGTAACTAGTGATAGGTCATGGACTAGTTTCAAACGCGAATTTAAGCCACTCTGTCCAAGAAAGTTAGATTACGCAAACATTTTGTTCGAGACAATGAACCAAACGTCGGACAAATATAACTCGTACGCTGAATACGCCCGACGTAGTATTTTACGTCTACGTATAGTCAAAGGACTTAGCGAGGAATTAATGACTTTAATCGTCATCCGAGGTATCACTAACGCACAAGTCAGGGCGGCAGCCGCTAACGCTGAACTCACATCCGAGAATTTAGTTTCGTTCTTGTCCATTTATACTAAACCTACTAGGGAAAAACCCCCATTACCGCATCACTCTAATAGCAAACCCAGTACAAAGCCAAGGCCACATTCAAATAAATGCTTTGTTTGCAATCAAAGTGGACATAAAAGCTACACGTGTCCAAAAAGTACTAAAACGCCCGAATCTAGCACAACTACCTGCACATTCTGTAAAAAGACGGGTCATACGGAAGATAAATGTTTCGCCAAGGAAAGATCGGCACAACGAAACAAACGTAACGTAAACCTATGCAGTGACCATTCGGGAAAGGGGCGCGATAACGACATCGTGACCGCGGTAGTACAGGGTATTCCTGTTGATGTACTCATCGATAGCGGAGCGCTTAATATTTCTTTAGTATCGTCCGACGTGCTTAAATACCTGTCGTGCATTATCAAACCTATAAATTGTACCCTTAAAGGTATCGGTAACAACAAAATAGTGGCCGAATCGTGCGTAACACTCACCGTTGAATTTAGTGACATTACCTTCGAAGCTGATTTCGTCATTGTCCCTGCGAAAACTATGATCACACCGTTAATCATAGGTACGGACATCCTAAACCGCGACGGGATTACATACGTAAGAACAAAAGATAAACAATACCTCACGCGCACAGAAGAAAAGTCACTTAAGGTAGCCTTTGCTCGTGTGGTAGATAGCACTGACATAATATCACCCCTTCAGGGCCTAGAGCGAGACACTTTGATGAACGTGATTAAAGATTTCACTGACTTTTTCATAACCGGTACCGCCACCACAACGGTAACTACGGGTGAAATGCACATTAACGTCACCACCAATGCACCGGTCGCTTACCGGCCGTACAAACTTTCTCTCGCTGAAAAGTTAAAAGTCCGCGAGATAGTTAACGAACTTCTGAGTAAAGGCATTATTCGAGAGTCAGAGTCCGAGTACGCGAGTCCGATCATTCTCGTAAAGAAAAAGGACGGCTCTGACCGCATGTGCGTCGACTATCGGGCCCTCAATAGAATTACAGTCAGGGAACGATATCCGCTTCCACTTATTGACGACCATATAGACCGGCTGGGTGATAAGAGTATTACCTGTTACTCATCTCTCGATATGGCTACAGGTTTTCATCAGATTTTGATAAGCCCATCATCAGTTCATCGTACCGCCTTTATCACCCCTGAAGGGCATTATGAATACTTGAAAATGCCTTATGGTCTCACCAACTCACCGATCGTATACCAACGCATTATAAATAAGACGTTACGTAAATTCATTGACGCGGGTAAGGTGCTCGTTTACATTGATGACGTATTATTGATGAGCACCACAGTTGAGGAAGGTATTAACTTATTACGCGAAGTACTCACCGTCCTAACTCAGGCTGGCTTTTCGATAAATTTACGTAAATGTGTCTTTCTGACTACCGAAATTGAGTACTTGGGCAGGATAGTCAAACAAGGTCAGGTTAGGCCGAGTCCTCAAAAAATAAAAGCATTGTTGGACGCACCTCCTCCGTCAAACGTCAAACAGGTTCGGCAATTTTTAGGATTAGCCGGATACTTTCGGAAGTACATAGAGGGGTATGCGACAAAAACGTTTTGCGTTTCTCAACTCACTAAGAAAAACGCTTTGTTTAAATGGGGACCTGAACAAGAAAAAGTCCGCCAACAAATCATATCAAGGTTGACTAGCGAACCGATATTAGCTATCTTCGACCCTAAACTACCGACCGAAGTCCATACCGACGCTAGTAGTATCGGCTACGGAGCCGTCTTGTTACAAACCCACGACGAAAACAACAAGAAGGTAGTGGCGTATTTCAGTAAGGTCACACAGGGTGCGGAGAGTAGGTACCATTCGTATGAATTGGAAACTCTGGCTGTTGTGAAAGCGCTGCAAAACTTTAGACACTACTTGATCGGTATCCACTTCAAAGTAGTGACCGACTGCAACGCTTTCAAATCAACAGAAAGAAAGAAGGACCTGCTGCCGAGGGTAGCGCGCTGGTGGACCTACCTTCAGGATTTTACTTTCGACATTGAGTATCGAAAAGGAGCCATGATGCCTCACGCCGACTACTTGAGCAGGAACCCTCCCTTACATGTTCTTAACATCACGAGACCGCGTAACTGGGCTCAGATAGCGCAGGCAGCAGACGAAGAAACCCAGACTCTTCTCCAGCGGTTGCGTGATGGTTACCTAGACTCAGGCCGTTATGTCCAACGAAACGACCTTTTATATTACAAGTATACACCAATAGGAGAGGAACCCAAGTTCCTCTGTTTTATACCCAAAGGCCACCGACTCAGTCTCCTTCGCGTCTTTCATGACGAACACAATCATATAGGCTTCGATAAAACCTTAGATCTCGTATTAAAACACTTTTGGTTTCCCGGCCTCAGACAATTCATAAAGAAATACATTGATCACTGCGTGACATGTATTTCAAAGAAACGTGTACCTAGAGCACCTCAACAGAATATCACTTCATGGACAAAACCTGAGGTCCCGTTTTCAGTAATACACATTGATGCACTAGGCCCCTTACCCGATTCTAACGGTTACAAATTTGTACTCATAGTAGTAGATGCTTTTACAAAATATACACTTTTGTATCCCATCTACAGACAAGACGTGACAGAACTAATACGAACCATAACTAATGCGGTGTCTTTTTTCGGAGCCCCGAGCCTTATAGTGACGGATAAAGGTCGCATGTTCGAATCTTCAAGGTTTGTGGAGTTCGTTAAGGAGATGGGATCAGACATCCACTACATAACACCGGAAATGCACCACGCAAATGGGCAGGTGGAACGATACGCTCGCACCGTACTCAACATGGTCCGCATACTAGCCAGTCATCAAGAAGGTCGCTGGTCCGAAACGCTGTGGAGGCTGCAGCTAACCCTCAACATTACGAAGCAAAAGACGACTCAGACTTCCCCTTTGAACCTCATGATTGGAACTGATGCCACTACTCCAGTGATTCGGTCACTTGTTCGAGATGTGGCGCTAGAGGGATCCCAACCAAACCGTGAAGCACGAAGAGAGCTACGCAGAAACCGTGCTATCGAGTTACTTCGGAGCAATCAGAGTCGTCAAGATGAGTATGTGAATCGGAACAGACACCCACCTCGGTTGTTCAATATTAATGACCTGGTCTTTGTTATTAAGTTTTCACAGTCTACTGGCAAGCTGGATTCTGGAATGCGTGGCCCCTACAAAGTCGTACGTGCGCTGCCTAGCGGACGATACGAGTTGCGGCTATTGACCGGCTCGTACGGGAAGACTACACAGGCCGCAGCCCAGTACATGGTCCCGTGGAAGGGAGAGTGGTGTCCCGAAACCTGTGCTGCATTCTTTGAGCGTGAGTACAGTGTTATTTTTTTTTACTTGGTCATTGTTGTAGTGATCTAGTAAAGAAAATGTGATGGGCCAATAGAACAAACTGCGGGGTGTTCTAAAATAGACAGACTGCGGGATGTCTATGGCTGGTTTATGTTTGGTAAACTGCGGGGTACCAAACTCATGTAGAGGACGGACTGCGGGACGTTCCTAAAAGCAAACAGACTGCGGGATGTTTGCCTACATGATTGAGAGAGGTCTACGTTTTATGTTTGGTAAACTGCGGGGTACCAAACTCATGTAGAGGACGGACTGCGGGACGTTCCTAAAAGCAAACAGACTGCGGGATGTTTGCCTACATGATTGAGAGAGGTCTACGTTTTATGTTTGGTAAACTGCGGGGTACCAAACTCATGTAGAGGACGGACTGCGGGACGTTCCTAAAAGCAGACAGACTGCGGGATGTTTGCCTACATGATTGAGAGAGGTCTACATTTTAGGTTTGGTAAACTGCGGGGTACCAAACCTATGTAGAGGACGGACTGCGGGACGTTCCTTTTAACAAGTAGACTGCGGGATACTTGGCTTCATAATTAAAAACGAAACAGTCAGCATTTGAGAACAAATACGAGCATGAGCTCTTATTCCATTTGTAGGCATGTTTAATCTGTGTAAACACTGTTACGTTATTTATTTACAGAAGCCGACTTTACAGAAGATATCACTATCCCCGACCACGAGATTACTCTGGACCCTGTTGACACACCCATAGCAGAGGCTGAGGCTGACCCATCCTGTTCAGCCGCCGCAGAAGTTAATGCCCCAGCACAGGCCTTGCCGGACATTTCAGATGCCGCCGAGGACGACGCATAGTCAGGAGAGGCCGTGTAGGAGATGAACCATATTACTCATCATCAAGCCTATAAAAGCGCGCGCCGCCAGGAACGCGTCTCTCTTCGTTCATCAACCATCATAGCGCGCGGACCTATTTGACGTGAGGTGTCATCTGTATCGTGAGAATACTTTTCTAAGTTACTGATTGTTTATTAGTTGCCATTATTTACATTGTTGTGTATTAGCATGTAAGTTTTGATCCTGTTTCTTAATTTGTAAACATCTATTAAAATAAAACTGAAGTCCTATAAAGTTTAGGTTATGTGTCGTAATATTTTTTTAAATTGAAATTCCACGTCCGATCTTATAATATATATATGTTTATATCGATGCTGGATGCGGCAAGCTGAAGACAGGGTACTATGGCGGTCATCATTCCCCGTCGTGTCCGATGCTAACTGTCTGACAGTCACGATTGGATCCGACATAGCCATAATTGCTATCTACAGGCCCTATGCATTTAAAAATCTCTCAAAATTCATACAGTCTTTGGATAGTGTTCTCTGTGAATTTAAATCGTTTAGAAACATAGTAATTATAGGGGACATAAATATTGACATTGCCCGTAATAATAAAGATGCGTATTCACTGGACTATTTGGACGTACTGTCCCACCACGGACTTATTCCTGGACACACATTGCCTACTCACGGATCTACTTGTCTCGACCATGCCAATATAAAAACAGCTCTCGCTAGCACAGTTTTGGTGCTAGAGTCAACCGTCACAGATCACTTTGCAGTTTTACTTTCTTTGTCATTAAATGGGATCAAAACATTAGACTCTCACCAAAACACTAAAATAAATGACGAAGAGCTTACTAATGACATTTGCAACATGAGTTTTGACTCTGTCTATGCAACAAAGGATCCTAATTTGGCTACTGAATATTTAATTGAACCAATTCGCCTGGCTATATCAAAGAACACTAAAACTATCTCTATCTCACGTAGACGCAAACCGATTAAACCCTGGATTACGCAAGGATTACTGAAATGCATGCGGCATAGAGACAATCTATATAAAAAGTTAAATAAAGATCCATCAAATGAAATACTTGTGGTGTCCTACAGAAGGTACCGTAATTTTTGTACAAACCTACTACGAAAAGCAAAAAGAGATTACGAGAAACTAGAATTTGAAAAAGCAGGTAGAAACTCTAAACAGCTTTGGCGTGTAATTAAGAATGTCACAAGCATAGGTCAACTAAAGTCAACAGCCCATGATCTCATAGCGGATAATATCGATAAGCAAAGCACTTTAAATAAAATTAATGACTATTTTGCAAATGTAGGGAAACGCCTAGCTGATAAAATACATAGAGATCCACAGTCTTTCTCGCTGCCAGACCCCCAGAAGGAATCGTTTGTTTTGCTTAAGACAAATGAGCTGGAAGTGGAACGCTTAATTCTGTCACTTAAAAATGATTCTGCAGTCGGCTGGGATGGAATTTCGTCTGGATTTTTAAAACAACATAAAAAGGTTATTATTCCCCCCCTGACTTATATTTGTAACCTGTGCCTTGATACTGGCGTCTTCCCTGACCTGTTCAAAAAGGCACTTCTTCACCCCATTTTTAAATCTGGAGATCGTGACCGTGTCGAAAATTATAGACCCATTTCTGTACTTCCTGCAATGTCCAAGGTACTGGAAAGGATAATTAATTCAAGGCTGGTTGCATATATGGAATCTCGCAAACTATTGTCGATTAACCAATTTGGTTTTCGAAAAAATCTGTCTACTGCTGACGCTGTTCATAAACTGGTTAATCACATTGCTAAAAACCTTGATATCGGTAAGAAATGCGTTGCATTGTTCCTAGATTTAGCGAAGGCATTCGACACGGTCTCGATTCCCATCTTAATATCTAAGCTCGAGTGTCTAGGTATTCGAGGTACCCAACTTTCACTGTTTCAGAGCTACCTTACAAATAGAACACAATGTGTGAAAATTGGAAACCACACTAGCTCCGATTTAAACTTCACATTTGGTGTACCACAAGGCAGTATTCTTGGTCCCAGTTTATTTTTAATCTACATGAATGACTTGTGTTGCCTCAGCCTAGAAAACGGTTCAATTTTCTCGTATGCGGACGATACAGCACTTGTATTTACATCTGATAGTTGGGAGGATACATACCGTCATGCACAGACGGGTTTTGACATGGTCAGTGAATGGCTTAGAAATAATCTGCTTACACTGAATATCCCGAAAACAAAAATATTAAATTTTTCTATTCGCAATACTAATGTTCCAGCAGCCAGTTCACTATATGTTGCTTCCCAGAAGACTTATTCAAATGGTAGTAGCGACGGTTATGGCACTCATGATCACAGTATCTGCAAAATCGAACGAGTCTCATCGATTAAGTATCTTGGTATTGTGATAGACTGCAACCTTACTTTTAAAGATTACATAATACACCTCTCAAATAGAGTTCGTAAATTAATCTACATTTTTAAACAACTACGCCAGTCAGCTGATGCTGTTGTCATGAAAATGACCTATCAAGCTCTGTGCCAATCAGTTCTGGTATATTGTATCTCTTCCTGGGGCGGTGCGGCGAAATCCCACTATATTCAGATCGAACGCGCACAGAGAGCTGTGCTTAAGGTGTGCTGTTTTAAGCCAAGACTTTATTCCACCGTTAAGCTCTATGAATATTGTCAAGTTCTAACAGTGAGACAATTGTTCGTTTTGGCCACTGCTATCAAACAACACGCTATAACCAACTACTCTCAGGAAACCAATCGCCGCAACAATCTTGTAGCTAGAGCTACTCCTCTTAAAACCTCTTTTAGTCATAGATTTTTTATTTTCCTTGGTCCTTATCTTTACAATAAATTGCACCGAATTCTTACCCTTCACTCTATGAACAAGTATAATTTTAAAATCGCTCTACAAACCTGGCTCCAAAGCCAAACATACACTGCTACAGAAGCTCTCTTGGACGTATTAGTCTAATCACACAAATTAAAAAACCACCCACACTATCACACACACACACACCCCAACACCCCTCTAACACAATCGTACACACATGACAACCTCCCCATACATACCTACACATATTGTTTTATTTTTTCTAATTGTTTTTTTACTTATATTTCTCATGTGGTCACTAAACTCACTTATTTATTTGAAACTTGTATTACTTGCTATTTAAATTTAAGCTACTAGTTGTGTAACTCTTAACAGGTGGGGACCTGGTGACCTGTACTACAGGTGTTACTACCTACCACAGGCACCAGCGATCCACAACCAAAAATTGTCAGCTAATGGTACTTTGTGTTAATATTGTCTGTATTTTTTTGGCTTGTGGTGAGAAATAAACATTTATTATTATTATTAGGGGAGGGCTATGTCTAGCAGTGGACTAATATAGCCTGATGATGATGATGTTTATCTGTGATATTCAATTTATTTTTTTTAAATTAAATATTTAGGCTACAAAAACATGCAAAGCCTTGCTTTAAAATTACCACTGGCTATAGGGACTTGTTCATTGTTATCTGTGATAAAATTAGAAAAGAATATAGAGGAGATCGTGGCTAAATAATCCGCCGCTCGGGTCGATTTTTAGGTTAAGCCGTACTTGCCTAGATTGGTCTGTGGATGGGTGACCACCCTACATACCGAGTTTCCTCAGTGCCTCGGAAAGCACGTTAAACCGTTCGTCCCGGCTGTCATTTCTAGATCTTTGACAGTCGTTACAGGTAGTGTTTCGAAAGTCTGACAACCAGTCTTACCAAGGGGTATCGTATTCCCGAATACTAACAGGGTTGTAGAGGTCAGATAGGCAGTCGCTCCGTGTAAAATGCAGATATTCAACTGCATCCAGTTAGGCTGGAAGCCGACCAAAACATAGTTGGGAAAAGGCTAGGCTGTTGATGATGAAAGCACTTGCGATAAATGACATAAAAGCACACGTGTGATCATTGCATGTTGAACCTTATCATAAAACATTAAAACCAGTTTTCTAGGTAGTGTATAAAAAATAATATTATTTATTGACAGATGAAGAGAAAAAGCTCTGCAAGAACGTAATGCGTTTACATCGAGCATCATTCAGCAAGTTACGAGTGTGTGGTCTGTTCTACTTAGACGCTGCGTTACAACTAAGTCTGATGAGTCTTCTTACTAACTACACTGTTGTGTTGCTTCAGTTCGCATTTTTGTAATCCAGGTTTAAGTAATTTATTCCTTACTTATATTATAAAAGCGAAAGTGAGTTTGTTTGTTTGTTGGTTTGTTTGTTACCTCTTCACGCTTTAATGGCTAATTGTGATGAATTTTGGTTCATAGATAGTTGGGAACCAGGAGACGGACATAGGCTAATTTTTATTTTAAAAAAGTTGGATGTGAGGGAGAAAGAGGGAAGAAAAGGGAAAACTTAGCGTTGCTATTACAAATCAATAAATTCGGTAGCCTAAAGCTAGTTTATTATACAACATTAGTTTTTCTTTATGCGAAACCCGAAACACGTGTCTAGAATGTAACGCGGTAGACGAAAATGTGCAGTCAATGTTTTTGCCATTTAATCTGATGCAATACATTATGTTCAGTCCAAAATATCGCATCAAAAACAATTTAATAACCCCAAATAGTATCATAAGCATTATTATTTCTATTATTGGGACCCTATTGATAATAATATTATATGTGCGCTGCACTTTTTTGGTTTATTTCAGCGATGGTTGTCAAGGATGTCCCTTATCCTACATTATAACTGGTTATATCGACAGTATCTTCTATTCTTTCGGTTTTCTTTTGAGTTTTGCCAACGGAATATTCCAGTCCAAAAACTCTATCAAGTTTGTTATAGCATTTCAAAATGTGCACAGGTTTCTCAAGTATGACTCCAGATATAACCGTTTCATAATTTGGAATTGGATCATTATAATTGTATATCTTTTTGGTTATATTGTCATTTTTACAACTCTCAGCAAACCGCTTGGGGAAAGTTTTTGTATTTTTTTTTGTGCCAACGTTGTAGTTCTTATTGATTTTAATTTTATTTATGCCTGGCGAGTCATTAAGTTATTGGAAAATAAAGTTTATTTGCGGCGCGTTCAAATTATGAATATTCTAGAAACAGAAGAGGTGCACGAAAATTTGTTTTGCAACAAAATGTTTCAAACATACGTTGATATATTAGAGTGTTATGACATTCACAAACTTTGTTATCAGCATTTTGTAAGTAAATATTTATTCAATTTATTGTTTAAAAGAGAATCTCTCTGAATATCAGGATGGTCACCAGTCGGTTTATAACTCAAACTCAAATCATTTATTTCAATTAGACCATTACAGGCACTTTTGAATGTCATAAAAACAAGAACAAAAAAAATCATGCTGCTACAGTCCCAGTCACAAGACATAATAACTTGTGAAAGTACTGTAGTTGCCCATTCCAAAACGTAGATCTCTATGGAGAAGAATGGGCAAGAAACTCCATGGACACTCTTTTAAATCATAATGTTTTATAAAATCATGGATACATCATTCATGTTGAGATTATTCATAATGTGAGAACGATGTAGAAAAACGAGCACATTTAGAGCGTCCAGAGTAAAAGCAATAATTATCACGAGTTTAATAGAAGAATTAAAACAAACCGTGGTAGCTAAGAGATGACCAGTCCCAACCGACAGCGCCCGTTCACGAACATGACGTATGGATCAGCCCCATTCAGCTTGACCATTTTGAAGGGAGCTATATGACCCGACACACCCGCCACCATCAGCGAGACATTTAAGTGAGCATGACAATCTCTCAACCACCAGGGCAACCGTCGAGTCAATAAAATTACATAGAACTCACACATGGGCATTACAATTATACAATACTAGCTTTCGCCCGCGGCTTCGCCCGCGTTAAATTTGGGGTAACACAGTTCCCCTTGCGCCTTATTGATTTGTAATAGCAACGCTAAGTTTTCCCGTTTCTTCCCTCTTTCTCCCTCACATCCCACTTTTTTCAAGAAAATATTAGCCTATGTCCGTCTCCTGGTTCCCAACTATCTCTGTACCAAAATTCATCAAAATCGGTGTAGCCATTAAAGCGTGAAGAGGTAACAAACAAACAAACTCACTTTTTCTTTTATAAAATTAGTAAGGATTATTTATATGTTAATCAATTCGAAGTAGGATGGAGTAACTCGTAGTAATGAATAATACCTCAGCCCTGGGAAGCCTGGATGTTAGACTCTTGAGTAGTGACCTCAAAGGCGAAGTGTAAAAAAGTGGTATGTGAGGGAGAAAGAGGGAAGAAAAGGGAAAACTTACCGTTGCTATTACAAATCAATAAGGCGCAAGGGGAACTGTGTTACCCCGAATTTAACGCGAGTGAAGCTGCGGGCGAAAGCTAGTATATTATAAATGCGAATGTTTGTGAAGATGTATGGATGGATGGATGTTTATTACTATTTCACGTCAAAACGGATGCACGGATCTTGATAAAATTTGGCACATAGGATACTTTTTGCGATGTCATGCGGGAAAATCCGCGGGCACCAGCTAGTGTAAAATTATTATTAGTATTCAGGAACCTGTTCAAAATTAGTTTGAAAAAGGCTATAATGTCTAATTTCGTAGGACAACCACCACGCGGGCGAAGTAGCAGGCTAGGCCTAAAAAAGACTTTGCTGACTTAATCTAAAATTTAGTATCTAGTCTGTCTGCCGTGATAGATACCGCGGCTCCGGAACATAAAGAGCAATAGAAGGACCATGGGTGGGTTTGAGGCCCGGCGCTCATTATCGGCATCGGCACGACTGAGGATTTTAGGTCGCAAATAGCAATTATACATAACATAATGACAATAAAGTAGAAATTTCCGTTATATATGGTCGTAATAACAAAAATACCGCTTCGGTATGCTTGAGGCTGCTGTATCGGCAGCCTTGAGAATGCTTCGGCATCCTTCAGTACGCCGCCGGCGGCGACGCAACACTAGGGGATAGTTTGCCCTGCGGGGCGAGGGGAGGCATCCATTTGTATCATTTGACTCACACACCACACGATAGGTATGAGACGCGGTAATACGATATGAGACGCTTCGGCAAGCTACAGGACGGTGCGGAATGCTTAAAGACGCCTCGTCATCCCTAAGAACGTTGCAGCATGCCAAAGCATAATTTCCGACAGTGTGCGCATGCATGTAGGATGCCGAAGGATCCTTTTCCTTGCCGATGCCGATAATGGGCGCCGGGCCTTAATTAGTATAAGTTTAACACTTCGAACGCTCCGCTCAAAGCAGTTAAGTTATTTGAAGATTTTTAAAAGTAAATGGATCTAGTCTTACCAGTACTTTGAAGACTTCTCATCAATCTATAGCAAGCATCATCTGCTTCAGAGATAGACGTGTAGAATTTCTCGCAGTGTGAACTGAATTTAGTTACAAATGCAATATTCTTCATTACCCAAAGAATTGTCACCGTAAAAAACGTCTGCACTTCATACTACAAAAAAAAAACTTTATGCACAAGTAAAAACTGTACAAAGGCGGACTTAATGCCTTAGGCATGTTCTACCAGTCTACCTTAAGGTGATGCAGAGACAAAACACAGTAGGTGTGATTGAAGAAAAAAAGGGTATTAGAAAATAAATATAGGTATATACATATATAAATAACTATAAATATATTCAACAAAATTATATAAAGTTATGAGACCGTAACAAGACAACAACCACAACTTAAACACGAGACGAATCTACCAACTTCTTATAAATATATTCACGAGCTTCCTTTTTGGAAGTAAACGGACTGGTAACCATCCTGATATTCTGAGGAAATCAACGAGCTCATTCCACAGAAAGAATGTCTGGACGAAGTAAGCAGATTTGATAAAACCAGAGCGGTGAGAAGGACATCGAAGAAGACGATTATTGGCGGACCGAAGAAAAAAAATGTAATTCCATTTTTTGCTAAATTGTTCTGCTCAAGGTAGATAATTAATTTAATAGATCATCACGACACAGCAGTATAATATAAAAAAAAAAAACAAAACTATTGTGCTTACCGCTCCATAGTGAGATTGACCCGATCTTGTTAGTTCTATCAAAGTTTGAAGGTACAGTAAACTCAAGAGAAATGTGTCTATTCCATGAAATAAATAAAATAAATAAAATAAAAAAAAAAAAAAATAAAAAAAAAAATAGCCTTTATTAACAATCTTACATCTAGTTACACAAAATTTACTTAAAAAGAAAAAAAATGATAGTATTTATTCGACATCGGTTTCCAGTAATTGTTTTGCTTTCGCATAGGCCTCCCCCATAATCTTCCACGTTTCGCGATCGTGGGTTTTCCTTTTCCACAAAGACCCCGCTGCTGCTTTAATATCGTCGTCCCATCTTCGTATCGGGCGTCCTCTCTTCCTCCTCCTTTTATTCCATGAAATAAAACCTTAAAAATAGAAAACATTGAAAATACAGTCAATAACTAAGAAGTTATAATACCTGAATTTAACCAGAATAATACTGTCTATTTAACTCATTTTATTTCATTAAGCTAGCATTGTTAGTTTCCGCAATTTATATAGGTACATATAAAAGTACACTCGAAAGCGAAATTGTCACCTAAAGATAGGTGACAATTTCGCTTTCGAGTGTACTTTTATATGTACCAATTAAGTATACAATTTATATAGTTTCAAATTTTCGATAAACACATAACAAAAATTACTTAAGACTTACCACAAACTTGAATACTTTTTTAAAAACAGCATATGCTTCCATTAAATGGATGTATGCATGAAAAAGCTTTTTCATTTTATCATCATATTTATCGTCTTCTAACTCCAAACTGAGAATACTGTAATACTCAACTTCAGAGATCCACGAAATAATACCATCAGTTATCATACCAATTACAGAAACGGCATAAGTAAAGTTTACATCAAAATAAATTAAAGAGTAAAAATATACTGCTAATTTCAAATCTCGGGTCAAAGCAACACCGATAACAAAAAAAATAAAATGGCGTACGAATCCAATCCAGTTCTTTTTGATAGACTTCTTGTAGTGTTTATAATTGATTAATCTGAAAGCCCTTTGAATCTCTAAAATCATTTGAACATGCTCTTTTCTATGGATAACGTTAAGTATGAAGAACAAAACAAAAGGAATCACTATAAAGACGACATGGATTTTTATAAAGACGACGAGAAATTGATTGAATACTCCTTCGAATTCCCTTGCTAAGAGATTTTTTATGTGAAAAATTATAAATCCAAGAGTACCAATGAGAGACAAGATATAGTAGGACACACGGTGAGGTCGAATACAATTGTACTGTATCGAGAACCTTGATAAAAATAATATGTGCTGTAGACACCGAAATGGAAGAAGAGTTTTTTGAAAACTTTTATCCAGGAAGTTGTTGGTAATAGGGTTTATATTGATCTGTGTCTTCATAACTAATGCACTTGTACAACCGGACGAATGAGTAATACAACTGAACTGTCATTCATTTTATGGAAAACTTCGTTTAATCATACTTTACATTATAATCAACTCAAAAAGACATAGCTTGCGTCGTCACAACTTCAATGTACTAATTAATATTCATGACAAAAATAATAGTGGTATTGCTACTGTTTCAGTAGGTATCATAATTAAAGAAATGAAGTAAGTCAAAGTCCATTTCTACTTCCTTTATTGTTTTAGTTTTTTTTTAAAATTATTTAATAAAAAATATTTAATGTATCATTATACCATCTTTATAACTAAAAATGCTGCAATTAAATACTTTGACTTTGATAAAAAAGTAATAAGTGTAAAATAAGTTTACTTCCGGTAGTCGGTGGCAAAAGAGTCAATGAAATAAAAAAGTGTGTGTGTCAGCTCCGACGCACGACTGGAGTTTACTCCTTAAGTACGAGTATCTAACCATACGCAAAAAGAGTTTATTCAACTGAAAAAAGATTAATATCATATGAAAGGGTAAATTCACAAATTAATGACAAAAATAGCAATATAAATACATCGACACTGATAGAAACAAACAAGCCCAATAACATATAGTATATAGGTATAGTCGCCTATACAGCATACCATATGTACGTCTTAATACACTCACAGCCAAATTAGAAAGTTGCGCACCAAAAACGTGACACATTTTCGTTACTTTAGTAGGTTTTACCCCTGGGATTTTTCTCATACCGGGCGCCTTATACACGCTTACTTTTTGATCGTTTTAATCGTTTGGGCCGTTGGTTTCACTTACAAAATACTATTCATTAAAAGCTTGTACAGCGTTGTAACTTTTAAAATAAAAAAAATAGCAAGTGATAAATAAGGTCATACTCATACTCGCAAAATGCACGAAATAAATAGTAGCGCCACGAGATAGTTACCTACCTACGTCGTTGTCGGCCGTTGCGTACCTTCACTGCCCGAACAGGCTAAAGGTTATTGACTCGCTCAGCTGATGTTCACGTAAACAAATTAAATGATTCCAAATTTTCCTTCATACTTTTACGGGCTTAGGACCAACATAAATGCTTTGCTGCATTGCTGCCTAAGCTACCTAATTTAAAATAGTTATGCTAAAAGCGGTAGGTTACATGTAAAAATAAATCTCTAATGGCCTGCTAGTTATGACGTATTTAAAAATGTGGAATCAAAATTATGTACAATTAATTAAAAAAGAAAAAGTTCTAATTACATGATTTAAAAAAGTTTTGTTACTTACCTAAATCACCTTTGCACTTAGCGACACTTAAAAAATGTTCCAATTGTAGGTACCTAATCAAAATTATTTACAACGATTAAAAAAAGTTATTAGTTAGTTAAACTTCACGATATCGTAATAATTGTTCAAAGTGGAGTCCATTCCTTTGGATACACAATCTTGCACGTTTCATTAAATTGTCTTTTAATTTCATTAACGTGTCCCTGTCACTTTTTAAAATTTCGAATGCGTCCTCTATCGCGCGTTTCATTTGTTCACGAGTTTGATGTTCGTTTTTGTACACTAACCGCTTCACTTCACTCCACAAATAAAAATCCAGTGGGGTCAGGTCCGGACTCCTTGCTGGCCATGCAACTGGACCACCCCGTCCAATCCAGTGATCTCCAAACACGGAATTTAAATTGTCTGCCCAGACGGAATTTGCGGGTTAGGTATACCACGCAGTCGCAAAGATTGCAAGTGGTTTGGTTCACCGTAGAGACGTCGAGCTGCCTGCGCATCAAAACCCGCGATTGCGTAAAATTGCACCATGGCAACGAACTCCAGGTTGGAGTACTCGTAATTCCGAGACGTCATTATTTTTGCGCAACAACACACCGATAACGTCTTAGAGAAACTGAATTTGAATTATTCCTTGACATGTCACCACTCCTGCGCTGCCCTAAGCGCGCGGGGTGCGCGGGCGCGCGCCTTTCGTATTACCAATCAAATGGGGTTTGTGGGCGGGGTTTGGTCTAGCATTGGCTATTTTTTGTGAGTCCACGTTGACTAGGCGAACGCATCATTAATGTTATTATCGAAATCTGCCTACTAATGGTTCGCATTATTTATTCACACATGCGTAAATTAATTCGAGTTGTTAAAAAAAAACTATTTTATTTTTTAATTTTATCTTTACAAATCGATAGTGTTTCATGCACTGGTTCGACCCTCCACGGGATTAAAACGATAAAAAAGTAAGCGTGTATATGAAAATCGATTCTTAAGGAGTAAACTCCAAAAGTCACCGACTTCCGACTTCCGGAAGTAAAATTATATTCTTCCATTTTTTGGAAGTCGGTTTTATTTTTTTACCAAAAGCTTTTAGAATAGAATAGAATATGTCTTTAATTGCTAAGAATGTAGGTAACATAAAAATAAGATGAAGATAAAAATAAGTTACATAATTGAGATCCATATACATTCTGCCTTATTAGCATGCAAATATATTTTCTACGTTTTGTGTTATTTTCGAGATTCAGAGAGCTCCTCTGAGTCTCTGACTAAATAATAGCAGTCGCTCGGGTCAATCTTTAAGGTAAGCGTCGCTTGCTAAATTTGATCAGTGGATGGGTCACCGTTCTCGTTACATACCGAGTTTCCTCCGTAGCTTGGAAAGCACTCTGTGCATGGGTCACCACTCGTACCGAGTTTCCCCCGCACCTTGGAAAGCACTTAAAGCTGTTGGTTGATGGACCTGCAGGTAGTTGTTCTGAGTCTGGCAGTAAAATCATCAAATAACTTCCCCCCGCTCTGGACGGTGTGACGGGAGGGAGTGTCGGACTATTACTGACTAAATCCTGGCTGGGTTTGTTTCTTCTTTTGCTCTTTATGTTCCGGGACCGCGGTATCTCTTTCAAACAACCAGCAACCCCGCAGTCCCTTTGCCTCCCCTTATTCCGACTAACTTAAATCTACTGAATCTGGCTTATACCAATATCGAACGCGTTTACACCATCAACATAAACTGGACGTCGCTCTTAGTAAGACGCATTTCATGCTTGCAAATATTTTTTGCTCGGCTCCGCTTGTATTACTTACTAGTATTATAAAAGCAAAAGTGAGTTTGTTCGTTACCTCTTCACGATTTAATGGCTAAACCGATTTCGGTACAGAGATAGTTGGGAACCAGGAGACGGACATAGGTTAATTTTTATTTTTAAAAAGTGGGATGTGAGGGAGAAAGAGGGAAGAAAAGGGAAAACTTAGCGTTGCTATTACAAATCAATAAGGCGCAAGGGGAACTGCGTTGCCCCGAATTTAACGGAAGCTATGCCGCGGGCAAAAGCTAGTTCAATAATATTTCAAAGCCTTTAAAAGCAGTTACTGAAACAATTACATGAAATGAGTACAAGTCTGACACTCCCCCGCCCCCCTCCGCTCCAGTTGTTTGATTATTTCCTATTCGCAAGAAAAAGTCTCATCTCTTTTTGCAGTCGTTCCCTGAAATCATAACAGCCGTGTTAACCTCTCTGCAAAAATCTAATGCTTAACTAGTCCAACCAAATAATTAGACCCTTAAAAACCCACTGTGGGTGGAGCGGGGGGCAGTGTCAGACTTTTACTTACTAAAATCCACCCATGTTCCTTTGTTTGCCCCTTATGTTCTGGGGCCGCGGTATCTCTTTTGAACCCGTGACCTCGTCAAGCGCTGACCCTGGTAGGCCCTTCTGACTCTGAAATACCATACTTCAAGTTCTTGTCTCTCAGTCATCTATATATTCACTTAGACAAAGATCATGTCAAAGATTATTTTATGTAAAAAAGAAATTAATCTTCTTCGTCAAAATAATGTAATAGTTAATCAATTACTATATAATGTGGTCTACCCTTTCAAATTGATTAGGTTAAAAAAGACAAAAAAAGTACTCTGAGAAAGGAACAAACAAAAAAGGGAATTCCATATTGAAATACGCGTTGGATTTGTTGAGTGAATAAAGAATAAAATGATGGACAGTCAAAAAATTACCGATACTAACAATTTCCTCGATAGGGGGTTTCAAACCATGCTCTTACCATTTCAGTGCATGCAACACATATTCTTCCTATCAAGTTTCTCCATCAAATATAATTGTATAAGAACGCCTACAGTCAATTATTTTGTGGTGTCGTTCATTGGGACTCTTGCCTTTATCGTCTTTAATACGTTGTCGTACATTTTTAAAAGATTTTCTGATGGCAACACTTCGATAATCAAAACCTTTAATATACTAAACCACCTAATATTAGTATTCAATTATTGTATGTTTTATTGCACTAACGTTATAAAAAGGAAGGATAACGTTCAAATGATTTTAAAGATCCAGAGCGCTCTTAGAGTAATCTATTACAAAGACTACAGCACGATAACTATTTGGAACTGGATCAACGTTTTGTTGCATTTTGTTATATATTTTATTTTAGTGACTTTCACACACAGTTTGTGGGCCTCATTTTTCTTTTATTCTTTATTTTACTTTAATGTGAACACAATATACGTTTTAAGAATGATTGCTTTGATAAGAAATGGAATTAAAACCTGGATCATTGAGGTCAAGTACTACGGTAAATTAAGCTCTCAGCTTGAGGAACAGAAATATGATGATAACTTGAAAAAACTTTTTCAAGCGTACGTAGATCTCTTGGACGCGTTTGACATTCTGAAAGACATTTTTCAATATTCGGTAAGAATAAATCTTTGCCATTTCCCATTAAGTTATTACCATTTATGTTTTGGACGATTTTGCTAACTACCTGTTTGCAAAACATGAATAGTTAACCCCCTTATTGCATACTAGCCGGCGACCGCGGTTTCGCACGCGTCATATCTAAAAAAAAGTATATTGTGTTATTCCAGAACATAATCTACCTCTGTGCCAAATTTCACCAAAATCAGTTCTGCCGTTTTGATGTGAAAGAGTAACAACATCCATATATGTTTACATCCATCCTCAAAAACATTCGTATTTATAATATGCTAGCTTTTGCCCGCGGCTTCGCTCGCGTTAAATTCGGTAGCGCCTTAATGATTTGTAATAGCAACGCTAAGTTTTCCCGTTTCTTCCCTCTTTCTCACTCATATCCCACTCTTTTTTTTAAAAAAAAAATGCCCATGTCCGCCTCCTGGTTCCCAACTATCTCTGTACCAAAATTCATCAAAATCGGTTTAGCCATTTAGGTGTGAAGAGGTAACAAACAAAGAAACAAACTCACTTTCGGTTTTTATAATATTAGTAAGGATTAGTAGGATTTAAACAAAATGGTGTATGTAATAATTTTATTTTCAGATGATGATACAAGTAGTAGAAACTTTATTCAATGTGTTATTAGCTCTGCAAATGGCAATAGAAAATTTACTAACTAAGCGTACTTTTGTAAGTTTTTGATATTATCATAATTCTAAGGCCCTAGTGACAAAGGATGTAAATCCAAAAGTGCAACTTAACAGAAAACCTCCTTTCACGTTTAAACAGATGATGATTTATAGTTAACTAGCTTTCGCCCGCGGTTGCGCCCGCGTTAAATTTGGGGTAGTACAGTTCCCCTTGCGCCTTTTTGATTTGTAATAGCAACGCTAAGTTTTCCCTTTTCTTTCCACTTTCTCCCTCACGTCCCACTTTTTTTTTTTTTAAATAAAAATTAGCCTATATCCGTCTCCTGGTTCTCAACTATTAAAGCCATTCAAGCGTGAAGAGGTATACGGCTTGTCCGGGGCTACCGCACGATCTCCGGCGAGGCAGCAAGCCTCCTTGCCGGACTGCCACCGTGGGATCTGGAGGCGATAGTCCTCACGCGCCTGTTTGAGTGGCGCGCGGAGGCACTACACCGGGGGAAAAACCCACTGCCGCGGCAAGTTGCCGCTCGGCGGGCAGACCTCCGGTGCGATCTCATGGTGGCATGGAGAGAGCGACTGTCGCAACCCCGTGCAGGGCACGCTACAATAGTGGCGGTAAGTCCCCTCTTTGAGGAGTGGCTGGAAAGGCGTCATGGCGTCCTCACCTACCGCCTGACGCAGATCCTCACCGGACACGGAAGTTTCGGGAGGTTCCTGCACATCATCGGGCGGGAGGAAGCGCCCGGGTGTCACCATTGTGACGATCGCCCGGAGGACACGGTGGAGCACACAGTGGCGATCTGCCCGGCATGGGCAGAGCACCGCCGTGCCCTCGTAGAGGCGATCGGCGGCGGCGATCTCTCGCGTCCGGCCCTGGTTCAGGCCATGGTCCGGAGCGAGAGGGAATGGGAAGCGGTCACCACCTTCTGCGAAGCAGTAATGCTAGCGAAGGAGGTGGCCGGGCGTTTGAGGGAGAGAACATCTGCCCAACCCAGCCGCCGCGGGAGACGCCCATGGCGCCGGGCGCCGCGAGACGACTTCCGGCCACCGTAGATGCGGGCCTTAGGGCGGTGAGCAATGGGTAGTTCACCGCCCGTCCGTCGATTGACGACAGGCCGTGTCGACGGCGCGTTCGTGTTTCACGCGCGCCTCAAAGAGAGTCAGCAAAGCAGAGGGGCTTGCCAGAGCCTCTGCCTGCCGGGGTTGCGGGTTGTTCGAAAGAGATACCGCGGCCTCGGAACGTAAAGGGCAATAGAAGAAACATGGGTGGGTTTTAGTCAGTACAAGTCTGACATGCCCCCCCGCTCCACCCAGAGCGGGGGAAGTCATTGGATGATTTCCCAACCGAAAAAAAAAAAAAAAAAAAAAAGCGTGAAGAGGTAACAAACAAACAAACTCACTTTCGCTTTTATAATATAAGTAAGGAAGTAAGGAGGAATTTCTCCTGTATTGTGAGTGCGTTAACAAACATTTAATCTCACATCCACAAACAGCCAGTCCCGAAACAACTATCTGTAGGTCATACAAACATTTGTTCCATGCGGAAATCGAACCCGCGACACGCAGCGCAGCAGTCGATTGCTCAGCTTTTGCGCCAACCGTGCCGAGATAAACTAAATAAGTTCTTATTAATTTCTTTATTTCACTTATCATCTTATTACATATTTCTTTTAAAATGTATTATACAATTTATAATATAACAAACATTCTCGCTACCCAAATTTATTGATTTTCACAAAAAAAAGTTTACAAAACTTTCGTTGATTTGCACATTTATTTGGACTCTAATTTTGTTTTTTAAAGTTACGAAGATGTAATCTCATTTTTTTTTTATTTAAACTATAAACAATATTGTTGCCCTATGAACACACCTATTTTTGTCCCAGTAAGAACAAAACTTTGAGAGATAATTATGATTATTTTTTGTACACGCATAGAGAATATACAAAATGGCTGCCAAAAAGCGGGGAAGTGAATTAGACCCAAGTGTGTATCGTCATAGTAAATTAAAACACTCATTACATAAGTATCTAGAATATTGCTAGTTCATAACCGGACACATTGTATATAATATCATATATAAAAAAAACAATTTTAAATTGTAGCTCGCCGGTGTTTGGTTTTTAGATATAACTTAGATCCGTTTTCATCAAACGACAGACAATTTTAATAACTTTGATTTACTTAACTCACTCAAATTCAAAATTGTTTAATTGTCTGAATATGGTACATTTTTATGGTCTTGTTTTTTGGGGTGAGAAATCGTCAAATAACTTCCCCTGCTCTGGGAGGACGGGGGGGGCGTGTCAGACTGACTAAAACCCTGGGTGGGTTTTAGTCAGTCTGACAGTGGGTGTTGCTTCTATTGCCCTTTATGTTCCGGGGCTGCGGTATCTCTTACGAACAACCCGCAACCCCGGCAGGCGGGGGCCCTGGAAAGCCCCTCTACTTTGCTGACATCTCTTTGAGGCGCGCGTGAAAATATGTGTAAATATAAATAAAGGTCTCATCATATTCTGCCACTGGGGGAGTGCAAATATTTGAATACATTATTGCATTATCGACAAATCGGACGGCATTTGGTTCATTATCGACAAATCGGACTGCTAACCCTTTTCACTGGGCTCACAGAACTGTTCCTAATCTGAACTGAAAGATGTCTACTGTTAAGCTAGCCATCAACAGAGGACATCCATTTTTTAGGGTTCCGTACCTAAATAGAAAAAAAAGGAACCCTTATTGGATCACTTTGTCGTTCGTCTGTCTGTGCGCTAGTCAAGACCCTTTATCTCAGGAATGCGTGGGGGTATTAAGTTAAAATGATTACTATATTATTATACTCAATTGACGTCACGGTTGCCGCAATGGCTAAGCGTTTGACTGCTGCTCTAGCTTAATGTTTGTATGACCTACAGATCGTTGTTCCTGGGGCCTTAGTCTGCTATTACAATAGTGTCAGAATGGTCGATCACTGATCGCATAATGGTTAATTTTGACAAGTTTGGTAATCTGCTACATACTAAACTTGTCAAAATCCATTCTGACACTATTGTAATAGCAGACTCAGGCCCCAGGAACAACGATCTGTAGGTCATACAGATAATAAAATAATAATAATAAATGTTTGTAAACGCACCCACGGTACAGGAGAAATTTCTAGTGTGGG
Organism: Ochropleura leucogaster; assembly: GCA_958449745.1. Lineage (NCBI taxonomy): Eukaryota > Metazoa > Arthropoda > Insecta > Lepidoptera > Noctuidae > Ochropleura > Ochropleura leucogaster. The sequence continues at coordinate 2,877,143 of OY288221.1, read as the reverse complement.
GCAACGTTTTTCTTTTTATACAAAAAAACTGTGTTCCTTATGTGCTGTGGAAAACTCAACCATCTTAGTCTGCGCAGTCAAGAGATATGGCTGTTTATGTCCCAATTTTTGTACGGAAACCTTGGTGCGTGAGTCTGACTCGCTCTTGACCGTTTTTTGTTACGGATGTGAAATCATCTAACAACTTCCCCACAATTAATCTTTATAGAGCTTCCCCGCTCTGGACTAATTAAACCACACCCATGTTCTCTCTTTTGCCCTTTATATTCCGGGGCCACGGTATTTCTTTCGAACAACCCGCAATCCCAGACGGTGGGCATTCTTTGCCGCGTCGCCCACACGATTGGCAGTCGGGGCGCGGGCACGTTAGGCGCGTCGCCCACACGACATTTGTAAAGAAAATCTCGTTGCGGCGTGCCTCTTATGTGCCTGCGCTTCAACTGCCCCTCGACTGTTGATATTGTGGGCGACGCGCCTTACAGCAACAACCGATTATTATGGTCAGCAAAAAGAAACCATTTGTTTATTCTAATTTTCAGCCACCCATAGATTCCGTACAAATAGCCATGCAGATTTGGTTTTTTAAGAATGTAATGTGCATTATAATGCTCAGTATTAGCTGTGAAAAGTTCTACATGACTGTTTATGACGCTGACGGTGTCTGCAGTGAACTGTTGCAATCTATTCAGAATACTGGTGAGATTAAATCATTTATTACTACAGTAGACCATAAGTTTCTGGACTAAATTTTTCAACTTTCAGAAATATAATAAACTAGCTTTTGCTGTGGCTTTGCTCGCGTTTTATTCGGGGTAACGCAGTTGCCCTTTCCTGATTTGCAGGTACCTGTTACTTGTAGTTTTTGCCCTTGCGCCTTATTGATTTGTAATAGCAACGCTAAGTTTTCTCTTTTCTTCCCTCTTTCTCTCTCATTTCTCACTTAAATAAAAATAGCCCATGTCCGTCTTCAGGGTCTCAACTATCTCTGTACCAAAATTTATTATAATCTGTCTAGCCATTAAGGCGTATCCATTATGTCGTATCGTATCGTCATAACAGCTGTCATAACGAGCCGGCAACAAGCAACCTATACTATTTTAACTTTATCTCTCTACTGCGGTGTGCGATCCGTAGTAGAGAGATCAGGTTATAATAGCTTAGAAAAGGTTGACCTGCCGTTGTGTGTACAAAGTCCCTCAGGGAAGGAAACTGATGAGGCAAATCTGCAATCAACATCATCTGCAGGCGCAGAGGTATAGTCCGATCCGGTTTCAAGGAATCCTGACCGGCTTTTGAGAAACAATCCCAGGGTAGATTAAAAACTAACTATCATTTCCTTGCCTTATTTGACCAAATGAAAACTCACTTACTTTGTGTGATGAGCATGATTGTTTGTTCTGTGTCTGGGTGATTGATGATTTATCTATAATATGTATATATTTATAAATTATAGAAGTATGTATATCAGTTGTCTGGTTACCATAACACAAGCTCTGCTTAGCTTGGGATCAGATAGCCGTGTGTGAGTTGTGCCAAGCCATTTATTATTTATTAAATATGGTCAAATAAGGCAAGGAAATGTTGGTTGGGCTCCTGCGCTGCCCTAACCTACGAATAAACCAGTGTGTTTTTAGTTGTCAGTAGTTTCACTTGTGTCCCTACGTACCGACACTTACAGTGATGTACAAGAAATATCTTTTTTTTCAGTGGAAGCAAAGGCGCTTTGTAAGAACGTGCAGCGACTGAATCGTGCAGCCTTCCACGAGATGTCAGCTTGTCAGATGTTCACCATCAATGGACGTCTGCCTCAGAATTTTGCTTACCTTATGTTGGAGTATTATTTTGTGATATTGCAATTTGCTCTTATGCGATGGTTGAAACTAAAGAACCTACCTTGAAAATTGAAAAGGAATAAGTAACGATATAGTCATTTTAGTTATATTCAATGCGTGTTTTAGGGTGAATCGAATGGTTTTATTCAGCATTCGTAGTTGCGCACACTCGATGATAGGCTTTACCTGACCCACTCAAAATTAGACGAATTTGAATCTTCTGCAGTTAAGAGTGTATTTTCACGTACGAGCTTATAGAATTAGAATTATTTGTTTAAGGTAGGCAATATTATAAAAGCGAAAGTGAGTTTGTTTGTTACCTCTGCAGGCTTTAATGGCTAAACCGATTTTGATGAATTTTGGTACAAAGATAGTTGGGAACCAGGAGACGGACATAGGCTAATTTTTATTTAAAAAAAAGTGGGATATGAGGGAGAACGAGGGAAGAAAAGGGAAAACTTAGCGTTGCTATAACAAATCAATCAGGCGCAAGAGCAAAAACTGCAGGTCTGCTTGATGTGTTATACCGAATTTAACGCGAGCAAAACCGCGGGTGAAAGCTAGTGGTTTTTATAAATTAACTAGCTTTCGCCCGCGGCTTCGCCCGCTTTAAATTTGGGGTAATACAGTTCCCTTTGCGCCTTATTGATTTGTAATAGCAACGCTAAGTTTTCCCTTTTCTTCCCTCTTTCTCCCGCACATCCCACTTTTTTTAAATAAAAATAGCCTTTGTCCGTCTCCTGGTTCCCAACTATCTCTGTACCAAAATTCATCAAAATCGGTTTTCAAATCAAATCAAATCATTTATTTCAATTAGACCATTACAGGCACTTTTGAATGTCAAGAAACAAAATGAATCTACAGTCCCGGTCACAAGGCATAATAACTTGTGAAAGTACTGCAGTTGCCCATTCCAAAGCGTTGATCTCTATGGAGAAGAATGGGCAAGAAACTCCATGGACACTCTTTTAAATTCTAATATTTTTACAAAATAGTATTTACATCATTCGTGTTGAGATTATACAAATATGTGAGAACGATGTAGAAAGACGTGCTTAGTAAGAGCGTCCAGAGTAAATAAAAAACAAAATTCAATTTAAATCTAAATAAAATAAAAATGACCGTGGTAGTTAAAAAATGACCAGTCCCAACTGACAGCGCCCGTTCACGAACATGACGTATGGATCAGCCCCATTCAGCTCGACCATTTTGAAGGGAGCTAAATGACCCGACACACCCGCCACCATCAGCGAGACATTTAAGTGAGCATGACACTATTAACCACCAGGGCTTCGTCAAGTCAATGATAATACATAGCACTCACATATGGGCTTAATAATTATACAATACTAGAGAATTGATTCTATACATTGCAAAGATAGTCTTACAATCTTCTGCAGCGTCCATTATAGCTTCGGATACTTAGTAATGAGTTTATCCCTATGCTTGAGGAGCAGGACCAGCATTGAGCCAAGCATTTTTATCATCAATATAATCCCCCAACTTATAATATGCTTGCCTACATAGTGTGCGTTTAATACAAGATTTAAATTTCGTTTCATTCAGTTGAAGAATGTGGGGAGGTATTTTATTGTAGCATTTCAACCAGTACCCCATGAAAGATGAGTCTACTTTAGCTAACCTGAAACCTGGTTGAACTAATTGGTCCCTATTTCTAGTATTATAATTGTGTCTGTCACCTCTTTTACTAAAAAGATGCGAGTTTTTCCTGACATACATGATGTTTTCATAAATATATTGACAAGGTACTGTCATGATGTTAATATCCTTAAACTGTTCCCTTAAAGAATCTTGTTTCGTTTAGCCATTAAAGCGTGAAGAGGTAACAAACAAACAAACAAACTCACTTTCGCTTTTATAATATTATTATAAGTAAGGATTCAATAGGAATACCCGAAAAATTAATTTAAATAATTAATATTGATTCGTCTTCGTGCAAATATTGTAATGGATTAATACCAGCGTTTAATAAATTATTACTTATCGATTAATGTTTCATTTCTTTTTCTTGGTTGCCTCTGTAAGTGATGGTTTTAAAAATGAAAATATTCCGTGATGTCCGACAAAATAATCCTGAGAATTTCATTTTAAACAAGTTTGTGGATGAAGACGTGCAATCAATACTTTTACCTTTGAATCTGATGGAATATGCAATGTTTTGTCCTAAATATCGCATTCGCAATAATGTAATAAAACCAAATACTTTTATTACCAATTTGATTTCATTAATTGGGATACTTTTATTTGTTATTATAAATGTATATTACTCTTGCGAGCTATTTATTCAGAACTCTCAAGAAAATAATTCAGTATTTCAGGATTTCATAGCAATCATGCGTTATTTTTCAGATACTATATTTTACTGTGTTGGATTTACTTTGAATTTCGTATTAGGGCTAATTAATTCAAAAAATAACATTAATTTCGTCCTTAAATTTCAACAAGTGCATAGATTTCTCAACAACGACAGCTCCACCAAAAGTTTAATAATTGGGAATTGGATTATAATAACTCTATTTCCATTACTCTATGTCTTAACTTACACTTATTTCTGTATAAGATTACGTTTACCAATACTTATTTTTTATTGCATGTATGTTCTTATCTTTTTGAATTGTAATGTAATTTACGCCACTCGTGTTATAAAATTACTTGAAGATAAACTCGTTTTGTGGAATAATCAAGCTTTGAATTTACAAAATATTGAGGAAATGCTCAGACCAACGCACTGTGCAAAAGTATTTGAGGCTTACGTAACAATATTAGATTGCTATAACATCAGTAAATCTTGTTTTCAATCACAGGTGAGTACTATCTAAACTATAATAAATTAAAACTTATAATTTATAATTAAACTTATAATTAAAACTTATAATTTATAATTAAAACTTATAACATTATAATTAAAACTGATAACATTATAATTAAAACTTATATTAATTAACTCTATTATTAGTTTGTCCACTACAAAAATAAAAATAAAATGATTATGCTATTGTTACAATTAACAATCCTTACTAATATTATAAAAGCGAAAGTGAGTTTGTTTTTTGATTACGTTTTCACGCCTAAATGGCTCAACCGATTCTGATTAATTTTGGTACAGAGATAGTTGGGACCCTGGAGACGGACATAGAATAACTTTTAAAAAAAGTGAGGAATGAGGGAGAAAGAGGGAAGAAAAGGGAAAACTTAACACAGTTCCCTTTTCCTGATTTGCAAGTACCTGCCACCTAGTTTTTGCTTATTTATTGTAATAGCAATCCTGAGTTTGCCGTTTTCTTCCCTCTATCTTCCTTATTTCTCACTTTTTTTAAAAGTTATTCTATGTCCGTCTCCAGGGTCCCAACTATCTCTGTACCAAAATTCATCAAAATCCTTGTAGCCATTAAGGCGTGAAGACGTAACAAACAAACAAACTCACTTGCGCTTTATTATATTAGTAAGGAAGCAAAACAGGATGCATTGTCTCTTTCAGATACTTTATCATATATTCGCTGCCTTATTACACTCTCTGGGTTACATACAAATGGCGATCGGAGAATGGAAAGATGGTCACTTTGGAAATATGGTAAGAAGCTATATATACTATCATTGACACGAATGTGAAGGTGCTTGTGTGAATGTCATGCTCACTTAAATGTCCCGCTGATGGTGGCGGGTTTGTCAAGTCATTTAATTCGCTTCAATATGGTTGAGCTAAATGGGGCTTAATCATGCGTCATGTTTGTGAACAGGCGCTGTCAGTTAGGACTGGTCATCGCGTAGTTACCGCGGTTTATTTTTAATTATTACGATTGTAAATTGAAATTTGTTTTTTATTTACTCTGGATGCTCTTACAGTGCACGTCTACATCTTGACATGAATGATGCACCTACATATTATTTTGTAAAATGTCATGATTAAAAAGAGTGTCTATGAAGCGCTTTGAAATGGGCAACTACAGTACTTTCACAAGTTATTATGACTTGTGACTGGGACTGTAGCTGCTATTTGTTTTTGACATTCAAAAGTGCCTGTAACTGTCTGATTGAAATGAATGCTTTCAGTTTGAGTTGAGATTGAAGTATGATATTAACTCCCGAATACTGAAACGTCACTCAAAATGTGAGGGTTGCTTAACATTTGAGCAGCTCTTAAACTTTAGATTTTGTATGGTCAAACGTCACTTCTGAGTCTCTGTTAAACTTAAGTGGGACTTAAATTTTGATTGACGTTTCAGTATTCGGGGGTAAGTCAGTTATTTTATTGATAGCTCTTTTGTGGATCGTTTGCCAATTATTAACAAAAAAACCCTCATACGAATCTATGAGGGTTTTTTCCTTCCTGTCCGCATTTCTAGCTATTAGTTAGTCCGTATGTCACAGCACAAAGTTGGATCCCCAAACTAGATGTTAATCACTTATCTGTGAATGAGGGGTTTTTAAATTCTTTTGTAAATTTACCTTACTCTTTATAATGCCACTTAACTTTCGACTTCCGGATGTAATTTTTCACTTTTTTTGAAGTTTTTTTTCATCATCTTTAGTTATGTTAGAAGGATAACTCACACATTTTTGATTGAGTATTCATTTTTCATTGTCACTAAAGATATTAGCAAATCATCCATAACGACAAAAAAAAAGCGGTCGAACAAACAACCTCCTTCTTTTTTAAATTCGGTTAAAAATAAGTTTGTTGTAGGATGAGGGAACTATTGCCTCAATACCTTTAATAATATGGGTGTTAAAGGATATGACGTGTCAAACCTTACTTAACCGGCAATGCGAGAAATTCTACTCAGCACTCAAGCGTGTTCAAGAGACTTGCGCAATCATTTTGATGTTACATTGTTCAGGTAATTTTAAAACTTTTGTTAATTGTATCATCAAGTAAAAACATTTTTCCCAAAAATAAAATGTTGCATTAAATTCGAACGAGGAATCTTTGTCATTGCGGCCAAAGCGGATTTAAGGCGAGGGTGTTATAGAGCCGAGAACAACAGTGACTAATTTTCACGTGAATTTAACAACGTTTTTCCATACACTTATGAAAAAATGAGATAAAATTAGACTAATATTAAAATAAAAATTATATATATATATATGTTTATACCGATGCTGGATGCGGCAAGCTGAAGACAGGGTACTATGGCGGTCATCATTCCCCGTCGTGTCCGATGCTAACTGTCTGACAGTCACGATTGGATCCGACATAGCCATAATTGCTATCTACAGGCCCTATGCATTTAAAAATCTCTCAAAATTCATACAGTCTTTGGATAGTGTTCTCTGTGAATTTAAATCGTTTAGAAACATAGTAATTATAGGGGACATAAATATTGACATTGCCCGTAATAATAAAGATGCGTATTCACTGGACTATTTGGACGTACTGTCCCACCACGGACTTATTCCTGGACACACATTGCCTACTCACGGATCTACTTGTCTCGACCATGCCAATATAAAAACAGCTCTCGCTAGCACAGTTTTGGTGCTAGAGTCAACCGTCACAGATCACTTTGCAGTTTTACTTTCTTTGTCATTAAATGGGATCAAAACATTAGACTCTCACCAAAACACTAAAATAAATGACGAAGAGCTTACTAATGACATTTGCAACATGAGTTTTGACTCTGTCTATGCAACAAAGGATCCTAATTTGGCTACTGAATATTTAATTGAACCAATTCGCCTGGCTATATCAAAGAACACTAAAACTATCTCTATCTCACGTAGACGCAAACCGATTAAACCCTGGATTACGCAAGGATTACTGAAATGCATGCGGCATAGAGACAATCTATATAAAAAGTTAAATAAAGATCCATCAAATGAAATACTTGTGGTGTCCTACAGAAGGTACCGTAATTTTTGTACAAACCTACTACGAAAAGCAAAAAGAGATTACGAGAAACTAGAATTTGAAAAAGCAGGTAGAAACTCTAAACAGCTTTGGCGTGTAATTAAGAATGTCACAAGCATAGGTCAACTAAAGTCAACAGCCCATGATCTCATAGCGGATAATATCGATAAGCAAAGCACTTTAAATAAAATTAATGACTATTTTGCAAATGTAGGGAAACGCCTAGCTGATAAAATACATAGAGATCCACAGTCTTTCTCGCTGCCAGACCCCCAGAAGGAATCGTTTGTTTTGCTTAAGACAAATGAGCTGGAAGTGGAACGCTTAATTCTGTCACTTAAAAATGATTCTGCAGTCGGCTGGGATGGAATTTCGTCTGGATTTTTAAAACAACATAAAAAGGTTATTATTCCCCCCCTGACTTATATTTGTAACCTGTGCCTTGATACTGGCGTCTTCCCTGACCTGTTCAAAAAGGCACTTCTTCACCCCATTTTTAAATCTGGAGATCGTGACCGTGTCGAAAATTATAGACCCATTTCTGTACTTCCTGCAATGTCCAAGGTACTGGAAAGGATAATTAATTCAAGGCTGGTTGCATATATGGAATCTCGCAAACTATTGTCGATTAACCAATTTGGTTTTCGAAAAAATCTGTCTACTGCTGACGCTGTTCATAAACTGGTTAATCACATTGCTAAAAACCTTGATATCGGTAAGAAATGCGTTGCATTGTTCCTAGATTTAGCGAAGGCATTCGACACGGTCTCGATTCCCATCTTAATATCTAAGCTCGAGTGTCTAGGTATTCGAGGTACCCAACTTTCACTGTTTCAGAGCTACCTTACAAATAGAACACAATGTGTGAAAATTGGAAACCACACTAGCTCCGATTTAAACTTCACATTTGGTGTACCACAAGGCAGTATTCTTGGTCCCAGTTTATTTTTAATCTACATGAATGACTTGTGTTGCCTCAGCCTAGAAAACGGTTCAATTTTCTCGTATGCGGACGATACAGCACTTGTATTTACATCTGATAGTTGGGAGGATACATACCGTCATGCACAGACGGGTTTTGACATGGTCAGTGAATGGCTTAGAAGTAATCTGCTTACACTGAATATCCCGAAAACAAAAATATTAAATTTTTCTATTCGCAATACTAATGTTCCAGCAGCCAGTTCACTATATGTTGCTTCCCAGAAGACTTATTCAAATGGTAGTAGCGACGGTTATGGCACTCATGATCACAGTATCTGCAAAATCGAACGAGTCTCATCGATTAAGTATCTTGGTATTGTGATAGACTGCAACCTTACTTTTAAAGATTACATAATACACCTCTCAAATAGAGTTCGTAAATTAATCTACATTTTTAAACAACTACGCCAGTCAGCTGATGCTGTTGTCATGAAAATGACCTATCAAGCTCTGTGCCAATCAGTTCTGGTATATTGTATCTCTTCCTGGGGCGGTGCGGCGAAATCCCACTATATTCAGATCGAACGCGCACAGAGAGCTGTGCTTAAGGTGTGCTGTTTTAAGCCAAGACTTTATTCCACCGTTAAGCTCTATGAATATTGTCAAGTTCTAACAGTGAGACAATTGTTCGTTTTGGCCACTGCTATCAAACAACACGCTATAACCAACTACTCTCAGGAAACCAATCGCCGCAACAATCTTGTAGCTAGAGCTACTCCTCTTAAAACCTCTTTTAGTCATAGATTTTTTATTTTCCTTGGTCCTTATCTTTACAATAAATTGCACCGAATTCTTACCCTTCACTCTATGAACAAGTATAATTTTAAAATCGCTCTACAAACCTGGCTCCAAAGCCAAACATACACTGCTACAGAAGCTCTCTTGGACGTATTAGTCTAATCACACAAATTAAAAAACCACCCACACTATCACACACACACACACCCCAACACCCCTCAAACACAATCGTACACACATGACAACCTCCCCATACATACCTACACATATTGTTTTATTTTTTCTAATTGTTTTTTTACTTATATTTCTCATGTGGTCACTAAACTCACTTATTTATTTGAAACTTGTATTACTTGCTATTTAAATTTAAGCTACTAGTTGTGTAACTCTTAACAGGTGGGGACCTGGTGACCTGTACTACAGGTGTTACTACCTACCACAGGCACCAGCGATCCACAACCAAAAATTGTCAGCTAATGGTACTTTGTGTTAATATTGTCTGTATTTTTTTGGCTTGTGGTGAGAAATAAACATTTATTATTATTATTAGGGGAGGGCTATGTCTAGCAGTGGACTAATATAGCCTGATGATGATGATGTTTATCTGTGATATTCAATTTATTTTTTTTAAATTAAATATTTAGGCTACAAAAACATGCAAAGCCTTGCTTTAAAATTACCACTGGCTATAGGGACTTGTTCATTGTTATCTGTGATGAAATTAGAAAAGAATATAGAGGAGATCGTGGCTAAATAATCCGCCGCTCGGGTCGATTTTTAGGTTAAGCCGTACTTGCCTAGATTGGTCTGTGGATGGGTGACCACCCTACATACCGAGTTTCCTCAGTGCCTCGGAAAGCACGTTAAACCGTTCGTCCCGGCTGTCATTTCTAGATCTTTGACAGTCGTTACAGGTAGTGTTTCGAAAGTCTGACAACCAGTCTTACCAAGGGGTATCGTATTCCCGAATACTAACAGGGTTGTAGAGGTCAGATAGGCAGTCGCTCCGTGTAAAATGCAGATATTCAACTGCATCCAGTTAGGCTGGAAGCCGACCAAAACATAGTTGGGAAAAGGCTAGGCTGTTGATGATGAAAGCACTTGCGATAAATGACATAAAAGCACACGTGTGATCATTGCATGTTGAACCTTATCATAAAACATTAAAACCAGTTTTCTAGGTAGTGTATAAAAAATAATATTATTTATTGACAGATGAAGAGAAAAAGCTCTGCAAGAACGTAATGCGTTTACATCGAGCATCATTCAGCAAGTTACGAGTGTGTGGTCTGTTCTACTTAGACGCTGCGTTACAACTAAGTCTGATGAGTCTTCTTACTAACTACACTGTTGTGTTGCTTCAGTTCGCATTTTTGTTATCCAGGTTTAAGTAATTTATTCCTTACTATATTATATATATATTATAATTATTATATTTATATATCCTTACTAATATTATAAAAGCGAAAGTGAGTTTGTTTGTTTGTTACCTCTTCACGGTTTAATGTCTAAACCGATTGTGATGAATTTTGGTACATAGATAGTTGGGAACCAGGAGACGGACATAGGCTAATTTTTATTTAAAAAAAGTGGGATGTGAGAGAGAAAGAGGGAAGAAAAGGGAAAACTTAGCGTTGCTATTACAAATCAATAGGGCGCTACCGAATTTAACGCGAGCGAAGCCGCGGGCAAAAGCTAGTTTATTATACAACATTGGTTTTACATTATGCGAAACCCGAAACACGTGTCTAGAATGTTTATGTGAAGAATCTATGTACAATATTTCAGAACTTTGTCATAAAAAATCAGAAAGTTATAAGCTTGTAATTTTACCTGGCTATCTGTACCAAAACACGGTCACAACGCGGCTCAAACGGTGCCGCACGTGTGTACTGTCGATTTGTCCTGCCGTGACCTTGTTTCGCGCCGTATAATTTCGTATACCTACTAAATGTCTAACTCGTAACCTTTTATTAATATTTTTAGGACAAAATATAACACGGTGTAAAAATTATTAGAATCGATTCAGTTACTTATTCTGAACAAACTGAAGGTTCAGGTTTCGCATATACTAAAAATAATGTTGTATTTACTTTTGTAACAGAGTGGGCATTTCACCCTCTCTGTTGCCTCAACCTCTTTCCTTTTGGATCAACTTCGATTTTTAAATATTCATAATTATTTCGAATTTCATTCTGTCATTTCATCTTCAACAATATTTTTTTGGCTCATTACGTTTTTAGGATCACGGCTAGCAGCCACACTTGCTAATTTATTGTTTTTTAAACTGTATTTAAAACCTGTATCCTATTTGAATATAGTGCAGTTCATTATTATTGTGATACTAACTTTTGCCCGCGGCTTCGCTCGCGTTAAATGCGGGGTAACACAGTTCCCCTTTCCTATTTGCAGGTACCTGGTACCTGTAGTTTTTGCCCTTGCACCTTATTTATTGTAAAAGCGAAGCTAAGTTTTCCCTATTCATTCCTCTTTCTTCTTCATCCCACACTTTAAAAAAACTGAGCCTATGTCCGTCTCCAGGGTTTCTCTGTCCTATCTCTGTACCAAAATTCATCAAAATAGGCTTAGCCATTTAGGCGTCAAGACGTAACAAACAAACAAAGTCACTTTCGCTTTTAAAATAATAGGTCTTTACCTATGAAATGCCGTTTTGAGTGAAAAAATTTTAACGAATTTTTTTCATGTATTTTTTATTTGTATTAATCGAAGGAATCACCCATGCAATCAATGCATCTTTGCCAACGCAGTGGCAGTTTATTGATGCCCTTCTTAAAGAAATCGGCTGGACGGGAGGCAACAAATTCTTCAAAGGCATTTTGTACTGCCTCTCGGGTATTGAATTTTTGTCCCGGCAAGAAGTTATCCAAATTCTGGAAAAAGTAGTAGTCTGTAGGCGCAAGGTCTGGTTAGTAGGGCGGATGACGGAGAGCTTCCAATCCCAGTTCTTGCAACTCGGAGACCGTCTGCTGTGCAGTATGAGGTCGCGCATTGTCGTGCAGGAGCAGCGGAGACGAGCGATTGACCAATGCTGGTTGCAGATCTGCCAGCTTCTCCATCATCGTGTTCAGTTCTTCACAGTACACATCTGCAGTAATGCTCACCCCGTTTGGTAAGAAGCTGTGATGAATCACACCGGCGCTAGACTACCAAACAGTGACCATCACTTTTCTAGGGGTAAGATTTCGTTTACGGCATTGTTTAGGTGCTGAACCAGGATCAAACCAACTTGCTGAGCGCTTGCCGTTATCAATCAGAATCCATTTTTCATCGCAGGTAACAATGCGGTTAAAAATTCCTTCATTGTGTCTGTTGAGCAGTGCAAGGCACGTCTCGACGCGTACTTCGCGCTGGCAATCATTGAGTTCGTGGGGCACCCATTTGTCAAGCTATTTTACCTTGCCAATTTGACGCAAATGGACCAATATTGTTTTGACGCTAATGTCGAAAACTGCTGCTAATTCAGCCGTAGATTGTGTATCATCAGCTTTCACAATCGCCATCAGTTTTCATAGTATAATGTCATACGGTATTTTACTTTGGGGACGGGCTGCAGACATCGAGTCTATATTTATTCTGCAGAAAAGAGCCATTAGAGCCATATATAACCTACGTAGGCGAGATTCTTTAAGGGAACAGTTTAAGGATATTAACATCATGACAGTACCTTGTCAATATATTTATGAAAACATCATGTATGTCAGGAAAAACTCACTTTGCAATGTATAGAATCAATTCTCTAGTATTGTATAATTTTTAAGCCCATATGTGAGTGCTATGTATTATCATTGACTTGACGAAGCCCTGGTGGTTAATAGTGTCATGCTCACTTAAATGTCTTGCTGATGGTGGCGGGTGTGTCGGGTCATTTAGCTCCCTTCAAAATGGTCGAGCTGAATGGGGCTGATCCAAACGTCATGTTCGTGAACGGGCGCTGTCAGTTGGGACTGGTCATTTTTTAACTACCACGGTCATTTTTAATTTATTTAGATTTAAATTGAATTTTGTTTTTTATTTACTCTGGACGCTCTTACTGTGCACGTCTTTCTACATCGTTCTCACATATTTCTATAATCTCAACACGAATGATGTAAATATTTTTATATTAGAATTTAAAAGAGTGTCCATGGAGTTTCTTGCCCATTCTTCTCCATAGAGATAAACGCTTTGGAATGGGCAACTGCAGTACTTTCACAAGTTATTATGCCTTGTGACCGGGACTGTAGATTCATTTTGTTTCTTGACATTCAAAAGTGCCTGTAATGGTCTAATTGAAATAAATGATTTGATTTTGATTTGATTTGCCTTAAATTCGTAATTGTCGACCAAAGTCTTCGGACGACCGCGAGGTTCATTATTCAGGTCGAAATTTCCAGACGAGAAAACCAAACCGAGGTGGTGCGTTGGTTTGTAGTGTTAGCTCCATAAACGTCGTTGCTACCACGACGGTACTCATATTTAATTTATTTTTTAAAAATTCTCGAATTTTTAACGCATCCGTGATGACGAAAAAGATTGAAATGCGATGAAAATGTAACACTAATCAATAAACAAATGACTACTTTTGGAAAACAAACATGTTTTTAAAATAAAATTAATTTGAAATTAGAATTCTTAGCCTAACAAAAATTATTTCGATTTGATATGGCCAGTACTGCAGAACGGCAGTTTCATAGGTACCTAATATTGGTAAGGATTTCACCCTTGTTAAAAAGTATGTGTAAAATTATTTAAGTTTGTATTAGTTTTCTACTTATTCTGGTCTTGCTGATCGACATTTTATGTTATAGTGTTTTGTTAATTTAATTATTAAAAGTTTAATTGTAAAAACCTTTGTGGATTAAATAAAGAAACCAAAACGTGTTGTGGCTATTATTTGTCACCTTTTTTTGCGAGTGAATATCCTCAATGGATGTCCTCAGCCATTGCGGAGGGGTCTGTCAGACTCCTACTGACTAAAACCACATGGTGTGCCTTCTCGTCACTTCTGGGGTGCGGGGACACATTCGCATTCTACACAGTCACCCCACCAGATTATTTGTTTACACATTTAAATTGCGGCCTCGGTCTGGGGGAACGAGAGAGAGTCACACTTTTATGCCATAATTCGAAAACGTATCGCATCCCTGATGTGGCGGGTGCATGGCAGCGCCGCACACGACCACCCCGTCAACATGGCCTACAACCACGGCTCTGTAAGTAGATAAACTCCGCAAGTATCTTGTGTGGAAATTGAAAAATTTCCCACAATACCGTAAATGAAAAGTAAATAAAAATAAATAAAATGACTAAATGAATAGAATGTACACCATGTTTTTTTACAGAAAATCAAACTGCAGGTAAATAATAACGTATGTAGTTATAAGGCCCATCAATTGTATCGGTAACGTGCCATCCATGTAGAACAGGCCGCACGCTGACATCTTACTGAACAATTTATTTACTTGCAACACGTTCTTGCAGAGATGTGTTTGACTTTCTGGAAAGAAATAAAAAAGGGTTACCAAAATGACGTAGTAATGTTTGTTTTTAATAGAATAAATGGTCTCCAGTCTCTTGTTTCTTGGTTCTCAAAAGAGGTACGTGTCTTATCACACATAGATATAAATATGTATTTTATAAATTAAACTTTGCCCCACACTATATTTTCTCCTGTTTCGTGGGTGCGTTTACAAACATTTAAACTCACATACACAAACAGTCAGACCCGGAACAACTAGTAGTTTGTGTATGTGAGTACAGGTAGTTGTCAACTACCTGAAGGTCATAAAAATATTTGTGCCCGCGAAACCGAACCCGCGACACGCAGTGCAGCTGTCAGTCACTCATCCATGTCGTGTAGTCATCCTTACTAATATTATAAAGGCGAAAGTGAGTTTGTTTGTTACCTCTTCACGCTTTAATGGCTAAACCGATTGTGATGAATTTTGGTACATAGATAGTTGTGAAGCAGGAGACGGACATAGGCATAATTTTTATTTAAAAAAAGTGGGATGTGAGGGAGAAAGAGGGAAGAAAAGGGAAAACTTAGCGTTGCTATTACAAATCAATAAGGCGCAAGGGGAACTGTGTTACCCCAAATTTAACGCGGGCGAAGCCGCGGGCGAAAGCTAGTCATAAATATTTATTATCAAGTAACTGAGACAACGGTTAGTAATCCTTACGACTACGTAAGTAAACACTGACACAAAAGCAAAGAGGTTTGCATCATCGGTTCAACAACCAATGTGAGGGCACAAGCGCATAGATCCACAGTCCAGGCTACTTGCAAAGTAACTATGCCATGCGGACAAAGTTGCGGGCGGAAGCTAGTCTATAATATAAAAACGAGTCGCAAAATGTGTTGGTAAGCGCATAACTCAACAACGCCTGGACCAATTTTACCAATTCTTTTATTAAAATATTCGTTGAAGTCCAAGGATGGTTTTTACGTCGAGAAAAAAAAGGAAAGAAATGCTAAAGGCAGGGCAATCAGAGGCAAGGTTTTAGTGTAGTTTAGGTAGGATTGGTAGAAATATAGAAAATTGCATTGCAACGCATGCCGGGGCACAGCTAGTTATAAATAAAAACATTCATACTTGGACAGTCTCTATTCTTCATTAGCTGTATACACGCCGTCTCTGCTTCCTCAATCGTTTCATAGAACTTCTGGCAGTATATACTATGTGCTACTATAAGTCCTAAGCTCTTAGTTACCCATAAAACTGTCGATATAATCAATTGCAAAGACTGGAATAAAAGGATTAAATTTTAACGACAACACAAACATAGGGGCTAACAATTAACACTTGGCTCTTCTAAATAGTTTTCTCAAAGGTCGGAAACTCCTTTCCACTCCGCCCAGAACGAGGAAAGTCGATAAACGATTTCTAATCCTAAGATTACATTTGACATAAAAGTGATCAATAGAAAAAAATACGTGTGGTACTCTTGGACTGCCGGAACTCAACTTATGCAATAATAAAAAAATCTAAATATAAAAATTAGAGGTGTCAAGGGACACCCGGATGGAACGAAGTTCCTATAGAAATTAAAATATCTGGCTTGCTTTCTATAAGAGAGAGAGAGACAGACAGACAGACAGAGAAACATGCGACGCCGCATAGCTTACAATAGCTTACTATAGTAAAAAGTGTCGTGACAACTTTTCGTAAGATTTTTTTTCCGTCTAGCCCCCTTTCACAACGCGCGATAAGGAACTTCGTTCCAATATTTAAAAAGTACTTCCAATGAAAAGTCGTAAAAAGAAAAATTAGACCTTGGGTTTGATCCAGCGTAATATTGATTGACCACCCGATTCCACGCTCAAGGCCCGCGATAGAAGCTGTGCATTAGCATAATAAGGTTATTCTTACGTTGTTTTCAGGATCGAAAGTTATAATCGGCGCGCGCAGTATCACCGTGATGGCATCACATACAGTGCGATGAAATACAGCGATTATGTGATACGTAATCTGCAAAAGAAATATAACGTTTTTTTTTCTTTCTTTCCTATAATTTACTAGCTTCAGACCGCGCCTTCGCTTGCGTTAAATTTGGGACACCATAGTTCCACTTTCCTAATTTGTAGGTACCTGTTACCTGTAGTTTTTGCCCTTGCGCCTTATTTATTGTAATAGCAAAGCTAAGTTTCCCCCATTTCTTCCCTCTATCTCCTTTATTACTCACTTTTTAAAAAAATAGCCTATATCCGTCTCCAGGAACTCAACTATCTCTGTACCAAAATTCATTAAAATCGATTTAACCATTTAGGCGTTAAGACGTAACAAACAAACAAATTCACTTTTATAATATTAGTAAGTTTTCTAAACCAACTCACCACTGCACGGAACACGATCTTAAACAAATCGTAAGCTTTTAAAATATCTTGGTATGTCTTAAGCATTTTGATACAATGTTCATCATTTTCATGTTCATCGTTCATCTTTAGGACATCTCGTATCCATTCATTGAGATAGTGTCGAAGCAGGATTATGATTCGAGTAGCCATTACCAAGTCAATATCGCAAATTATGAGCAGTATGTCACAAATAACACCAAAACTTAAATTGAGTTTGTCACTGTAGTCCCATGATGAAAAAAACATGAAGTCTACAATCAAGTTGAAGACGAGAATACTAACAACTAAGATCCAATTCCAAATGACATAATTAGATATGTTACTGAACCCAATGCTCCTATGTATAGTTTGGATCTTCAAAATAAGTGAGACGATGTTGTCTTTATTCTTAAACCATGTGACGAAAGTCATCGTGAATCCAAACGCATAACTAACGTGGTACATAAATAGACCATACAGCATCAGTACAACAGATATTATACTTTTACGTGTACCATGAACGTAATCTGCCGAAAACGACATTTGGAAAGTCAACACGTTCGTGAACAACACACAAGAAAATGCAAAAAGTTGGTATTTTTTTCCATTTGGATAAATGTGATTGTTTCGGATATTATATTTTGAAGTCAACAAGAGATTCGATGGAATGTTAAAAGAGTATGCTATGCTTTGTATATCTTTTTCCAAACTATTATTATCGATTAACACTGGGCATGACAGCTCAATGACGTTATTTTTTTTTCGGGACATTTTATTACTCGAATTGTAAATTACAACTGATATAATAAATGCTTACAATGACTTTAATGCCACGATGATTAGATCAATACTAACGACGTAGTTAATATTTCTAACAGTTTATACATTAATGTTATTTAAGTTGATAAGAAATTAAATAACGAAAAAATTAAGGTCTGTAACAGATACTTACATAAAATAAATAAAAATTGCCTCGCATGCACGAAGCTGCGGGTTCAAGTACCCATGTATTTATTTTTAACTAGCTGTTCCCCACGGTTTCACCCGCGCTGCTGAGCACCTGTTGGTCGTAGCGTGATGTTATATAGCCTATAGCCTTCCTCAAAAAATGGACTATCCAACAATAAAATAATTTTCCAATTCCAACCAGTAGTCCCTGAGATTAGCGCGTTCAAACAACAAACAAACAAACTCTTCAGCTTTATAATATTAAGTATAGACTAGCTGTTCCACGCGGTTTCACCCACGCTGCTCAGCACCTGTTGGTCGTAGCGTGATGTTATATAGCCTATTGCCTTCCTCAAGAAATGGACTATCCAACACTAAAAGAATTTTCCAATTCCAACCAGTAGTCCCTGAGATTAGCGCGTTCAAACAAACAAACAAACTCTTCAGCTTTATAATATTAGTAATAATATTAGTATAGATTAGTATAGATTTATATGTTCACTAGCTGGCGCCCGCAGCTTTCCCCCGTGATGTATAAAAAAAGTATCCCATGTGATATTCCAAACTATAATCTACCTTTGTGCCAAATTTCATCAAGATCCGTGCAGTAGTTTTTTTTGTGAAAGAGGATCAAACAGACATCCATACTCACAAACTTTCGCATTTATAATATTACTAGCTTTTGCCCGCGGCTTCGCTCGCGTTAAATTTGGGGTAATACAGTTCCCTTTGCGCCTTATTGATTTGTAATAGCAACGCTAAGTTTTCCCTTTTCTTCCCTCTTTCTCCCTCACATCCCACTTTTTTCAAAAAAATAATAGCCTATGTCCGTCTCCTGGTTCCCAACTATCTCTGTACCAAAATTCATCGAAATCGGTTCAGCCATTAAAGCGTGAAGAGGTAACAAACAAACAAACAAACTCACTTTCGCTTTTATAATATTAGTAAGGAAGTAAGGATTAGTTTGGTTTTCGGTGTCATGAAAGTACCGAGAAGGGTTCAATAAAAAAATCAAAGTATGCTCCTTTAGAAACCATACACTTACGCCAACGAATAGTTCAATCGTTAATACTGCTACCCTATCATGATGTCTTAAAGCAGAACTTATTCCACTGAGGGAAAGAGACAGAGCTATACAGGGTATCTAGCACCATCTCATTCCCTCAGTCGAATAAGTTCTGCTTTGGTAGGCCTACTGAGTTCAGTTCTTGCTTTTTTTTCGGGTGGGAAATCATCCAATGACTTCCCCCGCTCGGGGCGGAGCGGGGGGGCATGTCAGACTTGTACTGACTAAAACCCACCCATGTTCCTTCTGTTGCCCTTTACGTTCCGGGGCCGCGGTATCTCTATCGAACAACCCGCAACCCCGGCAGGCGGAAGCTCTTGTGAGCCACTCTGTTCAGTTCTCGCTTGCTTTATGTCTTCTACCGAACAAAAACGTGTGTCATGAAGTGGTAATTTGAGTTTAGGAGAAAGAAGAAAGTCGGCTGGAGGCATATTTGGTGGGTAAGGTGGATGGATGCTTATGGGATTTGTTTTTAAAACGTTGCCTCACTCTAGGAGTTCCTCTTGTATCGTGGGTGCGTTTGCAAACATGAACTCACATACACAAACAGCCAGACCCGAAACAACTATCTGCAGGTCATACAAATATTTCGACGGGCCTATTGGTCTAGTGGTTAGTGGCCCTGACTGCTGAGCCGGAGGTCGTGGGTTCGATTCCCACCCAAGACAAACTTTGTGTGATGAGCATGATTGTTTGTTCTGTGTCTGGGTGTGATTTATCTATAATATGTATGTATTTATAAATTATATAAGTATGTATATCAGTCGTCTGGTTACCATAACACAAGCTCTGCCTAGCTTGGGATCAGATAGCCGTGTGTGAGTTGTCCCAAGATATTTATTTATGTTTATCGTTTTTTTTGGAACGAAGTTCATTATCGCGCGTTGTGAAAAGGGGCTAGACGGAAAAAAATCTTACGAAAAATTGTCACGACACTTTTTGCTATAGTAAGCTATTGTAAGCTGTGCGGCGTCGCATGTTTCTCTGTCTGTCTGTCTGTCTCTCTCTCTCTTATAGAAAGCAAGCCAGATATTTTCATTTCTATAGGAACTTCGTTTCATCCGGGTGTCCCTTGACACCTCTAATTTGTTTTAGCGTTTAAGAAGCCATGACCCCCACACTTCCGTGGGATATACAGTCTCATCACCGACGAATATTATGGTGATGCATCCGATTTGCAGTTAGCAATGCGCGGACTCTCCTATCCCGGACATCAAGTTCTGTCTGAGTCCATTTGAGTATGCCAAAAGAATACATCAACCCCAGTATGACCCATCCATTGACCTTGTTTCCGCCTGACAAAAGACTGCTCACACCTTGTTCAGGCGGCTAAAGAAACGCTCCTTCAGCGATCGCTTCATGTCGGCAGTATTAATACCTAATGCTTCCGACATACCCAAATACTTGTAGGTTTTCTGACCTTGGAAAATTTAATCAAAAAGTTTTGCAGGCAACGGATGGACTGCACAAGTTACGTCTTGGGGGGCTGATGATAATTGCCCCCATATCTGGTACTAGCTGTTCCTCACGGTTTCAGCCGCGCTGCTCAGCACCTGTTGGTCGTAGCGTGATGTTATATAGCCTATAGCCTTCCTCAAGAAATGGACTATCCAACACTAAAAGAATTTTCCAATTACAACCAGTAGTCCCTGAGATTAGCGCGTTCAAACAAACAAACAAACAAACTCTTCAGCTTTATAATATTAAGTATAGATTGGATTACATGCTCGTTCAATGTCCCGAGTCCAATCGCCCTTAGTAAGACTGACAGGCACCGACCAGATGCTGAGAACGAACTCATGGCGTCATCTAGTAGACACGTATTAGCCAGGTCCCTCCTAAGCTCTATATACTTACCTTTCATCGCTTTGGAATGTGCGATTCTGAGTGTATCGCTCCACACGCCGCATAAACAGACGAATGCAGCTTTCCCATTCAGATGTATTCTGTTTCAGGAAGACGAAATATTTTCGTACATTTATTGTTTAACTGACATAATTATATTTACATTTATAAATATTTCTGAAAAAAAAAAATTACCCGTCGGCATTGGGAACAGGGTCCAAGCTGCCGGCGGTCAGGGCTCGTCGAGTACCGCTCTCTGTATCAAGCCCTTGATCCAGCTGCCTAACGAGAGCCTCCTCAGGTATTGGACGAGGCTCTTGGCAATAAGCCATTGGCAGATACGACTATCGGCACAATGATCGCCGAGTCCACGAAACGAAGACGAAATTATTATTATTATTCTTGAGAACATTTCCGGAGTTAGAGCTAATACGATTAGAATATTGTCAAAAAAATAACATTAATTTGATTAAGTGTCACGTATTTTTATATTTTTAATTTACCTTTCTTCCAATACACTTAAGTAAAACACTGCTGATTTTATCTAAAAATAATGCTTATTGAATTTGATGTACAAACTATGCTTATAAAATATCTTACATTCGTGTGCCAGAAAGCTACCCTTACTGATCCGCTTAAAATGATCATTTCCCATTATAAGAGACAAATTTTGAGCAACGCGGTAGACGAAAATGTGCAGTCAATGTTTTTGCCATTTAATCTGATGCAATACATTATGTTCAGTCCAAAATATCGCATCAAAAACAATTTAATAACCCCAAATAGTATCATAAGCATTATTATTTCTATTATTGGGACCCTATTGATAATAATATTATATGTGCGCTGCACTTTTTTGGTTTATTTCAGCGATGGTTGTCAAGGATGTCCCTTATCCTACATTATAACTGGTTATATCGACAGTATCTTCTATTCTTTCGGTTTTCTTTTGAGTTTTGCCAACGGAATATTCCAGTCCAAAAACTCTATCAAGTTTGTTATAGCATTTCAAAATGTGCACAGGTTTCTCAAGTATGACTCCAGATATAACCGTTTCATAATTTGGAATTGGATCATTATAATTGTATATCTTTTTGGTTATATTGTCATTTTTACAACTCTCAGCAAACCGCTTGGGGAAAGTTTTTGTATTTTTTTTTGTGCCAACGTTGTAGTTCTTATTGATTTTAATTTTATTTATGCCTGGCGAGTCATTAAGTTATTGGAAAATAAAGTTTATTTGTGGCGCGTTCAAATTATGAATATTCTAGAAACAGAAGAGGTGCACGAAAATTTGTTTTGCAACAAAATGTTTCAAACATACGTTGATATATTAGAGTGTTATGACATTCACAAACTTTGTTATCAGCATTTTGTAAGTAAATATTTATTCAATTTATTGTTTAAAAGAGAATCTCTCTGAATATCAGGATGGTCACCAGTCGGTTTATAACTCAAACTCAAATCATTTATTTCAATTAGACCATTACAGGCACTTTTGAATGTCATAAAAACAAGAACAAAAAAAATCATGCTGCTACAGTCCCAGTCACAAGACATAATAACTTGTGAAAGTACTGTAGTTGCCCATTCCAAAACGTAGATCTCTATGGAGAAGAATGGGCAAGAAACTCCATGGACACTCTTTTAAATCATAATGTTTTATAAAATCATGGATACATCATTCATGTTGAGATTATTCATAATGTGAGAACGATGTAGAAAAACGAGCACATTTAGAGCGTCCAGAGTAAAAGCAATAATTATCACGAGTTTAATAGAAGAATTAAAACAAACCGTGGTAGCTAAGAGATGACCAGTCCCAACCGACAGCGCCCGTTCACGAACATGACGTATGGATCAGCCCCATTCAGCTTGACCATTTTGAAGGGAGCTATATGACCCGACACACCCGCCACCATCAGCGAGACATTTAAGTGAGCATGACAATCTCTCAACCACCAGGGCAACCGTCGAGTCAATAAAATTACATAGAACTCACACATGGGCATTACAATTATACAATACTAGCTTTCGCCCGCGGCTTCGCCCGCGTTAAATTTGGGGTAACACAGTTCCCCTTGCGCCTTATTGATTTGTAATAGCAACGCTAAGTTTTCCCGTTTCTTCCCTCTTTCTCCCTCACATCCCACTTTTTTCAAGAAAATATTAGCCTATGTCCGTCTCCTGGTTCCCAACTATGTCTGTACCAAAATTCATCAAAATCGGTGTAGCCATTAAAGCGTGAAGAGGTAACAAACAAACAAACTCACTTTTTCTTTTATAAAATTAGTAAGGATTATTTATATGTTAATCAATTCGAAGTAGGATGGAGTAACTCGTAGTAATGAATAATACCTCAGCCCTGGGAAGCCTGGATGTTAGACTCTTGAGTAGTGACCTCAAAGGCGAAGTGTAAAAAAGTGGTATGTGAGGGAGAAAGAGGGAAGAAAAGGGAAAACTTACCGTTGCTATTACAAATCAATAAGGCGCAAGGGGAACTGTGTTACCCCGAATTTAACGCGAGTGAAGCTGCGGGCGAAAGCTAGTATATTATAAATGCGAATGTTTGTGAAGATGTATGGATGGATGGATGTTTATTACTATTTCACGTCAAAACGGATGCACGGATCTTGATAAAATTTGGCACATAGGATACTTTTTGCGATGTCATGCGGGAAAATCCGCGGGCACCAGCTAGTGTAAAATTATTATTAGTATTCAGGAACCTGTTCAAAATTAGTTTGAAAAAGGCTATAATGTCTAATTTCGTAGGACAACCACCACGCGGGCGAAGTAGCAGGCTAGGCCTAAAAAAGACTTTGCTGACTTAATCTAAAATTTAGTATCTAGTCTGTCTGCCGTGATAGATACCGCGGCTCCGGAACATAAAGAGCAATAGAAGGACCATGGGTGGGTTTGAGGCCCGGCGCTCATTATCGGCATCGGCACGACTGAGGATTTTAGGTCGCAAATAGCAATTATACATAACATAATGACAATAAAGTAGAAATTTCCGTTATATATGGTCGTAATAACAAAAATACCGCTTCGGTATGCTTGAGGCTGCTGTATCGGCAGCCTTGAGAATGCTTCGGCATCCTTCAGTACGCCGCCGGCGGCGACGCAACACTAGGGGATAGTTTGCCCTGCGGGGCGAGGGGAGGCATCCATTTGTATCATTTGACTCACACACCACACGATAGGTATGAGACGCGGTAATACGATATGAGACGCTTCGGCAAGCTACAGGACGGTGCGGAATGCTTAAAGACGCCTCGTCATCCCTAAGAACGTTGCAGCATGCCAAAGCATAATTTCCGACAGTGTGCGCATGCATGTAGGATGCCGAAGGATCCTTTTCCTTGCCGATGCCGATAATGGGCGCCGGGCCTTAATTAGTATAAGTTTAACACTTCGAACGCTCCGCTCAAAGCAGTTAAGTTATTTGAAGATTTTTAAAAGTAAATGGATCTAGTCTTACCAGTACTTTGAAGACTTCTCATCAATCTATAGCAAGCATCATCTGCTTCAGAGATAGACGTGTAGAATTTCTCGCAGTGTGAACTGAATTTAGTTACAAATGCAATATTCTTCATTACCCAAAGAATTGTCACCGTAAAAAACGTCTGCACTTCATACTACAAAAAAAAAACTTTATGCACAAGTAAAAACTGTACAAAGGCGGACTTAATGCCTTAGGCATGTTCTACCAGTCTACCTTAAGGTGATGCAGAGACAAAACACAGTAGGTGTGATTGAAGAAAAAAAGGGTATTAGAAAATAAATATAGGTATATACATATATAAATAACTATAAATATATTCAACAAAATTATATAAAGTTATGAGACCGTAACAAGACAACAACCACAACTTAAACACGAGACGAATCTACCAACTTCTTATAAATATATTCACGAGCTTCCTTTTTGGAAGTAAACGGACTGGTAACCATCCTGATATTCTGAGGAAATCAACGAGCTCATTCCACAGAAAGAATGTCTGGACGAAGTAAGCAGATTTGATAAAACCAGAGCGGTGAGAAGGACATCGAAGAAGACGATTATTGGCGGACCGAAGAAAAAAAATGTAATTCCATTTTTTGCTAAATTGTTCTGCTCAAGGTAGATAATTAATTTAATAGATCATCACGACACAGCAGTATAATATAAAAAAAAAAACAAAACTATTGTGCTTACCGCTCCATAGTGAGATTCACCCGATCTTGTTAGTTCTATCAAAGTTTGAAGGTACAGTAAACTCAAGAGAAATGTGTCTATTCCATGAAATAAATAAAATAAAAAAAAAAAAAAAAAAAAAAAAAAATAGCCTTTATTAACAATCTTACATCTAGTTACACAAAATTTACTTAAAAAGAAAAAAAATGATAGTATTTATTCGACATCGGTTTCCAGTAATTGTTTTGCTTTCGCATAGGCCTCCCCCATAATCTTCCACGTTTCGCGATCGTGGGTTTTCCTTTTCCACAAAGACCCCGCTGCTGCTTTAATATCGTCGTCCCATCTTCGTATCGGGCGTCCTCTCTTCCTCCTCCTTTTATTCCATGAAATAAAACCTTAAAAATAGAAAACATTGAAAATACAGTCAATAACTAAGAAGTTATAATACCTGAATTTAACCAGAATAATACTGTCTATTTAACTCATTTTATTTCATTAAGCTAGCATTGTTAGTTTCCGCAATTTATATAGGTACATATAAAAGTACACTCGAAAGCGAAATTGTCACCTAAAGATAGGTGACAATTTCGCTTTCGAGTGTACTTTTATATGTACCAATTAAGTATACAATTTATATAGTTTCAAATTTTCGATAAACACATAACAAAAATTACTTAAGACTTACCACAAACTTGAATACTTTTTTAAAAACAGCATATGCTTCCATTAAATGGATGTATGCATGAAAAAGCTTTTTCATTTTATCATCATATTTATCGTCTTCTAACTCCAAACTGAGAATACTGTAATACTCAACTTCAGAGATCCACGAAATAATACCATCAGTTATCATACCAATTACAGAAACGGCATAAGTAAAGTTTACATCAAAATAAATTAAAGAGTAAAAATATACTGCTAATTTCAAATCTCGGGTCAAAGCAACACCGATAACAAAAAAAATAAAATGGCGTACGAATCCAATCCAGTTCTTTTTGATAGACTTCTTGTAGTGTTTATAATTGATTAATCTGAAAGCCCTTTGAATCTCTAAAATCATTTGAACATGCTCTTTTCTATGGATAACGTTAAGTATGAAGAACAAAACAAAAGGAATCACTATAAAGACGACATGGATTTTTATAAAGACGACGAGAAATTGATTGAATACTCCTTCGAATTCCCTTGCTAAGAGATTTTTTATGTGAAAAATTATAAATCCAAGAGTACCAATGAGAGACAAGATATAGTAGGACACACGGTGAGGTCGAATACAATTGTACTGTATCGAGAACCTTGATAAAAATAATATGTGCTGTAGACACCGAAATGGAAGAAGAGTTTTTTGAAAACTTTTATCCAGGAAGTTGTTGGTAATAGGGTTTATATTGATCTGTGTCTTCATAACTAATGCACTTGTACAACCGGACGAATGAGTAATACAACTGAACTGTCATTCATTTTATGGAAAACTTCGTTTAATCATACTTTACATTATAATCAACTCAAAAAGACATAGCTTGCGTCGTCACAACTTCAATGTACTAATTAATATTCATGACAAAAATAATAGTGGTATTGCTACTGTTTCAGTAGGTATCATAATTAAAGAAATGAAGTAAGTCAAAGTCCATTTCTACTTCCTTTATTGTTTTAGTTTTTTTTTTAAATTATTTAATAAAAAATATTTAATGTATCATTATACCATCTTTATAACTAAAAATGCTGCAATTAAATACTTTGACTTTGATAAAAAAGTAATAAGTGTAAAATAAGTTTACTTCCGGTAGTCGGTGGCAAAAGAGTCAATGAAATAAAAAAGTGTGTGTGTCAGCTCCGACGCACGACTGGAGTTTACTCCTTAAGTACGAGTATCTAACCATACGCAAAAAGAGTTTATTCAACTGAAAAAAGATTAATATCATATGAAAGGGTAAATTCACAAATTAATGACAAAAATAGCAATATAAATACATCGACACTGATAGAAACAAACAAGCCCAATAACATATAGTATATAGGTATAGTCGCCTATACAGCATACCATATGTACGTCTTAATACACTCACAGCCAAATTAGAAAGTTGCGCACCAAAAACGTGACACATTTTCGTTACTTTAGTAGGTTTTACCCCTGGGATTTTTCTCATACCGGGCGCCTTATACACGCTTACTTTTTGATCGTTTTAATCGTTTGGGCCGTTGGTTTCACTTACAAAATACTATTCATTAAAAGCTTGTACAGCGTTGTAACTTTTAAAATAAAAAAAATAGCAAGTGATAAATAAGGTCATACTCATACTCGCAAAATGCACGAAATAAATAGTAGCGCCACGAGATAGTTACCTACCTACGTCGTTGTCGGCCGTTGCGTACCTTCACTGCCCGAACAGGCTAAAGGTTATTGACTCGCTCAGCTGATGTTCACGTAAACAAATTAAATGATTCCAAATTTTCCTTCATACTTTTACGGGCTTAGGACCAACATAAATGCTTTGCTGCATTGCTGCCTAAGCTACCTAATTTAAAATAGTTATGCTAAAAGCGGTAGGTTACATGTAAAAATAAATCTCTAATGGCCTGCTAGTTATGACGTATTTAAAAATGTGGAATCAAAATTATGTACAATTAATTAAAAAAGAAAAAGTTCTAATTACATGATTTAAAAAAGTTTTGTTACTTACCTAAATCACCTTTGCACTTAGCGACACTTAAAAAATGTTCCAATTGTAGGTACCTAATCAAAATTATTTACAACGATTAAAAAAAGTTATTAGTTAGTTAAACTTCACGATATCGTAATAATTGTTCAAAGTGGAGTCCATTCCTTTGGATACACAATCTTGCACGTTTCATTAAATTGTCTTTTAATTTCATTAACGTGTCCCTGTCACTTTTTAAAATTTCGAATGCGTCCTCTATCGCGCGTTTCATTTGTTCACGAGTTTGATGTTCGTTTTTGTACACTAACCGCTTCACTTCACTCCACAAATAAAAATCCAGTGGGGTCAGGTCCGGACTCCTTGCTGGCCATGCAACTGGACCACCCCGTCCAATCCAGTGATCTCCAAACACGGAATTTAAATTGTCTGCCCAGACGGAATTTGCGGGTTAGGTATACCACGCAGTCGCAAAGATTGCAAGTGGTTTGGTTCACCGTAGAGACGTCGAGCTGCCTGCGCATCAAAACCCGCGATTGCGTAAAATTGCACCATGGCAACGAACTCCAGGTTGGAGTACTCGTAATTCCGAGACGTCATTATTTTTGCGCAACAACACACCGATAACGTCTTAGAGAAACTGAATTTGAATTATTCCTTGACATGTCACCACTCCTGCGCTGCCCTAAGCGCGCGGGGTGCGCGGGCGCGCGCCTTTCGTATTACCAATCAAATGGGGTTTGTGGGCGGGGTTTGGTCTAGCATTGGCTATTTTTTGTGAGTCCACGTTGACTAGGCGAACGCATCATTAATGTTATTATCGAAATCTGCCTACTAATGGTTCGCATTATTTATTCACACATGCGTAAATTAATTCGAGTTGTTAAAAAAAAACTATTTTATTTTTTAATTTTATCTTTACAAATCGATAGTGTTTCATGCACTGGTTCGACCCTCCACGGGATTAAAACGATAAAAAAGTAAGCGTGTATATGAAAATCGATTCTTAAGGAGTAAACTCCAAAAGTCACCGACTTCCGACTTCCGGAAGTAAAATTATATTCTTCCATTTTTTGGAAGTCGGTTTTATTTTTTTACCAAAAGCTTTTAGAATAGAATAGAATATGTCTTTAATTGCTAAGAATGTAGGTAACATAAAAATAAGATGAAGATAAAAATAAGTTACATAATTGAGATCCATATACATTCTGCCTTATTAGCATGCAAATATATTTTCTACGTTTTGTGTTATTTTCGAGATTCAGAGAGCTCCTCTGAGTCTCTGACTAAATAATAGCAGTCGCTCGGGTCAATCTTTAAGGTAAGCGTCGCTTGCTAAATTTGATCAGTGGATGGGTCACCGTTCTCGTTACATACCGAGTTTCCTCCGTAGCTTGGAAAGCACTCTGTGCATGGGTCACCACTCGTACCGAGTTTCCCCCGCACCTTGGAAAGCACTTAAAGCTGTTGGTTGATGGACCTGCAGGTAGTTGTTCTGAGTCTGGCAGTAAAATCATCAAATAACTTCCCCCCGCTCTGGACGGTGTGACGGGAGGGAGTGTCGGACTATTACTGACTAAATCCTGGCTGGGTTTGTTTCTTCTTTTGCTCTTTATGTTCCGGGACCGCGGTATCTCTTTCAAACAACCAGCAACCCCGCAGTCCCTTTGCCTCCCCTTATTCCGACTAACTTAAATCTACTGAATCTGGCTTATACCAATATCGAACGCGTTTACACCATCAACATAAACTGGACGTCGCTCTTAGTAAGACGCATTTCATGCTTGCAAATATTTTTTGCTCGGCTCCGCTTGTATTACTTACTAGTATTATAAAAGCAAAAGTGAGTTTGTTCGTTACCTCTTCACGATTTAATGGCTAAACCGATTTCGGTACAGAGATAGTTGGGAACCAGGAGACGGACATAGGTTAATTTTTATTTTTAAAAAGTGGGATGTGAGGGAGAAAGAGGGAAGAAAAGGGAAAACTTAGCGTTGCTATTACAAATCAATAAGGCGCAAGGGGAACTGCGTTGCCCCGAATTTAACGGAAGCTATGCCGCGGGCAAAAGCTAGTTCAATAATATTTCAAAGCCTTTAAAAGCAGTTACTGAAACAATTACATGAAATGAGTACAAGTCTGACACTCCCCCGCCCCCCTCCGCTCCAGTTGTTTGATTATTTCCTATTCGCAAGAAAAAGTCTCATCTCTTTTTGCAGTCGTTCCCTGAAATCATAACAGCCGTGTTAACCTCTCTGCAAAAATCTAATGCTTAACTAGTCCAACCAAATAATTAGACCCTTAAAAACCCACTGTGGGTGGAGCGGGGGGCAGTGTCAGACTTTTACTTACTAAAATCCACCCATGTTCCTTTG
The DNA here is from genome assembly GCA_958449745.1 of Ochropleura leucogaster. Lineage (NCBI taxonomy): Eukaryota > Metazoa > Arthropoda > Insecta > Lepidoptera > Noctuidae > Ochropleura > Ochropleura leucogaster. The sequence continues at coordinate 2,846,806 of OY288221.1, read as the reverse complement.
TTTGCCCCTTATGTTCTGGGGCCGCGGTATCTCTTTTGAACCCGTGACCTCGTCAAGCGCTGACCCTGGTAGGCCCTTCTGACTCTGAAATACCATACTTCAAGTTCTTGTCTCTCAGTCATCTATATATTCACTTAGACAAAGATCATGTCAAAGATTATTTTATGTAAAAAAGAAATTAATCTTCTTCGTCAAAATAATGTAATAGTTAATCAATTACTATATAATGTGGTCTACCCTTTCAAATTGATTAGGTTAAAAAAGACAAAAAAAGTACTCTGAGAAAGGAACAAACAAAAAAGGGAATTCCATATTGAAATACGCGTTGGATTTGTTGAGTGAATAAAGAATAAAATGATGGACAGTCAAAAAATTACCGATACTAACAATTTCCTCGATAGGGGGTTTCAAACCATGCTCTTACCATTTCAGTGCATGCAACACATATTCTTCCTATCAAGTTTCTCCATCAAATATAATTGTATAAGAACGCCTACAGTCAATTATTTTGTGGTGTCGTTCATTGGGACTCTTGCCTTTATCGTCTTTAATACGTTGTCGTACATTTTTAAAAGATTTTCTGATGGCAACACTTCGATAATCAAAACCTTTAATATACTAAACCACCTAATATTAGTATTCAATTATTGTATGTTTTATTGCACTAACGTTATAAAAAGGAAGGATAACGTTCAAATGATTTTAAAGATCCAGAGCGCTCTTAGAGTAATCTATTACAAAGACTACAGCACGATAACTATTTGGAACTGGATCAACGTTTTGTTGCATTTTGTTATATATTTTATTTTAGTGACTTTCACACACAGTTTGTGGGCCTCTTTTTTCTTTTATTCTTTATTTTACTTTAATGTGAACACAATATACGTTTTAAGAATGATTGCTTTGATAAGAAATGGAATTAAAACCTGGATCATTGAGGTCAAGTACTACGGTAAATTAAGCTCTCAGCTTGAGGAACAGAAATATGATGATAACTTGAAAAAACTTTTTCAAGCGTACGTAGATCTCTTGGACGCGTTTGACATTCTGAAAGACATTTTTCAATATTCGGTAAGAATAAATCTTTGCCATTTCCCATTAAGTTATTACCATTTATGTTTTGGACGATTTTGCTAACTACCTGTTTGCAAAACATGAATAGTTAACCCCCTTATTGCATACTAGCCGGCGACCGCGGTTTCGCACGCGTCATATCTAAAAAAAAGTATATTGTGTTATTCCAGAACATAATCTACCTCTGTGCCAAATTTCACCAAAATCAGTTCTGCCGTTTTGATGTGAAAGAGTAACAACATCCATATATGTTTACATCCATCCTCAAAAACATTCGTATTTATAATATGCTAGCTTTTGCCCGCGGCTTCGCTCGCGTTAAATTCGGTAGCGCCTTAATGATTTGTAATAGCAACGCTAAGTTTTCCCGTTTCTTCCCTCTTTCTCACTCATATCCCACTCTTTTTTTTAAAAAAAAAATGCCCATGTCCGCCTCCTGGTTCCCAACTATCTCTGTACCAAAATTCATCAAAATCGGTTTAGCCATTTAGGTGTGAAGAGGTAACAAACAAAGAAACAAACTCACTTTCGGTTTTTATAATATTAGTAAGGATTAGTAGGATTTAAACAAAATGGTGTATGTAATAATTTTATTTTCAGATGATGATACAAGTAGTAGAAACTTTATTCAATGTGTTATTAGCTCTGCAAATGGCAATAGAAAATTTACTAACTAAGCGTACTTTTGTAAGTTTTTGATATTATCATAATTCTAAGGCCCTAGTGACAAAGGATGTAAATCCAAAAGTGCAACTTAACAGAAAACCTCCTTTCACGTTTAAACAGATGATGATTTATAGTTAACTAGCTTTCGCCCGCGGTTGCGCCCGCGTTAAATTTGGGGTAGTACAGTTCCCCTTGCGCCTTTTTGATTTGTAATAGCAACGCTAAGTTTTCCCTTTTCTTTCCACTTTCTCCCTCACGTCCCACTTTTTTTTTTTTTAAATAAAAATTAGCCTATATCCGTCTCCTGGTTCTCAACTATTAAAGCCATTCAAGCGTGAAGAGGTATACGGCTTGTCCGGGGCTACCGCACGATCTCCGGCGAGGCAGCAAGCCTCCTTGCCGGACTGCCACCGTGGGATCTGGAGGCGATAGTCCTCACGCGCCTGTTTGAGTGGCGCGCGGAGGCACTACACCGGGGGAAAAACCCACTGCCGCGGCAAGTTGCCGCTCGGCGGGCAGACCTCCGGTGCGATCTCATGGTGGCATGGAGAGAGCGACTGTCGCAACCCCGTGCAGGGCACGCTACAATAGTGGCGGTAAGTCCCCTCTTTGAGGAGTGGCTGGAAAGGCGTCATGGCGTCCTCACCTACCGCCTGACGCAGATCCTCACCGGACACGGAAGTTTCGGGAGGTTCCTGCACATCATCGGGCGGGAGGAAGCGCCCGGGTGTCACCATTGTGACGATCGCCCGGAGGACACGGTGGAGCACACAGTGGCGATCTGCCCGGCTTGGGCAGAGCACCGCCGTGCCCTCGTAGAGGCGATCGGCGGCGGCGATCTCTCGCGTCCGGCCCTGGTTCAGGCCATGGTCCGGAGCGAGAGGGAATGGGAAGCGGTCACCACCTTCTGCGAAGCAGTAATGCTAGCGAAGGAGGTGGCCGGGCGTTTGAGGGAGAGAACATCTGCCCAACCCAGCCGCCGCGGGAGACGCCCATGGCGCCGGGCGCCGCGAGACGACTTCCGGCCACCGTAGATGCGGGCCTTAGGGCGGTGAGCAATGGGTAGTTCACCGCCCGTCCGTCGATTGACGACAGGCCGTGTCGACGGCGCGTTCGTGTTTCACGCGCGCCTCAAAGAGAGTCAGCAAAGCAGAGGGGCTTGCCAGAGCCTCTGCCTGCCGGGGTTGCGGGTTGTTCGAAAGAGATACCGCGGCCTCGGAACGTAAAGGGCAATAGAAGAAACATGGGTGGGTTTTAGTCAGTACAAGTCTGACATGCCCCCCCGCTCCACCCAGAGCGGGGGAAGTCATTGGATGATTTCCCAACCGAAAAAAAAAAAAAAAAAAAAAAGCGTGAAGAGGTAACAAACAAACAAACTCACTTTCGCTTTTATAATATAAGTAAGGAAGTAAGGAGGAATTTCTCCTGTATTGTGAGTGCGTTAACAAACATTTAATCTCACATCCACAAACAGCCAGTCCCGAAACAACTATCTGTAGGTCATACAAACATTTGTTCCATGCGGAAATCGAACCCGCGACACGCAGCGCAGCAGTCGATTGCTCAGCTTTTGCGCCAACCGTGCCGAGATAAACTAAATAAGTTCTTATTAATTTCTTTATTTCACTTATCATCTTATTACATATTTCTTTTAAAATGTATTATACAATTTATAATATAACAAACATTCTCGCTACCCAAATTTATTGATTTTCACAAAAAAAAGTTTACAAAACTTTCGTTGATTTGCACATTTATTTGGACTCTAATTTTGTTTTTTAAAGTTACGAAGATGTAATCTCATTTTTTTTTTATTTAAACTATAAACAATATTGTTGCCCTATGAACACACCTATTTTTGTCCCAGTAAGAACAAAACTTTGAGAGATAATTATGATTATTTTTTGTACACGCATAGAGAATATACAAAATGGCTGCCAAAAAGCGGGGAAGTGAATTAGACCCAAGTGTGTATCGTCATAGTAAATTAAAACACTCATTACATAAGTATCTAGAATATTGCTAGTTCATAACCGGACACATTGTATATAATATCATATATAAAAAAATCAATTTTAAATTGTAGCTCGCCGGTGTTTGGTTTTTAGATATAACTTAGATCCGTTTTCATCAAACGACAGACAATTTTAATAACTTTGATTTACTTAACTCACTCAAATTCAAAATTGTTTAATTGTCTGAATATGGTACATTTTTATGGTCTTGTTTTTTGGGGTGAGAAATCGTCAAATAACTTCCCCTGCTCTGGGAGGACGGGGGGGGCGTGTCAGACTGACTAAAACCCTGGGTGGGTTTTAGTCAGTCTGACAGTGGGTGTTGCTTCTATTGCCCTTTATGTTCCGGGGCTGCGGTATCTCTTACGAACAACCCGCAACCCCGGCAGGCGGAGGCCCTGGAAAGCCCCTCTACTTTGCTGACATCTCTTTGAGGCGCGCGTGAAAATATGTGTAAATATAAATAAAGGTCTCATCATATTCTGCCACTGGGGGAGTGCAAATATTTGAATACATTATTGCATTATCGACAAATCGGACGGCATTTGGTTCATTATCGACAAATCGGACTGCTAACCCTTTTCACTGGGCTCACAGAACTGTTCCTAATCTGAACTGAAAGATGTCTACTGTTAAGCTAGCCATCAACAGAGGACATCCATTTTTTAGGGTTCCGTACCTAAATAGAAAAAAAAGGAACCCTTATTGGATCACTTTGTCGTTCGTCTGTCTGTGCGCTAGTCAAGACCCTTTATCTCAGGAATGCGTGGGGGTATTAAGTTAAAATGATTACTATATTATTATACTCAATTGACGTCACGGTTGCCGCAATGGCTAAGCGTTTGACTGCTGCTCTAGCTTAATGTTTGTATGACCTACAGATCGTTGTTCCTGGGGCCTTAGTCTGCTATTACAATAGTGTCAGAATGGTCGATCACTGATCGCATAATGGTTAATTTTGACAAGTTTGGTAATCTGCTACATACTAAACTTGTCAAAATCCATTCTGACACTATTGTAATAGCAGACTCAGGCCCCAGGAACAACGATCTGTAGGTCATACAGATAATAAAATAATAATAATAAATGTTTGTAAACGCACCCACGGTACAGGAGAAATTTCTAGTGTGGGGCAACGTTTTTCTTTTTATACAAAAAAACTGTGTTCCTTATGTGCTGTGGAAAACTCAACCATCTTAGTCTGCGCAGTCAAGAGATATGGCTGTTTATGTCCCAATTTTTGTACGGAAACCTTGGTGCGTGAGTCTGACTCGCTCTTGACCGTTTTTTGTTACGGATGTGAAATCATCTAACAACTTCCCCACAATTAATCTTTATAGAGCTTCCCCGCTCTGGACTAATTAAACCACACCCATGTTCTCTCTTTTGCCCTTTATATTCCGGGGCCACGGTATTTCTTTCGAACAACCCGCAATCCCAGACGGTGGGCATTCTTTGCCGCGTCGCCCACACGATTGGCAGTCGGGGCGCGGGCACGTTAGGCGCGTCGCCCACACGACATTTGTAAAGAAAATCTCGTTGCGGCGTGCCTCTTATGTGCCTGCGCTTCAACTGCCCCTCGACTGTTGATATTGTGGGCGACGCGCCTTACAGCAACAACCGATTATTATGGTCAGCAAAAAGAAACCATTTGTTTATTCTAATTTTCAGCCACCCATAGATTCCGTACAAATAGCCATGCAGATTTGGTTTTTTAAGAATGTAATGTGCATTATAATGCTCAGTATTAGCTGTGAAAAGTTCTACATGACTGTTTATGACGCTGACGGTGTCTGCAGTGAACTGTTGCAATCTATTCAGAATACTGGTGAGATTAAATCATTTATTACTACAGTAGACCATAAGTTTCTGGACTAAATTTTTCAACTTTCAGAAATATAATAAACTAGCTTTTGCTGTGGCTTTGCTCGCGTTTTATTCGGGGTAACGCAGTTGCCCTTTCCTGATTTGCAGGTACCTGTTACTTGTAGTTTTTGCCCTTGCGCCTTATTGATTTGTAATAGCAACGCTAAGTTTTCTCTTTTCTTCCCTCTTTCTCTCTCATTTCTCACTTAAATAAAAATAGCCCATGTCCGTCTTCAGGGTCTCAACTATCTCTGTACCAAAATTTATTATAATCTGTCTAGCCATTAAGGCGTATCCATTATGTCGTATCGTATCGTCATAACAGCTGTCATAACGAGCCGGCAACAAGCAACCTATACTATTTTAACTTTATCTCTCTACTGCGGTGTGCGATCCGTAGTAGAGAGATCAGGTTATAATAGCTTAGAAAAGGTTGACCTGCCGTTGTGTGTACAAAGTCCCTCAGGGAAGGAAACTGATGAGGCAAATCTGCAATCAACATCATCTGCAGGCGCAGAGGTATAGTCCGATCCGGTTTCAAGGAATCCTGACCGGCTTTTGAGAAACAATCCCAGGGTAGATTAAAAACTAACTATCATTTCCTTGCCTTATTTGACCAAATGAAAACTCACTTACTTTGTGTGATGAGCATGATTGTTTGTTCTGTGTCTGGGTGATTGATGATTTATCTATAATATGTATATATTTATAAATTATAGAAGTATGTATATCAGTTGTCTGGTTACCATAACACAAGCTCTGCTTAGCTTGGGATCAGATAGCCGTGTGTGAGTTGTGCCAAGCCATTTATTATTTATTAAATATGGTCAAATAAGGCAAGGAAATGTTGGTTGGGCTCCTGCGCTGCCCTAACCTACGAATAAACCAGTGTGTTTTTAGTTGTCAGTAGTTTCACTTGTGTCCCTACGTACCGACACTTACAGTGATGTACAAGAAATATCTTTTTTTTCAGTGGAAGCAAAGGCGCTTTGTAAGAACGTGCAGCGACTGAATCGTGCAGCCTTCCACGAGATGTCAGCTTGTCAGATGTTCACCATCAATGGACGTCTGCCTCAGAATTTTGCTTACCTTATGTTGGAGTATTATTTTGTGATATTGCAATTTGCTCTTATGCGATGGTTGAAACTAAAGAACCTACCTTGAAAATTGAAAAGGAATAAGTAACGATATAGTCATTTTAGTTATATTCAATGCGTGTTTTAGGGTGAATCGAATGGTTTTATTCAGCATTCGTAGTTGCGCACACTCGATGATAGGCTTTACCTGACCCACTCAAAATTAGACGAATTTGAATCTTCTGCAGTTAAGAGTGTATTTTCACGTACGAGCTTATAGAATTAGAATTATTTGTTTAAGGTAGGCAATATTATAAAAGCGAAAGTGAGTTTGTTTGTTACCTCTGCAGGCTTTAATGGCTAAACCGATTTTGATGAATTTTGGTACAAAGATAGTTGGGAACCAGGAGACGGACATAGGCTAATTTTTATTTAAAAAAAAGTGGGATATGAGGGAGAACGAGGGAAGAAAAGGGAAAACTTAGCGTTGCTATAACAAATCAATCAGGCGCAAGAGCAAAAACTGCAGGTCTGCTTGATGTGTTATACCGAATTTAACGCGAGCAAAACCGCGGGTGAAAGCTAGTGGTTTTTATAAATTAACTAGCTTTCGCCCGCGGCTTCGCCCGCTTTAAATTTGGGGTAATACAGTTCCCTTTGCGCCTTATTGATTTGTAATAGCAACGCTAAGTTTTCCCTTTTCTTCCCTCTTTCTCCCGCACATCCCACTTTTTTTAAATAAAAATAGCCTTTGTCCGTCTCCTGGTTCCCAACTATCTCTGTACCAAAATTCATCAAAATCGGTTTTCAAATCAAATCAAATCATTTATTTCAATTAGACCATTACAGGCACTTTTGAATGTCAAGAAACAAAATGAATCTACAGTCCCGGTCACAAGGCATAATAACTTGTGAAAGTACTGCAGTTGCCCATTCCAAAGCGTTGATCTCTATGGAGAAGAATGGGCAAGAAACTCCATGGACACTCTTTTAAATTCTAATATTTTTACAAAATAGTATTTACATCATTCGTGTTGAGATTATACAAATATGTGAGAACGATGTAGAAAGACGTGCTTAGTAAGAGCGTCCAGAGTAAATAAAAAACAAAATTCAATTTAAATCTAAATAAAATAAAAATGACCGTGGTAGTTAAAAAATGACCAGTCCCAACTGACAGCGCCCGTTCACGAACATGACGTATGGATCAGCCCCATTCAGCTCGACCATTTTGAAGGGAGCTAAATGACCCGACACACCCGCCACCATCAGCGAGACATTTAAGTGAGCATGACACTATTAACCACCAGGGCTTCGTCAAGTCAATGATAATACATAGCACTCACATATGGGCTTAATAATTATACAATACTAGAGAATTGATTCTATACATTGCAAAGATAGTCTTACAATCTTCTGCAGCGTCCATTATAGCTTCGGATACTTAGTAATGAGTTTATCCCTATGCTTGAGGAGCAGGACCAGCATTGAGCCAAGCATTTTTATCATCAATATAATCCCCCAACTTATAATATGCTTGCCTACATAGTGTGCGTTTAATACAAGATTTAAATTTCGTTTCATTCAGTTGAAGAATGTGGGGAGGTATTTTATTGTAGCATTTCAACCAGTACCCCATGAAAGATGAGTCTACTTTAGCTAACCTGAAACCTGGTTGAACTAATTGGTCCCTATTTCTAGTATTATAATTGTGTCTGTCACCTCTTTTACTAAAAAGATGCGAGTTTTTCCTGACATACATGATGTTTTCATAAATATATTGACAAGGTACTGTCATGATGTTAATATCCTTAAACTGTTCCCTTAAAGAATCTTGTTTCGTTTAGCCATTAAAGCGTGAAGAGGTAACAAACAAACAAACAAACTCACTTTCGCTTTTATAATATTATTATAAGTAAGGATTCAATAGGAATACCCGAAAAATTAATTTAAATAATTAATATTGATTCGTCTTCGTGCAAATATTGTAATGGATTAATACCAGCGTTTAATAAATTATTACTTATCGATTAATGTTTCATTTCTTTTTCTTGGTTGCCTCTGTAAGTGATGGTTTTAAAAATGAAAATATTCCGTGATGTCCGACAAAATAATCCTGAGAATTTCATTTTAAACAAGTTTGTGGATGAAGACGTGCAATCAATACTTTTACCTTTGAATCTGATGGAATATGCAATGTTTTGTCCTAAATATCGCATTCGCAATAATGTAATAAAACCAAATACTTTTGTTACCAATTTGATTTCATTAATTGGGATACTTTTATTTGTTATTATAAATGTATATTACTCTTGCGAGCTATTTATTCAGAACTCTCAAGAAAATAATTCAGTTTTTCAGGATTTCATAGGAATCATGCGTTATTTTTCAGATACTGTATTTTACTGTGTTGGATTTATTTTGAATTTCGTATTAGGGCTAATTAATTCAAAAAATAACATCAATTTCGTCCTTAAATTTCAACAAATGCATAAATTTCTCAACAACGAAAGCTCCACCAAAAGTTTAATAATTGGGAATTGGATTATAATAACTCTATTTCCATTAATCTATATCTTTACTTACACTTATTTCTGTATAAGATTACGTTTACCTATACTTATTTTTTATTGCATGTATGTTCTTATTTTTTTGAATTGTAATGTAATTTATGCCATTCGTGTTATAAAATTACTTGAAGTTAAACTCGTTTTGTGGAATAATCAAGCTTTGAATTTACAAAATATTGAGGAAATGCTCAGACCAACATACTGTGCAAAAGTATTTGATGCTTACGTTACAATATTAGATTGCTATAACATCAGTAAATCTTGTTTTCAATCACAGGTGAGTAATATCTAAACTATAATAAATTGAAACTTATAATTTATACTTAAAACTTATAATTAATACTTATAACATTATAATTAAAACTTATAATATTATAATTAAAACTTATATTAATTAAATCTATTATTGGTTTGTGCTCTACAATAATAAAAATAAAATGATTATGCTATTGTTACAATTAACAATCCTTACTAATATTAAAAAAGCGAAAATGAGTTTGTTTGTTGATTACGTTTTCACGCCTAAATGGCTAAACCGATTCTGATGAATTTTGGTACAGAGATAGATGCAACCCTGGAGATGGCAATAAGCTTTTTATTTAAAAAAATATGTGAGAAATGAGGGAGAAAGAGGGAAGAATAGGGAAAATTTTGCTTTGCTATTACAATCAATAAGGCGCAAAGGCAAAAACTACAGGTAGCAAACCAAATCCAGTCAAACCAAATGATGCTACCAGTATTTTTCTTCAAAAGTATTGTATTTTATTTTGCCCGTGGCTTTGCTCGCGTTAAACTAGTGGTAACACAGTTCCCTTTTCCTGATTTTAAAGGACCTGCCACCTGTAGTTTTTGCTTATTTATTGTAATAGCAATCCTGAGTTTTCCCTTTTCTTCCCTCTTTCTCCCTTATTTCTCACTTTCCTTCTAAAAAGTTAAATTAAGCCTATGTCCGTCTCCAGGGTCCCAACTATCTCTGTACAAAAATTCATCATGTTGAATTCATCCGTTTAGCCATTAAGGCGTGAAGACGTAACATACAAACTCACATTCGCTTTTATTATATTAGTAAGGAAGCAAAACAGGATGCATTGTCTCTTTCAGATACTTTATCATATATTCGCTGCCTTATTACACTCTCTGGGTTACATACAAATGGCGATTGGAGAATGGAAAGATGGTCACTTTGGAAATATGGTAAGAAGCTATATATACTATTATTGACACGAATGTGCCCTGGTGCTTGTGTGAATGTCATGCTCACTTAAATGTCCCGCTGATGGTGGCGGGTTTGTCAAGTCATTTAATTCGCTTCAATATGGTTGAGCTAAATGGGGCTTAATCATGCGTCATGTTCGTGAACAGGCGCTGTCAGTTAGGACTGGTCATCGCGTAGTTACCGCGGTTTATTTTTAATTATTACGATTGTAAATTGAAATTTGTTTTTTATTTACTCTGGATGCTCTTACAGTGCACGTCTACATCTTGACATGAATGATGTACCTACATATTATTTTGTAAAATGTCATGATTAAAAAGAGTGTCTATGAAGCGCTTTGAAATGGGCAACTACAGTACTTTCACAAGTTATTATGACTTGTGACTGGGACTGTAGCTGCTATTTGTTTTTGACATTCAAAAGTGCCTGTAACTGTCTGATTGAAATGAATGCTTTCAGTTCGAGTTGAGTTTGAAGTATGATATTAACCCCCGAATACTGAAACGTCACTCAAAATGTGAGGGTTGCTTAACATTTGAGCAGCTCTTAAACTTTAGATTTTGTATGGTCAAACGTCACTTTTGAGTCTCTGTTAAACTTAAGTGGGACTTAAGTTTTGATTGACGTTTCAGTATTCTGGGGTAAATCAGTTATTTTATTGATTGCTCTTTTGTGGATCGTTTGCCAATTATTAACCAAAAAACCGTCATACGAATCTATGAGGGTTTTTTCCTTCCTGTCCGCCTTTCTAGCTATCAGTTAGTCCGTATGTCACAGCACAAAGATGGATCCCCAAACTAGATGTTAATCACTTATCTGTGAATGAGGGGTTTTTATATTCTTTTGTAAAATTACCTTACTCTTTTTTTTGTCACTTAACTTCCGACTTTCAGATGTAATTTTTTACTTCTTTTGAAGTTTTTTTTCATCATCTTTAGTTATGTTAGAAGGATAACTCACACATTTTTGATTGAGTATTCATTTTTCATTGTCACTAAAGATCATCCATAACGACAGAAAAAAAGGGGTCAAACAAACAACCTCCTTCTTTTTTAAATTCGGTTAAAAATAAGTTTGTTGTAGGATGAGGGAACTATTGCCTCAATACCTTTAATAATATGGGTGTTAAAGGATATGACGTGTCAAACCTTACTTAACCGGCAATGCGAGAAATTCTACTCAGCACTCCAGCGTGTTCAAGAGACTTGCGCAATCATTTTGATGTTACATTGTTCAGGTAATTTTAAAACTTTTGTTAATTGTATCATCAAGTAAAAACATTTTTTCTAAAAATAAAATGTTGCATTAAATTTAAGTGAGGAATTTAACAACGTTTTTCAATACACTTATGAAAAAATGAGATAAAATTAGACTAATATTAAAATAAAAATTATATATATATATATTTATATCGATGCTGGATGCGGCAAGCTGAAGACAGGGTACTATGGCGCTCATTAGGGGAGGGCTATGTCCAGCAGTGGACTAATATCGCCTGATGATGATGATGTTTATCTGTGAAATTCATTTTTTTTTAATTAAATATTTAGGCTACAAAAACATGCAAAGCCTTGCTTTAAAATTACCACTGGCTATAGGGACTTGTTCATTGTTATCTGTGATGAAATTAGAAAAGAATATAGAGGAGATCGTGGCTAAATAATCCGCCGCTCGGGTCGATTTTTAGGTTAAGCCGTGCTTGCCTAGATTGGTCTGTGGATGGGTGACCACCCTACATACCAAGTTTCCTCAGTGCCTCGGAAAGCACGTTAAACCGTTCGTTCCGGCTGTCATTTCTAGATCTTTGACAGTCGTTACAGGTAGTCAGTGTTTCGAAAGTCTGACAACCAGTCTTACCAAGGGTATCGTATTACCCAGTACTAACTGGGTTGTATAGGTCAGATAGGCAGTCGCTCCGTGTAAAATACTGATATTCAGCTGCATCCAGTTAGACTGGAAGCCGACCAAAACATAGTTGGGAAAAGGCTAGGCTGTTGATGATGAAAGCACTTGCGATAAATGACATAAAAGCACACGTGTGATCATTGCATGTTGAACCTTATCATAAAGCATTAAAAATCAGTTTTCTAGGTAATGTATTGAAAATAATATTATTTATTGACAGATGAAGAGAAAAAACTCTGCAAGAACGTAATGCGATTGCATCGAGCATCATTCAGCAAGTTACGTGTGTGTGGTCTGTTCTACTTAGACGCTGCGTTACAATTAAGTCTGATGAGTCTTCTTACTAACTACACTGTTGTGTTGCTTCAGTTCGCGTTTCTGTAATCCAGGTTTAAGTAATTTATTATACAACATTAGTTTTTCTTTATGCGAAACCCGAAACACGTGTCTAGAATGTTTATGTGAAGAATCTATGTACAAAATTTGAGAACTTTGTCATGAAAAATAAATTAAGAAAGTTAATTTTACCTGGCTGTCCGTACAAAAACACGGTCACGGCGTGGCTCAAACGGCGCCGCACGTGTGTACCGTCAATTTGACCTGCCGTGACCTTGTTGCGCGCCGTATAATTTCGTATACCTACTAAGTGTCTTACTCGTAACCTTTATTAATATTTTTAGGACAAAATATAACATGATGTAAAAATTATTAGAATCGATTCAGTTACTTATTCTGAACAAACTATATTCAGGTTTCGCATATACTAAAAATAATGTTGTATTTACTTTTGTAACATGGTGGGCATTTCACCCTCTCTGTTGCCTCAACCTCTTTCCTTTCGGATCAACTTCGATTTTTAAATATTCATTTTTCGAATTTCATTCTGTCATTTCATCTTCAACAATATTTTTTTGGCTCATTACGTTTTTTGGATCAAGGCTAGCAGCCACACTTGCTAATTTATTGTTTTTTTAACTGTATTTAAAACCTGTATCCTATTTGAATATAGTGCAGTTCAGTTTTATTGTGATACTAGCTTTTGCCCGCGGCTTCGCTCGCGTTAAATGCGGGGTAACAGTTTCCCTTTCCTATTTGCAGGTACCTGCTACCTGTAGTTTTTGCCATTGCACCTTATTTATTGTAAAAGCGAAGCTAAGTTTTCCCTTTTCATTCCTCTTTCTTCCTCATCCCACACTTTAAAAAAACTGAGCCTATGTCCATCTCCAGGGTTTCACCTATATCTGTACCAAAATTCAAAAATAAACTTAGCCATTTAGGCGTCAAGACGTAACAAACAAACAAAGTCACTTTCGCTTTTAAAATAATAGGTCTTTACCTATGAAATGCCGTTTTGAGTAAAAAAAATTAACGAATTTTTTTCATGTATTTTTTATTTGTATTAATCGAAGGAATCACCCATGCAATCAATGCATCTTTGCCAACGCAGTGGCAGTTTATTAATGCCCTTTTTAAAGAAATCAGCTGGACGGGAGGCAACAAATTCTTCAAAGGCATTTTGTACTGCCTCTCGGGTATTGAATTTTTGTCCCGGCAAGAACTTATCCAAATTCTGGAAAAAGTAGTAGTCTGTAGGCGCAAGGTCTGGTTAGTAGGGCGGATGACGGAGAGCTTCCAATCCCAGTTCTTGCAACTCGGAGACCGTCTGCTGTGCAGTATGAGGTCGCGCGTTGTCGTGCAGGAGCAGCGGAGACGAGCGATTGACCAATGCTGGTTGCAGATCTGCCAGCTTCTCCATCATCGTGTTCAGTTCTTCACAGTACACATCTGCAGTAATGCTCACCCCGTTTGGTAAGAAGCTGTGATGAATCACACCGGCGCTAGACTACCAAACAGTGACCATCACTTTTCTAGGGGTAAGATTTCGTTTACGGCATTGTTTAGGTGCTGAACCAGGATCAAACCAACTTGCTGAGCGCTTGCCGTTATCAATCAGAATCCATTTTTCATCGCAGGTAACAATGCGGTTAAAAATTCCTTCATTGTGTCTGTTGAGCAGTGCAAGGCACGTCTCGACGCGTACTTCGCGCTGGCAATCATTGAGTTCGTGGGGCACCCATTTGTCAAGCTATTTTACCTTGCCAATTTGACGCAAATGGACCAATATTGTTTTGACGCTAATGTCGAAAACTGCTGCTAATTCAGCCGTAGATTGTGTATCATCAGCTTTCACAATCGCCATCAGTTTTCATAGTATAATGTCATACGGTATTTTACTTTGGGGACGGGCTGCAGACATCGAGTCTATATTTATTCTGCAGAAAAGAGCCATTAGAGCCATATATAACCTACGTAGGCGAGATTCTTTAAGGGAACAGTTTAAGGATATTAACATCATGACAGTACCTTGTCAATATATTTATGAAAACATCATGTATGTCAGGAAAAACTCACTTTGCAATGTATAGAATCAATTCTCTAGTATTGTATAATTTTTAAGCCCATATGTGAGTGCTATGTATTATCATTGACTTGACGAAGCCCTGGTGGTTAATAGTGTCATGCTCACTTAAATGTCTTGCTGATGGTGGCGGGTGTGTCGGGTCATTTAGCTCCCTTCAAAATGGTCGAGCTGAATGGGGCTGATCCAAACGTCATGTTCGTGAACGGGCGCTGTCAGTTGGGACTGGTCATTTTTTAACTACCACGGTCATTTTTACCCGACTGCCAAAGAAGGAGGGTAATGTTTTTAATTTATTTAGATTTAAATTGAATTTTGTTTTTTATTTACTCTGGACGCTCTTACTGTGCACGTCTTTCTACATCGTTCTCACATATTTCTATAATCTCAACACGAATGATGTAAATATTTTTATATTAGAATTTAAAAGAGTGTCCATGGAGTTTCTTGCCCATTCTTCTCCATAGAGATAAACGCTTTGGAATGGGCAACTGCAGTACTTTCACAAGTTATTATGCCTTGTGACCGGGACTGTAGATTCATTTTGTTTCTTGACATTCAAAAGTGCCTGTAATGGTCTAATTGAAATAAATGATTTGATTTTGATTTGATTTGCCTTAAATTCGTAATTGTCGACCAAAGTCTTCGGACGACCGCGAGGTTCATTATTCAGGTCGAAATTTCCAGACGAGAAAACCAAACCGAGGTGGTGCGTTGGTTTGTAGTGTTAGCTCCATAAACGTCGTTGCTACCACGACGGTACTCATATTTAATTTATTTTTTAAAAATTCTCGAATTTTTAACGCATCCGTGATGACGAAAAAGATTGAAATGCGATGAAAATGTAACACTAATCAATAAACAAATGACTACTTTTGGAAAACAAACATGTTTTTAAAATAAAATTAATTTGAAATTAGAATTCTTAGCCTAACAAAAATTATTTCGATTTGATATGGCCAGTACTGCAGAACGGCAGTTTCATAGGTACCTAATATTGGTAAGGATTTCACCCTTGTTAAAAAGTATGTGTAAAATTATTTAAGTTTGTATTAGTTTTCTACTTATTCTGGTCTTGCTGATCGACATTTTATGTTATAGTGTTTTGTTAATTTAATTATTAAAAGTTTAATTGTAAAAACCTTTGTGGATTAAATAAAGAAACCAAAACGTGTTGTGGCTATTATTTGTCACCTTTTTTTGCGAGTGAATATCCTCAATGGATGTCCTCAGCCATTGCGGAGGGGTCTGTCAGACTCCTACTGACTAAAACCACATGGTGTGCCTTCTCGTCACTTCTGGGGTGCGGGGACACATTCGCATTCTACACAGTCACCCCACCAGATTATTTGTTTACACATTTAAATTGCGGCCTCGGTCTGGGGGAACGAGAGAGAGTCACACTTTTATGCCATAATTCGAAAACGTATCGCATCCCTGATGTGGCGGGTGCATGGCAGCGCCGCACACGACCACCCCGTCAACATGGCCTACAACCACGGCTCTGTAAGTAGATAAACTCCGCAAGTATCTTGTGTGGAAATTGAAAAATTTCCCACAATACCGTAAATGAAAAGTAAATAAAAATAAATAAAATGACTAAATGAATAGAATGTACACCATGTTTTTTTACAGAAAATCAAACTGCAGGTAAATAATAACGTATGTAGTTATAAGGCCCATCAATTGTATCGGTAACGTGCCATCCATGTAGAACAGGCCGCACGCTGACATCTTACTGAACAATTTATTTACTTGCAACACGTTCTTGCAGAGATGTGTTTGACTTTCTGGAAAGAAATAAAAAAGGGTTACCAAAATGACGTAGTAATGTTTGTTTTTAATAGAATAAATGGTCTCCAGTCTCTTGTTTCTTGGTTCTCAAAAGAGGTACGTGTCTTATCACACATAGATATAAATATGTATTTTATAAATTAAACTTTGCCCCACACTATATTTTCTCCTGTTTCGTGGGTGCGTTTACAAACATTTAAACTCACATACACAAACAGTCAGACCCGGAACAACTAGTAGTTTGTGTATGTGAGTACAGGTAGTTGTCAACTACCTGAAGGTCATAAAAATATTTGTGCCCGCGAAACCGAACCCGCGACACGCAGTGCAGCTGTCAGTCACTCATCCATGTCGTGTAGTCATCCTTACTAATATTATAAAGGCGAAAGTGAGTTTGTTTGTTACCTCTTCACGCTTTAATGGCTAAACCGATTGTGATGAATTTTGGTACATAGATAGTTGTGAAGCAGGAGACGGACATAGGCATAATTTTTATTTAAAAAAAAGTGGGATGTGAGGGAGAAAGAGGGAAGAAAAGGGAAAACTTAGCGTTGCTATTACAAATCAATAAGGCGCAAGGGGAACTGTGTTACCCCAAATTTAACGCGGGCGAAGCCGCGGGCGAAAGCTAGTCATAAATATTTATTATCAAGTAACTGAGACAACGGTTAGTAATCCTTACGACTACGTAAGTAAACACTGACACAAAAGCAAAGAGGTTTGCATCATCGGTTCAACAACCAATGTGAGGGCACAAGCGCATAGATCCACAGTCCAGGCTACTTGCAAAGTAACTATGCCATGCGGACAAAGTTGCGGGCGGAAGCTAGTCTATAATATAAAAACGAGTCGCAAAATGTGTTGGTAAGCGCATAACTCAACAACGCCTGGACCAATTTTACCAATTCTTTTATTAAAATATTCGTTGAAGTCCAAGGATGGTTTTTACGTCGAGAAAAAAAAGGAAAGAAATGCTAAAGGCAGGGCAATCAGAGGCAAGGTTTTAGTGTAGTTTAGGTAGGATTGGTAGAAATATAGAAAATTGCATTGCAACGCATGCCGGGGCACAGCTAGTTATAAATAAAAACATTCATACTTGGACAGTCTCTATTCTTCATTAGCTGTATACACGCCGTCTCTGCTTCCTCAATCGTTTCATAGAACTTCTGGCAGTATATACTATGTGCTACTATAAGTCCTAAGCTCTTAGTTACCCATAAAACTGTCGATATAATCAATTGCAAAGACTGGAATAAAAGGATTAAATTTTAACGACAACACAAACATAGGGGCTAACAATTAACACTTGGCTCTTCTAAATAGTTTTCTCAAAGGTCGGAAACTCCTTTCCACTCCGCCCAGAACGAGGAAAGTCGATAAACGATTTCTAATCCTAAGATTACATTTGACATAAAAGTGATCAATAGAAAAAAATACGTGTGGTACTCTTGGACTGCCGGTACTCAACTTATGCAATAATAAAAAAATCTAAATATAAAAATTAGAGGTGTCAAGGGACACCCGGATGGAACGAAGTTCCTATAGAAATTAAAATATCTGGCTTGCTTTCTATAAGAGAGAGAGAGACAGACAGACAGACAGAGAAACATGCGACGCCGCATAGCTTACAATAGCTTACTATAGTAAAAAGTGTCGTGACAACTTTTCGTAAGATTTTTTTTCCGTCTAGCCCCCTTTCACAACGCGCGATAAGGAACTTCGTTCCAATATTTAAAAAGTACTTCCAATCAAAAGTCGTAAAAAGAAAAATTAGACCTTGGGTTTGATCCAGCGTAATATTGATTGACCACCCGATTCCACGCTCAAGGCTCGCGATAGAAGCTGTGCATTAGCATAATAAGGTTATTCTTACGTTGTTTTCAGGATCGAAAGTTATAATCGGCGCGCGCAGTATCACCGTGATAGCATCACATACAGTGCGATGAAATACAGCGATTATGTGATACGTAATCTGCAAAAGAAATATAACGTTTTTTTTTCTTTCTTTCCTATAATTTACTAGCTTCACACACTTGCGTTAAATTTGGGACACCATAGTTCCACTTTCCTAATTTGTAGGTACCTGTTACCTGTAGTTTTTGCCCTTGCGCCTTATTTATTGTAATAGCAAAGCTAAGTTTCCCCATTTCTTCCCTCTATCTCCTTTATTTCTCACTTTTTAAAAAAATAGCCTATATCCGTCTCCAGGAACTCAACTATCTCTGTACCAAAATTCATTAAAATCGATTTAACCATTTAGGCGTTAAGACGTAACAGACAAACAAATTCACTTTCACTTTTATAATATTGGTAAGTTTTCTAAACCAACTCACCACTGCACGGAACACGATCTTAAACAAATCGTAAGCTTTTAAAATATCTTGGTATGTCTTAAGCATTTTGATACAATGTTCATCATTTTCATGTTCATCGTTCATCTTTAGGACATCTCGTATCCATTCATTGAGATAGTGTCGAAGCAGGATTATGATTCGAGTAGCCATTACCAAGTCAATATCGCAAATTATGAGCAATATGTCACAAATAACACCAAAACTTAAATTGAGTTTGTCACTGTAGTCCCATGATGAAAAAAACATGAAGTCTACAATCAAGTTGAAGACGAGAATACTAACAATTAAGATCCAATTCCAAATGACATAATTAGATATGTTACTGAACCCAATGCTCCTATGTATAGTTTGGATCTTCAAAATAAGTGAGACGATGTTGTCTTTATTCTTAAACCATGTGACGAAAGTCATCGTGAATCCAAACGCATAACTAACGTGGTACATAAATAGACCATACAGCATCAGTACAACAGATATTATACTTTTACGTGTACCATGAATGTAATCTGCCAAAAACGACATTTGGAAAGTCAACGCGTTCGTGAACAACACACAACAAAATGCAAAAAGTTGGTATTTTTTTCCATTTGGATAAATGTGATTGTTTCGGATATTATATTTTGAAGTCAACAAGAGATTCGATGGAATGTTAAAAGAGTATGCTATGCTTTGTATATCTTTTTCCAAACTATTATTATCGATTAACACTGGGCATGACAGCTCAATGACGTTATTTTTTTTTCGGGACATTTTATTACTCGAATTGTAAATTACAACTGATATAATAAATGCTTACAATGACTTTAATGCCACGATGATTAGATCAATACTAACGACGTAGTTAATATTTCTAACAGTTTACACATTAGTCGTAATATTAATGTTATTTAAGTTGATAAGAAATTAAATAAGGAAAAAATTAAGGTCTGATAAATTTATAATGCTGTGCTATGCATAAACAGATACTTACATAAAATAAATAAAAATTGCCTCGCATGCACGAAGCTGCGGGTTCAAGTACCCATGTATTTATTTTTAACTAGCTGTTCCCCACGGTTTCACCCGCGCTGCTCAGCACCTGTTGGTCGTAGCGTGATGTTATATAGCCTATAGCCTTCCTCAAAAAATGGACTATCCAACAATAAAATAATTTTCCAATTCCAACCAGTAGTCCCAGAGATTAGCGCGTTCAAACAACAAACAAACAAACTCTTCAGCTTTATAATATTAAGTATAGACTAGCTGTTCCACGCGGTTTCACCCACGCTGCTCAGCACCTGTTGGTCGTAGCGTGATGTTATATAGCCTATAGCCTTCCTCAAGAAATGGACTATCCAACACTAAAAGAATTTTCCAATTCCAACCAGTAGTCCCTGAGATTAGCGCGTTCAAACAAACAAACAAACAAACAAACTCTTCAGCTTTATAATATTAGTAATAATATTAGTATAGATTAGTATAGATTTATATGTTCACTAGCTGGCGCCCGCAGCTTTCCCCCGTGATGTATAAAAAAAGTATCCCATGTGATATTCCAAACTATAATCTACCTTTGTGCCAAATTTCATCAAGATCCGTGCAGTAGTTTTTTTTTTGTGAAAGAGGATCAAACAGACATCCATACTCACAAACTTTCGCATTTATTATATTATTAGTTTGGTTTTCGGTGTCATGAAAGTACCGAGAAGGGTTCAATAAAAAAATCAAAGTATGCTCCTTCAGAAACCATACACTTACGCCAACGAATAGTAAAATCATCAATACTGCTACTCTACCATGACGTCTTAAAGCAGAACTTATTCCACTGAGGGAAAGAGACAGAGCTATACAGGGTGTCTAGCACCATCTCATTCCCTCAGTCGAATAAGTTCTGCTTTGGTATGCCTACTGAGTTCAGTTCTTGCTTTTTTTTTCGGGTGGGAAATCATCGAATGACTTCCCATATGGGGCATGTCAGACTTGTACTGACTAAAACCCACCCATGTTCCTTCTGTTGCCCTTTACGTTCCGGGGCCGCGGTATCTCTTTCGAACAACCCGCAACCCCGGCAGGCGGAGGCTCTTGTAAGCCACTCTGTTCAGTTCTCGCTTGCTTTATGTCTTCTACCGAACAAAAACGTGTGTCAAGGAGAAAGAAGAAAGTCGGCTGGAGGCATATGTGGTGGATAAGGTGGATGGATGCAGATGGGTTTTTTTTTAAAACGTTGCCCCACTCTAGGAATTCCTCTTGTACTGTGGGTGCGTTTGCAAACATATGAACTCACATACACAAACAGCCAGACCCGAAACTACTATCTGCAGGTCATACAAATATTTCGACGGGCCTGTTGGTCTAGTGGTTAGTGGCCCTGACTGCTGAGCCGGAGGTCGTGGGTGCGATTCCCACCCAGGACAAACTTTGTGTGATGAGCATGATTGTTTGTTCTGTGTCTGGGTATGATTTATCTATAATATGTATGTATTTATAAATTATATAAGTATGTATATCAGTTGTCTGGTTACCATAACACAAGCTCTGCTTAGCTTGGGATCAGATAGCCGTGTGTGAGTTGTCCCAAGATAATTATTTATTTATTTATTATATTTTATTTGTTCAGTGCGGGAATCGAACCCGCGACACGCAGCGCAGCAGTCGATTCCTCAGCCACTGCGGTAACTGTGCCGTCTATGTTGGTTGGGTGGTTGGTTTATGTTGAGTTTTAGAAGAATTCCTTCACAATAATTATGGTCCTGTGCTTATGAGCATTATCGTGATGCAAAATCTAAGTAATTGCGTTCCACAATGCTGGCGTTTATCGTTTTTTTTGGAACGAAGTTCATTATCGCGCGTTGTGAAAGGGGGCTAGACGGAAAAAAATCTTACGAAAAGTTGTCACGACACTTTTTGCTATAGTAAGCTATTGTAAGCTGTGCATCGTCGCATGTTTCTCTGTCTGTCTGTCTCTCTCTCTCTTATAGAAAGCAAGCCAGATATTTTCATTTCTATAGGAACTTCGTTCCATCCGGGTGTCCCTTGACACCTCTAATTTTTTAATTTTTTTTTTATCATATAAGAAGCCATGACCTCCACACTTCCGTGGGATATCCAGCCTCATCACCGACGAACATGGTAATGTATCCGATTTGCGGTTAGCAATGCGCGGGCTCTCCTATCCCGGACATCAAGTTCTGTCTGAGTCCATTTGAGTATGCCAAAAGAATACATCAACCCCAGTATGACCCATCCATTGACCTTGTTTCCGCCTGACAAAAGACTGCTCACACCTTGTTCAGGCGGCTAAAGAAACGCTTTTTAATATTTGAACTTTGACTTGTAATTAATGTGTTAGATTTTTGTGTTTTTGATTTTTTATTTTATTTGCAATATTTCTACCTGTTTGACATTTGGATTTATTTTTATTGGTTTTGATTTTTTATTGATTTGACATCTTTTATTGATTTGACATCTTTTATTGCTTTGACATCTTTTATTGTATTGTCATTTTTTATTGATTTGACATTTTTTATTGCTTGTTACTTTAATGTAATGAATATTATGAATCTGTGACTTGTAAGAATCCCTTATCAATAAAATACTATGACTATGACTATTAATACCTAATGCTTCCGACATACCCAAATACTTGTAGGTTTGCTGACCTTGGAAAATTTAATCAAAAAGTTTTGCAGGCAACGGATGGACTGCACAAGTTACGTCTTGGGGGGCTGATGATAATTGCCCCCATATCTGGTACTAGCTGTTCCTCACGGTTTCACCCGCGCTGCTCAGCACCTGTTGGTCGTAGCGTGATGTTATATAGCCTATAGCCTTCCTCAAGAAATGGACTATCCAACACTAAAAGAATTTTCCAATTACAACCAGTAGTCCCTGAGATTAGCGCGTTCAAACAAACAAACAAACAAACTCAGCTTTATAATATTATAAGTATAGATTGGATTACATGCTCGTTCAATGTCCCGAGTCCAATCGCCCTTAGTAAGACTGACAGGCACCGACCAGATGCTGAGAACGAACTCATGGCGTCATCTAGTAGACACGTATTAGCCATACCTTGGTCAAGTCCCTCCTAAGCTCTATATACCCGCCTTTCATCGCTTTGGAAGGTGCGATTCTGAGTGTGACGGGCCTCTTGGTCTGGTGGTTAGTGGCCCTGACTGCTGAGCCGGAGGTCGTGGGTTCGATTCCCACCCAGGACAAACTTTGTGTGATGAGCATGATTGTTTGTTCTGTGTCTGGGTGTGATTTATCTATAATATGTATGTATTTATAAATTATATAAGTATGTATATCAGTTGTCTGGTTACCATAACACAAGCTCTGCTTAGCTTGGGATCAGATAGCCGTGTGTGAGTTGTCCCACGATATTTATTTATTAGATATTTATTTATTAGTGTATCGTTCCACACGCCGCATAAACAGACGAATGCAGCTTTCCCATTCAGATGTATTCTGTTTCAGGAAGTCGAAGTTATTAATATTATTCTTGAGAACATTTCCGGAGTTAGACCTAATACGATTAGAATATTGTCAAAAAAATAACATTAATTTGATTGAGTGTCACGTATTTTTATATTTTTAATTTACCTTTCTTCCAATACACTTAAGTAAAACAATGCTGATTTTATCTAAAAATAATGCTTATTGAATTTGATGTACAAACTATGCTTATAAAATATCTTACATTCGTGTGCCAGAAAGCTACCCTTACTGATCCGCTTAAAATGATCATTTCCCATTATAAGAGACAAGTTTTGAGCAACGCGGTAGACGAAAATGTGCAGTCAATGTTTTTGCCATTTAATCTGATGCAATACATTATGTTCAGTCCAAAATATCGCATCAAAAACAATTTAATAACCCCAAATAGTATCATAAGCATTATTATTTCTATTATTGGGACCCTATTGATAATAATATTATATGTGCACTGCACTTTTTTGGTTTATTTCAGCGATGGTTGTCAAGGATGTCCCTTATCCTACATTATAACTGGTTATATCGACAGTATCTTCTATTCTTTCGGTTTTCTTTTGAGTTTTGCCAACGGAATATTCCAGTCCAAAAACTCTATCAAGTTTGTTATAGCATTTCAAAATGTGCACAGGTTTCTTAAGTATGATTCCAGATATAACCGTTTCATAATTTGGAATTGGATCATTATAATTGTATATCTTTTTGGTTATATTGTCATTTTTACAACTCTTAGCAAACCACTTGGGGAAAGTTTTTGTATTTTTTTTTTGTCCAACGTTGTAGTTCTTATTGATTTTAATTTTATTTATGCCTGGCGAGTCATTAAGTTATTGGAAAATAAAGTTTATTTGTGGCGCGTTAAAATTCTGAATATTCAAGAAACAGAAGAGGTGCACGAAGATTTGTTTTGCAACAAAATGTTTCAAACATACGTTGATATATTAGAGTGTTATGACATTCACAAACTTTGTTATCAGCATTTTGTAAGTAAATATTTTTTCAATTTATTGTTTAAAAGAGAATGTCTCTGAATATCAGGATGGTCACCAGTTGGTTTACAATTAAGGTAAAAGCTCGCGAATACTTACTTAAGAAGTTGGTAGACTTGTCTCAAAATCAATGTGTTAACCTCTCCTTAATTTTGTATATTGTCTATATTTATGTACTTATTATTAATAAAACTGCTTTTTTCTGTCACATTGAACCTACTATGTCTTTGTCCCTGCATCACCCTAAGGTTGATTGGTAGTAAATGCCCAAGGCTAAGTCCGCCTTTGTACAATTTTTTTTTACTTGTGCATGAAGTTACTAATATTATAAAAGGGAAAGTGAGTTTGTTTGTTTGTTTGTTACCTCTTCACGCTTCAATGGCTACACCGATTTTGATGAATTTTGGTACAGAGATAGTTGGGAACCAGGAGACGGACATGGGATGTGAGGGAGCAAGAGGGAAGAAAAGGGAAAACTTAGCGTTGCTATTACAAATGCACTTACTGTGTAGGTCTTTCTACATCGTTCTCACATATTTGTATAATCTCAACATGAATGATGTAAATACGATTTTGTAATAATATTATAATTTAAAAGAGTGTCCATGAAGTATCTTGCCCATTCTTCTCCATAGAGATAAACACTTTGTAATGAGCAACTATAGTACTTTCACAAGTTATTATGCCTTGTGACCGGGACTGTAGATTCATTTTGTTTCTTGACATGCAAAAGTGCCTGTAATGGTCTAATTGAAATAAATGATTTGATTTGATTGATTCAGTTCTTGTGGCATTTGCTGAAGCACTATAGGAACCAACTTTAGGGGATAAAACGTTGCAAATGTGACCAGAACGCCATGATACCTTAGATTAAAAATAACTACCGTGAAATAGAATAAGTAGGGCAAGGCAGTCTAGTAGGCTAGCAGTGGGACTCTGTTGGCGGACATAATTATAAAATAATCTATTCACAAGATTTGTTTTAATGGACTTCAACGACACGACGAACATTATCAAAAAAGGACATTTGTGTAGGTCACTCAAACTGCCAGACATCGATAAAAACAAAAAAAAATGGCTGACATGGTCCTTACATTCACAACAAATAAATAAAAATGGATTATTATTTACAAAATCATACATCAGTAAATATTCATGTTAAATGATTTCATGTCAAATTATATAAAATAAAAGCATAACTAATAAAAAAAATTAAAACTTTTTTAAACTAGGTAGTGATTAATATTAGTAAACTTTCGGACATAGCTAACGTTTTTTAAAAGTTTTGAATTTATTTAGGCTTAGTTTTTGAAGATGGCTCGGTAGTTTATTTCAATAACGTATAGGTGCATTCAAAACCAAAATCAAAATCAAAATATTTTTATTTCACATAGGCCTACATGAGCACTTATAAAACGTCGAGAAAAGATGCAGCTGAACGTAGGTACCCCCTTTTTTTTCGGGTTTTTCAGGTACCCCTTTTTTGTTGTTTTTGTCAACCTCGCCAAAAGAACAACAAATTTGTGTTTGTTCCTCGTATTTATGTAGTGGATATCGCTGTATTTAAAACAACATTATATTTAAAAATTAAAGTTTAAAATTATCTTTTATTTTTTCAGGCACTGTACCATATTTTTGAAGTATTCATGCACTCACTCTATTACATTCAAGTGGCAATTGATGTATCGAAAGTTGACTTCGTGAAAATTGTAGTAAGTTATTGATCCTTATTTTTATGTTTGTGTTGTCCCGTAATTAGTTTCTTGTCAGGAGCATAACCTATGGTTGACAGTAAAAAAACGGGAAATTTACCATGTATAGGTACTGTGTTCGCTCGCGAACATTTCTTGGCTTAGTGTACTACTGGTTGATTGGATTTGCAGGATCTTGATAGTTATTAAGATTCTGAATCGTATCTCCCGGCTGTTTCGAAAGAATACCATTATCATATGCACAATTGTGTTTCATTAAGTTGCGGATTGTTGGAAAGAGATACTGCAACCCCAGAACATAAAGGGCAAAATAATGAACATGAGTGGGTTTTAGTCCCTACAAGTAGAAGCGGGCGGGTCTCCCTCTCTGGGCACGCGAAAAAAAAGGACCTGAGAGTTACGAAGCCCTATCCAGTTGTTCGATCTTAATTTCAAAATATGTCGCAGTCTATTCATTTTGGGTACGTGTATCAACGCACTACAGTAATAAATTATAGATTTGAAAAAACCGTTGCCTACGGCGGCGTTGAGCGCAGCGCCGATTCCAGATGACTCTATAAAACTTGAAGCTGCAACAGCACTAAGGCTGAATTCTTAGAGAATAACCCTACAGTACTTTTTAACAAAAAAACATTGCGCCACATTAGGAATTTCTCCTGTGTCATGGGTGCATTTACAAACATTTAACGTGACATTAACTGCGTCTAACCGTGACAGTAGTCAGCGACACACTGCCCCGCCAGAGCCCCGCTGCAACGCGCACCAAATTATTCGAAAAAAACAACCCACCTTGATTTATCAAACACAATACAAATAAAAGCCGTATACTAAAATATGGGTCATTAAATTGTCTTTTATATGATTAAAGTTTCATGTAAATACGCCCCATAGTTTTTGCGTGATTATCGTATTTTTGTCCACGTTAGACCATGCTTTACAAATTAATTACACTATGTTATTAAAATATAATTTCACATTTTCACATTTCAAATTATAAATAAAATTGTCTAGTATAACATATATTTTTTTCAAAGAAATAAGACTACAAGTTTAGACGTGATGTTCAATATAAAATCATTGAAAGTCGTTTATCTGCGCCTTAAACTCACATGCACGAACAGGCAGACCCGGAACAAATATCTGTGTAGCGCGCTACACGCAGCACATCAGTCGATCGCTCAGGCACTTTACATTAAGTGCCTGCGCCTGCCTATCTGACCTCTAACCCATTCAGTTCTGAGTAATACGATATCCCTTGGTAAAACTAACTGATTGTTAGACTTTTGGCCCAATAACTAAGTGATGCGACTGACAAATATGTACAAAAGACAGCCGAGAACAACTGCTTAACGTGTTTTTCGAGGCACAGTGCAAACTATCTATGAACCAACCTAGGCAAGAGCGACTTAACCTTGATGACGACCGTACGGATGTTATTCTTTCTTATTTTTTTAAATGTTGCCCCACACCAAAAATTCCTCTTTTAACGTGGGTGCGTTTACAGACAATTATGCTCACACTAGCTAGCGCCAGCTTTGCCCGCGTGATGATCGAAAAAAAGTATCCTCTGTGTTATTATGTCTGACGGGCCTGTAGGTCTAGCGGTTAGTGGCCCTGACTGCTGAACCGGAGGTCGTGGGTTCCATACCCACCCAGGACAAACTTTGTGTGATGAGCATGATTGTTTGTTCTGTGTCTGGGTGTGAATTATCTATAATGTGTATGTATTTATAAATTATATAAGTATGTATATCAGTTGTCTGGTTACCATAAAATGAGCTCTGCTTAGCTTGGGATCAGATAGCCGTATGTGACTTGTCCCAAGATATTTATTTATTTTTTATTTACATATTACAGACTATAATCTACTTCTGGGCCAAATTTCATAAAGATTTGTTCAACCGTTTAGACGTGAAAGAGTAACAAACATCCAAACATCCATCCTCACAAACAGACGCATTTATAATATTATAAATGCATATATTATATGTAGGATATAGTAGGAAGAAAGTAGGATAAACAAATAGCAACAAAAACTACCTGCAGTGTAAATATAAGTTCCGTACGGGAATTGAACCCGCGACACAGAGCGCAGCAGAATATTGCTTAATCACTGAGCTAACAGTCAGTCACATTATTTTGCCATCAACCGTATCCGCGTTAGAATGTTTAGCTGTAGTGGGTTCAAAAAACGACCAAGCAAATTATTTAAGTTGTCATTGTGTGTGTTTTTTTAAAGGGTTATGCAACGTTGAATGCGGTGACCGTACTCTGTTGGCTGACAAAATCTCTGAGTTTTCAGACCATATTGAGCCACCAATATGAAAGATTCTACTTGGCAATTGAAAATGTTGAAGATTCCTGCGCATTTATTTTGAAGTCAAGTCGCTCAGGTATTTTATTACAAAATTTCCATACACCACTGCCTGAACTATGGACAGTAGAATAAATTAAAGTGTTTTTTTCTTTTTAAACACAGAACATTATTTTTTAACCCACAACAATTTTTACACAATCTCGATTTCACTATTAAGTAAAATACCTAGGGATCGATCCTCGTTCCGCAAAGTCGACTGCTAATAATAGCGCCCTGGCCCTATAGCCAAACAGCAGACGACAACAGACGACAATCATAATCACTCAGCAGTCACTAATACATTTTCAACTTTATACCCTAGCGCATATAGTTGAAAATCTATTAAAGACTGCTGAGCGATAACGACCGAAAGAAACGAAATCGATATGTAAACGTCAATAGATTTTCAACTATATGCGCTAGGGTATAAAGTTGAAAATGTATTAGTGACTGCTGAGCGATAACGATTGTCGTCTGCTGTCGTCTGTTGTTTGGCTATAGGGCCAGTACATGTACAGTTCGGACCGCGGGAAACAGAACGCGCCGTTCCATCCCTCACTCCGAACTCTACATATAGATTTGTAGATGTGCGGCTCTAAGGCGCGTCACCCACACGACCAAGAGTCGAGGCGCAGACAGGGCGCGGACGCATTAGGCGCGTCGCCCACACGACATTTGTAAAGAAAATCTTGTGCGGGCGTGCCTCTGATCTGAGATTTTCTTTATAAATGTCGTGTGGGCGACGCGCCTAACAGTTCGATATGTCATGTCGATGCAAGCGCATGTCTCAAAGTTTTACGCGCGCATCACGTGTGAATATAAATTACAAAAACGGCGGTTTGGAGCGTCGAAGCTATCACAGAGTTAATTCGTTTGTTCCGTGAACATCCGAGCAACTCTTGAAAATCATTTACACGCACAGTTCGGAACGTTTGTTTAGATTATTCGACAATCCAAACCGTGAATGCATTTTTAATCCCTAATTAACAGTTTGATCTGCAGTCCAAACTGTACAGAAGGGCTACTATGACATCTTATAGCAGTTCTTATTCCACTGCGGAAAGAGATGGTGGTAGACACCCTGTATAGCTCTGTTTCTTTCCCTCAGTGGAATAAGTTCTGCTTTAAGACGTCATAGTAGGGTAGCAGATCTAACTGCGGTTTGGAACGCAGTCCAAGATGCGCGGTGCGAACTGTATATGCTGACAGATCCTGATGGATTATTCTGGAACTTACTACACAATTTAGAAGTGAAACTTTGTCAGTTTAAATTTCATTAGTGTTGATCATAACAGTCATCAAAAATAAGAAAGTGAGCTAAAAGAAAATATCTAATCAGAAAAGAGTCAGCAGGAAAGTCCTGCTGACTACTTACTCCCTTATTACTTTAAAATAATTTTTTAGACTCGAATCATCATCTGCCTTGCCTTTTCCCAACTATGTTGGGTTCGGCTTCCAGTCTAACCGGATGCAGCTGAATATCAATATTTTACATGGACCGACTGCCTATCTGACGTCCAGAACCCAGTTACTACTGGGTAATACGATACCCCTTGGTAAGACTGGTAGTCAGACTATCGGAACACTGACTACCTGTAACGACTGTCAAAGATCTACAAATAACAGCCGGGACCAACAGCTTAACGTGCTTTCCGAAACACGGAGGAAACTTGGTATGTAACGGGTGGTCACCCATCCACAGACCAACCTAGGCAAGCACGGCTTAACCTAAAGATCGACCCGAGCGGCTGCTATTATTTAGCCACGAGCTCCCCTTTTTTTACACTCGAATGCAGTAATCAAAAATGTTTTCGTAAAATAGTCAACGTAACACGTTTAATTATATTATTGCTGGGCGTAACTCACCCTATCCAAAATTACAAGGTTGTAATTGAAATGAACTTAAGACGTGGACAGTAATTAATTAATTGTTCTCATCACTCAGAACAACTTACTATAGGATTAAAACCGCAGACTCATGTTGTCGAGCTAAGCGATTAAAAATATTACTGTTTTCTAAGTAAAATTAAAATACTGAAGTGGGTCGGTGAAGGTAATGAAACTAGCACTTTCGATATCGAATCTATTTTCTCTGACCACTTCTGTGAATCAGTGAACCTATGTAATAAAAGTACAATGAGGTAAAGGTTCACTTAAACACTCGGCTAACTAGCTTGCGGAGAGAACAGCGTGCGGTGCCTGGGGTCCGGATCAAAGTGAAAGAGCGATGACCATCTGATCGTCTTGTTGAATGAAAAACGCAAGTCATCTGTCCGACCACAGGTGAGTTGGCCGAGGTTAAGTTCAGAAATTACTAAGACAATTTATATTACATTAAAGAACTGTTGTAGGTATAGTGTAAATATTTATTGTATTATTAGAAAATATATAAAGATATAATGTGTGTAATAAATATAGTAATTAATTAAATATGTAAATATAATTATGGTGAAGAAATGTTGGTTTTATTTATGGAAAATGATCGGTTTTTGTCTGTGGTGTTCTGCATCTGTGGTGCTTTGCTTTGACGTTTTGTGAATGTTGGTATGTGAATAAAAGGTGGAGTGTTTACAATTTATACTGGTTTATAATCTAGTTTTAAATTAAGTAATCTACCGGTGTAGCTCTAGGCTATGCCCGCTACAATACTAACTTCTAGTTTTCGTCTTACAGATCATCAGAAGAGATTATGCAAGAACATCCTACGCTTGCATCGGGCATCATTCAGCAAGGTACACGCTTGCGGCCTGTTCTACGTAGACGCTGCGTTACTATTACATCTGCTTAGTCTACTGACTAATTACACTGTTGTGTTGTTGCAATTTGCATTTTTGTAAATATAAATAATAAACAGATTTCTTCAGAAATAAGCATTACCTCTTTTTTTTGGGGTGGGAAATCATTTAATAACTTCCATAGGGATGGGTTTTACTAACTAAAACCTACCCATGTTCCTTCTATTGCCCTTTACGTTCCAGGGGCCGCGGTATATCTTTCGAACAACTCGCAACCCCGGCAGTCAAGCATAACCTTTGTACCTATTTTATATTCCTGACTTTTATTTTTCTGTATTCAGTGTGTACATAAATCATTAAATAAAAATAAATAATTTTACATACACTTGAGATCTAGCTCCTAATGTTAATATCCTCACACCCTATTATATTGGACTTAAGTCATACGTGGCGATATTTTGATGTATTATTTGTCACACCTCTGCGTAACCCTTTGGGGATCACAGGCGTATTTTTTAGTGATATATGTGTCTTTTCTTGCATCTAACCAAAATTATACAAAAGAACACAAACCATACAAAATTATCTCATTAAAGTATAGGAAACAGCATATGTCCTTGTGGTACACCTGTACAATGTAATTTGACTAAGTGAGAAGAATAATAAACTGGCTTGATAAATGACAGCCGAAGGTCATTTTTTTTTCAATTATATGTGTCATGTTTCTTAGGATAAAACTATCTACGGTTAAATATATTTATTTCTCAAAAGAATTACAAATTCACTTACAGAGAAAACTTTAAGGAAAAAAGGTCGCAAATAAATTATGAAGCTGTAAGCGTAGCTTAGAACAAGAATATTGCGGCATGTTTGCTTGGGTACATTAAAATTATGGTAATGTTTTGGGATAAAAAATAAATCAAAATAAATGAGCAGGTAGTTCCGCAAAAAATATGGCAGTGGATTTTTGAGTGACGCGGGTAAAGCGCGTTACACCAGCAGTAGCGTGTTTACTAAAGTCTACACCACAGTGCAAAACAAAAGCAAGTAAATAAACATGATTTGTTATTATTTACTGGTTATTTTTTAATAGGATAGGCTCTATGTATATCTCAAGATCTTTACCTATTTTTTCCACACTCTTATCATTTGGCTTCATTTAAATTTTATTTTGAAAAACAATTGTTGATAGGTATTCAGATAGCGAGATAGACAGTCTGGATATCGACGAGAAAGATGAACTGAAGACGCGACTACATCGCTAACTAACTTGGTAGCTACCTTCACCCAAAGTTAAGAACAGGGAGAA
The DNA here is from genome assembly GCA_958449745.1 of Ochropleura leucogaster. Lineage (NCBI taxonomy): Eukaryota > Metazoa > Arthropoda > Insecta > Lepidoptera > Noctuidae > Ochropleura > Ochropleura leucogaster. The sequence goes on along the minus strand of OY288221.1, from coordinate 2,814,277 downwards.
ATGCGCCTGCCTGGGTTTTAATACCATTAAGACAGCAATAGATATATTGAAGAAGGCCTATAGTCCACGAGCCTACTGCAGATTATCGGATATTTTTGTTATAGAAGTTCAAATGTTTAACAAAATGATGTATTGATTTTGAATTAACAAAAGTTCGTCGTCTACACTGTCAATTTGAATACGTTTAAGTACATGATATCGTTTCCATTTAAATAATTATAACAAAACTATTGCCCGTGGCGTTACCTGCGTGTAAATATAAATTTTCCTGAAACAAGGTAGTAGTTTTAGTAACAATAATATCAACATAAAGTAGTAAAGACTTATGTGTTGATGTAGTTTCAATACTATATGTGTGAGAAATTTCGAAATCCGTTCAGTAGCTTTCGCGCGAAAGAGTGTTAAACAAACATCTACACATCCATATATACTTACTGGTCATAAACTTACGCATTTGTTTTTACATTAGTTGGATTAAGGTAACATATTTCGTAAACTGTCTTACTTAAGCTAAGGAATTACTGATCGAAACTAGTTCAAAATGGAGAAATTTCGAAATATTTGGAGACAAAAATATCCTGTCAAAACTATTTGTAGTGCTACGGTAGACGAAGATGTGCTGTCTATGATAAAGTCTTTTAAATTGATAGAGTACATCACGTTATGTTCAAGATATGCCCTTAAGAACAATGCTATTACACCAAATAATTTCAATAATTACGTGGCTTCAACTATTGGCACGCTAATATTCATATGTTCGCTAATGTATCGCACCTATTTAGTTTCCGTTTATTATAATTATTATGGATTTATGGCTAGTCTAAAACTACCCGCTTATTTTGATTGCGTCTTCAGTAGTTTCGCAATCCTTTTGAATTTCATAAACGGTATATTTTTATCTGAGAAAGCTATAAAGTTTGTAATTGCGTTTCAAAAAGTGCACAGATTTCTAAACAATGAAACCAATTTTAAATATTTCATCGTTTGGAATTGGATAATTGTCATTGCATATGTGTTTGGTCATACCATTTTTTTTACAATTTTCTGCGTAAACGTTGGTGAACCATACTACCTGGTGGCATCATTAGACCTTTTGGTCGTTTTGGATTTAAATATGTTTTATGCAACTCGAGTAATGGCATTATTAAAAAGTAAATTAGTCCTATGGAATCTTGAAGCTATAAAAATTGAAGCATCGATAAGTTCTTATCGAAAAAAGAACACTGCAAAAATGTTTAATGCTTACATTGACATACTTAAGTGTTATGACATCCACAAATGTTGTTTTCAGTACATCGTAAGTTTTTTTACTATGACCAACCTTTAGTCATGTAAGCATCTTTCTGCTCTTATAACATTTTCTTGGGGTCGCACAGTGTACCGCGTAGAACATGCTAGGTGGACAATATTATTTTATGATATTTAACGATGCTTTTATATGTAAATAGTCATTTTGAGGCATTATTAATATTTTTCGGTATGATTTTGTAATAAAAAACAAAAAATATGCATAAAAACAGAAAAAAATATTTAAAAATAATAAACAAACAACAGAATTGCATTAAATAAATAAATACCTATTATAAAAATTAACTTAACCTAAACCTAATCATCAGAATCATCATCAAAGTCTTCTAGTGAATCGTCATCATTTTGTGGCAATGTGCGACAATATGATGACGTTACCGGTCTTGATATTACTATGGTCGGGCTTACAATTAACTTTAATACCTCTGCACATATTTTTTCCGGCTTTTTTTGGGGAATATCACGAAGGCTATTGATCAAACGGCCAGATTTTATTATTAAAATGGACAGCAAGTCTCTATTCGTGGCAACACGTGAACACTTGCGGGTGTTGTACTCTCTAAATCTGCGGCAATGTTTGTTACGTGATTCTTGAGCCTCTACGGAAAGCTGCCCAATTGGAAGCAATGCCGCTTTGATGACCTCAGTACTGTGTACTAATATTTTATGTACAGTAGCAGGCATATAGTACCACGAAAAGAGACTAAGGTAATGTCTTCTAGTTTCAAGACAAAATTTATTAAATTCAACAAAGTTTATTTCGAGCCCTGCTGAACGCATAGCAATTTCGGCAACAGTCACTAATTCACTGGCACTTCGAGATTCTACGAGATCCACGACTCGACGTTTCTTCGTCTTAAACGACGATTCCTCGAAATCTTTGCGAGGTAAGACTACCCACTGACCGGTCTTCCTGCAGATGTCACAGCCTCATTCGATGTCGAAGGTTGTGGGGCTAAAGAACTCATAGTAAACTGTATGTCTCCTTCATCCAGCCAAGTCTTATTTGTAATTAAAAAACGCTCCTTCGATTTTCCCGAAGCCAACCATTTGGCTCCAATCTTAGTAGCAAAGTTGGATTTTTTCAACTTTATTTCTCTTTGGCTGCTTTCAGCAATGTCACCAAAGTGAAATTTTGAAGAAAGATAGTCATAAATACGCGACCTTTTATCATTCTTCGTGTCTTTCAACCACTCTTCAAAAAACGCTACCTTTGAAATAGAGTAAACGTGTTCTGAAAAAAAAAAGAAAAAAATATGTTGTACTGAAGTGTGCTGAACAATGTATGTATTTTTACAAACTACACAGTTATACCTACAATATATCTAAAAACTAGCCCGAATAGAGGCGAATCAAAGTATTTCCTGAACGTTCAAAGTTTTCTTTATGCAAAAATTACGCTAAAATTTCTGCATCAAGTTAAATAATTCCTATAAATTCATTTTAATAGATTCTGATAAAAATAATATATAAAAAAAATACTACATACCCTCAATATTAATATCCATCACAAAAAGCTTTCACAATATCACTATAAACCACTATGAGATGTGCACAAAAGTATCGCTAAATTGCAACTAATTGACCGGAACGCTTGCATTAAACTCATTACCTGACTTCTGAACTCTATGACTCATCGGTTAAGCATTTGAAAAACAACTTTTTCTCGGAATTTGGAGTTTAGGGGTGTTGTTTGTGTTATGCAATTAAGATTTCCTGGAAATGAAAACTTGAATTTTGTCCACCTAGCATGTTCTAGGCGGTACATTGTGGGTCGTCTCGACTCGCTTTCTATTTCTATTCTCACTCTCTGACGGCACGGTTAATGCAGTGGCTGAGCTGACTACTGCGCTGTGTATCGCGAGATCGATCCCCGTACCGAACAAATATTGTGTGAACAAATAGTGAAGTTTGTTTGTTGTTACACAAACAGCCATCAACACCCGGCTCAAATCAAATCAATTATTTCAATTAGACCATTACAGGCACTTTTGAATGTCAAGAAACAAAATGAATCTGCAGTCCCAGTCACAAGGCATACTAACTTGTGAAAGTACTGTAGTTGCCCATTCCAAAGCGTTGATCTCTATGGAGAAGAATGGGCAATTTAAAAGAATGTCCATGGAGTTCCATGGACATTCTTTTAAATTATAAAATTTAAACGAGATTGGCTGTTTGTGTACGTGTGTCAAAGTATTTGAGACGATCTATTCTAGTCCATAAATGCAGAAAATACAAATAACATGACAAAAATAAAAAAAAACTGTATACATTTATTTTTTTGTATTATCGTATATTTTGTCCAAACAGATTGTGTATTACATAATAAGAGTATTTGTCCACTCTTTGGTTTTCATCCAAGTCGCAATTGAAATTATAAAAGTTGGTGACTCAGCCAATGATTTAGTAAGTATTATAAGTTTTCTCATTTTGTTGTGTTGTGTTGTAAATCTATTATTTAGTATGTTGCTTGTTCGTAATAAATAAATTAATATAATAAATATCTTGGGACAACTCACACACGGCTATCTGATCCCAAGCTAAGCAGAGCTTGTGTTATGGTAACCAGACAACTGATATACATACTTATATGATTTATAAATACATACATATCTATACTAATATTATAAAGCTGAAGAGTTTGTTTGTTTGAACGCGCTAATCTCAGGAAGTACTGGTTCGATTTAAAAAATTCTTATAGTGTTGGATAGTCCATTTCTTGAGGAAGGCTATAGGCTATATAACATCACGCTACGACCAACAGGTGCTGAGCAGCGTGGGTGACACCGCGAGGAACAGCTAGTTATAGATAATTCTCACCCGGACACAGAACAAACAATCATGCTCATCACACAAAGTTTGTCCTGGGTGGGAATCGAACTCACGACCTCCGGCTCAGCAGTCAGGGCCACTAAGCACTAGACCAACAGGCCAAAACAGGTTTAAAATGTTAAAATATCATTTGTTTGCAGTCATCTTCATCTTTTGATTAAGCCGCGCTTGCCTAGGTTGGTTTGTGGATGGGTGATCACCCGTTATATACCGAGTTTCCTCCGTGCCTCGGAAAATATCCGGCTGTCATTTGTAGATCTTTGACAGTCGTTACAGGTGGTCACCCGAAAGTCTGACAACCAGTCTTACCAAGAGGTATCGTACTAACTGGTTTGTAGAGGTCAGATAGACAGATGCTCCATGAATTATACTATGCTCACGGTAAGACTGGAAGCCGACCCCAACATAGAAAAGACAAGAAAGATGATAAATTATTTTAGAAATTTAAACCAACCTATGTTACTCGGGAAACTAACAATAACAATTTTTTCGGAACTGGTTTAGGAGTTAAGAAGTTATGGTGGACTAAAAAAACTCACAAACATACATACATGACCCCATATAGCACTCCTTTTTTGCGCATTCATTCGCAAATGGTATCAATATCTATACAATACTTTCCGTTTACCTACAATACCGCACCGCACGGTTGGCGCAGTGGCTGAGCTGATTGACAGCTGCGCTGCGTGTCTCGAGTTCAATTCCCGCCCGGAACAGATATTTGTATGGCCTACTGATAATTGTTCTGGATCTGGCTGTTTGTGTTTGGTTCAAACGCCATGATCAAGGATGAACTGAAGTTATGGCGGGTGGACAAAACGGTCTACCCTCTTTTTTATTCGTTTTTTGCGTTCGTTACCACTACCATCGTCACTTACAACTCGATTTTGTTTGCACACACAAAACTCATTGTATCAAGTCGCGATTCTTTTTCACTTTTGGATTTTTACGCAATTGAAATGTTGGGAACCCGATACAAATACCAAATATGGTAAATATCTCGTTTCAAGTGTTAATTTTTTATCACTAGTTCGTACCATTCATCATCATCATTTTCCTGCCCTTGTCCCATTTTATTTGAGGTCGGCGCAACACGTTTTCTTCTTCCATTCTCCCCTATCAGACGTCATGGCATCATTTACTCCTTTCTACTTCATATCACTCCTTAAAGGTACCATTAAAGGTTTACATTGTTTCAGGATGGAGCTATGCTGAAAACTGTTCCTTTATATTTTTGGGTGTTAAAAGGTTTAGTTTGGCAGACTATATTAAACCAACAATGTGAAAAATTCTATTTGGCTGTTCAGAAAGTTCACGATACTTGTGCACGTATTTTGAAGACTAACTGCTCAGGTAATTTATTTAATACTCGATATCTTTATTTGCTTTACCCTAATGTGTACTTAAGGTGGTAGTTTTTATAATATTACTAGCTTTTGCCCGCGAATTCATACGCGTGGATTAATAGTTCCCGTTCCCGAGGGATTTCCGGGATAAAAACTATTCCATGTCCTTTCTCGAGTCCCAGACAATATCTGTACCAAATTTCATTAAAATCGGTTCAGTGGTTTAGGCGTGAAGAAGAGACAGACAGACAGACAGAGTTACTTTCGCATTTATAATATTAGTTTAGATAGTTTAGATGATGATTATGGACCCTGTAGGGCACAGTAAAATGGTAGAGGAGAGGAAGCTTTGTTTAAGAAGATAGGTAGTTGTTATTTTTTTATGTAGAAGTTTTATCATTAAACAATTTCAACGTGTTATCATTCAATTATTTATAAGTAGGTATGTGTTTTCTTTTTATATTTCAATCTTTATACATTATATCCTTACTAATATTATAAAAGTGAAAGTGAGTTTGTTTGTTTGTTTTTTACGTCACATACCTAAATGGCTAAACCAATTTTAATGAATTTTGGTACAAAGATAGTTGGGACCCTGGAGACGGATATAGGCAATTTTTTTAAAGTTAAAATTAAGAAAATGGGAAGAAAAGGGAAATCTTAGCTTTTCTATTACAATAAATAAGGCAAAAATCACAGGTAGCAGCTACCTGCAAATCAGCAAAGGGGGACTGTGTTACCCCGAATTTAACGCGAGCTAAGCCACGAGCAAAAGGTAGTCTAATATATTCGTAAAAACAGTCAGTTGTACATTACAATATACTTATAACATTTTCCACCGATTACTCATCATCTGTACATAGTCATCAAAATCGGTTTAGACATTTAAGCGTGAGGAGGTAACAAACAGACTCACTTTCGCTTTTATAATATTAGTAAGGATAAATAAACTTACAGATTGCCTTGGAAGTTGGGTAGGCCTTTAGTGTGGGACGCAACGTGCGTCGATACTCTTGCCCCATCCCATCTTCCTAGCTCTTCGTGCTGCGCTGGCGCTGCTGCTGCGGCTGCAGAGAACCTCAAGCGGCGTAAATATAGTAACCTTATTGGGAACTATATTTTCGAGCCGTTTGGGGTTGAAACTCTGGGACCGTGGGGTCCTTGTGCTCACAGCCTTTTTAAGGCAATTTCAAAACGTTTGGTTGACACTTCCCGTGACCCAAGGGCTGGCTTTTATTTTGGCCAGAGGCTTAGCGTTGCCATACAACGTGGCAACGCGGCCAGTCTCTTGGGGACATTGCCAACTGACAGCGTTGAGGACGAATTTTTTGACGCTATTTTTTAGTTTAGTTTAGTTTAATAATTTTAGTTTAATTTAGTAATTGTTTGTTCATTGAATAAATTTAACTTACAGATGATAAGAAAAGACTTTGCAAGAACGTACTGCGCTTACATCGGGCATCATTCAGCAGAATACGTGTATGTGGACTCTTCTACTTAGATGCTGCTTTACAACTGAATGTGATGAGTCTTCTGACTAACTATACTATTGTACTATTACAGTTTGCATTCCTGTAATCATAGTTTCATTAAATGGATTGTGTTATCGTTTTATTTCTCTTACCTTTTTTTCGTTTATTCAGTTTTAACACTTTTAATATTACATTTTAAAATATTTCTCAGTAAACACAAAAAAGTAGCCCACTGGTATCGGAAACAGGGTTGCTTGGTAGCTTGGTCCAAGCTGCCGGTAGTAAGGGCTCCAGAGAGAGGAACCTCCTAACGATACGACCCGTTTTCAGCAGTTGGTACCGGTTTCTCTATCAAAACCTTGATCCAGCCGAAGCGAGGTCGAAGTTCTTGGCAATTCAGCCAGTGGCTGTATTTTTAGGGTTCCGTATTTTACAAGGGAAACAGATCCCTTATAGGATCACTTTTTTACCCGTCAGTTTGTCTGTCAAGACCCTTTATTTCTAGAACGCGAAGAGTTATCGAGATGACATTACAATACACATGACAAACATATACTTAAAAGTATGGTCTCATATAGCTGTAAAAACATCAACTTTTTAAGTGTACAGACGCCAGCAGGTCAAGCTACCCGAAACTGTCAATTTTTCCCAATGAACCTTGAATCTAATACTTTAGAAATAAAGTTGAAAATTTATCAAAGAAATCTGGCAGATTGTAGTAGCTTGATGTGCCTGTACGTAGCCAAAAGATACGGCCAATTACATCGCAAGTTTGTACGGATTGACTAAAACCACACCGGTGTTCCTTCGCAGACTTGCATCGTGGGGCAGCAGGAACAACAGCGATTTCCACCGTCCAGGACTAGTGCTGAATCGCTTGACTTATGCGGGTCTCGTCCCGAGAGGAGTGGGGTGTCAAATCCCCCATTTTGTGAGAGGCGCGCGTGGTACTTCAAATTCAAATTCAGGTCCTATGTGATGGGGGGTGATATCACCCCTGGACCAGTTTATGGGGGTTGGAAAAAGGCGTTATGCACCCTCTGCCGACGTTCAGTGCGTCTGCCGTAGAATGAGCGGAAGCTGCATCTTTCTTCCCATTTGACAGCTTTCTTCTGCAACATCGGAATTTTGCAGAAGCAGACCACCTCTGACGAAGACTCTGTGTGCTGCCAACCATCAATCAAAATACAGTCGTATGCGACAGGTCTCTTCCTACCTCAGGCACGAGGGCACGGGCTCATCCCACACACTGCTCTCTACCAGCGTATGCCGTGCATTATCCTCTAGAGTCTAGACAGTGGAAGAAAATTCTGCCTGTCCTAACCTACTGTGCTCAGATCTGGCAGCATTCTGCGCACCAAAAACAAGACATATTCGGACATGTCGGCTGTTGATCGCTGCTCAAGTCTCTACAGGATACGGATGCCGGAAGGTTGATGGTGCCACTGAGGCCGGTCCAGAAAAAGGTGGCGAAACAACTTGGACGGGTGAAGAAGACTGTTTTACCCGGGTAAAGAGCTCATGGAAGGAATTGCAGGGAGGCTTTTGCCTTGCAGTGGAACAGTACAGGTCAAAAATAAAACAATAACACAATTCCAATTTATATTGCCCCACTTACAGATCGCCACACAAATGAAAAACTTTTTACAGGTAATACTTATAAAACAATTGTAAAAACACACCGAAAAATCTCAAGTTTTTATGTTTCTTTGCAAGAAAGCACTACAAAGTGTAATCTTATGAGACGTACAATTCAACAGTATAAACAGTAAGGCAGTTTTCATAAATAAATTATTTAATTGGCTCGTATATTAAAAAAAAATATGGACGTAATAGAAAATGGAAATAAGGAACAGACATACATACAAATAGACTACTAAACACATTTACCTTTACCGGTCGGGTAAAAAAGCATGATTTCTTAGTAATGTAATTTAAATAAAATTAAATTGGAGCAGAATGACCATGTACTGAATAATATTTCCTATAAAATATATCGGTAGCGAAGCGTCTATATAGAACAAGCCACACGCGGTTATCTTCTTGAACAAACGATTTGCTTGTTTCACCGTCTTGTAAAGACGCTTTTGACTTTCTGCAAAGAAAAACGTAGTAGGTATATAACATACCAAGGTTTTTGAGACAAGAACCCGTATAAATAAAATTATACATTTTTTATATTCGTTATGTTATTTCCTACCAAAAACTTACTTAAAACTCCTAAACATTACAATTAAAATAAAATTTCTAAATGTAGTTTAACGTTCATTAAAATTAGAAATTTTATTTATAGAAACAATCTTACGTGGACAGTTCCTGTTCATCAGAAGCTGGATGCACGCCATTTCAGATTTCTCAATAGTTATATAGAACTTTTCAGAATATATACAGTATATAACTATAAGTGTTGCATTCTTATTCAACCATACAATTGCGACAAGATTGATAAAAAATGTCTGCAAGGATAAGGAACATGTCGACGGTTAAAAGGAAATAGGGGATAAGCGACAAAAAGTGAAATGTTCAGGAGAGCCGTTCAAAGTTTTAAATTTTAGAAAAACCGACGTATTTTTGTCATTTATTAAGATATCGTGAAAACTAAAACAGTTATAAAATCAGAAAAAAATGGAGCAGTTACAGGTATTTTTAGGTTTAATCATTTGACGCTATTTAACGTGGTTTTTGTCGCTTATGACAATAGCTTTTAATTTTCCAATGAGGAAATATGGCATAAGATACAAATGACAAAATAAAATAATAGAGGATAAGAAGCCTAAGAGACATACTGATTTCTCACATTGCAAGGTAAAAGGGTATAAGAGACTAGACAGTTAAATAAGAGTTATAGGAAAAGAAGGATAAGGTACTTTTCACAGTGGTTGTACAAAAGGTAATAGAGCACAAGAAACAGTCGGCTTTCAAAACAATAACAGGATATAAGACATAAGTGATACACAATGTCGCTTGAAAGCAAAGGAAAAGAAGGATAATCAACATTTGGCATTGCATGAGTCTATGGAAATATAGGTGAAAAGACACCCCAAAAATAATGAAGTAGCGCAACCAACACGATCCTTCATCAGAATAAGAGCTAAAACGGGTATTACACTACACTGTAATAATTGGGCCCCTAACTCGTAAAATAGAGTGAAGTACCTTATGAGTATTTAAGGGCGTCGATTTTTATAGAAAAAGACTAAGGTCAGTACTCAAAAAGAGTAAAGTCCTTAGTCTTAGGGGTCTGTTTTAGTATACCCTACCCGTTCAAGTAATTCAAATTTTCACTTAATGGTTGATTTAAAAGATGATAGTTCGTCATTATACTGATTTTCATGTCACCTACCTACCTATTTATTAACAAGCGGATAGTAGGATGTTTTTAAATAAAAAAATACATTTTTGTTAATATTTTTTAATCATGAAAAATCAAAGCTACTTAAAAAAAGTGGGTAGGTATCAACCTGCTAATCATTTTTAGAAACAATAATACTGCAGCTAGTAAGTAGATGCATCAAGCGACGGCCGACAACATGACACGCGGGGTTGCGATAGTCGCGGAGAGGATCCGGCTACTGGGTCTTGAGGTGGCCTTGCACAAATCCGAGGCCTATGGGCCCAAGTGGTATTTCATGGCCGCGGAAACACGCCACCATCGGGATCCCAGTTGGACGGTAGGAGAAGTTCGCATCGTCCTCGACAGCCGGTGGAACTTCGTGGAACACTTCCGACGTTTGGCTCCCAAACTCGAGCGGACGGGGGCTGCTTTCAAGCGGCTCCTGCCCAATCTGAGGGGGCCAAACGCCTTCTGCCGTAGGCTCTATGCCGGAGTCGTGCGGTCCATGGCCCTTTACGGGGCCCCGGTATGGGCGCGTTCTTTAGGGCGGCAGGCCGCCCACTATCTGAACGCGCCCCAAAAGGTGGTGGCCATACGGCTGATCCGGGGCTACCGCCTGATCTCCGGCGAGGCAGCGAGCCTTCTTGCCGGATTACTACCGTGGGATCTGGAGGTGATAGTGCTCGCGCGCCTGTTTGAGTGGCGCGCGAAGGCACTACACCGCACCGGGGGGAAAACCCGTTGCCGCGGTAGATTGCCGCTCAGCGGACAGACCTCCGGTGCGATTTTATGGTGGCATGGAGAGAGCGACTGTTGCAACCCCGAGCAGGGCACGCTACAATAGTGGCGGTAAGTCCCCTCTTTGAGGAGTGGCTGGAGAGGCGTCATGGCGTCCTGACCTACCGCCTGACGCAGGTCCTCACCGGACACGGAAGTTTCGGGAGGTTCCAGCACATCATCAGGCGGGAGGAAGCGCCCGGGTGTCACCATTGTGACGATCGCCCGGAGGACACGGTGGAGCACACAGTGGCGATCTGCCCAGCTTGGGCGGAGCACCGCCGTGCCCTCGTGGAGGCGATCGGCGGCGGCGATCTCTCGCGTCCGGCCCTGGTTCAGGTCCGGAGCGAGAGGGAATGGGAAGCGGTCACCTCCTTCTGCGAAGCAGTAATGCTAGCAAAGGAGGGGGCCGGGCGTTTGAGGGAGAGAACATCAGCCCAACCCAGCCGCCGCGGGAGACGCCTAGGGCGCCGGGTGCCGCGAGACGACTCCCGGCCACCGTAGATGCGGGCCTGTGGACGGTGAGCAATGGGTAGCTCACCGTCTGTCCGTCTATTGACGACAGGCTGTGTCGACGGCGCGTTCGTGTTTCACGCGCGCCTCAAAGAGAGTCAGCAAAGCAGAGGGGCTTGCCAGGGCCTCCGCCTGCCGGTGTTGCGGGTTGTTCGAAAGAGATACCGAGGCCTCGGAACGTAAAGGGCAATAGAAGGAACATGGGTGGGTTTTAGTCAGTACAAGTCTGACATGCCCCCCCGCTCCGCCTAGAGCGGGGGAAGTTATTGGATGACTTCCCTCCCGAAAAAAAAAAGCTAGTAAGTAGATAACTTAAGAATCAATTACGAAAACTTGGTATGTATCCGTAATAGGTAGGTACATGTATTAAACATTAAAAAAAAGTAACGAACATTATAGTTCTCTCGCCGCGTTCTTTAGGGCGGCAGGCCGCCCACTATCTGAACGCGCCCCAAAAGGTGGTGGCCATACGGCTGATCCGGGGCTACCGCCTGATCTCCGGCGAGGCAGCGAGCCTTCTTGCCGGATTACTACCGTGGGATCTGGAGGTGATAGTGCTCGCGCGCCTGTTTGAGTGGCGCGCGAAGGCACTACACCGCACCGGGGGGAAAACCCGTTGCCGCGGTAGATTGCCGCTCAGCGGACAGACCTCCGGTGCGATTTTATGGTGGCATGGAGAGAGCGACTGTTGCAACCCCGAGCAGGGCACGCTACAATAGTGGCGGTAAGTCCCCTCTTTGAGGAGTGGCTGGAGAGGCGTCATGGCGTCCTGACCTACCGCCTGATGCAGGTCCTCACCGGACACGGAAGTTTCGGGAGGTTCCAGCACATCATCAGGCGGGAGGAAGCGCCCGGGTGTCACCATTGTGACGATCGCCCGGAGGACACGGTGGAGCACACAGTGGCGATCTGCCCAGCTTGGGCGGAGCACCGCCGTGCCCTCGTGGAGGCGATCGGCGGCGGCGATCTCTCGCGTCCGGCCCTGGTTCAGGTCCGGAGCGAGAGGGAATGGGAAGCGGTCACCTCCTTCTGCGAAGCAGTAATGCTAGCAAAGGAGGGGGCCGGGCGTTTGAGGGAGAGAACATCAGCCCAACCCAGCCGCCGCGGGAGACGCCTAGGGCGCCGGGTGCCGCGAGACGACTCCCGGCCACCGTAGATGCGGGCCTGTGGACGGTGAGCAATGGGTAGCTCACCGTCTGTCCGTCTATTGACGACAGGCTGTGTCGACGGCGCGTTCGTGTTTCACGCGCGCCTCAAAGAGAGTCAGCAAAGCAGAGGGGCTTGCCAGGGCCTCCGCCTGCCGGTGTTGCGGGTTGTTCGAAAGAGATACCGAGGCCTCGGAACGTAAAGGGCAATAGAAGGAACATGGGTGGGTTTTAGTCAGTACAAGTCTGACATGCCCCCCCGCTCCGCCTAGAGCGGGGGAAGTTATTGGATGACTTCCCTCCCGAAAAAAAAAAGCTAGTAAGTAGATAACTTAAGAATCAATTACGAAAACTTGGTATGTATCCGTAATAGGTAGGTACATGTATTAAACATTAAAAAAAAGTAACGAACATTATAGTTCTCTCGCCGCCGTCACAGCACGCGGCAGTGTTTTTCAGACAAGCGACGCGCTTAAAACCTACTTTTGTGATATCAAATGGCATAAGCACCGACTCGTAATTAAATTTATATTGGGTATTGCAGTATATGTGACGTATGAGAACGACTGTAAAACGTGGAAGTAGGTTATAATCGACACCATGATATCAAATTTAATTTAAATAATAAGGTATTAGCGACACAACTGTATTTATTTTGTAAACGGAAGAAAGGTATAACCAACAGTGTGATATTAAAATAAATTTAGGTAATAGGGCATAACCTACATAGCTGTCATAAAGTACTGAATGGTAATAGGGTATAACCGACAGAGTAATATGAAAATGAATTTTGTATATAGGGTACAAGCGCCACAGCTATGTTAAATTATGAAATGGAAGTAGGCTATAAACAACGTTTGTACTTTTTGAGGGAAAAGCTTAAAAGGCATAAACAACCGAAAGCTCGACACCCTTATGAAGTAAAAAAGCATTACCGACAACAAACCGAAAATAAGTCATTTTTGTAGGGGTACAAGTACCTTTGTAGCAAAAATGATCTGAATTTTCGTCGGTTACGAAAAATAATACTAGTAAAATGATTTTTTTTGCTAGGGCATAAACGCCAAAAAAGTCATCGTAGAGCCATGGGAGTAAGCGCATTTGAAAGAGCGGAAAATTTTACGTATGATGGCATATATAACTCATTTTTGACCAAAATGTCGCTTATGCCCTACTTCCTTTTTACCGTCGATGTGTTATTCAAAAGTGTATAAAACTTACGAATAATATTACTTAATCAGTATGGAAAGCTTAACTAGCAAGCGCGTGAGAGCCCTTACGACGGGGGCTGCAGTGTCCAGGGGTGGGGTTGTCGTGGCGGTGTCTCTCGACATCGCTAACGCGTTTAACACCATGCCTTGGAGCTGCATCAGGGAGGCACTCCAATACCACCGGATGCCGACCTATCTTCGTCGTGTGGTCGGGGCATATCTGACGGACAGGGCCGTCATATACCCCGGTCGCTCTGGAGAGTGGAACCGGCGAGAGATGTCGTGCGGTGTCCCACAGGGATCGGTCTTGGGGCCGCTCCTGTGGGACATCGGTTACGACTGGGTGCTGCGCGCCGACCTCCCCAGCGGCGTCAGTGTAGTTTGCTACGCTGACGACACGCTCGTCCTGGCTCAGGGGGGGTCGCACCAGGCGGCGGCCGACAATATGACACGCGGGGTTGCGATAGTCGTGGAGAGGATCCGGCTACTGGGTCTCGAGGTGGCCTTGCACAAATCCGAGGCCATGGTTTTTCATGGCCGCGGAAACACGCCACCGTCGGGATCCCAGTTGACGGTAGGAGGGGTTCGCATCGGCGTCGGGTCGACGATGAAGTACCTGGGAATCGTCCTCGACAGCCGGTGGAACTTCGTCGAACACTTCCGACGTTTGGCTCCCAAGCTCGAGCGGACGGGGGCTGCTTTCAAGCGGCTCCTGCCCAATCTCAAGGGGCCAAACGCCTCCTGCCGTAGGCTCTATGCCGGAGTCGTGCGGTCCATGGCCCTTTACGGGGCCCCCGTATGGGCGCGTTCTTTAGGGCGGCGCGCCGCCCACTATCTGAACGCGCCCCAAAGGGTGGTGGCCGTACGGCTTATCCGGGGCTACCGCACGATCTCCGGCGAGGCAGCAAGCCTCCTTGCCGGACTGCCACCGTGGGATCTGGAGGCGATAGTCCTCGCGCGCCTGTTTGAGTGGCGCGCGGAGGCACTACACCGGGGGGAAAACCCGCTGCCGCGGCAAGTTGCCGCTCGGCGGGCGGACCTCCGGTGCGATCTCATGGTGGCATGGAGAGAGCGACTGTCGCAACCCCGTGCAGGGCACGCTACAATAGTGGCGGTAAGTCCCCTCTTTGAGGAGTGGCTGGAGAGGCGTCATGGCGTCCTCACCTACCGCCTGACGCAGGTCCTCACCGGACACGGAAGTTTCGGGAGGTTCCTGCACATCATCGGGCGGGAGGAAGCGCCCGGGTGTCACCATTTTGACGATCGCCCGGAGGACACGGTGGAGCACACAGTGGCGATCTGCCCGGCTTGGGCGGAGCACCGCCGTGCCCTCGTAGAGGCGATCGGCGGCGGCGATCTCTCGCGTCCGGCCTTGGTTCAGGCCATGGTCCGGAGCGAGACGGAATGGGAAGCGGTCACCACCTTCTGCGAAGCAGTAATGTTAGCGAAGGAGGTGGCCGGGCGTTTGAGGGAGAGAACATCTGCCCAACCCAGCCGCCGCGGGAGACGCCCATGACGACTTCCGGCCACCGTAGATGCGAGCCTGTGGGCGGTGAGCAATGGGTAGTTCACCGTCCGTCCGTCGATTGACGACAGGCCGTGTCGACGGCGCGTTCGTGTTTCACGCGCGCCTCAAAGAGAGTCAGCAAAGCAGAGGGGCTTGCCAGAGCCTCTGCCTGCCGGGGTTGCGGGTTGTTCGAAAGAGATACGGCGGCCTCGAAACGTAAAGGGCAAAAGAAGAAACATGGGTGGGTTTTAGTCAGTACAAGTCTGACATGCCCTCCCGCTCCGCCCAGAGCGGGGGAAGTCATTGGATGATTTCCCACCCGAAAAAAAAAAAAAAAAAAAAAAAAAGCTTAACTAGCAATCACCGCCTATCAATGGGTAACTCACCGTCCGACCGCTTAGTGACGGTTGGACCTGCCGAGGTTACTGGTTATTCTAAAGAGATACCTCGGCCCCGGAACACAACGGTCAAAAGAAGGAACATGGGTAGATTTTAGTCACTAGAAGTCTGACACTCCGTCCCGCCCAGAGCGGGTGAAATTATTAGATGTTTTATTATCCAAAAAATTTACAAAAAAGTTTTTTTTTATGATTCATCGAAATCATCATCATTCATCGTCCGGTGAAGGAAACATCGCGAAGCAACGAAACTAAAGGGCTTTTATCTTTTTTTTTTGGAAATCATCAAATAACTTCCCCCGCTCTGGGCAGAGCGAGGGGGCCTGTCAGACTTTTACTGACTAAAACCCACCCATATTATTTTCTTCTGTTACCCTTTACATTCCGGCGCTGCGGTATCTCTTTCGAACAACCCGCAAAACTAAAAGGCCTGTAATCCAATGTCTAGTGATGTGTAACATATTAATACCCTTTGTCTAAATCTTTTAACAATTTAACATTAAGAAAATTATAATATGTCCTTTTGTATCTGTTTAAATGTAACCAATGTTTGTGTCAAATAAAAAAAAATATTATTATTATTTTATCATGTAGTTTTGTTCCAATAGAGCGATAAAATCATTTCTGACAAAGCTCTTTGAATGAAGAAGAAAAAAACAAAAAGCAATGCGCCTACATACATTTGAAACCATAAAAAAGAAACACGTCATACTTACTAACTTCCCTTCTACAGTATTTTTCAGAGCAGAGAGGATCATGTCAAAATAAACTAGATGAAAGTAAAATCCGACAATTATGTAAACTAATACCTAAGAAACAAAAAAAGTTAAGATTAATATTTAAAAATAAATTACTATTATTTTTTTTTTTTTTTTTTTCTGTATCTTGCTATTGCAATCTGTCTCGGAGACATTCAGCAATACGTATGTAATGATGTATGGCGTGTGAGGTACAGGTCCAGTGACATGCCCTCTTAAATAGTGTACATTAAATCTTGAGGAGTTCTCTTCTTTAGTCTCCTAGTACTTGAAAGTGTGTCGTCCATAAGGTGGTGTGTCAATATGTTAGGGTGCAGTTGCAGTCTGTCTTTATATTTTGTGACTCTCTCCTTTATTTCTTCTTTTACGGTTATGATGCCAAGCTCTCGGTGAAGTCTTTCGTTAGTGACATACCATGGTGCGTCTACTATCAGCCTTAGCATTTTCGATTGAAACCTTTGTAGAATTTCTAGGTTAGAGTTGGCAGCTGTGCCCCATAGTTGTATTCCGTATGTCCATATTGGCTTTATTATACTCTTATATAACAAAAGTTTATTTTCCATTGAGAGCTGGCTATTTCTGTTTATCAACCAATACATCTTACGCACTTGTTGTCCCATTGCTAGGCGTTTGGTAAAAATGTGCTTTCTCCATGTTAGGCGTCGGTCTAGATACATTCCGAGATATTTTGCTTCGTCAGATTGTGGAAGCTGGACGGCATTCAAGGTAACTGGGGGACAAGTCTGTCGTCGGGTTGTAAATGTTACCTGAAGTGATTTTGTTTCATTAGCTTTGATGCGCCAGTCTTTTAGCCATGTTGTGATCTTATCCAGGCTGTTCTGTAGTTTGTGAGAAGCTTGAATTGGTGAGTCATCTGATGCCATGATAGCTGTGTTGTCAGCAAAAGTGCCCATGACAACATCGTCAGATATCGGCAAGTCCGCGGTGTAAAGAAGATACAGAGTAGGTCCCATTACACTACCCTGCGGCACTCCAGCTTGAATTTCTTTAAGTTCTGTATTTGCTTCACCGTGACTGACGAAGAAGTGTCTGCCAAGTAAGTAGGATCTTATTAGACTGTAAAATTTGGTAGGCAGTGTCTTTTTAATTTTGTACAGAAGTCCATCGTGCCAGACTCTGTCAAAAGCTTGTGATATGTCAAGGAAGGAAGCTGTGCAGTATTCTTTCTGTTCAAATGATTTTGCTATACCATTAACGAGTCTATGAATTTGCTCGATTGTACCGTGCTTTTCCCTGAATCCAAACTGGTGGTCGGGTATTAGGTTGTTTTCCTTGATGATTGGATTTAACCTTACGAGGATCAATGTCTCCATAACTTTGGACGCAATTGGGAGTAGGCTAATTGGCCGATAGGATTTGGCATCTTCTGGGCTTTTGCCTGGTTTCGGGATCATAATGATTTTAGCTACTTTCCATTGTGGAGGTACATATTCCTTTCGAAGGATAGCATTATATAATTGCGTCAAGAATGTTACGCCCTGCTCTGGTAGCTCTTTAAGAATGGTTGATGTAATTAGATCGTATCCAGGGGCTTTACCTACATTCAATTTTCTAATTGCAGATTTGATTTCTGCTTTGCTAAGTTTTTGAATGGGCAACTCTAGTTGGTGCGTCTGGTTCAGCAGTTCTACAACCATTTCCGCCTTTGTAGAGCCAATATTGGGGTTTGGTTGGAAGACTTCTTGCAGATGTTCCATGAACACATTGGCTTTCTCCACATCATTCCTAGCCCATGAATTATCTGCTTTGAGCAGAGGTGGTTGGTAAGTTATTGGGCGTTTGAAGGCTTTTGTCGCTTTCCACAATGAGTAGTCAGTAGAAGGTTTAGCGTCCAGATTTTGCAGGTATGTTGCGATATTCTGGTTTCTATCATCGCTCAATAGTTGCTTGAGTTGTGCAGCTAGTCTATTGAATGTTGTTTTGTCCCCTGGGTATCGAGTGGTTTGCCATCTCTTTCTAGCTTTACGCTTTTCAACTATTAGCTTTCTGATAGATGGTGAGCTTTGGAGTCCATCTCTATTTATGGGTTTTGATGGAGGCGTGGCTTTCCATGCAGCTTGTTGGACTGTGTTGTTAAAATGTTCAACTGCGCTTATAATATCGTCATCCTTTTGTAATGGCATTTTGACATCAAGAGATTTAGTTATTAACTCGCGAAAGTATTCCCAGTTAGTTCTACGGGTATGTAGTCGGCAAGGTCTTTCTTTTTGCAGAATTCTTCGACTCAATAATACTTCCACAGGAGAATGGTCAGAGGACAGGTCGGTACTAGAGTTGCAACTAAAGTCTGTGTTGCTAATACCTTTGATGACGCAAAAGTCAATAAGATCTGGCTTCCTATTTCGATCAGTGGGCCAGTATGTTGGTTCACCTGTTGAGATAACGCCCAGTTGGAGTTTATTTATCGCTAAGATTAGCTGTCGGCCTTTTGAATTTATAGTCCGAGAACCCCAGAATGTGTGCTTGGCATTAAAGTCACCGCCAGACACAAACCGCCGTCCCAAGGTTTTAAGATATTTTTCGTATTCCTCTTGCTTTATGACATGCTTGGGAGGGCTATATATAGCTGATACTGTGACATGTCCCAACCAGTCCTCTATCACAATGTTTGTAGCCTGAATTTTTTCAGAACAATAGCTGTGAGCTAAGTGATGTCTTATGTTGTTCTTAATCAGAACTGCACTTCCTCCGTGGCCTTTTCCGTCAGGGTGCGTGGTGTGATAGAATTTGTATCCTGGTATGTTAAAATAGCTTTTACTTGTAAAATGTGTTTCCGAGATTAACATAATGTCAATGTTGTTTAAAGTCATATATTTATTAACCTCGAGGGTATGTTGTGACAGCCCATTGGCGTTCCAGAGCACCATTTTTATGGAGTCCAGTGTGCAGTTAATTTGGTCGTGAGATTCAGGATTAGGTTAGTGATTGCTGTTAATTGTTCCATCATTTGTCTCATCGTTATCATTAATTCTTTTATGTCAGAGTTCTGGTCACTATTAGTTTTATTGTCAGGTTCATTGGCTCGCGGTGGTATTTTGTTTTGCACTATTTCGGCATACGTTGTTCCAGTTGTTGATGGGCCATGTAATTGTTTTGACCTATCATAATATGATTGTCTGTATGTCTGAACCTTTGCGGGTGCTGGTGGGAATTTTATTTTTTGTAGTTCTCTGTATACTTTGCAGCAATATAAATTACTATTATAAAATGAAAACTTCTAAAATACAACCTAACAGTGTGGTTTACAATAAGGTACTAAAATACACCTCGTTCTATCCTTGTAAATTATATCCTCGCTATTCTCCTGGGTTCATCGACATCCCGGAATACCGAAGACTGTACTCCATTACCCCATACATGATATCAGTAAGACGCGTAGAGCTGCATCACTGCTTTATACAACTCCAGCACCCTCATGAGCCCGGTATGTGCACCGAGTCATAAGCCTTTCCGAAATCTATCCGAAATGTTGACAGATCCCTTCAGGAACGGCGAACCGGTTGGATATCAATAGAGTTATCGTATTCTTTAGAATGCCAGTTATCAACTTCGTTTATCGC
Source organism: Ochropleura leucogaster (assembly GCA_958449745.1). Classification (NCBI taxonomy): domain Eukaryota; kingdom Metazoa; phylum Arthropoda; class Insecta; order Lepidoptera; family Noctuidae; genus Ochropleura; species Ochropleura leucogaster. The sequence goes on along the minus strand of OY288221.1, from coordinate 2,794,095 downwards.
AGTCCATTGGTCGTTTTCTGGTCTGCTACTCTCTGTGTTTATGACTTAAAATGTGTAGACTTATCCTACAATCAGTGTCAACGTTTCAACACAGTACGGTATGAGAATTTATTGAAAACTAGCTTTTGCTTAAATTTGGGGTAACACAGTTCGTTTTTGCCCTATAGCCTTATTTATTGTTAAAAGCTAAGTTTTTCATTTTCTTCCCTCTTTCTGCCTCATTTCTCACTTTTTTTTAAACTAAAGTTAGCCTATGTCCGTCTCCAGGGTCCCAACTATCTATGTACCAAAATTCATAAAAAAATAGTTTAACCATGTAGGCACATGGTTAAACTGATTTTTATGAATTTTGTGAAGACGTAACAAACAAACAAACTGACATTCGCTTTTATAATATTAGTAAGGAAGGATAAGTTAAAAAAAAAACTAACCCATACTTGAAATATATGCTTATACATATTGAAAGCCTTTAGAATATTCTGGTATATTCCAAGCAATTTAAGATAATGCTCTTCATTTTCCGGCTCATTTACCATCAAGATTTTTTTAATCCACTCTTCCAGATACTTCCTAAGCAATATTATGGTACGGATCGCTATAGTAATGTTGATGTCCCAAGTGATACACATAATATCACAAAAAGTGTCAAAAAAGCTAATGTTGAAGGGAAATTTTATTAACGTATGATAGAAAATGATAAAGAATGCATTGATAATGATTACAGTGCCATTAGAGATCCAGTTCCAAGTAAAAACATTTTGGATGCCGTTACTGCTACCGATGCTTATATGTATAGTTTGAATCTCCAAAATAAATAAAACGTTGTTGTCCTTGTGTACAAAATCCAGAACAAACAACATTGTATTTCCTATCATTAAAGTGATATAGTTGAAAATATTGAAAAACGTCAAAAGATGGTGTTCCAACGATGACATGTTGGCATTTGTAGCATCCGCGGTTATCACTAAGTAGAGACACACCGCAATCACAAGTAACGCACAACAGAATGCCATAATTTGTTGTTTTCTTCCATTTGCAAAAATATAACCATTTCGTACATTACACTTTGAAATCAAAAACATGTTGAGCGGATAGTTAAAAGAATTCACCAATCTTTCTATGTCTTTTTCCAGACGATTATTGACAAATTCTGGAATAACTTTGCATTTTTGGAACATGGTGTTTCTTTAAACACCGTCAATTGTCACTCACTCCGAGTAATATCTGATGGTTTTAATGACGAATTATTCCATTTTCATAATTACTCAATTATGGAAATGATAGTTCGACATTTATTCCATTTGAGCCAAACTCACAGACCGAGGGTTCCGTACAAATTTGTGACATAGATGGCTATATCTTTTGATTGCGTAGACTTAAGGGGTTTAGTTTTTTGGAACGAAGTTCCTTATCGCGCGTTGTGAAAGGGGGCTAGACGGAAAAAATTCTTACGAAAAGTTGTCACGACACTTTTTGCTATAGTAAGCTATTGTAAGCTGTGCGGCGTCGCATGTTTCTCTGTCTGTCTGTCTGTCTCTCTCGCTCTTATAGAAAGCAAGCCAGATATTTTCATTTCTATAGGAACTTCGTTCCATCCGGATGTCCCTTGACACCTCTAATTTTTTTACAGCTCTAAGAGACCACAGACTTGAGTGTAATGATTTTAATTACAATTTGATATCTCCACGCGTTTCTGAGATAGGATCTTAATGGAAAGACAGACTGACAACAAAGTGATCCTATATTAATTCCGGTTTTCCCTTTGAGGTACGAAACCCTATAATCCTTACTAATATTATCAAAGTGAAAGTGAGTTTGTTTCTTTGTTTGTAACCTCTTCACGTTTTAATGGCTAAACCGATTTTGATGAATTTTGGTACAGAGATAGTTGGGAACCAGGAGACGGACTTAGGCTATTTTTTATAAAAAGGATTGGATATGAGGGAGAAAGAGGGAAGAAAAGGGAAAACTTAGCGTTGCTATTACAAATCAATAAGGCGCTACCGACCGTTGCTATGTCATCATTATCCATCTGTTTGAGTCCACTGCTGGACAGCTAGGCCTTCTCAAAGCGCGTCATTTAGCGTACACGCATTCAGTTGCTGCCACATGATTGTGCTTTTTTTTAGGATGGGATTTTTTCAAATAAATTCTTTTGCTCTAGGTGTCGGAAGGAAGTATCAGAGTTACTGACTAAAACCCGTTCACGTTGCTTCTTTTCCTCTTTTAATTCCGGGGCCTCAGTATGTCTTTCGAACAACCCGTTACTCTGGCAAACCGCTCTACTTTGCTGACATTTCATTGAGGCGCGCGTGGAACACGAAGGCAACGTCGACACGGCCTTTCGTCAATCGACGGATGAACGGTAAGCTACCCATTGCTCCGCCCACAGCGGTGGACTATTTTTTTTTGCCAAAACTAAAGAAAACATAGACAACTAGCATATTTTAGAGATATTTCTCGACGGAACGACAAAGCAAGCCAGAACCTTATCCGTGATTACAGCGCGGTAGTATTCTACGCGCGCCTAAAAGAGATGTCAGCATAGCTGTGGAACCTACCAAGGCCACCGCCTGCCGTAGTTGCGGGTTGTTCGAAAGAGATACCGATGCCCTGGAACATAAAGGGCAATCTGTATAAAAACTTTAAATTACTTTAATCTGAATTTGTTAGAGATTGTAATACAGTTCAGATTTTTGTATATATTCTAAAATTAAATTTGTATTTAAGTGAAAGGGTTCAAATTTAGTAGGAGTGTAGAAATTAAATATTATCAACTAATAGTATCATAATGTGTACATCTCTAGTTCATAGATACTTACTTCAACACTACTTGTCTATGATACTGTTTCAAGTTCCGTGTCAGAATAAAACTATTTTTCCAAAATTATAACTGTTTATTCTTATTAAAATTATCAAGAAGGAACATGAGTGGGTTTTAGTCAATACAAGTCTGACTCTCCCTGTTATTTGACGATTTTCTATATTCGCAAAATGAAAAATGCTTATAAGCATAAGGGACCTACACAAATGTCCTTTTTTTTGTTTTTGTTCGTCGTTTCGTTGAGCTCCTTGGGTTTTGAGTCGAGCTACACGATAACTGACAAATGCTTGCACTGACTGGACAGGCGACGCTCAATCTGTGTGGTGCTTTCTTAAAAAGACCATTTCAGACACTATCTGCATAGTCATCATGTAAGTTAACCAAGACTATTTTGTCTGGACTTTAAAAGAGACTATGACCTCTGAGTTTGTTTCGGTTGTTTCTTCTGAGAGCAGTCGGATACGAAACACCGGCCTCATCTGGTTTAAAAAAAAAGACGTGTAAAAGTGTTTGTGAAAACCTACTTGCAAAATAAACATCATTTATCATTTAGCAGGATAACAACTCCGTCAACAGGTTGTTCACTAACAAGAAGATTACGAAAGAATATAAAAAAGCAAATGTGCTTTTTGTCCATTTGAATAAACGCTCTTTTATTTAATTATCTTAACAGCAAGATGCTCTTGCTACGACATATTTAAGTTTTCAGGAATGTAAACTGCAAAAGCACAACAGTGTAGTTGGTGAGTAGTCCCAGCAACGCAAGAGGCAGCGTAGCGTCGACGGACGCCAGCCCACATAACTCAACCTTGCTGAAATTCGTTTCATGCAAACGTTGGATATTTTTGCATATTTTCTTCTCTTCATCTGTAAATGTAACAAAATCTTACTAATTTTATAAAAGCGAAAGTAAGTTTGTTTGTTTGTTACCTCTTCACGTTTTAATGGCTAAACCGATTTTGATGAATTTTGGTACAGAGATAGTTGGGAACCAAGAGACGGAAATAGGTATTTTTTTAAAAGTGGGATATGAGGGAGAACGACGGAAGAAAAGGGAAAACTAAGCGTTGCCATTACAAATCAATAAGGCGCAAGAGAAAAACTGTAGGTAGCAGGGACTGTGTTAACGCGAGCCAAGCCGCGGGCAAAATCTGGTCTGAAATAAATGAGTTATTATTTTCGTACATTTATTTATTTTTACATACACATAATTACATTTTTAAATATTTCTAAAAATCATAAAAAAAAACATTTAAAAATATAAAAATAGTAGCCCACCGGTATCGGGAACAGGGTCCAAGCTACCGGCGGTCAGGGCTCCAGAGAAAGGAACCTCCTAACAATACGAGCCGTGTCCAGGAGTACCGCTTTCTGTATCAAGCCCTTGATCCAGCTGCCTAACGAGAGCCTCCTCAGGTATTGGTCGAGGCTCTTGGCAATTAAGCCATTGGCAGATACGACTATCGGCACAATGATCGCTGAGTCCACATCCCACATGTCGACAACCTCGCGAGCCAAGTCAATATACTTAATTTGCTTATCTTTCTCGGCTTTCACGAGGTTCTCATCATGCGGGACTGTTATGTCAACAATCATTGCGCGCCGCTCTGATCGATCCACCACCACTATATCAGGCTTGTTAGCAACAATAGTCCTGTCGGTGATGATGGATCGATCCCAGTACAATGTGATATTGCCATGTTCAAGAACTGGGTCGGGCTCATACCTGTAGTACGGCACTTCCGATTCCACAAGATTGTATTTTAGAGCAAGTTGCTGATGGATAATCCTGGCTACAAGGTTGTGTCTATGCAAGTACTCTCCGTTAGCTAGACGAGAACAACCGGAGATAATGTGTCGAATTGATTCACCCGGACGGTGGCATGCCCGACATATGTCAACCGTGCCGTCCTTCACAATAAATCTCCGGTAGTTATTTGTCATCATAACTTCATCCATAATTGCACAGACAAAACCTTCAGTTTCTCCAAAGAGATCCCCGGAACGTAGCCAGGCTACGGACGCTGAATGATCTACATCGGGTCCATGTAGGGCCCGGAAAAAGCGTCCGTGAAGCTCCTTACTCTGCCATACCTCCCTGCGGTCGTTAGTGTCAAGCACTACAGGTTTGCACCAGTTCTCTTTAGCCAAGGAGAGCGGGGTGAGGCCTTTGTCCACTGCAACCACATCCCGATGCATTCCCACGTCGGTTTCTAGGAAATATTCCCTGAGACTGCATATCTCGCGATTGTGGAGAGTCTTGGCGTTTAAAAAACCTCGACCTCCACAACTCCGCGGGATATACAGTCTCATAACCGAAGAACGTGGGTGATGCATACGAAATGCCGTTAACAATGTACGGACCTTCCTATCTAGGGCGTCCAGTTCTGTTTGAGTCCATTTGAGTATGCCGAAAGAGTACATCAAAACCGGCATGACCCAACCGTTGAAAGCACGCACCTTGTTTCCACCTGATAAAAGACTATTAAATACTTTTCTCAGGCGGCCAAAGAAGCGCTCCTTCAACGATTGCTTCATGTCAGCAACATTGATACCCAACGCTTCCGACATACCCAAATACTTGTAGGTTTCGTTTGCTGAGAGGGATCTAAGGTGTATGGAATCCGAGAGTTGGGTTCCCACAGATTCCACAATTTCCCCTCGCTTTACATGCATGACCGCACATTTGTCCACACCAAATTCCATACTGATGGCACTACTAAAGGTTTCAGTTACCTTCAGTAGTTCCATCAGTTGCGAATCGTTGGGGGCAAAGAGTTTCAGGTCATCCATGTAAAGGAGGTGAGATATAACCTGACCACCTCTCCTCAATCGATAGCCCAGACCTGAACCCTCCAGCAACGTGCTTAGAGGATTCAAGGCTAAGCAGAACCAAAGTGGACTCAAACTATCGCCCTGGAATATACCTCGCTCTATCCTTATCGGCTCACTATTCCTCTGGATCTGCCGAGATCCTGGATAGCGAAGGACCGTATTCCATTGCCTCATACACGAGTTCAGGAAGGTGCGTAGAGTTGCATCAACTTTATACAATTCTAGCACCCTCATGAGCCATGTATGTGGCACGGAGTCATAGGCCTTCTTATAGTCTATCCAACATGTCGATAGATGCCTTCGGGAACGGCGAACCTGTTGGCTAATGGCCATATCAATGAGGAGCAGCTCCTTAGTACCACGGGACCCGTTCCTACATCCATTCTGAGAAGCAGACATGATAGAATTGTCATCAATGTGTTTAGAGATTTTAGCCCTCAAAATGGATGTAAGAACTTTATACATTGTAGGAAGACACGTTATTGGTCTATAGTTTTTGGGTTCCGCCGTACTACCCGATTTATGGAGCAGGTGGGTTATTCCAGTTGTCAAGAACTTGGGTAGCGATCCTGACTCTAAGGTTGTCTGGAAAAGGGTCGCCAAACGAGCGTGCGACCTTTGAATCATTTTTAACCAAAAGTTGTGCAGTCCGTCCGGCCCTGGAGATTTCCAATTAGGCAACGGACGGACCGCACAAGCTACATCTTGGGGGCTGATTGTTATTGCCCCCATTTCTGGTATTGGATCGCACGCTTGCTTGACTTCCCGAGTCCATTCACCCTCGGTATGACTGACAGGCACCGACCAAATGCTACGCCAAAACGAGCACATGGCGTCATCACCCGGTAGGTGCGTGTCAGACACACCTTGGTCCGGTCGCTCCCATGCTCTATACACCCACCTTTCATCGCTTTGGAATGTACGATTCAAAGTGTATCGTTCCACCCGCCGCTTATACCTACGAATACGGTTTGCCCATGCATACATTTTCTGCTTCAGGAAGTCGATGCGCTCTGTGATGTGGGACATGTAATCTGAAGGACTAATATCAGTCCCTGCAAATGCCCGCCTCACAAAGCGCATCACTCGAGGTCGAGTGTTACCCCCCCTGAAACAGATAAGTTTGCCAATGAGTGTTCTGACCACACCAATACGTCGCTCAATCCTGTACTGCCAGACTGGTACAGCTGGTTTCGGTCGTGTAGCTCTGTCATCAGGAAAGTTTACATGAGCTACACGACACGCCGCTACAGCCGCACAATACAGTATTGAGTGAGCATCAGTGAGGTTTTCGCAGTTGTCAAAATAGTTTGACAACTGCGAATCCAGAACAGCCACCAGCGCCCTATTTTTATTATGCATGGGCAACCGAGGCAAGCGTGGTCTAAGTTCGGGCGATATGTACCGATATTCTCGAATCGCACCCTCCAAAGCACTCCTCATTTCCTCATTGCACTGGGTACTTACATTAGTAGCCATGTCATTACTTACCTCGTCAGCGTGACTAACTAGTTGGTGGGACTGTGGTGGAACCACAGCCTGCGACGAAGAGGCAATGACCTGGCTACTCTGCATTTCAGTTCGCAAGCGATCAAGTACGGTGTCATCCAACATACGATTACGCTGGATTACCCGCACCTGATCCGATAGTCGTTGTGCCGACACGTTGACAGCTGGCTCAAGCACCTGAAACAGAGAGAGCATCCGAACCCGGTACGCAGTCAGGTTGTTTCCCCCCTCTGTAGCCCCATAATATGAGCGCATGACATTTTCGTTAATGGAACTAGTCCATCGCATGCGCTGCACACTTCCACCGGGAGCTGGGACCCTATCAGAGGCCGGTGGGCCTCGAAGTCCGAAGCCGTCCGGTGGCCGGCGTCCTCCCCGTCGACGAGCAGGTGGTGGCGTCGTGGGCGGGGAAAAATACTCGTCGCTCGAGCTCGACGCAACTGCCACGGCCGGTGTCACAGCGCTCACGATGAGGCTGTGATTGTTACTATGACAGTATTACGTACCCGAACAATTTGAACTCAAAGTAAGTGTACAGGAATCTTGAAATGAGTTCAAAGCTGAGTAGAACATCTCACAACGACAGCTGAACAGCATTTGCAAATACAGATTCTTAAAGATACATTGAAGATTGAAAAGTAACACCGGTAAATTATGCTGAAACAGAAACCAAAACTATTTAGTCTCAACTCTTCGTTTTTTTTTTAAACTAGTTTAGGCCGATGTTTTGTGTTGTTTGAAATGAGTACCTCCTCCTTTTTCGGAAGTCGATTCGTAATCCAATAAACAGTTTGTTAGACCCGGAAATGGAACGTACAGTAAAAAACCGGCCAAAATGAGTCGGACTAGCGCACCGAGAGTTCCGTACAAACGTTTTTTTTAAAGCCATAAACGGGGATATTTGCAGACAGCATATATACTTGAAGGGTTAATTGTTAACTTTTTCACAGCACAAAGGGACCACAAACTTTCTTTTGGTTTTAATTTCGACTCAATACCTCCAGGCGTTCCCGAACTAAGGGGCTTGACAAACAAACAGACAGGCCGACAACAAAGTGATACAATGAGGGTTCTGTTTTTCCTTTTGAGGAACTCTTAAAAATACTAGTAATCAGCTGCATCTGGACAGACTACATCATCATCTGCCTAGCCTTTTCCCAACTATGTTGGGGTCGGCTTCCAGTCTAACCGGATGCAGCTGAATATCAGTATTTTGCATGGAGCGACTGCCTATCTGAATACACAACCCAGTTAGTACTGGGTAATACGATACCCCTTGGTAAGACTGGTTGTCAGACTATCGGAACACTGACTACCTGTAACGACTGTCAAAGATTTACAAATGACAGCCGGGACCAACGGTTTAACGTGCTTTCCGGGGCACGGAGGACAGACTACAAGCATTCAATTAAAACAATACTTACAATTTCGTTATTTGCCATAATTATGGCAAATTGAACATCAATGAGTGCGTGGATGCATGTCTCAAATGTGTGAATCAACACCTGAAAAATAACTTTATTATAAAATACAGACTACCGTAATTATATGTAAAACGATGTGGAAATCATTGCTTTAACAAACCACTTTTTTTGGGTTGGTAAATTATCAGATAACTTCCCCCGCTCTGGGCGGAGCGGGGGGAGTGCCAGACTGTACTGACTAAAACCCACCTATGTTCCTTCTACCTTCTACCGCCCTTTATGTTCCGGGGCCGCGGTATCTATTTCGAACAACACGCAACCCCGGCAGGTGGTTGCCCTGGCAGGCCCCTCTGCTTTACTGACATCTCTTTGAGGCGCGCGTGGAACACTAACGCGCCGTCGACACGGCCTGTCGTCAATAGACGGACGGACGGTGAGCTAAACAAACCACCCTTAAAACACGACTTCAAAAAAGAACACAAAAGAGATGGAAAACGAATATAAAAAAAACGTCTAAGGTGTATTTTTTGCGGAAGTCGGTTTTTTTACAATAAATATGTAGCTATTTGTACAAATAGTTAACTACGACTATTCAAGAAAGTTTCGTTGACTATTTTAATTTGCCTTTTTGAATGACATCTCGCAGTTCAACCTAGGAGGTAGTCGTCTGCTTAACTGGGCGAATCCTGTGGATGCCTTAAAAATTTAAACCTTTAGCCAGTGCAAAACTTACGAACTAAGCGACTACACGCTTTGGGCACCCCCTGTGGGGTACGAGCCTCGGCTTAGGGCGTCGCTGAGGGAGGATAGCAAAGGGACAGGCTAGATTTGAGTGATATTATTTATGGACTGATTTGAACTTTTTGGCTCAGCAGCTGGCTCGAGCAAGGGAGGGGTGGGGTTTAATTTACCTTTACTCATAAAACATAACTATTTCAATTAAAAAAAGTGTGTGTGTCAGCTCCGACGCACGACTGGAGTTTACACTTTAAGTACGAGTATCTAACCATACGCAAAAAGAGTTTATTCAACTGAAAAAAGATTAATATCATATGAAAGGATAAATTCACAAATTAATAAAAAAAAATAGCAATATAAATACATCGACACTGATAGAAACAAACAAGCCCAATAACATATAGTATATAGTGTGAGTGTCTTAATACACTCACAGCCAAATTAGAAAGTTGCGCACTAAAGGTGCGCACCAAAAACGTGACACATTTTCGTTACTTTAGTAGGTTTTACCTCGGATTTTTCTCATACCGGGCGCCTTATATATGAAAATCGATTCTTAAGGAGTAAACTCCAAAAAAAACACTCACCAAAGGCTGATAAACTATTTTGAAAGCCTTGTAACATTTCAATATTTGCCTGTAAACATAAAACTTGCAAATGTGTTTATTTTCGTTGTTTTGATTCCAGGGTTTAAACAACTGATTATTCGATATAACCACGTGTGTTTCCAAGCAGTTTATCAGTCTGCTTGCATATATTATATTTGCATCAATACAAATTAGGAACACATTGCAAACGTGCACTTTCCACGGTAAACCAAAAATAAGAAAAATGGTTAAGACTTCTAAAATATAAAAAACCATAAGAACAACTGCAATCCAGTTCCATTTGACTAAAGTTTTTTTGATGTCTTCATTGTTGAAAAACCTGTTGATTCTTTGAAAGACGAGGACAAAAGCCATATTGGTTTTTGTGTAGAAGATGTTGAGAATAAAAATGAAAATAAAAGAAGCAGAGTAGAAGAAAATGTCGATGAAAAAGAGGAAGCTAATAAAGATCGTAATCATTCTTGAATTGTGGTAATCCACATTTAAAACAATTCGTGTTATAAATGGTATAATGCGAAGTATTGTCCCAAATAAAGATAAAAATTTGGTTTTGAGTCCATTTGGTGTTAATAAGTCATGTTTAATAGAATATTTTGGTAGGAACAGAATTGTCTGCATTAGATTCAAAGGAAGAAGAATTGACTGCACATCTTCGTCAACTACATGTTTAAATATAACTTTTCGAAAGTCGTTTTTGGTAATCTCCGAATTTGTTTTTTTCCTGAACAAATTATTGTAAACTTCTTTAAGACCCATTTTACAAACGTCTAAACGGAAATAATCCTACTTAGTTATGAAAATAAATTAGTAATACATTACACGAGCAATAGCCATTATCGTTATTAAGAAATAAATGTTTTAGAAGTATAATTGATTTGACGGGCCTGTTGGTCTAGTGGTTAGTGGCCCTGACTGCTGAGCCGGAGGTCGTGGGTTCGATTTCTACCCAGGATAAACTTTGTGTGATGAGCATGATTGTTTGTTCTGTGTCAGGGTGTGATTTATCTATAAATGTATGTATTTAAAAATTATATAAGTATGTATATCAGTTGTCTGGTTACCATAACACAAGCTCTGCTTAGCTTGGGATCAGATAGCCATGTGTGAGTGTCCCAAGATATTTATTTAGTGTTATTGATAGTTTTATGACAGTTTTTTTTTATATAAAACGTTGCCTCACACTAGGATTCCTCCCATATCGTGGGTGCGTTTACAAACATTAAAACTCACATACACAGACAGCCAGAACCAGAACAACTATCAATAGGTCATACAAATATTTGTTCCGTGCGGGGATCGAACCCGCGACACGCAGCGCAGCAATCGACCGCTCAGCCACTGTATCTACCGTGTCGTCAAGATGACATTTGTGAAGTTAATTTTAGTTTTTTTCTTGAATGTTATAAAGATAATTTATTCTTGATCCTTATTAATTACTAGTTTTTGCCCGCGGTTTCGCTCGCGTTAAATTCGGGTAACACAGTTCCCCTTTCCTGATTTACAGGTACATGCTACCTGTAATTTTTGGACTAGCGTCTTATTTATTGTATTAACTAAGTTTTTCCTTTTCTTTTCTCTTTCTCCCTCAAATCTTAATCTTTTTATAATAAAATAGCCTACCTCCGTCTCCAGGGTCCCAACTATCTCTGTACCAAAATTCATCAAAATCGCTTTAGCCATTTAGGCGTGAAGACGTAATAAACAAACAAACTCACTTTCGCTTTTATGATATTAGTTAGGATTGTTTTTTACTTAATGACTTAGCTATCATGCCATCGAGAAATATCTCTCAGGCATGCTAATGCCTGATATTTCTCGATGGCTATAGTTAGATAGTTTTCTCCAACCAAAGCAAATAATAATTATACAATGCGCACACAAATCCAAAAAATCAGAGGTGTGTGCTTCAGGTTCGAACTCGTGACCCATGACTTAGTAGTCCAACGGTCACGCCACTAAACTATCACTGTTTATTTTAGTACAACTGTATGATTATTTTCGAGAATTGCTTACAGTTATTTCTATCCAAAATACTAGGAAATCATCCAATGACTTCCCCCGCTCTGGGCGGAGCGGGAGGGCATGTCAGACTTGTACTGACTAAAACCCACCCATGTTTCTTCTTTTGCCCTTTACGTTCCGAGGCCGCGGTATCTCTTTCGAACAACCCGCAACTCCGGCAGGCAGAGGCTCTGGCAAGCCCCTCTGCTTTGCTGACTCTCTTTGAGGCGCGCGTGAAACACGAACGCGCCGTCGACACGGCCTGTCGTCAATCGACGGACGGACGGTGAACTACCCATTGCTCACCGCCCACAGGCCCGCATCTACGGTGGCCGGAAGTCGTCTCGCGGCGCCCGGCGCCATGGACGTCTCCCGCGGCGGCGCGTCTCCCGCGGCGTCTTTAAGAACTTCTTAAAAGAAAATTGACTTTTTTAAGAATGCCACAGATTCTGCAATTTTTATTTGATCATTTATCAATCTTATTTGTTGTTTTACAAAAAATCAATACAAAGCAATCAATCCTAACATTACAGTACTGTCAATTAATTGATTATTTGATTTTCAGTCATGTGTAGGTAGGACTAAGAGTCGAGTCCCACTCGAAATGGATCAGCAGGATATATAATTAAATTTTCAACTGGTCGACTGGACCCACTGCTCAATTAGATTAATATATAAGAACAGTCACTGAATAAAGCCGAATCTGTTATTTTTAGTTAATAATGAATGCACCGCAGTTATTCACTATCTATATTCAAAAAACTTGAGAGGTATAGGGACACCCGGATGGAACGAAGTTATTATTTACTAGCTTTCGCCCGCGGCTTCGCCCGCGTTAAATTTGTGGTAACACAGTTCCCCTTGCACCTTATTGATTTGTAATAGCAACGCTAAGTTTTCCCTTTTCTTCCTTCTTTCTCCCTCACATCCCACTTTTTTTTGTTAAAAATTAGCCTATGTCCGTCTCCTGGTTCCCAACTATCTATGTACCAAAATTCATCACAATCGGTTTAGCCATCAAAGCGTGAAGAGGTAACAAACAAACAAACTCACTTTCGCTTTTATAATATTACTAGCTTTTGCCCGCGGCTTCGCTCGCGTTAAATTCGGGGTAACACATTTCCCTTTGCGCCTTAATGATTTGTAATAGCAATGCTAAGTTTTCCCTTTTCTTCCCTCTTTCTCCCTCACATCCCACTTTTTTCAAAAAAATATTAGCCTATGTCCGTCTCCTGGTTCCCAACTATCTCTGTACCAAAATTCATCGAAATCGGTTTAGCCATTAAAGCGTGAAGAGGTAACAAACAAACAAACAAACAAACAAACTCACTTTCGCTTTTATAATATTATATATATATATAGTAAGGATATAAGTAAGGATTATGTACAAAAAACCTGTATACACTCAACAAAAAAGTGTGTGTCAGCTCCGACGCATGACTAGAGTTTACTCCTTAAGTACAATGACTTCGTTACGTTTAAACGTAACGAGGTCATTCAAGGTGATTCATCAGTAGATTTTACACCTCACATTTTTCTCATACCGGGCGCCTTATATAATGAAAATCGATTCTTAAGGAGTAACCTACAAAAATAATCGTCGCAACACCACATTGTACAATGCGAAATAGAAAGACGAAACGAAAATAACTGGCTTGCTTTCTATGAGAGAGAGAGAGAGAGAGAGACAGACAGATATTTTTTCCATCTAGCCCCCTTTCGCAATGCGCGATAAGGAACTTCGTTCCAAAAAAAAGCACTGACTCGCTCATCGTTAAATCTCATAAACTGCTTTTGTTACACTTTGCTAATTTGTAATCCCGTTAGCAATGTTAGCATTAAAATTTATTTTTTGAGTTAAGCTGTGCTTGCCCAGATTGGTCCGTGATCACTCAGTAAACATGATATGAAATTTCTTCCGTGCTTTGGGAAGCAATGTAAGGCCATTGCGTTGATCCAGCTGTAATCTGTAAACCTTTACAGCCGTTACAGGTAGTTAGTGTCCCGAAAGTCTGACAACCAGTCATATCAAGGGTCTTATCTAATCTTAGTATTACCCAATACTAACTGGGTTGTAAGGTGTCTGCAAAAATGTTCACTACATTGAAATAAATAATTTATCCTTCTAATATTATAAAAGCCAATGTTTGTGCGGATGGATGTCCATACATCCACCCGCACAAACATTGGCATGGATGGATGTAAAGATGTATGTATGGATGTTTCATGTACTCTAAATGGCTGAACGAATTTTGATGAAATTTGGTACAGAGGTAGATTAAAGTTTGGAATAACACATATATAGTTTTTTTCCGATATCAAGCGAGCGATTCCGCGGGCGCGAGCTAGTCTATTTATGAAATACTGGTAAAATTCTGCTGCATCCGGTTAGGCTGAAAGCCAACATAGTGAGGAAAAGTCTAGGAAAATGATGAGTGTCAGAAATATGAAAACAAACAACATTAAAGAAACAAAATCATTTATTTTAATGGTGTCATAATTACAAAAATGCAAACTGCAACAACACAACAGTGTAATGTGTGATAAGTGATATCAAACGCAACGTTTGACAGATGTCTATTAAGAACAATCCGCAGGCAGACATCTTGGAAAACGATGAACGGTATAAACGCAAGATGTTCTTGTACATTTTTTTCTGTTCATCTGTAAATAGAACATAAACACGTTAAACTCTTTCTTTTTGCCTGTCGGTCTATCGTCAATAGACGGACGGACGGTGAGCTACACATAGGCCCGCATCTACAGTTGCCGGGAGTCGTCTCGCGGCGCCAGACACCCGGTGGGTGGGTTGGTATGAGGTTCCCTCCCGCAAACGCTCGGCCATCTCTTTCGCTTGCATGACTGCTTCGCAGAAGGAGGTGACCGTTTTCCATTCCTTCTAGCTCCAGACCATAGACAGAACCATGGCCGGACGCGAGAGATTGCCGCCGCCGATCGCCTCTACGAGGGCACGGCAGTGCTCCGGCCAAGCTGGGGCCAATATGGGATCCCTGTGGCTACCCTTTCGATTAAATAAAGAATTTTAAAAATCGACCGAAAATATACGAAAAAATCGCGTAACAAACTGTCCGTCCGTTCATCCGTGTGGCACTGCGGGTGCCAACTGAAAACCAGCGTTGGGTGTCTGACGCCTAGCATATGCTGAGTTGGTAACCCTTTCGTTATGGGCACGCTCAGCGCAACCTTGTCCATGTTTTTCCGTTCTTTGTACCTTTTTCTTTTGCTGTTGTTGTGTTGTGTCTGTTTCGATGTTTCTATTCTAAACAAAAGAAATACAGTCGAATTGAAAACAATTATTTTTTTTTAAAGAAAGGGTGATAGATATAAATGTGGATGGATAAAAAAGGTAGAGGAGAACCAAATAAAAGATACATGGACTGTGTGAGAACTAAATATTAATACAAAATAAACTACTTAACCCAAAACGCTTGTGGCCATAATGTTCTCACATAAAAATTGACCATTATCCATTGCTGTATAAAATGCCTGTGCTTCTAAATTGAGCATCAAGTTAATGATGAAGTTCTTTAGCAGCCATAAGTAAAGCAGTATAGATAGTTGAGGATTATTTTCCTAAAAAAAAAGGGACCGATTAATACAAATTAAGTAAAACATTCTTATACTTTATTGCACACAAAATAAAAAAAAAATACACACATATTCCTATACTAAAGCTAATGTACACACGACGGCACATCAACCTATACAAAACCAATTTAACCTGATCTCTCTACTACGGTGTGTGATTCGTGAGATCAGGTTATAATAGTTTAGAGTAGGTTGATCTGCCGCCGTGTGTACATCTGCGAGCTTAACCTAAAATTGGGCTTTCTTACAGCAAACGTTAAATAATTTGCACGTATTTGCCACGGTTGGCGCAGAGGCTGAGCAAATGACTGGTGCGCTGCGTGTCGCGGGTTCGATCATCGCACGGAACAAATATTTGTATAACCTACAGGCACTTGTTTCAGGTCCGGCTGTTTGTGGATGTGAGTTAAAATGTTTGTAACCACACCCACGATACAGGACACTACTAGTGAGTGGTACAATTTCTTTTTTTTTATAATAATACACACAATAAGAAATAGCATCTCGGGGTTTTTATGTTCAAAATCATAAATTTCTTGAGTACTTACAAGAAACACTTTATTGAATGCAATCATCACTTGAAAGTTTATCAAGAATCGGAAGAATAGCTCCGTAGTTTGAAACAGTGCCTAAAAAATAAGAAAAAGATTTCGGTAAAGTTCAACTACTACTACAGAATATCATCATTTTCCTGCCCTTGTCCCATTCTATTTGGGGGCGGCGCAACACGTTTTCTTCTTCCATTCTCCCTTATCAGACGTCATGGCATCATTTACTCCTTTCTCCTTCATATCACTCCTTACACAATCCATCCATCTTTTCTTTGGCCTTCCTCTCGCTCTCCGTCCATCAACATTCAGATCCATCACTTTTTTAGTCACATGTCCTTCATCCCTCCTCTACAGAATATAAAGAAGTAAAAATAATTGTACACAACGGAGTAAAACCAGCAGAATAATTACAACGTTATTGATCGATCAATAAGGACTTATTTTAAACTTTGCTGATGTATAGTATGTATGTATGTATGTATATATATATTTTAATTAGAATTAAAATATATTTTGGAACGAAGTTCCCTAAAAAAAGGGGGCTAACCGGAAAAAAATCTTACAAAAAGTTGTCACGACACTTCTTGCTATAGTAAGCTATTGTAAGCTGTGCGGCGTCGCATGTTTCTCTGTCTGTCTGTCTGTCTCTCTCTCTTATAGAAAACAAGCCAGATATTTTCATTTCTATAGGAACTTCGTTCCATCCGGGTGTCCCTTGACACCTCTCAATTTTTTTTTCGGTGATGGGGTTCATTTGTGATTATCATTCTCCTGCCCATTCAGATAGATTCGGGCTCGGCGTAGCATTTTCGATCAATCAAAATATTTTTTACTAGATTTTGCCCGCGGCTTCGCTCGCGTTAAATTTGGTATAACACAGTATCTGCTACCTGCAGTTTTTGCCCTTGCGCCTTATTGATTTATAATAGCAACGCTAAGTTTTCCCTTTTCTTCCCTCGTTCTCCCTCATATCCCACTTTTATTGAAAAAAGTTAGCCTATGTCCGTCTCCTGGTTTCCAACTATCTCTGTTAGTACCAAAATTCATCAAAATCGGTTTAGCCATTAAAGCGAGAAGAGGTAACAAACAAACAAACTCACTTTCGCTTTTATATTATTAAGTAAGGATTTCACATAGGCCTACATGGGCATGTTAAACGTCTACGTAACGTATTGTCGTTTCCTATGGAGAAGAAACGGCAAAAAACTCCATGATTGCTCTTTTGAAATCATTTGGTTTTACAATGTTGTTGTAACAGTGTTAGGACTTAATTATGAGAGTACAGCGTAGACACGACAATAAGTCATTGCTTACTTTGCAATACGTAAAAAGATAAAATGTTTGATATAAATGAATAAATTAAGGAATGAGTAGGTATATTAGAGGAAGTTTGAAAGTTGCGCCTGTTACAGAAAAATTGAAAGGGAGTCGTTTTTCTTGGTATGGACATGTCATGATGAGGAGGTCCCTCCTCACAAGAAGAAAGAAGCACATGTGACTAAAAAAGTGATGGATCTGAATGTTGATAGACGGAGAGCGAGAGGAAGGCCAAAGAAAAGATAGATGGATTGTGTAAGGAATGATATGAAGGAGAAAGGAGTAAATGATGCCGTGACGTCTGATAGGGGACAATAGATGAAGAAATCGTGATTCGCCGACCCCAAATAGAATAGGAAAAGATAAGGAAAATGATGTTAACAAAAATTAAGAAACGTCTAAAAATCTACAAGGCCAGCAATGTCCACTCATTCACAAAGAATTTGTTAAACTTACATAATTCACTGTTACTCGACATCCCAAGGCATATACAAAGAGTGTTAAAACATCCCATCCCACCATTGGGATACTTGTTTTGTTCTAGACCATATCCGGGAACCTTACAGTTATGGATATATTTGGGGTCAAAGTTCCAACTTTTTCACACGTATTCTTATTTTATTTAAAAAAAAAAAAACGTTGCCCTACACTAAGAATTTCTCCTGTATCGTGGTTGCGTTTACAAACATTTAAACACGCGTATGTGTGTTTAAATGTTTGTAAACGCGTTACATAAGAACATAGAATATCGCGAGTCCGTGACCAGACACATTGTATAACTCGGGGATCGGAGAAGTATTTATAACATTAACAACTTGAATTTAAAAACTTTGATCGTTTGTGTATATGAATTTAAATGTTTGTAAACGCACCCACGATACAGGAGAAATACTAGTGTGGGGCAATGTTTTTTTTTTTAAAAAAAAACCATAAAAATATTGTAACAAAGAATAAAAATATTGTCACAAGAAGCAAAAAAAACAGACTTACCGATTCTTGAAAAATGCTTTTGTAAATGTCGTAGCACCTAAATATTTGTAAATATGCTTGAAAGAATCTCTCATTATCAGCATTTTGTGATGACATAGAAACTTGTAAATTCCACAGTTTAACTTTGTCAGCCAATAACTTAATCAAACTAATTGCATACAACGGGTTTGTATCGAGAGCAACCATAGTTAATAAATTAAAGTTAAAGTCAATATAGAAAGAGTTTTGAAAAATGACAGGCAAGATGATTAGATTGATGAAATAAACACCATAAAGCATTGTGATAGAGATCCAATTTCTAATGACGTTTTTCTTAGTACTACTTTCATCATTAAGAAGTCTATGCACCTCTTGAAATGACAAAACGAATGTAACAATTTTATTTGTCTGTTTGAGATTAACGATGGAGATCATGGCGAATCCAAAAGCGTACCAGACGAGATCGAATGAAGTTGCGTAATACAAGAATTCCACGGTACCATAACGTCTTAAATTTTTATCTAGCAATGTATCAATCATTCGATGCAAATGGAGAGAAATGAAAATAACCATTGACAAAACTATTAATAACTTGTTGAAAAGACCATTCGGTTTTATGTAATTGTTCTTAATGCGAAATTTTGGATTTAGAACGAGAATCTGCATCAAATTCAGAGGGTAAAATACTGATTGTAGATCTTTATCGATAGTATTGTTAGGTAAAGATTTCCCACGAAACATAATATCAATGAAGTGGTCAATATTGCTTTTCAAGGAGGACATTTTGGCTATCACGTAATTACACTTATCATAACCAATTTCTTGACTATTAGAGAGTGAATAAAATACTAGTCCACCGATATTGTTTTTTATGTAAAAAATAATACTGTAAAAACTTCCTCATAAACAATCAAACAAGAACACTTTGACATTTACATAATATAACAGGTGCTCGTCTTTCGAAGTTATGACAGTATGGTATTAAACAATTGAAGTCTCGAGGACATCAAATGTTTTGACATGCAAGCACGCTACATCCTTTTCTAATAATTAACAAAAACGAATACATGGAAGTGGAATTCAATTTATAGTCAAAACACAAATTGTATTGCGGTAAAAGCAAACATGTGTAAGGCTGCGTTCAGACGACACGCGCCCGCTAAGCGCGAACCACGCGCGTCAGCACCCGCGCCTTACCTACTTTGTTCTCGAACGAAGTGCTTTATCGCGCGAAGCCGTGCGGCGTGCGCGTGTTTTTTGGTAGGTTATTAGGTTTTTGGTACATAATAAATAATAACTTCGTTCCATCCGAGTGTCCCTTGACACCTCCTAAGTTTTTAGGAACGAAGTTCCTTATCTGGCATTGCTAAAGGGGGCTAGCGGGAAAAAGTAAGACCAAAAGTTGTAACAAAAGTATCGTTACAATTTGTTGTCTTGAGTTTTTTGTTGAAGTTGTAAGCCGTGCGGCGTGTGCGTGTTTCTGTCTGTTTTTTTCTGTCTCTTAAAAGCAAGCCAGTTATTTTCGTTTCATCTTTCTATTTCGCATTGAACAATGTGGTGTCGCGACGATTATTTTTGTTGAGTGTATACAGGTCTTTGTACATAATAAAGAAAATAATTCGTTCCATCCGGGTGTCCTTTGATACCTCTCAAGTTTTTATTTTTGTATAAAATTTGAGGTTTATGATACATCGATAGATCTCAAATTGCAATAGTCGAAGTCCAACCGCAGAGAACCCCGCGCTCACCCTGTTGCACGACACATAAAGTTAAATTACGTCGAATACACAGATTTTTGCGCGTTCCGAACGCGAGTATAAGGCAGGCACAACGCGTGTGCGTGGTCGGCCCGGGTCATCTGAACACGACTTAAATGTAATTTTATTGCATTATTCTGACATTATACATTACTAGAAAGTGGTATGCTTGTATTTGGTGTGTGATGTTACCTTAAATGAGTCGTTTTGATTCTTGAAATAAAGGAATAAATAAAAAAATATCCGTCATCATCCGTCTTGACAATGTAACAATTTTCAATTTTAAGTGCTACATCTTTGAGTTTTATCTTGCGTACCTGCTAGGATGATTTAAAACAAGATAAAAAAAGAAAACTCATTAAAAAAAATAACAAGTATATTAAATGACGGTTAGATTACAGAATTGCAATTTGTAGCAACACAATAACATGATTCGTCAGAAGACTGAAAAGTTTTAATTGTAACGAAGCGTCTAAGTAGAACAGACCACACACACGTAACTTGCTGAATGATGCTCGATGTAAACGCAGTACGTTCTTGCAAAGCCTTTTCTCATCATCTGTAAAATAATAATAAAAAACATGAATATCAAAAATTATAATAACTTAAATAACAATCTTAATTGAACTTCTTAAAAAAAAAACCTGTTTATACAGGGTTATTTGTAAAACACCGGCACCCTATCAGGACAATGTTACCAGCATCATAATCGCGACAAATGTTCTATGACATTTAAACATTTATCATATTTTAGTTCATCAGATTTTCATACAAAAATAAAAATATTTAAATTGAACGCTCTAAATGTTACGAATTCTATGCGAAGCAAACGCTTAGGTAAAGCGATAGCGAAGCGAGTCATTAACTAAAAGTATCACAACGGGGATAGTGCGCGGCAGGTGTAGGTATGTAGGTACAGCAAACGGACGGAGTTGAAATGTGTTAGATAGGACAACGAAATCTTGATGATTTGTTTTTGGTAAATGTATAAAATTTTGAAAAAAATCATAGAACAAAAGTTGTTGTTTATGATGATAGTAATACAGTCCTGCTAGGTTGTCGGTGTTTTACAAATAACCCTGTATAAATCTTGTATTTTTTTACATTTCTTTTCTTTTCGCCACTTCTTCTTCCCAGCTGAAACACTAGGAAGTGGCTAAGGGAAAGGGTTTTTGTGGGACTGTCTCTTGTAATGTGACGTTCTAAGTGCTGATTATCAGCCTAATTTGAATAAATGACTTTTAATTTTGAATAAAGAACTAACCAGAACAAGCTGTCTTCAATATAACTGCACAAGAGTCTTGCAAACTTTCGACGGCTATGTAGAACTTCTCACATTGCTGAATTAATATTAAAAGCCACAATAAATCCTTTACCATGAAAGCAGTAATGCACAAAGGCGTTATAGTCGATGAATCCTGAAAAAATCATTTAAAGTTTAAAAAAAACTAACAGCAGATCCTTGGCCTTTTTTGCGGATGGGCAATCATTAAATAACGTCCTTCGCTTTGGGCGAAACTGGAGGGAGTGTCAGACTTTTACTGACTTAAGCCCATTTATGTTCCTTCTTTTTATTTCTTTCGAATAACCCACAACCCCGGCAGAGGGTGACCATGGCTGGCTCCTCTGCTTTGAGGTTCGCGTGAAACACGTTTACGCGTGAAACATCGATTAAGCTAGGAAGAAGATGACCAAAAGCTTTACGATTGGGATGTTTAAAAAAATAAGGTTTACTTAGACCTTGCCATAAGAACACACAACATAAAAAACCCATATCTTAACCCAACAAGAAAATAATAATAAGAGCTGCTCCAAATACGGCAGTTTGTGTATGTGAGTTTAAATGTTTGTAAACGCACCCACGATACAGGAGAAATTCCTAGTGTGCCTAAACTGCCGAATAGCTAGTACCCGACGCAAGTTTTCAACTGGACCTGAGATGTGATGAGAGAGATGTAAATGAACTAATATATATACATAAAAGAGTGATAGATCTGAATGTTGATGGACGCAGAGCGAGAGGAAGGCCAAATAAAAGATGGATGGATTGTGTAAGGAGTGATATGAAGGAGAAAGGAGTAAATGATGCCATGACGTCTGATAGGGGAGAATGGAAGAAGAAAAAGTGTTGCGCCGACCCCAAATAAAATGGGACAAGGGCAGGAAAATGATGATGATGACTTATACTTACTTATCAAAAGTTATACTCACATCGTCCAATATGTAACTGGTAATTCCCCATTGAACGTAAACTAAACCGTGAGCCATTATTTCTAAAATATAATAAAGATTCTGCAAAAAAAAAAAACTCTTCTTCTTAACTCAGTTTTTACTAACAACACAGGCCAGGGATAGTGAACCTTTATGGATCAACGAGCCATTTTTTTTTAAGAAATATGAACTACACTATTTTACCAATGATCCTTTCATTGGTAAAATAATGAATAATTTACTCAAAACTGTTTGACACTTCGTGATGAAGTCGTCGCCAAACGGTTTTTAAGCAAATCTTTAAGGAAAATAATGACTTATACCGGCGAATTAAAACATAGGTATTGGGTAGATGAAAATATGATAAAATTGGTGGCCCAAAATTGTTCGCCATCCCTGCCCTAGACCCTAAGCACGATTAATGTAACGAAATATTATGAATTATCTTAAATTTTAAATTATTCTGTGGTATTTTAGTTAAATATACAAGCACACTCATTATGTTTTAATTTAAAATGTTTAAATTTTAAAATATCGACGTAATTCATTACGTATTTTTTTAATCTTAAAATACTTTCTCCCGCTCTGCGTGGAGCAGAACGGAATGTCAGACTTTTACCGACTAAAATCCATCCATGTTCCTTATTTTGCTCTGTTTGGTGCGGGTAAGTATTTTCAACCGGGTAAATCACATTCAATAATAAAAAAAATATATTTAAGACTGTGCCCTGCGGTTTCACCCGGCTCAGCTCCTACAGATCGTAAAGTCTTTCTCAATAATTGAGCTATCCAAAACATTTTTTTTTACTTCAAACCAGTAGTTCCTTAAATTAGAGCGTAACAAACAAATTCATCAACTTAATAATATTAGTAAGTAAGAAAAAGAACATAAAAAAGCAGATACTCACAAATTGCTGAAAACAAACTTTGGAAATATTATAACACTTGAACATGTCAACGTAAATTTCAAACATTTTTTTGGTAAATCTTTGTCCATACATATTTACACCTTCTTGAGAGTCTACTAGTCGAGTGTTCCATAAAACAAGTTTATCTTCCAGAAGTTTAATTACTCTAGTAGCATAAATGACATTAAAATCGTAAAAACACAAAAAGTAACTGCTCCACATTAAAATTGAGTTGAACCGAGTACAAAAAAAAGTGATGATAACAAGATAGAAACTCATACCCGTGATAACGATAACCCAATTCCAAAAGATAACATGATTGAAACTGGACTCATTCTTAAGGAATCTGTGAACTTTTTGGAATGTAAGAACAAACTTGATTGATTTTTTGGAATAGAATATAACAGTCAAGAAATTTAATGCGAATCCAAAACAATAGTAAAGGCAATCGTAGATGATGGTCACAAATACCTCAGTTATAAAGCAACTGTCGCAGACCCACACGTAATAGACACGATATATAAATATAATAATGCATACTAGTGTTACAATCATTGAAATGAACTTGCGGATGAGACTATTTGAAGTAATGATATTATTTTTGATGAAATATCTTGGACAGAACATTACGTACTGCATCAGATTCAAAGGCAAAAGCATTGACTGCACATCTTTATCTACAATATTGTTTGAAACCGGGTTCACTGTATATTTTGCCGGCATATTTCTGATGTTTTCCATACTAAAACCAATTCAACAGCAACCCTAACACACGATTGATATATCTAACACATAGTGAAGGAGTGTTTTAACAGTACATTAAATGGATATTAGTTCAGCAATATTTTAGGAAATTAATTACTTTAATTAATTTTACCGATAACGTACGATAGTCATCTGAGTACAAAGAACAAAAACGATGACAACTCCGAATACATCGCTGTCTCATAAATCTAATATATAAAATTCTCGTGTCACAGTTTTCGTTCCCATACTCCTCCAAAACGGCTGGACCGATTTAAACGAAATTTTGTGTACATATCGGGTAGGTCTGAGAATCGGCCAACGGCCGTGAGCAGCGGGTGAAACCGCTGGGCACAGCTAGTAAGTGTATAATATTTACATGGATGATGTAACCATGATCTTGACAAAAAATATTATAATTAAAAAGAGTGTCCATGGAGTTTCTTGCCTATTCATCTCCATAGAGACCAACGCTTTGGAATGGGTGACTGCAGTACTTTCACAAGTTATTATGCATTATGATTTTTAACATTCAAAAGTGCATGTAACGGTGTGATTAAAATAAATGGTTTTAGTTTTGACTTAATTTAGCCCCACGAGAGTTCAGTGTACCGAAAGTCTGACAACCGCATTACCCAGTACTAACTGGGTTGTGGAGGTCAGATAGGCAGTCGCTCCATGTAAAATACTGATATTCAGCTGCATCTGGTTAGACTGGAAGCCGACCCCAACATAGTTGGGAAAAGGCTAGGCAGATGATGGGAGTTCAGATGAAATATTAATATCAAATGTATAATGAATACGGTACAATACATCAAGACGCTTACAGATGAAAGAGAGTAGGTATATTCTGCAAGTAAAAAAATATCTTTTCTAAAAATCCAGTGGCTAATCCGAGTGTACGACTAAACGCCGACAGACACTACGCCGACAGACTGAACACCGACAAGACTTTACTTCGACGGGACTCTTCGCCGACAGGACTCTTCGCCGACATGGCTCTCTCTATTAATGCAAGTCGTTTCTGGCGTAGGAGGTCACAGTTTTAACCTAACCTAACCTACCCATTGCGTCGCTGATGAGCCGTGTCGGCGAAGAGTCCTGTCGGCGAAGAGTCCCGTCGAAGTAAAGCCTTGTCGGTGTTCAGTCTGTCGGCGTAGTGTCTGTCGGCGTTTAGTCGTACACTTGGCTAATCCACTGCATTTTTGGAAAAGATTTTTTTTGGCGATCAATTTGTTAGTAGTTCAAATCAAGGTGATTTGGACTAAAATTGGTGGCCAAAAAAAATCTTTTCTTTCTGATCAGCATCATCAATTACTATAGAAATAACACGTTCAGTGACCTCAACAGAGGACCTAGCATCCTGTGGACGGTGAGCAATGAGTAGCTTACCGTCTGTCCGTCTAGTGATGACAGTCCGTCCCGACGGCGCGGGGTTGCGGGTTGTTCGATAGAGATACCGCGGCCCGGAACATAACGGGCAATAGAAGGAATATAGGTGATACCGGACACATAATCGGGCAGAAGGAAACGCCTGGGTGTCACCATTGTGACAATTGCCCGGAGGACATGGTGGAGCACACAGTGGCGGTCTGTCCAGTTTGGGCGGAGCACCGCCGTGCCCTCTTAGAGGCGATCGGCGGCAGCGATCTCTCGCGTCCGGCCCTGATTCAGTCCATGGTCAAGCAACGCAGAGGGGCTTGCCAGCCTCCGTCTGCCGGGGTTATGGGTTGTTCAAAAGAGATACCGCGGCCTCGGAACGTAAAGGGCAATAGAAGGAACATGGGTGGATTTTAGTCAGTAAAAGTCTGACATGCCCCCCGGGCATGAAGACGGACGGGGGAAGTTATTTGAGGATTTCCCACCCGAAAAAAAAACCTTAAAGTAGTAACTGTGTTGGAAACATGAAAAAAATCAATAAAGTAAATTTATTAAAGTTTATTAAATACTGAATCACAAATAATCAAACTGTAGCAACACCACAATGTAGTTAGTAAGTAGACTCAGCAGACTTAATTGTAATGCAGCATCTACGTAGAACAAGCCGCACAAACGTAACTTGCTGAATGATGCTCGATGGAAGCGCAGCGCGTTCTTGCACAGTTTTTTCACATAATCTGTAAATTGACACAAGAATTAAATGAACGGTAATCAAGAAGCTAACAAAGAGAATATCTCTCCTACAAAAAAAATATGGATCAGATATGGACTTGGGCAACGAGGGTCCGTACAAACTTGCGCCATAAACGGCCATATCTTTTGACTTCGTAGACTTAGAGAGATGCCAACCTCACCGGATCAACGCAGGATGGATGAAATGGCGACAGGTCACTGGAATAACTTGTAACCCACGAATGCCCCTCAAGTTAAAGGGGAAAATATACAAGTCCGTGATTAGACCTGTTGTACTGTATGGGTCAGAATACTGGGCTGTTAAAAAGGTGGATGAAAAACGATTGCATGTAACGGAGATGAGAATGTTGAAATTAATGTGTGGAGTGACAAGAATGGATAAAGTAAGGAATGAGTATATGAAAGGAAGCTTGAAAGCTGCGCCTGTTACAGAAAAATTGAAAGGGAGTCATTTGTCTTGGTATAGTTATGTCCATACCAAGACAAATGACTCCCTTTCATTTTTCCCTCCTCATTCACATGTAATGAGGCCCTCCTCATTACATGTGAATGAGGAGATGAACGGAGAGCGAGGGGAAGGCCAAATAAAAGATGGATGGATTGTGTTGCTTTTTAATTGACACAAGAATTAAATGAATGGTAATCTAGAAGCGAACAGAGAGTATATCTAGCCTACAAACAAACTTAAACTAAGTAATGGACTTGGGCACCGAAGGTCCGTCCGTATAAAAATGCGCCATAAGCGACCGATCTTTTGACTGTGTAGACTTAGAGAGAGAGACGTTCAAAAGATTAAGGATCTTGACTGACATACAAACAGAAAGACAGACGGACAAGAAAGTGATCCTAGAAGGGTACCGTTTTTTCCTTTTGAAGCACGGAACCCAAAAAATTTAAAAATTACTTTAAGCTTTAGAAATCAGTAGCTTTTTAACTGTTTGTGTTATTCAGTTCTTTTGCCACCGGCTGGTGAAAGGATATTTAATGAGGAAACATAATTTCTTATTCTTAAAACGAACCTGAAGATGTTGCCATAAGAACGTTTGAGCAGGTATCTTGAACATTTTCGATAGCGATGTAAAATTTCTCGCATTGCACACTCAGCAGTGTTTGAAGCGTCAAATTCTTCATCATCCATACACATAAGGAAAACAAGCCCAAAAATACGGCGTGCTATAACAAAATAATTAATTGACACCAGCATTTAAACAATTAAATTTTTACCACGTTGTTTTTGCCAGCGGTTTATCTCGCGTTATGCACAGATATTATTCCAAAGATACGTTTTAAATGCAACGTGTGACACTCAAAGATAATGTAGCTTTTTAATAAAAAAAAACTGGATGTTTAAAGGGCTTTCTATGAAAATCATTTTGAACTGTTTAAACTAATTATAAATTAAACTAAAATTATTAAACTAAACTAAACTTATAAATAAATTAAAAAATAGCGTCAAAAACTTCGTCCTCAACGCTGTCAGTTGGCAATGTCCCCAAGAGACTGGCCGTGTTGCCACGTTGTATGGCAACGCTAAGCCTCTGGCCAAAGTAAAAGCCAGCCCTTGGGTCACGGGAAGTGTCAACCAAACGTTTTGATATTGCCTTAAAAAGGCTGTGAGCACAAGGACCCCACGGTCCCAGAGTTTCAACCCCAAACGGCTCGAAAATATAGTTCCCAATAAGGTTACTATATTTACGCCGCTTGAGGTTCTCTGCAGCTGCAGCAGCAGCGCCAGCGCAGCACGAAGAGCTTAGGTAAGAAGGTTCACGAGTGAAAATTGAAAACTACAGGGGTATTTCCATTCTTAATACTTTAGGTAAAGTGTTTGAAAAGCTTGTGTACAATGCTATATATCCTTACATTCTCAGAGGTATTTCTTATAAACAACACGGATTCTTGAAAAAGCGTTCGACTGTATCTAATCTAGGTTGCTTTTCAAACTTTGTCCTTGAAAATACAGACAATGGCGGGCAGGTTGATGTGATCTACACTGATTTCGAGAAAGCTTTTGATCGCGTAGATCACAGCATCCTGCTCAGAAAATTATATAAGTTGGGCATACGCGGCGATCTACTACGTTGGGTAAAATCATACTTATTCAAAAGGTCACAGGCTGTAGTATTGGGTGGTTATCGTTCTAACTTCATTGAGATACCTAGCGGTGTACCACAAGGATCCCATTTGGGACCTCTTTTCTATAATGCATATTTATTGGATATTACTGATTCTTTTAAACACTCTGAACATTTAATGTACGCTGACGACAAAAAAATATTTTACAAAATAACTTCATTAGATGACTGTACAGCTCTCCAACAAGACCTTAATAATTTACATAATTACTACACACGAAATAAGATCACAGTTAACGTCAATAAATGTCAATGCATCAGTTACACAAGAAAGAAGAACCCTATAACGTACTCGTACCAATTTAATGGAATAACTATTGATAAAGTCGAGATAGTGCGTGACTTAGGAGTCATGTTCGATAAGAAATTGGCATTTTCAAATCACATAGACCTTATTACTAACAAAGCTTACAAAAATTTAGGATTTGTCTTCAGATCCTGCAAGGTATTTAAAAACATTGAAGCGCTTAAATCTGTATATTTTGCTTATGTTCGCAGCGTCCTAGAATACGCGTGTCCAATATGGTCCCCTCAATATATTATATATAAAAATCAAATTGAACGGGTTCAAAAAAGATTCATAAACCACCTTAACTATCGCCTCCGCAAACCTAAACTCCAAAACTCCGTAAACGAAAATAGCTGTCGGACACATGGATTGTTAACACTCGATGAACGACGTATACTGTTGGAAATGTGTTTACTTTACGACATACTGAATGGTAGGCTGGACTGTCCGGATTTGTTATCACAGGTCAAATTTAATGCTCCCCTTCGACGCACTCGCCATACGCCAATGTTACATGTACCTCGGCATGCAACTAACTATGCTAGTAATTGTGTACTCACTC
The DNA here is from genome assembly GCA_958449745.1 of Ochropleura leucogaster. Classification (NCBI taxonomy): domain Eukaryota; kingdom Metazoa; phylum Arthropoda; class Insecta; order Lepidoptera; family Noctuidae; genus Ochropleura; species Ochropleura leucogaster. Next base: position 2,764,974 of record OY288221.1, on the reverse strand, counting down.
GTATTGCTCGAACATATAACAATTACTTCTCTCAAGTTGATATTTTTAACTATTAAAAACCGAGTTTTAAAGCTCAGGTTAAAAAGATTATAATCAATAAAAACAAATAGTATGCAGCTACGTTCCGTACACCAATAAGCATTTACCATGTTTTTTTTTTTATCATAATTAAAATTATCTTACTTCTACATAACTATAGTGTATTTTTTAACCTTTGTTTCTAATTTAAAACCATTATTTTATTTGTTTGTTTAAAGTCCGTTCGCATGGTAAACATTATTTAAGTTATAAAGGGAAACCTATTATTAGCCTTACCCGTATAGTTCGGTACGGACCCCTTCGGGGGCTCGACATTCAAATCTCCGCTGGCTCGGTACTGGCCCCGAAAGGGGTCGGACATTTAAGTCATATGACCTCCTCATTATTTTTGTAAATATTTTATTTTCTGGTTAAAAAATAAAATGGGTGTGCATTCATTAAGATAGTAAAATAAAAATCTCATATGTAAACGTCATTAGAAGTTCTTTAATTATTGAGTAAGTTTCTTAATTAAGTCTTATAAAATCCAAATGTGTAAATTACGATCATCGCCATTTTGATGGCAGTGTAGGTCGACGCTAAAAATCATAAAAAACTAGGTTTTCGGACATTTAAACTCCATATTATTGGGCATGATTAACGTGTCCTTTTATTACGTGAAGTAATCATTCGTAATTGAACTTATATTAGCAGTGGTAATGATACATTTTGAAATCTAAAGTCGAAATATCGCGCCAATCGTGCTTGTTTACATTTTTCATTCCACATTATATCACACGGACGCGAATAGATTCTATAACAAATGAGACAAATATCATTGCAAATATTATAAATAACATGAACATGCCCAGATCTTATCGTAATTTGCAATAATAGGACCATTAACACGTAATATTCATAACCACTGCTAAATTCACTTTCGAAAATGACGTCCATTTCTTTTTTTTTTATTTTGTGATGTGTAAATGCGATTATTTCAATCGATTATTTTCTTGTAAATCAATCAACTCGAATAATTAAAATAAGGAATATCAGAAATTGATAGATGAAAATAAGAAAATTATTCTTATTTTCATCTATCAATTTCTGATATTCCGTAATACGTGTAAAATATTATAAATATTGATAATAATATTTTTTACGCCACTAAAACCGACTCAACAACAAACAGTAGAATCTGATCTATGGCTAAATTCGCGCCAATTTTATTTTCAGATCAAAATTCAAATAAGGAATGCGCTCGCTGTTCGTATTTATATTAAAATGTTTATTTGCTATTTTATTAATAATTTGGTTTTGTACCTACTATTTGAATGTGAATTGCAAATAGAAATAAATAAGGTTGAATATAGAACGACCTTATTATGATCTTGGTAGGCACAGTAAAAAAATCAGCCAAGATAAATTATATTTGTTCGACAAAATTGTTTGTAGTATGGTTGGATTAGTTATTTGGAAAGCGTTTTCATTCTTTCCTAAATCATAGCTCGTAGGCCAAAGTGTTCTTGGAGTGGAAGCCTTGGGATAAAAATGGCCTAGAGGGAGACCACAATTGAGATGGAAAAAAAACCCGGTACACGACATCAAGAAAACTTCAGGTTCAAAATAGGTTCATTTTGTACCCGGAGTTTTCTTGATGTCGTGTACCGGAGTTTTTTTTGGGGTGGGAAATCATCAAATAACTTCCCTCGCTCCAGGCGAAGCGGGGGGGAGTGTCAGACTTTTACTGACTAATGTCCACCGATCGATGTTCCTTCTTTTACTCGGGGCTGCGGTATCTCTTTCGAACAACCCGCGATCCCGGCAGGACCCTACTGGGGTTGCGGGTCTGACACTCCCCCCCGCTCCGCCCGGAAAGTGAGGCGCCGCGGCATCCTCACCTACCACCTGACGCAGATCCTCACCGGGTACGAAGGTTTCGCGACGTTCCTGCACCTCATCGGGCGGGAAGAAACACCCAGGTGTCCCCAATGTGACTATCGCCCGGAGGACACGTTGGAGTACACAGGCAGTCTGCTCTTTTGAGCGGAGCACCGCTCTGTCCTGGAGGTGATGTTTGAAGGAGAGAACCTCAAACCAAGCTAGCCACCGCGAGAGACGCTACAGGGATCGGGCGCCGCGAGACGACAACGACTTTTTGTTAAAAGTTTAACAGGAGCGGATATTTGATGATTTCCCATCCAAGTGGCGCAAGACCGATATAAATAAGTTCTTAAAGAAGTTTCTGAGAAGTTTATGAGAAGGCCTCTTTTAAATTCCTAAAGAAGTTCTTAAATTCCAAAAAATTGAGATACACTATTTAAAAATACACAACCCAAATATCAAATCTATGGTCCCTTAGAGCTGTGAAAAAAACAACTCTCCAAGTCTACGTAGAGAAAAGATAAGACCGTTTATGTCGTCAGTTTGTACGGAACCCTTGGTGCGTGAGTCCGACTCGACCCGAAATTGGTTACCTCGAAACCGTTTGACAGCAAATGTGCCTACCAAATCTTGGCGCATAACAAAATAGTTAAACCGTAACAAAAAAGCACGAGACAAAATGCTGTTGTCTTTTTTTTCTAATCGATATCATAGATATTTGTACAACTATAATATCTATACTAGAGTAATATGCCATCTCCATAGGTAAATTCCTCAATGGTCCCAAAACTTCTTTGAAAGTTTACTCTATTACGATTATCGATTAGGTTGAATGCAACTTTTTAATCGTAATGATAAAACTTAGTTTTACGCTCAGCACTAAGAAATGTCATATTGCAACACATTTTGTAGTAGTTTTTGTCGAGATTTGTATCGTGTTTTTTTATTAATTTATATGTAAAATGGCAAAAATAAGAATGCAGATGGAATGTCACTGTTTTTATTTTGGATTTCCGATTTTATTATCAAAGGGCTATCTTATGTATGTGCATTATTTCCAACGTTTTTAAAGTACCTAATTTTTGGAAGGGTGTAGTAATATGTATTTTACACACATTTTACAATAGATCGACGCTGTTTTATCGACCATAGGAGGTTTTTGGAAATATAAATCTCACACTTATCGTATGAAACAGCCGCTGTGACTTATTTTTAATAACAAAATTGAATGCTGTAAATTGATGAAAATTCTTGAATTTCATGACAATTCGCGTCACCCCACCGATTCAGCTGATGTGTCATGTGTCAAAATCCTGTCGTGCAGAGTGGTTATAAACTATTTTAAATTTACTTGTAATGCATTATATGTATCGCCGTTGGTTTTCTAAATAAATAAATAAGAGCTAGGAAGATGGGATGGCGCAAGAGTATCGACGCACGTTGCGTCCCACACTAAAGGCCTACCCAACTTCCAAGGAAACAAAGACATACCGTCCGGTCTTTTGCCATCGTCGCGTGCCAAGCCATTGGGTTCTAAAACAGCTGGAACGCCGACGGTGACAAGAGCTCGACGGATGATGTCGTTAATATTCGCGTGCCGCGCAAAACGGCCCGCACTTCGGCTGCATGATAGGCCGTGGTGTCCAAGGCTGTTGACTACTTCACCACAATGACAGCGATGAGGAGAACCACAAGGAGCACCTAAACGTAAGGAAGCAGCGAGGCGGAAAGTAGTGTCGTCGAACAAAGTGCCTATGCTCGACAACGGTAGTGCGTAAAGCCAAAGACCCGACTCCCACTTGCCCACAGCCAAAAGGCGCGCACGCTCAGCAGTAGTAGCAGACGTGTTCAGTAGATTATTCTGAACTACTCTGCAGAGCGGCTCGTCCCACTGTCTCTGGGAAAATGGTTTGTCGGGTTGTTCAGTGTTCGAATGTTTAAATAACTCAAATACTGCTCATTTGAGTTATCCTATTTCACGAAAATAAAAAAATATGATTATGATATGAAAAATATAATTATGATATTTTAGTGTAAAAATCAAGTATATTGTCTTGGCTCGCGAGGTTGTCCATGATGAGTTTTTTTTAGCCTCGCACAGACAATTACCTTGGTTGTACTTTTTTATTTCATTGTTTTATCGTTTTGTGCGAGTCCCAAATAAAAGTTTTTCTTTTTTCTTTCATTGTGCCGTTAGTCGATACAGCCAATGGCTTAATTGTCAATAGGCCTTAGTTTGATACCGGAAGCGGTACTTCTAGACACGGCTCGTATCGTTAGGAGGTTTCTCTCTCTAGAGCCCTGCCTGCCGGTAGCTTGGATTCTGTTCCTGATACCAGAGGGCTACATTTTTTTTATATTTCTATATCTATTATTTAAAATTCTCGTGTCTCAATTTTCGTTCCCATACTCCTCCAAAACGGCTGGACCGATTTGAACGAAATTTTGTGTATATATTCAGTAGGTCTGAATCGGCCAACATCTATTTTTCATACCCCTAAGTGAGCAGCGGGTGAAACCGCTGGGCACAGCTAGTAAAATATAAAAATAATGTACAAAAATGAATAAACGAAAATATAATGAGTATGATACGAATAATATGATGTATAATGTGTTTTTTTTTTTCCAAATAAATACTTACATCGTTCAGAGCTTCAAGCGTCACTTGTGAATAAATTAGAGAGTGAATGAATATTTCGATTATGTAATAAAGGATCTGAAAAAAAAAATACCAAAGTACTCTATATTCAAATTTATTTAACGTTTACCTGCTTTAGGATTTTGTAATGTACTATAGTTAATTGAACTCACACACACAAATGACCAGACCCAAAACTATCTATAGGCCATACTAATATCCATATACGAATTTCCAACACGCAGCGCAACAGTCAATCGCTGAGCTACTGTGCAAACCAAGCCGTCAATAATGGTTAAAAACTTTGATGAGTGTGTAGTGAAGTAGTACTTACAAATTGTTGAACACATGCTTTATGAAGTTCATAACATTCCAATAAATCAACGTAAGCCTGAAACATTTTCTTGCAATAACCTTCATCGTACGTCCTTTCCGTTTCTTGAAAACACAAAATTTTAAAATTCCAAAGAATTACTTTATCTTCAAGTAATTTAAATCCCCGAATAGCACAAACCATATTCAAATCGAAAAACACCAAAAGATAAATATGAAACAAATATTCGCAGGACATTTGTACGAAAAAATATGTGAAAGCAAAGACGAATCCAAACAAAGTTGACATGACAGCAATCCAGTTGAAAATAACTGAGCGTCGAAATCTGTTTTCATTATTCAAAATTCTGTGAACTTTTTGAAAAGTCAATACAAATTTTACGCTTTTCGTGGTACAAATAACACCAACTATGAAATTAAGGGCAAATCCGAAACAGTAATACATGCAGTCGAAATAGGAGGTGATATAGTTTAATGTGGTGTTTTCGATTAAACCCTGGAAAACATACATACATTACATAGGATCGGTATAAGACCACAAATATTAATGTTAGTGTTCCAATGAATGAAACAAAATTAGAGAACAGGCTGTTTGGAGTGACACAATTGTTTTTTATGCGATACTTAGGACAGAACATAATATATTGCATCACATTGAAAGGCAACATCATTGACTGAACATCTTCGTCGACCATGTTGGTTGAAATATGATTTATACGATATTTTTTTGAAAAGAAACAGAGGAATTTTTTCATAATTAAGTAGATTACAAGCACACGAGCGATTATATAGTCTTTACAAAACATAATGACAACACACAGACAATTCATTAAAATGTGGAAGTAACCAATATAATTACGGTGACATTAAATACTTTAATAAATAATGAATGGGTGGCTATTTTGTTTCATCATTAATCAAGAATATTCAAACTAAATAATTAAATTTTGCTCAGGCATTCGATCATCACCTCTTTTTAACGTGATTAGAAACCTATTAAATAAAAATGAATCGATCAATTTATATGTCTTAAAATGAATAAACCATTAAAATGTACAGGTAACTATTAAAATATTTACTACAGATTACTTTTAGAAGTAATCTGTTCTAAATATTAAACATTAAGTACAAAATTATAAAAAACTGATGTGGGGATTCTCAGTTTGCAATTCTGCTAAAGCCGAACATGCTGTCATAAGGACTGTTACACAGTTGTATTTGATAGCTTCGATAGTAGCATATCTACTAATTGTATAAGTTTAAAAAGCATGAAATAAAAAGAAATATTTAAAAACCCCAAACAAGAAAAACTTCTAAAAAGCCTCCGAAAAGTAGAAAATAATATTTAAATATCTTCCGTTACGTTTTGCAAACGTAGAATATATTTATACAAGACCCGTTACGTTGAGGGACCGTTGAGTCAAGTGCTAAAAAGAAGCAGACACTAAAAACACAAACAAAATGGCAGTTATCAATGAAGTTTCATATCATGCAGGTAGAACTGGAACTGCAGCCTTGGGATCAAGCTGCTCCAATTTTATTTACTCAGTGAGTGTCAATTTTTTTTTTTCATTAATTTGTTGTTTATTCCTTTATTTTATACCATTGACATTTAATGATTTGACATTAATATTTTTATTTTGATTTGTGACATTTTAATATGATTTCATTAATTTAATTTTGTAAATGGTTTTTTAGATTTTCATTTGTTTATTGTGAATGTGAAGACCATGTGGATCATTTTTTTTTTTTGTAAAAATATGTTATTTTAAGTTTACCTATTCAGTCTACCAACAAATATTCTAATTTTACTGATGGATTCACACGTCCGTAATAAATATTTAAACTTCGTATAAAATACATTAACGTAATTACATCGTGATATTAATACGACAATATTATCTATCATTATAGACTTGTTAGCCATCCAATAATGGACAAGTTCAAGTTGGCTTATGAAAAAGTATTCCAAAAACAAAATACAGTTCGAGGAAACTCATTTCATGTTTCATCAACCAATAGACTAGAAAAAGATGTACAAAGAATAGCGAATTCTTTTAACTACCCATTAAGGGTGTTTTTTAATTCAAAATATAACATTCAGGACGGTTTTATTTATTCAAATGGAAGAATACGTTGTATAATTTCGATCACTTGTATGTTAATAATAAATATGACATTGATGTATCGTATTTTCGCCATGGATGTCAGAGATATGAATACTAAAATGTCAAGTTTAGAAAAAGACTTCTTTTCATTGTTAGTGACTGTTCTCTTATTCACATTTATGCTTGGTTTTACGACATTGTCAATTTTAGATATATTTCATAAGGATAACAACGTGTTATTTATTTTAATGATACAAGCTATATTGCAAAGTATCGATTTGAGTAAAAGTATTCAGGATATTATTGTTTGGAATTGGATCTCAATACTCGCTGTAATTGTATATAATATCGTTATACATATAATGTATTATCTAACGAGCCACTACCCATAGCCATATAGATATGATACTTGACAATATTGACGGCATTATGTTTATCGCTCTAGAAATCAATTTAACAATAGCAACGCGAATTATCATTTTGTTAAGAAAATTCTTGGAAAAATGGATTTCGGATGTTCTAAAGATGAATAATGGCCAAGAAAACGATGAAAGTTGTCTAAAATTATTTGAAAGATACCAAAGTATATTGGAAGCTTATGACTTGTATAAGAACATTTTTCAAGTATTGGTAAGTTCATGAGAATTTTACTAAAACAAACCTACATCAACACCCAAACTCATCGGTCAAACTAGAATTAGCTGTAAGCTAGTATGCAGAATACAAAACAACCATTTTAAATGTTGGTGTGTTTGTATTTAATCGAATATTGTATTGAACCCTTATTGGATTAATTTTTCACCGTCTGCCTATTTGTCAAGACCATTTATCTCATAATAATAAAATAATAATAAAAAAATAATCTGTGGCTCGACTGTCAAATTGACGTGACTTTTTCATCTCCAAATATTTTTCTATTTCATATAATAACAATAATTTTACGCCAAAACGAACACAAATCAATTAAAATTAACATTAAATAGTAATAGAATACAAAAAAATACAAATGAAACCAAGAAAAGAGAAGAAATTTAAAACTGCTAATATGTCAACCGCCAAATGCTGACAAGACGCCGGGCCCAGGAACAAAAGGCACTCCCACCATCTCCGGGCTCGCCGCTCAGCTCCGCCTCGCAGCCGCCGGGACGCGCTACACGCGTGAGCGCCGTGTCGCCGGTCGCTGCAGTTGCGTCGAGCTCGAGCGACGAGTTTTTCTCCCCACCGTCGTCGCCGCCACCACCAACAAGACAACGACGAGGAAGAGGACGGCCACCAGCGGGCTTGGGATCTAGGGGCCAACAGGCCCCGATCAGGGTCCCCGCTGCCGGTGGAAATGTGTCGCGCATGCGATGGACTTCGTTAATCAACGCGAATGTCATGCGCGCATATTATGGGTCTACAGAGGGGGGAGCTAACCTCACTGCGTACCGTGTTAGGATGCTGTCTCTGTTCCAGGCCCTAGAACCAACCATCAATGTTTCGGCCCAACGACTGTCGGATCAGGTGCGGGTCATCCAACGCAATCACTTGTTGGACGATGCTGCACTTGATGGGCTGCGCTCAGAAGCACTGAGCAATCGTGTCATCTTGACTACGCCACAAACCGCGGTGCAAGCGTCAGCAATTGATGTGACGCAGCCGCGGTCCAATCCCGCTGTCGTAGAGGAGGATGATAGGGTTGCTACGGTAAGTAGCCAGTGCAACGACCGACTGAGGAGCGCACTGGAGGATGCGCTTCGCGACTATCGATCCACTCCAGCCGAACTTAGACCCCGATTACCACGGTTACCCATGAATAAAAAAAATAGGGCGCTGGTGTGTGCCCTGAACTCGCAGCTCAAGAATTTATTCGAGAGTAGCGAGCATCTCGTTGATACACACTCGATCCTGTACTGTGGGGCTGTTGCGGTATGTCGTGTAGCTAACGTCAAATTTCCAAATTGTGACGTAGCTACTCGACCAAAACCATCCGTACCAGCCTGGCAGTGCAGGATCGAGCGGCGTATCGACGAGGCCAGGGTACTCATCGGTAAACTATACTGCTTCAGGGAGGGCAATACAAGACCACGTGTGATGCGCTTTGTGAAACGGGCATTCTCGGGGACTGGAATCAGTCCTCAAGAATACATGTCTCGTACCACAGAGCGCATCGACTTCCTGAAGCAGAAAGTTTATGCATGGGCAAACCGTATTCGGCGGTATAAGCGGCGGGTTGATCGGTATTCGCAGAATCGCATGTTCCGGAGCGATGAGAGGTGGGTATACAGAGCTTGGGAGCGACCCGAACAAAGTGTGACTGACGTGTGCCGCCCGGATGATGTAGCCACGAGTTCTTTCTGGCACAGCATCTGGTCGGTGCCTGTCTGTCATACTGAGGCTGACTGGATGTGTGATGTTGAGCGTGTGTGTGAAACTATACCAGAAATGGAGCCAATCCTAATAACATCATTAGATATAGCCAGTGCAGTTCGTCCGTTACCGAACTGGAAGTCTCCAGGACCGGATGGACTGCACAACTTTTGGCTCAAGTGGCTCAGTAGTTCACACACTCGCCTGGCATCACAGTTTCAGTCTTGCCTTGAGTCCGGGTCTCTGCCACAGTTTTTAACAACAGGCGTTACCCACCTGCTCTATAAGTCAGGTAGTCCCGCGGAACCCAAGAATTATAGGCCGATCACGTGTTTATCGACGGTCTATAAACTTCTTACGTCCATTTTGAGAGCGAAAATTAATTCACACATTGACAAAAATTCAATTATGTCTGCCTCTCAGAATGGATGTAGGAACGGGTCTCGCGGTACTAAAGAGCTACTCCTAATCGACATGGCCATTAGCCAACAGGTTCGTCGATCCCGCAAGGATGTGTCGACATGTTGGATTGATTATAAGAAGGCCTACGACTCAGTGCCACATACATGGCTCAAGAGGGTGCTGGAGTTGTACAAGATAGATGCAACCCTACGCGCCTTTCTTGAGTCGTGTATGGGACAATGGAGGACGGTACTTCGATATCCAGGATGTCGACAAATCCAGGGGAATGATGAGCCTGTTTGGATTAAACGGGGAATATTTCAGGGCGACAGTTTGAGTCCACTTTGGTTCTGTCTGGCCCTGAATCCTCTTAGCACATTGCTGGAGGATTCAGGTCTAGGCTATCGGTTGAGAAGAGGTGGTCAGGTCATATCTCACCTCCTTTACATGGATGATCTGAAACTCTTTGCCCCCAACAAATTGCGTCTGATGGAGCTACTGAAAGTAACTGAAACTTTTAGTAACGCCATCAGGATGGAATTTGGTGTGGACAAATGTGCAGTCATGTATGTTAAACGAGGAGAGATTATGGAATCCGAGGGAATTCAACTCTCGGATTCCATACACCTCAGATCCCTTTCCTCATCCGAAAGCTATAAGTATTTGGGTATGTCGGAAGCGTTAGGCATTAACGTGGCTGACATGAAGCAACTGTTGAGGGAGCGTTTCTTTGGTCGCCTGAAGAAGGTATTAAAAAGCCTTCTTTCCGGCGGGAACAAGGTGCGCGCCTTCAACAGTTGGGTCATGCCGGTTTTAATGTACTCTTTCGGCATACTCAAATGGACGCAGACTGAACTCGATGCCCTGGATAGGAGAGTCCGTACATTGCTGACTGCAAATCGGATGCATCACCCACGATCATCGGTGATGAGACTGTACATCCCACGGAAGTGTGGGGGTCGAGGCTTTTTAAACGCAAAGACCATCCACAACCGAGAGGTGTGCAGTCTCAGGGAATATTTCTTAAAAGCCGACGTGGGTATGCACCGAGATGTAGTCGCAGTGGACAAGGGACTCACCCCGTTGTCTATGGCTAAAGAGAATTGGCGCAAACCTGTAGTACTTACTACCGATGACCGCAAGGAAGTATGGCAAGGTAAGGAGCTTCACGGGCGCTTCTACAAGGCTCTTCATGGGCCCGATGTAGATTTTCTGGCGTCCGTATCCTGGCTACGATTCGGTGACCTATTTGGGGAAACTGAAGGTTTTGTCTGTGCGATTATGGACGAAGTTATGTTGACGAAAAACTACCGGAAATATATTATGAAGGATGGGACGGTTGACGTGTGTCGGGCATGCCATCGTCCTGGTGAGTCCATCAGACATATTATTTCTGGTTGTCCTCGTCTAGCTAACAGCGAGTATTTGCATAGACACAACCAAGTAGCCAGGATTATTCATCAGCAACTTGCCTTGAAATATAATCTTGTTGAATCTGAGGTACCGTACTACAAGTATGTGCCCGACCCAGTTCTCGAGAAAGACCATGTCACGCTGTACTGGGATCGGTCTATCATTACTGACAGGACTATTGTCGCCAATAAGCCTGACATAGTGGTGATAGACCGATCAGCGCGCCGCGTAATGATAATCGATGTTACCATCCCACATGACGAAAACCTCGTGAAAGCTGAGAAAGAAAAACAACTAAAATATCTTGACTTAGCGCACGAGGTTGTTGACATGTGGAATGTAAACTCGGCTATCATTGTGCCGATTGTCATAACGGCCAATGGCTTAATTGCCAAGAGCTTCGACGAACATCTGTCGAAGCTCTCCTTAGGTGGTTGGATCAAGGGCCTGATTCAGAAGGCAGTACTCCTCGATACGGCCCGTATTGTGAGGAGGTTCCTGTCTCTGGAGCCCTAACCACCGGTAGCTTGGACCCTGCTCCCGCTACCGGCGGAAACCTATTTTTATATTTTTAAATGTTTTTTTGTTAAATTTATTTTTTAAGAAATATTTAAAAATGTAATTTTAAGAAGCTATGTGAATAAAGGAAAAAATAATAAATATCTTGGGACAACTCACACACGGCTATCTGATCCCAAGCTAAGCAGGGCTTGTGTTATGGTAACCAGACAACTGATATACATATTTATAAAATTTATAAATACATACATAGTATAGATAAATCACACCCAGACACAGAACAAACAATCATGTTCATCACACAAAGTTTGTTCTGTGTTGGAATTGAACCCACGACATTCAGCTCAGCAGTCAGGGCTACTAACCACTAGACCCACAGGCCCGTCAAAAACGCTTAAAGGTATCGAGTTGAAATTAAAACCATATACTCAAATTTGTACTCCCTGTGCTGTGAAAAAATCAACACTCTATCTCTGTGCAGTCAAAATCTATGGTTGTTGATGTCGCAAGTTTGTACGGAACCTTTGGTGTGTTAATTTAGTGAATTTACATATGCCATGCTGACATGGTCAAGTAAGATTTTCAAAATTTTCCAAATAAATGAAGTTTAAAAAAACGACCATATCTTAATAATCTTGCGACATAAACGGCCACATCTTTTGATTAGAAAGAAAGAAAATTGCATTTATTTAGCTTGAAAAACAAAAAAAAAACTGGAACACCTTCACAAAATAAAATAAATAATGACAAAAGGGCCTCAGCTCAGCATAATGCCAGATGGCAACACCAGGCCGCCACCTGTTGCGGGTTGTTCGAAAGAGATACCGCGGCCTCGGAACGTAAAGGGCAACAGAAGGAACATGGGTGGGTGTTAGTCAGTACAAGTCTGACACGCCCCCCCGCTCCGCCCAGAGCGGGGGAAGTCATAGGATGATTTCCCACCGGAAAAAAAAAAAAAAAAAAAAAAAGGCCGCCACCTGACCCTGATTTTCAGCTGATGCTTACGAGTGCCATACGCTCGCAAACATAAACAAACACATAGGTGTAAAAGTCAGGATTGAAAACAGTTATAAAATCGATATAATAAAATACAAACAATATTATAAAGTAAAAATGTATAAAAATAAAATTGGAATTGAAAAATGCGCAAAATTGCACAGCTTTAATTATAATAGATATAAAATGTGGGACTTCCACATTTTTTTTTAAATAATATAAATTACACTTGGGCTTACCTTTACGCTTTCGCGAGATAAAAGGATGTAACAGACAGACAGACGAACAACAAAATGATTCTATAAAAAACTGTATATATAAGCGCAATACACATTGAGCCCGAAGGGCCGCCGACATATGTCGGCGATCTAGTTGGCGGTTTCACTTAATACAAGTCGGAAAATTTGGTCGGCGGCTTATCGGAAGGCTTGAGATGTGAAATTAATTTGACAGTCAGCACTACAGGTCGAGCTTCGCCGGGCAACTGAGCGCAGGCGTACCAAGCCGCCAACATGTCGGCGGGCAACTCGCGCGGGGCATGTTGCCGACATGATTCTTTTCATACAGGCCGCCGGGTTGCGTCGCCAAGCTTTGTCGGCGGCCCGGCGGGCTCAGTGTGTATTGCGCTTAACGTTGACATCATAATTTGGGTTTGTAACTTTCCACTCCATTGTACCGTGCACAAGATGGCGGTTGCGCTAACTTTAAGCTGGGCAATAAAAATACGTAACTATCTATATAAATACAGTAACTGGCCCTATTTTGCTTACGAAATATTTATAAGTCTTTATTATCTGTTTTCCACAGGCATTATATCACACATTTGCCGTATTCTACCGCAATCTCTTTTATTTTCACTTAATGTGCACTTCGGTAAAGAACTTGACAGCGTTAACTAATTGTGTAAGTATTTTAATTCCTCTCAAAATATTACAAGTTTATAATTTAATATTTTTTTTTTAAATTTAAACAGCCGAAGAAAACAAATATTTTTAGGGATTTATAAAAAAAAAAACCATATTATAATCAAAATTGAGATGATGCTCTTGCAGGAGCACGCGGGCCCCAGTTTACTTGTAGAATAAAACATTTGTTATTTTTTTTTAGACGATGTTCCACGTTTTATCGATATTCTTATGGCTAACAAAGAACATGGCTCTGGTATTTGCGCACAGCGTTAACTGCGACAAGTTCTATGTCACTGTTGAAGATGCAGAATCAATATGTATTCAACTTATGAAGAAAAGGCAATGTCCAAGTAAGAAAGTGTTTTCCATGATATCTTACATTAAAAAAAAGGTGCTGGGTGAATGCCACCGGGCGTCGGGTGCCGCGAGTTGAGTTCCGGTCACCTTGGATGTTGGCCTGTGGATGGTGAACAAACTACTAACTAAATAACAATTTTTTTTTGGAAGTCAGTTTGTTTTTTTTACAAAAAGGTATTTTAAATCACAGATTTTTATGAAGTATTCATTTTCCATTATCACTAAAAGATTAGCGATCATTCACATAAACATAGGGAAATAATAATGTATTATATGTAGAGGATAACTCGTAAACTGCCTAAGCAATATAAATAAAATTATAACCTGATCTCTCTCCTAAGGGTCGCAAACCGTAGTAGAGAGATCAGGTTAAAATAGTTTTGAGTACGAGAAGGTTGATGTGACGTAGTGTGTACTAATACTGTTAAATATTATCCGATTTTTAAAGTTGCCAGTTTCTATATTTATATAGAATTATATATTTATATAGTATTTTAAAAAAACTTAATAAAATAAAATTTATAATTTATTTTATTAAGTTAAAAATTATAAATTTTATTTTATTAAGTTTTATGAGAACATATCTATCGTGACACTGAACCAGGGTTGGCAAAGTTTAAAACATTTTTCTTAAACATAAGTTTAAAACACTGATTAAAACTACAAAAATATGTATCACGTTTAAAACATGATTAAAACTAATTTGTTTTAAACGTGTTGAAAACACACAAAAAAAACTCTTAATATTTTTAATTAGAACAAATTAAAAAACTCATTTTAACGCGCCGTCGACACGGCCTGTCGTCAATCGACGAGCAGACGGTGGGCTACCCATTCCTGTCCACAGGCCCGCGTCTACGGTGGCCGGGAATCGTCTCGCAGCGCCCGGCACCAGGGGTGCAACGCCCCTTAGATATCTTACATCCTCGAAGGCCATCATTATTCAATAGAAGCATCTCTAAAAGCACAAAATACTAACATACCTCCTTCACAATTAATTTAATCTTATTTTGTTTTTTTTTTGTCACAGAATGCCAAGTACATCTTTGCAAGAACATTATACAGACAAATCAAACATTCAGTAAGATGGCCGCGTGTGGCTTGTTCTTCATAGACGCAACGTTACCTATGTCTTTCTTAGAAGTAACCACTAGTTATTTCGTTGTTCTGTTACAGTTTAATTTTCTTTAAATATTATGTTACGAATAACAGTAATAATAGTTGTTTGTATCTCAAGAATATATTGTTAACAAATAGTAGTAACATATATATGTATAAAACTATTTGTTTATTTTTTATTTTAAATATATTTTTTGTATATCACGTTGTCGTATTTTATCTAAGGGTTGACTAGTAGAGAATGCCTTATATTTTATATATCTTTGCTGTACTTTTTACTTTTTTGAATTGATAAATAAATATGTTATATGAGAAATTTTAATAACTTGTTTTTTTTGGCGTAATTTTCCTTGTTTGATTTTGCTCTAATACTTAATAATTATTAACATCAGTTATAAGTGTTAATCTAATCTAAGCGCTCGAGTGTCTCATACAAAAGATTTCGAAACCATTTCATAGTGCAAGTAAATAATATGTCGATGTGTTCGAATTCGTTATTATACGTTTACTAGCTTTCGCCCGCGTTAAATTTGGGGTAATACAGTTCCCCTTGCGCCTTATTGACTTGTAATAGCAAAACTAAATTTTCCCTTTTCTTCCCTCGTTCTCCCTCATATACCACTTTTTTAAATAAAAATTAGCCTGTGTCCGTCTCCTGGTTCCCAACTATCTCTGTACCAAAATTCATCAAAATCGGTTAAGCCATTAAATTGTGAAGAGGTAACAAACAAACAAACAAACTCACTTTCGCTTTTATAATATAAGTAAGGAAAGGATAAGTAAGGATAGTAAGGAAGTGAGGATGCCATTCGCCAAATAGGGGCCCGTTGGTCAATATTTGATCGTCCGGTACATAGTGTACCTGAACGCACCTGCTGTTTACGATCAATTTTGTAAATTGACATGTCTGTGCTCGGCGGCACGGTTTGTGCAGTGGATGTGCGATTGACTACTGCGCTGCGTGTTGGTTCGATTCCCGCACGGAAATTATAATTGTATGACCTACGGGTTGCTATTCCGGGTCTGGCTGTTTGTGTATGTGAGTCATAATGTTTGTAAATGTAACTACGATACAGGAGAAATTACTATTGTGGAGCAAAAATACACTTTAAACGAAACAAACAAAAAAAGCACTGCGTAACACAGAACATTATTCAGATCGATGCAATCAAAATTGCCATTAGCAATGATATTATTATAATCACCCGAATCTACTATTAAGGAAATTCTGGTACGGGTGAATTAAAGTTCTTATAGTGGATGACGATCACGAAAACAATGAACGAATTTCGATATTACTAACACATACGATACTTAGTTTTGCAGGGTAACAATAATAATAATAAGAATCTGTGGCCCGACTGTCAAATTGACGTGACGTTTTTCATCTCCGAAAATTTTTCTATTTCATTTAATAACAATAATTTTACGCAAGAACGAAGACAAATCAATTAAAATTAACATTAAAAAGCAATAGAATAAAAAAAAAATACAAAATGAAACGAAACGAACGAAATTTTAAGAAACATAAAGTTGCTTATACTTCAACCGCCACATGCTAACAAGACGGGCCCAAGAACAACAGGCACTCCCACCATCTCCGGACTCGCCGCTCAGCTCCGCCTCGCAGCCGCCGGGATGCGCTACACGTGTGAGCGCCGTATCGCCGGTCGCTGCAGTTGCGTCGAGCTCGAGTGACGAGTTTTTCTCCCCGCCATCGTCGCCACCACCACCAACACGACAACGACGAGGAAGAGGACGGCCACCAGCGGGCTTGGGATCTAGGGGCCAACAGGCTCCGATCAGGGTCCCCGCTGCCGGTGGAAATGTGTCGCGCATGCGATGGACTTCGTTTATCAACGCGAGCTTTCCTCATCCGAAAGCTATAAGTATTTGGGTATGTCGGAAGCGTTAGGCATTAACGTGGCTGACATGAAGCAACTGTTGAGGGAGCGTTTCTTTGGTCGCCTGAAGAAGGTATTAAAAAGCCTTCTTTCCGGCGGGAACAAGGTGCGCGCCTTCAACAGTTGGGTCACGCCGGTTTTAATGTACTCTTTCGGCATACTCAAATGGACGCAGACTGAACTCGATGCCCTGGATAGGAGAGTCCGTACATTGCTGACTGCAAATCGGATGCATCACCCATGATCATCGGTGATGAGACTGTACATCCCACGGAAGTGTGGGGGTCGAGGCTTTTTAAACGCAAAGACCCTCCACAACCGAGAGCTGTGCAGTCTCAGGGAATATTTCTTGAAAGCCGACGTGGGTATGCACCGAGATGTAGTCGCAGTGGACAAGGGATTCACCCCGTTGTCCATGGCTAAAGAGAATTGGCGCAAACCTGTAGTACTTACTACCGATGACCGCAGGGAAGTATGGCAAGGTAAGGAGCTTCACGGGCGCTTCTACAAGGCTCTTCATGGGCCCGATGTAGATTTTCTAGCGTCCGTGTCCTGGCTACGATTCGGTGACCTATTTGGGGAAACTGAAGGTTTTGTCTGTGCGATTATGGACGAAGTTATGTTGACGAACAACTACCGGAAATATATTATGAAGGATGGGACGGTTGACGTGTGTCGGGCATGCCATCGTCCTGGTGAGTCCATCAGACATATTATTTCTGGTTGTTCTCGTCTAGCTTACAGTGAGTATTTGCATAGACACAACCAAGTAGCCAGGATTATTCATCAGCAACTTGCCTTGAAATATAATCTTGTTGAATCTGAGGTGCCGTACTACAAGTATGTGCCCGACCCAGTTCTCGAGAAAGACCATGTCACGCTGTACTGGGATCGGTCTATCATTACTGATAGGACTATTGTCGCCAATAAGCCTGACATAGTGGTGATAGACCGATCAGCGCGCCGCGTAATGATAATCGATGTTACCATCCCACATGACGAAAACCTCGTGAAAGCTGAGAAAGAAAAACAACTAAAATATCTTGACTTGGCACACGAGGTTGTTGACATGTGGAGTGTAAACTCGGTTATCATTGTGCCGATTGTCATAACGGCCAATGGCTTAATTGCCAAGAGCTTCGACGAACATCTGTCGAAGCTCTCCTTAGGTGGTTGGATCAAGGGCCTGATTCAGAAGGCAGTACTCCTCGATACGGCCCGCATTGTGAGGAGGTTCCTGTCTCTGGAGCCCTAACCACCGGTAGCTTGGACCCTGCTCCCGCTACCGACGGAAACCTATTTTTATATTTTTAAATGTTTTTTTTTTGTTAAATTTATTTTCTAAGAAATAAAGAAAAGAAAAGTGAATAAAGAAAAATAATAATAATTTATTTATTTTCTTGCCACAAATTACAGTTAAAAAAAATCTGATTAGTCTACAGATACAATTAACAATTAATTTGTGGAAGACTGGTGCCTAAACTAAGTTTTTTTCAAAACCTGAATGTCAGGTCACCAATAAATATAAATATTATCACAATATATATAAATATTAGCTGGCGCCCGCAGCTTCGCCCGTGTGCTATCGGAAAAAGACCTATGTATTATTCCAGACTATAATTTATCTCTGTGTCAAATTTCAACAAAATCCGTTCAGCTGTTTTGACGTGAAAGAGTAACAAACATTCATACATTCATCCATGCATCCTCACAAACATTCGCATTTATAATATTAGTAGGAGTAGGATAGTAGGAAAAAAGTATGCTATGTGTTATTCCAAACTATAATCTTCTTATATAATATACTATAAGCAGCTCGTGGCTAAATAATAGCAGCCGCTCGGGTCGATCTTAAGGTTAAGCCACGCTTGCCTAGGTTGGTCTGTGGATGGGTGACCACCCGTTACATACCGAGTTTCCTCCGTGCCTCGGAAAGCACGTTAAGCCGTTGGTCCCGGCTGTCATTTGTAGATCTTTGACAGTCGTTACAGGGGTATCGTATTACCTAGTGTTAACTGGGTTGTGGAGGTCAGATAGGCAGTCGCTCCATGTAAAATACTGATATTCAGCTGCATCCGGTTAGACTGGAAGCCGACCCCAACATAGTTGGGAAAAGGCTAGGCAGATGATGAGTAGGAGTAGGATAGTAGGAAAAAAGTATGCTATGTGTTATTCCAAACTATAATCTTCGTCTGTGCCAAATTTCGTCAAGATGAGACATGGGCAGCAAGATCCGAAAACCCAATTAATCAAATGGTACTGCAATGTTCAACTGTGACGGGCCTGTTGGTCTAGTGGTTAGTGACCCTGACTGCTGAGCCGGAGGTCGCGGGTTCGATTCTCACCCAGAACAAACTTTGTGTGATGAGCATGATTGTTTGTTCTGTGTCTGGGTGTGATTTATCTATAATATGTATGTATTTATAAATTATATAAGTATGTATATCAGTTGTCTGGTTACCATAACACAAGCTCTGCTTAGCTTGGGATCAGATAGCCATGTGTGAGTTGTCCCAAGATATTTATTATTATTATTTACTGTTGGCGCACAATAATTGACAATGTAATTCAACCATTGTATTTAATTTCACATCAGTAAAAGATACAAAGAAAAAACATTACAGAAATGCAAACTGTAATAATACTATAATATATGTTGTGATAAGGTTGCAGAAATGCAACAGTGTTGCTGCGTCTACGACAAATACTCCACACGCGCTGAGCTTCTCAAAATCCCCCTGTATGATACGATACATGTTCTTCCAAACCCTTTTTGATGGCACTGAAATCAAGCATAATTATGTAAATATGTGTTCCCGGGTCGCGGTATCTCTTTCGAACAACCCGCAACCCCGGCAGGCAATGGCCCTAGCCCTTCTGCTTTGATGACATCTCTTCGAGACACGCGTGGAACACGAACGCGCCGTCAAAACTTCGGCGAATATTTTTTTTATAAAGGAGTTGTAATTTTACTTTAAGGATTTATTTCTATACTAGTTTTGGCCCGTGGCACCGCCCGCGTTAAATTCGGGATAACACAGTTCCCCTTTTCTGATGTGCAGGTACCTGCCACCTGTAGTTTTTGCCCTAGCGCCTTATTTATTGTAAAGGCAATGCTAAGTTTTACCTCTTTCTCCCTCATTTTTCAATCTTAAAAAAAAATAGCCTATGTCCGTCTCCTGGGTCTCAACTCATCATCGTCAACGTCTCTGTACTAAAATTCATCAAAATCGGTTTAACCATTTAGGCGTGAAGTAGCAACAAACAAACAAAGTCACTTACGCTTTTATAATACTTACTAGCTTTCGCCCGCGGCTTCGCCCGCGTTAAATTTGGGGTAACACAGTTCCTCTTGCGCCTTATTGATTTGTAATAGCAACGCTAAGTTTTCCCTTTTCTTCCCTCTTTCTCCCTCACATCCCACTTTTTTAAAATAAAAATTAGCCTATGTCCGTCTCCTGGTTCCCAACTATATCTGTACCAAAATTCATCAAAATCGGTTTAGCCATTAAAGCGTGAAGAGGTAACAAACAAACAAACATATAAACAAACAAACAAACTCACTTTCGCTTTTATAATATTAGTAAGGATTAGTAAGGATAGGTACTTACAGTTTTGGGATAGTTTTATTATCACATTGGTATGAGCTTTAGTGATTTCTCTGTAAAATCCTTCACAAGCGATACATAATTGCGTTTCCACGAAGAATCCTTTGGAAAGCAACAATACCATACCAACGGCATGGCTGAGAACCATAAATTCTTTTTCCTGAAAAAGTTTTAGAAAACATAAATAAATCGTGATAAAATGTATAATTTTTACCTCAGCAGCTTAAACATGTAGGTTTTACTATGTGAAAACTTTGAGAAAAGTGAGAATTTGCTGACTGCGTAAGACGAAGTAACTTTTATATTTATCAATCAAAATCGTCGCACGTTGTATAACGTTTGGAAACGCATAATAATCTAAATTTAAAAAAAACATTTATTTAACAATAAATGGCGATGGAGGTGGTCGGGCGCTTAAGGCGCAGATAAACGACTTTTAATGATTTTATATTGAACATCACGTCTAAACTTGTAGTCTTATTTCTTTGAAAAAAATATATGTTATAATAGACAATTTTATTCATGATTTGATATGTGAAAATGTGAAATTATATTTTAATAACATAGTGTAATTAATTTGTAAAGTATATTCTAACGTGGACAAAAAAACGATAATCACGCAAAAACTATGTTGCGTATTTACATGAAACTTTAATCATATAAAAGACAATTTAATGACCCATATTTCAGTATACGGCTTTTATTTGTATTGTGTTTGATAAATCAAGGTGGGTTGTTTTTTCGAATAATCTTGGTGCGCGCTGAAGCGGGGCTCTGGCGGGCGACGGGCGGCAATGTATGGCTGACTACTGTCACGGTTAGACGCAGTTAATGTCGCCTTAAGGGAAAACCTCAATCCAACCAAGCCACCCCGCGTCGGGCGCCGCGAGACAACTCCCGGTCACCATTAAATAAATAAATAAATATCTTGGGACAACTCTCACACGGCTATCTGACCCCAGCTAAGCAGAGCTTGTGTTATGGTAACCAGACAACTGATATACATACTTATATAATTTATAAATACATACATATTATAGATAATTTACACCCAGAAACAGAACAAACCATCATGCTCATCACACAAAGTTTGTCCTGGGTGGGAATCGAACGCACGACCTCCGGCTCAGCAGTCAGGGCCACTAACGACTAGACCAACAGGCCCATCAAAATGTTTCAGACGCGGGCCTATAGACGGTGAGCAATGGGTAGCTCACCGTCCGTCCGTCTATTGACGACAATCCTTGTCGAAGGTGCGTTAGTGTTCTACGCGCGCCTAAAGAGATGTCAGCAAAGCAGAAGGGACTGCCAGGGCCGCGCCTACCGGGGTTGCCGGTTAACATAACCCTTTTTGTTAACCGGCAACCCCGATAGAAGGTTGGGTGGGTTTATGTTTATTTTGAAAGTCGGTTTTTATAAAAGTGTCTATAAAAACCTACTTGCAAAAAAAAACATTATTTATCAAAAAATCGATGACAAATACTTACGAAAGTTATTTTCGACCACAATATTAGGGTTTCAGCGTAAAACAAAGATTGTATGAACGTTGTAACGTAGTGAAAGACAATCTGCAATAAAATATAATCTTAGAACAATAAGTGTCATCTATTTTTAGGGTTCGTACCTTGAAAGGAAAAACCACGAGACAGAATGACTAAAGATATGATTGGCGACACGCCGCAATCCTTACTATAATTTGAAAAAAATCGAAAGTCAGTTTTTTTTTGTTACGTCTTCACGCCTAAATGGATTAACCGATTTTGATGAATTTTGATAAAGATAGTTGGGACCCTGGAGACGGACATAGCTTATTTTTTTTAAGTTAGATATAAGGGAGAAAGAGGGAAGAAAAGGGAAAACTTAGCTTTGCTATTACAATAAATAAGGCACAAGGGCAAAAACTTTAGGTAGCAGGTACCTGCAAATCAGGAAAGGGGAACTGTGTTATCACAAAATTAACGCGAGAGAAGCCGCGGGCAAAAGCTAGTGATCTCTTGAAGCTGTGCAAAATCAACTTTTTAAGTCTACGCAGTTCTAAGCCGTATATGTCGGAAGTGTGTGCCTTTGGTGCGAGGGTCGACTCACACTTGGCAGGTTTTGTTAATAGAACGGTCAGATAAAAAACCAACTCTACAAAACAGATTGTAAAATATAATTTTATAAATTACTATAATTCCAGAAGAATTCCTTATAAGATTCCAGGCTTCATTAACAGTCTTTAATGCTTCATTTACTTCTTCTAACGCTGTATCGTTGTCCACTGTTATTTCGTCATCATTAACTTTACCAAAATGTGTGGTTTCTACTACAGTGTTCCAAATTCTAGTTTGGTAAGTCAATATATTAACAGTTATCGTTATATACAATAATTCCATATCCAAAAGCACAGATATGGATACAAAAATGCCTCTCATGAAAGACCAGTTTGGATCGATTGCAACTTTGAATAGTGTGAGAGCAACACAGTTAGATATGATAAAAACAATTGACATCCATGCGACGATCTTTAGTTTCTTTAAATCTTTACTACTTGTTGGCGACCAGCTACCAAACTTTTTAATAATTTTATATTTCTTCTTTTTGATTGTCATTGTTTTATGTTTTGTTTTAAGAAAAAGTCAGTCTGTGAAAAAACATGTGCTGCAATATATGAAAAGCTGAACTTGTGGTTTCATTGCTCTCTAAAATTATCCTGTTCTCAACATTGGTGTCAGAAGTGAACGGTTAAATGCCCACCACAAGATCGCAGACAAAGGCAGCAATGGCGGAGACTGGTACAGCAGGTATCGTTTCAACAGGTGCTCTTCAAGAGGGTGGTGCTTCCACATTCGGTGCCATCGCGCCGGCGCCGCCCTGTACCAACCCTAACGAGACCTTACCACCCGCCAGCAGGACCTCGTCAAGCATCGTGCCTCAGAGTGCACGGTCAGGTCATTCTAGCAGCACATTAAAAGCACAAATCCTGACTGCAAAGGCGGAGCACGCTCGTCGGCTTGCGAACCTACAAGCGGAACGTGACCGCAGCCAAGCGGAACGTGACCGCAGCCAAGCGGAACGTGACCGCAGCCAAGCGGAACGTGAAACCGCCGTTGCGGAGTTGGAATTGCAGGCGAAGCTGGCGGTTATCCAGGCCAACTCTTTAAGAGCAGGATCCCGCCATTTCGACAAGTCCCACTACACGAGACCACAGCGCAGAGTCGAAGATTGGTTAGCTGAATCACTTTCTATGTTTCCGAAGCGAGGTAACAAAGCGCATTCATTTGTTGACAGGACAGACAAGCCGAAGTTTTCTAACGTTGTACCGCAGAACCGTCCGCGTTCGACGCCCGCCACAGCCTACGGAGATGGTCCAGTGACAGTGACACATCCTCCTTTTGATGTACTGGACCGTACACACGAGACACGCCCTGTCCTCACCTGCGCACCACCTCGTCAGGCCCCCGCTCACCCGCCATCGCATCCGGCCCCAGCCGGCACGTTGACGCACCCGTTTCCCTGTGTCTGTACGCTCCCTGTGGACGCGTACTCATCAGTTGAGCCAGCTGAACATACACAACATGCACTAGGTTTAGGCACACTTACTAATGATGACAATTGTTGCTACAAAAATAAAAATCATTGCCAAGATCTAAGTACATCATTTAATCAGCTGGTCGACGCTATTAGAGGCACAGGGAAGAAGACAACAAAGGTTTGTGATATAACTAAGTTTGATGGTCACGTCTGGGATCCCGGTAGGCTGGCGCCACTAAAACCCGTTTCAATCCCAAAATTGGAGCTCCAGGCTGCCCTAATCGCTTCGCGTTTCAGCACGTACATCACTGAAGCTCACAGACGACCACCAAATGCAGTTCATTTTTGGACGGATTCTCTAACCGTTCTAAAGTGGCTTCGTAGCGACGTTTGCACGTTTAAAGCCTTTGTTTCGTTTCGATTGGGAGAGATAGCCAAAACAACAAACATCCACAGTTGGAGATACGTCCCCACGGCTTTAAATGTCGCAGACGACGCTACGCGAGACATTCACAATTTCACGACTTCTTCACGTTGGTTCACAGGACCCGCATTTCTCTTGTCTCCACCCTCTGAATGGCCATGTGAACCGACGTGTGCCATCCCTCCGGTAACCGAAAAACTTAAACGAGCTTCGGAATCGGTGGGACTGATAGTTGCCTCACCGCGACAACTACCTTCACCGGTAGTAGCGGATCACCAACGCTTTAGCAGTTGGACCCGGTTACTTCGTGCCACAGCGCGAACCCATCAGTGTATTGACAAGTTTCGATCAATTTTGCACCCGAATTCCAAATTCACTCAAGAAGCACTTCGAGATGCTCGTAACCTTTTTGCCCTTTCCGTTGTAGACCTCAACGTTGCGGAGGTTCACTTATTTCGTAAAGCCCAAATAGATTCTTTTCACGAAGATTTGATGCACGTTCAAACAGCACGTCCCGTTTCGAATGATAGTAGGCTTCGGAACCTGTCGCTTTTGTTCGGTGAAGATGGGCTCCTACGCCTTTCTGGCCGCACTGCCGTCGCAGAGTATGTAGAGCCACGCCCGATTGTCCTGGATGGCCGACATCCTATCGTCAAGCTACTGATACACTCCTATCATGCCAGATACGCCCACGGACATAACGAGCTAGTGGTTAATGAACTGCGCCAGAGGTTCTACGTTCTAAGCCTCAGACCAGCCGTCAGAGGAACTTCACAAAGATGCCAGTTTTGCCGCAACCGGAAGGCTAAGCCGGAATCACCACCAGAGGGAGACTTGCCAAAAGCCAGATTAGCACATCACCAGCGCCCCTTCACATACGTAGGGCTGGATTATTTTGGCCCTCTGAACGTTGCTATTGGCAGACGCACTGCCAAGAGATGGATTGCCCTTTTTACATGTTTGACAGTGCGAGCTCTGCATTTAGAGATTGTGGAGACATTATCGTCGGACTCCGCCCTGATGGCACTCAGGCGGTTTATTGCGAGAAGGGGATGCCCGACTAGGATATACTCTGACAACGGAACGTCATTCATTGGCGCAGCAAAAATGCTGCCAGAGCTGTTCAACTTCTGCGCCAATAAAAGAATCGAATGGCGATTCATACCCCCGTCCGCGCCTTTTATGGGGGGCTGTTGGGAGCGGCTAGTCCGCTCGGTGAAAAATGCTATCGCAGTTACATTGAAGCAGCGGACTCCGAAGGAAGATGTGTTAAACACCCTGCTCTTAGAGGCCGAGTGCACTATCAACTCAAGACCACTGACGCACGTCTCTGTGGATGCAGACGCAGAGTACGCCCTGACTCCATTCACTTTTTTGATCGGAAGCCCAAGCAGCGAGCCAGACATTAATGTCTTCGACGACGCCGACTTGTTTCGACGTGCTAACTGGAGGAAAGCGCAGAGGCTGGCAGACCACTTCTGGCAGCGCTTCGTGCTCGAGTACCTACCCACGCTCACACCTAGAAGGCGGTTGCAGGAGACTCGTCCGTTAAGGGTGGGCGATCTAGTCCTCATTGCAGATGGCACGCTACCCAGGAACCAATGGCCCCGAGGGCGAATCGCGGCAGTGCACCCGGGGAAAGACGGCATCGTCAGAGTTGTGGACGTCACCACGAAGGGGGGCGTGCTGCGACGACTCACTCGAAAGGTGGTATTGTTGGTCGCCGGCCAGTAAATTGGTGCTTCACACCGTCGGGGGCCATGTTGGCGACCAGTTACCAAACTTTTTAATAATTTTATATTTCTTCTTTTTGACTGTCATTGTTTTATGTTTTGTTTTAAGAAAAAGTCAGTCTGTGAAAAAACGTGTGCTGCAATATATGAAAAGCTGAACTTGTGGTTTCATTGCTCTCTAAAATTATCCTGTTCTCAACACTACTAAAAAGAATTTTATCAATCTCAAACAAAATTGTTAACAAACGCACACTATTGCCACTAAAATAGAAATTAAAGAAACACACAACTCCAAAATTGAACGCATATTCAAAGTAAATGAAATAGTAGAAAATTTTAATATCACCAAACTGAGTGAATTTCATGACTAGGCCGTAAAAACCGACCATTAGACAATTAATGAAAACAGAACATATTATGTTTTTCCTCTTTGCGACTTCCAAACAATTATTGTAGATGTTAAATTTTCGTACAGAGAAGATCGTGTGAATATAGTAAAAAGGATTAAAGACACTAAGAAACTCGTCATTTAACAAAGCGTTACTTTTAGATTTCATATTGATATTTTATCGACAAAATATGTGAGTTTACAGACGTCCTTCGCTTGACTAGTGAGAAATTAAAAAGAAAAGACTTTAATAGTGTTTTTTCTAGGACTAATATGTTAGGCGTTGACAAATTAATATCGTTACAGCAATTTAAGTATTAAAACGTTGACTAGGCCTTGTTTTTATAAATAGATCGTCACGTCAAAATTCACATTGTAATCAAGATGATATGGACGGCGCGCTGGTGAACATTTTTCCAGCTAAAACATTAGGAAGTGGCAAAAGGCAGGGTGTTTTTGTGGGACTGTCTCTTGTAATGTGACGTTCAAAAAGTGCTGATTATCAGCCTAATTTAAATAAATGACTAGATCTTGATTTAGAACGCTTTCGAGTCCAAATTTCAACAACAAACTTTTGTGTGTATGTCGAATGTGATTATTTTTTTGGTGATTTTGAACTCTTATATCTTTGAATGGTTTTCAATATTAAATTTAACCTAAGAGCTAAGAAAATGCTAGTTTATGAGTTCTCGTCTACAATACATATTTTTTCTTCTACGTCTACATGGATGATTAGCTAATTTTTTAGTAACAATAAAAAAATAATGCTTCATAAAAATATTTGATAAATCATCATACCATAGCTAAAAATGCTGAAATAAAAACTAACTACGAAAAATAAACTTAAAAATGAGAAAACAACTTTACCTACTTCCGGAAGTCAGTGGCAAAAAAGTCAACGAAACTAAAAAATGTCACTGACTTTAGGAAGTAAACTTATGTTACACTTTTTCCGAAAAAGAAAAAAAGGTTAACGCATAGCTATCGAAAGTAAATAACAAGTCGTTAATTAATAGTACATTACGATATTAGTGCGTTAAGATGGTTACGTCATGTTCGTGAACGGGCGCTGTCAGTTGGGACTGGTCATCTCTTAGCTAAAACGGTTTGTTTTAATTCTTCTATTAAACTCGTGCTAATTATTGCTTTTACTCTGGACGCTCTAAATGTGCTCGTTTTTCTACATCGTTCTCACATTATGAATAATCTCAACATGAATGATGTATCCATGATTTTATAAAACATTATGATTTAAAAGAGTGTCCATGTGGTTTCTTGCCCATTCTTCTCCATAGAGATCTACGCTTTGGAATGGGCAACTACAGTACTTTCACAAGTTATTATGTCTTGTGACTGGGACTGTAGCAGCATCATTTTTTTTGTTTTTTTGTTCTTGTTTTTATGACATTCAAAAGTGCCTGTAATGGCCTAATTGAAATAAATGATTTGAGTTTGAGTTACAACATGCGAGTCGGAATTTCAGCCCGAGCCGAAGGCCAGGGCGTAATTGAGCCGAGCATGTTATATATAACCAATTACGCACGCATATCGTAGACGTTTTTTACCACATTTGCGAGGAAACAGAAAAAAAAAACTCAATCTGTGAATGCACACTGTTGCTTTCCCGCCAGTTTAACAGCGCGCTAGCCCTGCTAAAAGGATCATGACCATCAACGGTACTGGTTTTTCTCATGCATCAAGATAAAAATTATATTACAATTATTTTCTTTATTTTTGTAAACATCCTGCCATTTGAATGCCAATTTTGTATAGGGGTTTATTTTGTAAACTTAATAAGTTATGAAATTGTTTTGATAAAATGAATAACCCACTGCCGGCTATTCTTACGTTAATGTGTTGCCATAATCAAAATAAGTAAAAATATTGACAACTCTAATCGTTTCTTTTTGTATTCGTTTACAAATTAATATAAATGTAAAGTCATTGGAAAGGTAAATCGCGGGGTTTTTATAAATAACTAGCTGTGCCCCGGCATGCGTTGCTATGCAATTTTCTACCTTTCTACCTACCCTACCTACCCAACCTTTTCGTTGCTATAAACCTCACGGAGCCCGAGACCTTTCAAACGAATGCAAAACCGTGGAAATCGGTTCGTGCGTTCTGGAATTATAGCGTCAGGAAGGAAAACCCGACTTATTTTTATATAATAGATAAAGCGAGATGATACTACTGCGGTGTGAAATAATTAGTATTTCACACATGTAGTCGTATTAATATTTCGCTTTCAAAACTGTTTAAAGCAATTTCACTTTGTTGGTTAACGATACATGTGAATGATTGCATAGTTTTTTTTTTAATTATCCCTTAATCAAACAAAAATTTTTTTTTGAGGAAATTGAAAATTGGTCACAGTTTATAGGTAAGTGGGTTATGGAGATTCCGAAAAAAAGGCTCCTTTTTCTATAAAGAGAGGGGAAATGGGGATTTTGCGGTGGGAAACTATTTCCCATTATCCGGTATGACAAAGCAAAATATAATTAAGTGGGAAATTATTTCCCATTATCCGGAAGAGCTTTCAACTTTTAATACATTTTGATTACAAATTCTATACATGTTAGTTGCTCCTACTTTGCTTCTTATTTTTTTTTTAAATCTATTATAATAAAATATAAAAACAAGCTAAGTAACATGAGTGAATAAAGTTATTAAATGAAACATCAACGTTAAGAATAATGTTTTAATTTATTATATATTTTTTTAATATACCTATTTAGCTACTTATATAGTGCAACAGACAAATTATTTTTTGTATATATAGAAACTGGTATTTTTTCAATGCAGGAACAAACAATGGGAAATTATTTCCCACTTTATTAAACCTAAGAAAATCCAACAAATATCAATGCTACGAAGCCAAAAACCGAAAAAGGCATTCAGAAAACATGTCTAGTTTACAAGAATATCGTGTATAAGCACTTACCAGATTTTTTTTCTTGAAAAACTTTCAAAACTGGCATCCGACCCGGTTTTTTTGCAAAATATTTCAAACTGTGTTTTTGACATTGACATACGATGACAGTTCGCGGCTTCGTACAAAATGTTGCCATTACATTAGATTTAAAAAATCTGTAGGATTATTTTGTTCCTACGTTAGTACTGATTAGAGTTACCAATAAAAAAATATAACAGAAATTTTACGGTAGCGTCAAGTGGGAAATAATTTCCCAATATTTGATTAAGGGTTATCTTGCTTCGGTTTGATATAAATCGAACCTTTTTAATAAATTAATGATTATAGAACTAAATAAGTCATTTGAAATAATTATGTGTCGAGTGTTCGAGTAATCGATTTTCATTTAAAATCTAAAGTGGCAACATTGGTGTTGGTGTCTCAAATTGAATTTGTCATTGTCAAAAAGTCCAATGACAATTGCGCGCGTGGTGCATGCTAAGTTTATTCATTGCGATTTAAATATTGCAGTGATTTTTTGTTGATCCAGGCAAGGTACTGATTTATTTAAGTCTCTATCCCATCAGATATGCTAATAAATCTGCTCTCCAAACTAGGACCTATAAACTTACCTCTATACACGACGGATATTTCTATTTTGAGGTTAAATTACGTTTTCTAAAAAAACGGGTTTTGATTCCAAAAAGGAAATAGTAGATGGTTATTTGGTTAATTTATAAACCATCTAAAACAACTTTGGAATTGACGCAACTCTGTACCGTGGTCCATATTGTCGTGGTCATTCTCCTTTGAATAGTTCTAAATTGAAATCGCTAGTTCGAAATTTGAATAGCAACAGCGCGCTGCTCACTAGCTGGAGTCATGCGGCGGCAATCAGTTCCAAATTTGCAATAGCAAATAATACTGTTATGGAATTTGTATGGACTATAACTTAACTATTTGCTTTGGTAACACACGCGTTTTTTATGACCCTACTTTTTAATTTATTAGTTTCGATATCATTTATAAAAATATTACTTTAGTTTTATCAGGTGATTAATCGCTTATTTTATTATAAGCAATTGACAAGAAGTGGTTTATTTGGTCTTGCCTTCTTTATATATCGGTATAGCGTCAAACGCTAGAGACAGTAAAATAGATCACTAAAAACAATGGACAAAATTCGAAGATTATTTCATGATTCCCCAACACTTTGGTTTAACAACAATAAACTGGACGAAGATACACAAAAAATAGCACAATCATTCAACTTTGTACTCAATCTGTTCCTTGCTTCAAAATACTATATTCAAAATGGTTACATTCATCCAAGACAAAGAAGATATACAATATTTTCTTTCTGTTGTGTTTTACTTATAAATTCGCTGTGCATCTATCGCATGTTAAATGTAGACATCACGGATATTTACATGAAGAATTTGGAAAGTAGTCTCTTGCAACTTTTTGCTTTATTCTATTTCATCATGCATTTGATCGGATTCATCACGTTGTTCGTCCTTGATTTAGTTCATAAAAAGAACTACATATTACTGATTTTGATGATCCAAACTATCCACAGAGATGCTGATTTAAACAAAAGTATCCGCCATTTTATTGCTTGGAATTGGATCTCAACAGTACCAATTATTTTTCTTAACATATTTATAAGTGCTATATATTATTCATCTTCTTATTACGAATACGCGACTGATATGGTTTTTGATGGGATTTTTGATTTTATGTACACCCCATTGAATGTCAATTTAATTATAGCCACTCGTATAATTGTGTTGTTGAAGAAATATTTAGATGAGTGGATTATGGAAATTTTGGCGATAAATGATGAATACGGAAATGATGAGCAGTGTCGAAAATTGTTTGAAAAATACGAAAATATCTTAAAGACTTATGATTTGTGTAAGAAAATTTTCTCTGTTTTGGTAAGTTTGTTTGTATAACTGCTATATAAATCCAATGTGTATATAAATCCAGTGTGTTGTGAACTCATAAATAACGGTGTACAACACTAAATATTTCTTCTGTATTGTGGGTGCGTTTACCAACATTTAAACTCACATACAATAGCCCGACCCAGAACATCTGTAGGCCATTCAAATATTTGTTCCGAGGGGAGATCAAACCTGCAGCAGCAGATCGCTCAGCTACTGCGCCAACCGTACCAAACATTATTTATCATTAATGACTACACAAAAAAAAGTATTCATTACAATAAAATCATTGACAAGTACTTTTGCATGGTCAAGAAGTTTGTCATATTTATTAGTCAGATAGTTGATTCTAATAATATGTCTTTCCATCATCCCGATGTCTGTCGCAAAGCATTATCTTTGATTGATTCTTGAAATGCTCCAGTCCAGGTATCTTTAGTATAACATTATCAGAAGACATATTTGGGCATAATCTCCGAGATTTCTTCATAGGGCACAGATCGTAATTAAGAGGAGAGCTCGCCTCCCTTAATGATGACTTGTTAGGTATAATTTTGATCATATATGTTTTGCTGTGTTTAATTAAGATAGGTATTAATTTATTTTTAATTTAATTAACGTGTTTTTTATGTTGTATTAGTTGGTGACCTAAAGCATTGTATTGGATATGTCTGTAAAGGTGCTATAAATTGGTGGTAAAATAAAACAACAATTACTAATATTGAAATTTTGTGCTTCACAGATTTTATATCTTACATTCAGCGCAATATACCGAAATCTAGTACTTTATCACCTCATGCTATATACACTGAAACTTCATGAAGGATTTAAAGTAGGTGTATTTTTTTCTTAATGACTTTTATGTTTCCATAGGCAGTTAATTATTAAACGTATTTAAAACATACTTATGTCCAGAGAGGCCTGCTAGCGCCACCGCGTGCCGGGGTTGCGGGTTGTTCGAAAGAGATACCGCGGCCCCGGAACATAAAGGGCAATAGAAGGAACATGGGTTTAAGTCAGTACAAGTCTGACACTCCTCCCCGCTTCGCCCAGACCGGGGGAAGATATTTGATGATTTGCCATCCGCAAAAAAATTACAGATAATTATGTTTTATTTAAAAATGTTGATTTATGTAAACGAGTTTTTTTGTGTTTATCATTTTTGCTTATCCTTATTTGTCGGTATTAACTTTCCAGCCGATCTTTCGAAGTTTTGCGACTATTATATGGCTAACAAAGGATATAACACTTATTACTATGTACAGTATATATTGTGAGAAGTTCTATATAACTGTAGAAGAAGCTGAGTCGGCGTGTATCCAGCTTATAAAGAAGCACACCTGTACCAGTAAGATCTTAAGAAACTTAAACTTTTTTTTTTTTTTTTTATTATTGATAGGCTCGCGTTTGACCACTATCTCACCTGATGGTAAGTGATGATGTGGTCGACGATGAAGCACGCTTACCTAGAAATAACCTATTCACTCTTGACTTGAAGACCCCCAGGTTATAGCTTTTACACTTTTTTTTTTTTTTTTACTTTTTTTATAGCTTTTTCTTTTACCTTCTTGACTAGCTGGCGCCCGAGGCTTCACCTCAGACTATAATCTACCTCTGTGCCAAATTTCATCAAGATCGGTTCTGTCGTTTGACGTAAAAGAGTAACAAACATCCATCCTCACAAACATTCGAATTTATAACATTAAGTAGGATTAGACAAAATTTCTTGATTTACTCGTTCATTAAAAAAATTGGCCAAGAGCGAGTCAGACAAGCATACCGAGGGTTCCGTACAAACTTGTCATATAAACAGCTATATCTTTTGACTGCGTTGACATTGATGGTTAATTGCCACAGCACAAAGGGATCATAGAGTTGGGTATATGAAATTTCAACTTAATTACCTTCACGCGTTCCTGAGATAAAGGGTCTTGACAGAGAGACAGACGGACAACAAAGTGAATATAATATAATAAAATAAATAAATATCTTGGGACAACTCACACACGGCTATCTGATCCCAAGCTAAGCAGAGCTCGTGTTATGGTAACCAGACAACTGATATAAATGCTTATATAATTTATAAATACATACATATTATAGATAAATCACACCCAGACACAGAACAAACAATCATGCTCATCACACAAAGTTTGTCCTGGGTGGGAATCGAACCCACGACCTCCGGCTCAGCAGTCAGGGCCACTAACCACTAGACCAACAGGCCCGTCAATAAGGGTTCCGTTTATACCTTTTAAGTTACATTCAAACCATAAACACAAGCGTTTGATCTTGAAGTCTACGCTGTCAAAAGAAATGGCTGCTTATGTCGCAAGTTACATAGTACGGAACCATCGGGGTGCGAGTCTGACTCGCTTTTGACCGTTTTTTTTTTACAAAATACAACTTTAAAAGCCTGTTGTGTTTTTTTACAGGGAACCAAGAACATCTATACAATAAAGTAATACAGTCAAAACGAACGTTTAAAAAGATGACCGCGTGTGGCATGTTCTGCGTAGACGCAATGCTACCGATGCGATTGATGGGAGTTTTCACTAACTTTAATGTTATCTTACTGCAATACAATTATCTGTAACAAAATATAATATATTAAAATGTGAAACTGATTATCATTATTTTATGTCAAAACTAGCTTTTTCCCGCGGTTTCGCTCGCGTTAAATTCGGTATAACACAATACCTGCAACCTGCAGTTTTTGTTATTTATTTGTAATAGCAACGCTAAGTTTTCCCTTTTCTTCCCTCTTTGTTCCTCTTTGCCCTCATATCCCACTTTTTTGTATGACATATGAACTATGTCCGTCTCCTGGTTCCCAACTATCTCTGTACCAAAATTCATCAAAATTGGTTTAGCCATTAGCGTGAAAAGGTAACAAACAAACAAAAAAACTCACTTTCGCTTTTATAATATTAGTAAGGATTCAACAGATATTTAAAAAAAATATAGCAGTGGCTGGTCACTACTACTTGCAACATTTATGTATATCTATATAACATTCTAGCACCAAATACTGTAGGAGGTTTTATACCTTAGCAAAACCCGAATGCAGGCTGGTTTTACTATGACAGAAGAAATAAAGAAAGAAAAAACATTTATTAGTCGCAAATTACTACAAGCAACAAAAAAAAAAAAAAATTCAACATGCAAAGAGATTCAAATACTCTAAGTTTTAAATAAAGAATTAAGAAGAATACTATAAAATGCCGTGATTTAGCAAAATATAATCTTGAAAGGATTTTATGCGTTTTTCAGTGCAGAGCTTTTACGAATATGTACGTCACATACATAGGCATTTTCTAGCAGTCAACCTTTGGGTGATACATAGACGAATAGTGGTAGGTGTAAATTATCAATTTGTAATACATGGATATTTAAAATACAATAAAAATAAAACAAAATACCTTAAATATATATCCAAATAGGTAGGTACACAGATATACTAAAATAAAAAGCCAAACAATGAAGAAAACATTAACGATGCGATGTGCTGCCGACTTTTACGAATAAACACGCGACCTTTAATCTAAAAAGATAAACAGTTTTATCATTTGCTGAATGTGAAGGATGATCATACAAAGATATATCTGTATATATAAATATAACTTGCAAAAACGCTCCACATTGTGTTTGTCTTAGTCTAAGTTACTTTTAAAATTATTTAATTCGACAGTTTCATTAATTCGGCTGCTAAGCTGATTCAACAGTTTTTGAGAATAAGACAGTTGCTTTGACTTAACAGTTTTCGTAATGTCAGTTTCCTCTATCTGTCAGTTGCCTGACTGACGGTACCTCGACAAAAATTACAATAAACAATTAAATACAACAAAAAATTCGCCAACAACTTAGTTATGAATACCCTCACTCGTCTGCTTTAGATTAAGCTAAGCACGGACGTTGTGTCTCTTTTCTTGTAATAAGAAACCATTAGCAAACTCAGCGCTCTATGCCCATCGAGTGAGCCCTGCACGTATTTAGAATCAGAATAAATTTTTAATTAACCTAAAGAACAACTGTGGCGTTGACAATCTAATATTTAGCTCTTTCCATCTTGTGCCTTTGTCGTAATGTCTCTTTCTCCCGGCAAAAACATGACAACGTTAAGACGGGTTCGCCAACATTCGGGCGGCCATTTTAGATGGGGTTTTAGCATGGGTTTTGTTTACATTTGGTATCGCTTCTCGTTGGCCGTACTGTACATACTAAACTTGTGAAAATCAATCATTATGCGATCAGTGATCGACCATTCTGACACTATTGTAATAGCAGACTTCGGCCCCAGTGCGCAGTCTATATCATATTGATCGGATTGCCAAGTGAATTTTGATATGACGATCTATTTATTAAATAGTGGTCTGGTCATCGCCGTAATATTTTAAGTTGCTTTAACGATATTAATTTGTCAATGCCAAGCATATTATTCCTAGTAATAACATTTCTATTTAATTTCTTACTAGTTAAACAACGGACGTCGGTAAAGTTACATTATTTATCGATAAAATAACAATATGAAATCTACAAACAACGTATTGTTAAATGACGAATTTCTTAGTGCCTTTTACCCGTTTTACTACTTCCACACGATCTTCTGTGTCCGAAAATTTAACATCTACAATAATTGTTTAGAAGTCGCAAAGAGGAAAAATATAATGTGCGCTGTATTCATTAATTGTCTGATGATTTGTTTTTACGGCCTAGTCATGAAATTCACTAAGTTTGATGATATATTTCTAATACCTTACTATTTGGTATACTTTGAATATGCGTTCAATTTTGGAGTTGTGTGTTTCTTTAATTTCTATTTTAGTGGTAATAGTGTGCGTTTGCTAACAATTTTGTTTGAGATTGATAAAACTCTTTTTATTACTAGAGATTTAAAGAAACTGAAGATCGTCACATGGGTGTCAATTGTCTTTATCGTGTCTAACTGTGTTGCCTTTACAGTTTTCAAAGTCACAATCGATCGAAACTGGTCTTTCATGAGAGGCATTTTTGTATCCATATCTGTGCTTTTGGATATGGAACTATTGTATATAACGATAACTGTTAATATATTAAGTACCCAAACTAGAATTTGGAACACTATTGTGGAAAACACACATTTTGGTAAAGTTAACGATGACGAAATAACAGTGGACAACGATACAGCGTTAGAAGAAATTAATGCAGCACTAGAGACTGTTAATGAAGCTTGGAATCTTATAAGGAATTCTTCCGGAATTATAGTAATTCAAAACATTATATTTTGCCATCTGTTTTGTAATGTAAATGTTGACATGGTTGACGTGTCGCGGGTTCGATTCCCGCACGGAACAAATATTTGTATGGCCTACAGATAGTTGTTCCGTGTGTGGATGTTTGTGAATGTTAACTTAAATGTTTGTAAATGCACCCACAATGCAGGAGAAATTCTTAGTGTGGGGCAATGTTTTTTAAAGTAAAAAACATGGTGGATATTTATCTGCCTGTTCTATTCATAAAAACCGGCCACTTGACCGGTTTGGTAAGTAGGACTCTCTCACCGAAGGTTCCGTACAAATTTGTGACATAAACGGCTTAAGACTGCGTAGACTTAAAGGGGTTCTTTTTCAAACATTCAAATTTGAGTGTATGGTTTTAATTTTTAACTCGATATTTCCACGCATACCCGAAATAAAGGATTCTGATAGATAAAAAGACAGACGGACAACAAAGTGATCTTGGAAGGGTTCCGTTTTTGTCTTTTGAGGCACATAAACATGAGAAACAGTTGATCTAGTCCTTTTATTCTTGTTCTAAACCAACGAAGCTACCTAGTTAAAGACTCCTTGGTCCCGTGTCGTTCACACATACACTCTTCTAGGGTACTTTTGATGGTCACGTTTCAAGGAGACTTCTGATTGTCCCAGAAGATATTTTCAATAACGTTTTTAAAAATATGTTAAAATAAAATTTCAATAGCCGATAAACGTGTATTAATTACAATGAGCAGTGTCGCCAACCACATCTTTAGATTTAATAATATATAAGAATATATAATATAATATCTAAAGAAATAAAAAGATTTTATTGCATTGCAGATTGTATTCCACTATGTTACAACGTTCATACATTCTTTGTTTTACGCTGAAATCCTGATACTGTGGTCGAAAAGAAATTTGGTGAGTATTTGCCATTGTTATCGATTGTATGATAAATTATATTTATTTTGGAAGTAGGTTTTTACAATCACTTTTAAGCGGTTTTTTTTTTAACTCAATGACGATGGTTTTTCACCGACTACTCTGAGATGAATCAGCCAAAACAAACTTATACGTCAGCGTCTCTTTTAAGGACTAGATAAAACCTTGGTCAACTTACTTGAGTCCTCATGTAAGTTGACCAAAGTTTTATCTATTATATAGGACCATGCAGATTACTGGCTGAAATTGTCGTTTAAAAAAGCATCATTTAGTAATATGCTGGCTTGCAGGTTTGCGTTTTGTTGTGATCAAGTTAAAATAACACGTTTTAGAGCCTACTGGCAAATCAATCAGAATCAATTTGCAATCATGGCAAAATTCAACAATAAAGTATAAAAAGGAACCTATCTTAAAGATTATAGAAATCAAAATGGGACAATGGAGGATCCTAAAGCGATAGCATCAGCATTTAACGACTTCTTTATTGACCAAGTACAAAGTGTAGGAAATAAAAGACATATAATTATCTAGATTAATATAATAAATTATGGAAAAATAAATAGGATTCAGACAAAAAACCATTAATATGGCAATTTACAATCTTTTATCTCCAGTTTGATGAATTTTGACAGTAAAGTTCCTGTATGTGCTATATTGACTGACATGACTAAAGCATTCGATTATGTATGTAAGTCACGACGTCCTTTTAAAAAAAAACTTTAACCTTAATGCCCGAAACCAGTTAACAGAAATAACTAGAATTTCTCTCGATACGACACGCGAGTTTAAGTATTCATTAAACAGTAGCATAATCAAATATGGTGTACTACAGGGTAGCGTTTCAGGCCTACTATTATTTATTTATTTATTTAATTATTTGCTACGTCTAACGCAACATCCGATGGTGTTATTTCGGTATTTGATCATGATAGTACTGTGATAATAAAATTTAATGGCAACAGAGATTATGAAGATGATATTAATAAAGCATTGGAAAATATTATTGATTGGCTTTACATAAATAACCTAGTAATATATCAGTTTGAGTCCCGAGCAAGTAAAAAAAATATGACGGAATCACAAGTTTTTAATAATTTTCAAGTAGAATCCTGAGCATATCTAGAAGTTAAAAGACAGGAGATGCAAACAATTTAGCTCTTCTGTAATATACATAACTATTCATTTCAGTAGCGTGAACACATTACTGTGATTTTAACACGCAACAAAGTGCATTGTGTGTAAGTCCTACAACAAACGGATTATAATATTTTAGATTAAAATAAGTTAAAGTGGTATCCTTACCCAGCTTAACCAAAATAAAACAATGAACAGGAAATGATAGGAAAAGATTGAAATAACGTATATAAGCGCGTTCAGGAAAAGCATTAATGTTGTTTTATTTTTTGACCGTAACATTATTGAAACTAGAAATCATTATTTACCGGGTAAATCTTAGTTTTATCTGCTGCAATTAATTCTTATTTTCGTTTGAAGAAAACAATATTTTTTTAGCAAAATAGTTTTATTTTTAAGATATTATGCGTTTCCGAACGTGATAATGTCAATGCGCGACACTTTTGACTGAAAAATTTAAAGTTACTTTGTCTCACGCAGTGAGCAAAATGTAGTAATACACATAAGCTAATACTTTTTATTACTCATTATTTATCTTTACTAAAACATTTTCAGGAACTGGAATTCATGGTTCTCAGCCATGCCGTTGGTATGGTATTGTTGCTTTCTAAAGGATTCTTCGTTGAAACGCAATTATGTGTTGCTTGTGAAGGATTTTACAGAGAAATCACTAAAGCTCATACCAGTGTGATTTTAAAACTATCCCAAAACTGTAAGTATGTAGAAAAAATCCTTGAAGTAAAATTTCAGGTACTTAGTAAAAAATTGGATTATGTGACTAAGTTTCAACGGCGTGTTCGTGTTCCATGCGCCTCAAAGAGATGTCAGCTAAACAGAGGAGCATGTCAGGGCTCCTGCATGTCAGGGTTACAGGTTGTTCAAAAGAGATACCGAGGCCCCGGATCCCAAAGGGTACAAGGAAGACCGTGCATGGGTTCTAGTTAGTAAAAGTCTGACACTCCTTCTCACATCGCCTAAAGTTATTTTTTGGGGGAAGTTATTTGATCATATTCCATACAAAAAAAATGCATATGAAGAAAATGTTTAAATGATGAAAAAATAATATAAGTGAAACATATTTAAAAAAAAACGGCACAATATAAAATGCATTTTAACGGTTTAGACTGACAGTAGTAGTTTTTCCCGATTAACAGTTTTAACCGTAACATAAACTTGTCCTAGCATTGCCATGCACATTAAATTAAGGACTTCTAGTGATATTTAGTAGATTTTCAAGTTATATGACACGCTGATATTCACATAATAAATTGTTTTGTTAATTATAAGTTATTTTTGCAAGTAAATGTGTGAAACATTGAAGTTTGCGATTTATATGCCTTTTTTTTTTTTTTTTTTCGGGTGGGAAATCATCCAATGACTTCCCCCGCTCTGGGTGGAGCGGGGGGGCATGTCAGACTTGTACTGACTAAAACCCACCCATGTTTCTTCTATTGCCCATTACGTTCCGAGGCCGCGGTATCTCTTTCGAACAACCCGCAACCCCGGCAGGCAGAGGCTCTGGCAAGCCCCTCTGCTTTGCTGACTCTATTTGAGGCGCGCGTGACACACGAACGCGCCGTCGACACGGCCTGTCGTCAATCGACGGACGGACGGTGAACTACCCATTGCTCACCGCCCACAGGCCCGCATTTACGGTGGCCGGAAGTCGTCTCGCGGCGCCCGGCGCCATGGGCGTCTCCCGCGGCGGCTGGGTTGGGCAGATGTTCTCTCCCTCAAACGCCCGGCCACCTCCTTCGCTAACATTACTGCTTCGCAGAAGGTGGTGACCGCTTCCCATTCCCTCTCGCTCCGGACCATGGCCTGGACCAGGGCCGGACGCGAGAGATCGCCGCCGCCGATCGCCTCTACGAGGGCATGGCGGTGCTCCGCCCAAGCCGGGCAGATCGCCACTGTGTGCTCCACCGTGTCCTCCGGGCGATCGTCACAATGGTGACACCCGGGCGCTTCCTCCCGCCCGATGATGTGCAGGAACCTCCCGAAACTTCCGTGTCCGGTGAGGACCTGCGTCAGGCGGTAGGTGAGGACGCCATGACGCCTCTCCAGCCACTCCTCAAAGAGGGGACTTACCGCCACTATTGTAGCGTGCCCTGCACGGGGTTGCGACAGTCGCTCTCTCCATGCCACCATGAGATCGCACCGAAGGTCTGCCCGCCGAGCGGCAACTTGCCGCGGCAGTGGGTTTTCCCCCCGGTGTAGTGCCTCTGCGCGCCACTCAAACAGGCGCGCGAGGACTATCGCCTCCAGATCCCACGGTGGCAGTCCGGCAAGGAGGCTTGCTGCCTCGCCGGAGATCGTGCGGTAGCCCCGGACAAGCCGTATGGCCACCACCCTTTGGGGCGCGTTCAGATAGTGGACGGCGCGCCGCCCTAAAGAACGCGCCCATACTGGGGCCCCGTAAAGGGCCATGGACCGCACGACTCCGGCATAGAGCCTACGGCAGGAGGCGTTTGGCCCCTTGAGGTTGGGCAGGAGCCGCTTGAAAGCAGCCCCCGTCCGCTCGAGCTTGGGAGCCAAACGTCGGAAGTGTTCGACGAAGTTCCACCGGCTGTCGAGGACGATTCCCAGGTACTTCATCGTCGACCCGACGCCGATGCGAACCCCTCCTACCGTCAACTGGGATCCCGACGGTGGCGTGTTTCCGCGGCCATGAAAAACCATGGCCTCGGATTTGTGCAAGGCCACCTCGAGACCCAGTAGCCGGATCCTCTCCACGACTATCGCAACCCCGCGTGTCATATTGTCGGCCGCCGCCTGGTGCGACCCCCCCTGAGCCAGGACGAGCGTGTCGTCAGCGTAGCAAACTACACTGACGCCGCTGGGGAGGTCGGCGCGCAGCACCCAGTCGTAACCGATGTCCCACAGGAGCGGCCCCAAGACCGATCCCTGTGGGACACCGCACGACATCTCTCGCCGGTTCCACTCTCCAGAGCGACCGGGGTATATGACGGCCCTGTCCGTCAGATATGCCCCGACCACACGACGAAGATAGGTCGGCATCCGGTGGTATTGGAGTGCCTCCCTGATACAGCTCCAAGGCATGGTGTTAAACGCGTTAGCGATGTCGAGAGACACCGCCACGACAACCCCACCCCTGGACACTGCAGCCCCCGTCGTAAAGGCTCTCACGCGCATGATGGCGTCCACCGTCGAGCGCCCCTTGCGGAAACCATACTGGTGATCCGCAAGATCCGGCCCCGTCCCCACAAGGTGCCCGACGAGGCGGTTTGCAATTACTCTTTCAAAGAGCTTGCCCACCTCGTCGAGCAGCACAATGGGCCGGAATGCGGACGGAGAGTCCGCAGGGCGCCCCGGCTTCTGAATGAGGACCAGCTTCCCCGTCTTCCAACGAAGTGGGAACTGGCCTCTCTCCAAGCATGCGCTTAGGAGCCCTAGTAGTCGGGGCCCGAGAGCCTCCAGGGCCAGGACCCAGGCTTTGCCATGCAAGCCATCGGGTCCCGGGGCGGTGTTTTTGGCTTTCAGCCTGCCCACCGCCGCTCTCAGATCCACCCCAGTCACCTCCGGAACGTCGTCGTCGTCGTTGTCCTCGTGGTCCGCTTGTGGCACCGCAAGCGGCGGAGCCATGGGCGGAGGAGCATGCTCCCCTCGCGAAGGGAACAGAGCGCTCACCACATCCTCAACTAGTTGGGGCCGGAGACTCTGCGTCAGCGGGGGGGTCCTGGTGCGGAGTTTATCCCGCACCATCTTGTATGGGCGCCCCCACGGATCCCCGTCCAGAGACTCCAGCATCTCCTCGCGGGCCAGATCCTTGGCCCGCAAGACACCTTCTAGGAGGGCGGTCTTCGCCGCTCTGTACCCCTCATATAGCTCCGCCTCAATGGCTGCCGCATCCGGTGCTCTGATGCGGAGCCTGCGGTGCCTGGCGTACCGGTGTCGCGAAGTGACGCATGCCTCTCGCAGTGCCGTCAGCTCGCGCGACCACCAGTACACCTGACGCCGGGCGCTTCCAGGCCGGACTCGGGGCATTGCCACGTCACTGATCTCCGACATGGCCTCCTGGAACCAGTCCGCCTCATGGTTAGTGTCGGCAGGCCTGTCCGGTGATGACACCCAGGCCTGCACGATCGAGGCTTCCAGGAGGAGCTCCCGGTCCAGCTGTTTCAGCGCCCAACGCGGACCACTCGGGGCCTGTAGGACCGGCGCGCTGGAGGTCTGGGTGGAGACGTCGAGCTGGATATACCGGTGATCGGAGTAGGTCTCCACCTCCTCCATGACGCGCCAGTCAACGACACGCGGCGACAGAACGGGGCTAGCGAACGAAATGTCCACCACCGACTCGCCCCGCATCCGCACACACGTGGGGACAGAACCCCGATTTAGGACGACCAGGCCTGTCTCCAGTGCCCAGTCCTCCACAATCCTTCCCCGCACATCCGTGTAGCGAGAACCCCAAGCCAAGTTCTTGGCGTTGAAGTCCCCGAGCACTAGCACGGGGAGGGAGGGGTTACCGACGACGACGGTCAACTCTCTCAGGGAGTTGTGGAACTCGGCGAGAGTTCGGCTCGGGGAAAAGTAGACACCCGCTACGACTATATCCCCGAACCGTGCCGCGACGCACCCCTGACCCTTCCTGACACCCTCGAAGGACAGGGTACCGGCGGCGGCCGACGAGATGATGGTCACTGAGCCGCTCAGGTCCTCAACCCAGTCGTCCCTGGGGAGGACAAAGTACGGCTCAGCGACCACGGCGATATGAATCGACCACTGCGCCATGCTCTGGAGCAGGAGATCCTGAGCGCAGGCACAGTGGTTGATATTCGCCTGTAGGAGGCGTAATGGGGCCGTTATTGGCACTCCATTACAGCCCCCTCCTGGGCTCCCTCTGTTGGCCCGGCTGCCACCGCTGTGGCGTCAGCGGCGGCAGTGATAGCAGCGGCAGCAGCGGCGACAGATGCGGCGGCGGCGTTGGTGGCGGTGGTCGCGGAGGACCTTCCCCTGCCCCTGGTTGTGACCGGGCTGACCGCAGCGGAAGCACAGGCGGCTGCGGTCCACCTCCGAGCACTTGACTGCCACGTGGTGACCCACGTGACAGCGGAAGCACCTCAGAGGTCTGGGCTCCAGCAGTTTGACCTGCGCGGAGACCCAGCCCACCAGGAGCCTTCGGCCCTCCACAATCTTTTTGGCCGCCGTCACGGGGCAGCTAACCGTCACGGTTCGCATGCCCTCGTGGTCAGGACGCACGGTGCCCACTGCCTTCACCTGGTCGGCAGGGCACCCACCAGTCCTGACGACGGCAGCCACCACCTCCTCTTCCACCACGGAGTCGTCCAGGCCTGAGATGCGCAGACTTGCGCACTTGACGGGCCTGGACACTCGGGCCTCGTCCGCATCTAGGGACGCCCTGAGCTTTTCAGCCAGGGCGTCGGCGGACGAGTTGCTTGTTGCACCGGGAATCTCCAGCATC
Source organism: Ochropleura leucogaster (assembly GCA_958449745.1). Taxonomy (NCBI): domain Eukaryota; kingdom Metazoa; phylum Arthropoda; class Insecta; order Lepidoptera; family Noctuidae; genus Ochropleura; species Ochropleura leucogaster. The sequence continues at coordinate 2,720,744 of OY288221.1, read as the reverse complement.
CGCGCCCCAGTCGCTGTGACTTTGAGCCGGAGTCCCCCGGTGATCCCGAGCTCCTCTAGGTTTACCGCCGCCTTTGCCTTTGAGAGCACGTCGCGGTAGGTGACGCCCCTTTTCTCCGCGTCCGGCTGCAGTGTGACCACCACAGCCGCGGTCTTTGGGGCGCGAAGCCTAGCCGCGACGTTTCGCCGCTGCTTCTGCGCCTTCTTGTGGGCAGCCTTGGCCGCCTTGCGCTTCCTCTTTTTTTGCCCGACCACTTCCCATCCGGCTTCGGCCGTCTGGGGTTCAGGTGGTGGGGCGATGGTGGTGGTGGCAGGCGCAGGTGCCTTCGCCGCTCTGCCTCTCCGTCCCGCTTTCTTAGCCGGCGCCGGGTTTGCCGGAACCGGTTTCGCCGTGGCCTGCGCCGGTCTCGGCGCGGCCCGCGCCGGTTTTGCCGGGGGCGGTCCGGCAGGGACCGACGCGGGTTTCACCGGAGCCGGCTTTGCAGGGGCGGACGCGGGCTTTGCCTTATTCTGGCGTGGAGGGGCTGTCGGAGTCCTGCAGCTGGGCCGGCCTGATGACTTCGGTCCAGCGGCAACAGCCGAGTATGAGGCCGACCCCGGGCCCCCTTTTGCCGTTCCCGTGGCCTCGCCTGCTGTGACTGGACCCTTGCTTGCCGCCAAGGGAGGACGCAGAACTATGCCCTCCAGGACGGAAAACCGCGCCTGAAAGGCAGCCATCTCTTGCCGAACCAGGTTAAGAACCCGATCCTCAACCGGAACGGCATGGCTCTCCGTCTGCTGCCCCCCCATGGGTGTTTCGGGGGACCTCCTTCCCTGAAGACCAGCCAGATCCGCCTGGAGCTTCCGGTTCTCCTCTAAGAGGAGCTCCGTGGCGGCTGTCAGGCGGGCCACCTCCGCCCGCAGTTGGGCCACCTCGTCCGACGCAGGAGGGGGCGCAAAGCTGGCTTCTGCTGCCGCAATTATGGTAGCCGCGGCCGTGCCCACGGCCTTAAATTTGGTGGACTTCTTAATTTTGTAGGCCACGTCCTTGACCGCGGCCTCCACTGCCTCCGCAAACCTGGCCTTACGCTCCTGGTTGGAGCCGCCATCTGCACTTGCCTCCACGCTCGGGGAGACCTCCTCAGGGTCGGAATCGTCCGGGGGCCCCCCAGACTCACCAGCCTTCTGGGTCAGAGGGCCCTCGCCCTTGCCTCGGCCACGGCCACGCACTCCACCGCGCTCGCGCACTCCACCACGCTTGCTAGTGGGGATCTTGCGTGCCGAAGCCAGCTCCCCTTCGGTGGTCGACCCCTGGTCGTCCACCTGCCTGGGCCGCTTGAGGAAGGACTTAGCGTCCGCCCTCGTAGCAGCTCCGGCCCTTTCGCGGCGGGAGCTCGCTGAGCTTCCCGCGCTCACCACACTCGATGCGGTGTCGGACTCGCACCCCGCATTTATGTCCTCCCTCTCTTCGTCACCCGATTCTCGGTCGGGCACCTGACAAGAGGTCAGGTCTTCGACAGACCGTGACCTAGTGGAGCCTCCTCGGCTCTTGTTGCCAATGGCAAGCGGAAGATGCTTGTTAGCCCCCCCAGAGTACGAAGGACTTGACGGCCCCGAAGGAACCGTGGCGGACTCCCCAACTGCTAAGCAGCTGGTACCGCCCTGGGGTATCGTTTTTGCAATCATCTTGTTGTCCATTTTTGTGTTTTCCTTTGAAGGGTGAGGTCCCTGTCTCCCACTCTCGATAGCCTACGAGTGGTCACCAGAGGTCGGCTAGTTCCCTGGCGGGGCGCACTAACGACTGAAATACCCGTCAGCCATTCATCTCCTCGCGGTGCGCCGGCGCTTGAAATTCGGGGTGATTTTTTATAGAGGTTGTCTACCTCGCGGTCCGGGCGGTTAAGCCAAGACTTTCGGTCCCAACGCGAGTCGTGATCCACGACACTCCGTTTGGGGTTACGATATCGACGGGGACAGAGAAGGAGTGCTTCCTCTGTCTGCTCGGGGCATGGTGAGTGCACACCGAGCCCGCCCTTGCTCCTCCGCTGTGCCCTCTGCTTATCAGAGGGTCACGCGGAACAACGCACCGGTGGTCCGGGTTGGACCCCTCCCACGTCAGAATATTCGCCACGGACAGTGGTCTTCCCCAAGGGATAGGAATTTCTCCCCGTTACTCGGGGAATGCCACTGTCCGCGCCCAGGGTGCACCGGCCCAGCAACTGCTGCTCCCACTCAACGGATCGAGGAGGGCAGCAGCCACTAGGCACACGTGGAGGTTTTCTGACTTTGCACCCCGATTTATATGCCTCAAGGTGTATCGTGACTGCCGTGGGGTTGCGGATTGTTTGAAAGAGGCACCGCGGTCTCGAACAGAAAGGGCAGTAGCAGGAACATGGGTGGGTTTTAGTCAGTTCAAGACTGAACGCACTCCTCCCCAAGTTGCCAACCCAAAAAGGTGTATCGTGTATTGGTCTAGGCTACATTTTTTTTCAACTTTTTGTAATTACTTCCTTACAAAAATTATAAAAGGGCAAGTGAGTTTGTTTGTTACCATTTCCCGCTTTAATGGCTAAACCGATTTAGATGAATTTTGGTACAGAGACAGTTGGGAACCAGGAGACAGACATAGGCTAATATTTTTTTGAAAAAAGTGGGATGTGAAGGAGAAAGAGGGAAGAAAAGGGAAAACTTAGCGTTGCTATTACAAATCAATAAGGCGCAAGGAACTGTGTTACCCCGAATTTAACGCGAGCGAAGCCGCGGGCAAAAGCTAGTAATCCATATTAGTAAAAAAATATTAATTAACTTTATTTCTGACGCAGTCACACTGTGTAATATTTACATAATTATGCTTGGTTCCAGTGCCATCAAAAAGGGTCTGGAAGAACATGTATCGTATCATACAGGGGGATTTTGAGAAGCTCAGCGCGTGTGGAGTATTTGTCGTAGACGCAGCAACGCTGTTGCATTTCTGTAACCTTATCACAACATATATTATAGTATTACTACAGTTTGCATTTCTGTAATGTTTTGTCTTTGTATCTTTTACTGTTGTGAAATTAAATAATATATGGATAAAAAATATCTAGATAATTTTAGTCGATTCACAAAAATATACAACAGTTGAATTCAATATCGTTCAGTTTAAAGCATGGAATAATCTGGACCAGGTTCAGGTTTTGGTGTGAGCTACATGTTGATTAATTTTATACGAATAAATCGTAAAGCTAAAACTAAAGTGTGTGAGCTCGTTCGTTAAAATTCAGCAGTGTAGATAAATGGTTAATGTTTTATCTATTGTTTGTCTTTTTGTTTTAGTATATCCGTGTACCTTCATTTTGATAAATATTTATTATTTATGTACACACAGAACAATATATAAAAAGTACATAAGGAAAAAAAATCACAAAGGTACTGCTTATTTCATAAAAAAAATCTCTTCCAGCAGACCTGCGATAGGACAGATGGAAAAAATAAACACGTAGACACAGTGTGTAAAGAAAAATAACAACTTAAGCACTAACTTAAATAAACAAAACTTTATCAATACAGAAAAACATACTAATAGAAATAATAAATACATGTTTCCATATATACAATCTGAAATACTTAATACATATCTAAAATATATACAAAATATCAAACTATAGAGGAGAGGTAGTGTTCTTTGACCAGTTTTTTAAAAACAGAGATAGTTTTAGCGCCACATACATACATATTCATATTCATAGTATTTTGTTTTATATTTGTCGTATTTTATATAACCATGTATTACTAATAAGTTATTTTCTGTCTTACACCTACCATTATTTGTCTCCGCATCACCCAAATGTGAACTGCTAGGAAATGCCTATGGCATTAAGTCTCTTTACTTTATGCTTAGAAGTGTCAAATGATATGGTTGCTCTAATGGCGTAAATACTAGTTTTATGAAATATGCTGTCCAAGTCGGGGTGCCCTCCTGCCGGGGTTGCGGGTTCTTCGAAAGAGATACCGCGGCCTCGGAACACAAAGGGCAATAGAAGGAACATGGATGGGTTTTAGTCAGTACAAGTCTGACATGCCTCCATGGGAAGTCATTGGATGATTAAAAAAATAATAATAATAATAATAAACACGGGTTGTTCTAAGTCTCGAGCTAGCTTCACTCAACGATGGCAAATGATGACTCGACTTTGTGTGATCATAATTACATAACTGGAAAAAAAAACATCCACAAAAAAATAACCCCGATTTTACACTACATCGGTGGCAGAAAAAAAGTCGATGAAACAAATAAAACCACCGACTTATGTAAGTAATATTTAGACTGCGAGTCCTATTTATACATTACGAAAATTGTTTGAAATGAAGCCATGGTTCGGCCTATAAAAGCAACATTCAAAAATACACATTACATTGTTGAACGCACTTATGGAGATATTTTATCCAAATTAAATGACTATCGATTGATACAAAAATGTATGCTACTATTAAGGCTCTACTGCTCACAGAAACAGACATGCCTTCCGGTACTTCTGTAGTGTCTCAAGCTGAAGAAGAAGAAGAAGATCAAGAATTAAAAGATAACGATGTTGTTATTGAAACAGAATCGTTCAATGAATGTGTTTCAACACCAGACAATTTACTGGAAAAGGGCCTGCAATCAGCACTTAAGCCAATGAATATCATGCATGCCATGTTCTTCTGCGCTAAGTACAAAATTCAAGGCAACGTTATCTCAACAAAGAGCGCTTTAAACGATATAATGTCAGTCGTCATTGCACTCTCATTAGTCTGTGGGGACTTTTATTTTACACTCGGAACGTTCTCAATCAATTTTAAAGATTTCGATTTTATTCTACATTTAACTAAATGGCATTCATTTTCTTTATTTGTTTTGTCAAATCTCTTGAACTGCTACATCAATATCTTTCAGAAACACAGTAACGTATCTTTTGTCATGAACATCCAAAATGTCTACAGAATTCTAAAAATGTGCAAAATTTTTCGTCACTTTATTATCCCTAATTGGGTTTTTGTGATTGTGTTGAACAGTTTTCATGTTTTTTGGATGGTTTATGTCTATATAATATTTGAAGATATAGGTTTTGCATATATTTTTTTGTCATATTATTATATTTGCGTTGACATGCATATGTTATATGCTTCAAGACTACTGAAACTTATGATGAAGCCCCTCCAAAATTGGGTCAAAAATGTACAGAGGTCAAAATGCGTAAATAAACCACTAAATGAATGTTATTGGAAGGCAATGTTCGATGCGTATATGGAAATTATAGATCATACAAAATATTTGAAAAGAATACACATCTAACTGTAAGTATAAACTTACTAATATTATAAAAGCGACAGTGAGTTTTTTTGTTATGTCTTCACGCCTAAATGGGAAAACAGATTTTGATTTTTAGTACAGACATTGTACAGTTGGGAACGGACATAGGCTACTTTTTGTCTCTTTCTTATCCCCCACTTCCCTAAAATAGGGGTTGAAGTTTGTATGGAGCATTTCGCAATATTCAAGGTAGAAAGCAAAAAAATAGTATGCAGACTATTTGTAACTTACAAAACATCATTGCATCTTTTTGAAGTTATACTTCTTTTGGCGCGATGGAGAAAAATGATGAGAGTGATTTGCGCGCGCACAGCGACATCATGAAGTTAGTTATAGGTGTTCTAGTAACTGTGTTCATGTTGTATATTCTAGTATTTTTATATTTATATTCTTTTGGTGTTTTTATTAAGCTATTGCATAGCTTTTAAATCAATTTCACATTCCAAGCTACCCTTGCCGAGGTTTAGAAATGGATGGGTAACCACAGGGGGCCAGGTTAAGCAACCTTTGCCAAGGTTTGGAAATGGATAGGTTAACACACGGGGACTGGTTAAGCAACCTTTACCAAGGTTTAGAAATGGATGGGTTACCATACGTGACAAGGGGACAGGTTAAGCAACCCTTGCCGAAGTTTGGAAATGGATAGGATACCACACGGAGCCAGGTTAAGCAACCTTTGCCAAGGTTTGGAAATGGATGGGTTAACACACGGGGACAGGTTAAGCAACCCTTGCCGAGGTTTGGAAATGGATGGGTTACCACAGTGGGCCAGGTTAAGCAACCCTCACCAAGGTTTAGAAATGGATGGGTTACCACACAGAGCCAGGTTAAGCAACCTTTGCCAAGGTTTGGAAATGGATGGGTTACCACACGGGGACAGGTTAAGAAACCCTTGCCAAGGTTTGGAAATGGATGGGTTACCACACGGGGACAGGTTAAGCAACCCTTGCCAAGGTTTGGAAATGGATGGGTTACCACAGGGGGCCAGGTTAAGCAACCCTTGCCGAGGTTTGGAAATGGATGGGTTACCACACGGGGACAGGTTAAGCAACCCTTGCTGAGGTTTGAAAATGGATGGGTTACCACAGTGGGCCAGGTTAAGCAACCCTCACAAAGGTTTGGAAATAGATGGGTTACCACAGGGGGCCAGGTTAAGCAACCCTTGCCAAGGTTTGGAAATGGATGGGTTACCACAGGGGGCCAGGTTAAGCAACCCTTGCCAAGGTTTGGAAATGGATGGGTTACCACAGGGGGTCAGGTTAAGCAACCCTTGCCGAGGTTTGGATATGGATGGGTTAGCACAGGGGCCAGGTTAAGCAACCCTTGCCGAGGTTTGGATATGGATGGGTTAGCACAGGCGCCAGGTTAAGCAACCGTTGCCAAGGTTTGGAAATGGATGGGTTACCACATGGGGCTAGGTTAAGCAATCCTTGCCAAGGTTTGGAAATGGATGGGCTACCACAGGAGGCCAGGTTAAGCAATCCTTGCCAAGGTTTGGAAATGGATGGGCTACCACAGGAGGCCAGGTTAAGCAACCCTTGCCAAGGTTTGGAAATGGATGGGTTACTACAGGGGGCCTGGTTAAGCAACTCTCACCAAGGTTTGGAAATGGATGGGTTACCAAAGTTTTTTTTCTTTACACCAAAGAAGTATAACTTCTAACGAGTGTACATAAGTACACACACCCCTTTTTTTTAATTTGCCCCCGAACTCTTAAAAGAGGGAGTGTTAAAATTACACTCCCTCTTTTGTATGGGAGTTTTAAAGGTAAAAAGCTAAAAATCCAACGAAAAATACCTGCAAATCAGTTAAGAGGAACCGTGTTACCTGGAATTTAACGCGAGCAAAACCGCGGTCATAAGCTAGTAATGAATAAATATATACACACTATAGACGAAAGAGACTGAACCATACGACACAGGGTATCCAAGTGTGAGGTAGCAGGTACTGTGTTATACCGAATTTAAAGCGAGCGAAGCCGCGGGCAAAAGCTAGTAAATAAATATTGTGTCCCAGTGATGAAGAAGTATTAATTGTTTTAATGTTTCGCTTTGTTTTAGGTATTATTTTACACCATACATACAACATCGAAAACTTTGATTGCAATATTTCTACGTATTGAAATAAAAAAGAAACTTTCAAGAAGTGAAAGCAATATATTGGTAAGGTTATAAATTTGTGCCATGTACTGATAGAACAAACCAAATTGATAAATAACTTTTAAATTTCATTCTAGTTTGCAGTACGTTCGTTTATATCCCTAACGTGGGTCATAAAGAACATGCTCCTGGTCATATTTTTGAGCGTGGAGAGTGAGAGATTCTACTCATCTATAATAGACGTCCGAAATACTTGTCTACAACTTGTAAACGGAAGAGAATGTTCAGGTAAAAGAAATAAATATCTTGGGACAACTCACACACGGCTATCTGATCCTAAGCTAAGCAGAGCTTGTGTTATGGTAACCAGACAACTGATATACATACTTATATAATTTATAAATACAAACATATTATAGATAAATCACACCCAGACACAGAACAAACAATCATGCTCATCACACAAAGTTTGTCCTGGGTGGGAATCGAACCCACGACCTCCGGCTCAGCAGTCAAGGCTACTAACCACTAGGGGTCGGGTTCCCTCTATCTGGCAGAATCTTGATGCTCCGAATTTTTTTTGGCATAACACACTTAGCATAATTTTCTTTTAACGAACATTTTAAAGGCATAAAAATTATTTGGTATAATTATCATTTAGCATAATGTTTAAAACTTCGAATTAACAATGGCATACTTTTAAGATGGCAGAATTACATTTAGTATAATTACGACTCGCAGAGTTAAAATTTCGCATAATATATTATTTGGTATAATTTCACTTGGCATACTATGCAGACGGCAGTAATGGCTAGGTTAGAATAGGTTAAAACTGTAACCTCCTACGCACGAGCCGAGCGAGCGAAGCGAGCGGTGCCGCGGCAGCGGCCGGCGAGTGCCAGAAACGACTTGCGTTAATAGAAAAAAGAGATTGTTTTAAGTAGGTTACCCGGTACTGAACTATTTAGATTAGGATACCTAATTAGTTATTGAATTCAATGACATAATCTCAAATTCAATTAAACAATAACTAAAATAAATGACATTATTTTAAAGAAATAATTAATCAAAATAAATGACAACTTATAATGACAAAGATGACCCTAACTATAAACTTTCTACGATATGACAATTCTGCCGTTTAATGATCATCCATATAAAATATATTATGCCAAAAGACGATTCTGACTGTGAACTTTCTGCGATATGATGTTTCTACTTTTTAAATATTATGCATATGAAGTTTATGCCTAGAGATGATTCTGACTTACAAAATTATGAGTTTGGAATGTATGATAAATGAGTGTCTGCTAAACTATTTTCTGCGAAATGAAGTTTATGCTATACGTTGTTATGCAAAATAAAATTATGACATAAAAAGTTCTGCTATAAAGGGCGGACCCATAGCAGAACTTTTTATCCTTTTTATATTTTAACTTTTTTGGCCGATACTCATTTGTCATACATTCAAAACTCATAATTTTGTAAGTCAGAATCATCTCTTGACAGAAATTTCATATCCATAATATTTCAAAAGTAGAAACATCATATCGCAGAAAGTTCACAGTCAGAATCGTCTTTTGGCATATATTTCACAACGATAATCATCAAACGGCAGAATTGTCATATCGCAGAAAGTTTAAAGTTAGAATCATCTTTGTCATTATTTGTTGTCATTTATTTTAATCTTTAAAATTATTTTGTTTTTAGTTATTATTTAATTGAGTTTGAAATAATGTCATTTATTTTAGTTATTATTCAATTGAGTTTGAAATAATGTCATTTATTACAATAAGTAATTATCGGGTCCACCCTTTATAGCAGAACTTTTTATGTCATAATTTTATTTTGCATAACAACGGATGGCATAAACTTCACTTCGCAGAAAATAGTTTAGCAGACACTCATTTTTCATACATTTTAAACTCATAATTTTGTAAGTCAGAATCATCTCTAGGCATAAACTTCATATCCATAATATTTAAAAAGTAGAAACATCATATCGCAGAAAGATCACAGTCAGAATCGTCTTTTGGCATAATATATTTTATATAGATGATCATTAAACGGCAAAATTGTCATATCGTAGAAAGTTTATAGTTAGGGCCATCTTTGTCATTATAAGTTGTAATTTATTTTGATTAATTATTTCTTTAAAATAATGTCATTTATTTTAGTTATTGTTTAATTAAATTTGAGATAATGTCATTGAATTCAATAAGTTATAAGGTATCCTAATCTAAATAGTTCAGTTCCGGGTAACCTACTTAAAACAATCTCTTTTTCTATTAACGCAAGTCGTTTCTGGCACTCGCCGGCCGCTGCCGCGGCACCGCTCGCTTCGCTCGCTCGGCTCGTGCGTAGGAGGTCACAGTTTTAACCTAACCTAACCTAGCCATTACTGCCGTCTGCATAGTATGCCAAGTAAAATTATACCAAATAATATATTATGGGAAATTTGAACTCTGCGAATCGTAATTATACAAAATGTAATTCTGCCATCTTAAAAGTATGCCATTGTTAATTCGAAGTTTTAAACATTATGCCAAACGATAATTATACCAAATAATTTTTATGCCTTTAAAATGTTCGTTTAAAGAAAATTATGCTAAGTGTGTTATGCCAAACAAATTTCGGAGCATCAAGATTCTGCCAGATAGAGGGAACCCGTAATTATCCTAATCAAAATAGTTCAGTTCCGGGTAAGCTACTAAAAACAATCTCATTTTTCTATTAATGCAAGTCGTTTCTGGCGTCGTTTCTTTCGTAGGAGGTCACAGTTTTAACCTAACCTAACCTAGCTAATTCTCCCATCTGCAAAGTATGCCAAGTAAAGTTATACCAAATAATCATCGCTCTAAATGAGCATTATGCTAAACGATATTATGCGAAATTTGAACTCTGCCAATCGAAATTATACTAAATGTAATTCTGCCATCTTAAAGGTATGCCATTGTAGATTCGAAGTTTTAAACATTATGCGAAACGATAGTTATATCAAATATTTTTTATGCATTTAAAATTTTATTTATTTATTTATTAAAACTTTATGCACAAGTAAAAACTGTACAAAGGCGGACTTAATGCCTTAGGCATTTTCTACCAGTCTACCTTAGGGTGATGCAGAGATAAAACACAGTAGGTGCGATAGCAGAAGTAAAGGATATTAGATAATAATTATTATAAAATATATCTATATATATATACATATACGAATAACTATAAATACTTATATACATACATACAACAAAATTATATAAAGTTAAGAGACCGTAGGAAGACAACAACCACAACTTAATCGCGAGATGAATCTTCCAGCTTCTTGCAAATGTATTCGCGAACTTTCCTTTTAAAAGTAAACGGACTGGTTACCATCCTAATATTCTGAGGGAGCTCATTCCAAAGGAAGACTGCCTGGACGAAGAAAGCAGATTTAATAAAACCAGAGCGGTGAGAAGGACATCGTAAAAGACGATTATTGGCGGAACGAAGATTCTTGCTGTGCGCAGAGCATAAATATTGACAATGAGAAGATAGATAAGAAGGTGAAGTGGGTTTGTTTAGCAAAGAAAATAAGGTCGTCAAAGCTCTCAATGCTCTGCGCTCACGAATGGGTAACCATTTTAAGAGGGAACGATGTGCAGATACATGGTCATATTTGCGTAAATTAAAAACGAATCGAATGCAGTTATTTAGAAGTCGGTCTAGTTTATTGAGGAGATCTGCATTCAGTTAAAATGTTCGTTTAAAGAAAATTATGCTAAGTGTGTTATGCCAAATAAATTTCGGAACATCAAGATTCTGCCAGTTAGAGGGAACCCAACCACTAGACCAACAGGCCCGTCAAATCAGGCCGATCAGTAAATAAAACAACATACATGATATTCACCGCAAAAAAATAAAGTACTTATTACCAGAATTCCCGCCTCTTATCATAAACAATAACATACTAAAAAGATCGAATCACGAAAAATATCTCGGTCTGAGGGTAGATGACAAACTTACTTGGAAACTGCACATCGACCATATAAAAACTAAATTATTGTCATTACTAGCGTCTTTGCGTAAAATTTCAAATTGTATCCCAAGGAAAATACGTACTATTATTTATAACTCATTAGTAAAATCACATCTCGAGTACCTTATTGAAATATGGGGATCTGCCGCGAAAACCATCCTGATGCCTTTACAAAGAACCCAGAACAAAATTATAAAAACCCTGTACCATTACCACTACCTAACTCCAACTAAAACAATATTCGAAAAAACTAAATTATTAAATATCACACAACTATATACATACGGGACTTGCATTCTAATAAAAAAAATCATCACAAACAGCATACAATCAAAATTAAAATTCCAAAAAAAAACAATATCTCATAACTTAAGAAATAAAAACAAATTACTTCGAAGACAAGCTCGGACAAACTACGGTAAAAAAACTATATTGTTCGAAGGAGCACAGCTGTTCAACGATCTACCTAATAATAAAAGATTGTAACAATATAAACACATTCAAAGTAAAACTAAGAAATCATGTATCTGAAATGTAGTCATACCGCTAATCACAAACACGCAACGGAGGTAAAACGTATTTTTAAGATTAATTGTATCTCATTGTAAGTGAACCTATGTAATGTTCTTATGAGAATAAATTCTTTAAACCTAAATACATCGTAAGACTTTGAAATGCAGATGACACATAAAGATAAATGATGAGGAAGAGGATGACCAAAAACTTGGAATGATTGTGTGTAATTTCACACGGTTGGCGCAGTGGCTAACATCGACTGGTTTGCTGCGTGCCACGGGTTCGATCCCTGCATCATCTGCCTAGCGTTTTCCCAACTATGTTGGGGTCAGCTTCCAGTCTTCCGGATGCAGCTGAATATCAGTATTTTACTTGGAGCGACTGCCTATCTGACCTCTATAACCCAGTTAATACTGGGTAATACGATACGATGGGTTTGATCCCTGCACGGAACAAATATTTGTATGACCTACAGATAGTTGTTCCGGGTCTGGCTGTTTGCGTGTGTGAATTTAAATGTTTGTAAAAGCAACAAAGTAAGTTTGTTTGTGTGTAACGTCTTCGCGCCTAAATGGCTAAACCGATTTTGATGAATTTTGGTACAGAGATTGTACCAAAATTCGGTACGAGTTGAGGCCCTTTTTTTGGGTGTGAAATCATCAAATAACTTCCCCCGTTCTGGGGAGGCATGTCAGACTTTTACTGGCTAAAACCCACCCATGTTCTTTCTATTGCCCTTTATGTTCCGGGGCCGCGGTATCTCTTTTGAATAACCCGCAACCCCGGCAGGAGGTAGTTAAGACCCTGGAGACGGACATAGGCTATTTTTGATTAAAAGTGAGAAATGAAGGAGAAAAAGTGAAAACTTAGCTTCGCTATTACAATCAATAAGGCGCAAGGGCTAAAACTACAATTTCACGCGAGCGAAGCTGCGGGTAAAAGCTAGTACAAAATATTTGCCAAAACTGGTGGTTTAACAACCAGTCTACAAATACACTGTCATATAGCTAAAAAAAAAAACTTGTGTTTTACAGATGCTGAAAAAAGAGTGTGCAAAAATATTGCACGAATACAAGCTGCCTCCTTCAGAAAGATGTACGCTTGTGGGCTGTTCACCATAGACGCAACGCTACCTTTGCGTATGTCTGTCTTTATATCAACATACACGATTGTAGTACTACAATTCGAGTTTTTGTGAATCAATCCTTCGTGTTCTATTCTATTAGCTGGTGTCCTGAAATACAGGCATTTTCGTCTAGCTTAGGCACCAGTCTCCCACAATACCTGAAGGGCTACTATGACATCTTATAGCAATTCTTATTCCACTGAGTGAAAGAGATGGTACTAGACACCCTGTATAGCTCTGTCTCTTTCCTTCAGCGGAATAAGAATTGCTTTAAGAGGTCATAGTAGGGCTACTGTAAATCCTTTTAGTTCGCAAAACCTAATAATGTAACTAATTATTTGTTGTGGTGAGAAATAAATGATTATCTTATCTTATCTTATTCTATTTTTGTTTAATCGCAATTAGAGCTGATGTCGACTATTCTACCAATGTTCAGTAAATTGGAAAAACAAATGTGCAAGGTAAAAAAAAACAACTAGAATCTAATGTTAGTTATAAATAAATAAACAAATATCTTTATAAATAAATATCTTGGGACAACTCACACACGGCTATCTGATCCCAAGCTAAGCAGAGCTTGTGTTATGGTAACCAGACAACTGATATACATACTTATGTAATTTATAAATACATACATATTATAAATAAATCACACCCAGACACAGAACAAACAATCATGCTCATCACACAAAGTTTGTCCTGGGTGGGAATCGAACCCACGACCTCCGGCTCAGCAGTCAGGGCCACTAACCACTAGACCAACAGGCCCGTCAAAAGTTAAGTTGTCGTTAAGTTAAATCAAGATCGCAAATTAAATTCTTTGACACCATGTGGATCTTGTCGGGTTGGCATGGGACTGAAACAAACAAAAAATAGAAATAATTAAATAAGTATTAAAAAATTTAAAACATAGAAAATTCTTCGTCTTAATATGCGTTTTATTAAGCTTCAATCTGACAGCATTTATTTGACAACTGCCCATGTCTGTAAGGAGCGCTCAAACTCTGTCCACTTTTAAGATTCTAGTCAAAAAGCACTATCTCTCTCCTTAAACAACAATATTACATAGTTCTTTGCTATTCATGATTGTTATTTTATATATATATTATGTGTATTTATATGTAAGTATTTGTTTTTGTAAATGTTTTAAAAATTGTTTGAAAGATCACTTTTAGCGATAAGACCGCCCATTGTGTCACCCTATTTATAAGTTGTCTAGTGTTATTCTTGTTACTGGTATGGTGTACATAATAAAGAATATTCTATCTATCTATTTAATTTATTAGTTCTACCTTCTTATGGTGTATACCTTATCTAGAAAAAAAAAAAGTTTATACCTAGTATGAAGTTCATAGAAATAGGGTGGCGGAAAAAGTCAATACATATTATGTACAGACGCCTGCACATCAAGCTACTACAATCTGTCAGATTTCTTTGATAGATTTTCGACCTTATTTCTAAAGGATTAGGTTCAAAGTTCATTGGGAAAAATTGACAGTTTCGGGTAGCTTGACCTGCTGGCGTCTGTACTTGAGCTTCAATAAAACATAATTATGTACTTTTGAAAGCTAGTTAAACCAAACCTTTTTTGCTTTTGAATTAAGAATTACAATACATTATGAAAACCCTTTGGCCACCTACAAAACCAGAGTTTCATAACCAAGTTGTTTTTCCTGTTTGTTGAAATTTAATTTTAATTGTTTAAATAAACTTTAAAATAGAAGAGAATATTTATATTTAAAAAACAAATAATTGGCACTATAAATATCTACAATTAAAATCTTAGAGATAATATCGGCAAAACAAAACTAAAAATAAAAAAACTTTGAACAAAAACCAGACATTTTTTTTTATAAATTTAATATAGCCAAGATAGAGCAAATTGCAACAGCACGACAGCGTAGCTAGCAACTAGCGCTATAGTTCTGATAGGTAAATTAGCATCAATGTAGAACATTCCGCAAACAGCCATTCTGCCAAATGTTGCTCGATGAAGGCGTTTCACATTCTTGCATAGCCTCTTCTTAGGATCTGTAATATTAAACAAAACATGACCTGAAGGGCTACTATGACATCTTATAGCAATTCTTATTCCACTGAGTGAAAGAGATGGTGCTAGACACCTTGTATAGCTCTGTCTCTTTCCCTCAGCGGAATAAGAATTGCTTTAAGAGGTCATAGTAGGGCTACTGATCTTTTCGCTTGATTGATGAAAAAAAGTAAAATCTAAGTAGCGCGTTTAAATTTTTGGGGTTTCCTTCTTTTGTTCCGTACCTTAAAAAAAAATTTAGAGGTGGCAAGGGACACCCGGATGGAACAAAGTTCTCGTTGCGACACCACACTGGTCAATGCGAAATAGAAAAATGAAAATATCTGGCTTGCTTTCTATAAGAGAGAGAGAGAGACAGACAGACAGACAGAGAAACATGCGACGCCGCACAGCTTACAATAGCTTACTATAGCAAAAAGTGTCGTGACAACTTTTCGTAAGAATTTTTTCCGTCTAGCCCCGCTACCGCGGTAAAGCTTTTTTTATCAACTTATGCAAAAAAAATAAAAAAAAAAAAACAAATATAATATTTCAATACTACTTTCAATAAAGAAGTCGCAAAAAGAAAAACAACACCCTGGGTTTGATCCAGCGACTATCGATTGTCAATCCGATTCTTTACCAAACACGCTGAACATTGGAATCGAGCATCGAAATAACTGATCGTTTCGTAATGAAAGTGTTAGGTTTTATTTTCGTTACGGAATTTCTTGATTCGGTCGCCGCACTCTAATCAATACTTCTATACTAATATTATAAAGCTGAAGAGTTTGTTTGTTTGAACGCGCTAATCTCAGGAAGTACTGGTTAAAATTGAAAAATTATTTTAGTGTTAGATAGTTCATTTCTTGAGGAAGGCTATAGGCTATATAACATCACGCTACGAGCAACAGGTGCTGAGTAGCGTGGGTGAAACCGCGAGGAACAGCTAGTCAAACGATAAAAAGCTATGCCATAGCTTAAAAAACGGAATCTTAATAAGATCATTTTGCTGTCTACCTGTCTGCATGTCAAGACTCTTTGTCTCGGGAAAGCGTGAAGTTATCTATTTGAAAGAATTAGCATATGAGCTACAGCTACCCTACCATGACGTGTTAAAGCAGAACTTATTCCGCTGAGGGAAAGGGACAGAGCTATACAGTGTGCCTAGCACCATCTCTTTCACTCAGTGGAATAAGTTCTGCTTTAATGATAAATGATAAATGATAAATGATGTTTATTTTGCAAGTAGGTTTTCACAAACACTTTTACACGTCATTTTTTTTTTAAAACTAGATGAGGCCGGTGTTTCGTACCCGACTACTCTGAGAAGAAACAGCCGAAACAAACTCAGAGGTCATAGTCTCTTTTAAAGTCCAGACAAAATAATCTTGGTCAACTTACATGAGGACTATGCAGATAGTGTCTGAAATGGTCTTTTTAAGAAAGCACCACACAGATTGAGTGGACCTGTCCAGTCAGTGCAAGCATTTGTCAGTTATCGTGTAGCTCAACTCATAACCCAAGGAGCTCAACGACACGACGAACAATACCAAAAAAAGGACATTTGTGTAGGTCACTTATAGCACTCAAACTGCCAGACCTTCGTCAAAAAACAAAGTAAATAAAAGAAATGATCCACATGGTCCTCACATTTACAATAAACAAATAAAAAATAAATAATTAATGAGATCATAATGAAATCATAAAATGTCATAAATGAAAATAATAAGAAAATAAAATGTCACTAATCATAATAATAAAAAGAATGTAAAAATAAAGTAAATATTAATGTCAAAGTATATAAAATAAAGGAATAGACAATAAATAAATGAAACAAAGGCAAATTTTGACACTCACTGAGTAAATTAAATTGGAGCAGCTTAATCCCAAGCCTTTTTATCTTCAAGGTAATGATTCATGTTATAGTAAGCTTTGAGACATAGTTTACGTTTTATAAAAGATTTAAATTTATTGAGGCTTAGTGTTTGAATATCGCTTGGCAGTTTATTATAATAACGTATACATTGGCATGTGAAAGTACCTCCTATTTTTTTGAGCCTCGTTGCAGGAACAACAAATTTGTGTTTGTTCCTTGTATTTATGTCGTGGATATCACTGTATTTTTTAAACAATTTTATATTTTTATGCGCGTACAAAAGGTTTTCGTAAATAAACTGAGAGGGCACAGTAAGTATGTTAATCTCTTTAAATTTTTCTCTGAGGGAGTGTCTAGGACTTAATTTATACATTGAACGAATTGCCCTCTTTTGCAAAATAAAAATTGTCTGAATATCGGCGGCATGGCCCCACAAGAGAATACCATACGACATCACACTGTGGAAATAACTAAAATAAACTAAACGGGCTGTCTCTAAATCAGTCAAATCACGAATTTTTTTAACGGCGTATGCTGCTGAGCTAAGCTTTTTTGACAACTTATCTATATGAGGGCCCCACTGAAGCTTAGCATCCAAAGTTAAGCCTAGGAACACTGTATTATCTTCCGGTTTCAACTCTTCATCTTTGATTAGTACACTAGTTTCCACTTGTCTAACATGAGGTAACGTAAACTTAATGCATTTGGTCTTTTTCTCATTTAGAAGTAAATTATTAACGTTAAACCAATTAACGACCTTTGCCAGAGCGCTATTAACATCGTCAGTAGCTAGCTGCTGACGTTTTAGTTTAAATAAAAGAGAAGTGTCGTCTGCAAACAACACTACATCATGATTATCCTTTATGAGGTAAGGCAAGTCATTAATATAAATAAGAAATAAAAAAGGGCCAAGAATGGACCCTTGTGGTACTCCCATGCTTACTACAGATCCGGGAGATCTTTTCCCGTTTACATCAACTCTCTGAATCCTACCACTCAAATATGACGTAAGAAGATTCAGAGAGGCGTTCCGGATTCCGTAGTGGTGTAGTTTTCTGATTAATGTTTTATGGAGAACGCAATCGAAAGCCTTGGACAAATCGCAAAAAATCCCCAAAGCATCACATTTATCTTCCCAGGCATTATAAATGTGTCCTAGAAGTTCAACACCGGCATCAGTAGTTGAACGACCCTTTGTAAAACCGAACTGTTTATTATGCAATAACTTATGTTTATTGAAAAATCTTTGCATTTGATCTAAAATTATTTTTTCAAAAATTTTACTAAATGTTGGTAGCACTGAAATTGGTCTATAGTTAGTAGGGTCTGATGTACTACCCGATTTAAACAATGGTATTATTTTACTATTTTTCATTAGATCAGGAAACTCACCACGGTCAATACAATCATTAAATATAACAGCTAATGAAGGAGCTACAATGGTTATAATGGACTTGGCAACGTCCACAGAATGACCCCATAGATCAGCGGTCTTCTTAACATTTAACATATCGCACATTGATAAGAAGAGTGACACTAACCAAAAAAGCTATTTTTTCAGTAGAAGCATTTAAAGTTTTACCAAACAGTAATTACGAGTTTTGCACCAGAAAGCATAGAAAATCGATATCATGTTCATATTTATATTACAGAGAGTATTAAACACGACCGGAATGTATTTTTTGTTTTGTAAAAAAGTATTTTTAAGTAATAGATTTTTCCAAAAAACCCTTTTTAGTGACGTTATGCTATTAATGAAAATGTTCTACATTTCCTCCTTCATGACAAACAATCGACACAATATCTATACAAAAAAATAATTCTGCAAAGAATAAACGGTTTTTATTTATAAAATAAATTTATATCAAAGTTTAATACAAAATCCTTAAACATTAATTTGTTTGCGATGGCAACAGCTAGGTAAATCACATTTTTATAAATATTTTCAGACTTTATTTTTTTGTTACAAAACTTCAAGACATAAGTGATAAAAAATTAACATAAAAATGTATTAACAGGTCTTGGTAAAGATAAACACTGAAATCAATAGTCTTGTTTGTAAAAGGCTTTTTGTATCAAATAGCACAGAAAATAAAGTAGGTACCTACCTAGTCCTAAAAACAAAATAACTATCAAAATTGTAACAAAGTTTTTTAAAAATCACAATCATTGTGTAATTACTTAACATAAATTGTACTTAATTATTGAGATCAAGAATATTATTTAATCACAGCCATAATTAAACTTATTTTTAAAGGATTTTATCAAAATAGGAAGAAACGTAATAATTAGGAATGAGATTTTGGTCAATCAACGATTTGATATCTGTTTTTTTTCTTTCAGCCAAAGGAAGCTTATCTGTATAGAGAGGTGTCAACAGATTGTTGGCACTAGGAACTTGGTACCTATTACCTGCCTGTTGCCTACGAGTAGCTACCCTGTTAGCTTCTAGTCTAATCTCTTTAAAATTCTGTTCTAAGTAAGAATTCTTATAAAATATTTTGAATGTAGCAGGTTCATTTAAATCTTTCATCATTTTTATGATTTTAATATCACCTAACTTAACCTTTTCTCCTTCTGTATTCTTTGAAAATACATTACTTTCAGCAAGACTTTTAATGTCATAAAAATCACGATGACTCATCGGATTAACAACGTATGCGTTTCCTTTTTTTCGTGCGTTCTTTATTGCCGAAATATATTGGTCTGGAACATAGATAGGACCGGATTTTAAATTTTTTTTAATTTCCCTCTCAATTGTTGAATGCACCGCGTCACCCTCATTTTGTGTATGGCCCTTTATAAGGAATTTGTGGGTTATAGATTTTATTTTCAGTGTTTTTACTGCAAACAAATAAAGAGAAAACATGAATTGGTTTTTTTGTTGCCCACAACAATTGTCCGAATAAAATATAAAATCGAAGTCTGGATGTAATAAGGACATTTTTTCTAAATATTTGAACACACACGTCCCAATTTCGTTCACACCTCTGTGACCTTCTACTTCTGTCCAAAAAAAGCATTCAGTGTGGTCTTTTCCCAGTTCAGAAATCGTGAAATTTAAACAATTCAATTTGCTTTTATAATAAAAAATTGATACTTCTCCTTTAGGCAATGTCATAACCGCCTGCAAGTCATAACAAGATACTATGCAATTATTCATTTTTTTATCATTTTCCTTTTCTATTCTACTTTCATCCTTCTCCTTTAAATGACTTTGATATTTATCTTCCAAATTTTCTTTTACATCTGCAATCCTGTACGCTGTGCAAAGATCACATTGATCTTTTTTGGGTGTGAAAAAACTGATGTTAAACTCTGTATTAAAAACTTTTCTATAAATATGTATTTTTACAAATTGAATATTTTTTTCGATGCAATCGGCTTTATAATCCCTGTATAAATCTGTGAGAGTCTTTCCTCCGTCAATAAATTCTCTTGAAGTTTGTTTGCGTAAATAATGACTTGGTAATCGTGGTATACTATTGATGTGACGTCGTACTTCAGTTAAATTGTCTTCAGTAATGGTTTTTTTATTATTGTGTTTGCCTCTTTGTTCAGGGCCCACTATACCTTGCTCGTTCTTCTTGTCTAGAACTGTTCTAATGGGTCGATCGCCAATACCAAGAGTATTTTTAAAGAATATTTTGCACACTCTAGTTTTTTTGCCATTTATTTCGAAATAAAATGCATTCTTTGGTTTTCTGTTACTATTAAGCCTCTTGTACTGATACTTAGGATATATGTTAACTAAATTCTGAGCTATATAATCTCTTTGACGTGTTAATGAGCCTAGATTCCAAAACGAGTCGAATAATCTTTTGCGGTATTCTTCAGTAATAATATCACGACATTTAAGCCGACACTTTTCATTACAGGGTCCTCTCATCACCCTTTCTGCAACAATTTTTGATGATGAAGATACGTATGGTTTTCCTAGATTTCTTAGCGTCTGAGCTGCTTTTTTTTTATTAATACGTCTACTTTTTTTTCGAGTATTTTTTTTGCTTTCATCTACGACGGAGTTCAATATATTAAGGCTGGCTGGCCCAGAAACTGACGTGACATTATTGGATTCTAAAGAATGCGTGATAGTACTTCGTCCATTTTCATTGCAGTCATTACTGATACTAGTAGTAGTAGGTTGGACTGTAGACATTTGGTCAACAACTGCAGAAGCCAATGTCGCCAATGATGGACAGTGATTATTTCTAGTCGAAAGACATTCAGAAGAAGAACTTGACGATGAACTTGACGAGGAAGAGGAACTAGTCGAAGAATTACTCGAAGATGAGTCTGAAGAAGAAGATGAGTCTGACCGCCGACGGTTTGCAGTGGGTGGTTTAACTGGTAAGTAACTTGGGTCAGCGTCAGAAGCAGGTGAAAAATCACGTGGAGATGCACGACTGGAAATAGATGACATGGAGCTTCTTCTTTTTGCATGAAGTTGTTCATTTGAAGGTAAGTTTGCATCCACATAAAGTTGTTTATCCTAAAAGAAGTAAAAGAGATGCATCACTTAACTCAAGCAGTAATAATTATAGCTGGGTAACTAGCAGAGGAACAAGGAAAAGACAATAAATTAACGTTTAAAAGATTATTGAATTAAAATTATAAGGTAAGCATCTAATACTGTTTTAGACTAGGTTTATCTACCTGTTCAGCTTCCTGGCAATCTCTGGAGATAGGTGACCTGGAATTTCTTCTTTCTGCACGAAGATCTTTATTTCGAGGTAAGCTTTCATACACATAAAGTTGTTCATCCTAAAATAAGTAATATTATATAACACACGAAGAAAAGACATTCATCCCTCAACTCATGCAGTAGTAATCTTAGCTGGGTAACCAAGAGAGGAACAAGGAAACGACAATGAATGTTTTAGTTACTTAACATGTTACTGTTTCCGATAGTGTAGTCTGAGCAGTATTCTTAGTTTGATATTACAAGATAAGAATCTAATACTGTTTTAGATGTGGTAATAAGTAACCTGTTCAGTTTCCTGGCGATCGTTAGGAGTAATTTTTTGGGAAGACCCAATGTCAAATGCGATATTATGGCAAGAATTATCTTCATTTGCATTTTGGTTTACATCGTCTTCTTTGCGGTTTAGATCACAATGATTATCGGAGGTCTGGAGTGTCGTTGGAATATTATTTGCACTTTCTAAATGGGCAGGATTAGTCTCAATACCGTAACACATTCTTTTTTTATATTTTTCTCTATCATCTAGTGTGTCCTCAAACAGTTTTCTAGAAATATTCCTCAGTTTATTTATTCTCGCATTTCCAGTATTTCCTAAAGGCATTTTAAGTCTGAAAACAAGCAAATTATGGTCAAAATTACTCAAGTTACTAAAAAGTATCACGAGTAATTACTAATACAGATGTACCTTCATAATAAATTTATATACTTAATTTACTATAATAAGTATTAAATTGTTGAAAATAACCAAAAACAATGTTAAAATTTAACCCAATTAAAAACGACTCTAAACAAAATTCTTTGATAGTCTCGGTGTTATTTTACGTACTTTCTTTTTGGCGTAAAAGAAGAATGACACTAAAAAAATAATGACAATGATCAACTCAAATATTTATAATTCTGTAACACCAAGAGTGGCACTAAATAAAAAATGTCAGTATGTCGTTCCAATTAAACACAAACTCTCTGTTTCGCTTATAGGAAGAATGACACTAAAAAAATAATGACGTGCTGAGTCAATCATCGACTCAAATACTTCAAATTCTGTAACACGAAGAGTGACACTAAATAAAAAATGCCAGTATGTCGTTCCAATTGAACACAAACCCTCTATTTGGCTTATAGGAAGAATGGCACTAACAAAATAATGACGTTCTGAGTCAATCATTGACTCAAATACTTCAAATTCTGTAACACGAAGAGTGACACTAAATAAAAAATGTCAGTATGTCGTTCCAATTAAACACAAACCCTCTATTTGGCTTATTGGAAGAATGGCACTAAAAAAATAATGACGTTCTGAGTCAATCATCGACTCAAATACTTCAAATTCTGTAACACGAAGAGTGACACTAAATAAAAAATGTCAGTATGTCTTTCCAACACAGAAATTTTTACAAAGTAAAATAGCTTAATATACGACACTTAACAAAATGTGACGGTATTCGTATTTAAATTAATTCGTACTTACGAATTATGGTCAATCCAAATCGCCTTTAAACAGATAATGTCACTATGGAATACACCAGATGGCACCGGTTTTGTTTGCTTCACAGTCACGAATGAAAAAATGGCGGTCTGTCATAACAGATCGTATCAACACTGTCGATAAAGCAGTTCGACACTAACGCCATCTACCGATAAATATTATAGTTACAACGATAGTGTCTTTTTGAAATAAATTTGTATCTGCGGGCGCTAAGAGATGGCACTGATAACAGAAAAGCATCATTTTTTGTATAGTGACAGTCTTCTTATCAATGTGCGATATGAAAAGTTTTAATTACATCATTACAATTGACATATTGAAAATTAAATTCGGAATCATGGAATGGAACATTTTCCTTTAGTAAAGCATCTGCAGCAGCAGGTGACGAGTCTAGCGATTTAGTAGTCGATACAGGAATATCCGCAAAGAAATTTTCGAACGCTGTAGCAACTTGAGTATCTGATTTTATGATATTATCGCCGATAGCAAGGCTGTAGTCACTATTTCGCTTGCAAGACCTTCCTGCTTCGCTATTAATAATGTTCCAAGTCGTTTTAATTACGTTACTACTATTTTTAATTTTTGAACTCAAATAATGTGACTTAGCTATAGCACAAACTTTTTTAAAAACTTTAGAATAATTCTTAACATACAAATTAAATTCTACAGTATTAATACAAATTCGCTCTTCATACAGCTCATAAAGCCGTTTTCTACTTTTATGAATACCAAAGGTGGCCCAGTCATTGAAGGAAGCGTTATTATTAACCGAGATAGTCTTAGGAACAAACGTGGTCTTAAACTGTGTGCAATACATACTAAAAAAAATGTTATATTTTTGATTGGGGTCATCACTAGTTGACAAAAGTGGTAATTTAGTTGAAAGTTTATTTTTAAAAGTTTCTAGGCGACTTTTAGTTTTTGGGTTGACAGTGATATCCATCTTAGCTACCTTTTTTATTACATTTGGAATTGTAATCAGTTGCCCGCAATGATCTGAATCTAATAAGTTAATAATTACTTTGTGGATTGGTATAACATCAGTATAAATATTATCTAGGCAAGTGGCACTAGTCTGGGTTATTCTAGTGGGCTCCGAAAATTTGTTTTCAAGGTTGTATGACTGAAACAGGTTTGTAATTTTAGTACTTAACACAGATTTTTCTAGTAAATTAATATTAAAATCACCACAAGTGATTATAGATTTCTTTGAGCTACTACAGATTTTATGCAACACTTCATCCATTATCTTTTCAAAACAATCATACAAACCTGAAGGGGGTCTATACACACTTAATATGATAAACTGCTCCAATTCTATACAGGCTATTTCAATTGTTCTCTCAACAGACAGGTTTACAATATCCTTGCGTTCTTTAAATTTGAGCTGATTATTTACTAAGATTAATGCGCCGCCATGTATAGCATTTACTCTACTGAATGAACTACCAACCTGGTGATTACTAAAATTAAAAATTAATTGGTGACTTTTGAGCCAATGCTCTGTGACACAAAGAATATCTATGTTATTACAATTCAGGAAAAGCCCTACTTCTAATTCTTTGTTCAAAAACCCTTGAATATTTTGATGCACCAGGTTGATACAATCAAAATTACCAATACTTTCAACTGATTTACTATCTGGCTTCCTTACATGATTGCAAGAGGTTGCCTCTATTGTCTCAATCTCTAATTTAAATGATGATCTGATTCATTAATTGTGAGCAAACTATTGGCTGAGTAACTTGACTGAGTATTGCAATGTTCAATAGAGGCAACTCGCTTAGCCAAATTCTTGGCTGTAATTGTAAAAAAATATGATAGCGATACAGCTATTTGTCTTCTACAATAGTTTGCAAGATAGTACCGACCCACCAAAAATCTATCTTTTGTCAAATAAAAATAGTTACCAACAAAGTTATTTGTGTCAATCAAATGGAAAACATTACTATGAAATGTCAAATTATGTAATGTCTTATTCATATTATATCGAATGTAATTTTCTTCCTGTGGCAAACTTGTACTATATGGAAATGTAAACAATACAATTTGTCTTAAATTCAAGCTGGATAAGGTATTATGGTATTGGAGCAATTCCCCTTTGTTGACATTTCCTCTATTACCTATCAAAATGACTAATACAGTGTCCTTATTAAATTTGCATTTAATTATTTCCTTCATTATTTAAGATGTCATAGTAGGCCTACAGGTAATTGTTTTAGGTCTGGCTGTTAGTGTATGTGAGTTTTGATGTTTGTAAAAGAACCCACGATACAGGAGAAATTCCTAGTGTGAATGAGTCATTTTAATTTAAAAAAATGCCATCGTATATGAGTTAAAAAAAATTAGACCCCTTTTAGCAACATTTTAAATGAAATTTTTTTGACGAAGTTTTTCACAAAATTGATTTTTAAGAGAATCATTTAATAAACAAGTTTTTATTAAGTCTTTTATGCCTTTTTTTACTTCGAGGGTTGCATTCAAGTACCCTCTCATCAAAAATGGTCTAAATCAGTAAATTTCTGCAAATTCAAAGAAAAACAAGATGAAGTGTATTATAAATACCTGTATGATATGAATTTAAAATAAATGAGCACAAATCTTGAGTTTTGTTTATCGCTGTATAAAACTTCTCTAAGTTGAAACTCAACATTATTAGCAACAACCAGCTCTTCGTCCAAAATATGTATGAAAATATGACAGTAAAGTTCGCCGAATTCTGAAAAACGTTAAAAAGAAATGAAGCTGAATTTTAATATTTATTTTAATAATTTAGTTTTTTCCCAATGTTGCTTTCTCGTAAGTTTTGGATTGCAGGATGATTAAATGAATATACCAACTGAGAGTTCACTAGTGGTTTTATTTGATCGTACAACAGGAACACAATTACACTTGATTGTTACACAAAGTCAATACGCGTCACGATAACACTATCCCGAGTGGGGCTCACCGAACGACTCGTTTGCCCGCGTCGCTTGCGCATTTTACATGAGAATGCTTACACTGCAATAACTGCCGCTGTGCGGTCGCTACATCTATTCCCCCCTTATTTAAAAAAAATTACAAAAATTTTCCTTAGTTGCTATTTTATACAGAACCAGATTTAATTTTACAATTGTATACCGGACCCTAAGTTAGTTAGCTTGTCGCTTGCTTCAGCGGAATGTGCCGGTGACGTTATGAGAGTCATGTTACTTGTAGGACGTTGAATGTAAACAATAGTCTGGAAATGACATAGCTTACGGTTAATAAAAATATACCTAACATCTAAGGCCTTATTCTAACTTATTATTTAAAAATTCCTTTCACTCTATAGATACTAATGGTAGCTACCATGTGTTCGCCCTGCCATAAAACAAAAAAAAATAACATCCCTTGGGACCTGCAGCGTTCTCATGGTAGCGCCGTGTAAATTCATCCATTCCTCGCTACTCGTTTTCTTCTTACTTTCGTACTATGTATTTCACCTGTTTACAGATTGCAAATGAAATAGGTATGTTATTAGATTAAATGCATTTTAAAATACCTCTAGGTAATGACAACGTTGGACATCGGAACTGCTCTTGATATACTGTTAGGTGCTGCCCCGTATGTCTCGAGTCAGCAATTCCGGTGTCCAATTACAATATTCGGTTTAAGGTGACTCGTTATATTTTACATTGTTTTTACAAAGTATTGTTGCAGTTATAATGACTACATTGTTGCAAGTTAACATTATTTTGCGTTATTATGACGTATGCTGGACATGTTTTATATGCCTATACGTTAAACCTTACCGGGCGTTTTACGACTCGACCGCGTGTGGTGCGAGTGATAGCGTTTTTTATCAGTATGCCTTTTTTTATACTATTAGGATTTTCGTTTGCTATTTCTGGCTCCAAACAACTGTCGCTTATATTTTGCGGTTCTGCGTTTACAGGCGACGGTTCAAGGTTTTGATCATCGTGTGAGTTTAATAGGAACGCTGGTTTTATTCGATCTACGGAGATGTTACTAATACCGCTTGGCAATTGTAC
The DNA here is from genome assembly GCA_958449745.1 of Ochropleura leucogaster. Lineage (NCBI taxonomy): Eukaryota > Metazoa > Arthropoda > Insecta > Lepidoptera > Noctuidae > Ochropleura > Ochropleura leucogaster. Next base: position 2,693,557 of record OY288221.1, on the reverse strand, counting down.
TGTGAATATTTTGTCGCTTCTTTTGATGACCTTGTATGGTCCGTCGTATGGTGGTTGCAATGATTTCTTTCCCATATCTCGCCTAACGAACACGTGGCTGCATTTTTTTAGCTCTGGGTGTACAAAAATTGATCTGGAGTCCCTGTGCTGACTGGGTTTGGGTTTTAAATTATTAATGGTTTCCCTTAAGTGTCGGACATACTCGTGTGAATCGTGAAACTGTTTTTCAGTGTTGTCATAAAATTCTCCTGGCAATCTTAAAGTGGAACCATACACTAATTGTGCCGCACTAACGTTAGTGTCGCACCGTGGTGCGGCCCTGAGTCCTAATAGAACCGTTGGCAACTCTGCTAACCAATTTTCGTTGTTCAGCCTTGCCCTAAGCGCTACTTTTAATGACCTATGCATTCTTTCCACAGCTCCGTTTCCTTGGGGGTGGTAAGCAGTGGTGCGTATTTTCTCTACTCCTAAAAATTGCATTAAGTGTTTGAATATCTCGCTTTCAAATTGCCTGCCCTGGTCGCTTGTTAGTCTCAAGGGACATCCGAATCGAACGATCCAGTTTTCATATACGATCTTTGCTACTGAATTTGCCGAGATATCTGAAACTGGTATTGCTTCTGGCCATGAGGTAGCTCTGTCTAGCATCGTTATCAGATATCGATGGCCTTCCTGTGAAGTAGGTAATGGTCCAACGTAATCGATGTGTATGTGTTCGAATCGGTCGCAGTCGGGAAATTGGCCTAATTCTGACAGAGTGTGTCGGTGTACCTTTGCCTTTTGGCACCGAATACATGTCTTTGCTATCCTACTGACGTCTTTGTTCATGCCTATCCAGAAATACCGGTCAGCCATCATGCGTCTGGTGGTTCTAATACCTGGGTGGCTGATGTTGTGTATGGTTTCGATGGCTTTATCGCGAAACTGTACTGGTAGGTACATTCGTTCCTTACCAGTTGATGTTTCATATGTAATGTGATGCTCTGTGCCTGCAACTTTGTGTTGACTAAAACGCAAACTACTGCTCTTAAAGCTGTGTAGTAATTCTGAGAGCTGCTTATCGGTTTCCTGTGCGCGGGCTAGTTCTACTAAGTCGAAACCTATTGGGCAGTTTATTGTTTCAATGCGCGATAATGAATCCGCTGTGACGTTGTCAGCGCCACTTATGTGTTTTATTTTTGTTGTAAACTCGCTAATGAACATGATCTGCCTAGTTCGCCTAGGAGTTTCCTTTTCGCTACCTAGTTTAGTAAACAAATACACTAAGGGTTTGTGGTCTGTGTAGATAACCACTTCGCGGCCCTCTATTAATTTTCTGAAATGAATTATCGCCAGATATATGCCTAGTAATTCTCTATCGTATGTACTGTACTTTTTTTGGGCTTCCGTAAGTCGTTTGGAGAAAAAACTTAAAGGACTCCAGTTGTTACCTTCGCGTTGCTGCAATACCGCTCCCACGCTGCTGTCAGATGCATCTGTCATCAAGGCTAGTGGGGAATCTGGTAGGGGGTGTGTTAACAGAGCTGCCTTTTGTAAACTGACCTTACTTTTCTCGAATTCGCATTCTGCCTCCTTCGTCCATTCGATGATAGTCTTGTCTTTTTTCTTTGAGTTGTGGAGGTATTTGTTCATTTCTGCTTGGTCCTGCGCTGCGTGTGGAATGTGTGATCTATAAAAGTTTAACATACCTAGGTATCTGCGTAGTTCTTCAACTGTATTTGGTCTTGGGTATTCGCTTATCACCTTGACCTTGTCCTGCAGGGGCCGAATTCCTTCCGTAGATACTTCGTAACCTAGAAAATTTAGTTTTTCCTGTCCGAAACAACACTTAGATATATTTATTGTAATGCCGTATGCATTAAATCGTTTAAAGACTTCCTCTAGGTGTCGCTTGTGTGTGGCAGCGTCGACCGAAGCTATGATGACGTCATCCGCGAATGAGTATAGAAAGTCCAATCCCTGTAATACGCTGTGGTCCATGAATCTTTGGAAGGTTTGGGCTGCGTTGCGCAAACCGAAGGGCATTCTGGGAAATTCGTACAATCCGAATGGTGTGATGACTGCTGTTTTTTCTATGTCATCTTTATTCACTGGAATGCAATTGTAGGCCCTATTAATATCTAAACTAGAGAATACCTTTTTGCCCGCTAAGATGTAAGTGAAGTCTTGTAGCCTAGGGACGGGGTATCTATTCGGCTTAGTCATTGCGTTTAGCATTCTATAATCGCCACACGGTCTAATGTTGCCGTCCTTTTTTGGGACTATGTGTAAAGGGCTGGCCCATGCGCTTTTACTAGGTCTGCAAATACCTAAATCTAGCATAAGTTGAAATTCATTTTTAGCCTTGGCATATCTGTCTGGGGGCAGTGGGCGAGCGCGTGAGTGCACCGGTGCGCCGCTAGTCTCAATGTGATGACACACGTTGTGTTTTGGGACCTCTTTAAATGAAAATGGCTTAGTTAAATTCGGATACTTTACTAATAGATCTCTGTATGGATGATCATCTACTATTGTCTTAATCGTAGGTTGATTGGAGTCAGAAATGCAACCTACAACCTTCATTTGTGTTTCGCTATCAATTAGTCGGCGGCCGCTTAGGTCTATTAACAAATTATACTTTACAAGAAAATCCGCCCCTAATATGGGTTGCTTTACATCTGCCACTATAAACACCCATCTGAAGTTTCGACGCAGTCTAAAATTTAGTTCTTTCGTTATTAGTCCATATGTTTCTATTGGTGTGCCGTTTGCCGCAAACAATTTATACTTATTGGGTTCACATTCCTTTGATGCACTTTTTACACTCACGAGATTACGCGGATATACCGATACATTTGCGCCACTGTCAACTAGGAATTGAATACCTGTATTTATGTCCATTACACTTAGGCGGTAGTTCACTCTTGGAGCGCAGATTTCCGCCACTCTCCGCTCCGCTTCTAGTTTTCCGGCTTGTTCCCTCTTTGCTTGTTCCAGTTGCACGGGTCCACACATTTATTGGCGCGTTGTCCGAAGCGAAAGTGGTACACGCAAAGCCAATCTGGGTCTTGCTGGGTTCGTCGTCTGCTGGTGCTGCGTTCTCGCGATCTGGATCTGTAATTTTGTCTTCCCCAGTTGTTGTACCTCGGTCTTGAGCTACGGCTCTCCAATCCTTTGATGCGTTCCCCTAGACTTCTTATCTCGGCGATTATGTCGGTGGATTCTTTTGTTGCGTCTATTTTGCTAATATTTTCCTTTGTCGTAATTGTTTCCATTATTTTATCCGCTACCGAAGCCAAGATCTCCGTGTCTTTTGACTCTGTGGCTGCTAGAACACTACTCACAGTGGTGGGCAAGTGATTTTTCCATAGAACTGTCAATGTATCCTCAGTGACTTTTCCTCGTGCTAGGTCTTTCATTTTCCGCAGCAGCTGCGATGGTTTTTGATCTCCCAGCTCCATCTCTCCTATCAGCTTCTGCACTTGTCGGGCTTCCGACTGCGCGTAAATACTGCATAATCGCGTTTTTAGCGCCTCATACTTTCCTGATGCAGGTGGATCCAGTAATATGTCCGTAACCTGCGATAAAACCTCTTTGCCTAGCTTGGACACCACAACCTGGTACCTAGCCTCGTCGGATGCCTTTTGTGGGTTCAATGCCGCTTCGGTTTGTATGAACCACAACTTGGGTTCATCACGCCAAAAATCTGGAATGCGTGCAGACACTGAGATGCTAGTAATCTGCTGCTCCTCGTTCAGCGCTTCCTTTACATTTTCTGATGCCATTATTTGATTCCACAAATTATTATGTAAGGCACTTCCCACGTGGTAGTTGAGTCGCCCGGCTGAGTTATGTGTAACGCGATATCCTTTCCTGCTAGATCACGTCGGGGTCACCAATGTTGCTTTCTCGTAAGTTTTGGATTGCAGGATGATTAAATGAATATACCAACTGAGAGTTCACTAGTGGTTTTATTTGATCGTACAACAGGAACACAATTACACTTGATTGTTACACAAAGTCAATACGCGTCACGATAACACTATCCCGAGTGGGGCTCACCGAACGACTCGTTTGCCCGCGTCGCTTGCGCATTTTACATGAGAATGCTTACACTGCAATAACTGCCGCTGTGCGGTCGCTACACCCAACTGTGTTGGGGTCGGCTTCCAGTCTAACCGGATGCAGCTGAATTTCAGTATTTTACATGGAGCGACTGCCTATCTGACCTCCACAACCCAGTTAGTACTGGGTAATACTATACCCCTTGGTAAGACTGGTTGTCAGACTTTCGGAACACTGACTACCTGTAACGACTGTCAAAGATCTACAAATGACAGCCGGGACCAACGGCTTAACGTGCTTTCCAAGGCACGGAGGAAACTCGGTATATAACGGGTGGTCACCCATCCACAAACCAACCTAGGCAAACGTGGCTTAACCTAAAGATCGACCTGAGCGGCTACTATTATTTAGCCACGAGCTCCTCCTTAGTTGCAAAACGGTTAAATATCACAATATCGAGTGGCATTGAACCTGAGGAAATTATGTGGAATATGATAAACTTGTCATTCTAAGGCAAAGAATACTTACGTAATCCCCAGTGAGTGCAGCTAATTTAAAACATTCAAGTGACAATTGAACGTCGATTAATGAATTGACGAAAAATTGAATGGTATGATAAAGTATCTGAAAAAAAAAGTGTTACCATCACCTTTGATTATTTTCCACCAAAAATCTATACTAATATTATAAAGCTGAAGAGTTTTTTTGTTTGAACGCGCTAATCTCAGAGACTACTGGTTGGATTTGGAAAATTCTTTTAGTGTTGGATAGTCCATTTCTTGAGAAAGGCTATAGGATATATAACATCACGCTACAACCAACAGGTGCTGAGCAGCGTGGGTGAAACCGCGTGGTACAGTTAGTAGGATAACAAGATGAGTCATACCATATGTTGAAAAGAAGTCCTGCTAATTTCATAACACTCCAAAATGTTTGCGTAAGCTTGAAACATTTTTTTACAATAAATGTCACTATGATTAATCTGCTGCAAATTTTGAGCTTCAATATTCCATAAATTAACTTTATCGCATATCAGCGTAAAAAGTCTAGTTGCATACACCATATTTGCATCAAAGCTGATCAAAGCTATACCACCAATCAAATTATAAGTAGGAAGATTGAGCCTTATGAACATATAGGTTAAGATCGAGGTATAAAAACACGAAGTTATAATCACAAAGACCCAATTCCAAATGATAAAGCGTTTGGTACAGCTCTTTTTATTAAAAAACTTGTGAACGTCTTGAATTTTAAGGAGAAAAGATATATTATTTTTCGTGTAGTATACATTGACGGTAAAGTTCATGATAAATCCGATAGAGTAGAAGAAAGTGTCGTAGTAGGAAGTGATGTACATGAAACGTAGGTAATGTTTTACACTACTATCACGGCGTAGCTGGTAAGTGCGATTAACAAAAAGAAAAATAATAGTTATAATGCAACACTGTGAAAGAAACCTCGATATTTTACTATTTGGTTTTATACAATTATTCCTAATGGCATATTTAGGGAAAAATAACATATTTTGCATTAAATTCAATGGAAAAACCATAGTTTGCACATCTTTTTCAACGTAATTGGCGCCATATATTTTTGCATGGTTATTTTGTCTTTTATAGCTTTGCACTTTTATAGACTTCATTACATTAGAGGCAAACAGAACAGAATGAACCCGTATCGAGTCCTAGACGAATATGCTTTAAACGTTAATCAACGTATATGGAACGCAATGTTAATAAGCAAAAGATTAATGGTGCTGGTATAAAATAAATGATGATGTCTTATTATAAATAGTGTTCCATCAAGGGATATTGATAGTTATATGGATCTGCACCATGTTTGTGTGAATCGGTTTCTTTTAGCAAAGGTGCTCCACCCTGAACCGCATTATAATTACACATCAGGCGAGCTGCGAAAAAATCCAAGTGTTTTTAGTTCACAAAACCAATAAATAGGCAATGGAGTTCAGTAATCAGTAGCCCTACTATGACCTCTTAAAGCAATTCTTATTCCGCTGAGGGAAAGAGACAGAGCTATACAGGGTGTCTAGCACCATCTCTTTCACTCAGTGGAATAAGAATTGCTATAAGATGTCATAGTAGCCCTTCAGAGCGGGCAACTGCTTCATTTTTTTAAATTAGAAGCCGACTTCATCTTTGCTAAGAAGGGGTAAGCAGTTCTCGAATAGTACATTACGATATTAGTGCGTTAAGATGGTTATAACATGCGAGTCGGAATTTCAGCTTGAGCCGAAGGTGAGGGCGTAATTGAGCCGAGCATGTTATAACCAATACGCAGTACGCACGTATATCGTACGACGTTTTTTAACACATTTGCAAGGAAACAGAAACAAAAACATTTAAATAAACTCAATCTGTGAATGCACACTGTTGCTTTCCCGCCATTTTAACAGCGAGCTAGCGCTGCCTACTTTCCAATTAGTTCCAAATTTGAATAGCAACAGCGCTAAGCGACAAAACCCTTTTTAACACCCTTGCTCGTAAAGCTGATGTAATTCCACTGGTTTTAAATATGTAAAGAGGGTCATAAAAAACGCGTGTGTTATCAAAGCAAATAGTTAAGTTATAGTCCATACAAATTCCATAACAGTATTATTTGCCATTTCAAATTTGCAACTGATCGCCGCCTCTCGACTACAGCTAGTGAGCAGCGCGCTGTTGCTATTCTTTTTCTTTGCTATTCAAATTTCGAACTAATTCGAAAGTAGGCAGCGCTAGCTCGCTGTTAAAATGGCGGAAAAGCATTCACAGATTGAGTTTATTTAAAATGTTGTTTTTTTCTGTTTCCTCGCAAATGTGTTAAAAAACGTCGTACGATACGTGCGTATTGGTTATAACATGCTCGGCTCTACGCCCTCGCCTTCGGCTCGGGCTGAAATTCCGACTTAACGCACTAATATCGTAATATACTATAAATAAATTTAAAAAAAAAAGAATAGCATCAGCGCGCTGCTCACTAGCTGGAGTCGTGCGGCGGCGATCAGTTCCAAATTTGAAATGGCAAATTATACTGTTATGGAATTTGTATGGACTATAACTTAACTATTTGCTTTGGTAACACACGCGTTTTTTATGACCCTTTTCACATACATATTTAAAACCGGTGGAATTACATCAGCTTTACGAGCAAGGGTGTTAAAAATTATAAAACAAATAAAATTTCCCTGTTCTCTGGTTCCGAGTAAGATCCTCTTTCAAATTAAAAATGCGCTGCGCATAAATAAATGTATGACGAACCACAGGCTATTTTATCGAGTATTATGTCTTTGTTTCATACGCATGTTAGTAATATTTTTCACATTAACGTAATCATCGATCATCCTATTTATGGATAAGTAAACGCAATGAAAACTTTAGTACATAATCAATGATTAATCGTTTGCCTTGTCTTTTCCTGACTACGTTGGGGTCCGTTTTTAGACTAAACTAAAGCAGCTGAATACTCAGACTTTACATGAAGTGACTGCCTATCAACTTCCTCAACCAAAACAAAGTTAGTACTGAGTATTACAATACTTTTATAAAGACTAGTTGTCAGCCTTTCAGGATACTGAGTACCTGTAATGAGTATCAAAGATCTACAAATGACAAGCGGAACGGGTAATGGGTGGGACCATCGGCTTAACGTACTTTCCGAAGCTCAGTATGTAATTAATGTTTCCATCCCCGGACCAACCTAGGCATGCACGACTTAACTTTAACACCGATTTGGGCAGCTGTAATTATTTAGTCATAAGCTTTAAGAAGAGGAGGAACATGATCATCTAAATAAAAATGTAGGTTATAATAATAGTCTGCGAGAATTTCAAAGAACTCTAAAATATGAGACGGTTTAATAACATTGTATTTTAAAAATAACATTTGGATAGGTTTAGATCAAACATTGTATCTACATTAAAGTAATGAACTTCAGTACTCTTGTAAACACAATACATCAAATATTTACTTCAAAAGCACAAAACTAAGTAATAAAGAGGTCTTGAACGAAAACATGAAGACTTTTCGAAACAGACTAAAATATCGTGGAATAATTAAAAACACAGTGGACAAAGATGTGCAGTCGATGCTTTTGCCTTTGAATCTGATGAATTATTTTAGTTTCTGTCCCAAATATCGTATCAAAAATAATGTTGTAATTTCATACGGTTTCTTCATGGGTATTATTTCCTTGATTGCAACACTAATATTAATTCTTTCATACATTTATCGCAGCTATAAGGTAGATTTAATCCAAATGGATGCAGGATCTCCTACTTTATTTTTTATCACTTTGTATTACGACAGTGCCTTCTATTGTTTAGGATTTGCTATGAATTTCGTGGTTGCAATCTATCAGTCAAAACAATCTATCAAGTTTGTCGTAACTTTTCAAAGAGTGCACAGTCTTCTTATAAATGATCCTTATTTCAAACAATGCGTCATATGGAATTGGATTTCTGTTATCGTGACTCTGGGTTTTTACATCTTTGTGTATACTGGTTTTTGCATTCTGATGGATTCTCCTTTTTCATTGATCTTCGTTTGCTATTACTTAATAATATTTGACTCTCATGTTCTTTATGCAATTCGCATATTAAAACTATTAGAAAACAAAGTAGTTCTCTGGAGTTTTCAATTGGGAAATTCTGATGAACCGCACGAAGGAAATTACTTCTGTAACCAAATGTTTCAGGCTTACGTTGATATAATGGAGTGTTATAACATTCAAATAAATTGTTCTCAGCAATTCGTAAGTACTTTCACTGAAAAACAAGCTTTGAGTGAATTGATTTAATTGATTGATATTTTTTTTATTTCTTTCAGATACTCTATTACATTATAGAAATTTTCATGCACTCTCTTATTTATGTTCATGTGATTATTGTAACGTTTAAATATATAGTAACGATGTCTAATATAGTAAGTTCAGCTTCAAATTTTACCTTGAATTGTTATAAATACCTTTTTAATGTCTTTGCTTTTAAATCTACGCTTTTTGGCTGCACAATGTTCCGTATTTTTTATATAAAAGTCAGGCATTGTCTTCAACATATCAATTTTGTTAAAAGAATGCTGTAAACATGGGATCGATAGCTGCTTTCTTGTGGATATTAAAGAATTTTACCTATATGACAATGTTGAGCAAGCAATGTGAAAAATTTTACTTGGTCATCCAAAGAGCTCAAGATTCATGCGCACTTGTTTCAATGTTAAGTTGTTCAGGTAACTTTCTCATATTATATTTTATAAATATTTATATATGTAGCGGTAGTGTTAACGTTTCTCAGACTACTGCTTCATGGGTTATTGTACATTCGTCACAAAGTAAATTCGTCATATTTTGAAAAATCCATACATTGAAAGTAAATTCGTCACATGTATAAAAAATATGTGTAAACTCGTCACAGGTTCATATTTTCTTCTTTAAGTAGCGATAGCAAGTAAGTTTTTAGCGCATGTAATATATTGATTAGTAATTATATGTTACATGTTTTTAAAATGCTTCAATTTTTTGATATACTAAAAAAGAAGGCTGAATAATATATAGATTGGAAATTCAAGAATTTTACATGTCTTTGGCATTCTAAAAACATGGACTTAACATTTAATTGCCAATCAATATATTACATTAAAATATAGTTTTTTACATAGTTTCTATACTTATAAGTCCTATTATTTTTATATAGTTATAAACAAGTCAGCCACTCAGAAACTGTGATTTTTACTTAGGTTAAGAAAAAAAGTGTGATGTTTATTTTTCCTATAATTGTAATGTTGTTCGTAAATCAGCGGCTGTCTGTGTCTGTGATTTTTATGTAGGTTTTAGGTTTATTAAAGACTTTACCTTTTCTCGACGTTTTATAAGTGCCCATGTAGGCTATGTGAAATAAAAATATTTTGATTTTAATTATTTTTCTTATTATTTGTAATGTTACGGGCATACCAGCCATTTGAGATTTTTACGTAGATGCAAGGTTATTATATTTATTTATATTGTTCTAAGCAAGTCAGCAAATCGAGATCTGTGATTCTTTATAAAGGATCATGACCATCAACGGTACTCGTTTTTCTCTTGCATCAAGATAAAAATTATATCACAATTATTTTCTTTATTTTTGAAGACATTCTGCAATTAGAATGCCAATTTTGTATAGGGGTTTATTTGTAAACTTAATAAGTTATGAAATTGTTTTGATAAAATGAAATTACCTACTGACGTTAAAGTGTTGTCATAATTAAAATAAGTAAATATATTGTGAACTGTAATCGATTTTTTTTTGCATACGATTACAAATTAATATAAATGTAAAGTCATTGGAAAGGTAAATCGCGAGGTTTTTATAAATAATAAAGCGAGATGATACTACTGTGGTGTGAAATAATTAGTATTTCACACACACAGTAGTGGTATTAATATTTTGATTTCAAAACCAATTTCACTTTGTTGGCTAACGATACAAATGAATGATTGCATAGATTTTTTTTTAAATTATCTTGCTTCGGTTTGATATAAATCGAAACTTTTTAATAAATTAATGATTATAGAACTAAATCAGTCATTTGAAATAAATGTGTCGAGTGTATTTATTCGAGTAATCGATTTTTATTTAAAATCTAAAGTGGCAACATTAGTGTTGGTGTCTCAAATTGAATTTGTCATTGTCAAAAAGTCCAATGACAATTACGCGTGGTGCATGCTAAGTTTGTTCATTGCGATTTTTTTTTTTTTGTTTTTATCGAGGCAAAGTACTGATTTATTTAAGTCTCTATCCCATCAGATATGCTTATTAATCTGCTCTCCAAACTACGACCTATAAACTTACCTCTATACACGACGGATATTTCTATTTTGAGGTAAAGTTACGTTTTCTAAAAAAACTTGGAAATGCGGGTTTTGATTCCAAAAAAGTAATTGTAGATGGTTAGTTGGTTAATTTATAAACCATCTAAAACAATTTTGGAATTGATGCAACTCTGAACCGTGGTCCATATTGTCGTGGTCATTCTCCTTTAATGTTAAATTTAAAAAAAAATATGATTATTGTTATGATTTTTTTTTCTATTGTTTATCTTATTATTGTTAAGTTTTAGGCAAATCGTTCACTCGAGAACTGTGATTGTTGTTAAGTAGAAAAATATACAACATTTTATTCTACTTCTTGTTTATTTTTTTGCTATCGGTGCGAATAAAACCTATGTGACGAATTTACAATAAACAAAATTAATATATTGAAAATAAATTAGAATTGTGGCAAATTTACACATACTTTTTTTCGTGACGAATTTACTTTGTGACGAATGTACAACAACCCTGCTTCATACAGTCACAAGCCAATGGTATCATGGTTGATTTGTTTTTCAGATGATAAGAAAAGGTTATGCAAGAATGTACTACGCTTGCATCGAGCATCATTCAGCAAGGTACGAGTGTGTGGCCTGTTTTACTTCGACGCTGCGTTTCAATTAAGTCTGATGAGTCTTCTTACTAACTATATTATTGTATTGCTACAGTTTGTTATTTTGTGATTCAGAATAAAAAATATTTTGTGGTATATTTTTAGAAATTTTCTTTGTGTTTATGTCAATATACTTTGAGATGGAAAAATAATGAGAGAACATGACGAAGCTGAATACTCATTTATTCACTGGGCATCGATAAAGAAATCCGTAATAAAAGCGTAGATCTCGATGGAGGAGAATGGGCAAAAAACTCCATGAACACTCTTTTAAATCATAATATTTTACAAAATCATGGATAATAATAATAAGATGTCTGTGGCCCGACTGTCAAAGTGACGTGACGTTTTCATTACCAAATATTTTTCTTTTTAATTTTTCGTAATATTGTTATGCCAAAACGGAACCAAATCAAAATTAAATTAACAATAAAAGTAATATGATACGATTAAATGAAACCAAGAAAACTGAAGAAATATAACAAAGCTGCTCATACGTCAACCTTCGCATGCTGACCAACAGTAACACTCAACATTGGCCCAGGAACAACAGGCACTCCCACCATCTCCGGGCTCGTCGGTCAGCTCCGCCTGGCAGCCGCCGGGACGCGCTACAGCCATGGGAGTATGTGTAGAGTGTGCTTGTTGAACTATTCCACGAGCACACTCTACGCTACGTGTATGTGGTGTGAATGTCTACGTGAGGTAAATTTTAGGGTTTGACTAAATCCTCCATTTCTTCGTATGTGAGAGTATGTAGCCATTAATCCCTGAGAATACAAAGGAAAATATTGAGCACTTTATCTATTCTATTAAGTACGGGACTGCGGAAAATGAACTGTCGACGGACAATTTCAAGATTGACAATTGATATTGGGCAAACTGTTTCAGTTCACTACTTCTTTGTTTTTGTAGTCAGGATCAAAAGACAAGTTTGAATGTGTACGCAACACTGCATTCAGCACAAAAAAAAAAAACCTGACTGTGGGTAGCCCCCATAGCGTGTACAGTTCGTTAGTAGGGAAACGCTAGGGTTTGAAAGCCATTACTTTAAGGACAGCCGTCTCCGCCCTTTCCAAATGCAACAGAAGACATTAACCAGCACCACCCCACGGCGAAATACAGTACGTTAAAATGGAATGGGCAAGAGCAAAGTACACAGTTCTCAGGGTAGAGAAAATGGCGGAGGTCCTTTCGTTTTTTAAAATCACAAAGTTTTCTCACCCTAGAGATAAGTGAATTGATTTGCCCATTCAATGATAACACGGTATCGAATAAGACTCCAATATGTTTTATAGAGTAGGTGCGCATAACTTTAGGACAGCTACAAGTGGCGGTTGCATGCATGTGCTGTCAGACGGAAAGTTGAGGCGGGCTGTGACGCTTTCCTTGCACTAAAAGTGATAAAATTGGTTTTATCTAAGTTGAAGGTGAGCAAGTTCTCAAAATAACTCGCAAGGCTGACTCTGCCCGAAGAAGAGCTTCGCTCCAATCACTGCCACGAACCAGAACAACAGTGTCATCGACATAAGCAATTACTTTGGAGTTCTTTAAGTCATGTTTACAGAGCTCGTTTATGTAAACAAGGAAAAGGGTAAGTCCTAAGACACTACCTTGTGGAAATCCGTATGTGAGGAATGCTTCCATACTACGTAATTGTTTACTATTATAATTTGCGAGCAACCACTACGGTAACCCTTAAACAATCTAAGCGGTAGGCCTCTTATTCCAATCTCTCCAGTTTACTTAGGGGAATGGGAACAGAAACAGTGTCAAAAGCTTTAGAGAGATCAAGAAAGATGGCTTTAGATTTGTCATGGTTTTTAAGATTTTGAACTTGTTTACCCTAAAATGGCATCATCAGTGTTTTTGCATGGTATGAATCCATATTGGTTTTTTGCGAGAATATTTTGTGAGCTAAGGAAATCCAGCAGACGTTTATTTATAACTTTTTCGAGGAGCTTAGACATCACTGATTATAAAAATATGGGTCTGTTGTTATTGACACTGTCTCTGTCTCTACTCATGTGAATGGGGTGCACAATGGGGACCTTTTGAACACCGTTGGGAATAATCCAGATGTAAGGGCAAAATTAAAGACGTGGCAGATAACTGGAACAAAAGTGCTCCTAGCACTGTAAATTACTGTTGCAAGGATACGATCCCAACCCGAAATATAATTTATCTCTTCGCAGTCCGTCCCAAACACATCCATCGAGTTAGGATGAGCATCCAAAGTACCAGAGTCAGGATGTAATGTGGATGGATAAATCATTCATGTTGAGATCAAAACATTTATGTTAGAACGATGTAAAAAAACGAGCACATTTAGAGCCTCCAGAGTAAAAGCAAAACTTAGCAAGAGTTCAATAGATGATTTAAAACAAGAAAGAAAACATTGCCCCACACTAAGATTTCACCTGTATCGTGGGTGCGTTAACAAACATTTACACTCACATACACAAACAGTCTGACCGGAACAACTATTTGTAGGCCATACAATTATTTTTTTATACAGGGATTGAACCCGCGATACGCAACGCAGCAGTCGATCGCTCGTTCACTGCGCCAACCGTGTCGTCCAAAAAAGATGGAAAAAGGTTACATACTTTAATTAGATTGTATTTTAAAGATAGCTGTAGATCAAACATTGTATCCACATTAAAGTAATGAGCTAGTGTACGCTTGTAAACGTTTTTCATAATACATCAAATATAAACTTCGAACGCACAAGACTAAGTGATAAAGAGCTCTTAAGAAAAACATGGAGTCATTTCGAAACAGACTAAAATATCGTGGAATAATTAAAAACACGGTGGACAAAGATGTGCAGTCGATGCTTTTGCCTTTGAATCTGATGAATTATTTTAGTCTCTGCCCAAAATATCGTATCAAAAATAATGTTGTAATTTCAAACGGTTTCTTCATGGGTATTATGTCCTTGATTGCAACACTAATATTAATTCTTTCATACATTTATCGCAGCTATAAGGTAGAGTTAATCCAAATGGATGCAGGATCTCCTACTTTATTTTTTTTCATCTTGTTTTACGACAGTGCCTTCTATTGTTTAGGATTCGCTATGAATTTCGTGGTTGCAATCTTTCAGTCAAAACAATCTATCAAGTTTGTCGTAACTTTTCAAAGAGTGCACAGTCTTCTTATAAATGATCCTTATTTCAAACATTGCGTCATATGGAATTGGATATCTGTTATCGGGACTCTGGGTTTTTACATCTTTGTGTTTACTGGTTTTTGCATTCTGATGGATTCTCCTTTTTCATTGATCTTCGTTTGCTATTACTTAATAATGTTTGACTTTCATGTTCTTTATGCAATTCGCATATTAAAATTATTGGAAAACAAAGTAGTTCTCTGGAGTTTTCAAGTGGTAAATTCTGATGAACTGCACGATGGAAATTATTTCTGTAACCAAATGTTTCAAGCTTACGTTGATATAATGGAGTGTTATAAAATTCAAATAAATTGTTCTCAGCAATTCGTAAGTACTTCCACTGAAAAGCAAGCTTTGGGTAAATTGATTTTATTGATTGCTAATTTTTTTATTTCTTTCAGATACTCTATTACATTATAGAAGTTTTCAGTCACTCTCTTATTTATGTTCAAGTGATTATTGTAATGTTTAAATATATAGTAACGATAGATGAAATGGTAAGTTCAGCTTCAAGTTGTACCTTGAATCGTTATCACACTTTTTAATGTCTTTGCTTTTAAATAAATTGTACTCTTGTGCTTTTTGTCTGCACAATGTTCCGTCTTTTTTATATAAAGGTGACGCATTGTCTTTATACATCAATTTTGTTAAAAGAATGCTGCAGACATCGGATCCATAGCTACTTTCTCATGGATATTAAAAAATTTTACCTATATGACAATGTTGAGCAAGCAATGTGAAAAATTCTACTTGGTCATCCAAAGAGCTCAAGATTCGTGCGCACTTGTTTCAATGTCAAGTTGTTCAGGTAACTTTCTCATATTATATTTTATAAATATTTATATATGTAGCGGTAGTGTAAACATTTCTCAGAAAACTGCTTAATACAATCACAAAAAAATGGTGTCATAGTAAATTTGTTTTTCAGATGATAAGAAAAGGTTATGTAAGAATGTACTTCGCTTGCATCGAGCATCATTCAGCAAGGTACGAGTGTGTGGCCTGTTCTACTTCGACGCTGCGTTTCAATTAAGCCTGATGAGTCTTCTTACTAACTATATTATTGTGTTACTACAGTTTGTTTTTTTGTAATTCAGAATAAAAAAGATCTAGTGGGTATGCTTTTTAGAAGTTTTTTTTTGTGTTTATGTCAAAAGCCTTTAGATGGGGATATAATGAGAGAACATGACGAAGCTGATGACTTTATATTTTCAATCGTATTATAAATCTATACAAAAGTAATCAAACTTTTCAATGAGTTGTCATTGTCCTAGTTCTACAGGAGAAATACTTCTCTTCCGTTCTTTCACTTCAAATCCAATCACCTTAGCTTCTCGGAAATAAAATATCTAAATAAATAAATATTTTGGGACAACTCACACACGGCTATCTGATCCCAAGCTAAGCAGAGCTTGTGTTATGGTAACCAGATAACTGATAAACATACTTATATAATTTATAAATACATACATATTATAGATAAATCACACCCAGACACAGAACAAACAATCATGCTCATCACACAAAGTTTGTCCTGGGTGGGAATCGAACCCACGACCTCCGGCTCAGCAGTCAGGGCCACTAACCACTAGACCAACAGGCCCGTCAAATGTTTGTGACAAATGCGAAAAAAATATTCGGTTCCGTCATGTGCGCACAATTAGTCATGACTTGACATTAAGCAGAATTTTTTACTTATTCATCCACTCAGCATCGATAAAGGAATCCATAATAAAAATAAAACTCAAAGCATTTATTTCAATTAGATCATTACAGGCACTTTTGAATGTCATATAAACAAAAAAAAAGATACTGCTACAGACCCAAATCACAAGGCATAATAACTTGTAAAAATACTGTAGTTGCCCATTCCAAAGCGTAGATCTCTATGAAGAAGATTGGGCAAGAAACTCTATTATGTGAGAACGATGTAGAAGAAGCACATTTAGAACGTCCAGAACAATAGTTTAATAGATGAATTAAAACAAACCGTGGCAGATAAGAGATGACCAGTTATGGCGGACAGCAGCCGTTCACGAACATGACTCATGTATCAGCCCCATTCAGCTCAACCACTTTGAAGGGAACTAATTGACCCGCACAGCGCCACCATCAGCGAGACATTTAAGTAACCATGACAATCTGTCAACCACCAGAGCACCGTCGAGTCAGTATGTAAAATTACGTAGTACACCCACATGGGCATTAAAATTATAATGCATGTAAAACAGCATTTGGACAACATTTATATACTATACAACACAGTACAGGTAAATCCTTACTATCCTTACTTCCTTACTATATATATAGTTCTTGAAGAATTACCAATTTTGCTGTCTGACGTTAACTTAACACTGAGACGAGACATGGTTTACAACTAAAAGACAATTTCCTCCGTAGATGTAGATTGTGCATTTCTGTGGTAAGGCGGCACTTTGAAAACCTTTTGTAACGTGTTTTAATAAAATTTGTAAACTATCTACCGTATTTTTTTATCATAAAAGTGGCAAAAATAAAGACATCCTAAATTATAACAATAACTGTAAAAATACCTTTATTGCTATCAACGCTAATTACAGGAAATAATCCCCGATCAAGCTCTATATTTTTTTACCGATTTTGTCTGTTGAAGGTCCATAGAAGTTTTTAAGATCATTTAGAAACATCTGGCACCCCTCACTTATTTTTTTTTTAAGCTCTGAACATTTTTGATTATCGAACTCTAATGGTAATTTTGAACTTTGGACTAATTTTGTGGTAAGTTCTACAATGCCTAGGCAAACGGATTTTTTTTGCATGTTAGCTATTGCTATCGCTAATAGATTCCACAAAAAAGAATATCTAAAAATGATAGGAATAAAGACATAAAAAATAAAAACCAATGCTAGGTGAATATTTTGAAAAAAGTACTTAAAAAAATTCTAGCTCCTAAACTACAAATAATTGCGGAACATACATGGGGGTAATTCGGGTACCCCTTAGCATAAGGCATTTGATGGTCTTACGGAATGAGGATTCTCGATAGCGGACTATGGAGAATCCATAGCCAGACCGCTGTCCAAGCTCAATGGAGCCACCTACAAAGAGTTCTTGAAGAATTACCAATTTTGCTGTCAGACGTTAACTTAACACTGAGACGAGACATGGTTTACAACTAAAAGACAATTTAGTCCGTAGATGTAGATTGTGCATTTCTGTGGTAAGGCGGCACTTTGAAAACCTTTTGTAACGTGTTTTAATAAAAAATTTAAACTACCTACCGTATTTTTTTATCATAAAAGTGGCAAAAATAAAGAAATCCCAAATAATAACAATAACTGTAAAAATACCTTTATTGCTATCAACGCTAATTACAGGAAATATTCCCCGATCAAGCTCTATATTTTTTTACCGATTTTGTCTGTTGAAGGTCCATAGAAGTTTTTAAGATCATTTAGAAACCTCTGGCACCCCTCACTTATTTTATTTTTAAGCTCTGAACATTTTTGATTATCGAACTCTAATGGTAATTTTGAACTTTGGACTAATTTTGTGGTAAGTTCTACAATGCCTAGGCAAACGGATTTTTTTTGCATGGTAGCTATTGCTATCGCTAATAGATTCCACAAAAAAGAATATCTAAAAATGATAGGAATAAAGACATAAAAAATAAAAACCAATGCTAGGTGAATATTTTGAAAAAAGTACTTAAAAAAATTCTAGCTCCTAAACTACAAATAATCGCGGAACATACATGGGGGTAATTCGGGTACCCCTTAGCATAAGGCATCTAATTATTTTCTTTGGACGCCTATCAACTGGCCACCCTGTATATAGACATTACATAGGGTTAGACATGCTGCTTGTCGTGTACATTTATCGATTTCTATAAATAAAAAAAAAACTAAACATGATTTAAAAATTCGGATCAAAAGTCAGTAGCATAGTTTCCTTCTTGATTATACAGGGTTATTTGTAAAACACCGACAACCTCGCAGGACTGTATTACTATCATCATAAACAACAACTTTTGTTCTATGATTTTTTACAAAATTTTATACATTCACCAAAAACAAATCATCAAGATTTCGTTGTCCTATCTAACACATTTCAACTCCGTCCGTTTGCTGTACCTACATACCTACACCTGCCGCGCATTGTCCCCGTAGGTACGTTTGCTTCGCATAGATTTCATAACATTTAGAGCGTTCAATTTAAATATTTTTATTTTTGTATGAAAATATGAAGAACTAAAATATGATAAATGTTTAAATGTCATAGAACAAATGTTGTTGATTATGATGCTGACAACATGGTCCTGAGAGGGTGCCGGTGTTTTACAAATAACCCTGTATATGACGAAACGAGATTTTATGTTTCTTATTTCCTTATTTTTTATTTTAGCCTATATGTGACCCAGTGATAAAAAAAATGATAAAATGAAGCATTTTTTTGACATTTAATTCACAGATAATAAGCTTGCAGGTGTACAACAACGTAATGACCGACAATCTTTAATAAAGACGTAGGTAGCGCAGCGTCTACGTCGAACAGACCACATGCTGTCATCTTACTGAAAGTACGATTTGTTCGTACAACGTTCTTGCAGAGACGACGACGTAACCCTATGAAAAAAATATGGAACATTAATGAGAGCATGCTTTTTCAATTATTCTAATTTATTTGTGATCAACACAGCTGTGCTACCTGTCTCGGCTTCGATCCTTACACAGAACAAAGATTTGTATGACCTACAGATAGTTATTCCTGGTCTGGCTGTTTGTGTATATGAGTTTAAATGTTTGTAAACGCACGCATGTCGCAGGAGACATTCATTTTTCATACTTCTCTCATTCATCCTTATCCTTACTAATATTATAAAAGCGAAAGTGAGTATGTTTGTTTATTACCTCTTCACAATTTAATGGCTACACCGATGTTGATGAATTTTGGTACAGAGATAGTTGAGAACCAGGAGACGGACATACAGCTCTTTTTTTTAAAGAAAAGAGTGGGATATGTGGGAGGAAGAGTGAAGAAACGGGAAAACTTAGCGTTGCTATTACAAATCAATAAGGCGCATATACGCAAAATACGCGCCTCAGACGTCGAGTTGCGGACACCAGCCCGTTATACAATACAATACAACCCTTGAAATGGATTTGTAGCCACCACACACAAGCTTGCCTGGTTAGAGGGCCTTCCTACTTTTATGGGGGACTGTTCCTCCTACCCCTTAGTAGGTACTAAATTATGATTAAAATGCTTACTTGAACAATCCTTGTTTTTCATAAGCTCTATACACGCCGTCTCAGCTTCTTCAACCGTTGTATAGAACTTCTCACAGTGTATACTGCGAATTATGACTAGTGATATATCTTTTGCCCAGAATATAATAAGCCAAAGACTGGGTGAATAAACCTGTAAAATAAAATTATTTCAATGACCTCACCTCCCATATTCCAACAACCCTGCAAGCCAAGTCAATATACTTGATTGGCTTATATTTTTCGGCTTAAACAAGAGGTTCCTTGCCACTCTGATAGATCCATCATTACTATATCAGGCTTATCGACGACAATAGTCCTTAAAGTCATGATGGATTAACCCCACCAGTGCGATGTTATAATGTTCGAGAACTGGGTCGGGTTTATAGGTACTTCCGATTCCACAACGTTGTATGTCTTAGTAAGTTGCTGATGGCTAATCCTGGCTACAAGGTTGTGTCAATGCAAGTACTCTCCGTTTGCTAGGTGAGAACAACCGGATGATGGTAAGCCCGATATATGTATTTCTACTAATAATTGATAAAGGCCACTGCCTGCCGGGGTTGCGTTGCTTAAAAGTGATACCGCGGGTCTCGGAACATAAAGGGAAAAACCGGCCAAGAGCGTGTCGGGCCACGCTCAGTGTTGGGTTCCGTAGTTTCCCGTCCGTCACAATAAGTGTTCCCAGTTATGAGACCAACCGAACAATTCGGTAATACCCGATCCAATGTAATAAGTACCTACAGCGCCATCTCTCGGGGAATTGGGTTACTAATTAATACAAAGACGTGCAATTTCGGTGGTAATTTTGGATTGCGAGAACCGATTTCAATAATTCTTTTTTTATTTGAAAAAAGATACGTTCAGAATAATAAAATATGTAAACAAAGTTACAAAAAATGCTTGCATATACGATTATACTACAAACTTAGTCCAGAAATTATTTTGTAAAACTTTTTATCTTTTTTGTACAAAAACTGTTGTGTCAATCAAGTTCAAAATAATTTTCATAGAAAGTCCTTATAAAGTTTTACTTTTCAGATTTTTTTCATGTTTTCTAAACTTATGGTTCAAAAGTTAGAGGGGGGGGGGACACATTGTTTTTTACTTTTGGAGCGATTATTTCCGAAATTATTGACATTATCAAAAAATGATCTTAGTAAACCCCTATTCATTTTTAAATACCTTTCCAACAATATATCACACGTTAGGGTTGAAATAAAAAAAAAAACACTTCCCACTTTACATATAGGGTGGCTACCCTAATAAAACATTTTGTTCAAATTTTTATTTTACCACTTTGTCGGCGTGATTGATATACATATTGGTACCAAATTTCAGCTTTCTAGGGCTAACGGTCACAGAGATTAAGCGAGGACGGACGGACGGACAGACAGACAGACATGGCGAAACTATAAGGGTTCCTAGTTGACTACGGAACCCTAAAAAACGGAACATGGGTGGGATTTAGTCAGTAAAAGTCTGACGCTCCCCCTAGTCCGCCCAGATCCGGAGAACTTAATATGTGATGATGTCACACACACACGCAAAAAATGGTCTAATTGAAATAAAAAGTTTGAATTTTTTTGAGTTGTACTTTTCATAGGTACTTACTTCATCTCCCAAATCAGAAATCCTGCTCATGGAGTAAATAATAACATTTACATAAGACAAAGCACGTTCAAATGTACAACATATTTGATAAAAAACCTGAAAAAAAAATAAGGAACATCAAACATTTGAGCATGTGGGCAGACTCTTAATGGTGTTCAAGATTAAGCAGCCTTTGCCAAGGCTAATTGGCTTTGGCAAGGTTTTTTTTTGTTTGGAAGTAAATTCTGTCAGTTTTTTATTTATTTTTCAATTTGTTTAAATTTTTAAAATAGTATAAGGTTTATCCTTTCTTTACTTATACTTATATATTATATATTATATATAATATTATAAAAGCGAAAGTGAGTTTGTTTGTTACCTCTTCACGCTTTAATTTCTAAACCGATTTTAATGAATTTTGGTACAGACATAGTTGGGAACCAGGAGACGGACATAGGCTAATATTTTTTTGAAAAAAGTGGGATGTGAGGGAGAAAGAGGGAAGAAAAGGGAAAACTTAGCGTTGCTATTACAAATCAATAAGGCGCAAGGGGAACTGTGTTACCCCAAATTTAACGCGGGCGAAGCCGCGGGCGAAAGCTAGTGTGTATATAAAAGAAACGAGCGCATCTTGCCTCAAACGTAAAGTTTGGCGAGTAGCATTAAAACACAAAAATAATATTTAAAAAAGGTTGTTCTGTGGATAAGTATGTCAATACCACAATTTCTACCGTGCCTCGAAAAACACGTAATTACTGGCCCTGGCTGTCATTTATAGATCTTTGGCAGTTGTTATAGCTAATTAAATATATACACTATCGTCTACATTTCGTTCTCATATCTCCTTTCGCAGGTCTGCTGGTAGAAATTTCTTAAAAAATGAGCAGTACCTTTGTGCTCAAATTTTATATATGTTTTTTTTTTTAACCTGTCTGGTTTACTGTGTGTACATAAATGCTTACTAATATAATAAAATCGAAAGTGAGTTTGTTTGTTTGTTTGTTACCTCTTCACGCTTTAATGGCTAAACCGATTTTGATGAATTTTGGTACATAGATAGCTGGGAACCAGGAGACGGACATAGGCTAGTTTTTGTTTAAAAAAGTAGGATATGCGGAAGAAAGAGGGAAGAAAAGGGAAAACTTAGCTTAACTTAAGCTTGGCGCAGTCAGAAAAGGTGTTAACCCGATTTTAACGAGAGCGAAGCCGCGGGCAAAAGCTAGTAGTTAAATAAATAAATACGTTTTAAATGTCGTAACTTTGTTTTAAATACCTATACGAACTGTGTTATTTAAGTGCATTCGTCAAAACAATGTTTTAACTGCGTTATCGGAAACCGTGATTGCTTGCACAAAAATCGGACAAGAGCGAGTCAGACTTGCACTCCGAGAGTTCCATACAAAGTTGTGACATAAACAGCTATATTTTTGACTGCATAAACTAGAGGGTTTATATTTCACAACTCTTTGGGACCACAAAGTTGAGTATATGGTTTTAATTTCTCGATACCTCCACGCCTTCCCGAGATAAAGAATCTTGACAGACAGACAGACAGACGGACAATAAAGTGATCCAAGAAGGGTTCTGTTTTTGCTTTTGAGGTACGGAACCCTAAAACGTAGTTTCACAGCAATATTTGTACGCATAGATACTTGTAGTTTGACGTACATAATGCTTGATTAATAATGTTAAAGATATTATGTAATTTATTGTTCTTTCTTTTCTAGAACATTCTATACAAGTCTTAATTATGTAAGAAAGGAGAAAATACTTGCAGAATACAGGTTTTTATTCACTCTCAATGCAAATATAAGGTTAAATATTATAATTACATATACAAAAGTGTCGAACTTACCAATACCTGGAAAACTTTCTTGTACAAATAGTAAGTCTTCAAAATATTTTTGTATGTCTTTAACAGTTTTAAGCATTGTTCATCATTTTCGTTGACATCCCTCATTACCAAGACATCGTCAATCCATTTATCAAGGTATATTTTTAACAAAATGATGACCCGGATGGATATAACAAAATGGGCATCCAATACGATATACAGTAACTCACAAATATCTTTAACAATAGTGTCACAGTCAAAAGAAAAGGATTCGGTATAAGCGAGATTTAGAATAATTAAGAAAGAGAAAGTTGTTACTATGTAGATCCAGTTAGTGAAAATATAACTCTGGACCCTCTTACTACAGTTGATATTGTAATGAAGGGTTTGGAACTTTAAAATAAGTAAGACGATATTATCCTTGTGTACGAAGTTATCCAAAATGAATATAACATTGAAACCTAGTGTACAATTAATGAAATGTATAACTACAGAAATTATGAAAGCATTATAATTATATGCCGTCTTATCCACAAGTATGGAGTCAATGGCGAATATCCTTAAGAAATACAACGCATGTATGAATAACAATAAACAAAATGCAAAAACGCGATACTTTAGTCCACTTGAATAAATATAACTATTTTTTAAATTGTATTTTGAATTCCAGAATAAATATAAGGGAGCATTCAAAGCGAAAGCTACTCTTCTGATATCTTTTTCTAGGCGATTGTAGAGTGACCATTTTAGTGTGCGAGACATCGTATTACGTAAAACACATCAACCACTTCAGCCGGCTATCGTTTAGTGACTAATACCTTACAGCTATTACCTTTTTACTATAATGAGACAAGCTGTCGTCAAAATTAATATATTAATATAGAAATACGCATTTGTACAGACGCCTGCACATCAAGCTACTACAATCAGTCAGATTTCTTTGATAGATTTTCGACTTTATTTCTAAAGCATTAGGTTCAAGGTTCATTGGGAAAAATCCCGTTTCAAGTGTTAATTATAATATTAGTAACCATGTCAGTTTAAAGAGGAATAATATAATAATATAGGTATCTTGGGACAACTCACACACGGCTATCTGATCCCAAGCTAAGCAGAGCTTGGGTTATGGTAACCAGACAACTGATATCCATACTTATATAATTTATAAATACATACTTATTATAGATAAATCACACCCAGACACAGAACAAACAATCATGCTCATCACACAAAGTTTGTCCTGGGTGGGAATCGAACCCACGACCTCCGGCTCAGCAGTCAGGAAAACTAACCACTAGACCAAGAGGCCCGTTTAATATCATAATAACCAAGATAGATGTCCCAGAGGCGTTCGTCCAGAAGTGGAACTTAACAGCACAACAGGGATTGAACCCGTGACACGCAGCGTAGCAGTCGATCGAAAAAATATTAACATCTACAGATGACACTGATTGTGCATCAGTGCCATCCATATCCTTACTTAATATATAAATGTGAAAGTGAGTTTGTTTGTTTGTTTGTTACCTCTTCACGCTTTAATAACTAAACTGATTGTGGTGAATTTTGGTACATAGATAGTTGGAAACCAGAAGACGGACATAGACTATTTTTTATTTAAAAAGTGGGATGTGAGGGAGAAAAAGGGAAGAAAAGCGAAAACTTAGCGTTGCTATTACAAATCGATAAGGCGCAAGGAGAACTGTGTTACCCCAAATTTAACGCGAGCGAAGCCGCGGGCAAAAGCTAGTATGTTAATATTTTGTTATTAAGTTATGAAAATATTCCATGTGAAAAAGGTATTTTAAATCTTAATATTGACGTATTTAGAATAGTTTTATTCCGCACATGCGCACTGTAATTGACTCTGATAGTACAAAATTAAAAAGTTTATATATGTCCATAGTTGGAACTGACTTAAGGTTTGCTTTTTTTCTGAAACTAGACTAATAACATCAAAGCGCATACAGCGTATACGACAGTTCTCCTACATGATAATTAAAATAATTTTGTTGCACAAGAAATATTATTATTTATTGAAAACCACAAAAACATTTAAAACATAGTTGAGTTTATTTTATATTAAACAAAAATTGCCCCACACTAGGAAATTCTCATATACCGTCAGTGTAATTCCGTGCGGGGATCAAGATTATAACATTAGAAACGGGATATTTATCATGTTTAAGCAGTTGATTTTTTTAAGCAGATAAAACGGTCTATACTAAGGCCAACTAGCAGCGATACGAAAGCTCATTAAAATAAAGAACAACTGTGGCATTGACAATCTAATATTTAGCTCTTTCCATCTTGTGCCTTTGTCGTAATGTCTCGTTCTCCCGGCAAAAACATGATAACGTTAAGACGGGTTCGCCAACATTCGGGCGGCCATTTTAGATGGGGTTTTAGCATGGGTTTTGTTTACATTTGGTATCGCTTCTCGTTGGCCGTACTTAACTGTAGTTTCTACCTAATTCGTTTTTGCTTACGGTACCACTGTCACTCACAACTTATTCTTTACAAAAAACTCTGTATCCAGCCGAGAATACCGTTTCAAAAATAATTAGACATTTGTATACATAAGATTTATCAGCATTATACTAGAATAAGGCTAATATCCAAGGCGCAAGCTATCTACTTGTTATTTAAAACGAACTAAGTAACAAAAAAATACAGTAAATTTCTTTATAATCTTGATTCCATTATTGTAGATTTAGTTTTTATTTTTATTGAGTCATTATTTGGTAAATATCCTTACAACAAAGCCCCAGAAATGAGAAAAAATATCAATAACATGCATCTCCTCGTTAAGTAAACATTGTTCAATTTTGCTACTGACAGTAATGGATACACAATTCTATAATAAACATTTTGGTAGAAATATTTTTTCCAAAAACTCAATACTTAATTTTATATAGATTTTATTCCAAAAAATAGGCATTATTCACTACTGCTCTCACTAACTCACTCCTGCGCGGCAAAGAGGGAAGCGACTGCTCAAGGTTATTTGCGTAGGGTACGGCCTTAAACGGCGATAAAGGTAAGGTATAACCGCAAAATATATTTATAGAAAATACATTTGCAACTGTGTAAGAACGTATTGACTGGTGATTCCGAACAAAGATATTGGGAGCGTAGCGTCTACACAGAACAGGCCACAGGCGCTGATCTTACTGAAGGTGCGATTTACTTGCAGGATTTTCTTACAAAGATGTTTTTGACTGTCTGCAAAGAAAAAAGTAGATTAACGTCGGTTCAGGGAACTAACTTTGTTTGATATGAAGGCGTAGAATTGCAGTCATTTATATTATTTTTGTAATTTTCTCATAGAATAAAGACAGGTACTGCATGTGAAATATTCATGTTTCATTCATTTGTAAGCACGTAGATCTTTATGGAGAAGAATGGGCACAAAACTCCATGGACACTCTTTTAAATCAGGATATTTGTTACGAAATTTTGGTTATATCAATCATTGAGATGATAAATAATGTGAGAAAATGTTTGCACATAACATCATGCTATCCACCTGTCTCTAAAAAAATCTTGACTGAAAAGCAATATTCAAAAAAATAAATATAAATAATCAAATAAAATAAACAATATAATAAAATATAACATAATATTTAAAAATAATATTTTGCCAAAGTATTATTTTTCATAAAATATTGGTTTTTCCATCAAGAATTTTGATGCAATTTCTATGATAATGTTTTACGAGAAAAGCGCATAAATGTTCGTGACCATAATAACTTAGACTTATTCTATTAAAGAATTTGTTTCAAGATAGGCAATTGTACAGACGCCTGCAGGTCAAGCTACCCGAAATATTAAATTTTTCCCAATGAACCTTGAACCTAATACTTTAGAAATAAAGTCGAAAATCTATCAAAGAAATCTGACAGATTGTAGTAGTTTGATGTGCAGGCGTCTGTTCATTGAACTAACATTTAGGTTATGTCCCATAATTGATGAAACGGAGACAAGTCATAAAACATTTATATTCAAAACCGTACTTGGGCAATTCTTGTTCTTCATTAGCTGTATGCAGGCCGTCTCAGCTTCCTCAACGGTTATATAAAACTTCTCACAACTTAGACAGTAAATAATTACTAGTACTATATCCTTCGCGAACCATAAAATTAGTCCGAGACTTCGAAGCAAAGCCTAGAAATAAAAAAAATGGTGTCTGACAAAATTTGAACTTTTTTAAAAAAAAATTCTGACGTTGGATAGACGCCAAATTTTTATACAAGTTTTCAGTTCATTGATTAGATATATAAATGATATTTAGAAAGATTGGTTCAGTCCCTCATGTCGGCTTATTCGTCAACTCGCGCCTCAGTCTATAAAAGTGTTTTGTTTTTGGTAGATGACTGTAAATACGTCAGATTTTCACTCGGTCGCGTGTTGACTACAACAAAAATAGGTAAAATCAGAAGATGCTAACTCGCAGCAGTCGTGAGTTTATGAGGCGCGAGTTGACGAATACATAAACCCTCTTGTCACACACAAAATCAAATACAGCCAAATTGACAACCTCTCCTTTTTTGAAGTTGGTTAAAAATATCAGGATACGAAACATTGATCTCTTCTGTTTTTTGTGATATAATTTGATTGTGGTTTGAGCTGTACCTGCCCCTTTTTCAAACTACAGGTACTCTTTGGGAGCAGTGACGGCAATAGTTTCTTTAAATACCTATTTTTCAAATTCCTTGCAAGCCATTAAGAAGTAAACTTTGAAAACATTCGACTCACCCCATCTCGCAGTTCAGAACACATAATTATTAAATTAATCGTTTCATTGACATAACATAAAATACGTTGAAATGCGGCAAATGTTTGATGTATAACCTAAAATTAAACGGAGTATGTATTAGTTATACAACATTATTTTTAGTATATGCGAAACCTGAATATAGTTTGTTCAGAATAAGTAACTGACTCGATGCCAATCATTTTTACGCCATATTATATTTTTCCCAATTTTTTTTTAAAGTTTACAATATGGACACCATGCGACACTAAGTACCTATTCGCAAGCGCACAAAACACCCGGCCGGACCTCGGCAAAAAAATGCGCGCGCGCAGGGGCCTTAGTCTGCTATTACAATAGTGTCAGAATGGTCGATCACTGATCGCATAATGGTTGATTTGGACAAGTTTAGTATGTAGCAGATTACCAAACTTGTCAAAATTAACCATTATGCGATCAGTGATCGACCATTCTGACACTATTGTAATAGCAGACTAAGGCCCCTGGTCACAGTCACGGCGCAGGGACGCCAGGGATCCGTGCGCCGTTGGTGACAGTGTTTTTTGTACATAGATTCCTTATATAAAAATACTGGACAGGTGTTTAGGCTTTCGCATAAACTAAAGCTAATGTTATATAATTATATACAACATTAAATATTATTATTATTATTGAATTTGTACCTCTGATACATATTCACATTCATAAATACCTATAAACTATAACCAGTTCTAAAAAAAAAAAAAAAACTTAGTAATCCTTATCCTTACAATATTATAAAAGCGGAAGTGAGTTTGTTTGTTTGTTTATTTGTTTGTTTGTTTGTTTGTTACCTCTTCACGCTTTAATGGCGTAACGGATTTTGATGAATTTTGGTACAGAAATAGTTGGGAACCAGGAGACGGACATAGGCTAATTTTTATTTAAAAAAAGTGGGATGTAAGCGAGAAAGTGGGAAGGGAAAACTTAGCGTTGCTATTACAAAACAATAAGGCGCAATTACCCCAAATTTAACGCGGGCGAAGCCGCGGGCGAAAGCTAGTAATATTATAAAAGCGAAAGTGAGATTGTTTGTTACCTCTTCCCGCTTTAATGGCTGAACCGATTGTGATGAATTTTGGTCCAGAGATAGTTGGGAACCAGGAGACGGACATAGGCTAATTTTTATTTTAAGCGGAACTGTGTTCCCCCAAATTTAACGCGGGCGAAGCCGCGGGCTAGTATTATTATAAATATAATACCATCAGAAAAAAGGCATGTTATGTTACAAAATGGCGACGATTTGTAAAGGCCTGTAGTCTGCATTTATTTTAAAGTATGGGTTGATTTCGGGTGTTTAGGAAATGCCTTTGGTAAATTCGACATGCGTCTTCTGTCTGCCATAATGATAGTGTATATGTTGCAGTCAAAACTCTTAACCAGTCAAAAGTACTATTGACTAGCAAAATCAGTCAAAAGTACTTTTGACCGTATGCTTTAGTCAATAGTACTTTTGACCGTATGCTTTAGTCAATAGTACTTTTGACCGTATGCTTTAGTCAATAGTACTTTTGACCGTATGCTTTAGTCAATAGTACTTTTGACCGTATGCTTTAGTCAATAGTACTTTTGACCGTATGCTTTAGTCAATAGTACTTTTGACCGTATGCTTTAGTCAATAGTACTTTTGACTAAAATAACAGTTAAAAGTACTTTTGCCCAATGGAGCTGGTAAAAAGTACTTTTAACTAAGTGATTCCGTCAAAAGTGGTTTTGACTGCTTGTATCAAAACTCTTAAAAAGATTTTAATGCCTCCTAATCTAAATAGTTCAGTTCCGAGTAACCAACTAAAAATAATCACTTTTTCTAGAAACGACCTGCATTTATATGCAGGTCGTTTCTGGCACACGCCGGCCGCTGCCGCGGCAACGCTCGCTCCGCTTGCTCGGCTCTTGCGTAGGAGGTCGCAGTTTTCACCTAACCTAACCTATAATATATTATAGTGTTAGTTAATAGTGCTTTTGACTGATGCTTTATTGCAGATAAAACTACACACATCAACAAAGTCTAGGGAACAAGGACATTTCTAGTTTTTATTTAAAAACCCTTTCTTGTAATAGTGAGTGTTTTATATCAATACAAGGGCATTTTATTACCGTTTTTAATTTTAACTTTAATAAAAACATTCTCATATTAAAAAAAATATTTTTTAAAGAAAGAATTGAATAGTTCCAATATTGAGTATTACAACCTTCTATGATTAGGCACAAAAATAACGAGGTAGTAAGAAATACAGTACTTAACCTTACTTTAAACGTTTTTAATAATCTGTAGGACCTCCTAAAGCATTAGCAACAGCTCGACAACGGCGTGGCATACTTAGTATGAGATTGTCAATCATCGTCTGTGGAATATGACTCCATACACTGCGAAGGTGTAAAAAAAGTTGTTCTTCAGTATTCAGGTTTTCCAAAGAATCACTGAAAGCTCTTCTCCCAAGCAAATCCCAGGCATGCTCTATGGGATTGAGGTCGGCAGACTGAGCAGGCCATTCCAACGTCGTAATATTGTGCTTATTGTGCTCGCTTAACGCATTGACCACTACCCTCGCGGTGTGTGACCGTGCATTATCTTGCATGAACGTAAAATCTGGACCGAACTGCTGTCGATGAGGGATTACCATGGGGTGTATAACCTCCTGAATGTATTGGTTTGCATTCAAATTGCCCCGTATCCAAACGAGGTCGGTCCTTCCACCAAGGCGAATTCCAGCCCATACCATGATTGTTCCACCTTGGTAAGGATGAACTTCTTGCGGATTCTGGAGACGACTCCGACGTCCAGGAACTCGCCATATACGCACTCTTCTCGAATCAGGAAGAAAACCGAAGCGAGATTCGTCGGAAAACAGAACCCGTGCCCATTGATGGTCGGTCCACTGTAAATGTGCGTTAGACCACAATAAGCGACGACCTCGATTTCCACGTCGAAGAGCTGGAACCCTAAGCGGTCTGCGAGCATGAAGATTGGCTTCGTGTAGTCTTCTCCTGACAGTTTGATCGCTAATAACCACTTGATGCTGAGACTGGAGGCTTACGACCAACTGACGAGCAGTAATCGTGGGTTGCCGCCTTGGGGAATTAAGCAAGAAACGATCTTGTCGCTGGGTAGTAACCCTATTTCGTCCCCTGTGACGTTTGGCAACATCCCCTGTAGACCTGTAGCGTGCCCATAATCTGCAAATTACGCTTGGTTGGGTGTTGACAGCATCCGCTACGTCGCGTTGAGTTCGTCCAGCTTGCAGCATACCAACAGCTCTTAACATCTCTTCGCGACTTAAATGACGACGTGACATGATGACTATAGTCACAAAAATGCACAAACCATACGTAAAAGACGTATTATTGATAATAAACGTTATTTACAATCAAAGAAAATATTTTTTATTTTGCCTCAGAGAAACTGCACAATCAAACACTTTTAAAAGTTTTCCCTGCATATTCGAAAATCATTACTTACTTAAATTTATTTTTATATTTTGAACAACTCTGTAATCTACTTTATTCTATTTTTATTTATTTGCTGCCAGTTATTAGCAAAATAAGATATACACGAAAAAAAAATTGGGGTCATCTTGTTCCCTAGACTTTGTTGAGGTGTTTACTTTTGACGAAGAGCGTCAGTCAATAGTACCTACTTTTAACCGCAATTTTGCAGTCAAAAGTACTAAAAACCAATATTTTTTAGTCAAAACCACTTTTGCCCAACCTGTTTAGTCAAAAGTACTTTTGACTGATTTTGCTAGTCAATAGTACTTTTGACTAGTTACGAGTTTTGACTGCAACATAATATATTTATTACCATTTACACACATTTACTAAAAATCGAAACATAAACTTACCGAAACTTGGAAAATTTTCTTGTACAGATCATAAGCTTTAAAAATATTTTGATACGTCTCAAGTAAATTGAGGCAACGTTCATCATTTAACACCTCAATTTCTTTAATCCACTCGTCTAAATATTTCTTCAACAATACGATAATTCGGATGGATTACAAAATTTATATCCAACCCAATGCACATTGCGTCAAAGATACCAATAAAAATAAGACGGCAGTCGTAAGTAAAAAAACTATCATAATACATGACATTGTTTATAAAATGAATACAAACAATAAAAGCGGCTGAGACCCAGTTCCAAATAAGAAAACTCAAAATACTTTTACTAAAATTGACGCTTTTATGTATCATTTGGATTTTCAAAATGAGTAAAACGTTATTGATTTTGTGCACGGAATCCAGAATAAAAATAACCGCAAACCCAATGCCGTTGGAGAATAGAAAGCAAATTTGGAAGAATAAAAAAACATGGTGTAGTAGACCTGTGCTTCTAATTACAAGATCTACAGTAAATATGGCAGAAATAGCCAATGCATTTAGGAATAACATTAAACAAAACGCAAATACCCTATATTTTGGTCCAGTTGGGTAAATACGGTTATGGCGTAAATAATATTTTGAAATCAAAAAAACATTAAGAGGAACATTAAAGGAATACACTATTCTTTCAATATCTTTTTCTAAACGATTATGTAACAACCAATTTCGTGTTTGAGACATTGTACTATCGGTGACTTAATGAAACTGTACAATTCTTAATTCGGGTTAATTTAATATTATTAATGTAATGGCGATCTTTGAAACGCGTATAGAGGTAGACATGGCGTATTTAATCAATATGTTTATTGTGGATCATAGGTTTGTACATAATACAGTAGGCCTACTATGATGTCTTAAAGCAGAACTTATTCCACTGAGGGAAAGAGATGGTGCTAGACACCCTGTATAGCTCTGTCTCTTTCACTCAGAGGAATAAGTTCTTGGTAGGATAGCTGGTCTTAAATAATTAAATAGATCAGCTATGTACCGCCCTTTGGGCATATAATAGTCATATAAGAATATGGGTAGGTAAATTAATTAATCGTCGAAATTGTTATGATAGGCCAGAAAATGTACAATGTTTTTTTACAAAAGGAATTTACTATTGACATCAAACGTGTTTGACATTCAACTTACCTAATATCTAAATGAAATTACAAAACTTCACAGTAATTGAACCAATAAAAAACAAAGTATATTGATGTAAATTTAGACTTTATTGTTTCTTTATAAAATGAAAAGCAGATTAATAAAAAAACTAATTAAAAAAAAATACCCGAAAACGAACGACATGAATGAGATAAAATTACACAATGAAGTTTATATTTTACAAGAAATTGAATTGTATCAATATTACAGCGTAACTAATTACAACTCCCATCAAAAAAATTGGTAGCACAGCGTCCACGGTGAATAAACCACATGCGGTCATCTTGCTGAACGATCGATTTATCTGTAGTACTTTTTTGTAAAGATACTTTTGACTCTCTGCAAAGCAATAAAACCAGATTTAAAAAATAAACGTGATATTTTACGAACAATATTTTGCCAAACTGGTTGTAAACTTCGACTAATCCTTATTAAAATTATAAAAGCGAAGTGAGTTTGTTTGTTTGTTATGTCTTCACGTCTAAAGGGCTAAATCGATTTTGATAAATTTTGGTACAGAGAGTTGGGACCCTGAAGACGGACATAGGCTATTTAAAAAAAAGATTGAATTATGAGGGAGAAAAAGGATAGAAAAAGGGAAAACTTAGCATTGCTATTACAATCAATAAGGCGCAAGAGCAAAAACTACAGGTAGTAGGTACCTGTAAATTAAGAAAAAGGAACTGTGTTACCCCGAATTTAACGCGAGTGAAACCGCGGACAAAAGCTATTTAATATTATAAAGAGGAAAGATTTGTTTATCGAATGGGCTACAAAACTACTGAACCGATTTTGTTTTTTTTTTTACTTATAGGAAGCTACAAAATCAGGAAGTAACATAAGCTCTACAACATCACGCTACTACCCACGGGAGCGAGGCAGAAAGTAAAGACGTGTGTGAAACTGCGCTAGACAGATAGTTACAAAAATCTTACTCTGACACTTCCTGTTCTTCATTAGCTGTATACACGCTGACTCAACATTCTCGATAGCAATATAGAACTTCTCACAATAAATACTGTGTATGATTACTATTATTATATTCTTAGTAACCCATTGTATTGTAACACCCGTCATCAAAGCCTGGAACATTAAAAAATGTATATCTAAGTGAAATGACAAAAAAATCGGGCAATAACGAGTCAGATTTGCGCAACGAGGGGTTTGTAAGGCGCGTCGCCCACACGACCAAGAGTCGAGGCGCAGTCGCGGCGCGGGCGCGTTAGGCGCGTCGCCCACACGCCATTTGTAAAGAAAATCTCACATCAGAGTCACGCCGCAACGAGGTTTTCTTTACAAATGTCGTGTGGGCGACGCGCTTAACG
This sequence comes from Ochropleura leucogaster, assembly GCA_958449745.1. NCBI lineage: Eukaryota > Metazoa > Arthropoda > Insecta > Lepidoptera > Noctuidae > Ochropleura > Ochropleura leucogaster. Next base: position 2,659,061 of record OY288221.1, on the reverse strand, counting down.
CGCCCGCGCCGCGACTGCGCCTCGACTCTTGGTCGTGTGGGCGACGCGCCTAAGAACTTGCTTTACCGCCATGTCTTTTGACAGCATAGACTTATGCCCCGTTCCAATAAACAAAACCGACTCGTTTTACTTACGGATAGTTGTATTTTGACATAAGTCTCATAGAACTTATGTCAAAATACAACTGTCCGTAAGCAAAACGACGAGGGTTGACGGGTCGTAATAGACGGACAGACAGACGGACAACAAACTAATCCGGGTAAGGGTACTAATAAGGGTTCCGTTTTTCCTTTGCAGGTACAAATCCATAAAAACGCAAGCTTAAAATCGATAGGGTGACAACACGGTTGGCGCAGCGGCTGAGCGATCGACTGCTGCGCTGCGTGTCATAGGTTCGAACCCAGCACGGAACAAATATTTGTATGGCCTACAGACAGTTATTCCGGATCTGGTTGTTTGTGTATGTGAGTTTAAATATTTGTAAACGCACCCATGATACAGGAGAAATCCTAGTGTGGGGCGTTCTTTTTGAAAGAAAAATTAAAGTAAAAGATCAATTTAAGAAAACAGTTTAAAATGTCACGCGTTTTAAGGCGCGGTAACAAGCTTATCTTTAGGTATTCACGGAAGGCTACCTGCCTACTGGACATGGTACTGACACAAGTACACGACAGTATTGCATCGAAAGAATAGAAATAAGATAGAAAATATTTCGGTGTTTAATTTTATTTGAATATCATGTCCGACAAAATGTAGGTTATTTTGCAGTTTTAATTGAATATAAAAAATACAGTAGGTACTGTGTTTGAAAAATTTTAGATATAACCTTAGTCTATAAAATTTCTTTTGTTAAATATATAAAAAATATGATGGTAGTCGCTAAAAAACTTGAGACGAAAAAAATTTAATCGTGGTCTTTTTAAACATTTTTACCACTTTTGTAAACTGATTTTGTGTAAGTCTTTACTTTATGTATTTAACTATACACTGTAATTTTTTTTTTGGCTAGTGGCATGTACAGATACGGCTAACTTTGCGACGAAAATCTAGACGTTTTACGAAGTGTTTGCTTTGTACAGCGCCTTAAATCCTGTTATGTTAAATGCCGTAACATGAAATTGGTTTTAAAAGCAGCTTTGCCCTAACACCAGCATTTCAGGATAACATATATCATTTTTTTTTTTTTTATTATTGATAGGCTCGCGTTTGACCACTATCTCACCTGATGGTAAGTGATGGTGTGGTCGACGATAAAGCACGCTTACCTAGAAATAACCTATTCACTCTTGACTTGAAGACCCCCAGGTTATAGTTGTCAGGAAATACAGACTCCGGCAGGGAATTCCACTCCTTAGCAGTACGCACAATGAAGGTTTTCCCAAACCGTTTAGTGCGTGTGGGTGGGATGTCTACCATGTAACGGTGGCGCATCGCCGTACGTCTTGTAGTCCTATGATGGAACGGGCTTGGCGGAATATAAATAGGCTGTGCAATTCCATCGCACACTCTCCGAAATGTAACCGATACTTAGAAAACCGAAAGGCTGGCAACGCGTCGGCGATGCTCCAGGCTCTGGAGCTTTGACTCAACCAGCGCGTCGTTGCCGATGAGCCTCTTGGCTCGTTTCTCTATAGACTCTAGCGCTTCAAGCTGGTATTTGGCGGATCCGTCCCAGAGATGAGAACAGTATTCCACACACGATCGAACTTGCGCTTGATATAAGTTTAGCAACTGTTCCGGTGTGAAATACTGTCTCACCTTTGCTAGGATACCCAACTTCTTAGCAGCCAGTTTAGCCTTAGCCTCGATGAACGGAGCAAAATTGAGGGTAGATGTAAGCGTTACACCAAGAAGCTCAATATGGTCGGTAATTGGCACGGTTACATCACGAAAAGAAGGAGCAGGTTGAAATTCACTCCTCTTTGCGGAGAACAGACACGCCTGGGTCTTAGCAGCATTGAACTTGACCAAGTTGGCATCTCCCCAATCGGAGACAGCCCTCAAGGACAAGTTCAACCGCTCAACCATGGCCTCGCGAAGAGACCGGATCTGAGACCCACTAGCCCCTGCGTTGGACGTATATCTCTCAGCAACAGTGCTGTCGTCTGCATACCCAAAGGTGCTGGGCACTAGCAGACTGTTAATGTGCAGCAAAAATAAAGTTGCTGAGAGAACCGACCCCTGAGGGACCCCAGCATTAATAGCCAATTGGTCAGACGAGCAGCCATCTATGACCACTCGAATGGACCGATCCCTCAGGAAGTCCGCAACCCAAGTACAAAAACCAGCGGGTAGACCGAAAGAAGGAAGCTTTTTTAATAAGGCTTTCATGCCACACCCTGTCGAAGGCCTTAGAGATGTCAAGAGAAACGGCAAGCGCTTCCCCGTGTTTCTCAATGGCCTCACTCCAAATGTGAATGGCATACACGGTTATGTATAATCACCTTATATACAAATATATACAAGTTATCGGTTGAACAAAAGACATGAAAATCAAGAAAATTTAATACAGTCACAATTAGAATTAACAAAAATAACATATATCTAATAGTTAAAAAAAAGAAGAAATTTCAGAACTGTGTCATCAAAATAACTGGTTGTCTAAACAATAATACTGTCACCGCGCGCGTCTAGTGTCGGTGTGACCAGCCGTGATACCTATTAGTGTCGAACTCTTAATCTTTTTAAATAATTTAGTACATAATATAATATAACATTACTGCAAAACCTAGATATATTTAGGTTGCGCATTTACCAAAAAAAAAATTGTGTATAAAAATAACACAAAACAGACACACAATGATTTGTATTTACTTACAGCTTTAATCGAAATACCAGATTCTTTCAGGTAATAAAACATCGTGTTGAAATAACATAGGGTACGTACAACTGCGTCGCATGTCGAATATAGAGCCTATGAAAAAAAAAAAAACAATGAGACCATCAAATCAAATCATTTATTTTTTTGCAAACATATATGTTATTTTTTTCTGTAGTAAAGGTCTCCATATTTTACCGTCACATGTTTAAAATAAAATATGTGGCTGAAAACGAAATTAATAATCAAATGTCAGCGTGGTCACAGTAATAAAGAAAAAAACAATAATGCTATGAAGTTAAACCAAAATAAAAAAGAAGTCAGCCAGGATTACAATTTTCGTGTCAGTCAGAATAATGTCAATCAGTTAGTGAATCATCGTTAAGAAATTAGAATTATAACAAAAAACTTAGACAGTCGCGATCCATTAAAACCTAAAACGGTTCACACTCCAATAATGGGTGGAAAAATAATATATAAAGCCTAAAACATAATACCTCTATTTTTAGGCTTTATATATTACTAGCTTTCGCCCGCGGCATCGCCCGCGTTAAATTTGGGGTAACACAGTTCCCCTTGCGCCTTATTGATTTGTAATAGCAACGCTAAGTTTTCCCGTTTCTTCCCTCTTTCTCCCTCACATCCCACTTTTTTCAAAAAAATATTAGCCTATGTCCGTCTCCTGGTTCCCAACTATCTCTGTACCAAAATTCATCAAAATCGGTTTAGCCATTAAAGCGTGAAGAGGTAACAAACAAACAAACAAACTCACTTTCGCTTTTATAATATTAATAAGTATATAAGTAAGGATTTTATTTCTGAGTTTCTTTATTCCACCAAAACTTCTGAACGCCTAAACCAAATTCGATATTTTTGGTATAGTTAGAATCAATTAGTTAAGATAGACACTAAAAAGTTCTTTAATGTTTAACTACACAGTGATAACAGCTTAAAAAATACTATAAAATACTGATATTCAGCTGCATCCGGTAAGACTGGAAGCCGACCCCAAAATAGCTGGGAAAAGGCTAGGCAGATGAGATGATGATAATAACAGCTTAAAAAAAACAAATTACCAAAACTTTCGAAGTCGGGGACTAAAAAGAAAGGTTTCACAGAACTTCTTCAAAGTGCATTAAGTATAGTAATTGGTTTTATTTTAAGACATAAACACTGTTCAGTTTAGTATAAAAAAAAAAACTTTACTACTACTATATCTAACAAGTTTTTATTTGAAACTAAAATAATTTAACTTGTTTTTGGGTGACTTTTTGACTTGGCAGGTGTGTTTTTTTATGTAAGAAAGCCGAAAAAGACATTTGTCTCATGACATTAACTTGTTAATGACATTACAGTTTAAAACGAATTGTTAGGTTTGGCATCACGGGCATATTAAAATGGTAACAAAACATGATACAGATATGATTAATAAATACAGATTAAGTCTTGAAACTGACATGGTTATTAATATTATAATTAACACTTGAAACGTTATATTCACCATGTTTATTATTTATACGATATTTCGGCGATGTTGCAAACGCCAGGTTCACAGATGAACTGAAGTTATTGCGGGTGGATGTGGAGCAAAATCGAGTTGTGAGTGACGGTGGTAGTGGTAACGAACGCAAAAAACGAATAAGAAAGAGGGTAGATCGTTTTGTCTGCTCGTAAATATCCACGCGCAATAACTTCGTTTCGAGTGTTAATTAAAATACAGATTAATTGAGAACGAAACCAGAAATGATTGATTGATATTGTGCGGCGTAGTTTTGAAAGCTGTGGTAATGATTTTTTTTTTGAGTATGAAATATAAAACCAAACTTACCACATATTGGAAAATTGACTTATAAGTGTCGTAAGCTTCTAAAATATTTCGGTATGTCTCAAACAATTTATGACAATGCTCTTCATTGTTCACTTCAACTTTCATTACTAAGACATATTTGATCCACTCGTCAAGATATTTTCGAAAAAATATCACAATTCGTGTAGCCATCACAATATTTACATCGAGCGCGGTTAAATATACATCAAAAAAGCAATCCATCATTAAGTGGCTCAGATTGTAGAAATAATAAAAATAACCATAGAACAAGCTATATATAAAAATGTCATAGAATATGATTGCTATAATGCAGATCCAGTTCCAAATAATGAAACTCCAGATAGTCTTACTAAAATCGATGCTTTTGTATATAGTTTGCAACTTCAAAATGAGCAAGACATTAGTGTCTTTGTGCAGTACATTATCGACAACGAACATAATTGTGAACGCGATTATATAACTGAGGTAGATGTAGACAGTTATAATTGACATGACAGTGAAATCATATTTAGGCATGTCCATATCTATCATATCGCAAGTACCCATTCTATAGAACAACAACATTAGTGTTACTAGTAAACAACAAAACGCAAAAAGTTGATATTTTGTACTGTTCACATAAATGTGATTACTCCGAATATTGTACTTTGAAGTTAAAAACAAATAAAGTGGAAAGTTAAAAGAATAAACTATTTGTTTCGTTTCTTTTTCCAGACGATTATTGGGTAGCCTTCGGTATGAGACATTTGGCATTTCGATTTAAATTTTTATAATTATTTTCTCTAAAGTTTATTTTTTTATTGCTGCTTGTTGCTAACTACTAGAGCCCGTCTATGTCAATAAGATAATGTTTGGTATCAGAAGGACGTTTACATAATTATTGATTATTTAACATTAACGTTAAAAAATTCCAAGAGTCATTTATTAACTTGACTTGTCTCAAATGGCCACTTAAGTCGAATCATAATTTGAAATGTTCACAGACGCATTAAATTTTGTGGAATTTTAATGTAATTATTTTACGTTGCCCCAACTAAGAATTTCTTCTGTGACGTGGGTGCGTTTACAAACATTTAAGCTCACGTACACATCTAGACCCTGAACAACTATCTGTAGGCCGTAAAAATATCTGTTCCGTGTGGGGATCGAACCCGTGACTCGCAGCGCAGCAATCGATCGCTCAGCCACTGCGCCTACCGTGTCGTCGAATTTGAAATGACTATTATAATATCAGAATATAACTGTGCCGCTGTTGGGCAAAAGCCTCTTCTCATAAAAGGCACAAGCCTTGATCACCACGATTGCTCATGACGGGTTTGTAATTTATAACTTACTAGCTGTGCCCAGCGGTTTCACCCGCTGCTCACTTAGGGGTATGAAAAATAGATGTTGGCCGATTCTCAGACCTACCCGATATGTACATAAAATTTCATTTAAATCGGTCCAGCCGTTTCGGAGGAGTATGGGAACGAAAACTGTGACACGAGAATTTTATATATTAGATTTTAATTATGTCCAGGACTCTTCACGATGTTTTCCTTTACCGATGTCTGTTTATTTGCGGATGGGAAATCATCAAATAACTTCCCCCGCGCTGGGCGAAACGAGGGGGGGTGTCAGACTTCTACTGACTAAAACTTACCCATGTTCCTTCTACTCCCCTTTACTTTCCGGGGCCGCGGTATCTCTGTCGAACAACCCGTAACACCGGCAGGCGGTGGCCCTGGCAGGTCCTTCTGCTTTGCTGACGTCGACACAGGCTGTCGTCAATAGCCGGACGGACGGCGAGCTACCCATTGCTCACTGTCAACAGGCTCCCATCTACGGTGGCCGGGAGTCGTCTCGCATGGGTGGGATCGGCTGGGTTAGTTTGTGATTCTCTCCCTCAAACACCCGGCCACCTCCTTCGCTAGCATGACTGCTTCGCAGAAGGTCACCGCTTCCCATTCCCTCTCGCTCTGCAAGATGGACTGAATTAGGACCGGACACGAGAGGTTGCCGCCGCCGATCGCCTCTACGAGGGCACGGCGGTGCTCCGCCCAAGCTGTGCAGACCGCCACTGTGTGCTCCACCGTGCCTCCGGGTAATCGTCACAATGGTGACACCCGGGCGTTTCATACGGGTGGTATTTGCCCGGATTTGAGCTTATTGAAGGTTAAGACAAACAAATAAAGAACATCCACAAATCAAACTTTATTAAACGAATACTACTTACAAAAATTCAAAGGATAATAACACAATAGAGTAATTAGCAAAAAACTTAAAAGAAATATTTGTAACCCGACATCCAAGTAGAACAGACCACACACACGTATCTTGCTGAATGATGCTCGATGTAAACGTAGGACGTTCTTCCAAGGCTTTTTCTCATCATCTGCCAATCGTAAAATCACATGACACTTATTATGAAGGCGAAAGTTTGTATGTTTGTTACTCCTTTATGGCCTTTATGCCTTAACGGATTTAAATGAAATTAGTTTTTAACCTGGATAAATGCATTGTTCCAGTCAGATGATCAAAATAGGTAACTCAAATAATATAATCCTTACTAATATTATGAAAGCGAAAGGGAGTTTGTTTTGATTGTTACGTCTACACGCATAAATGGCTAAACCGATTTTGATGAATTTTGATACAGAGATAGTTGGGATTCTGGAGACGGACATAGGCGTTTTTTTTTTAAATAGATTGAGATATGAGGGAGAAAGAAAGCAGAAAAGGGAAAACTTTGCTAAGTTTTCCCTTTTCTGCGTTTTTTCTTTTTTGCAAGGCGCAAGGGCAAAAACTAAAGGTTACAGATACCTGCAAATCAGGAAAAGGGAACTGTGTTATACTGAATTTAACGCGAGCGAGTAACACCACAGGGCGCAGCTAGTTGAGACATACACATTCCCGGTGTAACAGACAACTCCGGGCAAACTATTACCATAAATTCAGTCATCATTTATGTTGGGGTTAGTTCCAGTCTAACCGGATGCAGCTGAATACCAGTATTTTACATGAACCGACTACTTATCTCGCCTCCGGAACCCGGTTAGTACTTAGATACATAGATAAATCATTTATTTAATGCAACAAAAACAGAATACAGAAATGAACGCAAAAATATCAAGACGAGAATAAAAACAGATTTAACAAAAAAGGTGGAAACTAAATTTACCTATAAAAATTAGACACATTACCACATTATTGACGGGCCTGTTGGTCCAGTGGTTAGTGGCCCTGACTGCTGAGCCGGAGGTCGTGGGTTCGATTCCCACCCAGGACAAACTTTGTGTGATGAGCATGATTGTTTGTTCTGTGTCTGGGTGTGATTTATCTATAATATGTATGTATTTATAAATTATATAAGTATGTATATCAGTTGTCTGGTTACCATAACACAAGCTCTGCTTAGCTTGGGATTAGATAGCCGTGTGTGAGTTGTCCCAAGATATTTATTATATTTATTTTATTATTTATTACATACATTTATAATGGGTGCGCACTACTGGGCGGTGAGGGTCTTAAGGTTTTATTTAAAAAAAAAAAAACGTTACTCCTCTCTATGAATTTTTCCTGTATCGTGGGTGCGTTTACAAACATTTAAACTCATACACAAACAGCCAGAACCGAAACAACTATCTGCAGGTCATACAAATATTTGTTTCGTGCAGGAATCAAACCCGTGACACGCTGCGCAGCAGTCGATCGCTCAGCCACTGCGCCAACCGTGCCGTCAAAAAAGTGAGTTTGTTTGTTTGTTATGTCTTGACGCCTAAATGGCCAAACCGATTTGGATGAAAAAAGGTTGCACTAAATAGGAATCCAGCGCCAGGTAGAATACCTAACGCTAGTATTCTGCTGAATCCCGGTAATGACACAGGTACTGAGTAATACGATACTTGCATAATTATGGTAATGAATGTAACAACTAAATCTGTTTTAGTTACCGTCGAAGTACTTTTTAAATATTATATTTAGATTTTTATTGCATATTTTTTTTTTTATTTATTGCATAAGTTGATAAAAATGCTATGCCGCGGCAGGCCCCGAGTGCCACACTTAAAAAAAAAAAACTAATTAGACTTTCACTTTTTTTTTGTTTTGTGTGCACTTGAGGCAAATGACAAATATAAATGTGTTTTCTTTCTTCCTTTACCACAGCCACTTCCAGCGCGTTGACGGCAGAAGTGGCTGTGTGTATTGTATTTTATTTGGAGGCGACGCATCACGTCATTAACTTCCATTCTTTTCTGTCAGTTGTCAGAAAATTATTAAACTGTTTTCTTTTCAGGGTTCTATACCTCAAAAAGGATATAACAAACCCTTATAGGATCGCTTGTTATATGTGTGTTTGTCTGTCAAGTCCCTTTATATCGGTAACGCGTAAGGTTATCAAGTTGAAATTAAAACGATAATCTCAATTCTGTGGTCCCTTGAAACTGTGATAAATGTTATGGAGACAAAGAATTACGAACAAACGCACACTGAAATATAAACTACACATAAAGAAGACCAAGAATTAGGAGAAAATATAAAACTTTAAATCACCATGTTATCCGGAAACGCACCTCTCTTCATCACTTCAAATATTACTTGAACGTAAATTAGTGAGTGCATGATTGCTTCTATGATGTAGAACAGTATCTGAAATAAATGACAACAGACATACAGTGGTAATTGTATGTCCAATCTGTTTAAAAAAATCACATCTAAATATTTTGACGGGCCTGTTGGTCTAGTGGTTAGTGGCCCTGACTGCTGAGCCGGAGTGCGTGGGTTCGATTCCCACCCAGGACAAACTTTGTGTGATGAGCATGATTGTTTGTTCCGTGTCTGGGTGTGATTTATTTATAATATGTATGTATTTATAAATTATATACGTATGTATATCAGTTGTCTGGTTACCATAACACAAGCTCTGCTTAGCTTGGGATCAGATAGCCGTGTGTGAGTTGTCCCAAGATATTTATATTATAGTTTTAAAGGTCAACATGTGTCATTAAATTAGTACCGTTTTTTCAATAACAGATGGCGTTTTGCCGTGACGTCACTTTTCTAAATCGCGCTGTTATGATTTTCATGTGGAACACGACCGCAACAGTATTTACTTCATTAACTTGTCCAGCGTCGGTAGGAAGCGCCTGAGCCACCTCCGTCGCTGGTCGGTGCCCGCCGGGCCTCCCCCGGGTATCTGGGAGTCTCAGATGACGCCGATAGACCATCGAGGTGGTGTGAAGCAAGCGGTACTATGTTGTTTACATAGTATCGAGGCGCACTTAACGAAATTCTTATAGCAACCACCCACATGCAAGTTGCGTGCGCGCATTTGCCGCTAGGCCCGCGCAGCGAAGGTATTGACGGGCACACACCACAACTCAGTGGGCGAGCGATCGACTGCTGCGCTGCATGTCGCGGCTTTGATTTCCCGCACGAAACAAATATTTGTATGACTTACAGGTAATTGTTTCGGGGCTGGCTGTTTATGTATGTGAGTTTGAATGTTTGTAAAAGCATATGATACAGGAGATATTCCTAGTGCGGTTAATAAAAAAAAAACTTACCAAATTTTGGGAACACACTTTTTGAATATCATAACAATCAAGTATGTCAACATAAGCCAGGTAAAAATTCTCGCTGTTACTATGTCTGTATGTATCTTCCATTTTTAAAATATTCTTTGTTTGAACGTTCCATATCTCAACCTTATTTTGTAACAATTTATAAATTCGAACAGCAAACACTATATTAAAGTCAAAAAAGACGAAGACGTAAGTAAATTATGCTGATGTGTGTTACTACGACCTGAATGCAGATCTCCTCAATAAACTAGACCGACTTCTTAATACCTGCATTCGATTCGTTTTTAATTTACGCAAGTATGACCACGTATCTGCATATCGTTCGCTCTTGAAATGGTTACCCATTCGGGAGCGCAGGGCATTGAGAGCTTTAACGACCCTATTTTCTCTCCTAACAAACCCACTTCACCTTCTTATCTGTCTTCTCATTGGCAATATTTATGCTCTGCGCACAGCAAGAATCTTCGTTCTGCCAATAATCGTCTCCTTCGATGTCCTTCTCACCGCTCTGGTTTTATTAAATCTGCTTTCTTTGTCCAGGCAGTCTTCCTTTGGAATGAGCTCCCTCAGAGTATCAGGTTGGTAACCAGTCCCTTTACTTTTAAAAGGAAAGTTCGTGAGCATATCTACAAGAAGTTGGTAGATTCGTCTCGTAATTAAGTTGTGGTTGTTGTTTTGTTACGATCTCTGAACTTTATATAATGTTGTTTTATGTATATATATAAGTATTTATAGTTATTAATATTTATATATGTATATATATATATTTTAATATTCATTTACTAATATCCTTTTTTTCTGTTATCGCACCTAATGTTTTTTGTCTCTGCATCACCCTAAGGTAGACTGGTAGAAAATGCCTAAGGCATTAAGTCCGCCTTTGTACAGTTTTTACTTGTGCATAAAGTTTTAATAAATAAATAAAACCCATGTAATATATTGGGACGTTTAGTCGTAACGGAAAAAATAAAACAAAAACAGCAACGTAAACACATAGACATGAGATTACAGTAATCCAACTCCAAATGATGATGTGTTTAGTGCTTAATTCATTGTTTAAAAATCTATGGACCCTTTGAAAGGTCAATACAAATTTCATAGACTTTTTGGTATTACTTATGGCAATCCAACAATGTACAACAGCTCTAATGCAATAAAAAATGACGTCAAAAAATTAAATAATATACATGTAAGTTGTATATCCAAGAAAATCATTGCAAAAATAAAGTAAATATTCACGGTATACGAATGAAAATATGCAAATGCAGCTTCCAAAAATACAAACTAAATTATAAATGAAACTATTTGGGGCTATGTGATTGTTCTTGATACGATATTTAGGACAAAGCATCAAATATTGCATAAAATTTAAAGGCCGAAGTAGAGCCTGCACATCTTTGTCCACCGTATTGTTCATAACAAGATCCACAGGATAATTCTTTCCAATGAGAAAGTATTTCATCAATTTTCGATACATTATGAAAAGGAGCTCCTTCGCACGACACACAAGCGACAGAAAAAATGGCGGTAAATGTATTGAAGTAGTTACATTACAAACATATTATGATTAAGTTCACTATTCTAAATATTAATGACGAGTTGATGGATCAATACTTAATACCAATGGCTTAACGTGCTTTCCGAACCATAGAAGAAACTCGATCCGCAATGGGTGGTCACCCAGGCACGGACCATACCGGCAACTAAAGCTTAACCTAAAGGTCGACCGGAGGCTCTGGCAAGCCCCTCTGCTTTTCTGACTCTCTGACACGGCATTTTTGCCAATTGAAACCACTTTCAACCTCATATGAACTCAAATGTTATTGAGTCACCTCATCGTCTTCCTGTCCTGAAACTACTTAGGTGATGCTCCTTATTTCCTGGAGCCAGTACAACCTGTTCTGTGTTGTAGGGTCGCGCACTTTCGTCAAGCTAGTCCATCATACAACTTTTTTTTTTAACTTTATGCGAAACCCGAAACACGTGTCTAGTATTTTTATCTGAAGCATCTATGTACAAAATTTCAGAACTTTATCATGAAAAGTCAGAAAGTTATAAGCTTGTTATTTTACCTGGTTGTCCGTACTAAACACGGTCACCGCGCGGCACAAACGGCACCGCACGTGTGTACTGTCGTTTTGACCTGCCGTGACCTTGTTGCGCGCCGTATGATTTCGTATAACTACTAAGTGTCCAACTCGTAACCTATTAATATTTTTGGGACAAATATAACATGGTGTAAAAACTATTGGAATCGATTCAGTTACTTATTCTGAACATCATCAGTTTTCTGCCCTTGTCCCATTTTATTTGGGGTCGGCGCAACACGTTTTCTTCTTCCATTCTCCCCTATCAGACGTCATGGCATCATTTACTCCTTTTTCCTTCATATCACTCCTTACACAATCCATCCATCTTTTCTTTGGCCTTCCTCTCGCTCTCCGTCCGTCAACATTCAGATCCATCACTCTTTTAGTCACATGTCCTTCATCCCTCCTCATCACATGTCCATACTTTATTCTGAACAGACTACATATATTCAGGTTTCGCATTTACTAAAAATAATGTTGTATAGCCATGTAGTTGTAAAGATTTCTTCACGATATGTCTTTCGTCTCTTTGCATCACGTGACCAGTGCGATCATGTAAAGATAGAAGAAAGAAAGAGAAAGCCGCCCTGCTGGACAAAGGCCTCCCCCATTGCATTCCAATTCATTTGGAGTTTAGTATCCTCTGACCAATACAGCAGGAACGAGTCCAAATCGTCACCGATTATTTGTATTGGCAACTTTTAAGTAGGATACTTTTTTTTTCGATCATCACGCGGGTGAGGCCGCGCTAATAAACATATAGAATTTCATAAAAATCGGTCCGCTGTTTTGGAGTAATCGGTGAAGATAAATAAAAAATACGTTCGAACAGACAATCTTTTTAGATGTCGTTTAATTTAATAAAAACATGAAACGATTATTACAAAATTGCAAACTGTAGCAACACAACAGTGTAATAAGTAAGATGACTCATCAGACTTAATTGTAACGCAGCGTCTAAGTAGAACAGACCACACACACGCATCTTGCTGAATGATGCTCTATGAAACCGCAGCACGTTCTTGCATAGCTTTTTCGCATCATCTGAAATTAATTTTAATCTATTATTAATTAAAACAGTAAAAAAACATAAAACCATAATTAATAAAAATGAAAATACTATAATTTTAACAATAATTGACGACACGGTTGGCGAAGTGGCTGAACGATCGACTCCTGCGCTGCGTGTCGCGGGTTCGATTACCGCACGGAACAAATATTTGTATGGCCTGCAGATAGTTGTTTCGGATCTGGCTGTTTGTGTATGTGAGTTTAAATGTTTCTAAACGCACCCACGATACAGGAGAAATTGCAAGGTTTCTAAAAAAAAAAAAACTGTAATATGTAATCATAAATCGACGGGCCTGTTGGTGTAGTGGTCAGTGGCCCTGACTGCTGAGCCGGAGGTCGTGGGTTCGATTCCCACCCAGGACAAACTTTGTGTGATGAGCATGATTGTTTGTTCTGTGTCTGGGTGTGATTTATCTAAAATATGTATGCATTTATAAATAATATAAGTATGTATATCAGTTGTCTGGTTACCATAACACAAGCTCTGCTTAGCTTGGGATCAGATAGCCGTGTGTGAGTTGTCCCAAGATATTTTATTATTATAAATTACCTGAACAATTTGAGTTTAATATAAGTGCGCAGCAGTCCCGAGTTTTTTCAACGGAAAGGTAGAATTTCTCGCACCGCTTGCACAGCATAGTTAGCCATGTCAAAGTCTTAATCAACCAACACAATGTTGAAAATGTCACTAGAAATGTTGTCAACTGTAAACAATAATATACATGAACCTAAATATAGAATATATTTAAGGTAGACTGGTAGAAAATGCCCAAGGCATTAAGTCCGCCTTTGTACAATGTTTTTATACATGTGCATAAAGTTTAATAAAAAAATAAATATTTACACACCCATCTTAACTCTTTACACACATTTACACACTATCACACACATATCCACACTATCACACGCATATTCACACTATTACACACATAATATTATACTTTCGTCACTAACTTCCTAAGTGTAATATTTTTTTGGCAGTTTAATTATACACATTGTAAAATTGCCATGTTCACGGAATATCAAGTTCATCCGTGATCATGGCGTTTGCAACATCGCCGAAATATTGGAAATGCGAAACAAATAACAGACATTGTAAATATCCTGATTTAAGTTTTAATAATAATGTTGGTAACTATGTCGGTTACAGATGTATATTGTACTAGCTTTTGCTTGCGACTTCGTTCGCGTGGAATAGTGACTTCCGGCAGCACGGAGCATATTAACAGCTGGACATTTATAGTACTGAATTTATGCCGATATTTGACCAATAGATGGCGCTGTATGTCCGGAATAATTTTTATTTTTTGTAATAAAAACTATCCGATGTGCTTTCTCAAGTTCCAAACTATGTCTGTACCAAATTTCACACAAATCGGTTCAGTAGATTTGGCGTGAAGAAAAGACAGACAGACAGAGTTACATTTCGCATTTATAATATTAGTTTGGATAATATTAGTTTGGATAATATTAGTTTGGATAATATTAGTTTGGATAATATTAGTTTGGATTATATCAGAATTGTATTATAAGTACCGCCAGTTTGGAATTGTCATACTAATTCATATCAAGCTCCTCCATTCATTTAGTCTATGGATCAGTTTACTTCACAAACTGATTTTCAAGATTTGCCTAGTTTGGAAGTCAGACACAATTTATCTTATAATCGTTTGTCCAACCTTTCAGCAGTGTCGCCACGTCGCTCTGATCTACTCAGAACAATAAATTCTGGGATATAGGAACTCACAATTTACATAGAAAATTGTTTATTATCCAGGAAATGCGCAAGCAATTGCAACAACAAATAAAACAAAAACTATTATTTTTTTCATTTAACTCAATAATGATCAATTAATCACTTGATTATAGGTAAAAAATATACTTACCGCGTCGATGTTGACGTTGACTACCAAAACTTTCGTCGTTTCGATGATCAGTTCAATGTAAACCAAGGCATGAATAAATATATCTATGATAAAAAAGAGTATCTGAAACATATGGTGATGATAATTATGATTTGGTTAAGAAATTACATCATGACTTTTTTTGCGGATGGTTAATCATCAAGTAAATTCTCCCGCTCGGGGTAGAACGGGGGGGAGAGAGTGTCAGACTTATATAATATATATTTATTTACTCAAACAAAGCATAGTAGTACACGTTAAAAATACAATTTTACAAAATAAGTACTATTTCTACAAACGTGTGGGTGAGCACTGCTCTAGTAGCTAGGTTAATAAACCTGTGTTAAGGAGAAGCAGTCCTGTCCCCTTAGGTATAGTGATGTAAATGTTACATAGTGCTTTTGATGTAACTGTTACAATATCAGAGAATTAAGTTACACAGTGTTTGTAAGTTTAGTTTTTAGTAAACGTTAAAATAATTTTAAGGTAAGAGAGTATGTATGTGTAGTGTGTTTGTGTGATAGCATGTGTGGATGTGTGAGTGTTTGTGTGGGTGATAATATAATAATATGTGTGTGTGTGTGCATGTGTGTGTGTGTGTGTATATATGTGGGTGTGTATATTTTATTACTTGTACTAACTAAAACCCTCCCATGTTCCTTCATTTACCATTTTTGTTCCGTGGCTGCGGTATCTCTTTCAAACAACTCGCAACCCGGGCAGACGGTGGCCCGCCCTGGCAGCCCTCTGCATTGCTGACATCTCCTTGAGGCGCACGTGGAGCACTCACGGTCTGTCGTCAATGAACGGACGGTGAGATACCCAATACTCACCGCTCACAGAACCGCATCTACGGTGGCCGGGAGTCGTATTTCGGCGCCCGACGCCCGGAGCGTCTCCCACGGCGGCTTGGTGAGTTTGAGGATTAACAAAATGTCTTCACACACGTTTCAGGAACAAAAAAGCTGTTAATCGTAAAGGAGAACTTTATAAACAGCTCCTGTTAGAGTTTTCATCTTGCTGTGGAGGCGTTATTAGCTGGGCCAAAGCATTACGACTTTTAAGCTTCTAGGATAGGGCACGCCACAATAGTGGCGGTAAGTCCCCTCTTTGAGGAGTGCCTGGAGAGGCGTCATCGCGTCCTCACCTACCGACTGACGCAGGTCCTCACTGGACACGGAAGTTGCGGGAGGTTCCTGCACGTAATCGGGCGGGAGGAGACGCCCGGGTGTCAACATTGTCACGATCGCCCGGAGGACACGGTGGAGCCCAGAGTGGCGGTCTGACCAGCTTGGGCAGAGCACTGCCGTGTCCTCGTAGAGGCGATCCTGTATCCGGGAACATAAAGGGCAATAGAAGAAACATAGGTGGGTTTTAGTCAATAAAAGTCTGACACGCCTCCCCGCTTTATTTGATGATTTCCCACCCCTAAAACAAAATAGCCTCGAGGATACTAACACGTAGCTGTGCATTGGATGGCGTAAGTCAGCTCCATGTAGCTCCATGTTTTCGATGTGGATGGATAAATTTCTAAGAACTTATAAAAAACAAGTTGAAAGTAAAATACTTACGAATTGCTGAACACAAACTTGGTGGATTTCATAACACTCTAAAATCTCAACATAAGCCTTAAACAATTTCTTGCAATACCTTTCGTGTGTAAGTTCTACTTTATGAGCTTTTAAAATTTGACTGTTCCATCGAACAATTTTATTTTCGAGTAATTTGAAAATACGAATTGCATAAAGTATATTAAAATCGAAAACTATAACCAAGATGCCAACGAAGATGCAAATGTTAGGAGCTTGCATGATGATGCAAATACTTGTGTAAATAACGGCATACAGACACGTAAACCCGATAACGATTATCCAATTCCAATTGGTGGAGATTCTAGTACTTGTTTTGCAGTTTAAAAATCTGTGCACATTTTGGTAAATTAAAACAAACTTGACAGAATTTCTAGTTTGAATGATCCCGATCACAAAATTCATAATGGTTCCGCAAATATAAAAGATGCAGTCGAAAAAAACAGTTACTTGCATACAAGTTGTGACAATAAATTTATTTTTGTAAAGCGATGTCAGCGTATAGCTGCGGTATAAATATAAAAACATTAATGCTGAAGTTCCAATCATGGAAACCAAATTAGAAGTAAAATCATTTGGAGTTATGAAATTATTTTTAATGCGGTATTTAGGACAAAAGGAAATGTATTGCATCAGATTTAAAGGCAGTAATATTGCCTGCACATCTTTGTCGACAATTTTATTTACAATATTTATACGATAACTTCCCCTAATACTGAAGAGTCTATTCATATTTAATGAGACCATTTACAAAACCTTCTAGTTTACAAGTGATAGAATAATCGTTACACAAAGTTTTAAATGAAAAACATCAAATTTATTACTATATTGAACAGAAAGTAAGTAGTCCATACATAATGAATATGCCACTTAAATTAATTTGACAGATTAGGGAACTTCAATATACATAGATCGCAATTGTTTCATATTTAATAATACCTACTAAGTTTTTTTTACTGATGGGAAAATTTTCAAATAAGGGAGTGTCAGACTTTTACTAACACACACATCTTCTTTCTTTTGCCCTGTATGATCCGGAGCCGGTTTCCGTAAAAAAAAGACCCTGTCATCTTTCGTAGTGTAGGCGTTTGATATCCTGTTAAGAATTTCGTGTGGTCGCTTAGCAAAGTAGGTGGGAAAAGGGTTTTATTTAGATGCATCCGATTAAACTAATCCCAGCATTATCTAAATCAAAGTCATTTATTCAAACTAGGCTTATGATCAACACTTTTTGAATGTCATTACACAAGACAGTCTCCCCTTACGGCGCGTTCCTGTTTCACGCGCGCCTCAAAGAGAGTCAGCAAAGCAGAGGGGCTTGCCAGAGCCTCCGCCCGCCGGGGTTGCGGGTTGTTCGAAAGAGATACCGCGGCCTCGGAACGTAAAGGGCAATAGAAGAAACATGGGTGGGTTTTAGTCAGTACAAGTCTGACATGCCCTCCCGCTCCGCCCAGAGCGGGGGAAGTCATTGGATGATTTCCCACCCGATAAAAAAAAAAGACAGTCTCCCCTTTACTACTTGAAGAAGAAGTGGTGAAACAAACTCCCCAGCAAGACAACTGTCTGGTAGGTTTGATGCAGATTAATTTATAAAGTAACTAGCTTTTGCCCGAGGCTTTGCTCGCGTAAAATTCGGGGTAACACCCCAAATTCCCGGTTCCCCTTTCCTGATTTAAAGGTACCTGCTACCTGTAGTTTTTGCCCTGGCGCCTTAATTATTGTAGTAGCAATGCTAAGTTTTCCTTTTCTTTCTAATATCTGAATCTTTTTTAGTAAAAATAGCCTATGTCCGCCTCTAGGGTCCCGACTATACCAAAATACATCAAAATTGGTTTGGCCATTTAGGCGTGAAGACGTAACAAACAAACAAACTGACTTTCGCTTTTATAATATTAGTAAGGATATCCAAGGTTGGGAAAAGGCTAGGCATATGGTGAGCTACCAAATGAAATTAGTAACTAGGCTCCATCGGATACAGTTGAAATTTGAATAACACTATTAGAAAGAAAACTAACAGTTTTTTTTATTTATTTATTTGCTGGTTTAACACAAGTAATACATTACAAATTAAACTCTTTGTATGATAGTTTCTCACACAGACGCGAATAGATTTGAATAAAAAAATAATTACAAATATTAAAAATAAAAGGATGAGAGCTCAGAGCTTATCGTACTTTATAAATATAAAACAAATAACACGTAATATTTATTATATCTAAATAATTTTCGAAATTGACGTAAATGAGTAATTGTGAATATTTCAATTATTTATTTTTTGTAAACTCCAATCGACTCTAGTATTAAATTACGGAATTTCACTAAGATATGAAATTAAAATAAGTTAGTAACACAGGCGTGCACAGGGTCTAATGACCGGGTAGGCAGCGTATTTTTTTCCGCGAAAATTAGGAAAGATTCCGCAATTGCACGTGTTAGTTAGTCTTTTTTGCCGCGGAATAGAAATTATGTAAATCTGTAGGTATACCCCGAATGACTCCACACTGTTGTATTATTCGAATTAAATAACAGGCACGGAAAACAATATAATTTATTTGTGTGTATGCAACCACACAGCCAGGAGTATGTTTCATAATTTTTCTTATTAAATTTACAAGTTACATTACCTTTTTGCTGGGTTAATGCTGGTAATTCAAGCACACATCTACCTTTCGACACTATTTGAAGCTTTTCATTAAACGACAATTGAGAAAACCTACCATTTATTACTTTTAACAAACACACATTATAGAATTTAGAACAAATCGAACTGAATTTGCGTTTCGTTAATTAATTATTCACAAAAAACAAATATTAACTGCAAACTTCACATAAACATTTCAAAATTTTGATAATAAAATGTTGACAAATAAAATTGCATCACTTTCAACCGGAATTGTACATAGCTAATGACTTCTTCAACTTGTCGTATAATCTCTGTTGAGCGCCAATCAGTAAAAAGCTGAGCTGAACCGACCAATGCAACGAGCTGTTCATGTCGCAACGAATTGCGACATGAATCGCGGCCCCCGATCGGCTTGTCATGCCACAGGAGATACGTCGCTGTGTGAGCCATACACGACGTGTCTGTACACGAGATTTTACACACACACGCATACTTCATGCCTACATTTATCAATGAACTAAAGGCACTATTGAAGTTTGCCTTTAATTCGCTCGTGACGATCTGTTGAACGCGAAACGCCTGCCATAGTGTTAATTTAGGGCGGTGTGGAACGTTGCTATTATTTTTACGTTAGGAATTTATAGAAAAAGTTTAAATTAATTAGATATTTGTTTATTCTTTGATTTTTTTCTTTCTTTGTTTACCTATGGAGTCTAGGGCCGGCAGTGTCTTTTTGCCTATATGAACCGCACGCCCCTGGTTAGTAATACAAGTGGACGACACGGTTGGCGCAGTGGCTGAGCGATCGACTGCTGCTCTGCGTGTCATGGGTTCGATCCGCGCCCGGAACAAATATTGGTATAACCTGCAGATAGTTGTTCCGGATCTGGCTGTTTATGTATGTGAGTTTAAACTCACGTATGCAATGTTTGTAAACGAACCCACGATAAAAGAGAAATAAAATAAAAAAAATTAGAGGTGTCAAGGGACACCCGGATGGAACGAAGTTCCTATAGAAATGGAAATATCTGGCTTGTTTTCTATAAGAGAGAGAGAGACAGACAGAGAAAAATGCGACGCCGCACAGCTTACAATAGCTTACTATAGCAAAAAGTGTCGTGACAACTTTTCGTAAGAATTTTTTCCGTCTAGCCCCCTTTCACAACGCGCGATAAAGGAACTTCGTTCCAATAAGGAAGCGTATACATATAAATGTCCGTGACTGTACAAAAGTACATCCATAATAAGCTAGTAATATTAGTACCCCTATCGCCATTAACTAGGTACAAGTTCAGAATCCGTGACAACTACCAGCGCAACAACTGAACCTACAATGTAAGCTTTTGTCCATCTGTATTTATGTATTATTTTGTAATCTTTGTATCTGTAATTAGAATGTTTATTTAAGTATGTGCTCCGTTCTGTGTCCGTGACACCACTAACTGGCCCTGTCAGAATACCAGTTCTATGTTATTATCTTAAAATATCGCAGCTTATGCTGAGACAGGGACCATTTTGGCCTCGCACAGACAATAACCTTGTCTGTACTATTTTATTTTATTTTGTTACTGTTTTACTTGCTTTGTGCGAGTCCTAAATAAAAGTTTTTCTTTCTTTCTTTTCTCAGTAATCTTGCGACCACTAGATAGAGGAAGAAAATATTAAATGTACATTACAAAATTGCAAACTGTAACAGCACAATAGTATGGTTGGCAAGAAGAATCACCAGACTTAGTTGTAACGCAGCGTCTACGAAGAACATACCACATACACGTAACTTGTTAAATGATGCTCGATGAAACCGCAGTACGTTCTTGCATAGCTTTTTCACAGCTTCTAAAATAATAAAAGGTTTAAAACATTGAGAAATAATAAACATTTTTAATAAAAATAAGCACAATGTTGATGGATGGAAAGAAAGAGGAAGGCCAAAGAAAAAATGGATGGGTTGTGTAAGGAATGATATGAAGGAGAAAGGAGTAAATGATGCTGTGACATCGGACAAGGGAGAATGGAAGAAGAAAACGTGTTGCGCCGACCCCAAATAGAATGGGTCAAGGGCAGGAAAATGATAAATATGTATTTGTCGCATCCGTTCGAGCGTTTTTCGTTCGAGGCACATTATCAAGCAAACACCCGGGTGTTACCACTATGACCAACGCCCGGAGGACATGGCGGAGCACTTAGTGGCGGTCTGCCTCGGTTAAGCGCTGTGTCCTCGTAAAAGCAATTAGCAGCGGCTGCCTCTCTCGATCGGCCTTGATTCACTCCATGGTCCGCAGCTAGAGAGAATGAAAAGCGGTCGCCTCCTTCTGCGAAGCAGTTATGATAGCGAAGGAGGTGTCCGGATGTTTGAGGGTGAGAACCTCAAACCAACCCAGCCGTCGTGGAAGACGCTCCGAGACGCCCAAAGACGACTGCCAGCCGCAGTAGACGCGGATTTGTGGATGATCAGCGATGTGTAGCTCCGTCCGTTCGTCTAGTGCCGACAAGCCATGGCGTGTTCATATTCCACGTGCGTTTCATAAAGATGTCAGGAAATAGAGAAACCACGGGCCCGAATTACAAAGGGCGAGTGAAGGAACATGGGTGGGTTTGAGTCAGGAGAAGTGTGACAATCCCTTCCGCAGCGCCTAGAGCATCATCATCTGCCTAGCCTTTTCCCAACTTGACGGGCCTTTTGGTCTAGTGGTTAGTGGCCCTGACTGCTGAGCCGGAGGTCGTGGGTTCGATTCCCACCCAGAACAAACTTTGTGTGATGAGCATGATTGTTTGTTCTGTGTCTGGGTGTGATTTATCTATAATAAGTATGTATTTATAAATTATATAAGTATGTATATCAGTTGTCTGGTTACCATAACACAAGCTCTGCTTAGCTTGGGATCAGATAGCCGTGTCTGAGCTGTCCCAAGATATTTATTTATTTTATTTATTAACTATGTTGGGGTTGGCTTCCAGTCTAACCGGATGCAGCTGAATATCAGTATTTTACATGGAGCGACTGCCTATCTGACCTCCACAACCCAGTTAGTACTGAGTAATACGATACCCCTTGGTAAGACTGGTTGTCAGACTTTCGGGACACTGACTACCTGTAACGACTATCAAAGATCTACAATTGATAGCCGGGACCAACGGCTTAACGTGCTTTCCGAGGCACGGAGGAAACTCGGCATGTAACGGGTGGTCACCCATCCACAAACCAACCTAGGCAAGCGCGGCTTAACCTAAAGATCGACCCGAGCGGCTGCTATTATTTAGCCACGAGCTCCGCAGCGCCTAGAGCGTGGGTAGTTATTTATTTCCCTTAACAAAAAAATATCGGTTTGAATGTGTTCAGTGTTAATCTTTACTACTAATATTATAAAAAGGGAAGTGAGTTTGTTTGGTTGTTACCTCTTCCGGCTTAAATGGCTAAACCGATTTTGATGAATTTTGGTACAAAAATAGTTGGGAACCAGAAGACGGACATAGAAAAGTGGGATGTGAGGAAGAACGAGGGAAGAAAAGGGAAAACTTAGTGTTGCTATTACAAATCACTAAGGCGCAAGAGCAAAAACTGCAGGAAGAACTGTGTTATACCGAATTTAACGCGAGCGAAACCGCTGGCAAAAGCTAGTATTGGAATAAATAAAGATCACACGACATATTCATAAATTACCTGAGCAATTTGTATACAAAATAAATGAGCAGCAGTCCTGAACATTTTCAGTGGACAGGTAGAATTTCTCGCACTGCTTGCATAGCACTGTAAGCCATGTCAACGTCTTTGTCAACCAACACAATATGGAAAGTGACGATATAAATGTTGCCATCTGTAACAAATCATAAAAACCTGGATTGTTTTAGCAAATCCTTACTTCCTTACTAATATTATAAAAGCGAAAGTGAGTTTGTTTGTTTGTTTGTTACCACTTCACGCTTTAAGCGCTAAACCGATTTTGATGAATTTTGGTACATAGATAGTTGGGAATATAAAAAATAGCCTATGTCCGTCTCCTGGGGACATAGGCTATTTTTTATTTAAAAATAATCGGGATGTGAGGGAGAAAGAGGAAAGAAAAGGGAAAACTTAGCGTTGCTATTACAAATCAATAAGGCGCAAGGGGAACTGTGTTACCCCGAATTTAACGCGGGCGAAGCCGCGGGCAAAAGCTAGTATCAGAATAAATACCAAGATTTTTTAAGAAATCATTCTCATGGAACATCATTAGAATGATTTCTCGGCCTAATTTGACAGTTTCATGAGAAAACTAATTGCAAGATTTTAGGATTCTCATGTAATTAGTTTCTTTAAGGATTCAGGATCTTAAACGAAAAATTAGAGGTGTCAAGGGACACCCGGATGAAACGAAGTTCCTATAGAAATGAAAATATCTGGCTTGCTTTCTATAAGAGAGAGAGACAGACATACAGACAGACAGAGAAACATGTGACGCCGCACAGCTTACAATAGCTTACTATAGCAAAAAGTGTCGTGACAACTTTTCGTAAGAACTTTTTCCGTCTAGCCCCCTTTCACAACGCGCGATAAGGAACTTCGATCCAAAAAAAACAGAACTCTTATCTTAAAAATTGTTGCCTATATAAAACTGGCTTATGCAAAAAAAAAGCAATTTATTTTTCTTTTAATTGTGTAATGCTTGCTTCATAAACGATAGTTAAAGTCAAGAAGCTCATACATAAAAATGTATGGTTAATCATATCATTATTTAACTTTAAGTAGCGTCATGAATAAATGTGTTAGTCTAAATCCTCACTTAATATTATAAAATCGAAAATGAGTTTGTTTGTTACCTCTTCACGCTTTAATGGCTAAACCGATTTTGATAAGTTTTGATACAGAGATAGTTGGAAACCAGGAGACGGATATAGGCTATTTTTTTCTAAAAAGAGTGGGATATGAGGGAGATAGAGGGAAGAAACGGGAAATCTTAGTGTTGCTATTAAAAATCAATAAGGCGCTACCGAATTTAACGCGAGCGAAGCCGCGGGCAAAAGCTAGTTTAAATATAAATTTAAATACTAACCACAACGTTGTCTCCGGCCACTGGATGTTTCGCAACTTCAATGATCACTTGAATGTAAACTAGGGAGTGAATTAATATTTCTATGATAAAATAAAGTATCTGAAAGATAAGAATATTAAGAGGTTGTCAATAAAGAAAGGATTAAAATTTCGTCTTCTGACACTTGAGGAAAAGCTGTCAATCGCAAATGAGAAGTTTGTAAGCAACTCCTGCTAGAGTTCACATCTTGCTGTGTAGGTGTTACTGTAAGCTGATGTAATTGGATAAACATTCCAAAGCAACATTTACACTAACACGTTACTGCGCAATGGGTAGCGTAAAATAATTGATGTAAAATACTTACGAAGTTTTGATAACAAACTCTGTGGATATCATAACAGTCTAATATCCCAACATAAGCCTTAAACATTTTTTTGCAATATCTTTCATCTGTGTTTGCTCTTTCATTAATTTTTAAAATTTGGATATTCCACTGAATAATTTTATGTTCCAGTAATTTGAAAATACGAATTGCATAAAGTATATTAAAGTCAAATATCATTATGAGGTAGCTAACGAAGATATAAATAAAAGGTACTTGTATAAGTTTACAAATATAAGTAAAAATAACGATATACAGAAACGTAAACCCGACGACAATAATCCAATTCCAAATGGTGAGGCTTCTAGTACTGGTTTCGCAGTTTATAAATCTGTGCACTTTTTGGTAAATCAGCACAAATTTGACAGCATTTTTGGTTTGAATAAACCCGATCACGAAATTCTGAATAATTCCGCAAACATAGAAGATGCAGTCGTACAACACAGTAATGTACATGAAATTTGTGTAAAGAAAACTATTTTTTAAACACAACAGCAAATAGTTGCGGTATAAAATTAAATATATGAAAACTGAAGTTCCCATCATTGAAACAAAGTTAGAGATAAAACCATTTCGAGTAATACAATTATTTTTGATACAGTATTTAGGACAAAAGGAAACAAATTGCATTAGATTTAAAGGCAAAAGTATTGCCTGCACATCTTTGTCTACAATTTCATCATTTACTGGATAATTTTGTCTTACATTGATGAGTCTGCTCATTTTGAAAGAGACCATTTACAAAACCTTCCTAAATTACGAATGATACCAAAATCGATGGTAAATGTATTAAACTACATACATAAAATACATTACTATGTTTAATTAAATAGATATCAATAATGAAGATTCCACTTAAATTAATTTGTCTACATATTATAATAATAATACCAACCTATAACAGTCGGTTTTAAAAAAATAAAACATAACATGTGATTTAAGGCAAATTTTACAGTAGAGCAAAAAAGTACTCATCTGCTTTAGGGGGGCATGACATTTCAAAACTACTTATATTATCTTACTAGCTATTGCCCGCGGCTTCGCCCGCGTTAAATTTGGGGTAACACAGTTCCTCTTGCGCCTTATTGATTTGTAATAGCAACACTAAGTTTTCCCTTTTCTTCCCTCTTTCTTATGTGAGGGATCACATCCCACTTTTTTTAAATAAAAATTAGCCTATGCCCGTCTTCTGGTTTCCAACTATCTATGTTTAAATTCATCACAATCGGTTCAGCCATTAAAGCGTGAAGAGGTAACAAAAAAACAAACAAACAAACTCACTTTCGCTTTTATAATATTAGTAAGGATTAGGAGTGATGTCAAAACTTGGAGTATATTATTGACTTTATGAAACAGTATACTGCATACACGTATAACAATACTATGATAGAATAAAAACTAATAATAAATATTCCACTTAAATTTATTTTCGCATACCTAATAATATTACCACGCATTTCGATTGCATCACCCACATTCGTCGGTTATGAGACAATATTCCGCGGAGTTGTGGACGTCGAGGCGTTTTAAACGCCAAGACTCTCCACAATCGTGAAATATAGATAGCTTAAGGAATCCTTTTATATTATAAAATCAAAAGTGAGTTAGTTTGTTTGTTACCTCTTCACGCTTTAATGGCTAAAACGATTTGGATGAATTTTGGTACAGAGATAGTTGGGAACCAGGAGATGGACATAGGCTATATTTTTTCTAAAAAAGGTTATGAAAGAGAAAGAGGGAAGAAAAGGGAAAACTTAGCGTTGCTATTACAAATCAATAAGGCGCCAAGGCAAAAACTACAGGTAGCAGGTACTGTGTTATACAGAATTTAACGCGAGCGAAGCCGCGGGCAACAGCTAGTATTTCATAGAAGCCGACATGGGGATGGATCGTGATGTGGTTGCGGTGGACAAAGGCCTCACCCCGTTCTTTTTGGCTAAAGAGAATTAGCACAGACCTGTACACTGACACTAATGGACGCAGTTTCCGGGCCCTACATGGACCCGATGTAGATACTCAGCATCCATACCCTAGTTTCGTTCCCGGGATCTCTTTGGAGAAACCGAAGTTAGGTTTTGTCTGTGCAATCATGGGTGAAGTTATGATGACGAATAACCGGAGTTTTATTGTGAATGATGGCTTGGTTGATACCAACCGAGTGAATTAATCCGGCACATTATCTCCGGTTGTTCTCGTCTAGCTAACGAAGAGTTGCATACACACAACATTTTAACCAGGATTATCCATTAGCACGTTGCTCTAAAATACAGCCTTGTGGAATCAAAAATGCCGTACTATAGCTATGTGCACGACCCAGTTCTCGAAAATGGCAATATCATATTGTACCTGGATCGATTCATTATCACTGACAAGACTATTGTGGCTAATAAACCTGATAAAGTAATGGTGGAATGATCAGAGCAGAAAGCGATGATCGTTGACATAATGGTTCCGCATAATGAAAGCTTCGTGAAAGTCAAGAAAGATAAACAAATCAAGTATATTGTCTTGGCTCGCAAAGATATTGATTTGTGGGATGTGGACTCAGCGATCATTCAAGTGAGTTTGTTTATTTATTTGTTTGTTTGTTTGTTTGTTACCTCTTCCCGCTTTAATGGCTAAACCGATTTTGATGAATTTTGGTACAGAGACAGTTGGGAACCAGGAGACAGACATAGGCTAATTTTTATTTAAAAAAAGTGGGATGTGAGGGAGAAAGAGGGAAGAAAGGGAAAACTTAGTGTTGCTATTACAAATCAATAAAGCGTAAGGGGAACTGTATAACCCCAAATTTAACGCGGGCGAAGCCGCGGGCGAAAGCTAGTGATACCATATAACTTTCCAGAAAAAGGCCGTTTCTCTCTTACAGGTTGGCGTCCAACTACAGGTCCAGGTCCAGGTAGGAAGGTTTCTTCTGATGTTTTGATTTACAGATGTCCGTGATGTCATATTATGATAAACTTTAAGAAAGACATATGAATAAAAAAAATCGAATTCGTAGTTGCCCGATTTTGAACCCACAACCTCATGAACGAGAAGCGAGGCATTTAACCTCTGGGCCATCACGACAGTATTACGTAAGTAACTTTAATAGCATAGCAATAAGTGCAGTATTTTTATCAAAAATCCAGATTTTTTTATTCTCATAGAATATACGTATACATATTTTTAAAAAAACAAACTTTTTAGAGAGCGATATTAATTGTTTAATCATAAGGGACATATAGTAATTAAATGTTGAATATGAATGTAGATGGTTAGAAAGAATAGAGGAAGACCAAAGAAAAAATGAATAGAGTGTGTGAATAATAAGGCTAGACAAGAACTAACTTTTGAGATAATATATGAATTATATTTTTAGAGGAATGAAGAATAGGGTGTAAAGTTCTCCATCCTCTATGGAAAAGGGAGGATCCTCCGACCAGACGGGTGTCGTGTCTGGCGGGCCACTGCCTGACAGTTATTTGTCGGGCGCTCGTATATATGCTAACTTCGCGTACAACTTTGCTTGCGCGATGTAGGAATCTTGGCGTTAGTTCTTCAGTAGCTGGATAGATGGCGCTGTAGGCCACTTGCATCTTTGTGTCGCTACAATAATAGATGAATATATATGCGTCATGTTCGTGAATGGGCGCTGTCAGTTGTGACTGGTCATTTATTACCGCCACAGTTTGTTTTAATTAATTAATTAATTTATCTATTAAACTCTTGTTTTTGCTTTTACTCTGGAGGCTCTTAATGTGCTCGTTTTTCTACATTGTTCTCACATGTATTTATAACTAGCTTTCGCCCGCGGCTTCGCCCGCGTTAAATTTGGGGTAACACAGTTCTTCTTGCGCCTTATTGATTTGTAATAGCAACGCTAAGTTTTCCCTTTTCTTCCCGCTTTCTCCCTCACATCCCACTTTTTTTAAATAAAAATTAGCCTATGTCCGTCTCCTGGTTCCCAACTATCTATGTACCGAAATTCATCACAATCGGTTTAGCCATTAAAGCGTGAAGAGGTAACAAACAAACAAACAAACAAACTCACTTTCGCTTTTATAATATTATAGTAAGGATTACAACATGAATGATGTATGAAATATTATGATTTAAAAGAGTGTTCATGGAGTTTCTTGCCCATTCTTCTCCATAGAGATCTACGCTTTGGAACGGGCAACTACAGTACTTTCACAAATTATTATGTCTTATGACTGGGACTGTAGCAGCATATTTTTTTTGTTTTCATTACATTCAAAAGTACCTGTAATGGTCTAATTGAAATAAATGATTTTTATTGATTGATTTGATAACGAGCAATTCAGAACTATTAAACAAGCAGAAATACTGCCTATCTCTATATCTTTATATATATAATTCTTCTGTGAGTGTGTATGTCACTGAACTTCTCTCAAACGACTGGACCGATTTTGATGAAATTTTTTGTGTGTGTTCAAGGGGATCTGGGAATGGTTTAGATTCACAATTTTGTCCAACAGATGGCGCTGCATCACATTTTTTTGTAAATACGTAGCGAAGCACGTACCGGGCCGCTAGTCTTAAATAAATTGTTATAAGAAGTGTAGGAGGATGAGAAGAAATAGACTTTATTGCAGGGTAATACTGAATAGTCTAAAGTTTATTGTATAAAAGCTACAAAATATAGAAAGCGTTCTGAAAGAGATAAGCAATATGGTTTATAAGCCACAAGTTGTTGGTTCAGTTTGTGCTAGAGTAAAAATAGAGAAGAAATAATGATTCAGATATATTTATTTACCTCAATGAAGGTACAGGTATAAGATGATATGTACATAATTGAAAAAAAATTACAGAGTTAATAATAAATTAATAGTTTATCGTCAAATATCATATCATTATAATTAACATAATGAATAAAATATAATTAGGCATTAAATAGCAATTGAATGAAAATAAAAATCGCTGTATACATTAATTTAATAGCTCTATCACACAAATGCGAATTGTAACAACACAGCAATGTAGTTAGTAAGAAGACTCGTCAGACACAATTGTAACGCAGCGTCTAAGTAGAACAGACCACACACACGTATCTTGCTGAATGATGCGCGATGTAAACGCAGGACGTTCTTGCACAACCTTTTTACATCATCTGCAATTTAACAATAACATTATGTGGAGGGAACTACCGAAACAAAAATATAGTCCTTTCGATTTACTTTTTTTGAACAATTTACTTTTTTTGTTGCATTGTAGCTTTTTTTTCGGGTGGGAAATCATCCAATGACTTCCCCCGCTCTGGGCGGAGCGGGGGGCATGTCAGACTTGTAGGTACTGACTAAAACCCACCCATGTTCCTTCTATTGCCCTTTACGTTCCGGGGCCGCGGTATCTCTTTTGAACAACCCGCAACCCCGGCAGACCCGCAACCCCGGCAGTTGCATTGTAGCTTGACCTTGTCTTGTGTAGAAGAGTGTCTTCATACAAAAAATAAGTTAATGATGTAACGATTGACGATGAGAAAAACATGTTCCCAGACCCTTTATTAGTACTTACGTTACTTGAGACTTACCTACTTTAGACCCTTTGTATTTTTATTCATTTTTACTTGGTTAGTTTTCCAAGCGGGTAAAGCTGCAAGCATAGACTAGACTAGACTAGATATCATATAGTACATATTTATTTACCTGAATAGTTTGAACTAAATATTATTGCACAACAATCTTGTAAACTTTCAATAGAGAGGTAAAACTTCTCACACTGCTTGCATAGCATTGTAAGCCACATCATATCTTTTATCAGCCAATATAATACCGAGAATGACCCTAGAAATCTGTGATTCTGAAACAAAAAGAACAGTTTTTTTTTTGTTTTTATTAACACTTTGGCCCCACACTAAGAATTTCTCCTGTATATTTTCATCCCTCTTACTCCCTCACCTCTCCTTTTTTCTAAAATGAATTAGCCTATGCCTGTCTCCAGGGTCCCAGCTATCTTTGTACCAAAATTCATTAAAATCGGTTAAACCATTAGGGCGTGAAGAGGTAACAAACAAACAAACTCATGTAACTCATGTCATTAGTAAGGAGATTTCACACACTTCAGTGTGAAGTCTTGCGCTTTTATCGTTACAAGTGTGTACTTTTTAGTCTTAGAAGATTACATATCATATTATACACGAAAATTTCTAAAACAAATGAATATTAAACAATCACATTTGACTAGCGGTTGTAAAAGAGATACTGAAATACTCACCGTGACGTAACCAACTAGAGTCGGAGTTTTCAATATTTCTATGATCATTTGGGCGTAGACCAGACCATGGCTAAAGATTTCAATGATGTAGTAGAGTATCTGAAAAAAAACTGAATGATTCAATAGAAAGGGTGAAAAACACATGAGTCCCTTGAGGCAGACGAAGGCCTTTTGTCAGAATGTTAGAGTGGCATAATAGCTCGTCTAGGGGCCTTAGTTTGCTATTACAATAGTGTCAGAATGGTCGATCACTGATCGCATACTAAACTTGTCAAAATCAACCATTATGCTATCGGTGATCGACCATTCTGACACTATTGTAATAGCAGACTTAGGCCCCTGGCATTTTAAAGGTTCTTCTAACCTTGTTTAGTCACTTCAGTTCATTCTGCAATGTTAATGCTGTTTGATATATATGACAAAATAAAGTTAAGATAACGTCGTTAATTCACTAAAGACAAAAACTTACGAATTGTTGAAAACAAACTTTGTGGATGTCATAGCACTCTAGTATGTCGACGTAAGCCTTGAACATTTTGTTACAATAGTGTGTTACGTGCGTGTCTTCTATTTTATCAGTATTTAAAGCTTGAAATTTCCACTGAACAATTTTGTAGTCCAACAATTTTAAGACGCGAATGGCATAAATTATATTAAAATCAAAAAAAATCCTTAAATAGTAAACGTACATAAAAAAGAAAGGCATTTCTAGAAGAATGCAAGTACAAGTGACAACGATGAAATAAGCACAGATAGACGTGATGAGAATAATCCAGTTCCAATATGTGAAACTGATAATGAATTTACATTTCAAGAATCTGTGCACTTCTTGGAAAGTTTCAACAAACTTTACAGCTTTTCTGGTATAAATGATCCCAATCGTGGAATTCATAAGAAAACCAAAACAATAAAAGGTGCCGTCGAAATAATAACTAAAATAAACAAAAGAAGAGAGTCCGGTGAACATATTGTCAAAGACCTGAAAATAGGTGTAACAAATGTTTGAAAACAAGAAAACAAAAAATACAATTATCGAAACAAAATTAAAGATGAAACCATTTGGAGTTATGACATTATTTTTGATGCGGTATTTAGGACAAAAGGAAATAAATTGCATCAGATTTAAAGGATAAAGTATTGACTGCACATCTGTGTCTATAATTTTATCAAACACTATATTATCAAGATCATTTCGTCTGCTACTAAAAACCTGGTTCATTTTTAAGAGACTATTCACAGAACCTTTCTAGTTAACTAGTGGTACATTAATCGATGACAGACGTTTTAAACCACTAATGATAAATTAATATATTTTTTGAAAGCAAACATCTACTGTAATTTAATTGAACCTGAACATAAGTAGTTCAAATAAATAATCTATATATCTTAATAATAATAATATAATATAAATCTCGTGTCACAATGTTTGTCCTCAATGGACTCCTAAACCACTTAACCGATTATAATAAAATTCGCACACCATGTGCAATTCGATCCAACTTGAGAGATAGGGTAGGTAGGGTATGTAGGGTATGTAGGGTAGGTAGGGTATGTAGGGTAGGTAGGGTATGTAGGGTAGGTAGGGTATGTAGGGTAGGTAGTGTATGTAGGGTAGGTAGGGTATGTAGGGTAGGTAGGGTATGTAGGGTAGGTAGGGTATGTAGGGTAGGTAGGGTAGGTAGGGTAGTTAGGGTAGGTAGGGTATGTAGGGTAGGTAGGGTATGTAGGGTATGTAGGGTAGGTAGGGTATGTACGATAGGTAGGGTATGTAGGGTAGGTAGGGTATGTAGGGTATGTAGGGTAGGCAGGTAGGTAGAAAGGTAGAAAATTGCATTGCAACGCATGCCGGGGCACAGCTAGTATATATATAAAATTATCGTGTCACAATGTTCGTTCCCATACTCCTACGAAACGGCTCGACCGATTCTTATGATTTTTTTTATGCATATTCAGTAAGTCTGAGAATCGGCTACTATCTATCTTTCATATCCCTAATTGCAGCGGGTGAAACCGCTGTGTACAGCGAGTTGATATATATAATATTTATATATATTATATGTTTCGGGCAATTCGATAAGTCCGGGAGCAATTATTAATGGTCGGTCTGTGTTCATAATGCCCTACCCAATTGGGTAATGTGATTAAAACATCAGGATTTATCACTTTTCCTGGCCATTCTGAATAATGACCCCTTTCTTGGGTAAAGTAATAAAATAAGTGAACTGTAGTGTTTTTGTTTATTAACAAAAAATTACAAACGTAACGTCCAGTTTATCACATTGCCCGGTTGAAGTGATAAATACAAGCTATCTCAAACAGTGACTTATTAAATTTACCAAGGTCCGTCGAGCATCATTAATAATGGCACGCTAAAGTGATAAATAAATCACTTTGGCCATCGCTCTTGGGCATTATTAATAATGGCCGGTCCTTATTAATAATTCCCAGTTTATCACGTTTCCCGTAACATATATGAATGAACTAGCTGTGCCCAGCGGTTTCACCCGCTGCTCATTTAGGGGCCTGAAAAATAGATGTTGGCCGATTCTCAGACCTACCCGATATGTACACAAAATTTCGTTTAAATCGGTCCAGCCGTTTGGGAGGAGTATGGGAATGAAAACTGTGACAGTGTGAACACTGTGATGTTATATAGCCTATAGCATTCCTCAAGAAATGGACTATCCAACACTAAAAGAATTTTCCAATTCCAACCAGTAGTCCCTGAGATTAGCGCGTTCAAACAAATAAACAAACAAACATACAAACAAACAAACAAACTATTCAGCTTTATAATATTAGTATAGACATATACTTATTCTTTCTGTTATGCAGCCTGCACCTACTATGTTTTCTCTCTGCATCACCCCAAGGTAGACTGGTAGAAAATGCCCAAGGCATTAAGTCCGCCTTTGTACAGTGTTTACACATGTGCATAAGTTTTAATAAAATAAATAAACATATCAATGAATTGCTGTTCGTTAGTCTCGCTAAATCTCGAGAACGGCTGAACGGATTTATCTTATCTTGGTCTTGAAATATTTGTGAAGGTATGTGGAAGTTTTAAAGGTGAGAAAAAATAGTAAAATTGGCGGGAAAACCATAAAAAAGTCCTTTTCTATTTTCCATACAAACGTTTGAGAGTCAATTATATATCTTATAAGCGCTACACAAAGTTCAAAATCTATCAAAATAGTATTTGCGGGCGCGTTGTAGGATGGGTGAAGGAAGACAAGACAAGGAGCTTGACGGGTGTTTCTACGCGGATTAAGATGTGATATTTTTTTTTTGATTTTGCCATTAAGGCGTCAAGACTTAGCAAACAAACAAACTCACTTTTGCTTTTATGATATTAGTATGGAATTATCGTTACCTACCGTCATTTTTGTATACTTTTTGACATGGAAATGCATTAACGTCTAAAAAGTTTATTCAAAAACTTAAATCAAACAGGACGCGTTCCAGAAAAGCTGGCAATTGTCTTAAGGTCATCGGTTCAAATAAGGAGGTAAAAGAATGTGAAAATAATGAAAATACAACTCGATGTATACATTAATTTAATAGCTCTATCATACAAATGCGAATTGTAACAACACAGCAATGTAGTTAGTAAGAAGACTCGTCAGACACAATTGTAACGCAGCGTCTAAGTAGAACAGACCACACACACGTATCTTGCTGAATGATGCGCGATGTAAACGCAGGACGTTCTTGCACAACCTTTTTACATCATCTGCAATTTAACAATAAAATTATTTAGAGGGAACTACCGAAACAAAAATTTTGTCCTTTCGATAAAAAAAAAAATACTTTTTACGTTGCACTGTAGCTTTTTTTTCGGGTGGGAAATCATCCAATGACTTCCCCAGCTCTGGGCGGAGCGGGGGGCATGTCAGACTTGTAGGTACTGACTAAAACCCACCCATGTTCTATTGCCCTTTACGTTCCGGGGCCGCGGTATCTCTTTCGAACCCGCAACCCCGGCAGTTGCATTGTATCTTGACCTTGTCTTGTGTAGAAGAGTGTCTTCATACAAAAAATAAGTTAATGATGTAACGATTGACGATGAGAAAAACATGTTCCCAGACCCTTTATTAATACTTACCTTACTTGAGACTTACCTACTTTAGACCCTGTTTTTTTATCCATTTTTACTTAGTTTTCCAAGCGGGTAAAGCTGCAAGCATAGACTAGACTAGACTAGACTAGATATCATATACCTAGTACATATTTATTTACCTGAATAGTTTGAATTAAATATTATTGCACAACAATCTTGTAGACTTTCAATAGAGAGATAAAACTTCTCACACTGCTTGCATAGCATTGTAAGCCACATCATATCTTTTATCAGCCAATATACTACAGAGAATGACCCTAGAAATCTGTGATTCTGAAACAAAACAAACAGTTTTTTTTTTGTTTTTATTAACACTTTGCCCCCACACTAAAAATTTCTCCTGTATATTTTCATCCCTCTTACGCCCTCACCTCTCCTTTTTTCTAAAATGAATTAGCCTATGCCTGTCTCCAGGGTCCCAGCTATCTTTGTACCAAAATTCATTAAAATCGGTTAAACCATTAGGGCGTGAAGAGGTAACAAACAAACAAACTCATGTAACTCATGTCATTAGTAAGGAGATTTCACACACTTCAAGTCTTGCGCTTTTATCGTTACAAGTGTGTACTTTTTAGTCTTAGAAGATTACATATCATATTATACACGAAAATTTCTAAAACAAATGAATATTAAACAATCACATTTGACTAGCGGTTGTAAAAGAGATACTGAAATACTCACCGTGATGTAACCAACTAGAGTCGGAGTTTTCAATATTTCTATGATCATTTGGGCGTAGACCAGACCATGGCTAAAGATTTCAATGATGTAGTAGAGTATCTGAAAAAAAAAACTGAATGATTCAATAGAAAGGGTGAAAAACACATGAGTCCCTTGAGGCAGACGAAGGCCTTTTGTCAGAATGTTAGAGTGGCATAATAGCTCGTCTAGGGGCCTTAGTTTGCTATTACAATAGTGTCAGAATGGTCGATCACTGATCGCATACTAAACTTGTCAAAATCAACCATTATGCTATCGGTGATCGACCATTCTGACACTATTGTAATAGCAGACTTAGGCCCCTGGCATTTTAAAGGTTCTTCTAACCTTGTTTAGTCACTTCAGTTCATTCTGCGATGTCAATGCTGTTTGATATATATGACAAAATAAAGTTAAGATAACGTCGTTAATTCACTAAAGACAAAAACTTACGAATTGTTGAAAACAAACTTTGTGGATTTCATAACACTCTAGTATGTCGACGTAAGCCTTGAACATTTTGTTGCAATAGTGTGTTACGTGCGTGTCTTCTATTTTATGAGTATTTAAAGCTTGAAATTTCCACTGATCAATTTTGTAGTCCAACAATTTTAAGACGCGAATGGCATAAATTATATTAAAATCAAAAAAAATCCTTAAATAGTAAACGTACATAAAAAAGAAAGGCATTTCTAGAAGAATGCAAGTACAAGTGACAACGATGAAATAAGCACAGATAGACGTGATGAGAATAATCCAGTTCCAATATGTGAAACTGATAATTAATTTACATTTCAAGAATCTGTGCACTTCTTGGAAAGTTTCAACAAACTTTACAGCTTTTCTGGTATAAATGATCCCAATCGTGGAATTCATAAGAAAACCAAAACAATAAAAGGTGCCGTCGAAATAATAACTAAAATAAACAAAAGAAGAGAGTCCGGTGAACATATTGTCAAAGACCTGAAAATAGGTGTAACAAATGTTTGAAAACAAGAAAACAAAAAATACAATTATCGAAACAAAATTAAAGATGAAACCATTTGGAGTTATGATATTATTTTTGATGCGGTATTTAGGACAAAAGGAAATAAATTGCATCAGATTTAAAGGATAAAGTATTGACTGCACATCTGTGTCTATAATTTTATCAAACACTATATTATCAAGATCATTTCGTCTGCTACTAAAAACCTGGTTCATTTTTAAGAGACTATTCACAGAACCTTTCTAGTTAGCAAGTGATACATTAATCGATGACAGACGTTTTAAACCACTAATGATAAATTAATATATTTTTTGAAAGCAAACATCTACTGTAATTTAATTGAACCTGAACATAAGTAGTTAAAATAAATAATCCATATCTTAATATACAGGGTGGCCAGTTGATAGGCGTCCAAAGAAAAAATTTTGATGCCTTATGCTAAGAGGTACCTGAATTACCCCCATGTATGTTCCACAATTTTTTGTAGTTTAGGAGCTACAATTTTTTTAAGTAATATTTTCAAAATTTTCACCTAACATTGGTTTTTATTTTTTATGTCTTTATTCCTATCATTTTTAGATATTCTTTCTTGTGGAATCTATTAGCGATAACAATAGCTACCATGCAAAAAAAATCCGTTTGCCTAGGCATTGTAGAACTTACCACAAAATTAGTCCAAAGTTCAAAATTACCATTAGAGTTCGATAATCAAAAATGTTCAGAGCTTAAAAAAAAAATAAGTTAGGGGTGCTAGAGGTTTCTAAATGATCTTAAAAACTTCTATGGACCTTCAACAGATAAAATCGGTAAAAAAATATAGAGCTTGATCGGGGATTATTTCCTGTAATTAGCGTTGATAGCAAAAAAGGTATTTTTACAGTTATTGTTATAATTTGGGATTTCTTTATTTTTGCCACTTTTATGATAAAAAAATACGGTAGATATTTTACAAATTTTATTAAAACACGTTACAAAAGGTTTTCAGAGTGCCGCCTTACCACAGAAATGCACAATCTACATCTACGGAGGAACTTGTCTTTTAGTTGATGTAAACCGTGTCTCGTCTCAGTGTTAAGTTAACGTCTGACAGCAAAATTGGTAATTCTTCAAGAACTCTTTGTAGGTGGCTCCATCGAGCTTGGACAGCGGTCTGGCTATGGATTCTCCATAGTCCGTTATCGAGAATCCTCATTCCGTCTTCATCATCTGCTTAGCCTTTTCCCAATTATGTTGGGGTCGGCTTCCAGTCTAACCGAATGCAGCTGAATATCAGTATTTTACATGGAGCGACTGCCGATCTGACCTCCACAACCCAGTTAGTACTGGGTAATACGATACCCCTTGGTAAGACTGGTTGTCAGACTTTCGGGACACTGACTACCTGTAACGACTGTCAAAGATCTACGAATGACAGCCGGGACTAACGGCTTAACGTGCTTCCTCATTCCGTAAGACCATCAAATTTTCAACACCGCTTCAGTGTGAACATATGGTCCTGCGTTCTCAACGGTGAACTACCAATTAGTTTACCACCACCATTCGAGCTGCCGTCCAGGCTCGTGATGGTACGCATGGGACACTAACAATGAGGAAGAGCTAAAACGGAAAATTGAAGAAGCGGGAAATGTTGTAAGAAGTAACAGAGAAGCCTTTAGAACGTCCTTTAGACAACAAAAAGACAATTTCCTCCGTAGATGTAGATTGTGCATTTCTGTGGTAAGGCGGCACTCTGAAAACCTTTTGTAACGTGTTTCAATAAAATTTGTAAACTATCTACCGTATTTTTTTATCATAAAAGTGGCAAAAATAAAGAAATCCCAAATTATAACAATAACTGTAAAAATACCTTTTTTGCTATCAACGCTAATTACAGGAAATAATCCCTGATCAAGCTCTATATTTTTTTACCGATTTTATCTGTTGAAGGTCCATAGAAGTTTTTAAGATCATTTAGAAACCTCTAG
Organism: Ochropleura leucogaster; assembly: GCA_958449745.1. NCBI lineage: Eukaryota > Metazoa > Arthropoda > Insecta > Lepidoptera > Noctuidae > Ochropleura > Ochropleura leucogaster. Next base: position 2,620,196 of record OY288221.1, on the reverse strand, counting down.
CACCCCTAACTTATTTTTTTTTTAAGCTCTGATCATTTTTGATTATCGAACTCTAATGGTAATTTTGAACTTTGGACTAATTTTGTGGTAAGTTCTACAATGCCTAGGCAAACGGATTTTTTTTGCATGGTAGCTATTGTTATCGCTAATAGATTCCACAAAAAAGAATATCTAAAAATGATAGGAATAAAGACATAAAAAATAAAAACCAATGTTAGGTGAAAATTTTGAAAATATTACTTAAAAAAATTCTAGCTCCTAAACTACAAATAATCGCGGAACATACATGGGGGTAATTCGTGTACCCCTTAGCATAAGGCATCTAATTTTTTTCTTTGGACGCCTATCAACTGGCCACCCTGTATATAAATCTCGTGTCACAATGTTCGTTCCCATACTCCTACGAAACGGCTCGACCGATTCTTATGATTTTTTTTATGCATATTCAGTAAGTCTGAGAATCGGCTACTATCTATCTTTCATATCCCTAATTGCAGCGGGTGAAACCGCTGTGTACAGCTAGTTCATATATTTATTTATATATATATATATTATATGTTTCGGGCAATTTGATAAGTCCGGGAACAATTATTAATGGTCGGTCTGTATTCATAATGCCCTACCCAATTGGGTAATGTGATTAAAACATCAGGATTTATCACTTTTCCCGGCCATTCTGAATAATGACCCCTTTCTTGGATAAAGTAATAAAATAAGTAAACTGTTGTGTTTTTGTTTATTAACAAACATTTACAAACGTAACTTCCAGTTTATCATATTGCCCGGTTGAAGTGATAAATACAAGCTATCTCAAACAGTGACTTATTAAATTTACCACGGTCCGTCGAGCATCATTAATAATGGCACGCTAAAGTGATAAATAAATCACTTTGGCCATCGCTCTTGGGCATTATTAATAATGGCCGGTCCTTATTAATAATTCCCAGTTTATCACGTTTCCCGTAACATATATAAATGAATATATACTTATACTTTCTGTTATGCAGCCTGCTCCTACTATGTTTTCTCTGTGCATCACCCTAAGGTAGACTGGTAGAAAATGCCCAAGGCATTAAGTCCGCCTTTGTACAGTGTTTATACATGTGCATAAGTTTTAATAAAATAAATAAACATATCAATGAATTGCTGTTCGTTAGTCTCGCTAAATCTCGAGAACGGCTGAACGAATTTATCTTATCTTGGTCCTGAAATGTTTGTGAAGGTATATGGAAGGTTTAAAAGGTGAGAAAAATTAGAAAAATTGCTGGGAAAACCATAAAAAAGTCCTTTTCTATTTTCCATACAAACGTTTGAGAGTCAATTATATATCTTATAACCGCTACACAAAGTTCAAAGTCTATCAAAATAGTATTTGCGGGCGCGTTGTAGGATGTGCGAAGGAAGACAAGACAAGGAGCTTGACGGGTGTTTCTACGCGGCTTAAGATGAGATATTTTTTTTTCATTGCCATTAAGGCGTCAAGACTTAGCAAACAAACAAACTCACTTTTGCTTTTATGATATTAGTATGGAATTATCGTTACCTACCGTCATTTTTGTATAATTTTTGACATGGAAATGCATTAACGTCTAAAAAGTTTATTCAAAAACTTAAATCAAACAGGACGCGTTCCAGAAAAGCTGGCAATTGTCTTAAGGTCATCGGTTCAAATAAGGAGGTAAAAGAATGTGAAAATAATGAAAATACAACTCGATGTATACATTAATTTAATAGCTCTATCATACAAATGCGAATTGTAACAACACAGCAATGTAGTTAGTAAGAAGACTCGTCAGACACAATTGTAACGCAGCGTCTAAGTAGAACAGACCACACACACGTATCTTGCTGAATGATGCGCGATGTAAACGCAGGACGTTCTTGCACAACCTTTTTACATCATCTGCAATTTAACAATAAAATTATTTAGAGGGAACTACCGAAACAAAAATTTTGTCCTTTCGATAAAAAAAAAATACTTTTTACGTTGCACTGTAGCTTTTTTTTTGGGGTGGGAAATCATCAAATAACTTCTTGGGGCGGCATGTCAGACTTTTACTGACTAAAACCCACCCATGTTCCTTCAATTGCCCTTTTCGTTCCGGGGCCGCGGTATCTCTTTCGAACAACCTGCAACCCCGGCAGGCGGAGGCTCAAGCAAGCCTCTCTGCTTTGCTGACATCTCATTAAGGCGCGAGTGAAACACGAACGCGCCGTCAACACGGCCTGTCGCCAATACACGGACGGACGATGAGCTACCTATTGCTCACCGTCCACAGGCCCGCACCTACGGTGGCCGGGAGTCGTCTGGCGGCGCCCGGTGCCCGGGGCGTCTCCCGCGGCGGTTGGGTTGGCTTGATGTTTTCTCCCTCAAACGCCCGGCCACCGCCTTTTATTACTTTATTACTGCTTCGCAGAAGGAGGTGACCGCTATCTATTTCCTCTCGCTCCTTACCATGGACTGAACCAGGGCCGGACGCGAGAGATCGCCGCCGCCGTCGCCTTCACGAAGGCACGGCGGTGCCCCCCCCAAGCTGGGGAGACCGCCACTGTGTGCTCCACCGTGTCCTTCGGGCGATCGTCACAATGGTGACACCTGGGCGTTTCCTTCCGCCCGGTTATGTGCAGGAACCTCCCGAAACTTCCGTGTCCGGTGAAGAACTGCGTCAGGCGGTAGGTGAGGACGCCATGCCACCAGCCACTCCTCAAAGAGGGGATTTACCGCCAATATTGTGGCGTGCTTTGCACGGGGTTGCGACAGTCGCTCTCTCCATGCCACCATGAGATTGCACTGTAGCTTGACCTTGTCTTGTGTAGAGTGACTTCACACAAAAAATAAGTTTATGATGTAACGATCGCCTGGGCAGACAGGAATAAATAAAACATGTTCTCAGACCCCAAGACTCATGTATTTTTATTCAGTTTTACTTAGTTAGTTTTCCAAGCGTGTCAAACCGCAAGCATAGACTAGACTAGAGACTAGATATCATATAATGTAGTACATATTTAATTACCTGAACAGTTTGAATTAAATATTATTGAACAGCAGTCTTGTAGACTTTCAATAGAGAGGTAAAACTCCTCACACTGCTTGCATAGCATTGTAAGCCAAATCATATCTTTTATCAACCAACATAATACTGACAGTGACCCTAGAAATGTGTCATTCTGAAACAAAGCAAACAATAATTCACTACCTCCTTGGTCTAGCGTAAATAATTCAATACTGTCAGTGTAAGTACTTTTATCTTTAACGATTTAGTCAGTACAGGTCTGACATTCCCTCCTGCTTCGCTTAGAGCGGGGGAAGTTGTTTGATGAAATCGCAACCGCAAAAAAAAACCTGTGAAAGTGTGATGGATAGGTGGAATCATAGTTTTTCTAGCCAAATAATAGTGTAGTTGACACCACCAATCAATTGATATACTTTTTATGAGCTGTCAAAACGCGCTTCCCCCTTAGACTTTGTATGAGACTCGCAACCGATGACGTCACTAAGTTGTCAAGTCAATGATGCAACTATTTATTGATTTAAAAGCAACTAAAAATCGAATTTTAAAGTTATTTTAAAATGAATGGAGTTCTCAGGTCTAGAATAAGGTGTTCTTTCAGAAAAATTGTGTTTTTAAATTATTGGTTAATGGTGTCAACTACCCAGTTATCCCTACACAAATTACAACATAGCCAGCTATCAGTTTTACGAATGCGCGGTGCACTAAAAACCTAAAATACACAAGTTATTTTAGGCTTCAAAATGAAACTATAATCTGATTGAAGTATGAAAAGTCTTGCGCTTTTATCGTTACAAGTGTGTACTTTTTAGTCTTAGAATATTACATATCATAGCGTATACACGAACAAAACATGGAACGTTCGATTGCCAGGCCGGGCTAAACCTGGCAAGCGAACGATACCATGATGACTGAATGCGTTACGTCCTCAGGCTAACTCACCAAAATATTTTCATTAGCACCCAACGAGTCTAATTAATTTTTTTGGTTGTACTATTTATTAGATACTAGCTGTTCCACGCGGTTTCACCCACGCTGCTCAGCACCTGTTGGTCGTAGCGTGATGTTACATAGCCTATAGCCTTCCTCAAGAAATGGACTATCCAGCACTAAAAGAATTTTCCAATTCCAACCAGTAGTCCCTGAAATTAGCGCGTTCAAACAAACAAACTAACTCTTCAGCTTTATAATATTAGTATAGATTAGTATAGATTGATAAACTTAAATAAATATCAAATCGTAAACACGAAAAACTCGACGATATTAAACGGTCACATTTGACTAGCTAAACGAATATACTGAAATACTCACCTTGGCGTAACCAACCAGTAACGGAGTTTTCACCATTTCTATGACCACTTGGACGTAGACCAGACCATGACTAAATATTTCTATGATATAAAAAAGTATCTGGAAAAAGAGCATTTATAAATGACTAGCTTTTGCCCGCGGCTTTGCTCGCGTTAAATTCGGGGTAACACAGTTCCCCTTGCGCCCTATTGGTATGTAATAGCAATGCTAAGTTTTCCCTTTTCTTCCCTCTTTCTCCCTCACATCCCACTTTTCAAAAAAAAGCCTATGCCCGTCTCCTGGTTCCCAACTATCTCCGTACCAAAATTCATTAAAATCAGTTTAACCATTAAAGCGTAACAAACAAACAAACAAATTCACTTTCGGATACAATACAATTTCACTTTGGATTCCGAAGAAAGGTTGAAAAACCCATAAGTCTATTGAGGAACAGACGAAGGTAGCCTTTTGTCAGAATTATAACGACACAATAGCTCATTCAGAAGGGTTACCATGACATCTTATAGCAGTTCTTATTCCACTGAGGGAAAGAGATGATGCTAGACACCCTGTATAGCTCTGTCTCTTTCCCTCAGTGAAATAAGTTCTGCTTTAAGACGTCATAGTAGGGTAGCTGGCTTTTTAAAGTTTCTAGTAACCTTATTCTGTCGCTTGAGTGATCTGTTCGAAATGTCTGTCAAAATAAATTCAGGATAGCGTAGTTAATTCACAAAAAACAAAAACTTACGAATAGCTGAAAACATTCTTTTTGAATGTTATAACACTCTAGTATGTCGACGTAGGCCTTGAACATTTTGTTGCAATAGTGTGTTACGTGCGTGTCTTCTATTTGATGAGTATTTAAAGCTTGATATTTCCACTGAACAATTTTGTAGTCCAAAAATTTTAAGACGCGAATGGTATAAATTATATTAAAATCAAAAAAAATCCTTAAATAATAAACGTAAATAAAAAAGAAAGGTATTTTTAGCAGAATACCAGTAGAAGTGACAACGACGAAATAACTACAGATCTAAGACGAAATGACAGTAATCCAGTTCCAATATGTGAAACTTCTGGTACTGAATCCACAGTTCAAAAATCTGTGCACTTTTTGGAAGGTTTGAATAAACTTTACAGCTTTTCTGGTATAAATTATGCCAATCATGGAATTCATAAGAAAACCAAAACAATAAAAGGTGCCGTCGAAATAATAACTAAAATAAACAAAAGAAGTGAGTCCAGTGAACATGTCGTGAAAGACCAGAAAATAGGCGTAACAAATGTTTGAAAATAAGAATACAAAAGATGCAATAATCGAAACAAAATTAAAGATGAAACCATTTGGAGTTATGATATTATTTTTGATGCGGTACTTAGGACAAAAGGAAATAAATTGCATCAGATTTAAAGGCTGAAGTATGGACTGCACATCTGTGTCTATAATGTCATTAAACATTATATTATCAAGATAATTTCGTCTGCTACTAAAAACTTGGTACATTTTTAAGAGACTATTCACAGAACCTTTCTAGTTAACAACTGATACATTAATCGATGATAGATGCTTTAAACCACGAAAGACTAATTAATTACTATAATTTCTTGAAAGCAACATCAAATATACCACTTTTACTAATTTGAACCTAAAAGTAAATACGCGAGACAAAACAACAAAATTAAAAGTATTTTTAGTGTGCATTTTAGATACCTACGCTCGGTCCAGATGGCATACCACCAATTTTCATCAATGAGTGTGCCAGTGAGCTGGTCGCACCTCTTTTGCTCATTTTTAACAAATCCTTAGCTAGTGGAGTCTTTCCTTCGAAATGGAAGGAAGCAAAGGTCGTCCCCATCCACAAGTCTGATAAAAAGGACTTAGTTTCGAATTACAGACCCATATCAATCTTATCAACCCTAAGTAAAGTTTTTGAGTCATTGATATGCCCTCTCATTCAAAACCATCTTAAAATTTATTTAAGTGAGGAACAACATGGCTTCGTGAAGTCTCGATCCACAAACACCAATCTGACACTTTTTACTGAATTATTGACATCTGCGATAGATTCTGGCTATCAAGCAGATGTCATATATACGGATTTCGGCAAAGCGTTTGATCGGGTCTCACATCAAATTCTCGTTGACAAACTAAGAAGTTATGGCATCGCTGGATCTCTGCTCTCATGGTTGAGTTCATATCTTGAAAACAGAACTTTTTTTGTAGTAGTCAACGGCTTTCGCTCAACCACCAGACGCATATCTTCGGGCGTGCCACAAGGGTCTCATTTGGGGCCGGTTTTATTTATTTTATTCATCGATGATATTACGAACTGCTTTCGCCACTGTAAAATGTTTATGTTTGCCGACGACTTAAAATTTGTCAAAATAGTAAAATCTAAGCAAGACGCCTCTGAATTACAAAGTGATTTGGATGAATTGGTGATATGGTGTCAATTAAACAAGATGCTCCTCAATCCTAGCAAGTGTCACCATATCAAATTTACTAGGAAACAACATGTCATTGATCAAGATTATTATATTGACGGACAAAAGATAAAGGAACTAGATAGAATAAAGGATCTTGGTATTATATTCGACCAGAAATTGACTTTTGCCCCTCACATAGATAATATAGCGAAAAAGTCTTCCAAAATGCTGGGTTTTATTATGAGAAACACCAAACAATTTAGAAACTATAGAACAAAAATTATCCTTTATAATTGTTTGTGTCGGAGCATTTTAGAGTATTGTAGCGTGGTCTGGCGACCACACTTTGCTACACATTCATTGCGTCTTGAGCGTTTACAGAAACGTTTTCTGGGGCATCTTGCCTATGCTAGCGGTTTGTCTAAGAAAATTCGTTCGTACAGTGATAGGCTCAAACATTTTAATATGGTTTCTCTTGACAAACGTCGGCGACTGAATGACGCTATGTTTGTGTGCAAAGTTATGGCGCATAAAATTGATTGTCCGCAAATATTAAATAATTTTAGTTTCCGTGCGCCGTCCAGGATTCCCCGAAAACCTATAACTCCACTCTGCCCACCGCAAAGAAGAACGGTTCTGGGTGCTCATTCTCCCTACGCCAGGTTTTGCAGGGTTGTGAATGACTGTAGTGATCGGATCGACCTCCATTTTGACAGTCTAGGCAATTTAAAAGCTAGTTTTTATAAGTATCTCCCCGAACAATAAGTCCCAAGCCATGCATTGTCTGAATTTAGGCTATATGAAACTATTTTTTTTGTTCCATCGAGTCTCATTGGGTTGGATTGTTTTTGTTGTTAATGTTTTTCTTATTTCTAATGTTTTTCTTATTTTTTAATATATATTTTTGCAATGTTCTAATCTGTTTGTCTTGAATTTTGCTTACATTTAGTTTAATTTATCTGTTAGGTCCATAGTCTTTAATTTTATTTTTTTGTAAACTACAACAACGTTTTGTGTGCATGCAGAGTTTACCTATAAGTGATTGTTACACTTTGTCCTGTTATTTTGCTTGTTAAGTTTGTTTATACAGTGTATGCAATTGTTGGTGAACCAAATAAATAAATAAATAAATAAATAAATAAATAAATAAAACAAAATATATAACGCATCAAACATAGTGGATACAAACAGATATGTAGTAGGGACTAGGGACACACTTTGATGTTTCTACCTTAAGAGAACAGACGCAAAGCGGGGTAACCTATTACCGAAGACTGCTCGGAGAAATAGTACGACAATATGCGTATCAGGCACCGGGCTCGCCGATGTTAACGTTCCATGTCACGATTCCCTCGTGGCAGCTTGGAAAGATATACAAATTCGATTTCTTAATTCGGTGCGCTTGGCTGTCAAGTCAACGCGTAATATTAGAATTTAGCTGTCATAATGCCCATTGTCATTACATTTATTGACTTGCATTGGGAGGAAGTTCTTGGGCCAATATTATCCGTAGCTTGAATCCTTGCTCTTGACTTTAAAAAAATATTATATTTGAATGTTAAGAATATGTTAAAAGATAAATGAAGACAAGAATATCTTAGCCGACTAAGCTGTAATCATGGGATGTGGACTCAGCGTTCATTGTGCCGATAGTCGTTACAGCCAGTGGCTTAGTAGCCAAAAGTCTCTACTAACACCTTTGGACGCTCTCGTTAGGCAGCTGGATTAAGAGCTTAATACAGAAAGCGATACTTTTGGATACGGCTCGTATTGTTAGAAGGTTCCTTTCTCTGGAGCTCTGCCCATCTGTAGTTTGGCCCTGTTCTCGATACCGGTGGGTTAAAAGCACTACTTATTCTACCTTCTCAAGATGAACCGGAAAAATCGGTGATTTATCAGAGTTGACGATTATTAAAATATTTATCGGTAGCTTACATCATCTTCATTTTTTTTGCTTGGGTTATGCATAAACGACTAAAAAGTTTTTTTAAAAACCTTCTAGAAACACGATGCGTTCTGAAAGCAATTGTCTAAAGACAAGATGTCGTATGTTCAATTTGTGGTGAAGAAATGAGAAAATAATACTCGCTGTATACATTAATTTAATACCTTTATTTCAGAAATGCAAACTGAAGCAACACAACGGAATAGTTGGTAAGAATACCCATCAGGCCTAATTGTAACGCAGCGTTTAAGTAGAACAGGCCACACACACGTATCTTGCTGAATGATGATCGGTTCAAGCGAAGCACGTTCTTACAAAGTATTTTCGCATCATCTACAAATAAAACAATAATTTTAAAAATACAGCTGTCTTACCATGACTTCTTAAAGCAGAATTAATTCCGCTGAGGGAAAGTGACAGAGCTATACAGGGTGTCTAGCACCATCTCTTTCACTCAGTGTAATAACTTCTGCTTTAAGACGTCATAGTAGGCCTACTGATCTTTTTTTTTTATTGCGCAGCCGGTTTTAACCCTTAATACCGCGTATTGTAACGTAAATGATAGCTTCTGACAAAAAGTGAATAATGTAAAGATCAACTGACTTAAATGATACAAAAAATACGTGTTACCTTAAAAAAAAATTGGTTAGTAAACGGGTGAAACCGCAAGCGTAGACTAAGTATCATATAGTACAAAATTAACTACCTGAGCAGTTTGAATTCAATATTATTGCGCAACAATCTTGTAGACTTTCAATGGAGAGGTAGAATTTTTCACACTGCTGACTTAGTAACGTAAGCCACATCATATTTTTTAACAACCAACACAATAATGACACTGAGGCTAGAAATGCTGCATACTGAAACAAAACAATTAATAAACTCGGGCCTCGTTAGTTTGGTAGGTGTAAGCGTGGAAATTAGTGCAAATTGTTTAATTTGGTTAGAGTAAGTACCTGTATCCTTATTTTTTTTCCGGGTGAGAAATCATTAAATAACTTCCCCCGCTCTGGGCGGACCCACCCATGTTCTTCTATTGCCCTTTACGTTCCGAGGCCGCGGTATCTCTTTCGAACAACCCGCAACCCCGGCAGGCGGAGGCTCTGGCAAGCCCCTCTGCTTTGCTGACATCTCTTTAAGGCCCGCGTGAAAAACGAACGCGCCGTCGACACGGCCTGTAGTCAATAGACGGACGGACGGTGAGCTACCCATTTCTTACCGTCCTATATCCTTACCGATACTTGTACTTTACCTTACCTTAGTGCCTGTATCCTTACCAATTATAATAGCTGTTAATTTTATAAGCACGCCGACTTTCAATAATGCCATCGCGACAGTTAGTCAGTTTTTTCGTCTTTCGTCTTGTTTCAGAGGCATCGGCCTGCGTTCTACGTGACGTTCTATCCTACAACCTAACGTAGCTGGTGGTTTTTTAAGAGCGCAGTGCGCTATCAATTAATGTGCGTAAAGATCGTGCAGCCCAAACGTTTGATGTTTATTCCGAGTAAACATTTTATACAAAATTACTAGGTTAGGATAGGTAGCTGGTTTAATCAAATTAATTTACAGATGGTATCTCAGGCTCATAAATTAGGGCACGCCAAAATAGTGGCGGTAAGTCTCCTCTTTGAGGAGTGGCTGGAGAGGCGTCATGGCGTCCTCACCTACCGCCTGACGCAGGTCCTCACCGAACACGGAAGTTTCGGGAGGTTCCTGCATATCATCAGGCGGGAGGAAACGCCCGGGTGTCACCATTGTGACGATCGCCCGGAGGACACGGTGGAGCACACAGTGGCGATCTGCCCAGCTTGGGCGGAGCACCCCCGTGCCCTCGTGGAGGCGATCAGTGGCGGCGATCTCCCGCGTCCGGCCCTGGTTCAGGCTATGGTCCGGAGCCAGAGGGAATGGGAAGCGGTCACCTCCTTCTGCGAAGCAGTAATGCTAGCAAAAGAGGAGGCCGGGCGTTTAAGGGAGAGAAAATCAGGCCAACCCAGCCGCCGCGGGAGACGCCCGGGGATGCGGGCCTGTGGACGGCTGAGCAATGGGTAGCTCACCGTCCATCCGTCTTTTGACGACAGGCCGTGTCGACGGCGCGTTCGTGTTTCACGCGCGCCTCAAAGAGAGTCAGCAAAGCAGAGGTGCTTGCCAGAGCCTCCGCCTGCCGGGGTTGCGGGTTGTTCGAAAGAGATACCGCGGCCCCGGAACGTAAAGGGCAATAGATGGAACATGGGTGGGTTTTAGTCAGTACCAGTCTGACATGCCCCCCCACTCCGTCCAGAGCGGGGAAAGTCATTTGATGATTTCCCACCCGAAAAAAAGGCTCATAAATTAAAAATCTAATTGGGGTGTACGAGGTCTTGCGCCTATTCTGTTACACATTGCAAAGTTTTTGTAATAATGCTTTCTGTTTTAATGATTTCTGCATTTAAACTTTTAAGGTGTTTTAAAAATACCTTCCAGAAAGAAAATTATATCGTAAACACGAACAGTTCTGAAATAAAAATAATATAAAAAGGAATCAGGGAACATTTTCTGTCATTATAATCAATATGTATGTATGTATCTTATGTTTTTTTTTATCCATTCATGTATTCATTGTAAGTAATTCTGATTCATTGTACGTGTGTGTGTGAACTAACAACAGTTCAGTTTTGTCATTTATTTTAAGCCTTTCAATGTTCTTCTATGCACATTATGTATCTATCCTATTTTGCAAATATTTAAACAGTTAGGAAGGTTTGCTGTAAGATAACCCAATTTTGGGTTAAGCTCACCGTTGTACTTAATCTATACATTGTAATTTGTGTGTATATTTGTTTTCTGTGCAATAAAGAATAAAATATTCGGATTAGACCAACGGAAATAAAAGTGAACACTGAAACACTCACCGTGATTTCACTAACCACTGTTAGACTTTTCACCATTTCTATGACAACTTGGACGTAGACCAGACCATGAAAAAATATTTCTATGAAATAATAGAGTATCTGCAAAATTAAGCAATTCTAAATGATTCCTGCGAAAAGGTTTAAGAATTAAGGACATAATTAAAGAAATAAGGCACAAGAATTTCTTGAGGGGCAGACGAAGGTTGCCTTTTTCAGAATTTTATAACAATAGTTTATATAGGCGTTTAAATTTTTTTTATTTTGTCATTTCGGTGATTCGGCAATGTATACTGTTCGTTATGTCTGATAAAATACTTAAAGTCGTTAATTCACTAATAACAAAAACTTACAAATTGCTGAAAACAAACTTTATGGATGTCATAACACTCTAGTATGTCGACGTAAGCCTTGAACATTTTGTTACAATAGTATTTTACGTGCGTGTCTTCTATTTTATCAGTATTTAAAGCATGAAATTTCCACTGAACAACTTTGGTGTCCAGCAATTTTAAGAAACGAGTGGCGTAAATTATATTAAAATCAAAAAACATCCTTATATAGTAAACGTATATCAAAAAGAAAGGTGTTTTTTGCACAATGCAAATAGGAGTAATAACGGTGACATAACTGCAGATAGACGCGATGACTATAAACCAGTTCCAATTTATGATATTTCTGGTGCTGAATTCACAGTTCAATAATCTGTGCACTTTCTGGAAAGTTTGCACAAACTTCACAGCTTTTCTGGTATAAATGATCCCAACAATGAAATTCATAAGGTTTCCAAAACAATAAAAACTACCGTCAAAACAATAACTTAAATAAACAAAAGTAGTAAGTCCGTTGTACATTTTGTTAAAAAACAGATAATAGGCGGAGTAAATGTTTGAAAAAAAGAAAACAAAAGTTCCAATCATCGAAACAAGATTAAAGATGAAACTATTTGGAGTTATGATATTATTTTTGATGCGGTACTTAGGACAAAAGGAAATATATTGCATCAGATTTAAAGGCTGAAGTATTAACTGCACATCTGAGTCTATAATTTCATTAAACATTATATTTGCAACATCACTCTGTCTGGAACTAAGGAGTTGGTTCATTTTTGTTAACAATATTCACAGAACCTTCCTAGTTAACAAGTGATACATTTATCGATGACAGACGTTTTAAACCACTAATGATAAATTGATTTCTATAATTTCTTTTTCGAAAGCAAACATCTACTTTAGAAAATTAAAGATTAAACCTGAACGTAAATAGTTATTAGTTTTTTATGTTATCCTTACTAATATTATAAAAGCGAAAGCGAGTTTGTTTGTTTTTTACGTCTTCACGCCTTAATGGCTAAACCGATTTTGATTTATTTTGGTACAGAGACAGTTGGGACCCTGGAGACGGACATAGACTAACTTATTTTCAAAAAAAAGTGAAAATTGGGGGAGTAAGCGGGAAAAAAAGAGAAAACTTAGCATTGCTATTACAATTAATAAGGCGCAAGCGAAAACACTACAGGTAGCAGGTACCTGCAAATCAGGAAAGAGGCACTGTGTTACCCTGAAATTAACGCGAGCGAACCCGCGGACAAAGGCTTGTATTACATTGTTCTGGCAGTTTGAGTACTATATAAAACCTACACAAATATCCTTTTTTTTGGTATTGTTCATCGTTTCGTTGAGCTCCTTGAGTTTTGAGTCGAGCTACACGATAACTGAGAAATGCTTGCACTGACTGGACAGGTCCACTCAATCTGTGTGGTGCTTTCTTAAAAATACCATTTCAGACACTAATCTGCATAATCCTCATGTAAGTTGACCAAGATTTTTTATCTGGACCTTAAAAGAGACTATGACCTCTGAGTTTTTTTCGGTTGTTTCTTCTGAGAGTAGTCGGATACGAAACACCGGCCTCACCTAGTTTACAAAAAAAGACGTATAAAAGTGTTTTGAAAACCTGCTTGCAAAATAAACATATGGTAAATGATAATGATAAATGTATCATTATCATCCAATGGCTTAATTGCCAAGAGCCTCGACCAATACCTGAGGAGGCTCTCGTTAGGCAGCTGGATCAAGGGCTTGATACAGAAAGCGGTACTCCTGGACACGGCTCGTATTGTTAGGAGGTTCTTTTCTCTGGAGCCCTGACCGCCGGTAGCTTGGATCCTGTTCCCGATACCGGTGGGCTACTATTTTTATATTTTTAAATGTTTGTAATAAAAAATATGTAAAAATATAAAAATATGTATGTAAACAAATAAATGATCGAATGTATCATATCATTTTGCCTATTATAGAAGACTGTGCGAAGGAATGACAAGACAAGCAGCTTGACGGGTGTTTTTACGGGGCTCGTCAATGTTAACCCAAAAATAAGACAAGAAAGTCTTAACCGATTAAGATTTGTTTTTTTTTCATTTTACCATTAAGGCGTGAAGACGTAGCAAACAAACAAACTCACTTTTACTTTTATAATATTAGTTAAGATTTATAGGTTGCTTTCATAATTTTTGTTATGGAAATGCATTGACGACTAAAAAGTTTATTTAAAAACCTAAAAGTACTAGGACGCATGTCAGAAGAACTGACAGCAATTGTCTAATTGTCATAGGTTCAGATAGTGGTAAAAGAATGTGAAAATAATGAAAATACAACTCGATGTATACATTAATTTAATAGCTCTATCATACAAATGCGAATTGTAACAACACAGCAATGTAGTTAGTAAGAAGACTCGTCAGACACAATTGTAACGCAGCGTCTAAGTAGAACAGACCACACACACGTATCTTGCTGAATGATGCGCGATGTAAACGCAGGACGTTCTTGCACAACCGTTTTACATCATCTGCAATTTAACAATAAAATTATATGGAGGGAACTACCGAAACAAAAATATAGTCCTTTCGATGAACAATTTACTTTTGTATTGCTCGGCTTCAATCGTGTGATATCGAAAAGAACTTTATCCTATGTGTTATTCCAGACCATAATCTACTTCTGAGCTAAATTTAAATTAAATATTTAAATACGTCCATCCTTCGATCCTCACAAACATTCACATTTATAATAGTATAAGTAGGATAGCTGGCACCCACGGCTTCGCCTGGGTGATATCGAAATAAAAAGTATTTTATGTGTTATTCCAGACATTTATGTACCTCTGTACAAAATTCCATCAAGATCCGTTCAGCCGTTTTGACGTGAAAGAGTAACAAACATCCAAACATCCTCACAAACATTCGCATTTTTATTGTTAGTAGGATAGCCTGTTTTTGAACTTAATATCAAATGACGCAAATCCAACGGTGACTTCTGACAAAAACAAAGTTAATGAAGTGACGACCAACTAGAGAGGCTGGAAAAAGAAAACCATGTTCCCAGACCCCAAGACTCGTGTATTCTTATTCAAACCTAGCTAGTACTGCAAGCGGGCAAAGTCGCGGCTAATTAACCTAGTACGTTATTTAGGTTAACTAAGTTTTGTTCTTAATTAAAAACAAAGTCACGGCTGCAGTTTGATGAAAATGTTTCACATCTCGAATACAAAATATTGAAATATATTTTTTTTAACATAGGAAAATCGTAATAAAACTATGACATAATTATTATGTAGTAGCTATTGCCCGCGGCTTCGCTCGCGTCAAATTCGGGGTAACACAGTTTCCCTTGTGCCTTATTGATTTGTAATAGCAACGCTAAGTTTTCCCTTTTCTTCCCTCTTTCTCCCTCACATCCCACTTTAAAAAAAATATATATGATATACCAGGAGACAGACATATAATATGTCCGTCTCCTGGTGCCCAACTATCTCTATACCAAAATTCATCAAAATCGGTTCAGCCATTAAAGCGTAAAGAGGTAACAAACAAACAAACTCACTTTAGCTTTTATAATATTAGTAAGGATTTTAATCCAGACTTACAAGTAAGAACTCCTACCTTGTAAAGCTGAGGGCATGAAGCTAGTAAATAATAAATTACCTGAACAGTTTGAATTAAATATTATTGCACAACAATCTTGTAGACTTTCAATAGAGAGGTAAAATTTCTCACACTGCTTGCATAGCATTGTAAGCCATATCATATCTCTTATCAACCAAAAAGATACCGCCAGCGGCGATAAATATTTTTCATTCTGAAACAAACAATTTTTACATACACACACCAAACAATATGTCCAAACATAATGCCAATCAGTTGCCTCGTTGGTGGGGGTAAACGCGTATGCTGTGCGCGAATGGGTTCGCCATGGAACGTTCGATTGCCAGGCCGGGCTTAACCTGCCAAGCAAACGATCTCATGACTGAATGCGTTACGTTCTAAGGCTAACTCACCAAGATATTTTCATTAGCACCCAACGAGTTTTTTTTGGGTTTTTTTTTTTGGTTTTACTATTTATTAGATATTGATTAACTTAAGGCCGCACCCTACGCAAATAACCTTGAGCATTCGCTTCCCTCTTTGCCGCGCAGGAGTGAGTGAGTGACAGCAGTAGTGAATAATGCCTATTTTTTTGGAATAAAATCTATATAAAATTAAGTATTGGGTTTTTGGAAAAAATATTTCTAACAAAATGTTCATTATAGAATTGTGTATCCATTAGTGTCAGTAGCAAAGTTAAACAATGTTTACTTTACGAGGAGATGCATGTTATTGATATTTTTTCTCATTTCTGGGGCTTTGTTGTAAGGATATTTACTAAATAATGACTCAATAAAAATAAAAACTAAATCTACAATAATGGAATCAAGATTAAAGAAATTTAATGTATTTTTTTTGTTACTTAGTTTGTTTTAAATAACACGTAGATAGCTCTAGAAAACTGTAAAAAAATTAAGTTAATGAGCCTTAAATAAATATCAAATCGAAAAAATAAAGGTAAGATTTGAAAAGCGGTAGTAAAAGTGGATACTGAAATACTCACCGTTACGTTGACAACCAGCGTTGGATTTTTCTCAATATCTAATCTATGACCACTTGGACGTAGACCAGACCATGACTAAATATTTCTATGATATAATAGAGTATCTGAAATAATTGAGCATTTCTAAATAATTCTCAAGAGATAATAAAAATAACAAATGAATCTCTTCAAGAGTTATAATAACGACATAAAAGCTCCGCTGGGAAATTTCAGGTTTCCTGCAACTTTGATCTGTCGTTTTCGATGATCCTGTTATATCCGCTGTTCGATATTTCTGACTAAAACTAAATTAACATTCAAGATGGCGTCGTTAATTCACAAAAAACAAAAACTTACGAATAGCTGAAAACATTCTTTGTGAATGTTATAACACTCTAGTATGTCGACGTAAGCCTTGAACATTTTGTTGCAATAGTGTTTTACGTGCGTGTCTTCTATTTGATGAGTTTTTAAAGCTTGAAATTTCCACTGAACAATTTTGGTGTCCAGCAATTTATATATGCGAATGGCATAAATTACATTAAAATCAAAAACAATCCTTATATAGTAAACGTAGATCAAAAAGAAATTTGTTTCTAGCAGAACGCAAATAGAAGTAATAACGACGATATAACTGCTGATAGACGCGATGACTGTAATCCAGTTCCAATTTGTGAAATTTCTCGTACTTAATTCACAGTTCAAAAATCTGTGTACTTTTTGAAAAGTGTTAACAAACTTCACAGCTTTTCCGGAATAAATGACGCTAATGATGGAATTCATAAGGATTCCGAAACAATAGAAGGTGCCGTCGAAATAATAACTAAAATAAATAAAACTTGTAACTCCGTTGTACGTCACCTCAAAGAGTAGAAAATAAGTGTAGTAAATGTTTGAAAATAAAAATAATAAAGTTCCAAAAATCGAAACTAAATTAATTATGAAACCATTTGGAGTTATGACATTATTTTTGATGCGGTACTTAGGACAAAAGGCAAAATATTGCATTAGATTTAAAGGTAAAAGCATTGACTGAACATCTAGGTCTACACTTTCATCAAACACTATATTTACAAGATCATTTCGTCTGATATTAAGGAGCTGGTTCATTTTTAAGAGACTCTGCACAGAACCACTTTAGTTAACAAGTGAAATATTAATCGGTGGTAGACCTTTTATACAAGTAATGTCACATACATAACTATAATTTCTTGAAAGCTACCTACATCAAATATACCACTTACATTATTTTGAACCGGAACATAAATAAATGTAATAAGGAAAAAAAGTACAATAGGAAAGATAAACAAAATATACGACGTGTAACATACACCCCATTTAGAATATTAATTCATAAGACTAAAATAACATAATTATGCAATTTCATTTAGTTAAACCTCCCCTTAGTTTTTTTTAATAAGATATTTACCTTGAGTAGGTGTCAGATGTTTGGGCACATGGCGTCTGTACATCCAACGGGGGCCATATTCCGTATCCAGATAGCCGTCGCACGTTCCATGAGAAATGCGCGGGTGCACCGTCGTGTTGGTAAAACACTTCTCTTAAAAACACGATAGGGACGTCCTCCAGTAACTCTGGCAATGTCTCCCGCAAGAACTGTAGGTACGTATCTCCAGTCAACCGGTAGGAAAATAGGGCCGAGTACGCGTGTACCTATGACGCCCGCCCATACATTACTGGCCCTGTCAGAATACCAGCGCTGAGTTATTTTAAACCTAAAATATCGCAGCTTAAGCTGAGACAGGGACCTTTTTGGCCTCGCACAGACCTTGTCTGTACTATTTTATTTCAATTTTTTTATTATTGTTTTACTTGTTTTGTGCGAGTACCAAATAAAAGCTTTTCTTTCTTTTCTTTTTCTTCTACATTCACGGAGAACCTGTGTTGGAACGAATCAACACGGCATGCATGTGAATTCTCATGTCTCCACAAATGTTGGTTATGCCGGTTGTAAGTACCAACTTGCGTGAAGGTGCTTTCGTCCGTCCAGATGATGTTTCCTTGCCAGTTCTCTAACAACTATCGACTAAATTCAAGACGTGGCAAGTAATCGGTCGGCGTTAGCTCCTGACAACGTCGTAGGTGGAACGGGTGTTCACCATCAGCTCGTAACGTTCGCCACACAATTATGTTGCTGCAGTCGAACAATCGCGCTGTTTCTCTCGTCTGAGTGTTCGTCAAAATAATCGAGCACGTTCGCTTGTAAGCGAGTAGTGCGCACATTCGCCCCTCTTTCTATGGCGGTGTTAGAATTAAAGGTACCGGAGTCCCTCAGACGCTGAGTTGCGCTTAGCATTGTCCGGGCGATTACTCGGGTTCCATATCTAATATTTAAATCGCGGCATGCTAACTCGACATTGTCATTGCAACGAGCCATCCTGTCCTCACCATCTCCGTGTACTGAATATTGGTGTACTAGAATGACATCGCGCGCGTAAACAAAAATTCCACAACTTAACACTTACAATACAGTCCGCGGGCAAATATTTACTAATGTAAAGCGTTTGATGTTCGGCGCATGCGGCGGTGCCTACGGCGGTAGTAGCGCTTTGATTCATACAGCCACATAAGGCGGTATGACAAATCATTGCGTCTCGCTTTATCACATTAATTTACCATTTGCAAAATACGTACCACTATGTTCTTCTAATATTTATGGATTTCTCAAAGAAAAAATGCGATGCACGGGTACCAAATACAATCATGCGTTTAAAAAAGCTTTAATACTTTAAGATAAGTTCTAAATTTCCGCAAATAATATGTTTTTAACGCAACTAGTGTAAGTTGAGTGAATTACAAATACATTTGTGCATTTGAAAACTCTTTATGTTTTTGAGTTAAAGTCACAATTTCTTTAAACAAAATGTATTTTTACCTCGTTATGACGCGGTGGACATAATGTCAATTAGGTAAAAGATATTTTCGTGAAAAATTAACACATAAATAATGACGGGAATCGATTCAGAAGCTCATTCTCAGCAAACTATTTTCAGTTCTTGCACTTATTACGTTACACTTTGTATAGTTTCGTTAATGTCAATTGAAGATACCATCGCTCAAAACTAAATCCTTACTACAGTGAAACCTTGTTAAGTGGGACCTGGGTAAGTGAGAAACCTCCATAACTGGACCTCATGCTGAGGTCCCGACACCTTGGCCCTGAATCACCTCTGCTTAGTGGATACCCTGGGTTAGTGGAATACCTCTTTTAGTGAGACTAATTCTCTCGTCCCTTCAAGTCTCACTTATCCAGGTTTCACTGTATTATAAAAGCGTTTGTTTGTTTGTCTCGCCAAAATCGCCCAATCGATTTTGAAGAATTTTGGTATGGAGATAGTTGGGATCCTGGAAACGGACATAGCTAATTTAACAAACAATTATATAAGGGGGAAGAAGAAGAAAGACAAGGGTAGAGAAAGACTGGACAAGACTGTCGCGGAGGGAGCCGTGCTTGCACAGATAAAGCTTGTTTGGGAGATCTCTTCACTCAAAGCCGTACAATACATGGACCAATTTCTCAAATCACATCGTAGAGCCCTCGAGATCCCCGCAGTCCTGGACCAAGCCATCGAACAAAATTTAAAGTGCGGTGCAGCTCTTAGCTCTGATCCCCAGATGGCGTACAGTAGAGTCCGTGTTGTCAACGCTCACCAAGAGCTTCCCCGATCTTTATTATGCGGCTCTCGGATACGCCAAGGTTAACAAGATAATTCTAACTAATATTATAAAAGCGAAAGTGAGTTTGTTTGTTTGTTACCTCTTCATGCTTTAATGGCTAATCCGATTTTGATGGATTTTTGGTACAGAGGTAATTGGGAACCAGGAGACGGACATAGGCATTTTTTTTAAAAAAAGAGTTGGATATGAGGGAGAAAAAGGCACGAAACCTAGCGTTGCTATTACAAATCCATTAGGCGCTACTGAATTTAACGCGAGCGAAACCGGGCAAAAGCTAGTCGGTAATAATTTCCAAATATCACATGCACACGCATCCAGACATACCATCCTCATCGACAAATATGTTCGCAAAGTAGCTGCAGCTGAGCTTGGTGAGCTCTAGTATTATAAAAAATGTTCAAGGCTTACGTCGAGCCTTTATTTTTGCTATAGTGTGTTACATACGTGTCTTCTATTTTATCAATATTTAAAGCTTGAAATTTCCACTGAACAATTTTGATGTCCAGCAATTTTAAGATGCGAATGGCATAAATTATATTAAAATCAAAGAAAATCCTTAAATAGCAAACATATATCACAAAGACATAATATGTGTTCCTGACAAAACGCAAAGAAAAGTGACAACAACGACATAACCACATAAAAACGCGATGACAGTAAACCAGTAGGCCTACTATGACATCTTAAAGCAGAACTTATTCCACTGAGTGAAAGAGATGGTGCTAGACACCCTGTATAGCTCTGTCCCTTTCCCTCAGCGGAATAAGTTCTGCTTTAACACGTCATGGTAGGGTAGCAGTTCCAATATATGAAATTTCTAGTACTTAATTCACAGTTCAAAAATCTGTTTACTTGCTGGAAAGTTTTAATGAACTTCATAGTTTTTTCGGATTAAATGACTCCAATGATTGAATTCATAAGGATCCCGAAACAATAAAACGTGCCGTTGAAATAGTAACTAATATAAACAAAAGTAGTGACTCCGATGAACGTCACCTCAAAGGCTAAAAAATTGGTGTAGTAATGTGTTGTGTTGTTGTTGTTTTGTTTGAAAATCCTTACTAATATTATAAAAGCGAACGTGAGTTTTTTGTTTCTATTAGGCGTGAAGACGTCACGCCTAATTAAAATGGCTAAACCAATTTTGATGAATTTTGGTATAGAGATAGTTGGGACCCTGGAGACGGATATTAGTTATTTGAAAAAAAACAAAAAAAATAGATATGAGAAAGAAAGATGGAAAAAAAGGAAAAACTTAGCATTGCTATTACAATAAATAAGGCGCAAGGGCTAAAACTGTACTTGCTTCGGCAGTACATATACTAAAATTGGAACGATACAGAGAAGATTAGCATGGCCCCTGCGCAAGGATGACACGCAAAATCGTGAAGCGTTCCACATTTTTGCCATCATGCGCGTGAGAGCCCTCACGACGGGGGCTGCAGTGTCCAGGGGTGGGGTTGTCGTGGCGGTGTCTCTCGACATCGCCAACGCGTTTAACACCATCTTCGTCGTGTGGTCGGGGCATATCTGACGGACAGGGCCGTCATATACCCCGGTCGCTCTGGAGAGTGGAACCGGCGAGAGATGTCGTGCGGTGTCCCGCAGGGATCGGTCTTGGGGCCGCTCCTGTGGGACATCGGTTACGACTGGGTGCTGCGCGCCGACCTCCCCAGCGGCGTCAGTGTAGTTTGCTACGCTGACGACACGCTCGTCCTGGCTCAGGGGGGGTCGCACCAGGCGGCGGCCGACAATATGACACGCGGGGTTGCGATAGTCGCAGAGAGGATCCGGCTACTGGGTCTCGAGGTGGCCTTGCACAAATCCGAGGCCATGGTCTTTCATGGCCGCGGAAACACGCCACCGTCGGGATCCCAGTTGACGGTAGGAGGGGTTCGCATCGGCGTCGGGTCGACGATGAAGTACCTGGGAATCGTCCTCGACAGCCGGTGGAACTTCGTCGAACACTTCCGACGTTTGGCTCCCAAGCTCGAGCGGACGGGGGCTGCTTTCAAGCGGCTCCTGCCCAATCTCAAGGGGCCAAACGCCTCCTGCCGTAGGCTCTATGCCGGAGTCGTGCGGTCCATGGCCCTTTACGGGGCCCCAGTATGTGCGCGTTCTTTAGGGCGGCGCGCCGCCCACTATCTGAACGCGCCCCAAAGGGTGGTGGCCATACGGCTTGTCCGGGGCTACCGCACGATCTCCGGCGAGGCAGCAAGCCTCCTTGCCGGACTGCCACCGTGGGATCTGGAGGCAATAGTCCTCGCGCGCCTGTTTGAGTGGCGCGCGGAGGCACTACACCGGGGGGAAAACCCGCTGCCGCGGCAAGTTGTCGCTCGGCGGGCAGACCTTCGGTGCGATCTCATGGTGGCATGGAGAGAGCGACTGTCGCAACCCCGTGCAGGGCACGCCACAATAGTGGCGATAAGTCCCCTCTTTGAGGAGTGGCTGGAGAGGCGTCATGGCGTCCTCACCTACCGCCTGACGCAGGTCCTCACCGGACACGGAAGTTTCGGGAGGTTCCTGCACATCATCGGGCGGGAGGAAGCGCCTGGGTGTCATCATTGTGACGATCGCCCGGAGGACACGGTGGAGCACACAGTGGCGATCTGCCCGGCTTGGGCTGAGCACCGCCGTGCCCTCGTAGAGGCGATCGGCGGCGGCGATCTCTCGCGTCCGGCCCTGGTTCAGGCCATGGTCCAGAGCGAGAGGGAATTGGAAGCGGTCACCACCTTCTGCGAAGCAGTAATGCTAGCGAAGGAGGTGGCCGGGCGTTTGAGGGAGAGAACATCTGCCCAACCCAGCCGCCGCGGGAGACGCCCATGGCGCCGGGCGCCGCGAGATGACTTCCGGCCACCGTAGATGCGGGCCTGTGGACGGTGAGCAATGGGTAGTTCACCGTCCGTCCGTCGATTGACGACAGGCCGTGTCGACGGCGCGTTCGTGTTTCACGCGCGCCTCAAAGAGAGTCAGCAAAGCAGAGGGGCTTGCCAGAGCCTCCGCCTGCCGGGGTTGCGGGTTGTTCGAAAGAGATACCGCGGCCTCGGAACGTAAAGGGCAACAGAAGGAACATGGGTGGGTTTTAGTCAGTACAAGTCTGACATGCCCCCCCGCTCCGCCCAGAGCGGGGGAAGTCATTGGATGATTTCCCACCCGAAAAAAAAAAAAAAAAAGGGCTAAAACTAAAAAATCTAAATCAAATATACCACTTACATTATATTGAACCGGAACATATATATAAATATAATAAGTAAAATAGTACAATAGGAAAGATAAACAAAAGATAAAGTTTTGTTAATGTGCATTTTAGATACCATCGCTAAAAAAGTAATATAAAATAATGAAAATACAACTCGCTGTATACATTAATTTAATAGCTCTATTAAACAAATGCGAATTGTAACAACACAGCAATGTAGTTAGTAAGAAGACTCGTCAGACACAATTGTAACGCAGCGTCTAAGTAGAACAGACCACACACACGTATCTTGCTGAATGATGCGCGATGTAAACGGAGGACGTTCTTGCTCAACCTTTTTACATCATCTGCAATTTAACAATATTTTTTTTTGGAGGAAAGTATAGGCACAAATTACTCTCCTTTCGATAAACAATTTACTTTTAATATTGCACAATAGCCTGTTTTTGACCTTGATATCAAATGAAGTAAAGCAAACAGTGCCTTCTGACAAAAAAAAAAAATATGGTAACGAAACGATGACGCAAGAACACGCAGGCTTAATGCTATCTTGGACTCGTGGAGTCTATCTATCCTTAAACTTTGTCTCGATTTAACTTGGACTCGAACGATTCTTGGCTTGATCTTACGCTTGCGTCTTCTGTGGATCTCGTGGCAGGTCGTTGCGCCTGGTTTATTCAGACATGATCTGATTTATCTGGCTTCCAATATGGAACCCCCTAAGCAGAGGTCTGCTATTGTCTTGATCCGGAATAAAAAAAAAAAAATACCAAACTCATGTATTTTTATCCAGTCTTATTAGTTAGTACTGCAAGCAATAAAGCCCCAGCGAATTTACAGACGTTAGCAAGTCAAGCTACCCGAAACTGTCAATTTTTCCCAATGAACCTGGAACCTTACTACTTTAGAAATAAAGTCGAAAATCTATCAAAGAAATCTAACAAATCGTAGTGGCTTGATGTGCAGGCTTCTGTACCTAGTATGTATGGTTACCAAAACAGTATGAATTCATTATTATTTTGACCTCGATGTCGCGTTTGCAATTGATGGACGACACATAACAAAAACCGGGGAACGGGAAGACGGGGAAAGGGGGACCAAATTTTCACGATTTAAGAAAAACAATATGACTTCTAGTTTTACGATTTGGCACACTACACAGAAGTGATGACGAAACGACCGTCAGAAGAGATTGAAAAAGAAAACGTAGTACCCTGACCTCAAAAAACATTGGAAATTGGTAAGGAAACGATTACTCATGCATTTTAATCTAGTCTTACTTAGTTGGTTTACCAAGCACGCAAAGCCGCAATCAAACAAGATATGGCCAACGAGAAGCGATACCAAATGTAAACAAAACCCATGCTAAAACCCCATCTAAAATGGCCGCCCGAATGTTGGCGAACCCGTCTTAACGTTGTCTTGTTTTTGCCGGGAGAACGAGACATTACGACAAAGGCACAAGATGGAAAGAGCTAAATATTAGATTGTCAACGCCACGGTTGTTCTTTAGGTTAATGACCTTTCGTATCGCTTCTCGTTGGCCGTACTTATAGTTTATTGAATTACCTGAATAGTTGGAATTAAATATTATTGCACAACAATCTTGTAGACTTTCAATAGAGAGGTAAAACTTCTCACACTGCTTGCATAGCATTGTAAGCCACATCATATTTTTTATCAACCAATATAATACCGATAGTGACCCTAGAAATGTTGCATTCTGAAACAAAACAATAAATTCACTACCTCCTTGGTTGTGCAAATAGTTCAATTCTGTCAGTTTTAATACTTTTATCTCTACTTAAATAGCTTTTTTTTTGTTTAAAAAAGAAAACAACGTTGCCCCACACTAGGATTTCTCCTGTATCGTAGGTGCGTTTGGAAACATTTAAACTCATATACACAAACAGCCAGACCCAGAACAACTATCTGTAGGCCATACAAACATTTAGAATGTAAACGCAGCGCAGTAGTTAATCGCTCAGCCACTGTGCCAACCGTGTTTAAAACAAATTCATTAAAAAACGCTTCCCCGTTATTAAACCTAATATCATACAAATAAAAAAAAAACACTCAAAGCGAGACAGTGTAAAGTGGGATGGATTCATAATTTTAATAGCTTAATAACTATCAATAATAGCCACATGTATTTAGTTTTTCAAATTACGGACATAAAGTAATGTTCGGTCAATACCCAGAGCGTTCGTTTGCAATGTGTCTATATAGGTACCCAATTTACAACCTAGCCAGCCGGTAGTTTTACAAGGGCGCAGTGCGTTTTAAGGCAAAGCAAACACTTCGTAAAACGTCTAGATTTTTGTCGCAAAGTTAGCCGTGTCTGTAAATGCCACTAGCCAAAAAAATACCGTGTACAGTTAAATACATAAAGTAAAGACTTCCACAAAATCAGTTTACAAAAGTGGTCAAAGGAAATTTTATAGACTAAAGAGATATCTAAAGTTTTTCAAACACGGTATGTATTTTTTCTTATATTCGATCAAAACTGCAAAATGACCTAAATTTTGGCGGACATGATATTCAAATAAAATCAAACACCGAAATATTTTATACCTTATTTCTATTCTTTCGATGCATTACTGTCGTGTACTTGTGTCAGACCATGCCTAGTAGGCTGCTAGCCTCACTTCCGCGTATACCTAAAGATTAGCTTGTAACCGCGCCTTAAGTCTAAAATACAGAAGCTATATTAGATGCTTTTGAGCTTTTTTCGTTACAAGTGAATACTTTTTTAGTCATAGTATCACATAATATCATAGGGTATACAGAAACAACTGTAAAAAAAAAGACACTAAACGGTCACATTTGACTAGCGGTAGTAAAAGTAGATCTTGACAAGACGGTTGATGTAGTGTCTGTCTGGCTGTTTGTGCACGTGAGTTTAATTGTTTGAAAAATATACAAACGAAACTCCCAAAATTTGGGAAAGGTTAAAAAAAACAGAATTACTCACCGTGACGTTGCCAAACAGTGTCGGAGTTTTCACCATTTCTATGACCACTTGGACATAGACCAGACCATGACTAAATATTTCTATGATATAATATAGTATCTGGAAAATTTGAGAATTTCTAAATGATTTCCAAAAAACGATAAAAAAAACTTAAAGAGGTGTCAAGGTACACGCGGATGGAACGAAGTTATTATTTCTTTAAATAAACTTGTATACATTAACAAATATAATCGTCGCTCTCACCACACTGTTCAATGCGAAATAGAAATACGTAACTGGCTTGCTTTTTATGAGAAAGAGAGAGAGGGAGACAGACAGAAAAACACGCGCACTCCTCACGGCTTACAACTATAGCAAAGTGTCGTTACAACTTTTGGTCTTATTTTTTTCTATCTAGCCCCCTTTCGCAACGCGCGATAAGGAACTTCGTTCCAAAAAGCACCTGAATACCTAGAAGGGCAGACGAAAGTTGCCTTTTGACAGAAAGTTTCGTGGTTCTGTCACTTCAGCGATCCTGCAATGTCAATGCTGTTTGATATGTCCGTCAAAATAAAATTTTATAAAAATCAATATGGGCTCGTAAATGCACTACAAACTTACGAATTGCTGAAAACAAACTTTGTGGATATCATAACACTCTAGTATGCCAACGTAAGCCTTGAACATTTTGTTGCAATAGTCTTTTACGTGCGTGTCTTCTATTTGATGAGTATTTAAAGCTTGAAATTTCCACTGAACAATTTTGGTGTCCAACAATTTTAAGACGCGAATGGTATAAATTATATTAAAATCAAAGAAAACCCTTAAAGAGTAAACGTAGATGTAAAAGAAAGGTGTTTTTAGCAGGACACTAAAAGGAGTGACACCGGCAAAATAACCACAGATAGACATGATGACAGTAATCCAGTTCCAATATGTGAAACTTCTAGTTCTGGATTCACAGTTCAAAAATCTGTGCACTTTTTGAAAAGTTTGAACAAACTTTACAGCTTTTCTGCTATAAATAATTCCAATTACGAAATTCATCACTATTCCGAAACCATAAAAAGCACAGTCGAAATAATAACTATCATAAACAAAAGTAGTAACTCCAAAATAATAGTTGTATAACACCAGCAAATAGGTGCAGTAAATGATTGAAAATAAGAAAGCTGAGGTTCCAATTATCGAAACAAAATTAAGTATGAAACCATTTGGGGTTATGATATTATTTTTGATGCGGTACTTAGGACAAAACGAAATATATTGCATTAGATTTAAAGGTAGAAGTATTGACTGCACATCTGTGTCTAAAATATCATCAAACACAATATTTACAGGATAATTTCTTCTGACACTAAAAATTTGGTTCATTTTTAAGGAAAATGTTCGGAGACCTTTCATAGTGAACGAGTAATACAATTAATGGTGGTAGACATTCTAAACCACTTACGACAAATTCATTAGTATAAGTTTTCTTGGGAAAGCAACATCAAATATTCCACTGTAATTAATTTGCCGTATAACAGGCACGATAAAGAAGGAAATGGTACTGAAATGGTCATTTTATAATACTCTGCGTCTCTACGTAATGTAGTCTCATAACAAACTAATGTAGTGTGTAGACACTACATTAGTATATTATGTAGTACATTATGTAGATAATGTAGTCGCATCACACATGATGGTATCCACTGGTTGCATTTCAGAAGAGAAACAGCAAGCTGTTTATGGCTAAGGAGAAGCGGCGCAAAGCTATAGTACTGTGACGGTTTGAAAAAAGAAAGAAAGAAAGAAAATTGCGTTTATTTAGCATTAAAAAAAAATCAGGAACACCTTAACAAAAATAAAATAAATAATGCCAAAAGGGCCTCGACTCAGCATAATGCCAGATGACAACATAAGGCGGCCACCTGACGCTGATTTTCAGCTGCAGCCCACGAGTGCCATGCGCTCGAAAACAGAAATGTATAAAAGTTTTAAAATTGATACCTATAATAAAATAAAAAAAAAATTGATACAGAAAGTGGTACTCCTGGACACGGCTCGTATTGTTAGGAGGTTCCTTTCTCTGGAGCCCTGACCACCGGTAGCTTGGACCCTGTTCCCGATACCGGTGGGCTACTATTTTTATATTTGTAAATGTTTTTTTTTTGAATTTTTTGTGCTTAAGAAGTTTTAAAAATATAATTTTATGTAAAGAAAACAATAAATGGACTAAAAATATGTACAAGTATAAAAATGGTAATATAATTACAGGGCGTTCAAAAATTTGTCCGCATTGCTGTCAACAGGAAAAATGCACAGAAGGCTGGCATGGCATTAGCATTACCATGTTGGATGGCAATGCTAATTCTTTAGGCAAAAAAAGCCAGCTTTCTGGTCACGAGAAGAATCCACCAACAGCTTGGCGAGTTCTGAAAATACTACGTGGGCACTCGGACCCTATGGCCCAATTGTTCGCCCTATAAGTGTACCCCAAACGGGTCAAACACACAACTACCAATCAAATTGTGATATTTGCGCCGTTTAAGTTTTCCAGCACCTGAAGCAGCTACCGCGTTGACACAAGTTGCATCCCACACGAAAGATCTACCCAACTCCTTCAGCTTACTTCTTACGCTCTGGGCGAAACTGAAGGAAGTATCAGACTTTTACTGACTAAGACCCATCCATTGAAGAGCAAAAGAAGGAACACTCCTTCTTTTGCTCTTTATGTTCCAGGACCACGGTGTTTCTTTCGAAGAACTCCGGGATCGGATTAGAACGCTTAGGCTAATGTTATTGACAAAGGATTTATTTAGCACTATTTAATTTACATACCATAATATACTGTGAGAAGTTTAACTTTTATTGAGGAAGCTCATTTGGGAAGTATAGAGCTTAGAAAGAACAAGAACTGTCCAAGTAAGAACGAACTCCTAATTCTACAACTATCAAAATTATCGCGAACGCAAACCACCTTATTACTTAGATTTAGATCATCAATTTGAATCCAATATTTTTTTTTGTCTTTACAGAGAGTCAAAAACTTCTTAATAAATAAGTAAGTTGAGCTACACGATAACTGATAAATGCTTGAATTAGTAGTACTAGGTCCACTCAAATCTGAATTATTCTTTCTTAAAAAGTCCATCTCAGACACAAGTCTGCATAGTCCTCATGTAAGTGGACCAAGCTTAAGTTTAGACTGAACCTTACAAGAGGCTCACCTCTGTGTTTGTTTAGGCTGTTTCTGCACAACAGCTTCATCTAGTTTTTTTTTTTAAACTACGTTTATAAGTGTTTGTAAAATCCTACCGGCAAAATAAACATGGTTTATCCTTACTACTGTTATAAAAGCGAAACTGAGTTTGTTTGTTTGTTACCTCTTCACACTTTTATGGATAAACCGATTTGATAAATTTTGGTACAGATATAGTTGGGAACCAGGAGACGGACATAGGCTATTTAAAAAAAAATTAGATATGAGGCAGAAAGAGGAAAGAAAGGGGAAAACTTAGCGTTGCTATTACAAATCAATAAGGCGCTACAGAATTTAACGGTAGCGAAGCCGCGGGCAAAAGCTAGTCATTTATAAAAGATATTATTATCATGACCTGATTAAAAATAAAAGCAACAGAATTTAACGCTAGCAAGGCCCCGGGCGAAAGCTAGTCATTTATAAAAGATATCATGACCTGATTAAAAATAAAACTATATCGCGTCAGCCTCAAGTAAAATCGGATAAAGTACCTATAGTAGGTAATAACTATAAAGTGCTAGCCAACAATGGCACTAATGACTATGCTGATAAAATCACTAATGTACAAATAATCTTAGTAATATTAACTGCGTATCTATAGACGATGATGCGATAAGTCCATAAATAAAAAAACCGTTATTAATATGTATGTACATAATAATATAACACACAGCGTCAGTTTGTTTCTGAGTATAGTCGGGGTGAAGTCAATAAAATTTGAATAGTGGATTATACGAAAATGCCACGTAAAGCCATCCCTGAGATCAAATTCAAGGTCTTACCCAATAGTCGTTTGGAAATAGAAATCCAGAGACTAGCATATTCTTTTAATTTCGTACTAAATCTGTTTATGTCTTCAAAATTTAATATACGAAACAATTATATCTACCCAACTAGCAAAAAGTATAATGTATTTGCTTTTTGTTGCTTATTATTCGTCAATGCGTTGTGTATCCATCAAATATTTATTTTGGACTCTGCAAGGGTGAATCATTTACGCAGCTATTTCTTTCGACTCTTCACTGTCACTAACTATATGGTATATTCGATCGGTTTTACAATCATGTTCACTCTGGATTTAGTTCATAGAAACAACTACATTTTACTCGTTTTGAGTATTCAAACTATACATAGGAGCATTGGCTTTAGTAAGACTATTTGGAGCTTTATTATTTGGAACTGGATCTCATTCTTGACAATCGCTTGCACTGATAGTTTGTTACTTATTATGTATTATGTAAATTTGTATCCTTATGACATTGGGTTTTTTTTTTTTTTTTTTTTTTTTCCGGGTGGGAAATCATCCAATGACTTCCCCCGCTCTGGGTGGAGCGGAGGGGCATGTCAGACTTGTACTGACTAAAACCCACCCATGTTTCTTCTATTGCCCTTTACGTTCCGAGGCCGCGGTATCTCTTTCGAACAACCCGCAACCCCGGCAGGACATTGGGTTACTTTTTGACAATATCTGCGATGCGACATCCATTGCGTTGGATATTAATTTTGTTGTGGTAATCAGAATAATAATATTGTTAAGAAAATATATTTTAACATGGATAGAAGAAATATTTATTGTAAATGGGGACTATGAGAATGATCAAAATTGTCTCAAAATGATTGCGAAATATGAAAACATTTTGAAAACATATGATTTGTATAAGCAAGTTTTCCAAGTTTTGGTAAGTTTTTGATAACACATACCGAGTTGTAAATTTAGTTGGACAGACTAACTAGTACTTAAATTAAACAGCTAGGAAAGAACCTAAATATGTCAAAAAAAACTTAGAGGTGTCAAGGGACACCCGAATGGAACGAAGTTCCTATAGAAATGAAAATATCTGGCTTGCTTTCTATAAGAGAGAGAGAGACAGACAGACAGACAGAGAAACATGCAACGCCGCACAACTTACAATAGCTTACTATAGCAAAAAGTGTCGTGACAACTTTTCGTAAGAATCTTTCCGTCTAGCCCCCTTTTACAACGCGCGATAAGGAACTTTGTTCCAATACGAGTGTATACATTGCTAGAAGCAAAAAAAAAAGATTCCGAAGGATTGAGAAGCTCCTCTTTTTTAAATCACTTAAAAAGGCCGTCTAGTAGGCTGTTGTTATTGATACACTAAGATGAAGAATGTAATTTTAACATATTCTTTTTTGTTTTTCGTAGGCTTTGTATCACACATTTAATGCATTAATTCGTACGCTATGCTATGTCAACTTAATGCTTTATGATCTGGAAATATCAGAGGGACACGAAGTGAGTAAAATCATTGTTTTATCTTCCAACAGTTAAGAAATACCCTTTGTTTAACCAGGTTGATTTAAAAACATTCGTCATTGAGACTTACTCACAATTTGTTTGTATAATTGTAACTAGATGGCGTTGTACTTTACGAAATCCTATATTTATTTATTTATTAAAACTTTATGTACATGCATAAAAAAACTGTATAAAGGCGGACTTAATGCCTCACGCTACATCGCGGTGTTAAGATTATCCGGCGAGAGCATAAGGTTTAGCTTTAAAAAACCAAAAAAGTTACAGGACAGCAGTAGGAAAACTAGCACCCTTCGAAAATTCAGACGCAAACTGCCGTCATTCCGTTTTCGCCAACAAGGCCCGTTGCGACGTCTCGGTACTTGCCCTACCTGGCCCTTACGACAGCCAGCCCGCGATGCTGAGCCAGTAAGTTCGAACCAGTCCCTAAATAGCATCACTCAGACCCAGCTTGTCCCTTTGCTGTCCTCCCCCAGCGACGCCCTGCGCCGAAACTCGTACCCCACAGGGAGAGGGAGAGCCTTTAGCGTGTTAGTTCGTAAGTTTTTGCTTAATTTCACGGCATCCACAGGAATTGCCTGGTTAAGCAGACGACAATCTGCTAGGTTGAACTGCGAGATATCATTTTTGTTTTTTTTCTTATTTAAAAAATATGAAAAAAAAAACGACTTTACTTCAAGGTATTAACCACTAAACAATAAATAATTCCTTAATTTACATTTGAAACGGGATATTTACCATGTTTGTTATTTTTACTAATTTTTCGATACTTCGGCGATGTTGCAAACGCCATGACCACAGATAAACTGAAGTTATTGCGGGTGGATGTTTACGAGTAAACAAAACGATCTACCCTCTTTCTTATTCATTTTTGCGTGTGTTACCACTAACACCGTCACTCACAACTCGACTTTGCTCTCGACACACAAAAGTCACTGTTTTTTCAGAACTTGTTGGGTTTTTACACAATTGAAAAATAATTAATACTATAATATATTTACTAAGAAATAATTCATTCTTGGTCGTGTATTATTTAATCCATTCACCCAACTTAATTTTTTTTTTTTTTGTGTTTTAAATTCCATAACCCCCACTAAGAAACATTCACGTTTTGAGTTTTGACCTTTATTTCAACAAAAAAAAAAACAATCAAAACCAAAAATCTAATTTAAAACCAAATTTTAGACCTATTGTGTTGTGAGGTCAGGTTGACCGGTCAACCTGCTGCGTGTGACGTCAGCGCGGCAATGACGGTCTTTGACAGTCGTTAGAGGTATGTAGTCAGTATTCCGAAAGTCCGACAACCAGTCTTACCAAGAGGTATCGCATTACCCAGTACAAACTGGGTCGTGGAGGTCAGCTAGGCAGTCGCAAATACTGATATAACTGCATCCGGTTAAACTGGAAGCCGACCCCAACATAGTTGGGAAAAGATTAGGCAGATGATGATGATGAATCAGTATAGCAAGGTCTAATTTTAAGAAATCGCCTAATTGACAACATTACTCACATTTTAACCATACTATGTAAAAAAAATTAGATTAAAAGACCTGTGTATAAGTGGGTGGGTGTGATTTATCTATAATATGTATGTATTTATAAATTATATAAGTATGTATACCTATCAGTTGTCTGGTTACCATAACACAAGCTCTGCTTAGCTTGGGATCAGATAGCCGTGTGTGAGTTGTCCCAAGATATTTATTTATTATTTATTTATAAGTAAATTATCTTACCTGAGATCGCCTAGCTATCTGTTCACCATCTCACTGATGATTTTTTATACACTGTATTATTTACACACTAGCTTTTGTCCGCGGCTTCGCTCGCGTTAAATTTGGGGTAACACGGTTCTCCTTTCCTGATGTACAGGTACCTGAAGTTATTGCCCTTGTACCTTATTAATTTTATAATATTAATTCCCTTTTCTTCCCTATTTCTCCCTCGATTCTCATATTAAAAAAAATTGTGTCCGTCTCGAGGGTCCCAACTATATCGGTACCTAAATTCATCAAAATTGATTAAGCCATTTAGGTATGAAGACGTAACAAACAAACTCATTTTCGCTTTTATAATATTAGTAAGGATTATATGATTAAAATTTGTCGTCAGACATTAGGCTGATGATGATTGAACAATCAATCATTAATTTAAGTTTATGTTAAAGTTTATGGGCAAAGCCGTCCAATGTCTTATCTGTTTAAATAAAAACGTTAGTCATTAGATTAGTGACACTTTTTTAACAATAGATAGCGTTATGCCATGAAGTCTTTTTCTGAATCGCGGTGTTAAGATTTTCCTGCAAGACACGACCTCAACGGCGTTTGGTTCAATAAACTGTCTTACTCTGAGCACCCAAGTTTTATTTATAAGCGAAATATTGTTGAGAATTGTACAGTACATGCGTTCAAACATAGTTATCCATTAAAATAACACTGAATTTATTGGTGGCACACCTGCATCCAACACCATAAATTTTGGCTGGTTTATGGTTTAGCGATACATTGGTTGAACAAATTGGGCTAAAAGTCCTTACTATAATATAAAAGCGAAAATGAATTTGCTTGTTTGTTTGTTACCTCTTCACGCTTTAATGGCTAAACCGATTTTGATGAATTTTGGTACAGAGATAGTTGGGAACCAGGAGACGAACATAGGCTATTTTTTTTAAGTTACGTACAATAAATAAGGCACAAGGGCAAAAACTACAGGTAGCAGGTACCTGCAAATCAGGAAAGGGGATCTGGGGGATTTTTTATTTAAAAAAGTGGGATGTGAGGGAGAAAGAGGGAAGACTTAGCATTGCTATTACAAATCAATAAGGTGCAAGAGGAACTGTGTTACCCTAAATTTAACGCGGGTGAAGCTGCGGGCGAAAGCTAGTACCCTATAAAATTCCTAGATATCCTTCAACTCACTTATTCCACACTAGAGCATCCAACACAAACATCGGTGTAAACTCACCTCTGAATAGACTCAGTTGAGAGATGAATTGTTTTATGAAATCCGCATCTCACGTTGATATACACCTCGATTCATTAAATTCCTTTAAGACCCAAATACTAAAGTCTCAAAATAAATCTCCTAAGGACTTGCAGTTTTAGTAATAAGTCACCTACATCTGACAATTCGCCTACCCAAATTGCATTTTATTGTTTTCAATTTAATTTTGATCTCATTTGTTTTTCTTTTTGTAACAAGTTCTTTTTTTTTGTCTTCTGTTATACCCTTAAGAAATTGTATTTTTTGTTGTTTTTGTAGTAGTTTTTTTATATTTAAAATAGGTACAGACGCCTACAGGTCAAGCTACCCGAAACTGACAATTTTTCCCAATGAACCTTGAACCTAATAGTTTAGAAATAAAGTCGAAAATCTATCAAAGAAATCTGACAGATTGTAGTAGCTTGATGTGCAGGCGTCTGTACATAAATATTATTGTTATTACTCATTATGTAAAAATGTTTTTTTTTTTTTTATTATTATTGATAGGCTCGCGTTTGACCACTATCTCACCTGATGGTTAACCTGTAATTGGCAACTGTATAAGTCCAAATACTGTGCAATTTTTATTTTTTATTATTTTTTTACAAAAGCTGTTGGTGACCTTTTTAATAAATAAATAAATAGCTTCCAGAAGAAACATCTGCAGTAGCACTTTGCTCCACTATTAAGGCCGCCTGCTTTCTTTCTTGCTATTGGTGTAGCTATTGAGACGAAATCTCATCGATGTTATATTCTATCAATTTCATTTTTGTATGTCTGTAATAGGCTGATCATAGCGCACTTTTAAAATGACCAATTGCAGTAACTATGTTCCACAACAAAATATTTCTGATTTCAAAAGTTTTAGTATCTTGTAACAGGATATTTACCATGTTTATTATTTACTAATATTATAAAGCTGAAGAGTTTGTTTGTTTGTTTGAACGCGCTAATCTCAGGAACTACTGGTTGGAATTGGAAAATTCTTTTAGTGTTGGATAGTCCATTTCTTGAGGAAGGCTATAGGCTATATAACATCACGCTACGACCAACAGATGCTGAGCAGCGCGGGTGAAACCGTGGGGAACAGCTAGTTATTTATATCGAGTTCGTAAATCTCGCGTTTCAAGTGTTAATTACAATATTAGTAACCATGTCAGTTTAAAGACTTTTCAGCATCTTATTTGTGACTTTATTTTAACACAATAATTTTTCAATGACGCTGGATGTTCAAAAAGACATCATCAAAGCCATTTGAATATTCAACTCTAATTGATAATTATTTTAGGCTTATTTTCGTGTTACTGGGACAGTATTATGGATAGTGAAGGATATAGCTCTTGTAATGACACATAGTTTATACAGCGAGAAGTTTTACATAGCTATTGAAGAAGCTACGCTTATGTGTATGCAGCTTTTGAAAAATGGGAATTGTCCAAGTAAGTGTACATATAGGTGGCATTGGTCTTAAGCTGGTTTAACTCAGTAAAAGTCTGACAGTCTTCCCCACTCCGCCCAGAGCGGGGGAAGTTATTTGATGATTTCCCATCCGTGAAATGATTAATAAAATGAAGAAATGGTCTACTTTAAGGAAGAAGGATGTACTCTATGTATGTATACATACTATGGTTATACAGGTGCAATACACTATGCATGTATGTATACATATTATGTTAACAGTAGACTTGCCCCTTACAACGGAGAATTTGAAGGTGAGACTAATAAAAGAGATACCACGACCCCGGAACAGAAAAGGCAAAATAAGGACCATAAGTGGGTTTTCTGTCAGTAAAAGTCTGAAGCTCCCTCGCACTCCGTCCAGAGCGAGGGAAATAATTTAACGATTTTCCACCGAAAGAAAAGTTTTTCTATATATTTTTTCTTTGTTTTTAAGAAACTCAAGAATACCTTTGCAAGAACGTGCTCCAAGCAAATCGATCGTTCAGTAAGATGAGCGCATGTGGCGTGTTCTACGTAGACGCGGCGCTCCCACTACGCTTAATGGGTGTCATAACTCATTACACTTTCATACAGTTGCAATTCTACTTTTTACGGAGGGAAACAGTTTGATTCAATTGTGAAACTTGTACAGACGCCTGCACATCAAGCTACTACAATCTGTCAGATTTCTTTGATAGATTTTCGACTTTATTTCTAAAGTATTAGGTTCAAGGTTCATTGGGAAAAATTTACAGTTTCGGGTAGCTTGACCTGCTGTCGTATGTACATTTAAAACTGTCGATGATTGATAAATTATGTTTATTTTGCAAGTAGGTTTTCACAAACACTTTTACACGTCTTTTTTTAAAACTAGATGAGGCCGGTGTTTCGTATCCGACTACTCTGAGAAGAAACAGCCGAAACAAACTCAGAGGCCATAGTCTCTTTTAAGGTCCAGACAAAAAATCTTGGTCAACTTACATGAGGACTATGCAGACTAGTGTCTGAAATGGTCTTTTTAAGTCAGATTATCTCTGTCACTGTCTATGAGTTGTTTTTTTTTTCATTCATTCTATGCTCTAATTTCACACGAACAAAAGCTTGAACATGCCATGTTTTCAGTTCCACATCTTAGTAGATTCCCAATATCTAGACCACAGAAATAGATAGCCATAGATAAAGCAATAGCAACTACTTCGCGTGCCCAGCTACCCTACCATGACGTATTAAAGCAGAACTTATTCCACTAAGGGAAAGGGACAGAGTTATACAGGGTGTCTAGCACCATCTCTTTCACTCTGTGGAATAAGTTTAGCTTTAAGATGTCATAGCAGGCCTACACAGCTTACGAACAAAAATCGCAAGCTGCTACTTTCGCGCTCAGTCTGGCATCGGTGTGGCAGTATTCGGACGTCAGTTATCAAATTTAAAATGGTTAATTGCGTGTTATTTATTCTAAAAACTGTCGTCGATCACTAAATAGACGTCACATCACTATGTATAATGCATGAGACGAGTACATTATTATAAAAATAAGGCAAATATATTGCAATTTTTCGCAACGAGTGAAGTCACACGTAACTTTAATGGGTCGTTAAATCTTTGTCTATTTTGGTCTAATTTATAAATAAAAAAATACGTGTCCCTTATTTTTGAATAATCTAAAAGACGAACTAAATAGAAGTAATTATTTTGGCCCTAGGTAATAGGGTAGTTTGCCCTATTAAATCGATGTAGCAATATTAAGATTTGTAAAAGTTGGCTCGGGACTAGATAGTAGGAAATGTTCTCTTAGCATAAGTTAAATTAAGTTGTACTTAAACTTGTAGTTTTATAGTTATAATAGTGTGTCGAAAATAATAATAAACACAAAGTTTTATCTTTTATTTAATTTTACAATTTGTCATCCTACTCAATATTCTTGAATACGAAAGTTTGTGAGGATGTCCTCAAAAAACTCGAAACCCACTTTCCCCGTCATTGCAATATTTTTTTTATGCTAAACCATACTTAAAAACCATGATAATGAGATTTTGTTGTAAGTAGCAACTTTTAATTTTATGTTTTAAATGCGTAACATTGATTTCAACCGCATAACATGATATTCCACCCCAAAAATGTCCTGTGTAATGGCCTACACTAGGCGGAATGTGTGCTTAACTTCACGACAGTGTCTAGTTGTCAACTTCACATCGGTAAGAGGGAGTCGGGCAAACGCCGCCATATTGCGAAATAAAGAACGATAAAAAAAACCGGCCAAGAGCGTGTCGGGCCACGCTCAGTGTAGGGTTCCGTAGTTTCCCGTCCGTCACAATAAGTGTTCCCAGTTATGAGGCCAACCGAACAATTCGGTAATACCCGATCCAATGTAATAAGTACCTACAGCGCCATCTCTCGGGGAATTGGGTTACTAATTAATACAAAGACGTGCAATTTCAGTGGTAATTTTAGATTGCGATAACCAATTTCAATAATTCTTTTTTTATTTGAAAATGATACGTTCAGGATAATAAAATATGTAAACAAAGTAACAAAAAATGCTTGCATATACGATTATACTACAAACTTAGTTCAGAAATTATTTTGTTCAACTTTTTTTTTTGTACAAAAACTGTTGTGTCAATGAGGTACAAAATAATTTTCATAGAAAGTCCATATAAAGTTCTACTTTTCAGATTTTTTTCATATTTTCTAAACCTATGGTTCAAAAGTTAGAGGGGGGGGGACACATTGTTTTTTACTTTTGGAGCGATTATTTCCGAAATTAATGACATTATCAAAAAATGATCTTAGTAAACCCCTATTCATTTTTAAATACCTTTCCAACAATATATCACACGTTAGGGATGAAATTAAAAAAAAAATCACTTCCCACTTTACATATAGGGTGGCTACCCTAATAAAACATTTTTTTCAAATTTTTATTTTACCACTTTGTCGGCGTGATTGATATACATATTGGTACCAAATTTCAGCTTTCTAGTGCTAACGGTCACAGAGATTAAGCGAGGACGGACGGACGGACGGACGGACAGACAGACATGGCGAAACTATAAGGGTTCCTAGTTGACTACGGAACCCTAAAAATGATGTTCTAATTAAGTTCAACCTTCCATTTTGCAAGAGTTATCGCCAATATAAGTTAAAACAAAAATCGCATTTTATTTATGCCTATCTAATTTTGCACACCATGTATTATTTTGGTGAAGTTACGGTTCCTTTTACGCCCTGTATATCACAGACCAGCGGCTTCGCTCGCGTTAAATTAGGGTTATCCTGTAGTTTTTACCCTTGCGCCTTATTTATTGTAATAGCAATGCTAAGTTTTCCCTTTTCTTCCCTCTTTCTCCTTCATATCTCAATATTTAAAAAAATGCCTTTAAAAATTCATCAAGGGCGGTTTAGCCATTTCGGCGTGAAGACGTAACAAACAAACAGAACAACAACACTTTCGCTTTTATAATATTAGTAAGGATACACACATAGACTACCAAAGTAATTTAAATTAAGTTATAAGCGACCATTTCGAAAATAAACCCTTTCGATCAAAAAATAATAATGAATGTCGATCCACAGTTGGCGAAGTAATTGGTGAACATAAATAAAAAAAACCGCCCCCTTTTTTGAAGTCAGTTAAAAAGACCAAAAATTTGCGGCGATGTTGAAGTCTTTCGAGATTAGTCTAGACAAGAGAGTCGCTTTAACTGAGCCATTTGGCACGTTTCACAACAGCTTTCAATGTTTGCAGGTGGTTCTTGGTTGATTCATTACAAAATATTATAAAAGCGAAAGTGAGTTTGTTTGTTTGTTACCTC
The DNA here is from genome assembly GCA_958449745.1 of Ochropleura leucogaster. Lineage (NCBI taxonomy): Eukaryota > Metazoa > Arthropoda > Insecta > Lepidoptera > Noctuidae > Ochropleura > Ochropleura leucogaster. The sequence continues at coordinate 2,580,121 of OY288221.1, read as the reverse complement.
TTCACGCTTTAATGGCTAAACCGATTTTAATGAATTTTGGTACAGAGATAGTTGGGAACCAGGAGACGGACATAGGCTATTTTTTTAAAAGAGTGGGATATGAGGGAGAAAGAAGGACGAAGCGGGAAAACTTAGCGTTGCTATTAAAAATTCATAAGGCGCTACCGAATTTAACGCGAGCGAAGCCGCGGGCAAAAGCTAGTTACAAAATAAAACGTTAGCGTGAAGTACTCATCATCATTTTCCTGCCCTTGTCCCATTCTATTTGAGGTCGGCGCAACACGTTTTCTTCTCCCCTATCAGACGTCACGGCATCATTTACTCCTTTCTCCTTCATATCATTCCTTACACAATCCATCCATCTTTTCTTTGGCCTTCCTCTCGCTCTCCGTTCATCAACATTCAGTTCCATTACTCTTTTAGTCACTATTGAAACAAAAAAAAATGGCCAGTTCCAGGCACTATTGAACTGTCAAAACAATGGCAACAAGCCAAAAGGCATAATAACTGTGAGAGTACTATACTTGCCCATTCCAAAACTTAAAAATGTCTATGGAAAAGAATGGGCAAAAAACTCCATGGAGACTTTTTTAAATGAGAATATTGTTACAAAATCTTGTTTTATAACATTCATGTTGACGTGGTAAATTTTGTAAGAACCATGTAGCAAGACGCGAACGTTAAAAGTGTGCATAGTGGAGACAAAAAAAAGACTATGTGTGAGTCAGACTCGCGCAACGAGAGTTCCGTAGAAATTTGTGACATAAAGGGCTATATCTTTTGACTGCGTATTAGAGAGTAGTTTTTTGGAGGAACTCGTGGCTAAATAATAGCAGCCGCTCGGGTCGATCTTTAGGTTAAGCCGCGCTTGCCTTAGTTGGTCTGTGGATGAGTGACCACCCGTCACATACCGAGTTTCCTCCGTGCCTCGGAAAGCACGTTAAGCCGTTGGTCCCGGCTGTCGTTTGTAGATCTTTGACAGTCGTTACAGGTAGTCAGTGTTTCGAAAGTCTGACAACCAGTCTTACCAAGGGGTATCGCATTACCCATTACTAACTGGGTTGTGGAGGTCAGATAGGCAGTCGCTCCATGTAAAATACTGAAAAGATCCGGTAAGACTGGAAGCCGACCCCAGCATAGTTGGGAAAAGGCTAGGCAGATTTATTAGAGAGTACGTTTTTCACAGCACAAGTGACTACAGACTTGAGACTATGGTTTAATTTCAAAGTCAAAGTCAAACATTTATTTGCCATTAAATATGGTTACAAAAGTTCGTATAATAAACAGTGTAATAGTAGCTTTGCATATTTAGTCATACCATAACGACATGCAAATTTTTTGTATTTTTAAAATTATTACATTCAAGGAATCTTTGCAGAGTATAGAAAACATTCTCAATTAACCACGTGTGTAAAACTTTGATGAATGAATGGACTTGATTTGTATTTGTATATTATCCCTATATATGCATACATATAGTAGACTATTTAAAATATATAAACAGCCTTTTAAAAAAGGCCCATTGTTTTCATATTTGTATATAAGGTGCTGTCATAATGTCTTTCAAAATTTTCTGTGAATGCGTAGCACTTAATTATTTATTAATCTTTAATATACTTACTTCGTTTTTTTTTAATATTTCTAATAAATACATTATCGGGAATAGTATTTGAGTCTTCAATATTGATCTGATCATAAGAACGTGTATAAGTAAGCATTCAATCGAAAAGTGTCAGTTGAAGTATTACAACCATGTATCTAAACCAAGAAATAATTTCCGAGTCGTCATTTCCAATGTTACTACATAATCGTTTGGAAAAAGATATACAAAGAATAGCAAACTCTTTTAACTTACCATCAAGACTCTTTTTTGCTTCAAAATATAATGTCTATAACAGTCATATTTATCCGAATGGAAAAAAATATCAACTGTTTGCATTTTGTTGTATGATATTCATGAACACGTTGAGTTTTTATTTGATTCTCTACGTAGATTATTATGATGAAACCCAAAAACTGATGGTAGATCTTTTGACGTTCGCCTCAGTTCTGTATTCCTTTAGTTATGCGACTTGGTTCACGATGAATTTTATCAATTGGTTTATCAATAAGAACAACATCGTCTCACTTATTTTGAAGATCCAAACTATCCACAGAAGCGTCGGCTTTAGTAAGATCTCGAATTATGTTACTTGGAATTGGATCTCAATTGTAACTTTAATTATCTATGACATGCTTGTCTTTATCATATTCTTTGCGTCATGCACTTACTACAATAACGATGTCTATTTAAGCTTTGACGTTATTTGTAACGTTATGCTAGTCGTCTGCGACATTGACATGCTAATGGCCATCCGAATTATAATTCTGCTTCGACACTATCTCAATGAATGGATAGGAGCTATTCTGATGATGAAAGATGAACAGAAAAATGACGAGTATTGTTTTAAAATGCTGCAGAATTACCAACATATTTTAAAAGCTTACAATCTGTTTAAGATTGTTTTCCATGCAGTGGTGAGTTGGTTTACAAATAATAAAAAAAAAAACAAGAAGAATAGGAAAAATAATTTAAATAATTATATTTATTTCGCAGGCAATGTATCATACAGTCAGCGCATTCCCTCGCACTCTATGTGATGTGGTCCTGGCGATACAGCATGGTTTGATTACGAATTTAGATTTTGGAGACAAAGTAAGAATTTTTTTTTTACCTTTGCCTTTACCATCTTCTTTTGATTACCTTTGCCTCAGGTGAATCAGTCAGAAATAATCATTATTTTATAACATTCGAAACCGGGTATTTACCATGTTTAGTATACCTAAATTTTAAGTTTCCGAAATTTTGTAATATTTCGTTCTGTTGATATTTAGTTACCATGTTTTGTGAGCCGAGGACAAAATCGAGTTGTTAGTGACAGTGGTAGCAGTAAATAGCGCAAAAAAGCGAATCAGAAAGAAGGTAGACCGTTTTGTCTGCTTATAACTACACACCCGCAATAACTTCAGTTTATTCGTGATCATGGCATGTGTTACTGTGCCGAAATATCAGAAACTCAAAATAAATAGTAAACATGGTAAAAATACCGATTACAATATTATAAATTTGTCTGGGCTATAATCCGCTCCGCATGGTGAGGTAGATTTTGACATGACAATTTTATCATGATGTAAAAACGAAGTGAAAGCCCTTATGTAAAAATTAAAATGAAAACGAAAGTAATTCTAATTTTTCAGGCTGTGTCTGAGAATATGGCGGCTGCTGTTTGGATAATAAAGAGTATTGGACTGATAGTGGCATTAAGTATTTACTGCGAAAAGTTTTATATAACGGTTGAGGAAGTTGAGAAGGCGTGTATACAGCTTATGAAGAACAAAGACTGTCCAAGTATGAATGTTTTCTTTTTAAACTTGATTCGGATAAGTGTAGGGATATAGTTAATAACTGTAACTTCTAAAACGCTTTGGCTTTCCATTACTCCTGTCGGCCTCATGTTGTTAAACGGCAGCACAGCGTGGATTCGGAATATTGTGCTCTTCCACCCATTCACTTCACAGACCTGGATCACACTGCGCATTTTTTTGTACGAGCCCCACCCAAAGCCTCATCATCGCTTCACATCAGGCGAACTCTGGCCAAACGAAAGCCTACTTAGTCTGCAAAAAAGCAGACTGCACACGTAACACACCAATTTCATTTCAAGGAAGCTTTTCATGTTTCTGATACTACTATGATCCCCTTGTCACATTCTATTTGGGGTCGGCGCAACACGTTTTCTTCTTCCATTCTCCCCAATCAGACATCATGGCATCATTTACTCCTTTCTCCTTCATATCACTCCTTACACAATCCATCCATCTTTTCTTTGGCCTTCCTCTCGCTCTCCGTCCAGGAACATTCAGATCATGACTCTTTTAGTCACATGTCCTTCATCCCTCCTCGTCACATGTCCATACTAAGACAAACGACTCCTTTTCAATTTTTCTGTAACAGGCGCAACTTTCAAACTTCCTCGAATATATTCATTCCTTACTTTATCCATTCATGTCACTCCACACATCCATCTCAACATTCTCATCTCCGCTACATGCAATCGTTTTTCATCCACCTTTTTTACAGCCCAGCATTCTGACCCAAACAGTACAACAGGTCTAATCACGGACTTATAATTATATTTTCCTTATATATTACTATGATCAGGTTTAACATATGATATACAAGACACGCAGATTTTCGAAACTGAGATCCTTGAATTAAATTTGCTATACATAACATGATTACGTTATTTCAAAGAATACAGAATTTTATTGATTCCTGTTTTGCAATTCAGTATTTAATTATGCTATGTTTTCTTTTTCAGAATGTCAAATACATCTCTGCAAAAACGTGCTACGCAACAAAAGATCGTTTAGTAAGATGTCTGCAGGTGGCCTGTTCTATATTAACAACACCTTACCGATAGAATTGATTTGGCTTATAACTGGGTATATAATTATTTACCTGCAGTTTGCTTTACTGTAGAATGCAGTGTGAAAGGAAACTTCGGGAAGAAATCAGCATGTTCTCTAGAACAAATGATTGGAAGACATATTACAACCACCAACCTAAACAGTGCCTGCACGCTCATTTGATTTCCATTACGAGTAACTATTTATTTTAGCCGTGAGAAATCTACCTTACTTTACTCTATGAAACTTGTCGTTAACAATGTAAACATTGTTTCAAAATCCACCCAATTCATAAATATGATGTGAAAAAAGTATCATCTGTCGTACATTGTAGTGTACACACACTATCGTTTAGACACACAGATTTGAGCGAGTACTAGTAACAGACTTACCACTAGATGGCGTGATTTGATAATATGAGCTATTTCGACGGATTACACTCCTATTTATACATGACTAGCTGTTCCCCGCGGTTTCACCCACGCTGCTCAGCACCTGTTGGTCGTAGCGTGATGTTATATAGCCTGTAGCCTTCCTCAAGAAATGGACTATCCAACACTAAAAGAATTTTCATATTCCAACCAGTAGTCCCTGAGATTAGCGCGTTCAAACAAACAAACTCTTCAGCTTTATAATATTAGTATAGATATTATGTACCATCTGTATCTATGATTCTGTCATTAAATAAGCAGTATCTTTGTCCTCTATTTCTTTATGTATTTTTAGTTTTCATAATGTTTTGTGTGTACATAAATAAATAAAAGTCAAATTTAAAAGAACATCCATATTTTTTTTATTTTTACCGTACACTATTTGAATAAATAATTAAAACAAAAGTGGTCGATACAGCCCATCCATTGTTATTTAATGTAAATTATAAAGAACTTCTTGAACAGAAATCATTCGACTTAATGATCTCCCTCTGCCTAAGTCTTCTTGTTTTGAAACCAGTACTACTGCAAATGAAAATAAACTTGACATATTTAGATGAAATTCATTCACTTCCAAATATACTTTTTTTCATCTTTATAGTCTTTAAAGTTGTACAAAGAAATGTCTTTCCGCTCGAATATCCAACTGGTGTTGATGGACGATTTTTCCCTAGAAAAGAAAAGGAAAACATTAAACTCGATGCAACATTATAAACTAAAAGGTACATACCATAAAATCTAAACATATACTTATATACTTTGTGCTAAAGTTAACTTTAACCCACGTGTTGATCGAAAAAAACACACACACACAATCTTTCTCTCTCTTTTTTCTCACTTTTTTTAGGCTATGTTCGTCTCCAGGGTCCCAACAAGCTCTGTACCAAAATTCATCAAACTCGTTTTGGCCTTTTAGGCGTAAAAACGTAACTAACAAACAAACTCACTTTTGCTTTTATAAAATTAGTAAGGACTATTTACCTTGCAGTAATAATCATTGCATTTTTCAAATTTGTTACTACAGCAACATTTACACTACTACACATCACGATTTTCTGTGCAAGTAGATTAAGCTTCATCACCTCAAGCCCAATAACATATAGTATATAGGTATAGTCGCCTATACAGTATACCATATGCACGTCTTAATACACTCACAGCCAAATTAGAAAGTTGCGCACTAAAGGTGCGCACCAAAAACGTGACACATTTTCGTTACTTTAGTAGGTTTTACCCCTCGGATTTTCTCATACCGGGCGCCTTATATATGAAAATCGATTCTTAATGAGTAAACTCCAATACATTGTAGCTTTAACTCTGGACGCTCTTAATGTGCACGTTTAACTACACCATCATTTTCACATATTTGAATAATCTCAACACTGATGATGTAGCCGTGATCTTGTATAATTATTACGATACTAGCTTTTGCCCGCGGCTTCGCTCGCGCCAAATTTGGGGTAACACAGTTCGCCTTTTCTGATTTGCTGGTACCTGGTACCTGCAGTTTTTGTCCTAGCGCCTTATTTATTGTAATAGCAATGCTAAGTTTTCCCCTTTCTTCCCTCTTTTTCATACATTTTTTTTTAAATTAAAGAAGCCTTTGTCCGTCTCCTGGGTCCCAACTATCACTGTACCAAAATTCATCAAAATCGGTTTGGCCATTAAAGCGTGAAGAGGTAACAAACAAACTCACTTTCGTTTTTATAATATTAGCAAGGATTAGAGTGTCCATGGAATTTCTTGCCTATTCTTTTCCAGAGAGATCAACGCTTTAGAATGGGCAACTACAGTACTTTCACAAGCTATTATGCATTGTGTCTGGGACTGTAGGACTTCATTCTTTTGTTTATTAACACTCAAAAGTGCCTGTAATGGTCTAATTGAAATAAATGCTTTGAGTTTGAAATGTATTTTATTATGACTCAGTCAAACGATCGAAGTTTGGCAACAGAGTGCATGACCTTCAAGATCAGAGTAATACAAACGGCAGCTTATAATTATACCTACGTGGCGGACCACGATATTATGTTACCCACACAATAAATTGGAATACATTAGGTTTATTTTAAATTAATGTTTTTATTAAAAATACATATTGTGATTTGATTTATCAGTTTTATAAAACGCCAACACGCCATCTAGCGATGGCTAGGATTACCTAGCGCCAACAAACCAGACCAAACGCCATGTTTGTAGTAGTTTTAAACATAGATCGCTAGATGGCCTTTTGTCACCCACACATATAAAAAATATGAGATTTCGTTTGGACATCATTAACGTTTCTCCGTAAATAATTGTAAAATATTTTTCAAAAGTTAGTGAGAAAGTGTGGCAAATTGTAATGTGTGGTTCCGCCTTAAATTACACCAATTAGCAATATTTGGTGGTAGTAAATTATGACACATTTTATGTACAGACGCCTGCACATCAAGCCTACTAAAATCTGTCAGATTTTTTACTTTATTTCTAAAGTATTAGGTTTGTTGTTCATTGGGAAAAATTTACAGTTTCGGGTAGCTTGACCTGCTGGCGTCTGTACCTTGTGTTACAAGACAAACGGTTTATATTTATGGAATAGCTCATGAGTTAGTCCCATTAAATATAAGCCGATTTTCTTCCACTGTCACAATAATTATTAGCCTGGAACCCAGTTTCAAATTGAAATTGGAACTTATCTTATTTATATAAAAAATCATCATTATTAAATATATTACGAATAAGTGACTGCTGCCATTAAGAATGTAAAAATATGTACCGAACGTATTGAGAATTCAGCTTTAATGGCAACATTGAAAGCTAAGTCATCTTTTAAACAAGAAATGTCATTGTTGTCATTAACACTTTTTCAATTCTCTGTCGATATACATATGTTTATTGTGTAGGCGTGTTGTGTAGGCGCTCTTTCATAGCACTTCAGTATAATTATTCTTTGACTAACATTAATGTATCCAATGTACACACTTTTAGAAATATTGACTGCATCTTTAATTTTAATGCGAACATCGTGCATTTGTGACTGTTAATTAATTGTGTGTATGTCCATTTGTTAAACGGAGTCAGTTGAAGTTTATAATAAGAGTAAAACCATGTACCGAAAAAAAAAAAGTATCGTCACAGAGTTGTCATGTCATGATAATAATAAGTTGGAAAAAGATATACAAAGATTGGCATACTCTTTTAACATTCCATCAAATGTATTGTTGAATTCAAAATATAATGTCCGAAACAGTCACATATATCCGAATGGAAAACTATACCAACTGTTTGCATTTTGTTCTATGTTATTCACGAACGCGTTGAGTTTCCATATAATGTTCTTCGCAGATTTTAGTGATGGTGCCCAGAAGAGTGTGATAGCTGGTGCTATGATGTCGTACGGCTTCATTATGTACTACTTCAGTTATGCGTTTGGGTTTACGATGAATTTTATCAATTGGTTTATCAATAAGAACAACATCGTCTCACTTATTTTGAAGATCCAAACTATACACAGAAGCATTGGCTTTAGTAAGATCCCGAATTATATTACTTGGAATTGGATCTCAGCTGTTACTGTTCTCGCCTCTAAAATGGTTTTCGACCTCATCTTCTATTCATCGTGGGGCTACATTGCTGATGTCAGTTATCGTTTTAATATTGTTTGTGACATTCTTATAATTGTATGCGACATTGACATGGTAATGGCTACCCGAATAATAATTCTGCTTCGACACTATCTCAATGAATGGATAAAAGCTGTTCTAATCATGAAAGATGAAACGGAAAATGACGAGCATTGTTTCAAACTGCTTAAGATATACCGAGATATTTTAAAAGCTTACGATCTGTTTAAGATTGTTTTCCATGCAGTGGTAAGTTGTTTTGAAAAAGAATACAATGAAAAAAATGAAATGCGATCAATAGAGCAAGAGCCCACGACAGCCAGGCCTTCGTTATTTTATAAAAGTACTATTTTCTACATTTTTTTGCCTGTTACACCCGAACTCTATAGTCGCTGGTCGTTCTTATCTGTATAGGGGCACACAGTTTTTTTAGCTTTTATAAAATAAGAAAGGTCTGGCGGTCGTGGGCTCTTAGGCTATAAGCGTGCCACGTGAGCTGCATGCAAAATGACCGCTGGGTTTCAACGACCTGGGTGCCAAGGAAGGCGGGTGCTACCGAGGTTGCCCTAGAAAAAGATCGGCAATCAGTACGCCCATCACATGGCTGGTTCGAGAAAAGAATACCTGGAAAGATATACCTGGGCGACCTTTGTCTAGTAGTTGGACATAGAAGGCTTTTTTTTTAAAAAAAAAATGTCTGTTACAGTTCGTGTTCCGTGCTGTGGTACGTTGTCTTTGGAAATAATTAAATATACTTATCATTTCTTTTGTAGGTAATGTGTAATATAATCGCTATATTTCATCGCACTATATGTGATGCCGTCACGGTGATAGAGAGTGCGCCGGTCATAACTTTAGATTTTGGAAACAAAGTAAGTAATCTTTTAATACGTTTTATTGCAGGTGGAAATATAAAAAGCAAATAACAGACCACAAAATGACTGATTTTTGCGAAGAATGAACACATTTTTTGTCTGTTTTTTACAAGAATGCGTAGTGTAACGAGTTGACATAAACAAATGCTTATAGAAACCCAACTATTTAGTACACGAATTAAAAAAAATGGACATTAATGTCACATATTTTGCTCATTCGTAAGTTAATCAAAACCAGCATGGTACCATTGATCTAGAATTATGAAAGGTGAGAAGCAAAATCTTACTGCAAAAATAAAGGAAACAATTAGAAGAATAATTGGTAAAATCGCAAAAAAAATCGGTCCAGGCGTTTTTGAGTAATCGGTGAACTACACATAAAAAAAAATACTGACGATGTAAGAACCTCCTCCTTTTTTTGAAGGCTGTTATAAAAATGGGCTCTCAAAATTACAAATGCAATTGGAGAATTGAACCTGCCGAACATAGATCGGTGAACAAAATTTTCCTGATGAAACAAAAAATAAAATGCTCAATTGTGTTCAGTGTGAAGTTCTTGAAGATTTACACCACTTACTGATTGAGTCTGTTCGGTATGAGTCTGAGAGAAATGAACTGTTTAGAGTCTTGAGGTTGAACAGATTTGAAGTAGGCACTTTCCACAACATTTTACTAGGCCAAATGGCGATGAAGCGAAGAGTCTGTTCAGGTTCATGACCCTGATATGAACACACACATGTATTTAGTTTACGATGGGACTGGCATACGCATTGCGGTAAATGTCCCAAAATTAATAAAGAATAAAAAAACAATGTTTATTGAATTCAACAAGTTAGTTTATTTTATTCAACTAAATAGTGATTGCAGCCTCCTTCTAAGTTTAGTGATTGGAGACTCCGCTCTTCCATACATTGTTGGTATTAACTAAAAACTTGTTTATCAATAAAACAATAATAAAAAAAAATAAACTAATCTACGACAGCTAAATTATTATAGTGAAAGTGTGTACATGATGTATTCAGAGTTTTTTTTGTATGTGTGTGTTATATTACGTGTCCTTTTACTGCGAGGACACCCTTGCTCAGGAACAGCATCAGGATGCTAGAGCATTGGTGTGCTGTCTGTAAGATCAACCGGCCCAGCACGGTTCGGTACTTTTCTAATAGCTCTGTTTTTAGGGTTCCATTATCTCAAAAGGAAAAAACAAAACCCTTATTGGATCACTTTGTTGTCCGTTTGGTTGTATATCTGTCTGTCAAAACTGAGGAACGCGTGGAAATATCTATATTACGTGTCCTTTTACTGCGAGGACACCCTTGCTCAGGAACAGCATCAGGATGCTAGAGCATAGGTGTGCTGTCTGTGAGACCACCCGGCTCAGAACAGTTCGGTAGTTTTCAAATCGATCTGTTTTTAGGGTTCCGTATCTCAAAAGGAAAAAAACAAAACCCTTGTTGGATCACTTTATTGTCCGTCTGTCTGTATATCAAAACGCGTGGAGGTATCAATTTAAAATTCTTACTAATATTATAAAAGCGAAAGTGAGTTTGTTTGTTTGTTACCTCTTCACGCTTTAATGGCTAAACCGATTTTGATGAATTTTGGTACAGAGATAGTTGGGAACCAGGAGACGGGCATAGGCTATTTTTTTAATGTGGGATGTGAGGAAGAAAGAGGAAAGAAAAGGGAAAGCGTTAGCGTTGCTATTAAAAATCAATAAGGCGCAAGGGAAACTGTGTTACCCTGAATTTGACGCCAGCGAAGCCGCGGGCAAAAGCTAGTTAATTATATATTCAACTTTGTGGATACTTTGTGCTCTGATAAAATCAACCCTCTAAGTCTACCCAGTCAAAAGATGTGCCTGTTTTATTTCTGTGCAATATTGTACGGTGGTGCGCGAGTCTGACTCGCTCTTGGCCGGTTTTTGTGAATTTAGGACATGTTCCATACAATTTAAATGGTAACCCATAAAATAATGCAATCCTTACTAATATTATACAAGCAAAAGTGAGGGAGTGAAATGAGGGAGAAAGTGGGAAGAAAAGAGAAAACTTAGATTTGCTATTACATTAAATAAGGCGCAAGGGTAAAAACTACCTGCCGGGGTTGCGGGTTGTTCGAAAGAGATACCGCGGCCCCGGAACGTAAAGGGCAATAGAAGGAACATGGGTGGGTTTTAGTCAGTACAAGTCTGACATGCCCCCCCGCTCCGCCCAGAGCGGGGGAAGTCATTGGATGATTTCCCACCCGAAAAAAAAAGGATAAAAACTACAGGTAGTTACTCCGAGTTTAACGCAAGCGAAGCCTCGGCCAAAAGCTAGTAGTTTAAATAAATATAAAATAAGTTCTATTTTTTCAGGCTTCACCAGAGATTATGGCCACAGTTGCTTGGGTCACAAAGAACATAGGACTGATAATAACACATAGTGTTTACTGCGAGAAGTTCTATGAAACGGTTAAAGAAGCTGAGACGGCGTGTATACAGATGATGAAGAATAGAGACTGTCCAAGTAATAATGTTTTCATTTGTAATGCCTGCGGGCTTGCGACAAAACGGGGTTGCGACAGTCGCTCTCTCCATGCCACCATAAGATCGCACCGGAGGTCAGTCCGCTGAGCGGAACTTTGCCGCGGTAGCGGAGTTTCCACCCGGTGTAGTGCCTCCGCGCGCCACTCATACAGGCGCGCGAAGCCTATCGCCTGCAGATCCCACGGTAAAGTGCAGGGTTGAGTTAAATAATGATAATGATATTATGAGCACTAATTTAAACACCCACGAACTTTCACTATTCAAATCCAAATTCCGATAATTTTAATCGATAAAGCTTACTACACGATCCAGTGTTTTTAAATTATTAAATATATATATATAGGATATATATATATATATATATATATATATATATATATATATATATATATATATATATATATATATATATATATTCTAAATAACACTGTTATTGACTTACTTTTAGAGTTTAAATGTTAGGAATGCATGGTACTGGTACTGTACTATAACGCATATTAACTTATTATATGTACCTATTTGAAAGAACATAAAGGAAATACAATTTACTGTAACACCTATGCCCAGGGTAAAAATATTTTGATTTTGAATAGACATAACTTTTAGCGTGATTTAGCATAGCGTTATTACTTAACTTTTCCCTTCTTTAACATACTCACTAATACCCATTCAGGTTTCTTCTGTTGCCCATTATACTTCGGGGCCGCGGTATCTCTGTCGAACAACCCGGAACCTCAGCAACCTGTGGCTCTGGCAGGCCCCTCTGCTTTCCTGACATCTCCTTGAGGCGTCCGTGGAATGTGAACGGGCCGTCGATACGGCCTGTTGTCAATAGATGGCCGGACGGTGAGCTAATCACAGCTTACCGTCCACATACCCGCGTCTATTGTAGCTAGAAGTCTTCTCGCGGCAGCTGGGTTGGTTTTACATGTCATTCCCGGCATTCCCGGACCATAGATCAGGGAAGAACGCGAGAGGTCGTCGCCGCCGTGCTCCACCCAAGCGCGACAGACTGCCACAGAGTCGTGGGTTGTAAAACGATAATTTAGTCTAGTTTAGTGTAAACATGTCTAAGTGAGTCATTTCATCCAATTTCTAGAAAGTGTTTCGTGTTTCTACAAGGACGATATTTAAGGTCAATTTAAGTAGTTTGTACACAACACAATATATTGACGTAATTTTTGTCTATTTATTCACTTTTTTTAAATATTAAAAATATATATATATATAACAAAAACATTATAAAAATCAAGTCTAACGTAAATGAGAGCAGGGTCCAAGCTACCGTATCGAGGAGAACTGCCATCTTGCCATCTGAATAAGACCCTTGATCCTACCGCCTAAGGAGAACTTGGGTAGATGTTTATCAAGGCTCTTGGCTATCACGACATTGGTCATTACGATATTCGGCATAATGATAGCCGAGTTAACATTCCACTTGTCAATAACCTCATGTGCCAAGTCGAAATATCTCAGTAACCGTTGTCAATGTTTTCTTTTTTTTTTAATCGTTGCCGCACACTAGGAATTTCTCCTGTGTCGTGGGTGGGTTTACAAACATTTAAACTCACATACACCAACAGCCAGACCCAAAACACGCAGCGCAGCAGTCGGTCGTTCAGCCACTGCGCCAACCGTGTCAGTATATAATATATATAATAGTTTGTAATTTAGCTCATATTCTTAAATATTCTTTTAGAAACCAAGATGCTTAAATGGCTTTCAAAATCCTTACTAATATTATAAAAGCGAAAGTGAGTTTGTTTGTTTGTTACGTCTTCACGCTTTAATGGCTAAACCGATGTTGATAAATTTTGGTACAGAAATAGTTTTGAACCGGGAGACGGACATAGGCTATTTTTTTTAAAAGAGTGGGATATGAGGGAGAAAGAGGGACGAAACGGGAAAACTTAGCGTTGCTATTACAAATCAATGAGGCGGTACCGAATTTAACGCAAGGGAAGCCGCGGGCAAAGGCTAGTGAATTATAATTACTTTCTTTCATATTTTATAGAATTCGAGAAATCTCTTTGATTGCGATTTTATAATTTTGTATCGTATCTTGCCATGTTTTGTTTTCAGAAAGTCAAACACATCTCTGCAAGAACGTGCTGCAAGTAAATAAATTGTTCAGTAAGATGTCAGCGTGCGGCCTGTTCTACATGGACGGCACGTTACCGATACAATTGATGGGGCTTATAACTACATACGTTATTATTTACCTGCAGTTTGATTTTCTGTAAAATCCACAGGTAAGGGAAACACTGAGAAAATTATTATTCTGAACAAACATTATATTAGATATATGTTGATAGCAAATAAGGTTATTTAATCGAGCACTTAATGTAATGAGAAATTCTTTGTAATATCATAATGAAGGTACGTTAAAATAATATGTTTACTAGCTGTGCCCAGCGGTTTCACCGGCTGCTCACTTAGGGCTATGAAAAATAAATGTTGGCCGATTCTCAGATCTACCCGATATTTCACAAAATTTCGTTTAAATCGATCCAGCCGTTTCGGAGGAGTATAGGAACGAAAACTGTGACACGAGAATTTTATATATTAGACTAGCTGTGCCCAGCGGTTTCACCCGCTGCTCACTTAGGGGTATGAAAAATAGATGTTGGCCGATTCTCAGACCTACCCGATATGTACACAAAATTTCGTTTAAATCGGTCCAGCCGTTTCGCAGGAGTATGGGAACGAAAACTGTGACACGAGAATTTTATATATTAGACTAGCTGTGCCCAGCGGTTTCACCCGCTGCTCACTTAGGGCTATGAAAAATAGATGTTGGCCGATTCTAAAACCTACCCAATATGTACACAAAATTTCGTTTAAATCGGTCCAGCCGTTTCGGAGGAGTATGGGAACGAAAACTGTGACACGAGAATTTTATATATGTTTATTTTAGTAATTTTTCCGACGGAAGTCATAAAATAACTTCTCTCGCTCTCGCTTAAGCGGAGCGGGAGGGGTGGGGGTCAGACTTTCTCTGAATAAAACCCATTCATATTTTATTTGCCTTTTGTGTTCCGGGGTCGCGGTATCTCTTTCGAACAACCAGCAACCCCGGCAGGCAGTGACCCTGTTTTGTTGACATCTTTTTTAGGCAAGTGTGAAACACGAACTCGCTGTCGACAAGGTCTTTCATAAATAGACGGACCGATGGTAAGCTACCCATTGCTCACCGTCTACTGATCCGCGTCTACGGTGGCCGAGAGTCGAGCGTCTCCTCCGGGGACTGGGATACTTTGATGTTCTCTCCCTTAAACGTCCGGCCACCTCCTTCGCTAGCATGACTGCTTCGAAGAAGAGAATCGCTTCCTATTCCCTCTCGCCCCGGACTATGGACTGAACCAGGGCCGAACTCGAGAAGTCACCTCCGACAGCCTATGCGAGGTCACAGCGATGCTCCGCCCAAGCGGGGCAAACCGCTACAGTGTGCTCCAACGTGTTCTTTAGACAATTGTCACAATAGTGACACTCACACATTTTCTTTAGCTAATTTTAGGCTTCACATTGAAAGATGATGTGTTGTATCACACAAACCATAGTTTTTTTTATCCATTTCTTTAACTCTTAAAACTTTTCTTCTTCATTTTCATACCATTTCATACAATACACCTTTTGTTTTTTTTATTACAGATTATCAAAAGAAGTTGCCCACCACAATAAAGATATTGAATTGAAAAGTTGCGCCGTGCAACATTCAACAAAATTAGTGCTTGTGGCTTGTTCTTCACATACATGTCATCATTTGTGCTGCTAGAGTTCGCTTTACTCTAAACGTCATATCAATATAACAATCCTTACTAATATTATAAAAGCGAAAGTGAGTTTGTTTGTTACCTCTTCACGCTTTAATGGCTAAATCGATTGTGATGAATTTTTTTACAGATAATTATAGTTGGAAACCAGGAGACGGACATAGCCTAATTTTTATTTTAAAAAAGTGGGATGTGAGGGAGAAAGCGGGAAGAAAAGGAAAACTTAGCGTTGCTATTACAAATCAATAAGGCGCAAGGTGAACTGTGTTACCCCAAATTTAACGCGGGCGAAGCCGCGGGCGAAAGCTAGTAACAATATATTTATATATCTCGCATTCTCTGGGGGGCAAGGAAATAGCTGCTATCTTATAAAACAATTTTTTTTACATACTCTCATTTTCAGCTAGTAATGCTTGGTTTCTCTTTAAATAGTTTAGAAATAAAATGTTACATCTTAAGTACTGATTTAATTTATTTGTGGAAGAGAAATTAACAGAATTTATTATATTATTATAATAGTATTTTACACGACTAATAACATCGGCTAGACGCCATCTACGCCCAATGTTAAGAATACAGGTATCTCCCTATGAATGAATAAACTTTATTTGGGGTGGTATAGACCCACAGAAGCCTTAAAACTAAAGTACGGCCAACGAGAAGCGATACGAAAGGTCATTAACCTAAAGAACAACTGAGGCGTTGACAATCTAATATTTAGCTCTTTCCATCTTGTGCCTTTGTCGTAATGTCTCGTTCTCCCGGCAAAAACATGACAACGTTAAGACGGGTTCGCCAACATTCGGGCGGCCATTTTAAATGGGGTTTTAGCATGGGTTTTGTTTACATTTGGTATCGCTTCTCGTTGGCCGTACTGTAGTATAATATTGTTACACATACACAGACAATCTGAATTAGATTTAATATCCGTACTCCTTACTAATATTATAAAAGCCAAAGTGAGTTTGTTTGTTTGTTACCTCTTCACGCCTAAATGGCTTAACCGATTTTGATGAATTTTGGTACAGAGATAGTTGGGACCCTGGAGACGGACATAAGTTATTTTGCGGGCGAATGCTAGTGCTTAAATAAATTAAGTTTCTTGGAATTATTGATTTTTTATTGATTTTTATTCGTAAAGTTTTTTTTTAATTAGTAGATTTTAAAGTTATCTGTCCGTTTTAAATTAACTACGTTTAATGAATGAATTACTATTATTTTAATTAATGTTATTGATTTATTTTGAATTAATCTAATTTTATATATTGTTTTTTTTTTATAATTTCATATCATTATTAGTATAATTATAAACATATAATGTGCATGTGGTGTTAGCCTGTAAGTGATTGTTGCCCTTATAAAAGTATGTTTAAGTAATTATTTTTGTGTAAACAATTGTTGGTTAACCGAAATAAATAAATATCAATTTAAATTAGCGAGGAATTCAGATCCTTCTTATTTTTAAGCATCAAGTCCTTAAAGATCCCTTGAAAAAAAGAAAAGAATAAGTAACTGAATCGATTTCAATAGTTTTTACACCATGTTATATTTTGCCCCAAAAATATTAATAATAGGTTACGAGTTGAAGTAGATATACGAAATCATACGGCGCGCAACAAGGTCACGGTAGGTCGAAGCGACAGAACACACGTGCGGTGCCGTTTGTGCCGCGCGGTGACGGTGGTTTTGTAAGGACAACCAGGTAAAATAACAAGCTTATAACTTTCTGATTTTTCATGGTAATGTTCTGAAATTTTATACAGAGATACATAGATTCTTCAGATAAAAATACTAGACACGTGTTTCGGGTTTCGCATAAAGTAAAACTAATGTTGTTTATTTAAATAAAACAAAACCATAATAACTTGTGAAAGTACTGTAGTAGCCCATTCCAAAGCGTTGAACTCTATGTAGAATAATGGTCAAGAAAGTCCTTGGACACTTTTAAATCATATATTTTTTTTACAATATCTTGCTGGTATTATACAAGAGTTAATTGTATGTCCATAGTAAAAGGAAAAACAAGAGGTAATTGGTAAGATGAATTAAAACAAAACGTAGCAGGTAAGAGATAACCAGTGTGTACGCTGTAGTATTTAGGCCCATGGGGTCCGAGTGCCCACCTAGTTTTTGAGAATATTTGCAATCCGTTGGTCGACTAACTTACTAATATTATAAAAGCGAAAGTGAGTTTGTTTGTTTGTTACCTCTTCACGCTTTAATGGCTAAACCGATTTTGATGAATTTTGGTACAGAGATAGTTGGGACTCAGGAGACCGACATAGGCTATGTTTTTTTTAGCAACGCTTAATTATTATTCTGGGCACTTTACCTATTGACAACGATGCGGACGAATTTGCTAGTGACTGTAATATTTCGCAATCATATAAAAAGTCTACTAAAACACTTCATTATAGATATGTAATTATTGATGAAAATTAATTTTGAAAATGTTTCAGCACAGACTACCTACAGTACTGTTTCTCCTCTTCTTAAGTCCATCCAAAGGTTGTCTTGAAAAGATCGCTTTTAGCGATAAGACCGCCCATTGTGTCACCTTATTTATAAGTTTGTCTTTTGTTATTCTTGTAACTTGTATGGTGTACATAATAAAGAATATTCTATCTTCTATCTATCTATCCGTGATTTATACAACATACAAGCTCTTTAATATTACAGCATAGAGAAAAGGGGCAAAGAATATCCATGGTCTTCCTGACGTTTTTTTTTTTTTTAAACTTTGTCCCATACTAGAAATTTCTCCTGTATCGTAGGTGCGTTTACAAATATTCAAATTCAAAGACACAAAAACAGCCAGACCCGAAACAACTACCTGTAGGTTATACATGTAAATATTTGTTTCGTGCAATTAAACTCATTAGTTTGTAGCCGGGTAAAATAAAAAAATTGTATCTGTAGTTGTATCGTTGTAATACTTGATAATAAATCATACAGTTAATTTTATTAGTGAAGACGGTAGAATAGTACGTCATTTGGGCCTTCACCAATCAAATTAAAAGCTATAACGTAATGGAATTTTAAACACCACACTACCTTATAATCAAAAATTGATAGTATTCCTTGGTAGTTCTCAAGCTACAGTATTTTTTTTATATAATGGAGTATCTAAATAGAATTGTTGTCAAAAGAATCAAAGTATATGATAAAACCGTGAGAAGTAATCAAATTGATAAAGAAGTTCAACGAATTTTTCGGCCTCTCAACTTAATGCAAATACTTACTCTAAGTCCTAAATACCACGTAAAGAACAATTGTATAAACCCAAATAATAGTTTTAATAATTTCGTATTAATATGTGGTGTACTAATACTTCTCACAACATATACCCATCGTATGGTTGAAATAATATTGGATGACAATTTCAAGAGATATAGTACTATTAATTCTGGAATGTTTGCATCAATTTTGGATTTTGTGCTGAAGTTATTTGGTTTCATAATGAACTTTACAATCAACTTCATTCAAACGAAGAAAAGCGTTTTGATTATATTGGACTTTCAAGAAGTTCACAGATTTCTTAATAACGATGGTGTTATCAAACGTTTTATCATGAGAAGTTGGATCAGCGTCGCTGCGATCTTTGGTTTTCATATCATTATACTAATCTATGTATATGTCATGTTTAGCAGCCCTCCATTCAATGTCATGATGTATTTGTTTTGTGCAGTGACCCTTGAACCAAATTTAATTTACACAATCAGAACAATGAAGTTATTAACCGATAAAGTCAAACTATGGAATATTGAATTATTATTTGTTTGGAAAAATGGATGCAGTAAAGAAAAGAGTACAGGGATGTTTAAAGCTTTTGATCAAATACTAAATTGCTATGAAAATGTTAAAAACATTTATCAACAACCAGTAAGTAAATTATAAAGTCTGAAATTGCTTGTTGTTATTCTAATTCTAAATTCGGCTTGCTAAATATAAAATTCCTTACGTCTCACGCTACAAAAATCACGGTAAACCGCTGATCCTGCACCCAAATCGAAAGAAATTTATTGAAACTCGGAAAAAGAGATCTTCAGCCTAGTTAGAAGACGTGTCTGCGGCGCGTTAGTGTTCCACGCGGGCCTCAAAAACACGTCAGTAAAGCAGAGTGGCCTCCCAAGGCCACCGCATGGGGGCCACAGCAGGTTGGTCGAAAGAGATACCGCGACCTCGGAACATAAAGGGAAGATGGTTGGGTTGCCTGCCGGGGTTGCGGGTGCCTGCCGGGGTTGCGGGTTGTTCGAAAGAGATACCGCGGCCTCGGAACGTAAAGGGCAATAGAAGAAACATGGGTGGGTTTTAGTCAGTACAAGTCTGACATGCCCCCCCGCTCCACCCAGAGCGGGGGAAGCCATTGGATGATTTCCCACCCGAAAAAAAAAAAAAAAAAAAAGATGGTTGGGTTTTAGTCAGTACAAGTAAAAAAAGACTAGTTTAAATAATGACTTTGATTGTTGCACATTTTGAACGTCAGTTACACAAGACAGTCCCCCAGAACGCCCACCATTGATCGCTTCCTGGTCATCTTCCGCTAGTTTAGTGACCCCCATTTCACCGTTTGAGAATGAGAAAAAAGATTTGATAGGGGGCCGTAAGCGATACGGATCAGGAGGACTGTTTTCATTTAGTACTTCTTTGATCACTTTCAGATCCTGTATCAAACGACGGAGGCATTTTTCCAAGGTTTAATTAGTGTTCAACTTGGGATAGAATTCTTCAAACTTAAAATGAAATCTGAAGAGGTGAGCATATTTTTTTTGAGCAAAAATAAACTATTGTCATAAATATTTTACGCATTTCTTTGACACCAACGAAAATCAAGTCACGAACGGTAGCAAGTATTATTATAAAAAAAATGGTAAAAGTGTCAAGTGAACTTACAGATGGCTTCTTTCGTTAAGTTTTAACCATCTAGTTTATTACAATATGTATATATTTATCACAATGCATATCATAAATGAGTTCCCATCAATTATACTTACTAACCCACTTAACGCATTTTTTCTTTTGCAAATTCAGTACAACTCGCAACCTCATTACCGTCGGATACGTCTCCCGCTACTTGCTACTATGCTCTGCCCATTTTCTCTGCTCTTCTTTCACAGCTGTCATGTTATCATTTACTCATTTTTGTTTGAACCATTCCTCATACAATCTATCCATTTTTTTAACCATTCACTTCCTGTCTATTCATCATTATCTTAACCATTTCATCCCCCTTCTATTATAATCTCCTATTCTATACTTTGGCATGTTATTTTCATGTATTTTAACAAATTGTTTTTTAATTATTTTTGACAATAAATCATAAAGAAAACTGTAACCCATCGGTATCGGGAACAGAGACAGGACCCTTAAAATTAAACGAGCCGTGTCCATTAGTATCGCTCTCTGAATACAGCCCTTGATCCAACTGCCTAACGCCCACCTTAGGTAGCAATTAAACCATTCGCAGATACGACTATCGGCATAATGATCGCTGAGTTCACCTCCCACATGTCGAAAACCTCGCCATACTCAAACTTGATTAGCTTATCATTCTCGGCTTGCACGAAGTTCTCGTCATGTAAGACAGTTAGCACAGCAATTTTAGTATCGTATATAATTAATTGTTAAGCATTAGAATTATTCGAAGGAAGTGCGGTCTCACGCAATTAGAAGTCCTAAAGTAATGGCGCTCGGCTGGTTTAGTAAGGCCATGTGATACGGAGGAATGAAAAAGACTGTGAATGTAGGTATAAGAATAGAGGAAATCCAACGAAAAGATAGATAAACTGTGTAAAGAATAAGGCAAGAAGGGAAATGGGTAATGTGTGTATGATGAGACGAGTTATAGAGGAGTATAAAAAAATAAAATGGGATAGACAGGAGAGTGATGATGATAAAATATTCAAACCTCAAATAAAATGGGAATAAAACAGGAGAATGATAATTTAATTAATTTAATTTTTTGCTCTATTCCTTGCAACTATTAACTATATTGTTTACTTGTTCTAGTTTGGGGTTCCTGCAGTGTCGATTTTTCTTTCCTATTATGTAATAAAGAACATTTTCATACAAATCTCCCTCAATCTGCAGCTTGAGGCATTCTATGATACTGTGAAGAATTCACAAA
Organism: Ochropleura leucogaster; assembly: GCA_958449745.1. Lineage (NCBI taxonomy): Eukaryota > Metazoa > Arthropoda > Insecta > Lepidoptera > Noctuidae > Ochropleura > Ochropleura leucogaster. Next base: position 2,558,331 of record OY288221.1, on the reverse strand, counting down.
ATTCATGTGAATTCATTTTGGCATCAAATTGTACAGGTAAATATGTTTTAAAATTTATATTCAACTATAAATTTTGATTTGATAACAAATTATTTTATCTAATATATAAAATTCTCGTGTCACAGTTTTCGTTCCCATACTCCTCCGAAACGGCTGGAGCGATTTGAACAAAATTTTGTGTTCATATCGGGTAGGTCTGAGAATCGGCTAACATCTATTTTTCATGCCCCTAACCGAGCAGCGGGTGAAGCCGCTGGGCACAGCTAGTGTTATTATAATAATTGCTTCTAGCTATGCTATAGACATTTTTCCTAGCCAATGTCAGTTAATTCTAAGACCGCAGCGCAAGTCGCAGAGTCATGATCAATTCATCGGATTTCCTATAAGAAACGTTTATTGGAAGCACTACCATATACATCCATAAGCATCCTTCAGATGGCCAGTTACGCCAGCAGGTCAAGCTACCCAAAACTGTCAATTTTTCCCAATGAACCTTGAACCTAATACTATAGAAATAAAGTCGAAAATCTATCAAAGAAATCTGACAGATTGTAGTAGCTTGATGTGCAGGCGTCTGTACAGCATAGACTTTTCTTTACTTGTTCTCAAATCCACACTTATGTATATGCCTCTTCGTACACTTGCTCTATGTCATGTTTTGTTTTCTCCTGTATCAGCCTTCACGCTATTATTTACTTTATTAATTTCATTTGTCACACCACCAATTTTATTATTAAAAAAAAAAGTGTGTGTGTCAGCTCCGACGCACGACTGGAGTTTACTCCTTAAGTACGAGTATCTAACCATACGCAAAAAGAGTTTATTCAACTGAAAAGAGATTAATATCATATGAAAGGGTAAATTCATAAATTAATGAAAAAAAATAGCAATATAAATACATCGACACTGATAGAAACAAACAAGCCCAATAACATATAGTATATAGGTATAGTTGCCTATAAAGCATACCGTATGTACGTCTTAACACTCACAGCCAAATTAGAAAGTTGCGCACTAAAGGTGCGCACGAAAAACGTGACACATTTTCGTTACTTTAGTGGGTTTTACCCCTCGGATTTTTCTCATACCGGGCGCCTTATATATGAAAATCGATTCTTAAGGAGTAAACTTCAAAATCGAGGGAAAAGGTACTGAAAACCGAAATACATTGCATACATTGCCTAGTTCGGTTGCAGTGATTTGTTCCATTTTATTAGTAATTAATATTACCAAACTATCTTCTGCAAACTAGTACTAAGATTTTTGAGTTATTCAATTGCTTGACTAAACATACCAATATCTTTCTATTGTTGACAGATCACAATCAAAAAAGGTTATGCAAGAATATCTTGCGGTTACGTCGTGCATCTTTTGACAAGCTGAGTGTCTTAGGCTTGTTCTACATAGATGTTTGTCAACCAATACGTCTGCTAGCACTTTTAACTCACTACACGATTGTGCTGTTGCAATTTGCTTTCCTGTAATCTTGATAACTTCATGAATTACATTAAACATTCAGTTTATACTTTCTTTAATTTATTCATTGACAAATTCCTATCCTTACTTGTATTGTAAAAGCGAAAGCAAGTTTGTATGTTATGTCTTCACGCCTAAATGGCCTATCTGATGTTAATGAATTTTGGTACAGAGATAGTTGGGACCCTGGAGACGGACATAGGTCGAAAAAATCTGAGGAAAGGGGGAACAACAGGGAAGAAAAGAAGAGAGAAAGACATTTTTTTTCGATTGTCACGCAGGTTAAAGTTAGTTACGTTAGCCCAAAGTAACTATGCCACGCGGACAAAGTCTGCGGAAGGTAGTACATACATACATTAAAATGACTTTCGTCCAACATTTGTCCTCAACGTTGGCAATTGATAATGTGACCTTACTAGGTAAGAAATTTTACTGTATAAAAAGTTAGTTAAAGACCAATAGACAATCTATTTAATGATGGTAAAAAGAAAATTAAGTCGTAAACAATGTCAAAGATATGTGCAATGCAAGATGAAGAACCAGACTAGAGATACATGACATAAGTTTATTATTTAAACATGACATAAATCTATCATTTATATATGTCAAATGTATTTTTTAAACTTCATTAATCGAATTGACAGCGATGCCTACGAAAAATTATTATTGTTATTATGTTAAAGTATGGCCAACGAGAAGCGATACTAAATGTAAACAAAACCCATGCTAAAACCCCATCTAAAATGACCGCCCGAATGTTGGCGAACCCATCTTAACGTTGTCATGTTTTTGCCGGGAGAACGAGACATTACGACAAAGGCACAAGATGGAAAGAGCTAAATATTAGATTGTCAACGCCACAGTTGTTCTTTAGGTTAATGACCTTTCGTATCGCTGCTAGTTAGTGTAGGCCTTAGTGTAAGTGATCTGATTCTATTCTACGGTAATAAACAGGGGATAAGACTATTTAGGTTTATTAAAAATGACATAAGGTATACAAAGCACGTGTTATCTAAACTAACGCCAGAATTGTTCTGCAGCACTCAAGTCAGAAAGATGCCCTCAGCCCTCGCAACTTTTTCCCACTCCTCTGTACTCATACTTTACAATTACAAACTCTCTCTCCCTCACTCGCTCTCTCTCTTGCTCTCTGTCTTTCTTAAACCATACTTGAATTCCTCATTTTCTGCATCTTAACTAACATAGTATATTAATTAATACTAAAATACACTCAGGTATCGGTCCATGCCCTTTTTCCGATATTACATTACTAACCTTTTTGCTATTTTTTTAACTGTACTTTACTGTTTTTAATCATTAGTACTTCGTATATTTTTTAATAATTACCCTATTTTCGGATGGGCAATCATCATATTTATAACTTCCCTCGCTCTGGGCGGAGTGGTGGAGAGTGCGGTCACCACCTTCTGCGAAGCAGTAATGCTAGCAAAGGAGGTGGCCGGGCGTTTGAGGGAGAGAACATCTGCCCAACCCAGCCGCCGTGGGAGACGCCCATGGCGCCGGGCGCCGCGAGACGATTCCCGGCCACCGTAGATGCGGGCCTGTGGGCGGTGAGCAATGGGTAGTTCGCCGTCCGTCCGTCGATTGACGACAGGCCGTGTCGACGGCGCGTTCGTGTTTCACGCGCGCCTCAAAGAGAGTCAGCAAAGCAGAGGGGCTTGCCAGAGCCTCCGCTTGCGGGGGTTGCGGGTTGTTCGAAAGAGATACCGCGGCCCCGGAACGTAAAGGGCAATAGAAGGAACATGGGTGGGTTTTAGTCAGTACAAGTCTGACATGCCCCCCGCTCCGCCCAGAGTGGGGGAAGTCATTGGATGATTTCCCACCCGAAAAAAAAAAATAGTTAGGCTACCTAACGTTTACCGTTCACAGATCCGCGTCTACGTAGCCCGGAGTCGTCTTGCGATGTCCAACGCCAGGAGCGTCTCCACAGCAATAATAATGATCCTTGAAAAATTATACAAGAACTTATTCAAGAACAGACAAAGATTATAAACACTACCTTGTTTAGGTTGTATTTAACTATGAACTTGCAATTGATAGATGGTACTATTATAGAACGAGCACACGTTTTTTTTAAAAAAAAAGAAATGAAAATGGAGAATTAGTAGAATTCTTAAAGGAAACAAACGTTCTACAGACAGTAATTTGTCTAATTAGAATCACTACCCCAGAAATCGTTGTTGGTATAAGGGGTAAAAATTCTCATTAATAATTATAATTGTCGCAATAAATTAAAAAGAACTAAAATAAGAATAATTAAGGATCAAGAATAGATAAAAAAACTAACATTTTCAAAGAAAAGTGGGACCTTGACATTGACAAATTACGCTTCTGAAACAATTACTTCTTAATATTTATAATGGTTATTGCTCGTGTAATGTATTTCAAATTTATTTTCATAAATTAGTAAGATCTTTTTCGTTTAGACGTTTGTAAAATGGGTCTTGAAGAAATTTTTAATAAGTTATTTAAGAAAAAATCATATCCCGACGATCGCGAACACAACCTTTATAATGTTATGTTTAATCATGTAGTTGACCAAGATGTGCAGTCAATGCTTCTTCCTTTAAACCTAATGCAGAAAATTATGCTCCTATCCAAATATTCTATTCAACATGACTTATTAACTCCAAATCGCCCCAAAAATCAAATTCTATCATTACTTGGGACTATATTTCGTATTATTCCATTTATAACACGTTCTGTTTTAATCTTAGGAACCCACAATATGTATGGTGTCTTTTTCACCTTTCTTTTTTTCGTCGACATATTCTTCTACTCTTTTTCTTTTATTATCGTTTCTATTCTCAACATCATCCACGCGAAAATCAACATTGCTTTTGTCCTAGTCTTTCAAGAAGTTCACATATTCGTCAACAAGAAAGACATCTACAAAACCTTAGTCAAATGGAACTGGATTGCAGTTATTCTGATTTTTTGTTATTTTTTGGAAGTCTCAATCGCTTTTTGTATTCTTGGATTATCGTGGGAAGTGCAATTTTGTAATTTATTTCTATTTTGTATGGATGCAAATATAATATATGCAATCAGACTCATAAGCTGGCTGGAAACGTACGTTGTTTTAACGAATTATCAAGTTTTCAAGCTCTGGAATCAAAACAACGAAAATAAACACATTTGTAAGTTTCACATTTACAGGCAAATATTGAAATGTTACAAGGCTTTCAAAACAGCTTATCAGCCTTTGGTGAGTGTATTTTTATATCCTTTAAATAATCATATATATCCGTTAGGGCACACGGTAAACATTGTCTGTGGTGACTCCCGCTCCAGCCGGTTTCTGGCGCAAAGCTTGTCCATTGCCATCCAACGCGGGAATGCGGCAAGTGTTATAGGCACTTTTGCGCCAGGAATGGTCAGGGGTGGGTTATTTAATTAGATGTTGACATGTAATTTTGTTCAGAAACAAAAATGTAACTCTATCAATAATTGGATGTTTCGAATATATCTAATATACAAAATTGTCGTGTCACAGTTTTCGTTCCCATACTCCTCCGAAACGGCTGGACCGATTTAAACGAAAGGATCATGACCATCAATGGTACTAGCTTTTCTCATGCATCAAGATAAAAATTATATCACAATTATTTTCTTTATTTTTGAAGACATTCTGCAATTAGAATGCCAATTTTGTATAGGGGTTTATTTTGTGAACATAATAAGTTATGAAATTGTTTTGATAAAATGAATTACCTACTGCCGGCTATTCTGACGTTAAAGTGTTGTCATAATTGAAATAAGTAAATATTTTGAGAACTGTAATCGATTTTTTTTTGTATACGATTACAAATTAATATAACTGTAAAATCATTGGAAAGGTAAATCGCGAGGTTTTTATAAATAATAAAGCGAGATGATACTACTGTGGTGTGAAATAATTAGTATTTCACACACACAGTAGTCGTTTATTTTGCTTTCAAAACCAATTTCATTTTGTTGGGTTGGAAATCGAAACTTTTTAATAAATTAATGATTATAGAACTAAATCAGTCATTTGAAATAATTATGTGTCGAGTGTATTTATTCGAGTAATCGATTTTTATTTAAAATCTAAAGTGGCAACATTAGTGTTGGTGTCTCAAATTTAATTTGTCATTGTCAATAAGTCCAATGACAATTGCGCGTGGTGCATGCTAAGTTTGTTCATTGCGATATAAATATTACATTTTTTGTTTTTGTTTTGATCGAGGCAAAGTACTGATTTATTTAAGTCTCTATCCCATCAGATATGCTAATAAATCTGCTCTCCAAACTACGACCTATAAACTTACCTCTATACACGACGGATATTTCTATTTTGAGGTTAAGTTACGTTTTCTAAAAAAACTTGGAAATGCGGGTTTTGATTCCAAAAAAGCAATTGTAGATGGTTATTTGGTTAATTTATAAACCATCTAAAACAACTTTGGAATTGATGCAACTCTGAACCGTGGTCCATATTGTCGTGGTCATTCTCCTTTGTGTACATATCGGGTACGTCTGAGAATCGGCCAACATCTATTTTTCATACCCCTACGTGAGCAGCGGGTGAAACCGCTGGGCACAGTTAGTTATATATATTAAACTAACCAGCGAAACTATTGTGCATCACTGTCGTGTTTATCTATATGAATATGATTCGGTATAAATAGGTGTGTTATTCAGAAATATATATTTACTTGGAATTATACAGTGCATATTCAATCTTTTATCATAATAATATATAGGCAGCATATGCCTTTTTCAAAATATTTACGCAATGGCAACCAAATCTAAAATATTGTTCATAAATTCAACGACAGTTGGTTTTTATAGAAAAAACAACATTTTTTATAAAAAATCGTAACTAATAAAATCGTAATTTATAGAATAGATAGATAGAATATTTCAAGACAAACTTTGGATGGATTTAAAGAAGGAGAAACAGTACTGTAGGTTGTCTAAATCTCGATGTTGAAGTTAAGGCGCGTTTGGCCAGTTAGTTCGCAGATGGGTGACCACCCGATACATACTGAGTTTCCTCCGTACCTCGAAATAACGTTAAGCCGTTGGTACCGGCTATCAATTGTGGTTTTTTGACAGTCGATACAAATAGTCAGTGGCTCAAAAGTTTGACATTCAGTCTTACCAAGGAGTACCTATGTATTACCCAGCTCTTATTGCCTTATCGAGTTCAGAAAGGCAGTAGCTCCATGAGAAAAGAATTTAAAATGCATACTACGTAACTGACTGTTACTGCCCTGGTGGTTGAGAGATTGTTATGCTCACTTAAATATCTCGCTGATGGTCTTTTAGTTCTCTTCAAAATGGTTGAGCTGAATGGGGCTGATATATGCATCATGATCGTGAACGGGCGCTGTCAGTCGTGACTGGTAATCTATTAGCCGCCACGGTTTGTTTTAATTAATTAATTTATCTTATCTATTAATCTCAACATGAATGATGTATCCATGATTTTGCAAAAATATTATGATTTAAAAGAGTGTCCATGGAGCTTCTTGCCCATTCTTCTCCATAGAGATCTACGCTTTGGAATGGGCAACAACAGTACTTTCACAAGTTATTCTGTCTTGTGCCTGGGACTGTAGCAGCATCTTTTATGTTTTCTTGACATTCAATAGTGCCTGAATTGGTCTAATTGAAATGAATGCTTTGAGTTTGAGTCCTTTAAATTCGGATTATACACATGTTTTGACGGGCCTGTTGGTCTAGTGGTTACTGGCCCTGACTGCTGAGCCGGAGGTCGTGGGTTCGATTCCCACCCAAGACAAACTTTATGTGATGAGCATGATTGTTTGTTCGGTGTCTGGGTCTGATTTATGTTTAATATGTATGTATTTATAAATTATATAAGTATGTATATCAGTTGTCTGGTTACCATAACACAAGCTCTGCTTAGCTTGGGATCAGATAGCCGTGTGTGAGTTGTCCCAAGATATTTATTTTATTTTCATTAATAAGAGTTAAATATTAATAGATTGTTAGGTTTCCAAAAGGAAAACACGGAACCCGTATTGAGCATTTTGATATCCGTCAGTCAGTCATTCGAGACCCTTTATCTCGGCAACGCGTGAAGGTAATTAATTTGAAATGAAAACGGTAAACTCAAATTTGTTGTCCAGGTGTGCTATGAAAATCAACCTTTTTAGGCGCGTCGCCCACACGACCAAGAGTCGAGGCGCAGTCGCACATTTGTAAAGGAAACCTCGTTGCGGCGTGACTCTGATGTGTGATTTTCTTTACAAATGTCGTGTGGGCGACGCGCCTAACGCGCCCGCGCCGCGACTGCGCCTCGACTCTTGGTCGTGTGGGCGACGCGCCTAAGTCTACGCAGTTAAAAGATATGGCCGTTTATGTCGCAAGTTTGTACGTAACAATCGGTACGCAAGTCTAACTAGCTCTGGGCCTATTTTCCCAACCATGACGTCTTAAAGCAGAACTTATTCCACTGAGGGAAAGAGAGAGCTATACAGGGTGTCTAGCACCATCTCTTTCTCACACAGGAATAAGAACTGCTATAAGATGTCATGGTAAGCCTTCTGATAGCCTTTCTTGTAGCTGTTAGAATGCATGATGGAAGATAAAACTTAATTTTCCATGAAGACTCTTATGATATATTGTTATTTAGAAATGAAAGACAAAAAGCAATAATTAAAACTAAATGTGGGGCGTTAGCTATCATAAATTTTCCTTTCATCGAATTATTTATTCATTACTTTAATGTTATATTTATAGTCCTTGTTTAATGTTCTTTTCCATAAGTATCCTCCCTATAATTCAAACGTTATTGTAATGGGTATAAAAGAATTCTATAATATTTTTATTTTATTATTCACAAGAAGAACATTTCTGAACAATCGAGTGAAACTTCTATTGTATCATGAAGTTGATAAAGATTTGCAGTCTATGCTTTTACCTTTAAATAGAATGCTAACTATTATTTTCTTGCCCAAATATTTGATAGAACACGACTTCATAACCCCGAATAAACCTTTAACAATATTGTTATCAGTGACTTGGACAACATTGTGCGTTATTACTTATGCAACTCGAACAACACTTAGTGTGACATTTGGGAAGCCTGATATTTTCAAGCTCTGCCTCTCTTTCTTGGACATCTTTTTCTATTCTATTAGTTTTGTCATAATTTTTATTCTCAATATTGTACACGCAAATATCAATATAAAGATCGTACTTGCTATTCAAGAATTTAATAGACTCCTTAATAACGCGGACATCCTCAAGAGAGCCTCCAAATGGAATTGGATCTCTGTCATTCTGATTTTGAGCGTTCATTTATTATACACAATTCATAATATTACTTTTGGTTCACCCTGGTTCATAATTCTTGGTCATATCTTTTTATTATCATTTGATGCAAATATGATATATGCCATAAGAATCATAAGCTGCCTTGAAGCTTTTGCTATTTCAAGTCATTATCAGGTATTCAAACCACGTAATAACGAAATTATTCACATTTGCAAATTTGACGCATATGACAAAATATTGAAATGTTATAATCTTTTCAAAATTTCTTTTCAGCGTTTCGTAAGTGCTTTTTTCAGTGTTTTTGATCAATTTTAATTTTGACGGAGATAAATACATTTTGAAGCTGTTTTTTTTTATTTTTTTAAATTGCCGTATTCTGTTAATCTGATTGTATTATCGCAGTTGTTTTTTACTTGAACGTTTTATAAAGTCTTACTTGTTAATGTAATGAAAACGAACAATTTCAAATTAATGTTGACGTCTGTCTGTCAAAACCTTTAATCTTGGGAACGCAAGGAGGTATAGAGTTGAAATAAAAACCATATACTTAATTGGGTAGTTGACACCATTAACCAATAATTCAAAAACACATTTTTTCTGAAAGAACACCTTATTCTAGACCTGAGAACTCCATTCATTTCGAAATAACTTTAAAATTCGATTTTTATTTGCTTTTAAATCAATAAATAGTTGCATCATTGACTTGACAACTTAGTGACGTCATCGGTTGCGAGTCTCATACAAAATCTATGGGGGAAGCGCGTTTTGACAGCTCATAAAAAGTATATCAATTGATTGGTGGTGTCAACTACCCTATTCTGTGGTCCTTTGGTGCTGTGACAAAACTATAAGTCTACACAGTCAAAAGATATGGCTGGTTATGTCGCAAATTTGTACGGAACCCTCAGTGAGTGAGTCTGACACCCTCTTGGCCGGTTTTTTTTTATTGAAACCCGGAATATTTGTTACGGATCGTTTTTAAGACAATGATTTTAATTTCCAGGTGTTGATTCACACGGTGGAGACATGCATCCACGCACTAATCGATGTTCAATTTGTCATTACGATAGCCAGCAATGAATCAGTAAGAACTTTATTTCACAACAGTATTTGAGTCTATTTTTAAAACTACACTGGTAGATATGATAACCGTGTGCGCCGATTTCTAGTCTTTCCATATGAAGCTGGATCCTAGTACTTTATATGGAGAGACTTTGTACCCTGTTGTTCGTAGTTGTGTACCTAGTGGTCGCAGGCGCGGCTGCCGAGCACACAATACTAGGTTCAATTCCCAGGCATCGAATTCCTCAGGCAGTTTTATCGGGGATATCTCAATAGCTCTGTAGAATCTGGATTTACCGTGTCGACGGCGCGTTAGTCTTCCACGCCTCAAAGAGATGTCAGCAAAACAGAGGGGCCTGCCAGGGCCACCGCCTGACTAAAACCCACCTATGTTCCTTCTATTGTCCTTTACGTTCCGGGGCCGCGGTATCTCTTTCGAACAACCCGCAACCCCGGAACAACCCGCAACCCCGGGGGGGGGGGGTGCCTAGTTTGTAAGTTTTTACCCTGGCTGGAGGTCTTAATTTTTACACCCACAGGATTTGCCCGGTTAAGCAGACGACAACCTCCTTGGTTGAACTGCGAGATGCCATTCATAATAAAAAAACGGATACCAGGCGCGAAGTTATGTCATGTTACATGTGTATCAGTGACCCCTGGTACTGCCCGCGCTCCCCGACAGCAGCGACACCTAGCGTATCTATACTTCTATACTAATATTATAAAGCTGAAGAGTTTGTTTGTTTGTTTGAACGCGCTAATCTCAGGAAGTACTGGTTCGAATTGAAAAATTATTTTAGTGTTGGATAGTCCATTTCTTGAGGAAAGCTATATAACATCACGCTACGACCAACAGGTGCTGAGCAGCGTGGGTGAAACCGCGAGGAACAGCTAGTGTTACATATGTTGTGTGTGACTTTTGGTTTCTGTTTCAGTACATTCCGTTGGTATTACTTATTAATCTTCAATGTATCATAAAGAATCTGTATTTGCAAATGCTGTTTAGCTGGCGTTGTGAGATGTTCTACTCAGCTTTGAACTCATTTCAAGATTCCTGTACACTTACTTTGAGTTCAAATTGTTCCGGTACGTTTTATTCGACGGTCCCTACGTACATAAAGACATGTAGAAAATGTTTTTTTTTTATTGTCTCATTGGCTTTAGAATATCAGACATACGATTTTTATTTAATTTATTTACCTTGTTATAGAAATCGTATAAGAGAACAAGTCTTATAAATACAACGAATAAGTGTCGTAGAAACGGTCATCTCAAATTTTTTCTAAGAAAACGATATAAATACATAGATAGATATAAATACATAGAGACATAGATATAAAACTGTTAAAATATTGTAGAAAGAACATAATTATTATTGCTCATAAAAATATTACTAGGGCGTGTTGAACACAAATTGTCGTAGTGCTTATTATTTACGTTGTAACAAAAGATAATCTTTTCAGAAATTTATATTGAACAGCGGAGAAGATACTAGCATTCACTTTAATGTGTAAAACAGTTTATCCACTACTCCTTTCTCCTTCATATCATTTCTTACACAATTCATCTTTTCTTTGGCCTTCCTCTCCCTCTCCATCCATCAACATTCAGATCCTTCAATATTTTAGTTACATGTGCTTCGTTCCTCCTCACTACATGTCCACACCATGACAAACGACTCCCTTTCAAATTTTCTGTAACAGGCGCATCTTTTAAACTTCCTGTACTGTACATTCCTTACTTTATCCATTCTTGTCACTCCACACATCCATCTTAACATTCTCATCTCCGCTACATGCAATCGTTTTTATAGCCCAGCATATATATTTTTTTTATATATTTTTTTTACAGCCCAGCATTGTGACCCACAGTACGACAGGTCTAATCACACTTTAACTTGAAAGGCATTTGTGGCTCAGAAGTCACAAGTCTAAATATTATGAATAAGTCACTTTAATTTATTACTAACTTTTGCCCGCGGCTTCGCTCGCGTTAAATTCGGGGTAACACAGTTTCTCTTTCCTGATTTGTAGGTACCTGCTACCTCTAGTTTTTGCTCTTGCGCCTTATTTATTGTAATAGCAAGACTAAGTTTTCCCTTTTCTTCCCTCTTTCTCCACCATTTCTCTTAAAAAAAAATTGCTTTGTCCGTCTCCAAGGTCCCAAGTATTTCTGTACCAATTCATCAAAATCGGTTTATCCATAGGATGTGAAGACGTAACAAAAAAAAAACAAACAAACAAACTCACTTTCGCTTTTATAATATTAGTAAGGATTTGTTACATTTACAGATGAAGAGAAGAAAATATGCAAAAATATCCAACGTTTGCATGAAACGAATTTCAGCAAGGTTGAGTTATGTGGGCTGGCGTCCGTCGACGCTACGCTGCCTCTTGCGTTGCTGGGACTACTCACCAACTACACTGTTGTGCTTTTGCAGTTTACATTCTTGAAAACTTAAATATGTCGTAGCGAGAGCGTCTATTCTCATCTGTTAAAGATAAATACTGCCAAAGTCATACAAACGGACAACGAAGTGGAACACCTATAGAAATAAGGGTTTTGTTTTCTCATATTTGTTACATGAATATAACTAAACTATTACCACTACTAGATACTTCACAAAACTGTAAACTAAGCATTCTGTACATTAACCCATTACTTCCCAAGCACCGAAAACATTGTAATTTTTTGATGAAATCTTGTAATTATGATCCAAATACGTCAAGAAAAAATAATATAATACAAAAATAAAAAAATAAATACCATTTTTGCTGAGTCAGCATGTCCTATAAATAGGACAATGGGGACATGTGTTTGGTAAAAATGAAAGTTAACAATTATAGGAAAATCAACTTTATTTGTAAATATGTCCACAGACAGTTTCAAAAATAAACACGTATGAGCTTATTTTGCATTATAAGGTATAAAACAGTCACTGCATTTTTTTTTTCACATTTTGCACAAAAAGATGAACATTTTTTTTTACAACCTTGTCCTTGAAAACATCTCTGTTTGTCCTTTTTCGTCATATAGTGACCAACATCAAACCTGACAGGTTGTAATAGAATTTCTGAAGAACCTGAAGTGGATTACATACTTTGCCTTACGTATTTTTAAAGAAAAACAAAACCTTCTTCTAAAATCTAGCAGAAGGTTGGTCTCATCTTGTTTACATGGTTGTAAATAATCCATGCATTCACTAGGCATATTTCCAATATACGGATGACTAGAGGCCAATACCATTTATTACCACTGAAGCGGATTAGATATTTAGAAATTAGTCAATCATGTTTATTATTATAATACAATAAATAAAATACTCCTCCCATGTTTTTTATTATAATTATGAATAAGCTGTGGCTGATTCACAGCTACTTTGGCCTTTTCAGTCTTCGAGTACCTAGTAAGTAGTTTTAACAAATCGTTGAACAGAGACAAGAGACATACTACATTGTTGTCGTGCCATTTCACGCATATTCATTATTTTCATCGAAACGGTAATTTGAATAACCTCGTTCTTCCTTTTTCATTTCTTGTTTGGTCGCCTTCCTTAGTTCTATTGTGTCTGACTGTTCCTGTAGTTCTGCTTTCAAAGCAATCAACAGTTGCACACTGCTGAAGAAGTTATCGAAGTAGACAACATGTGCGCTGAGATCGGTACATACCAAGACAGTATTTATACGAGATGTGGTTTGAGTAGGATGATCTTCTCCGACGTTATCAACTATACTTGAAAACTTCACTTGACCAGCTACATCAGACACTGGCAGAACTCCCATATCGTCATCAGGACCTTCTTCTATGTCAGTCATTTTATCAACTTCATACGGGGGCTATATGGCAACTTCCATGTCATTCAACTCCTCATCACTACAATCTTCAATTCGGACACTTTCAATGCTTTTATAAACTTTTTTATCACTGGATCCATTACCTGTAAATGAAGAAGGGGTATAAATATTATATATATATATTCATAATAACACGTTTATCAACGAACGAATATGATATATTGTTTACTATTGTGATAAAAAATAAAGTCTAAATATTCTTACTTACTTTTTCTCCACCTTATAAAAACAATTCACAAATTTTTTACTGTACCTATTTCGATAAATAAATCACGAACTGTGTCACAAGATGCACTTTGTTTGGCGTAATTTTTTTTATACTGTAACCAATGTCGAGTGCATGCAAGACCTCCAAGAATCAAAAGTTGTTGGCGTAACATGATCAAACTCGCTTTCTTAGCTAATTGTACAGACATCGTCCCAATGTCATATTTATAGGACGGCTTATTTTGAATGTATGTCACAAGACGCCAAATTGTATTTTGTTTTTATTTTCATTTATTATACATTTAGCATAGATCTAAAAATCAGATTTATGTACTTTCAAGCTAGTAACTTTTTCCTTTTTTAGTGTATAAAATTAAATCATAATCCTCTTCTTAAGGCCTACAAATATGATACATTTAAAAAAATATATTAAAATTGCGGTAACATTTTTACGGAAAAAAACATTGTTATCTACTAGAATAATAGTGTAAAAATACGAATTTAATAAAGTATAATAAAAATAAAATATATAACACGGATAAAAAAAAAATTGAATATAGTGTCTTAAAAATAGGACAGTGGGAAGTAATGGGTTAAACTAAGTCCTCGCAAAAAAAATGTGAATCAAGTTTTATTTTTACACGACTTCCACAAAAAAGGAGTGTTATGATTTTGCATGATACATAAATACCATGATACATACATACCTTGATTACCTTGATGTGGTTATATTATATCCGATTGAAATAAAAGGTTTGAATCAAAAGATTTTTGTTCTAATGAAATACTAGCTTTTGCCCGCGGCTTCACTCGCGTTAAATTTGGGGTAACACAGTTACCCTTGCGCCTTATTGATTTGTAATAGCAACGCTAAGTTTTCCCTTTTCTTCCCTCTTTCTCCCTCACATCCCACTTTTTTTCAAAATATTAGCCTATGTCCGTTTCATAAAAATCGGTTTAGCCATTAAAGCGTTAAGAGGTAACAAACAAATAAACAAACAAACTCACTTTCGCTTTTATAATATTAGTAAAGATTACATTGATCCCATATTATTATTCTTATTTCTTATCGGTCGTAAGCGCGGCGCTGTATCCTAGGTTCAATTCCTGGGTCTGTTAGTGTTATTGGTATTTTCGAAAGTCTCATTTGCATCCTGGTGTCGGAATATGCTGAATATGGGATGGGAATGCAATGATGGTATATGCGATGGTAAACCTAACATGGCATTAAAATATACATCCGGCAAAATTTGTGTATTGCAATATACCTTTAGTGCTTTAGTTTAACCACTCTGCACGACAGGATTTTGACAACATGACAGATCAGCTGAATCGGTGGGGTGACGCGAATTGTCATGAAATTCAAGAATTTTCATCAATTTACGTGTCATGCTCTGCCACAGAGCCACCTTGTTAGAATTCGATCAATCGAATGCGGTCATCGTAATTTACGCATTTGGATTTTATAAGCCTTAATTAAGAAACTTACTCAATAATTAAAGAACTTCTAATGACGTTTACGTATGAGATTTTTATTCTACTATCTTAATGAATGCACACCCATATTACTTTTTAACCAGAAAATAAAATATTTACAAAAATAATGAGGAGGTCGTATGACTTAAATGTTCGACCCCTTTCGGGGCCAGTACCGAGCCAGCGGAGGTTTGAATGTCGAGCCCCCGAAGGGGTCCATACCGAACTATACGGTTAAACGAGAGTCACACAAAAACATAACGATCCATAAGCCTAAACTATTAATTTCTACATATAAATTAGTATAAGCTGGGAAAACTTCTGACTATATAATAGTATTTAAGTAATTAACCTTAAAGCGAGTGCACGACGTCTGGGGCCTAAGTTTGCTATTACAATAGTGGCAGAATGGTCGATCACTGGTCGCGTAATGGTTGATTTTGACAAGTTTAGTATGTAGTAGATTACCAAAATTATCAAAATCAACCATTATGCGATCAGTGATCGACCATTCTGACACTATTGTAATAGCAGACTTAGGCCCCTGTTCGACTGCTTTTTTTTTTTGTTTATGGGGTATCATCAAATAACTTCCCCCGCTCTAGGCGGAGCGGATAGATGATTTCCTATCTAAAAAAGAAAGAAAAAAAGGCCCACGCTGTCCATATTGATATTAATTAAGCTGTTGATATTTAAGTTCTAAGGCTGTAAAAACGACATAGTAAAACTAAATGATTTTAAAACAGTAACCATAAAGTTTCTTGCCCTATACAGCAGTGAACACCTATTCTGGTTAATGATTTTAAAATCACATACACAAACAGCCAGAACCGAAACAAATATCTGTAGGTCATACAAATATTTGTTGCGTGCGGGGATTGCAGCCGTGAAGTTTAGTTTTAGTCGATCGCTCAGCCACTGCGCCAATAAATAACTTTCCCTCCTCTGGGCGGAGCGGGGAGGAATATCAGACTTTTATTGACCCACCCATGTTCCTTCTCTTGCTCTTTATGTTCCGGGGCTATATCTCTTTCGAACAAACCGTAACCACCGCAGGCGGTGGCCCTGGTAAGCCTCTCTGCATTGCTGGCATTCCCGGCAGGAGCCAACGTTACTATGTCGCATTGTATGGGTATATTTACTGTCAAGAATTGGAGGAGCTCGTGGCTAAATAATAGAAGCCGCTCGGGTCGATCTTAAGGTTAAGCCACGCTTGCCTAGTTTGGTCTGTGGACGGGTGAATATCCGTTACATACCAGAGTTTCTTCCGCGCCTCGGAAAGCACGTTAAGCCGTTGGTCCCGGCTGTCATTTGTAGATCTTTGACAGTCGTTACAGGTAGTCAGTGTTCCAAAAGTCTGACAATCAGTCTTACCAAGGGGTATCATATTACCCAGTATTAACTGGGTTGTGGAGGTCAGATAGGCAGTCGCTCCATGTAAAATACTGATATTCAGCTGCATCCGGTTAGACTGGAAGCCGACCCCAACATAGTAGGGAAAAGGCTAGACAGGTGATGCAACTGCTTGCAGAACACACGCTCATTTCACCAGTCATGTTTAAGATCCATACAATATCGCGAACCTACCTTTAGCTTGGCACAAATCCAGACTCCTCGGCTGGCACTAAGAAATTTCCAAAGGGAAACCTAAAGCTACTAAGCCAAGACTTTATGCTCATCTGTCGTGCTTGTGACCAACCGACCAACGAGGAAAAAAAAGGAGTAATGCCCTAATTTAGCATTATTTTTATACTAGCTGGCACTCGCGACTTCGCCCGTGTGATATCGGAAATAAAGGTATCCTATATGCTAATCCAGACTATCGTAGAGGCGATCTCTCGCGTCCGGCCCTGGTTCAAGCCATGGTCCGGAGCGAGAGGGAATGGGAAGCGGTCACTACCTTATGCGAAGCAGTAATGCTAGCAAAGGAGGTGGCCGGGCGTTTGAGGGAGAGAACATCTGCCCAACCCAGCCGCCGCGGGAGACGCCCATGGCGCCGGGTGCCGCGAGACGACTCCCGGCCACCGTAGATAGCCGATATAGATAGCCTGTGGGCGGTGAGCAATGGGTAGTTCACCGTCCGTCCGTCGATTGACGACAGGCCGTGTCGACGGCGCGTTCGTGTTTCACGCGCGCCTCAAAGAGAGTCAGCAAAGCAGAGGGGTACCGCGGCCTCGGAACGTAAAGGGCAATAGAAGGAACATGAGTGGGTTTTAGTCAATACAAGCCTGACATGCCCCCCTGCTCCGCCCAGAGCGGGGGAAGTCATTGGATGATTTCCCACCCGAAAAAAAAAAAGACTATAATCTAACTCTGTGCTAATTTTCATCAAGATCCATTCCGTTGTTTTGACGTGAAAGAGTAACAAATATCCGTACATCCATCCATCCTCACAAACATTCATTTAGACAGGCCTGTTGGTCTAGTGGTTATTGGCCCTGACTGCTGAGCCGGAGGTCGTGGGTTCGATTCCCACCCAGAATAAATTGTGTGATGAGCATGATTGTTTGTTCTGTGTCTGGGTGTGATTTATCTATAATATGTATGTATTTATAAATTATATAAGTATGTATATCAGTTGTCTGGTAACCATAACATAAGCTCTGCTTAGCTTGGGATCAGATAGCCGTGTGTAAGCTGTCCCAAGATATATTACTTATTTATTCGCATTTATAATATTAGTAGGATTATTTCTAACTAACCTCTTTTCTTCTTTGTTATTATTTTAAAACTAAAAATGAGTCACAATTATTGTCACTTATTTGTCTTCTAGGCTTTTAAATGAGGATAATTACATATGTATTTATATTGTATAATAATAAACAATTACTGACTAACAATTAATCAGTATTTAATTGTTCCGTGAGTATAGTGCACGAATTAAGAGAATGTTAAGGGGGAAGCAAAGTGATAGTCGCAACGCCAAACGTGTGACATATCACACTTCACGCGATTCAGGTATAACATACTTATTAATATTATGAGAGCGAAGGTGAGTTTGTTTGTTTGTTTGCTACCTCTAAAAGTGGGATGTGAGGGAGAAAGAGGGAAAAAAAGGGAAACTTAGCGTTGCTATTGCAAATCAATAAGGCGCAAGGGGAACTGTGTTACCCCAAATTTAACGTGGGCGAAGCCGCGGGCGAAAGCTAGTAATATTATAAGAGCGAAAGTGAGTTTGTTTGCTATTTCTTTACGCTTTAATGGCTACATCGATTTTGATGAATTTTGGTACAGAGATAGTTGGAAACCAGGAGACGGACATAGGGTAATATTTTTTTGAAAAAAGTGGGTTGTGAGGGAAGAAAAGGGAAAACTCAGCCTTGCTATAACAAATCAATAAGGCGCAAGGGGAACTGTGTTACCCCGAATTTAACGCGAGCAAAGCCGAGGGCAAAAGCTAGTATAGAATAGAATAGAATAGAATAGACTTTATTGCACACCAAAAATTGAAAAGACAAACTGTTTTATAAAAATGTGCTAAATCTATGGTCACGATGGCAGTCTTATCGCTAATAGCGATATCTTCCAGATAACCTTTGGATGGACTTTACAAATATAAAAATATAACGGGGGGTAGTCAATGGTGTACCTACTGCTAATACTACACAAATAATTAAAATAAAGTTACTTATTCAAAATATATAAATACATATATATAATCTATTTATTTAACATGTGTTTTATAATATTATACAGTTGACAAATAGAATACGTGTCTAATATTTATTCAGAAAAAAAAATATTAAAGGGAAAGAAATTTGTAACTAGGGTTTTAAAAGCATAACTATAAACGTATTTTATTTGCCAAGTTACAATCACGAGCAGAGGTGCCTGCGAGAGCCACCGCCTACCAGAGTTAGAGGTTGTTCGAAAGTGATACCGCGTCTCTGAAACATAAAGTGAAAAAGACGGAACATGGTTGGCTTTCGCCAGTAAAAGTCTGCCACACCCTCCCGCTCTGCCCAGAGCGGGGGAAGTTATTTAATGATATTGTGTAAGCTTTTGATAATAATTTCGTTACTAAATTATGTAAAACAATTTAATTTGTAAGAGGTTTTATATCAAAACTAGCTGTTCCCCACGGTTTCACCCGCGCTGCTCAGCACCTGTTGGTCGTAGCGTGATGTTATATAGCCTATAACCTTCCTCAAGAAATGGACTATCGAACACTAAAATAATTTTCCAATTCCAACCAGTAGTTCCTGAGATTAGCGCGTTCAAACAAATAAACTCTTCAGCTTTATAATAGTAGTATAGATAATAATATAAAACCTCCTTTAAGAAGAATTGAGTCTGTGTTTTTTTATGAAATTGTTTGACGGTTGTCTTTTGTCTTTTTTTCAAGTGAAACGAAAAGGGTATTCGTGATTTATTAAGTAGAATAAATAAGTTTCTGATTGATATTAAGGGTTATTAAGCTATTGCATAGCTTCTATCGCGGGCCTTGAGTTTATTTCTTTTAAACCCTTCTGATCTATTATTGGAACAAAGTTCCTTATCGCGCGTTGTGAAAGGGGGCTAGAGGGAAAAAATTCTTACGAAAAGTTGTCACGACACTTTTTGCTATTGTAAGCTGTGCGGCGTCGCATGTTTCTCTGTCTGTCTGTCTGTCTTTCTCTCTCTTATAGAAAGCAAGCCAGATATTTTCATTTCTATAGGAACTTCGTTCCATCCAGGTGTCCCTTGACACCTCTAATGCTTATATTTGGTTGGATGATTTTCTAGTGCCGTTTATATTCGGGGGCCGCGGTATTTGTTCCGAGAACAACCAGCAACACCGGACAGAACAGCGCTTAGAAAGTGTTTTTTCTTCTGTACAAAGTGACTCAAACTCAAATTGTTTTTTTATCCAACTAATATTATAAACGCGAGTTTGTATGGATGTTTGTTACTCTTTCACGTAAAAACTACTGAATGGATTTTTATGAAACATTGCAATAAAATAGCTATCATTTTCATTATAACACAAAAACTACAATTCCTAGGGATATTTTGTATATTCTATCACCACGCGAGTGAAATCGCGGGGCGCAGCTAGTTTATGTATATACTAACACTATATAAGGTACGCTACTAACAATATGGATTTCTGTTATCTTATTATTTCATTATTAAATTAGGCTTCATAAAGAGTTCTTTTACTTTATTACCAAACAACCATATCCTCACTAATATATAAAAGCGAAAGTGAGTTTGTTTGTTACCTCTTCACGCTTTAATGGCCGAACCGATTTGGATGAATTTTGGTACAGAGATAGTAGGGAACCAGGAGACGGACAAACACTATTTTTTTTTAAAGAGTGGGGTATGAGAAAGAAACGGGAAAACTTAGCGTTGCTATTACAAATCAATAAGGCGCTACCGATTTTAACGCGAGCGAAGCCGCGGGCAAAAGCTAGTTTTTGTATAATTTTCATAATCTCACATAATAGAGTGTAGCGGTTCATAATAGGATCCTACAATTTAATGTATGGCGGCAATAGTTTTGGAGCAAAATGGCTGTGACATACGAACGGACAGAGGACCGACAAGACTAATCTTAAGGGTTCCGGGTATTCTTCCATTCGGCAGTAAAACTCTAAAATGTCTTAATACTAAAGTTATCATTGCAGCATAACTTGTTACTTATGCTTGTTGACTGAATCATTACGAGGAACGAACATTACGTCATTACGAGGAAAATAACATACTTCGGGATAATAACTAAGTAGGTAGGTACTAAAGTATCAAGTAAGTAGTAAGACTTAAATAGCTTACTTAGAAAACACAGCATGAAATATTTTCATTTGCTCATTATGAATCAAAAAATATGCTCAATATTTTATGGCTGAAAAAATGTTTGATTAAAAATGTTAAGCAGCCCTCAAATTTTAAGTGACGTTTCAGTATTCGGGGGTTAACTCTATATAAACGTGCTAATCTCAGGATCTATTGGTTCAATTGAAAACATATTTGTTTTTTGACATTTAAACGTACCTGTAATGGTCTACTTGAAGGGCACGCCACAATAGTGGCGGTGAGTCCCCTTTTTGAGGAGAGGCTGGAGAGGCGTCACGGCGTACTCACCTACCGCCAGACGCAGGTCCTCACCGGACACGGAAGTTTCGGGAGGTTCCTGCACATGATCGGGCGGGAAAAAACGGCCGGGTGTCACCACTGTGACAATCGCCCGGAGGACACGGTGGAGCACACAGTGACGGTCTGCCCAGCTTGGGCGGAGCACCGCCGTGCCCTCGTAGACCGGCCCTGGTTCAGTCCATGTTCCGGAGCGAGAGGGTATGGGAAGTGAGTTCTGCGAAGCAGAAATGCTAGCAAATTAGATGGCCGGGCGTTTAAGGGAGAGAACCTCAAACCAACCCAGCCGCCGCGGGATGAGATGTGGGCGTGTGGACGATGAGCAATGGGTAGCTCACCGTCCGTCTGTGTATTGACGACAGGCCGTGTCGACGAGGCGTTTGTGTTTCATGCGCGCCTGAAAGAGCGGTTGCCGGGGTTGCGGGTAGTTGGAAAGAGATACCGCGGCCCTGGAACGTAAAGGGCAATAAAAGGAACAGGGATGGGTTTTAGCCAGTAAAAGTCTGACACTCCCTCCGCTACGCCCAGAGCGGGGGAAGTTATTTGATGATTTCCCACCCCAAAAAAAAATATAAGAACTACAATTTTTTTTTTTTATATCACAATTTTGACTTATTTAATTTTACAAAACTGTGTGAAAATGTAAAAGTATTACTAAAACCGCTGTCTATCCGTCTATTCTTCTGTCCGTCTTTGTCGTTTCTTTTACCGTGATCGTTAGACAGATGAAAGTTTCACTATAACACTCACTTTCTATTGGTATAACAACAAATGAAAACACAGAGAGCTGCCATACGAGAAACATGTTTATTTTTGCTGTAGTTATAGATGATGGTACGGGACCCTTCGTGCGCAAGTCCAACTCGCATTTGACCGGTTATTTTCAATACATTTCAATACATTCGATGTGTTGATCGATCAAAACTTAATATTCGTTAAATAAAAAAGGGAAAAAAATTTGTGTTCACCAAAAATACTGATCGTGCACCAAATATTCTTTCCTGAATGCTAAAAAAATGCGTAGGTTAGGTTAGGTTAAAACTGCGACCCCCTACGCACGAGCCGAGCGAGCGGAGCGAGCGGTGCCGCGGCAGCGGCCGGCGAGTGCCAGTAACGACTTGCATTAATAGAAAATGGATAAAGATATAACACTTTTTTATTGTAGTGCTGTCTTCTAACAGTATAGTATAATTGATTTATTTGATGAGCAAATTTAGTGTGCAATTCAGTATTTTTGGTGATAATTTCGAATATTTTGATTGAAAAAAGGGGATTTACAGTTAAAGTATTAAATACCATCCAATAAAAAATAACAATTCACCGAAAATTTGTTATTTAAGACCTCATTAGTCCTATGTAGTCAAAAACTGTGTTGATATTTTTTTTATATTCTAGATCAAGAACTTCGAAAGGATGAAAACAACAGTTTATTGGACCCAGGACTCCTGCGTCACGTGAAGTCCAGGAGTTTGGACAATAGACAGGGACTCCGGTATGTGTCAGACCTTTGAATTTTGAATGTTTATTCTCCAAATCATATTTCTGCTTCTCAGCGAAACAAAAACTTAAGACACGGCTTTAATTAACCGTTTACTAGAAAGAAAGAGAAATCAAATCTAATAAACAGTAAACGCTTTTATAACAAGTTGCCAAAATCAGTTATAGAACTGACAGATGGGAAGTTTAAAAACTACATAAAACGTGTCCTTATTAAAAAAGCATATTACAAAATCAAGGACTACGTTGAACATAAAGAAGTTTGGCTATAGTTCCTTCTGTGCATGCAGCTTCCCTGGTAGCTATAATCTGCACATATTTTGGTTTTAAATGATGGACCTAACTATAATTTATTTTCAGGGTGGACATCCCAACAACCAATAAGAATAGCGCGACAGTAAAACCGATCTTTCCAGCAGCCTTTGCAACGAACCTAACTGTGAACACTTTGGAGATCCTCGAAGGCACACTTACGATGAGACGAAGTGCGACACATGTCACCAAGTTGAACACTCGACTCATAGAATCCATTCCGGAAGGTGATACCGCATTTATGAGCAGGTGAGATATAAAATTTTCCTAAAGATATACAAACAAGCATAAGTGATAAAAAATACGTGTGGCACTCGGGGATTGCCGTGGCAAAGCTATTGCATAGCATATTTTATCAGCTTATGCAATAAATAAAAAAATATTTAAAAAGTACTTCCAATGAAAAGAAGTCACAAAAAGAAAAACAAGACCTAGGGTTTGATCCAGCGTAATGTCGATTGTCAATCCGATTCTCTACCAAACACGCTAATAAAACATAGGAATCGTGATTGAAATAACTGACCGTATTCGTAATGAAAGAGTTAGGTTTTTTCGTTACGAAATTTCTGGATTCGGTCTACACGCTCAAGGCCCGCGATAGAAGCTATGCAATAGCTTAAAAACGTTGCAGAAATATTACTGCAGACATTGCAAATCAACGAAGTGATTCAGAACATCCCACGAGAAACCACAAAGCAACTACCAACGCAATGGCCGCGAAACAAAAAACCAGCCATGAGCGAGTCAGACACGCGCACAGAGAATTTCGTACAAACTTGCGACATAACCGGCCTTATCTTTTGACTGCGTAGACTTTGAAGAGTGTATTTTGTCAGCACAAAGGGACCACAAATTTAACTCAATACTTCCATGCGTTCGAGGAGCTCGTGGCCAAATAATAGGTTTATTATTATTATAATTTAGGTTAAGCCGCGCTTGCCTAGGTTGGTCTGTGGATGGGTGACCACCCATTACATACCAAGTTTCCTCCGTGCCTCGGAAAGCACGTTAAGCCGTTGGTCCCGGCTGTCATTTGTAGATCTTTGACAGTCGTTACACGTAGTCAGTGTTCCGAAAGTCTGACAACCAGTCTTACCAAGGAGTATCATATTACCCAGTACTAACTGGGTTGTGGAGGTCAGATAGGCAGTCGCTCCATGGAAAATACTGGTATTCAGCTGCATCCGGTTAGACTGGAAGCCGACCCCAACATAGTTGGGAAAAGGCTAGGCAGATGGACGATGACTTCCACGCGTTCCCGAAATTAACGGTCTTGACAGACAGATAACAAATTGATGCAAAAAGGGTTCCGATTTTTTCTTTTGAGGTACGGAACCCAAAAAACAAGCTTTTATCAAAATAAAAAGAAGAAAATAAGGTTTCTCTATCAAATTTGAACGCGTTTACAAAATTGTGTCTGAGTTATCCGACAGTACTTTTCTCGTTTCGAGAGAACAAGGATCAAGCCAAATCTATCATAAAAATGTATTATTGTCACCTAAAGTTGTGTGAAAAATTTCAGCTCAATCGGTTAGCCTGCAAGTATAGCTCACAGGTTTACACATGTCGCAAGATTTACCTATTAACCTATAAAATCCCCTAATTGCCAGAACGTAGTAGTATTAAGTATTTGAACTTGTCATATTCAACCAGTGACCACCAGTAACACAATATACAATAAATAAATTGTAATACCAGTAATACAATAAATTGTTTGTTCTAGAATGATGGCAATGGGTGCCAATGCAAATGCGACATGTCGTCTGAACCACGTGTCAGCATGCCACATCGCAGCTATGCACGACAACGACGCCCTAGACCTGTTGCTAAGGTCGGGAGCTGATAGCTTCAGGTCCGACAAACTGGGTAGAACACCTCTTCACTTAGCCGCTTGGGCAGGGAACATGAAACAGATTGCTTTACTGCTGAACTTTCCGGAAGGTACATTGTTTTGTTGTGAGATAATTAATCAGTCCTTTTTCATTGTGACTATCCTGTTTTAGTCATGTTTTAGAACGCCAGTTAGTTTGTAATGGTATCGAAACCAGCCCAACCGCCACGGGAGACGCTCCGATCGTTGGGCGCTGCGAGACGACTTCCAGCCACCGTAGATGCGGGTCTGTGGATGGTGAGCAATGGGTACCTCTCAACTTCATCTCATCGGCAGGCCGTGTCGAAGGCGTGTTCGTGTTCCACGCGCGCCTGTATGAGATATCAGCAAAGCAGAGGGGCCTGCCAGGGCTACCGCCTGCCGGGGTTGCGGGTTGTTCGAAAGAGATATCGCAGCCCCGGAACATAAAGGGCAAAAAAGGGACACGTCTGACACCCAGACACCCCGCCCAGAGCGGGGTATGTTTTTTGACAATTTCCCATACACGAAAAAAAAAATACCAAAATGATATCGAATTCAAAGATGTGTTATTTTATTTGCAGCTCTAAGAAAAAGTGTGGTAGATCACGCGGTATTGTCACCAGAAACCATGGAAGAAGTTACGAGGAATAGTCTACCGGTGAATAAGTTGACGAACGTACCGTGTCGGCTTAACGTCGAGTCTAACCTGCCGCGCGAATGGAGTGATGGCATGGAGCATAACTGCAGGAACATTAAAGAGACTGTGGGTGCTTTGTGTAAATCATTTCATTTCCACTGCTCTCCAAACGGTGCCAAAAAACATTAAAAAGACGGAAAATGTACTTCTGGAAGTTGGTGTCAAAAAACGATGAATCAAACAAAAGTCATTTACTTCCGAAAGACACTAATTTTCAGTATTTTTTCGTTCATTTATTGTTTTTTTTATTGTTTTATTAAGAAATATTTAAAATTATATTTTTAAATATTAAAAAAAAGCATAAAAAACATTTAAAAATATAAAAATAGTAACCCACCGGTATTGGGAACAGGATTCAAGCTACCAAGGTCAGGGCTCGTATTGTTAGGAGGTGTCTTTCTCTCCAGAGAAAAGAACCTCCTAACAATACGAGCCGTGTCCAGGAGTACCGCTTTCTGTATCAAGCCCTTTGTCCAGCTGCCTAACGAGAGCCTTCTCAGGTGTTGGTCGAGTCTCTTAGCAATTAAGCCATTGGCTGTAACGACTATCGGCATAATGATAGCTGAGTCCACGTCTCACATGTCGACAACCTCGCGAGCTAAGTCAATATTCAGTATTTTTTTACCGTGTGTAGGTCGTTTTTTTTTTTGCAAATAAGAATATTTGCGGTATAAAGGTATCTCACAATTTTTTATAAAGTACATGTTTCATAGTTACTAAATGTACCACAAAGAGATCTAAATTTAAATCTTGACGGCAAAAATCTTGATGTTATAGCGGAAACTGTATTTTTGGGGATGACTATCGATTCAAAACTGCAATGGGGCGCGCACATAAGAACTCTTTCGGGTAGGCTCAGCTCAGCTGCTTATGCAGTAAGGAAAATAAGGCAGTTAACTGATGTAGACACAGCTAGGTTAGTTTATTATGCTTACTTTCACAGTATTATGTCCTATGGCGTTCTGCTATGGGGATCAGCAGCAGACGTCGATACAGTTTTCATATTACAAAAAAGGGCAGTCCGCGCGATCTATAAAATGGGTCCTCGCGAGTCCCTCAGAGAAAAATTTAAAGAGATCGATATACTGACTCTGCCTTCACTTTATATCTTAGAATGTATATTGTATGTCCGTAAAAATCGGGGGCTTTTCAGAATTAGGAGCGACTACCATAATATTAATACACGCAGTAAACACGAAATTGTAATTCCCAAATTTAGATTAACAAAAACTAGCAAGTCATTTCTAATAAACAGTATACGCTTTTATAACAAGTTGCCAAAATCAGTTATAGAACTGACAGATGGAAAGTTTAAAAACTACATAAAACGTGTCCTTATTAAAAAAGCATATTACAAAATCAAGGACTACGTTGAAGATAAAGAAGTTTGGCTATAGTTCCTTCTGCGCATGCGGCTTCCCTGGTAGCTATAATCAGCACAAATTTGTGGATGTCTCTAACTATTCTCAATCTTATTTTTTTTTTTTGTGATCTCTTTTAATCATTTTTTTGCAATAGTTGTCAAATCACATATTTATATCACCCTTGTTCTGAATAGTTACAGTACTGATAGCAACATCTGTGTGACTCGTCTCATTGGAATTATTTTGTTTATTTTTGATTTTTTTTATTCTTGTATAGATTCTCTTCTACAAATTTGTTGTGAATGAGTGGACATGGTAGGCCTTGTAGATTCTTAGACCCTTGTTAACTTTGGTTATTTATTATTTTATTTTACTTTCTGTAAAGTAAGCATTGACTTATTGTCGGGCCTACGCTGTCCTCTCATACTTAAGTACTAACGCTGTAACAACAACATTGTAAAACCAAATGATTTTAAAAGAGTAACCATGGAGTTTCTTGCCGGTTCTTCTCCATAGGAAACGACCAACCCGAACCGTGCATCTTTTCTCGACGTTTTATAAGTGCCCATGTAGGCCTATGTGAAATAAAAATATTTTGATTTTGATTTTTGATTTTAAAAGATAGAAGAAGATCATCCATATTAACAGAGAAAAGAAAAATATGTATTGCAGACGGTAGCTACGAAACCACCCAAGCAATATAGATAAAAATTAAATTAATATAGGACCCCTTCGATTACAAAAGGAATTTTAAAAATTGGTTCTGGCAGGTCGGAGAAATCGCGTAACAAGCATACAAAGAAATACAGTCAAATTGACAACCAGACCTTTTTTGAAGTCGGTTAAAAAGATAGTGAGGAAACCTCAAAGCCAAAAATTCCAATACATGTAAAAAAATCTGACCAATGCGATCCGTGTACTGGATAGAAGAAAGAAAGAAAGAAAAAACATTTATTAGTCGCAAATTACGACGAGCAACAAAATAACAAAAAAAAAATGAACATGCAAAAGTATCACAAACATTTACAAATACATAATATGGGACTAAATAAAAATAGCTTGCACGTCGCGACTGCGACGGGTAGTTCACCACTCAGCATGATGCTGTGCCATGGGAGCCCACAGCACAGCGCTGATTCGATGAAATGCTTTTTAAATACTTTTTTTGTGCGGCCAGTTGCCGCTGTTCCAGCAAGGATGGACAGCGCTACACGCAGCCAGCGCCCGCGCACAGTACCATTGCGTGCAGTTACTGCTCGCTGCCGGCGCCGAAGTGAGCGCACAAGACCTGCTTTGTAGGACTCCACTGGACGTTGTTGGCCGTGCTTATTGTTCGGGATACAAAATTGATGTTAATAAGTAAGTCTATGTAAGTCATCTTAACAAAAAAAAAAAAATGGAAAATAATTTTTCTTCCGGAAGTCGATTGCTCTTGTTTGTTTCGTTAACTTTTTTGCCACCGACTTCCGGAAGTAAAAAAGTTTTGCAAAAAAAAATATATAATTTAAGTATTTTTACTTATAGTATGATGTTTTCTCACATAATTTTGTATCGAATAGGTATTCATTTTCCATTGTTACTAAAATATTAGCAGATCATCCATTCAGATTTAGAAAAAAAATGTGTTATAAACTCATAAACTACCCAAGAAATATGATGTAAATTGAAACGGAACCACCTCAGAAGTAGACCTTTTTTAGCAAAAACTGAATTATGAAAATCAGTCCACAATTGGCGGTAAACATAAAATAAAACATACGAACGGTCGAACATAGGACTTCTTACTTTTTTTGAAGCTTTTTCTTCTGTAACTGGGGTAAGGAGAATATATAAAAAAAAAATATCTTGATAAATATCTTGGGACAACTCACACACGGCTATCTGATCCCAAGCTAAGCGAAGCTTCTGTTATGGTAACCAGACAACTGATATACATACTTATATAATTTATAAATACATACATATTATAGATAAATCACACCCAGACACAGAACAAACAATCATGTTCATCACACAAAGTTTGTCCTGGGTGGGAATCGAACCCACCACCTCCGGCTCAGCAGTCAGGGCCACCACTAGACCAACAGGCCCGTCAGTTATGAATGTAATGTTTATTTTCAGTTTCAACAAGACGGTAAAATTACTATTGAAAGCTGGAGGTAAGTTCACGAGGTGCTGCCACAAAAATAACCCTCTAGACACTCCGCTACATACAGCAGTGGAGCTGGGGAGCGAAGCGGCCGTGGAACAACTGCTACAGGGTGGTGCGTCTGCTTTTGTGTGGAATAGCCGAGGGCAAACTGCCATGCATGTGTGTGTACAGAAACGGAATAAAGAATTGCTGCAGGTAATTTGCTGCTCAAAAGTTTTAAAGGAATTGGCGCAGTGGCTGAGCGGTCGAGTGCCGCACTGCAACAAATATCTGTATGGCCTACAAATAGGTCTCCGGGTCTGGCTGTTTGTGTATGTGACTTAAAATTTTTGTAACCGCACCCACGATACAGAAGAAATTCCTAGTGTGGTAGTTATAAAACATTGCCGTTTTATAAAAACAAAAAAAAAACTTTTTTACAGTTTTAGCTTTTTGGTTCGGAACATTCAAATGTGTATTATAAGGAAATTCTTGTCTTATCCTGAACGAAGAATGTCGTTTCAGCTTTTTAGAGACGCAAATCTTTAGATAATAACGTGAATCCTTAACCAGATTACAAAGTAAGATGGCATCTATCAACGCTGTGATAAGTGTTCCATAACTTCATCTATAGTATTTGTCACAATAAATCTTCCATCGACTGAATTGGTTAGTGTGGCTCTTGGTGTCAGTCAGCATGGTGATGTCAATGCCGACTTCACAGGTCGAAAACCATCACTCTCCTATCCGTATCTTAATTCATTTGGGACCAAAGCGGTTTTCTTTTTCCATCAACTATGATAACCTGTTGATGTTGACACTTTCAAACCAAAATTTACGCACTTCTTCAATTGTTTCTTTGGTCTTCCATAACTCTCATAGCCAAAATAATAATTTTATTGTTAATTATTTCTAGCTGTTAGCAAATCATAAATGTAACAATGAAGATCCGTACTTAGCAACTGTGGACGTGAAAGATCGGACTGGCTCCACTGTCCTTTGTGCGGCAGTCAAAACAGAATGGATACAAGGAGTCTGTATAGCTCTTGGGGCAGGTGCTAGTATCACTATGAAGGTATTATTACTGTCACGTTGTTAATACAAAAAAAAATATTGCGAGAAGATGTCTTAAGAATTTTGATTGTTAACAGGCCAATGGAGAATCGCCCATCCACATTGCAGCAAAATCAGGCAACCTAGATATTCTCCAAGAGATATTAACTGTCGCAAAATATAACGGTACCATCGATTTTCGCAATGAAAAAGGAGAGACTGCACTTTTTAAAGCAATCAGTAATAATCAATTAGATGCACTCAAATTGTTACTTGAAGCCGGTTCTAGTATAGAAATAGAGATATCACACAATGCTAACGTCTTCCATGTAGCTGCTAAACATGGCAATAAAGATGTACTAGAATATTTACTTGATTATAATAGCAACATTACAGCAAAACTTATAAACAGATTTGACAGAACGGGTCCACCGTTATTCTACGCTGTACTAAATAACCATGTCGTTTGTGCAGACTTGCTTATTTACAAAGGTGCTCAAGTAAATGCCTTTCTAGAATGCAATAATTTATCACTACTGCATATAGCTGCACGTCATAACCACTATGATATAGCTGAAATTATAATTAAAAATGACAGTGAAACAGTACATGCTGCTGATTCCGCAGGGCGCACACCTTTGCATGAAGCTTGCTATCACGGAAACAGAGAAATGATCGTATTACTGCTTCGCAAAGGTTCTGATCTTTCTGGAGCTGGAAGAAATGGATTTTGTAAAATGAAGCTATCCCCCATAGAAATCTTAATGAATAACTTATCAAAACCAACTGAATTTATAGAAAAAATATTCGACTCACATATATCCAGCCAAGGTCGGAGTCTCCAGGAATCTAATTGTGAAGTTGTAGTAGACTACGGAGTTTTTGTTCCAAATAAAGAGAACATGAAACAAATGAGAGTGATCAAAGCTCTAATTAATACAGGCAATAGATACGACCAGCACAAACTACTCCTCCATCCTTTGGTGCAAAGTTTTTTGTATCTAAAATGGAGATCACTGCTGTCCTTTTTTTATAGTATCTTAATCCTCCATGTGTGCTTTGTGTTGTCTCTCAACGTGTACGCCATTTCTGTGTTCTATTATAAAGATAAAAGTACAGACATACCGTTTATTTTGCGTAGTAGTGTATGGTTTTATATTATTTATTTGACTGTTGGCTTGATTACGATTCAGGTAATTCACATATTTCCTAATACTGCTTCAATGGGGGCTACCGCGCATGAATTCGCCTCTAGAAGCGTTCGTGTAGAGTAAGGTTTTCAGAAATGTCAGATGTAATAGTGTTCGCGTTTTTTAAAACGTATTTTAATTAATATTCACGATTGTGGTCAAGTATAATTCAAGATACATTTCCTAATTAATAATGACTTAAGGATTTGAAGGATAATAAAATGTTAAGGATTTAATTTCGTGCTAGTAACTTTTAGATACTAACTTTAAAATTGTGAATACGTTTCTGTAGTTTACACTATGTTGCCATACGTTTACTACAGTACTAAATAGAATTAATGACAGGACCTTACTCTCCAGTGGCGCCATCTGGTGAACTCAAAAACGATAGCCCTCATAAGTGTTCATTTATCAGCATTATAATTTTGTTTTAATTATTTATTTTTCACCAGGAATTTATCTTCATGAAAATTAGAAGCAAGAGGTACTTCTTATGTATAGAGACTTGGCTGAAATTGTGGTCTATATCGCTGGCAGTGTTCCTGCCTCATGTTGTGTCGTGGGATTCAGAGTCAAGTGCAGAGTGGGCACGTCTCATCGGCACTGTAGCCCTGCTTCTATCCTGGTTTGAAATGATATTCCTACTATCCAGGTTCCCCAACTGGGGATATTATGTCCTGATGTTTGGAAAAGTTGCAAATAAAGTATTTAAGGTGAGAGACCGTTACCATTTAAGTTTTCTTTGTTAATGAAATTCACTTCTTTTTGTTGCTGGTTTTTCTAAGATTACTCAAAAACCGCGGAGGCTACAAAATTTAAAAGTTCTAATCCAAAAACCAGACACTTGAAGCTACAATTTCCTTTCTTTTTTATTTCCCGTACGATGATTTTTCTCTAAGTTACGGGCTGTTGAAAGTTTACCAACATTTTTTTAATAAGCCAAACCAAATGAAAATGCCCTAATTTGTTTGTTTCAGATTCTTGTTTCTTTCGTTTTTCTAATATTTGGTTTCTCTGTAAGCTTCATGATTCAGTTTCGAGCCAAACCACCATTTGAAGGGCCCTGGTCCGCATTTGTTACGACGTTAGTCATGATGACATCAGAGTTCGATTATAATCAAACATTGAACGAGAAAAAGGCTATGGATGCATGGGCCTTACGTTTAATATTCGTGTCGTTTCTAATTCTTGTTTCAATTGTTCTCATGAACCTCTTAGTTGGTGTTGCTGTGAATGACGTGAACAATTTAGAAATTATAGGTAACATAAAGAGATTAGAGAAACAAGTAGAATTTATAACATCACTCGAAGATATAGTTTTTAGCAAATTCATTAAAAAGATACTTCCAAAGAGTCTTTACAAGAAATGGTTGAAGAACATGAAATGGGAGAACGTCATCGTTCTACGTCCACGTGAAGCCACATGCAGCAACTGTAACCGCTTGCCTGCTAGTTTAAGAGAAGCTATTTTTGAAAAGGCTCAGTTACAGAAGACACAATCTGACGACCAGCAAGGCACGATGCTTTACCAAATGAAACTCGATGAAATATACAAAGTAATTGTCAAAAAAGAAGACGCCGAACCGCTTAAGCCAGATGATCCAGATAACGCACTGAACAAGATAATCGAAGATATTAATAAAATGCGCGGTGATATAGAAATTATTAAAAACTATGTCGTAACAAATAAACGTCGCTCTTTAAATAGTAATAAATCTGCTCCACTATTAAATATAAGTAATAATAACTAGAAAGTCTCGTCACTCACATGTATTTATAATCACAACATAAATGATGTATCCATGAATTTGTATAATATTTTGATTTAAAAGAGAGTCCATGGAGTTTCTTGCCCATTCTTCTCCATAGAGATCTACGCCTTGGAATGGGCAACTACAGTACTGTCACAAGTTATTATGTCTTGTGACTGGGACTGTAGCAGCATCATTTTTTTTTGTTTTCATAACATTCAAAAGTGCCTGTAATGGTCTAATTGAAATAAATTATTTGATATGATTTGATAGATAGAAAAAGGTGTATTATGTTATTTCGACATCCCTAGTACTAGGCAAACGCAGTAGAGGCAAACCATCGAAGACATAGAAGATGAAATAAAACAAATAACTGGCCCGTTGTGGACCAAAGTGGCACAAATCAGAGACACGTGGGCCTGTACAGGGGTTCTTGCAGACTAAGATAGTCAAACTCGGATAAATACTAACCAATTAACAATTTTAAGTAAATCATTAAGTTACAACTAACCATATTAAGAATAGGACTCTCATCATCTCATAAGAACAATGTGTAGTTTACAGGAAATAGATTATTTTAGTACTTACCCACATAATTAATCCCATGAGCTAGGAAAGTCGTGGCTAAATAATAGCAGCCGCTCAGTTAGATCTTTAGGTTAAGCCGCGCTTGCCTAGGTTGGTCTGTTGATGGGTGACCACCCGTTACATACCGAGTTTCATCCGTGCCTCGGAAAGCACGTTAAGCTGTTGGTCCCAGCTGTCATTTGTAGATCTTTGACAGTCGTTACAGTAGTCAGTGTCCCGAAAGTCTGACAACCAGTCTTACCAAGGGGTATCGTATTAACCAGTATTAACTGGGTTATGGAGGTCAGATAGGCAGTCGCTCCAAGTAAAATACTGGTATTCAGCTGCATCCGGTAAGACTGGAAGCCGACCCCAACATAGTTGGGAAAAGGCTAGGCAGATGATGATGAACTAGGAAAGTATTATAGGAGATATCTATTGTTATATTAGTTAGTAGTGCTATGTTAGTTAATTTACATGTCTTTTGTCATTAAAAGTATAGATTTCGAAATTTTTTATCGTTTCATTTTATCCATTTTAAGGGTTCCGTTGACAAATTGCAGATGGCTGATGGATAGATATCTGGGTGTGTAGTCTAGAAAGTGCACGCATTTAGATTTTATCATGCAAACTTTAATCCTGAACCTTTTTTACCTGTTCTAAGAAAATTAACGTACGTTTCTGGGTTTTTAATACATAAAAGTGTTACCCTTCCATTTAAGAAGCTATTTTTGTAAAATTTCGAGGACACCTGATTTTTATGTTTCTGAGGGCTTGTATTGTAAAACCTACCTATTAAGGTTTTACTTGGCAAAATTCTAATATAATTTTAATAATTTTGCCAAGTTTCAAGTGAATGTAGATTAAAAAAAAACGACAAGGACATGGTCATGAATTGGACCAGCTATCTCATCACAATCATCAAATAACTTTCCACGTTTTGGGCGGCGCGGGGATGATATCAGACTTTAACTGACTAAATTCCATTCATGTTCCTTCTTTTGCCTTTGTGTTTCGAGGCCGCGGTATCTCTTTCGAACAACCCTCAACCCCGGTTTGCAGTGGCACAGGCAATTACCTCTGCTTTATTGACACCTCTTTGAGGCGCGTGGAACACGAACGTGCCGTCGCGGCCTGTCGTCAATAAAAGGACGGACGGTGTGCTACCCTGGAATTGACCTTGTCGATTCGATTTCATACATACAGCCAGGGTCATTACAGAATGACCCTGGCTGTATACAGATATGAACCCCTATTTTTTTAGGATTTCTTTTATTTTTCTGTAGCGTTCTATTCAAATTTTCGCTGCGTAGTGCCAATAGTCTTGGAGTAATATGGCTGTGATAAACAGAGAGACAGAGTGAATATAGGATCCGTTTTAGCCATTTGGCTACGGAGACCAAAACAGATTTTGAATGTGCGAATTAGGTATTGGCACCGAGCTATTGAGTTAAAACCGACGTATCAAAGAGGAACTTATAGGAAAAGAAGGGCAGGAAAATAATGATAGATATTCGAGACCGGTTGAGTATTTTAAGGTTAATTGCACTGGGCTCTTTTTGCAATTTAGTGATACTAAATGAGACAACAGAATTTTTGAAGTACCGTCTACAAATTACTTTAAATATAGTATATTTTTTACAAAATTGCGAACTGCAACAACACAATTGTGTAGCTAGTAAAATTTCCCATTACGATTAATTGTAATGCAGCGTCTAAGTAGAACAGACCACACACACGTATCTTGCTGAATGATGCGCGATGTAAACGCAGGACGTTCTTGCAGAGTTTCTTCTCGCCATCTAAAAACAGGTAAAATTACACTTAACGTTAGTTATAATAAAAAATTGATTACGGTCTACACTCATAGTAGCAAAGGTTTTTCTTCAACATCAAGTCTTGGCGCTGTGAACAAAGAACCCTGTGAGTTTATGCAGTCAAAAGATATGGGCGTTTATATCGCAAGTTTGTACGGAACTCTTGGTGCGCGAGTCCGTCCGTCATCCATGCTGTTATAAATAAACTAGCTGTGCCCAGCGGTTTCACCCGATGCTCAGTTAGTGGCATGAAAAATAGATGT
Organism: Ochropleura leucogaster; assembly: GCA_958449745.1. Classification (NCBI taxonomy): domain Eukaryota; kingdom Metazoa; phylum Arthropoda; class Insecta; order Lepidoptera; family Noctuidae; genus Ochropleura; species Ochropleura leucogaster. The sequence continues at coordinate 2,522,394 of OY288221.1, read as the reverse complement.
TGGCCGATTCTCAGACCTACCCGATATGTACAGACGCCTGCACATCAAGCTACTACAATCTGTCAGATTTCTTTGATAGATTTTCGACTTTATTTCTAAAGTATTAAGGCTCAAGGTTCATTGGGAAAAATTGACAGTTTCCGGTAGCTTGACGTGCAGGCGTCTGTACACAAAATTTCGTCCGTATTCGTATCGGTCCAGCCGTTTCGGAGGAGTATGGCAACGAAAACTGTGACACGAGAATTTTATATATTAGACAAATACCAAATGTATTTTCCATTTAATTACCTGAACGATTCGATTGCAAAATGAGTGAGCAGGTATCTTGAACCTTTTGTATAGCCAGGTAAAATTTCTCGCATTGCGCGCACACCACTGCTTGCCAGTACAAGTCTTTAATCATCCAGCAGTATATGGAAAGTGATGCCATAGATGCAGCGCTCTGTTAAGTAAACAAGATGCTGATTAGGTGAAAAATACAGTTTAGATGTGACGGGCCGAGAGACGGGAGAGGACTCCCGGACACCGTAGATCCAGGTCTTTAGATGGTGAGCAATGGATAGTTCACTGTCCGTTCGTCTATAGACGACAAGTCGTGTCAACAGGTGCGTTGACAGGGAACGACTGCCTATCTTGACGACTTACTTTGACGGGTCCGTTGGTCTAGTGGTTAGTGGCCCTGACTGCTGAGCCGGAGGTCGTGGGTTCGATTCCCACCCAGGACAAACTTTGTGTGATGAGCATGATTGTTTGTTCTGTGTCTGGGTGTAATTTATCTATAATATGTATGTATTTATAAATTATATAAGTATGTTTATCAGTTGTCTGGTTACCATAACACAAGCTCTGCTTAGCTTGGGATCAGATAGCCGTGTGTGATTTGTCCCAAGATATTTATATTTATTTATTTATCTGACCGTCAAACCCCATTTATACTGTTTTCGCTGTCTTCACTTCTTTCCTTCCATGACTGATATAAACTTTACCTTGAAGATCATAAACATAAAGAAGTACTCCTCATAGCAATCTATCTCATCACCAAAACATGTATTTTCATCTAGTGAAAACAGTATAATAAATAAGTAAAAGATGAAGAGGAACTGGTTGTCAGAATTACGTCACTGACTTTCTGAATAACTGCTGCTTGGATAGATCTTGAAGTAAAGTCATACCTGCCTAGGTTTGTGAACTACACTCACACCACTACACGTGCCGAGTTTGCTACGTGCTTCAGAAAGCACGGTTTCTCGTTGGTCCCGGATGTAAGTTGTGTGTGCGACACTTGTACACTATATCTCCCACGCCGATAGCTAATTTCCCCCAAGATTGGACGCCGTGAACATAAACGGACATGGAATATACTAGGCTAAGGCTTGAGTCACTAATTAAGTACTTATACAGTGTGTGGCTACGTTTAGGAGTCCAATTATTACTAATAGCACGGACATCGTGTGGAAGACAATCGAATTAGACAAACTTAAAGAGTACTCTTCGCGAGATTGTCAACTATACCAAGGCCCTTGCTGGGCCTGGTGGGTTTTTCGTGGAACTGGGGTGTACACAAAATACGCACCTTAGACATGGAGTTGACGACATTAGCCCGTTATACAGTACAATACAATAGAAAAACTTACCGAGCCTCTTTTTAATATCTCTATTGTCACTTGAATGTAAATCAGTGCATGAATAAAAGCTTCGAAGAAATGATACAGAATCTGAAAAGAGTAGACAGATGAAAAAGATCTTGTCAAGTTTCGTGGTAACCAATGGAGTAAATTATAAGCGCAATACACCTTGAGCACGCCGGGCCGCCGACATATGTCGGCAACTTTTTGTCGGCAGTCTAGTTGGCGGCTTTTTTTTTTCGGGTGGGAAATCATCCAATGACCTCTCCCACTCTGGGCGGAGCGGGTGGGCATTTCAGTCTTGTACTGACTAAAACCCACCCATGTTCCTTCTGTTGCCCTTTACGTCCCGGGGCCGCGGTATCTCTTTCGAACAACCCGCAACCCTGGCCGGCGGAGGCTCTGGCAAGCCCCTCTGCTTTGCTGACATCTCTTTGAGGCGCGCGTGAAACACGAACGCGCCGACGACACGGCCTGTCGTCAATCGACGGACGGACGGCGAGCTACCCATTGCTCACCGTCCGCAGGCCCGCATCTACGGTGGCCGGGAGTCGGGCAGATGATCTCTCCCTCAAACGCCCAGCCACCTCCTCTGCTAGCATTACTGCTTCGCAGAAGGAGGTGACCGCTTCCCATTCCCTCTCGCTCCGGACCATGGCCTGGACCAGGGCCGGACGCGAGAGATCGCCGCCGCCGATCGCCTCTACGAGGGCACGGCGGTGCTCCGCCCAAGCTGGGCAGACTGCTATTGTGTGCTCCACCGTGTCCTCCGGGCGATCGTCACAATGGTAGTTGGCGGCTTCACTTAATATTAGTCGGAAAATTTGATCGGCGGCATGTCGGCGGCTTGAGATGAGAAATTTATTTAGCAGTCAGCACTACAGGTCGAGCGTCACCGGGAAACTGAGCGCAGGCGTACCCAACCCGCCAAATGTCGGCGGGCCACACGCGCGACACATGTTGCCGACTTGATTCTTTCCTTACAGACCGCTGGGTTGTGTCGCCGGGCTTTGTCGGCGGCCCGGCGGACTCAGTGTGTATTGCGCTTTAACGTGACCTTTTTGGCAGGAAGGTGATTTTCTAAAACCTCAAGGAATAACTCAATCACTTAACGTTAAAGTGTTTTTATGGGATGAGTACTTACAAATGACTGACTACAGGCTTTCTGGATTTCATAACATTCTAATATATCTATGTAAGACTGATACATATTGGTAATAAAGCTTTCTCTGTGCACATCTTCTTTTTGAGCTTGAATATTCCACAAAACAACTTTATTTTCCAAAACTTTCAAAAGTCGAATGACATAAATAATATTAAAATCGAAAAACATAAAAATGTACACAAAAAACAAATGATAGAAAGGTCTATGAGTATATAGAAATATCAGTAAGTGCATTGGAAAGAAAACGGCTGCATAAGCACATATATACATGACTACAGTGAACCAATTCCGGATAATGAAATGTCTAGTATCGGTTTTATTGTTAAGAAATCTGTGAACTTTTTGGAAAGTTAAAACAAATCGAATAGAGTTTTTGCTTTGAATTAAACCAATCACGTTGTTCATAATGAATCCAACACTATAGAAAACACAGTCAAAATAGGAGATAAAGTATTTAAAAAAATTATTTTCCATAAAATCATTGAAAAAGTACATCATAGAGTTGCGATACACAAAGAAAAATATAATGAGAAGTGTAGCAAACAATGAAACAAAATAAGAAAAGAAACTATTTCGAGTTATAAAGTCGTTTTTGATGCGATATTTAGGACAAAACATCATGTACTGCATCAAATTTAGAGGCAATAGCATTGTTTGAACATCTTCGTCCACAATGTTGTTTAAAACAAAATTTCCTGGATAGTTTCGTTTAAAATTTTGGAAGATCTTCATATTTTAATAGACTTTTTACAGTTACTCCTCTGACCACCAATAAAATAGTTATTGTAAAACATTACTGGACAGGTCTAATATATTGCGATGCTACAGATATAATCAACATCCAATCAACTTGATGAAAGTTAGCCATAATAAACTCATTTAACAACTATTAAAACGCGACCTGACTTTGTCCGGGTTATTGATCGCATCACACCATTTTGTGTAACAGTATTGTTTGAATTCTGAAAATAGAGTGAGATAGTAGACAACCGTTTGTAAATATAAGTGTGTAATGTAAACACAATTTAATTAAACGTTGAATTAATCACTAACATAGTTGTGTTTATTTTTGTGTTTAATATTACTCACACGGTGTCGAACAGTTGTAGTTGATATTTAACAAAATGTCTCAATCACCAAAAATCTTCTATAACCGACTGGATAAAGATTTTCAAAAAATTGTCATTGCATTTATTTATCCACTCTATCTCTTTCTAACACCAAAGTACAGTATAAGAAATAACAATATTTATCCAAATGGAAAAAAATATCACTTTTTTGCGTTTTTTGTTCTCTTAATCATGAATGCGTTGTGTATATTGAAGATGATCTCAACTGACTTTGTAGAAGATTTCAGAATAAGGTTTACATTGGATAGTTATTCATATTTTATCGCTTCCTACTTCATTGCTAATTCAATTGGGTTCACGATGAATTTCATTTTGGACATCGTACATAGAGACAACTACGTCTTGCTTATTCTGACGTTGCAAACTATTCATTCGGACATAGATTTCAGTAAGAGTTTGAGGAACTTCGTCATTTGGAATTGGATCTCGGTCACAACAATTATCGTTGTCCAGACTGTACTTATTGCAATGTTTTTTTCATGTTTTAATGCTTACACAATCGGTCTTTTAATAGACAATATTTGCGATGTTATGTGTACTGCATTAGATGTTCAGTTTGTAATAATCATCCGAATCATAATATTGATAAAGATGTATCTCGATGTTTGGATAAAGGAAATCAAGGTCTTGAATAGTGAACGTTGTGTAAAATTGCTTGAAATTTTCCAAAATATTTTAAAAGCTTATTATCTACACAATAAAATTTTCCAAGTATCGGTAAGTATGTGAGTTTCTTTCATCAATTTTTATTCGTCTTTTACGATGCATGTCACGGCTAAAGATGGATGTGAATATAAACTTAAGATTTTGATTTATAAGCTGGCTAAACATAAGCTTTACAGCCTAAAAACAGTGTCTAAAAACTTTTAACCAGATTCTCATAACAGTATAATTAAAACTGAAATCAGTTTAGTACTTTTTAACCGACTTCAAAAAAAGGAGGAGGTTCTCAATTCGACTGTATGTTTTTTTTTTTTTGTGTTTGTTACCTCATAACTCAGGTCTGAGTGAACCGATTTTGATGATTCTTTTTTTATTCGAAAGCTGGTGGTTGTCGTTTGGTCCCATAAAAAAAATATCAAGATCCGACAAGTAGTTTTTGAGTTATCTTTAATAATGCGTATTAGATTGACTTCGTGTACGTTGATGATATACTCATTCGTCGATTATATTTTATAAGTTGTCGAAGACAAATGATCAAAAAATGCTATGTACTACTATGGTTTGGAAGGTCATCGCAGTTTTTGAGGTGATTGTTTTTTAATTTGGTGATAGATATTCAGTGATATACAATGGCACTCTTTAATAAATGACAGCAAATCTGCCGTGATTGCTGCAATCACATGTATAAGTATGGGTTTCGCCAGGGTAGGCAGGCGAGTGGGAGCAGGGTGACCGTATCCCCTAGGGGATGATGCATATGATTTCTGAATTGGTTTAATACTAAAGCATAATATAGATACTTAGTATTTAATCTATAGCTTGATGTGGAACTAAAACTTGTATCTAAGACGGGACTAAAGCTAAAAATAAAAACTTTTTAACCGTGTTTGCGTATTATATCATAATACTATAACTAAAACTGCTGAAATAAAAACTTTTTAGTAAAAAAATAAAACCGACTTCTAAAAAAAAACTAAAAACTGGAAAATAACTTTATTTCCGGAAGTCGGTGGCAAATAAAGTCAACGAAACCAACAAAAGCCACCGACTTCCAGAAATAAAGTTATTTTCCAGTTTTTAGTTTTTTTTTAGAAGTCGGTTTTATTTTTTTATCATAACAAAATTCTAAACATTAATAAATAAAACATAATATCATAAGGAAACTAACATACAAATAAACTAAAAAAGCGTCATACCGTCGTCCTCAACGCGGTCAACTGGTAATGTCCGTAAGGCAAGGGCGAAGTTGAAACATTGTATGGCAACGTTTTACCTCTGGTCAAATTAAAAGCAAGGTAAGAGACGGGCGGACGGTGAGCTGCCCATTGGGGTAGCTCACCGTCTGTCCGTCCAGTGACGACAGGCAGTGTCGACGGCGCGTCAAAAAGGGTATACCGCCGTTTACCCGAATTTTATTTGCCCTAATTTCATTTGCCATAATAGTCAACAGCCATAATATCATACGACATAATACTCATTTGCCCTACTCTCATTTGCCATATTAGTCACGTGCCAGAATCATTGTTTCCCATAAAGTCACTTACCGTTACATCATTTGTCATAATCATTGTAAGCCCTAATTATCACATAACAAGCCATAATTATGATATGCCATAACATAATTTGCCATCGACATCGGGTGTGCAACGGTTGTTTATATCAAGAGAAATTGGATGCAATTGGGACTTTAGGGCACCTCGACTCGGACAGGTTAGGTTAGAAGAGGATGGCGGGGTCGTGTGAGCGAGCGAAGCGAGCGTATAGACCCCGCCATCCCCTTCGTGGTTATTTTTTTATAAACCACACAGAAGTAGGAACCCCGCGAGGCGGGGCTCCTTCGACCCAGCCCACCATCAACCATGCACAGAAAAAAAAACCATAAATGGCGCTTAAATGTAATGTCATCATGTGTAATGATTATTACGGTGCTTAAATATTTGTCTTATACTTGTTATGTCATTTAAATATTATGTCTAATAATTATTATGGCACATAAAAATAAGGCAAACAATACTTATGGCATTCGTATCTTATGGTATTTAAAATTCGGGCAGTTAAAAGTATGTCGTATGTCTTTTAGGGCAAATGAAATATTCGGGCAAATGAAATTCGGAAAAATGATGATTATGGCATATAATCTTTGGGCAAACAATAGACAACCGTCAAAAAAATGTCAGACGCCTGCCAGGGCAACTGATGCTCCGGAACTCAAAGAGCAAAATACTTGGATGGGATTTTAGTCAATAAAAGTTTGGTACTCCCCCCCGCTTTACCCAGTGCGGGAGAAGATATTTGATTTACTATCCGAAAAAAAGCCACAGTATAATACAATACAATGATATGGTTTATTGAGCAATGACGTGCAACTTGTCCATAGGATGGACAAAAGATAAGCATGCTACTGAACCCCTATTTCTTTCTTTTGCAGACGTTATATCAAACATATAGCGCTTTTCATCGCGCTCTGTGTCATGTCAACTTTATAATACGTCCAAATATACCTGCAGAAGTGAACCAAGATGTAAGTATATGAATTAATTGTTTCAATGACGACTAATTAGTATTTTAGCGTATTTATCGTGAGGGTGGTGCCTTATTAGGTGTGAGTGTTATGTATACCACTCATTACTCTCTGACTTGGCTAAGCATACCGTATTTATTTGAACTTAATGTGCAATAATGGTACAGCGAACTTAATGCCATAAGCAATCCTCAGCAATGTTTGCTGACGAACGCACTGTAAGTTTTGATGCGTTGTGGCGTAAAAAATCAGCGTAGGTACTCTACAGGCTGCGTGGCAGTCCCACTATCCTGCAATCGATAGCTGACTTGGCAGACAGCCCGCTAATGTTGGTGTTAATCAATTGCAGTTGACCTGTACTAGTTATTAAGTACTAACATAGGCTAAGTCATATTTTACTAACACATTGAACCCCATTCTAGTCTGTTTAACAGACTAGAATATATAAATAATAAAAATACTCATTATCTACCAGTCTAACTTTGGTTTAAATACGTATGTAAATGAATAAACGATTTTGGTAATAACTTTCAGACTTTGGTATTGGCTTTTGGTTTTGTCACGACTTTTTCCTTAACCGAAAACAAGTGATAATTATATGTCGATCGTGAAGTGTGTCTTAGGATTGAACCCGAGACTTGGCAGTCCAATGATTACATCACTGAGCTATCACTTCCGAACTTATGTTTTGCCAAATAACAGTATATTTCTTTCATCTTCAGGAACTACTGAAAAATATAACGCTTATTTTGTGTATCGTAAAAGATTTAACATTAATTGTTATACATGGAGTTTACTGTGAAAAATTCTACATAACTGTTGAGGAAGCTAGAACGGTGTGTTGTGAGCTTAGGAATAACGGAAACTATCCAAGTAAGTGTTCGAAATTAAATAACAAAATACAAAATTCTAGTAAGTATTATATTAATATAACCTTAGTGATGATAATATTAATGGAACCTTAAAAATAAATAAATATCTTGGGACAACTCACACACGGCTATCTGATCCCAAGCTAAGCAGAGCTTGTGTTATGGTAACCAGACAACTGATATACATACTTATATAATTTATAAATACATACATATTATAGATAAATCACACCCAGACACAGAACAAACAATCATGCTCATCACACAAAGTTTGTCCTGGGTGGGAATCGAACCCACGACCTCCGGCTCAGCAATTAGGGCCACTAACCACTAGACCAACAGGCCCGTCAAATCAAGAAATCAAAAAACTGAAAAGGAACTTTTCTTTTTATCTCCATAGAGTGTCAAGAACAAGTTTTCAAGAAAGTGCTTCAGTCAAGTCGTACGTTCAGTAAGATGACCGCGTGTGGCCTGTTCTTTATCGACGCTACGCTTCCAATGTACTTGGTAGGAGTTGTTGGACATTATACTATTGTGCAGCTGCAGTTCTATTTTCTGTAAATTAAAATACATGTGTGAATCGGACTAATTAATACAGTTCAGTATGATATTGGTATTTTTTTTATTTGCCTATTCGTTCCACTAAGCTTAACTAGTTCCAATATTTATTCATATTCTTTCCCATAGTTGTCATGACTGTATGAAAGTAGTTGAAGAGGTATTGTTATGCCCATTTGTATGTTTTATCTTATTCAAACTACTTTAATTTTCGTTCATTCCCATTACTTCGATTCATTAGTCCGATCGTGGAACTAGTGAGATTTTTTTTCCTCATATGTTCGACCGTCCAATTAATTAAATTTAAAAACAGTTCTACTACCACTCCCATGACAAGGCAACTCATCGTTTCCGAGGAAAACGATCTTTTGTAAACTAACCTCAAAACACACAAATATTGCTTACAAGGCCTCTACTTCTGGGTGGTTTAAAAAAAAACAACCACGAAGGAGGTGGCGGGGTCTGTTCGCTCGCTTCGTTCGGTCACTACGACCCCGCCACCTCCTTCTAACTTAAATCTATCCGAGTCGGGGTGCCCTCAACTCTGTTGACGGGGTAGTCGACTGCGGGTCCCCTACCTTCTGGGTTATGGTTAAAAAAAAAAAAACTCACTACTTCTCATTCCCATCTCAGCCACATTTAATGTCACAAAATCAAAAAGATGATGTTACAGTCCCAGTCTTAAGGCATAATAACTTTTGAATGTACTGAAGTTTCCATTTCAAATTTTCTATGGACAAGAATGGACAAAAAAACTCCATGGACACTCATTTATATTAATAGTAGCTTTTGCCCACAGCTTCGCTCGCGTTAAATTTGGGGTAACACAGTTCACCTTTCCTGTTTTGTAGGTACCTGCTATCTGCAGGTTTTGCCCTTGCGTCTTATTCATTTGTAAAATAGTAAAGCTAAGTTTTCCCTTTTCTTCCCTATTTCTCCATCTTTCTCCCTCATATCCTATTTTTCGTACGTCAAAACCGCTGAACGGATCTTGATGAATATTTGGCACTGAGGTAGATTATAGTCTGGAATAACACATGGGATATAATTTTTTCGATATCACGCGGGCGGAGCCGCGGGCGCCAGCTAGTATAGAATATTTTGATAATCTTCGTTACATGTAGTGAGTGGCCCGAAAGTCTGACAACCAGTCTTTTCAAGGGGTTTCGTATTACCCAGTACTAACTAGATAGTATAGGCAGTCGCTAAATGGAAAAGTTGTTGCATTCAGTTGTGTTGGAAACTAACCCCAACAAAATTAGGAAAAAGCAAGGAAACAGATAATGACGTTAACGTTACCTAGCCAAACGGCCAAACGGTCTTTTAATTTCTTTACTGAACACGTCAGTCGTTTTCATTAATGCTTATGGAGCAATATTGTAATTATGGATATACATAGTATGTATTTTTTTAAAGAATCGATTAATATTGAATACGTCCTGTCGTCCGCCTTCTGTTGTTTGTATTGATCTTTTTCATTTTGAAATGTTACGAAAACACAGTTTACTGCCTTCTTCTAGTTGTCTCATCGTATTAACGGAGACAGGTTTTGTTCATTGTTTTTTATAAAGTGATGGTCCAAAGCCAATACTAAACAAAATGTCCCGATCAGGAAGATATATTCAAGATGTCTTATTGCATGATAACGGTTTAGATAAAGATCTAAAAAGGGTAGCGAGCTCCTTTAAACTACCACTTAGTATTTTTCTGATATCAAAATATGAAATAAAAAATAGTCGTATATATGCATGTGGACAAAAGTATAGTGCATTCGCATTCTGTTTGATGTTGTCTTTAAATGCGCTGTGTTTCTGTAGGATATTTGCTGTAGAAGATACTAATGTTAATAAGAAGCAATTCAAATACGATGTTTTCTCTGTCTCAATTGTCATTAACTTTGTCACTTACTTAATTGGGTTCAGTATGTTGTTTCTTTTAGATTTTGTGCATAAGAAAAACAATGTGTTAATGATATTGATGATGCAAAGTATTTATAGGAGCATAGATTTTAGTAAGAGAATCAGAAGTTTTATTATTTCGAACTGGATCTGGACTACGGCAACCATCTTTATTCATATTTTTATGAATTTCCTTTATCACATACCTTTAATTTATATCGACATTGGTTTAATTATTGATGATGTTTGCGACGTTATGTGTGTCCCATTTGATTTGAATATTGTATTAGCTATCCGAATCATAATTATACTGGAGAAATATCTGGATGAGTGGATCAAAGATCTCGCTAAATTAAGTAATGAAAACAATAGCGATTATGAATGTCTCAGATTGTTTGGTGTATACGAGAATATATTGAACGCTTACCGTTTGCGCAATAAAATTTTCCAAGTTTTGGTAAGTTTATAGACATCTATAAAACAACTTATTTTTAAATTTATTAGGCTTTTTACTCATGTCTTTGGATTGGACATTCATGGTCAAATCCTACAATGAGTTTAAGAAATACATTAATAATATTTTCAGGTATTATATCACACATCTGTCGCATTTCAACGTGCGTTATGCTATGTCAACTATATGGTTTACGCGATGAACAAAACTGATATTGGAAATAATGTAAGCCAAATTTTTATGTAGAAATTATTTTGTTTAGTTATGTGACAACCTTTAGAGGTTAAGCCGAATCATTTTATTGGAGTTTACTCCTTAAGAATCGATTTTCATATATAAGGCGCCCGGTATGAGAAAAATCCGAGGGGTAAAACCTACTAAAGTAACGAAAATGTGTCACGTTTTTGGTGCGCACCTTTAGTGCGCAACTTTCTAATCTGGCTGTGAATGTATTAAGACGTACATATGGTATGCTGTATAGGAGACTGTACCTATATACTATATGTTATTGGGTTTGTTTGTTTCTATCAGTGTCGATGTATTTATATTGCTATTTTTTTTTCATTAATTTGTGAATTTACCCTTTCATATGATATTAATCTTTTTTCAGTTGAATAAACTCTTTTTGCGTATGGTTAAATACTCGTACTTAAGGAGTAAACTCCTGTCGTGCGTCGGAGCTGACACACACACTTTTTTTTTCAGGGTTTGCTTCGGAGTTTTGCTCTTATTTTATTTATCACGAAGGATTTAATATTAGTAATTGCACATTGTATTTACTGTGATAAGTTCTATGCAACTGTTGAAGAAGCAGAGTCTGCGTGTATTCAGTTAATGAAAAACACAAACTATTCAAGTAAGAAAATAAATACCACTGTTTGTTATAGAGCTTCCTTGGGTTTCATAGATTTATTTAACAATGATAATTCAAATGACTTGTAGTAGAACGCATCAGCATTAATTACCAGGCTTGCTTTATGTGCTCTTTACCTTCTAACTAACTATCTGTGTATTGTGTATACTGTGAACTGTTGGACAATCTATTTCTTTTTTTCCGCAGTGTTTGCTTATTTATTGCAACCCACTATCGCTTCACTTACACCCTTGTAAGCTGATATATAAAATTCTCGTGTCACAGTTTTCGTTCTCATACTCCTCCGAAACGTTTGGACCGATTTGAACGAAATTTTGTGTGCATATCGGGTAGGTTTGAGAATTGGCTAACATCTATTTTTCATGCCCCTAAGTGAGCAGGCAGCGGGTGAAACCGCTGAGCACAGCTAGTATTTAGTAAAATTTCCACTTCAACCGGTTTGTATCTGTTTTCTTAATTTATACTAAAAATCACTGAGTATAAAATTAATATGTCTGAGATCGTGAACTCATCTTGAACAATAAAAAAAAAAAAAAAATCACATAGGTTTACATGGGCACTTATAAAAAAACCTCGAATAAAGCACGGTTCAGGTTGGTCGTTTCCTATGGAGAAGAACCAGCAAGAAACTCTATGGTTACTCTTTTAAAATCATTTGGTTTTACAAATAAAAAGCTTTTTATTTTATTTATTATGTTCTTATTTTTTTTCTTAGAATGACATTTAAGGCTTCAGAGACAGTAACCTCCATATCGAAGCGAACTGCCTTCTGAAACAATCCGTTTTATTTTTTAGAATGTGTCGCCCGTCTCTGGAAGAACGTGGTACAGGCCAACCGAACGATAAGGAAGATGAGCGCGTGTGGTTTGTTCTACGTCGATGCCGTGCTACCATTGACCCTGATGCAAATTATCGCTCATTACGTTATTACGCACGTGCAGTTCTATTTTCTTTGAAATAAATGGTTGTGTGTACGCATGAATTATTCTTATTATTATATCACCATCTTAATCCTTACTCCTTACTATCCTTACTTTTTATATTATAAAAGCGAAAGTGAGTTTGTTTGTTTGTTACCTCTTCACGCTTTAATGGCTAAACCGATTTTGATGAATTTTGGTAAAGAGATAGTTGGGAACCAGGAGACGGACATAGACTAATTTTTATTTAAAAAAAGTGGGATGTGAGGGAGAAAGAGGGAAGAAAAGGGAAAACTTAGCGTTGCTATTACAAATCAATCAGGCGCTAGGGGAACTGTGTTACCCCGAATTTAACGCGAGCGAAGCCGCGGGCAAAAGCTAGTATTATAAAAGCGAAAGTGAGTTTGTTTATTTGTTACCTCTTCACGCTTTAATGGCTAAACCGATTTTGATGAATTTTGGTACAGAGATAGTTGGGTACCAGGAGACGGACATAGGCTAATTTTTATTTAATAAAAGTGGGATGTAAGGGAGAAAGAGGGTAGAAAAGGGAAAACTTAGCGTTGCTATTACAAATTATCATACTATAAATAATGCCTTTTATTATTATTGCCTTTATTCATTTCTAAACATGTTATTTCACACTTTTAAATATTTCTTCTTCTTCGACACCCATTTTGGCGATGTGGCTCATCTACGTGCTACTGTTAGAGCACTCCAGTGAGCGCTGCTGGCTTGTTACCGATGGTCGCCAGCGGCCGTAGCAGCCGGCACAGGCAGTAGCTAACTAAAATATAGTAAAAATAACTTCCCCGCTCTGGGCAAAGCGGGAGGGAGTGAATGAAATGGGTGTGTTAAGTGGTAAGAATGGACAAAGTAAGGAGTATATTAGAAGAAATTGCGCCTGTTACAGAAAAAGATGAAATCGCGATCCCAATGTTGATAGATGGAGAGGGAGAGGAGGCCAAAGAAAATGGATGGATTGTGTAAGGCAGGATATGAAGGACAAAGAAGTAAATAATGACGTGACGTCTAACAGGGAAGAATGGAACAAGAAAACGTTTTGGGCCGACGACAAATAGAATAGAAATAAAAGGACGAGGGCAGGAAACTGATGATGATGATGACTGTGATGATGACCCAACCGAGTCTGACTACCGAACGTATTTCCCAGGCACATAAATATCTCAATGAATACAGAATGTTCGTCCATAATCCGACTTTAACCGACGTTGTTTGTCTTGAAGATCAACCCGTTTGGCTGTTATCATTTATTCACGAGCCTACAGAAATTACTAATTTAAATGTAACCTAAACAATATTAGAAACCAACCTATCTATTTAATGACATACTGTAGTTTGACATAAACATATTGATTGTGTTATCTGTCGCCAGACACACGATAATCGAGTGTTAAATGTCTAGAGTTCTAAACATGTTTTCAGTGTTCAAAAACAAACAGTTAAATAGAAATTCGGTCATCACTTTGTCTAACGAACTATTACTGAACAACGTAATTGAAAAAGATTTCCAATCGGTACTATGGCCGTTAAATTTAATGCAAGCTCCATTTCTCTACTCAAAGTATTCAATCCGCGATAATCGTATCTTTCCTAATAGTTGTCTGTACAACTTCTTGGGAGTCGTTTGTATGTTAACGCTGAGAATAATCAACTTTTATATATTAATAAAAACGTATTATTCTGTTGTCTGGTCTGGTTCTGGTTCTTTCCTATATTTGAGTAACTGTTGTGACTGCTTCTTCTACTCCGCTTGCTACATTCTAAACAACTGTATGAATATCATCGGGAGTGATCATAACATTTTGTTGGTTTTAAAAATTCAGCACGTCCTCAAAGTCTTCTGGTTTAAAAACTACAGAAGCTTGATCATTTGGAACTGGTTTTCCGTCATCTCTTTATACATTTTCTTTGTGTGTTACATTACTTATATTTGTATTGAGTATCCTGTCATCACCATGTTTGGATTGGTATCAACATTTGCCACTATAATATTTGATATGAATATTTTGTATGCCTTGCACCTCATGAGATTACTAATGAAGACGCTTAGGATGTGTATTATGGAAGTTAAAGATCGAAAAAAAGAAGAAACATATCCGGATAGTGAATTCTACTGGGATAAAGTGTTTGATTTATATCAGAATATTGTGGAAGCTTATAGAATTGTAGAAAAGTTATTCAAATTAATAGTGAGTATTAAAGAAACACCGGCATGATAATTTAAACTTGTTCCTTACCATTTGGATAAAGAAGTCAAAATATAGAGACAATTGGTAGCAGTTGAACTTTAATTCTAATCTGATTGCATTTTGTTTTTGAGGATAATCTTTGAAACCAACTTTTTTACAGATTGTATTCTACGTGATCAATGCGGCTTTTCATAGTTTACTAAACATCAAAGGAATATTAGCAATTAAACATATAATAACAACAGGTGGTACGAGAGTAAGTGGTCTTAATAGATTCCGAGACAGTTTTTAATCTTAATAAAAATCAGAATTAAAAACAATAATTTATAAACACATAGTAGTAGTACTAACGGTTTTGTATTATTTTCTTTTTCAGGCCATTGTGCAATCCGTTTTGTCACAAGTTTGGATACTAAAGAACATATTTCTACTTTCATGTTTGAGCGTGCAATGTGAAAGATTTTATTCAGCTATAACAGATGTTTACAGTACTTGTGTTCTGTTGCTGAAGTCTGAAAACTGTGCAGGTAATACACACTCCAAATGCTTTAACACTGCATTCACTATAATTAACAAATTAACGTTTTCTTTTCTCCTCTTCACTTCTTCAATTACCCGCGCGTCTTCCGATCGGTTCTAACGGAACCTTGTTTGTTCGTCTCACCGTCTCCTTCGTGGCCTGCTGCAACATATTCTGCCTCACGGAATTATATTCCTGCTAGTTTGACGCACAGTTTATCCATCATGCAACAGACATCTTTTACTCAGTCCCATTGGAGCTGGACAGCTTTTTAAGCCACGCCAGCTGTTTTTGTTGACCACCGCAGTATTGTGTTTCGAACATGGTCCGTTAATTTAACATCTAGCATATCGTGCTTTGAGCTTATAAACTTTTGGATGTTAGTCAAAGACCAAAGTTGGTGCACCATAGGTTAGGACAGAGTGAATACAAGACCATGAGGTGGCGTTTCGTTGCCATAGGAAACAAAGGAACATAAAAAAGGACATAGGAAATAAAACAGAATTTAGTCCACTGAGGGAAAGAGATGGTGCTAGACACCTTGTATAGCTCTGTCTCTTTCCCTCAGTGGAATTAGTTCTATTTTAAGCCGTCATCGTAGGGTAGCTGGTAGTTGTTCTGAGTTTGGATGTTTGTGTGTATTGGTGATTGAAGTGTTTGTAAACGCACCTAAAATACAAGAGAAATTCCAAGAATGGAAGAGAAGATTATTATTTTTTCTCATTTTGCCTTTCACAGGTGCTGAAAGAAGGGTGTGTAAGAATATCCTACGTTTACAAGAAACGTCATTCACGAAGATGTCTGGTTGTGGCTTGTTCCTCATAGATGCAAAACTTCCTCTACAATTGTCTGAATTTATTGTTACCTACACCATTGTGTTGTTACAGTTTGCATTTTTGTGATTGTGTTTTTAAAAACCTATTCAAGACATTGCCTGTTTTTATTATTTATGTTACAATTAGGTTTCGTACTCAGTATTTTATAATTTATTCTACGTATTCTGTTTATGAAATTTAAAACCTCATGTAGATTGTTTTTTAATGAAAACATTGCCCACACTAGGATTTCTTCTATATTGTAGGTGCGTTTACAAACGTTTAAATTCACATACACAAACAGCCAGATTTATTAAGGTTGTCATATTTTTTTCCGATTAACTAACATTGGTGTGAATTAATCCCTAGGTATCGGAAACAGACAAAAAATTATAAAATATGCACAAAAAATATGTAATATGCATAAATTATGCACTCGTAAAATGCTACTTATTATAAGACTTCACGTATATTTTCATTAAATAGTATAAATGTGAAATTTTATTGATAAACTATGTTTGTACACTTATTATTGTTTTCTACAATTTCTTGTGTTGTGTTGTAAATTTGTAATATTCTTGAACTCACTAACTGAAAAAAACTTGTCTTCGTCATCTTACGTTATTTATTTGATTGTTTATTTATTTAAATCGAACACAAAGATTCATATTTTTGTTAGTAGCACTTACAAAACTATGTTAATAATATTATAAAATCATAAAAATTAAATAAGTAAAATTATCAAAATTAAATTTAAAATCAAATTAAAAAAATACATTAAAAAATAATCATTAAAATTAAAGACAAAATTAAATTACAATCAAAATAAAATGTCTAGAGGAAATATAAAATCATGACATTGAATAAATAAAGTTATCAAAATTAAAAAAAATTAAATCTGAACATTAAAATTGAATACAATATTACATTACAATACAATCACAATAGATTAGAACTTGAATTTCTGAGCCATTTGTGCAGAAATCTGTTTAAGTAAGGTTTAAAAGTTCTGCGCTTGAAATATTCACAAAACTTTTCCTGCTGTAACGTAATAAATAAATAAATATCTTGGAACAACTCACACACGGCCATCTGATCCCAAGCTAAGCAGAGCTTGTGTTATGGTAACCAGACAACTGATAAACATACTTAAATAATTTATAAATACATACATATTATAGATTAATCACACCCAGACACAGAACAAACAATCATGCTCATCACGCAAAGTTTGTCCTGGGTGGGAATCGAACCCACGACCTCCGGCTCAGCAGTCAGGGCCACTAACCACTAGACCAACAGGCCCGTCAAATTGTCTCAATTATTGATCTGTGTTATCTTGATAATATTTTCGTTACTTAAATGTTTTAGGGGCATCAGTTTAACATCAGAGGATCATTAATCTTTCATTACAATTAAGAAATGTTCTAAGTTTATCAACATGGTATGTAATACGTCAATTCAACGTGGATTGAGAGTCATTTAGAATGTCCGAGCTAGTGAGTCATCACGTGAAAGCAAAGAAGTTAACAACACAAACAATATTCTTGAAACAAAAAATAATAATTGTAAACTCTTTCCAAAAGTCACTGAATAGACTGGAAAAAGATATACTCAGATTAACGCAATCTTATAGTTTACCCCTAAAATTATTCTTGATCTCCAAACTTAATGTGAAAAATAATCATATTTATTCAAATGGAAACCTGTATCACATATTCGCCTTTTGTTTTGTGTTCTTCCTGAATGCTTCGTTATCCTATCGATTTTTTATCATAAAAAATAACTACCAAAAGTTTACGTATTTGGAAACTGTTCTTATTTCTTTTTTTATTGTTTTAAACACCGCTACCATATTGATCGGGAACAAGATGGTTTTCATTCTGAACTATATACATAAAGAAAATAACGTCTTACTCATATTAAACATTCAAACTATACATAGGAGCTTCAATTTCGGAAAAGATTTCGGATATTACATTATTGGTAACTGGATCTCAACCATAACAATCATTTTTGCAAATATCATCATCAATACTGTTTATTATGGCATTTCTGATATGAATGACGTTGGTACCGTAATCGACTTCATAAATGACGTAATGTTGATCGCAGTGGATATCAATTTTGTCGTAGTCATACGAATATTAGTTTTGTTAAAGCAATATCTTATTATGTGGATTGAACAGGTATTAACAACGTATGATGCCGAGAATGATGAACAGTGTCTAAAGTTGCTTGGGATATACGAAAATATTTTGAAAGCTTACAATCTGTACAACAAAATTTTCCGGGTTGTGGTAAGTTTGTCCTTCAAACGACTTTCTTCAAATTTCATCTGCTATGTACCAAAACAATTTTTTTACCATAGCGTCAAGTAGAAGAGTTTCGTCATCCGATTTTTTTTTATATTTTGTGGTTCATAGTATTTATACATAAAGAGCAAAAAAGTTCTTATTTGACTCACTCAGGCCAAATCAGTTAACATAAACAAAACGTTAATGAAACAAAGTAAACAATGGACATACACGACTTTAATTAGCCCTGTACGATACCAAAAAGGCTTCATCGCAACATAACGCAGTAACATTTTAATAAAAATTAACAAATGTCAAAGCGCTGGTTTTCTGATAACGATTTAGATAAAAAAAACACCTTTAAGTCTGCGAGGTTATGGTAGAAAGGGTAGGACAGATGGCAAAGAATAGTCACACAATGGGTGCCTGAAGACAGTCGTTGTCACCGAGGAAGACCCAAGAATGAAGATGAATGTGACGATTTGGACCCGTTCTTGACAGATTGACTAAAAAAGGCAGAACACCTTGACAATTGGAAAGGAATAGTGGAGGCCTTTGCATAGCAGTGGGATAAATATTGATAATCGTGATAACCATTTTTCCACAGGTTTCATTTCAAACAATTAAGGCGTTTTGTAACACCGTAGCTATGGTTAATTATACACTTTATATATTCAAATTATCTTCGGAACTGGACAATACAGTAAGTGTAAATTATTTTTTGTTTTGTACCCATGAATAAGGGACCTTTTGATATTGTCTTATGTTCCTTAGGATTACTGGATTGACTGCTGCAGCTGCAGTTGGGACAAGGCTAGAGATAACAAAATAACCTAAAAAAAGTGGAAAATAACTTGACTTCAATCTGGAAGTTGGTGGCAAAAAGTCAACGAAACAAACAAATTCACCGACTTCCGGAAGTAAAGTTATTTTGAATTTTGTACGGTTATTTTTTTGCCAAAAACGTTTTTTTTGTATTAATACTAGCTTTTGCCCGCGGCTTCGCTCGCGTTAAATTCGGGGTATCACAGTTCCTCTTGCGCCTTATTGATTTGTAATAGCAACGCTAAGTTTTCCCTTTTCTTCCCTCTTTCTCCGTCACATCTCACCTTTTTTTTAAATAACCTATGTCTGTTTCCTGGTTCCCAACTATCTCTGTACCAAAATTCATCAAAATCGGTGTAGCCATTAAAGAGTGAAGAGGTAACAAACAAACTCATTTTCGCTTTTATAATATTAGTAAGGTTATATCTCACGAATTCTTTTATCGAGAAAACAGTTCCATTGTTACTAAAATATATTAGCAGATGATCTATATAGGCATGCAAGAAAAATATGTATTTTAAACGATAACTCATGACTAGGTTACCCCAGCAATACAAATAAAATTGATATGGAACCATACAACATAGAACCTCGTACTTTTTTGAAGTCGGTTACTAAAAAGAACACTAAAACTGATTTCGTACTTAATTATTACTTTGTACACTAAAACAACATTGTATCTACAATAATAATAAAAATACCGGTCAAGTGCGAGTTGGACTCGCGCACGCGAGGTTTCCATTCAAACTTATGTCAAAAACGGCCACCTCTTTGGACTGTTTAAACTTAAAGGGTGGTTTTTTTCACAACTAAATAAAAATGAAGAAAGTTAAAATAAGAACAGAATTATAGGACTTCAAAAAGTGCCGTGTCGACAGCGTGTTTGTGTTTCACGCGCGCCTCAAAGAGATGTCAGCAAATCAGAGGGGCTTGCCAGAGCCTCCGCCTGGCGGGGTTGCGGGTTGTTCGAAAGAGATACCGCGGCCCCGGAACGTAAAAGGGCAATAGAAGGAACATGGGTAGGTTTTAGTCAATAAAAGTCTGACACTCCTGGAAGTTATTTGCTGATTTCCCACCCCAAAAAAAGAGCTGTAAATATGGCCACGTCAAATGGCAAAGCCAGTTCTTGAAGCCAAAAAAACAGCACCTGGTCACGTGAAGCGTCAACGAATAACTTAACGATATCTTATATTGCTCGGTGTGCACTGGAACACCATGACCCTAGTGATTCAACCACAAACGGCTCATTGGATTTATTTTATTTGTTTGTACATACACAAACAAATAACAGGAACAGTAACATTACTGTTCTTGACTTACATATAATTAATTTACACTTGAAACGGGATATTTACCATGTTTGTTATTTATATCGATTTTCCGATATTTCGGCGATGTTGCAAACGCCATGAACACGGATGAACTGAAGTTATTACGGGTGGATGTTTACGAGCAGACAAAACGATCTACCCTCTTTCTTATTCGTTTTTTGCGTTCGTTACCACTAAAACCGTCACTCACAACTCGATTTTGCTCCCGACACACAAAACTCAAGTGTACGACTAAACGCCGACAGACACTACGCCGACAGACTGAACACCGACAAGACTTTACTTCGACGGGACTGTTCGCCGACAGGACTCTTCGCCGACACGGCTCATCAGCGACGCAATGGGTAGGTTAGGTTAGGTTAAAACTGTGACCTCCTACGCACGAGCCGAGCGAGCGAAGCGAGCGGTGCCGCGGCAGCGGCCGGCGAGTGCCAGAAACGACTTGCATTAATAGAGAGAGCCATGTCGGCGAAGAGTCCTGTCGGCGAAGAGTCCCGTCGAAGTAAAGTCTTGTCGGTGTTCAGTCTGTCGGCGTAGTGTCTGTCGGCGTTTAGTCGTACACTCACAAAACTCACTGTATCAAGTAGCGATCTTTTCTTTCCCTACTTTTTGGGTTTTTACGCAATTGAACCACTGGATTCCAGGCTCTTGATAATTGAAAGCCATCTTCTTCTCGGTCGAAATTCCTATATTTGGTCATTTCAATTGCTTCTCTTACCAATCTAGGAATATAGTGGCGTTCTGTCGATATGACCTAAGGGTTGTGTAACTCAATCCAGTGGTTCAATCCTGCTTCCAAAAGATGTTGAGCTATCGCCGACTTTTGAGTGTCATTATTTGTCACTGCCCTTATGTGCTCAGAAATCCTACAAGCCGCAGTACGTTTCGTCTGACCAATGTATGATTTTCCACAGCTACAGTCTACTTTATAAACCGGGTAAATATCCCGTTTTAAGTGTTAATTGTAATATTTTGAGACACACACCGCCCATTAGTGGGCGACCTCAATAAATATATGTGATGTGTCTAAATGCCTATGGGTCGATTTAACTCGTCTACCTTACTTTTTTTTTTAACGTGTTCCTTTTTTTTTCTGTGTGATGTTTTTTTTTATTTTAATTCTTTTATTGTGTCTTTTATTGCATCAAATAAATGATTTATCTATCTATCTATCTATTAGTAACCATGTCAGTTTAAAGACTTATGTTCTTGACTTATTTCTTGTTCAAGGTTTTGCTTCAAAGTTTTTCGTTACTTTTGTGGATATTAAAGGACATCATACTAGTTATTGTACACAGTATTTACTGCGAGAAGTTCTATATAACTGTTAAGGAAGCTGAGTCAGTGTGTATACAGCTCATGAAGAACAGGAACTGTCCAAGTAAGAATATCTTTGATGACTACTCTGGACGTTTTCACTAATCTATACTAATATTATAAAGCTAAAGAGTTTGTTTGTTTGAACGCGCTAATCTCAGGGACTACTGGTTGGAATTGAAAAATTCTTTTAGTTTTGGATAGCCCATTTCCTGAGGAAGGCTATAGGCTATATAACATCACGCTACGACCAACAGGTGCTGAGCAGCGTGGGTGAAACCGCGTGGAACAGCTAGTAATACAATATACTGTGAATATATTAAGCGGGTCATCTAAATGAATTTAATTTTAGATTTTTAATTGTTTTTATTTATTTTGATTAGTTTAAGTATTTTA